>JAMKCF010000011.1:11544656-13043406 GCA_023634235.1 Pisaster brevispinus | reverse complement strand
CAAACGGCTCTTTTCAGAGCCACACTTTACAAAAAGAGACTATTAACTGCTTTTGTCTGTGAAAATTAAAAAATAGATGAATAAACTAAAAATATAATCAAGGTATGTTATTGAAATGTATTTATCAATAAATAAAAAATAATAAAATACAAAACAAATGACTAGATGAACGCGGTAAACAAAAACACTAAGTAACAATAATGGCGAAAATAGAAAAATTAATCAATGCAAAGGAACACAATTGTTTATACCCCCCCCAAAAAGGGGCGGGAGGACAAAGGAGGGGGGGGGTACACGCATTTATCATGAAGAAAGTGTCGGAAAGAACGGGCAGATAATCTTCCCTGTGACTCCACTGCTTGACTTTCGGCCGGAAACTGCCAGCAACTAAAAATGCTCAACATCACAAAAACCGAGTTTTAGTTATCTAAAATGTCGGAAGCCGAGTGTACACCAACTTTTGCGTGATTTCATTAATATATTAATTTAAACAGACATCAAGTATCTTCGTTTAGAGCCAGAATTAAATGATATATAAACTAGTGCAACATAAAATGTGAGCAAAAAATGAATAAAATTTCGCAATCGAAAAACAATACAATTCCATAGTCGTAGTTTCAGGCGTAGATATTAAAACCTCATAACAAAATTAGTATGTATGGAAAGCTTAGATCTCGATCTCATCATCTACAGTTATGGGAAGTTTATCAGAATTTAAATAGAACAAGAATTTGGCAAATCAGAGGGAAAAAGAAACACACTAATATTAGTAAATTCCATCCAGCGCGCCGCGAACCGCCGAGTGTCATCGGTTGATTGAGCAGTGTGAATGGAACCGAGGGGCTGCTCAGAGCCGTGGTGACCCTTGAAAAAGCCCGATGCTCCGGTGAGTCTCATCAGTATTACTCGCTGTAAAGCTACCTACGAAAATAACTCTCGCATCATCTCTCTCTAAGTCGTTCTTGTTAACCTAGTAGAACATCATGGCTACCGAGAAAAAGTCTGCAACACGGACCCACCCTCCAGCAATCAAGATGGTGGTTGCCGCTCTTGTCGCACTGAAGGAGAAGAACGGTTCGTCTAGTCAAGCCATCAGAAAGTACATCAAGGATACCTTCCAAGTCGACATGGACAGGCAGGCCGTTTTCATCCGGAAAGCCCTCAATGCCGGAGTGAAGAACGGCGTTCTTATCCAAACCAAGGGTAAGGGAGCCTCAGGTTCATTCAAGTTGGACCCAGCAAAGGACAAAGCTAAGGAACAGGCGGAGAAGGCCAAGTTACGGGCCAAGGTCAAGAAAGAGAAGGAGCAAGCCAAGAAAGCAGAGCTGAAGGCCAAGAAAGCAGAGAAAGCCGCAGCCAAGAAGGAGAAGACCAAGAAAGCCAAGTTGAGCAAGAAGAAGTCTCCAAAGAAAAGCGTCAAGAAAGTTGCAGCCAAGAAAACAACGGCCAAGCCAACCAAGAAAGTCGCCAAACCCAGCAAAGCCGCAAAGAGTCCAGCTCGTGCCAAGCCAAAGAAGACCACCACAGCAGCAAAGCCCAAGAAGACCACCAAAGCAGCAAAGCCCAAGAAGGTCACCAAACCAAAGAAGTAGTCCATTCCCGGCACACTCGACCAAACCAAACGGCTCTTTTCAGAGCCACACTTTACAAAAAGAGACTATTAACTGCTTTTGTCTGTGAAAATTAAAAAATAGATGAATAAACTAAAAATATAATCAAGGTATGTTATTGAAATGTTTTTATCAATAAATAAAAAATAATAAAATACAAAACAAATGACTAGATGAACGCGGTAAACAAAAACACTAAGTAACAATAATGGCGAAAATAGAAAAATTAATCAATGCAAAGGAACACAATTGTTTATACCCCCCCCAAAAGGGGCGGGAGGACAAAGGGGGGGGGGGGTACACGCATTTATCATGAAGAAAGTGTCGGAAAGAACGGGCAGATAATCTTCCCTGTGACTCCACTGCTTGACTTTCGGCCGGAAACTGCCAGCAACTAAAAATGCTCAACATCACAAAAACCGAGTTTTAGTTATCTAAAATGTCGGAAGCCGAGTGTACACCAACTTTTGCGTGATTTCATTAATATATTAATTTAAACAGACATCAAGTATCTTCGTTTAGAGCCAGAATTAAATGATATATAAACTAGTGCAACATAAAATGTGAGCAAAAAATGAATAAAATTTCGCAATCGAAAAACAATACAATTCCATAGTCGTAGTTTCAGGCGTAGATATTAAAACCTCATAACAAAATTAGTATGTATGGAAAGCTTAGATCTCGATCTCATCATCTACAGTTATGGGAAGTTTATCAGAATTTAAATAGAACAAGAATTTGGCAAATCAGAGGGAAAAAGAAACACACTAATATTAGTAAATTCCATCCAGCGCGCCGCGAACCGCCGAGTGTCATCGGTTGATTGAGCAGTGTGAATGGAACCGAGGGGCTGCTCAGAGCCGTGGTGACCCTTGAAAAAGCCCGATGCTCCGGTGAGTCTCATCAGTATTACTCGCTGTAAAGCTACCTACGAAAATAACTCTCGCATCATCTCTCTCTAAGTCGTTCTTGTTAACCTAGTAGAACATCATGGCTACCGAGAAAAAGTCTGCAACACGGACCCACCCTCCAGCAATCAAGATGGTGGTTGCCGCTCTTGTCGCACTGAAGGAGAAGAACGGTTCGTCTAGTCAAGCCATCAGAAAGTACATCAAGGATACCTTCCAAGTCGACATGGACAGGCAGGCCGTTTTCATCCGGAAAGCCCTCAATGCCGGAGTGAAGAACGGCGTTCTTATCCAAACCAAGGGTAAGGGAGCCTCAGGTTCATTCAAGTTGGACCCAGCAAAGGACAAAGCTAAGGAACAGGCGGAGAAGGCCAAGTTACGGGCCAAGGTCAAGAAAGAGAAGGAGCAAGCCAAGAAAGCAGAGCTGAAGGCCAAGAAAGCAGAGAAAGCCGCAGCCAAGAAGGAGAAGACCAAGAAAGCCAAGTTGAGCAAGAAGAAGTCTCCAAAGAAAAGCGTCAAGAAAGTTGCAGCCAAGAAAACAACGGCCAAGCCAACCAAGAAAGTCGCCAAACCCAGCAAAGCCGCAAAGAGTCCAGCTCGTGCCAAGCCAAAGAAGACCACCACAGCAGCAAAGCCCAAGAAGACCACCAAAGCAGCAAAGCCCAAGAAGGTCACCAAACCAAAGAAGTAGTCCATTCCCGGCACACTCGACCAAACCAAACGGCTCTTTTCAGAGCCACACTTTACAAAAAGAGACTATTAACTGCTTTTGTCTGTGAAAATTAAAAAATAGATGAATAAACTAAAAATATAATCAAGGTATGTTATTGAAATGTATTTATCAATAAATAAAAAATAATAAAATACAAAACAAATGACTAGATGAACGCGGTAAACAAAAACACTAAGTAACAATAATGGCGAAAATAGAAAAATTAATCAATGCAAAGGAACACAATTGTTTATACCCCCCCCAAAAAGGGGCGGGAGGACAAAGGAGGGGGGGGTACACGCATTTATCATGAAGAAAGTGTCGGAAAGAACGGGCAGATAATCTTCCCTGTGACTCCACTGCTTGACTTTCGGCCGGAAACTGCCAGCAACTAAAAATGCTCAACATCACAAAAACCGAGTTTTAGTTATCTAAAATGTCGGAAGCCGAGTGTACACCAACTTTTGCGTGATTTCATTAATATATGGATGGAAAGCTTAGATCTCGATCTCATCATCTACAGTTATGGGAAGTTTATCAGAATTTAAATAGAACAAGAATTTGGCAAATCAGAGGGAAAAAGAAACACACTAATATTAGTAAATTCCATCCAGCGCGCCGCGAACCGCCGAGTGTCATCGGTTGATTGAGCAGTGTGAATGGAACCGAGGGGCTGCTCAGAGCCGTGGTGACCCTTGAAAAAGCCCGATGCTCCGGTGAGTCTCATCAGTATTACTCGCTGTAAAGCTACCTACGAAAATAACTCTCGCATCATCTCTCTCTAAGTCGTTCTTGTTAACCTAGTAGAACATCATGGCTACCGAGAAAAAGTCTGCAACACGGACCCACCCTCCAGCAATCAAGATGGTGGTTGCCGCTCTTGTCGCACTGAAGGAGAAGAACGGTTCGTCTAGTCAAGCCATCAGAAAGTACATCAAGGATACCTTCCAAGTCGACATGGACAGGCAGGCCGTTTTCATCCGGAAAGCCCTCAATGCCGGAGTGAAGAACGGCGTTCTTATCCAAACCAAGGGTAAGGGAGCCTCAGGTTCATTCAAGTTGGACCCAGCAAAGGACAAAGCTAAGGAACAGGCGGAGAAGGCCAAGTTACGGGCCAAGGTCAAGAAAGAGAAGGAGCAAGCCAAGAAAGCAGAGCTGAAGGCCAAGAAAGCAGAGAAAGCCGCAGCCAAGAAGGAGAAGACCAAGAAAGCCAAGTTGAGCAAGAAGAAGTCTCCAAAGAAAAGCGTCAAGAAAGTTGCAGCCAAGAAAACAACGGCCAAGCCAACCAAGAAAGTCGCCAAACCCAGCAAAGCCGCAAAGAGTCCAGCTCGTGCCAAGCCAAAGAAGACCACCACAGCAGCAAAGCCCAAGAAGACCACCAAAGCAGCAAAGCCCAAGAAGGTCACCAAACCAAAGAAGTAGTCCATTCCCGGCACACTCGACCAAACCAAACGGCTCTTTTCAGAGCCACACTTTACAAAAAGAGACTATTAACTGCTTTTGTCTGTGAAAATTAAAAAATAGATGAATAAACTAAAAATATAATCAAGGTATGTTATTGAAATGTATTTATCAATAAATAAAAAATAATAAAATACAAAACAAATGACTAGATGAACGCGGTAAACAAAAACACTAAGTAACAATAATGGCGAAAATAGAAAAATTAATCAATGCAAAGGAACACAATTGTTTATACCCCCCCAAAAAAGGGGCGGGAGGACAAAGGAGGGGGGGGGGGTACACGCATTTATCATGAAGAAAGTGTCGGAAAGAACGGGCAGATAATCTTCCCTGTGACTCCACTGCTTGACTTTCGGCCGGAAACTGCCAGCAACTAAAAATGCTCAACATCACAAAAACCGAGTTTTAGTTATCTAAAATGTCGGAAGCCGAGTGTACACCAACTTTTGCGTGATTTCATTAATATATTAATTTAAACAGACATCAAGTATCTTCGTTTAGAGCCAGAATTAAATGATATATAAACTAGTGCAACATAAAATGTGAGCAAAAAATGAATAAAATTTCGCAATCGAAAAACAATACAATTCCATAGTCGTAGTTTCAGGCGTAGATATTAAAACCTCATAACAAAATTAGTATGTATGGAAAGCTTAGATCTCGATCTCATCATCTACAGTTATGGGAAGTTTATCAGAATTTAAATAGAACAAGAATTTGGCAAATCAGAGGGAAAAAGAAACACACTAATATTAGTAAATTCCATCCAGCGCGCCGCGAACCGCCGAGTGTCATCGGTTGATTGAGCAGTGTGAATGGAACCGAGGGGCTGCTCAGAGCCGTGGTGACCCTTGAAAAAGCCCGATGCTCCGGTGAGTCTCATCAGTATTACTCGCTGTAAAGCTACCTACGAAAATAACTCTCGCATCATCTCTCTCTAAGTCGTTCTTGTTAACCTAGTAGAACATCATGGCTACCGAGAAAAAGTCTGCAACACGGACCCACCCTCCAGCAATCAAGATGGTGGTTGCCGCTCTTGTCGCACTGAAGGAGAAGAACGGTTCGTCTAGTCAAGCCATCAGAAAGTACATCAAGGATACCTTCCAAGTCGACATGGACAGGCAGGCCGTTTTCATCCGGAAAGCCCTCAATGCCGGAGTGAAGAACGGCGTTCTTATCCAAACCAAGGGTAAGGGAGCCTCAGGTTCATTCAAGTTGGACCCAGCAAAGGACAAAGCTAAGGAACAGGCGGAGAAGGCCAAGTTACGGGCCAAGGTCAAGAAAGAGAAGGAGCAAGCCAAGAAAGCAGAGCTGAAGGCCAAGAAAGCAGAGAAAGCCGCAGCCAAGAAGGAGAAGACCAAGAAAGCCAAGTTGAGCAAGAAGAAGTCTCCAAAGAAAAGCGTCAAGAAAGTTGCAGCCAAGAAAACAACGGCCAAGCCAACCAAGAAAGTCGCCAAACCCAGCAAAGCCGCAAAGAGTCCAGCTCGTGCCAAGCCAAAGAAGACCACCACAGCAGCAAAGCCCAAGAAGACCACCAAAGCAGCAAAGCCCAAGAAGGTCACCAAACCAAAGAAGTAGTCCATTCCCGGCACACTCGACCAAACCAAACGGCTCTTTTCAGAGCCACACTTTACAAAAAGAGACTATTAACTGCTTTTGTCTGTGAAAATTAAAAAATAGATGAATAAACTAAAAATATAATCAAGGTATGTTATTGAAATGTATTTATCAATAAATAAAAAATAATAAAATACAAAACAAATGACTAGATGAACGCGGTAAACAAAAACACTAAGTAACAATAATGGCGAAAATAGAAAAATTAATCAATGCAAAGGAACACAATTGTTTATACCCCCCCAAAAAAAAGGGGCGGGAGGACAAAGGAGGGGGGGGTACACGCATTTATCATGAAGAAAGTGTCGGAAAGAACGGGCAGATAATCTTCCCTGTGACTCCACTGCTTGACTTTCGGCCGGAAACTGCCAGCAACTAAAAATGCTCAACATCACAAAAACCGAGTTTTAGTTATCTAAAATGTCGGAAGCCGAGTGTACACCAACTTTTGCGTGATTTCATTAATATATTAATTTAAACAGACATCAAGTATCTTCGTTTAGAGCCAGAATTAAATGATATATAAACTAGTGCAACATAAAATGTGAGCAAAAAATGAATAAAATTTCGCAATCGAAAAACAATACAATTCCATAGTCGTAGTTTCAGGCGTAGATATTAAAACCTCATAACAAAATTAGTATGTATGGAAAGCTTAGATCTCGATCTCATCATCTACAGTTATGGGAAGTTTATCAGAATTTAAATAGAACAAGAATTTGGCAAATCAGAGGGAAAAAGAAACACACTAATATTAGTAAATTCCATCCAGCGCGCCGCGAACCGCCGAGTGTCATCGGTTGATTGAGCAGTGTGAATGGAACCGAGGGGCTGCTCAGAGCCGTGGTGACCCTTGAAAAAGCCCGATGCTCCGGTGAGTCTCATCAGTATTACTCGCTGTAAAGCTACCTACGAAAATAACTCTCGCATCATCTCTCTCTAAGTCGTTCTTGTTAACCTAGTAGAACATCATGGCTACCGAGAAAAAGTCTGCAACACGGACCCACCCTCCAGCAATCAAGATGGTGGTTGCCGCTCTTGTCGCACTGAAGGAGAAGAACGGTTCGTCTAGTCAAGCCATCAGAAAGTACATCAAGGATACCTTCCAAGTCGACATGGACAGGCAGGCCGTTTTCATCCGGAAAGCCCTCAATGCCGGAGTGAAGAACGGCGTTCTTATCCAAACCAAGGGTAAGGGAGCCTCAGGTTCATTCAAGTTGGACCCAGCAAAGGACAAAGCTAAGGAACAGGCGGAGAAGGCCAAGTTACGGGCCAAGGTCAAGAAAGAGAAGGAGCAAGCCAAGAAAGCAGAGCTGAAGGCCAAGAAAGCAGAGAAAGCCGCAGCCAAGAAGGAGAAGACCAAGAAAGCCAAGTTGAGCAAGAAGAAGTCTCCAAAGAAAAGCGTCAAGAAAGTTGCAGCCAAGAAAACAACGGCCAAGCCAACCAAGAAAGTCGCCAAACCCAGCAAAGCCGCAAAGAGTCCAGCTCGTGCCAAGCCAAAGAAGACCACCACAGCAGCAAAGCCCAAGAAGACCACCAAAGCAGCAAAGCCCAAGAAGGTCACCAAACCAAAGAAGTAGTCCATTCCCGGCACACTCGACCAAACCAAACGGCTCTTTTCAGAGCCACACTTTACAAAAAGAGACTATTAACTGCTTTTGTCTGTGAAAATTAAAAAATAGATGAATAAACTAAAAATATAATCAAGGTATGTTATTGAAATGTATTTATCAATAAATAAAAAATAATAAAATACAAAACAAATGACTAGATGAACGCGGTAAACAAAAACACTAAGTAACAATAATGGCGAAAATAGAAAAATTAATCAATGCAAAGGAACACAATTGTTTATACCCCCCCCCCAAAAAAAAGGGGCGGGAGGACAAAGGAGGGGGGGGTACACGCATTTATCATGAAGAAAGTGTCGGAAAGAACGGGCAGATAATCTTCCCTGTGACTCCACTGCTTGACTTTCGGCCGGAAACTGCCAGCAACTAAAAATGCTCAACATCACAAAAACCGAGTTTTAGTTATCTAAAATGTCGGAAGCCGAGTGTACACCAACTTTTGCGTGATTTCATTAATATATTAATTTAAACAGACATCAAGTATCTTCGTTTAGAGCCAGAATTAAATGATATATAAACTAGTGCAACATAAAATGTGAGCAAAAAATGAATAAAATTTCGCAATCGAAAAACAATACAATTCCATAGTCGTAGTTTCAGGCGTAGATATTAAAACCTCATAACAAAATTAGTATGTATGGAAAGCTTAGATCTCGATCTCATCATCTACAGTTATGGGAAGTTTATCAGAATTTAAATAGAACAAGAATTTGGCAAATCAGAGGGAAAAAGAAACACACTAATATTAGTAAATTCCATCCAGCGCGCCGCGAACCGCCGAGTGTCATCGGTTGATTGAGCAGTGTGAATGGAACCGAGGGGCTGCTCAGAGCCGTGGTGACCCTTGAAAAAGCCCGATGCTCCGGTGAGTCTCATCAGTATTACTCGCTGTAAAGCTACCTACGAAAATAACTCTCGCATCATCTCTCTCTAAGTCGTTCTTGTTAACCTAGTAGAACATCATGGCTACCGAGAAAAAGTCTGCAACACGGACCCACCCTCCAGCAATCAAGATGGTGGTTGCCGCTCTTGTCGCACTGAAGGAGAAGAACGGTTCGTCTACTCAAGCCATCAGAAAGTACATCAAGGATACCTTCCAAGTCGACATGGACAGGCAGGCCGTTTTCATCCGGAAAGCCCTCAATGCCGGAGTGAAGAACGGCGTTCTTATCCAAACCAAGGGTAAGGGAGCCTCAGGTTCATTCAAGTTGGACCCAGCAAAGGACAAAGCTAAGGAACAGGCGGAGAAGGCCAAGTTACGGGCCAAGGTCAAGAAAGAGAAGGAGCAAGCCAAGAAAGCAGAGCTGAAGGCCAAGAAAGCAGAGAAAGCCGCAGCCAAGAAGGAGAAGACCAAGAAAGCCAAGTTGAGCAAGAAGAAGTCTCCAAAGAAAAGCGTCAAGAAAGTTGCAGCCAAGAAAACAACGGCCAAGCCAACCAAGAAAGTCGCCAAACCCAGCAAAGCCGCAAAGAGTCCAGCTCGTGCCAAGCCAAAGAAGACCACCACAGCAGCAAAGCCCAAGAAGACCACCAAAGCAGCAAAGCCCAAGAAGGTCACCAAACCAAAGAAGTAGTCCATTCCCGGCACACTCGACCAAACCAAACGGCTCTTTTCAGAGCCACACTTTACAAAAAGAGACTATTAACTGCTTTTGTCTGTGAAAATTAAAAAATAGATGAATAAACTAAAAATATAATCAAGGTATGTTATTGAAATGTATTTATCAATAAATAAAAAATAATAAAATACAAAACAAATGACTAGATGAACGCGGTAAACAAAAACACTAAGTAACAATAATGGCGAAAATAGAAAAATTAATCAATGCAAAGGAACACAATTGTTTATACCCCCCCCAAAAAGGGGCGGGAGGACAAAGGAGGGGGGGTACACGCATTTATCATGAAGAAAGTGTCGGAAAGAACGGGCAGATAATCTTCCCTGTGACTCCACTGCTTGACTTTCGGCCGGAAACTGCCAGCAACTAAAAATGCTCAACATCACAAAAACCGAGTTTTAGTTATCTAAAATGTCGGAAGCCGAGTGTACACCAACTTTTGCGTGATTTCATTAATATATTAATTTAAACAGACATCAAGTATCTTCGTTTAGAGCCAGAATTAAATGATATATAAACTAGTGCAACATAAAATGTGAGCAAAAAATGAATAAAATTTCGCAATCGAAAAACAATACAATTCCATAGTCGTAGTTTCAGGCGTAGATATTAAAACCTCATAACAAAATTAGTATGTATGGAAAGCTTAGATCTCGATCTCATCATCTACAGTTATGGGAAGTTTATCAGAATTTAAATAGAACAAGAATTTGGCAAATCAGAGGGAAAAAGAAACACACTAATATTAGTAAATTCCATCCAGCGCGCCGCGAACCGCCGAGTGTCATCGGTTGATTGAGCAGTGTGAATGGAACCGAGGGGCTGCTCAGAGCCGTGGTGACCCTTGAAAAAGCCCGATGCTCCGGTGAGTCTCATCAGTATTACTCGCTGTAAAGCTACCTACGAAAATAACTCTCGCATCATCTCTCTCTAAGTCGTTCTTGTTAACCTAGTAGAACATCATGGCTACCGAGAAAAAGTCTGCAACACGGACCCACCCTCCAGCAATCAAGATGGTGGTTGCCGCTCTTGTCGCACTGAAGGAGAAGAACGGTTCGTCTAGTCAAGCCATCAGAAAGTACATCAAGGATACCTTCCAAGTCGACATGGACAGGCAGGCCGTTTTCATCCGGAAAGCCCTCAATGCCGGAGTGAAGAACGGCGTTCTTATCCAAACCAAGGGTAAGGGAGCCTCAGGTTCATTCAAGTTGGACCCAGCAAAGGACAAAGCTAAGGAACAGGCGGAGAAGGCCAAGTTACGGGCCAAGGTCAAGAAAGAGAAGGAGCAAGCCAAGAAAGCAGAGCTGAAGGCCAAGAAAGCAGAGAAAGCCGCAGCCAAGAAGGAGAAGACCAAGAAAGCCAAGTTGAGCAAGAAGAAGTCTCCAAAGAAAAGCGTCAAGAAAGTTGCAGCCAAGAAAACAACGGCCAAGCCAACCAAGAAAGTCGCCAAACCCAGCAAAGCCGCAAAGAGTCCAGCTCGTGCCAAGCCAAAGAAGACCACCACAGCAGCAAAGCCCAAGAAGACCACCAAAGCAGCAAAGCCCAAGAAGGTCACCAAACCAAAGAAGTAGTCCATTCCCGGCACACTCGACCAAACCAAACGGCTCTTTTCAGAGCCACACTTTACAAAAAGAGACTATTAACTGCTTTTGTCTGTGAAAATTAAAAAATAGATGAATAAACTAAAAATATAATCAAGGTATGTTATTGAAATGTATTTATCAATAAATAAAAAATAATAAAATACAAAACAAATGACTAGATGAACGCGGTAAACAAAAACACTAAGTAACAATAATGGCGAAAATAGAAAAATTAATCAATGCAAAGGAACACAATTGTTTATACCCCCCCCAAAAAAAGGGGCGGGAGGACAAAGGAGGGGGGGGGGTACACGCATTTATCATGAAGAAAGTGTCGGAAAGAACGGGCAGATAATCTTCCCTGTGACTCCACTGCTTGACTTTCGGCCGGAAACTGCCAGCAACTAAAAATGCTCAACATCACAAAAACCGAGTTTTAGTTATCTAAAATGTCGGAAGCCGAGTGTACACCAACTTTTGCGTGATTTCATTAATATATTAATTTAAACAGACATCAAGTATCTTCGTTTAGAGCCAGAATTAAATGATATATAAACTAGTGCAACATAAAATGTGAGCAAAAAATGAATAAAATTTCGCAATCGAAAAACAATACAATTCCATAGTCGTAGTTTCAGGCGTAGATATTAAAACCTCATAACAAAATTAGTATGTATGGAAAGCTTAGATCTCGATCTCATCATCTACAGTTATGGGAAGTTTATCAGAATTTAAATAGAACAAGAATTTGGCAAATCAGAGGGAAAAAGAAACACACTAATATTAGTAAATTCCATCCAGCGCGCCGCGAACCGCCGAGTGTCATCGGTTGATTGAGCAGTGTGAATGGAACCGAGGGGCTGCTCAGAGCCGTGGTGACCCTTGAAAAAGCCCGATGCTCCGGTGAGTCTCATCAGTATTACTCGCTGTAAAGCTACCTACGAAAATAACTCTCGCATCATCTCTCTCTAAGTCGTTCTTGTTAACCTAGTAGAACATCATGGCTACCGAGAAAAAGTCTGCAACACGGACCCACCCTCCAGCAATCAAGATGGTGGTTGCCGCTCTTGTCGCACTGAAGGAGAAGAACGGTTCGTCTAGTCAAGCCATCAGAAAGTACATCAAGGATACCTTCCAAGTCGACATGGACAGGCAGGCCGTTTTCATCCGGAAAGCCCTCAATGCCGGAGTGAAGAACGGCGTTCTTATCCAAACCAAGGGTAAGGGAGCCTCAGGTTCATTCAAGTTGGACCCAGCAAAGGACAAAGCTAAGGAACAGGCGGAGAAGGCCAAGTTACGGGCCAAGGTCAAGAAAGAGAAGGAGCAAGCCAAGAAAGCAGAGCTGAAGGCCAAGAAAGCAGAGAAAGCCGCAGCCAAGAAGGAGAAGACCAAGAAAGCCAAGTTGAGCAAGAAGAAGTCTCCAAAGAAAAGCGTCAAGAAAGTTGCAGCCAAGAAAACAACGGCCAAGCCAACCAAGAAAGTCGCCAAACCCAGCAAAGCCGCAAAGAGTCCAGCTCGTGCCAAGCCAAAGAAGACCACCACAGCAGCAAAGCCCAAGAAGACCACCAAAGCAGCAAAGCCCAAGAAGGTCACCAAACCAAAGAAGTAGTCCATTCCCGGCACACTCGACCAAACCAAACGGCTCTTTTCAGAGCCACACTTTACAAAAAGAGACTATTAACTGCTTTTGTCTGTGAAAATTAAAAAATAGATGAATAAACTAAAAATATAATCAAGGTATGTTATTGAAATGTATTTATCAATAAATAAAAAATAATAAAATACAAAACAAATGACTAGATGAACGCGGTAAACAAAAACACTAAGTAACAATAATGGCGAAAATAGAAAAATTAATCAATGCAAAGGAACACAATTGTTTATACCCCCCCCCAAAAAAAGGGGCGGGAGGACAAAGGAGGGGGGGGGTACACGCATTTATCATGAAGAAAGTGTCGGAAAGAACGGGCAGATAATCTTCCCTGTGACTCCACTGCTTGACTTTCGGCCGGAAACTGCCAGCAACTAAAAATGCTCAACATCACAAAAACCGAGTTTTAGTTATCTAAAATGTCGGAAGCCGAGTGTACACCAACTTTTGCGTGATTTCATTAATATATTAATTTAAACAGACATCAAGTATCTTCGTTTAGAGCCAGAATTAAATGATATATAAACTAGTGCAACATAAAATGTGAGCAAAAAATGAATAAAATTTCGCAATCGAAAAACAATACAATTCCATAGTCGTAGTTTCAGGCGTAGATATTAAAACCTCATAACAAAATTAGTATGTATGGAAAGCTTAGATCTCGATCTCATCATCTACAGTTATGGGAAGTTTATCAGAATTTAAATAGAACAAGAATTTGGCAAATCAGAGGGAAAAAGAAACACACTAATATTAGTAAATTCCATCCAGCGCGCCGCGAACCGCCGAGTGTCATCGGTTGATTGAGCAGTGTGAATGGAACCGAGGGGCTGCTCAGAGCCGTGGTGACCCTTGAAAAAGCCCGATGCTCCGGTGAGTCTCATCAGTATTACTCGCTGTAAAGCTACCTACGAAAATAACTCTCGCATCATCTCTCTCTAAGTCGTTCTTGTTTACCTAGTAGAACATCATGGCTACCGAGAAAAAGTCTGCAACACGGACCCACCCTCCAGCAATCAAGATGGTGGTTGCCGCTCTTGTCGCACTGAAGGAGAAGAACGGTTCGTCTAGTCAAGCCATCAGAAAGTACATCAAGGATACCTTCCAAGTCGACATGGACAGGCAGGCCGTTTTCATCCGGAAAGCCCTCAATGCCGGAGTGAAGAACGGCGTTCTTATCCAAACCAAGGGTAAGGGAGCCTCAGGTTCATTCAAGTTGGACCCAGCAAAGGACAAAGCTAAGGAACAGGCGGAGAAGGCCAAGTTACGGGCCAAGGTCAAGAAAGAGAAGGAGCAAGCCAAGAAAGCAGAGCTGAAGGCCAAGAAAGCAGAGAAAGCCGCAGCCAAGAAGGAGAAGACCAAGAAAGCCAAGTTGAGCAAGAAGAAGTCTCCAAAGAAAAGCGTCAAGAAAGTTGCAGCCAAGAAAACAACGGCCAAGCCAACCAAGAAAGTCGCCAAACCCAGCAAAGCCGCAAAGAGTCCAGCTCGTGCCAAGCCAAAGAAGACCACCACAGCAGCAAAGCCCAAGAAGACCACCAAAGCAGCAAAGCCCAAGAAGGTCACCAAACCAAAGAAGTAGTCCATTCCCGGCACACTCGACCAAACCAAACGGCTCTTTTCAGAGCCACACTTTACAAAAAGAGACTATTAACTGCTTTTGTCTGTGAAAATTAAAAAATAGATGAATAAACTAAAAATATAATCAAGGTATGTTATTGAAATGTATTTATCAATAAATAAAAAATAATAAAATACAAAACAAATGACTAGATGAACGCGGTAAACAAAAACACTAAGTAACAATAATGGCGAAAATAGAAAAATTAATCAATGCAAAGGAACACAATTGTTTATACCCCCCCCCCAAAAAAAAGGGGCGGGAGGACAAAGGAGGGGGGGGTACACGCATTTATCATGAAGAAAGTGTCGGAAAGAACGGGCAGATAATCTTCCCTGTGACTCCACTGCTTGACTTTCGGCCGGAAACTGCCAGCAACTAAAAATGCTCAACATCACAAAAACCGAGTTTTAGTTATCTAAAATGTCGGAAGCCGAGTGTACACCAACTTTTGCGTGATTTCATTAATATATTAATTTAAACAGACATCAAGTATCTTCGTTTAGAGCCAGAATTAAATGATATATAAACTAGTGCAACATAAAATGTGAGCAAAAAATGAATAAAATTTCGCAATCGAAAAACAATACAATTCCATAGTCGTAGTTTCAGGCGTAGATATTAAAACCTCATAACAAAATTAGTATGTATGGAAAGCTTAGATCTCGATCTCATCATCTACAGTTATGGGAAGTTTATCAGAATTTAAATAGAACAAGAATTTGGCAAATCAGAGGGAAAAAGAAACACACTAATATTAGTAAATTCCATCCAGCGCGCCGCGAACCGCCGAGTGTCATCGGTTGATTGAGCAGTGTGAATGGAACCGAGGGGCTGCTCAGAGCCGTGGTGACCCTTGAAAAAGCCCGATGCTCCGGTGAGTCTCATCAGTATTACTCGCTGTAAAGCTACCTACGAAAATAACTCTCGCATCATCTCTCTCTAAGTCGTTCTTGTTAACCTAGTAGAACATCATGGCTACCGAGAAAAAGTCTGCAACACGGACCCACCCTCCAGCAATCAAGATGGTGGTTGCCGCTCTTGTCGCACTGAAGGAGAAGAACGGTTCGTCTAGTCAAGCCATCAGAAAGTACATCAAGGATACCTTCCAAGTCGACATGGACAGGCAGGCCGTTTTCATCCGGAAAGCCCTCAATGCCGGAGTGAAGAACGGCGTTCTTATCCAAACCAAGGGTAAGGGAGCCTCAGGTTCATTCAAGTTGGACCCAGCAAAGGACAAAGCTAAGGAACAGGCGGAGAAGGCCAAGTTACGGGCCAAGGTCAAGAAAGAGAAGGAGCAAGCCAAGAAAGCAGAGCTGAAGGCCAAGAAAGCAGAGAAAGCCGCAGCCAAGAAGGAGAAGACCAAGAAAGCCAAGTTGAGCAAGAAGAAGTCTCCAAAGAAAAGCGTCAAGAAAGTTGCAGCCAAGAAAACAACGGCCAAGCCAACCAAGAAAGTCGCCAAACCCAGCAAAGCCGCATCGAGTCCAGCTCGTGCCAAGCCAAAGAAGACCACCACAGCAGCAAAGCCCAAGAAGACCACCAAAGCAGCAAAGCCCAAGAAGGTCACCAAACCAAAGAAGTAGTCCATTCCCGGCACACTCGACCAAACCAAACGGCTCTTTTCAGAGCCACACTTTACAAAAAGAGACTATTAACTGCTTTTGTCTGTGAAAATTAAAAAATAGATGAATAAACTAAAAATATAATCAAGGTATGTTATTGAAATGTATTTATCAATAAATAAAAAATAATAAAATACAAAACAAATGACTAGATGAACGCGGTAAACAAAAACACTAAGTAACAATAATGGCGAAAATAGAAAAATTAATCAATGCAAAGGAACACAATTGTTTATACCCCCCCCCAAAAAAAGGGGCGGGAGGACAAAGGAGGGGGGGGTACACGCATTTATCATGAAGAAAGTGTCGGAAAGAACGGGCAGATAATCTTCCCTGTGACTCCACTGCTTGACTTTCGGCCGGAAACTGCCAGCAACTAAAAATGCTCAACATCACAAAAACCGAGTTTTAGTTATCTAAAATGTCGGAAGCCGAGTGTACACCAACTTTTGCGTGATTTCATTAATATATTAATTTAAACAGACATCAAGTATCTTCGTTTAGAGCCAGAATTAAATGATATATAAACTAGTGCAACATAAAATGTGAGCAAAAAATGAATAAAATTTCGCAA
Source organism: Pisaster brevispinus (assembly GCA_023634235.1). NCBI lineage: Eukaryota > Metazoa > Echinodermata > Asteroidea > Forcipulatida > Asteriidae > Pisaster > Pisaster brevispinus. The sequence goes on along the minus strand of JAMKCF010000011.1, from coordinate 13,026,800 downwards.
TCGAAAAACAATACAATTCCATAGTCGTAGTTTCAGGCGTAGATATTAAAACCTCATAACAAAATTAGTATGTATGGAAAGCTTAGATCTCGATCTCATCATCTACAGTTATGGGAAGTTTATCAGAATTTAAATAGAACAAGAATTTGGCAAATCAGAGGGAAAAAGAAACACACTAATATTAGTAAATTCCATCCAGCGCGCCGCGAACCGCCGAGTGTCATCGGTTGATTGAGCAGTGTGAATGGAACCGAGGGGCTGCTCAGAGCCGTGGTGACCCTTGAAAAAGCCCGATGCTCCGGTGAGTCTCATCAGTATTACTCGCTGTAAAGCTACCTACGAAAATAACTCTCGCATCATCTCTCTCTAAGTCGTTCTTGTTAACCTAGTAGAACATCATGGCTACCGAGAAAAAGTCTGCAACACGGACCCACCCTCCAGCAATCAAGATGGTGGTTGCCGCTCTTGTCGCACTGAAGGAGAAGAACGGTTCGTCTAGTCAAGCCATCAGAAAGTACATCAAGGATACCTTCCAAGTCGACATGGACAGGCAGGCCGTTTTCATCCGGAAAGCCCTCAATGCCGGAGTGAAGAACGGCGTTCTTATCCAAACCAAGGGTAAGGGAGCCTCAGGTTCATTCAAGTTGGACCCAGCAAAGGACAAAGCTAAGGAACAGGCGGAGAAGGCCAAGTTACGGGCCAAGGTCAAGAAAGAGAAGGAGCAAGCCAAGAAAGCAGAGCTGAAGGCCAAGAAAGCAGAGAAAGCCGCAGCCAAGAAGGAGAAGACCAAGAAAGCCAAGTTGAGCAAGAAGAAGTCTCCAAAGAAAAGCGTCAAGAAAGTTGCAGCCAAGAAAACAACGGCCAAGCCAACCAAGAAAGTCGCCAAACCCAGCAAAGCCGCAAAGAGTCCAGCTCGTGCCAAGCCAAAGAAGACCACCACAGCAGCAAAGCCCAAGAAGACCACCAAAGCAGCAAAGCCCAAGAAGGTCACCAAACCAAAGAAGTAGTCCATTCCCGGCACACTCGACCAAACCAAACGGCTCTTTTCAGAGCCACACTTTACAAAAAGAGACTATTAACTGCTTTTGTCTGTGAAAATTAAAAAATAGATGAATAAACTAAAAATATAATCAAGGTATGTTATTGAAATGTATTTATCAATAAATAAAAAATAATAAAATACAAAACAAATGACTAGATGAACGCGGTAAACAAAAACACTAAGTAACAATAATGGCGAAAATAGAAAAATTAATCAATGCAAAGGAACACAATTGTTTATACCCCCCCCCCCAAAAAAAGGGGCGGGAGGACAAAGGAGGGGGGGTACACGCATTTATCATGAAGAAAGTGTCGGAAAGAACGGGCAGATAATCTTCCCTGTGACTCCACTGCTTGACTTTCGGCCGGAAACTGCCAGCAACTAAAAATGCTCAACATCACAAAAACCGAGTTTTAGTTATCTAAAATGTCGGAAGCCGAGTGTACACCAACTTTTGCGTGATTTCATTAATATATTAATTTAAACAGACATCAAGTATCTTCGTTTAGAGCCAGAATTAAATGATATATAAACTAGTGCAACATAAAATGTGAGCAAAAAATGAATAAAATTTCGCAATCGAAAAACAATACAATTCCATAGTCGTAGTTTCAGGCGTAGATATTAAAACCTCATAACAAAATTAGTATGTATGGAAAGCTTAGATCTCGATCTCATCATCTACAGTTATGGGAAGTTTATCAGAATTTAAATAGAACAAGAATTTGGCAAATCAGAGGGAAAAAGAAACACACTAATATTAGTAAATTCCATCCAGCGCGCCGCGAACCGCCGAGTGTCATCGGTTGATTGAGCAGTGTGAATGGAACCGAGGGGCTGCTCAGAGCCGTGGTGACCCTTGAAAAAGCCCGATGCTCCGGTGAGTCTCATCAGTATTACTCGCTGTAAAGCTACCTACGAAAATAACTCTCGCATCATCTCTCTCTAAGTCGTTCTTGTTAACCTAGTAGAACATCATGGCTACCGAGAAAAAGTCTGCAACACGGACCCACCCTCCAGCAATCAAGATGGTGGTTGCCGCTCTTGTCGCACTGAAGGAGAAGAACGGTTCGTCTAGTCAAGCCATCAGAAAGTACATCAAGGATACCTTCCAAGTCGACATGGACAGGCAGGCCGTTTTCATCCGGAAAGCCCTCAATGCCGGAGTGAAGAACGGCGTTCTTATCCAAACCAAGGGTAAGGGAGCCTCAGGTTCATTCAAGTTGGACCCAGCAAAGGACAAAGCTAAGGAACAGGCGGAGAAGGCCAAGTTACGGGCCAAGGTCAAGAAAGAGAAGGAGCAAGCCAAGAAAGCAGAGCTGAAGGCCAAGAAAGCAGAGAAAGCCGCAGCCAAGAAGGAGAAGACCAAGAAAGCCAAGTTGAGCAAGAAGAAGTCTCCAAAGAAAAGCGTCAAGAAAGTTGCAGCCAAGAAAACAACGGCCAAGCCAACCAAGAAAGTCGCCAAACCCAGCAAAGCCGCAAAGAGTCCAGCTCGTGCCAAGCCAAAGAAGACCACCACAGCAGCAAAGCCCAAGAAGACCACCAAAGCAGCAAAGCCCAAGAAGGTCACCAAACCAAAGAAGTAGTCCATTCCCGGCACACTCGACCAAACCAAACGGCTCTTTTCAGAGCCACACTTTACAAAAAGAGACTATTAACTGCTTTTGTCTGTGAAAATTAAAAAATAGATGAATAAACTAAAAATATAATCAAGGTATGTTATTGAAATGTATTTATCAATAAATAAAAAATAATAAAATACAAAACAAATGACTAGATGAACGCGGTAAACAAAAACACTAAGTAACAATAATGGCGAAAATAGAAAAATTAATCAATGCAAAGGAACACAATTGTTTATACCCCCCCCCCAAAAAAGGGGCGGGAGGACAAAGGAGGGGGGGGTACACGCATTTATCATGAAGAAAGTGTCGGAAAGAACGGGCAGATAATCTTCCCTGTGACTCCACTGCTTGACTTTCGGCCGGAAACTGCCAGCAACTAAAAATGCTCAACATCACAAAAACCGAGTTTTAGTTATCTAAAATGTCGGAAGCCGAGTGTACACCAACTTTTGCGTGATTTCATTAATATATTAATTTAAACAGACATCAAGTATCTTCGTTTAGAGCCAGAATTAAATGATATATAAACTAGTGCAACATAAAATGTGAGCAAAAAATGAATACAATTTCGCAATCGAAAAACAATACAATTCCATAGTCGTAGTTTCAGGCGTAGATATTAAAACCTCATAACAAAATTAGTATGTATGGAAAGCTTAGATCTCGATCTCATCATCTACAGTTATGGGAAGTTTATCAGAATTTAAATAGAACAAGAATTTGGCAAATCAGAGGGAAAAAGAAACACACTAATATTAGTAAATTCCATCCAGCGCGCCGCGAACCGCCGAGTGTCATCGGTTGATTGAGCAGTGTGAATGGAACCGAGGGGCTGCTCAGAGCCGTGGTGACCCTTGAAAAAGCCCGATGCTCCGGTGAGTCTCATCAGTATTACTCGCTGTAAAGCTACCTACGAAAATAACTCTCGCATCATCTCTCTCTAAGTCGTTCTTGTTAACCTAGTAGAACATCATGGCTACCGAGAAAAAGTCTGCAACACGGACCCACCCTCCAGCAATCAAGATGGTGGTTGCCGCTCTTGTCGCACTGAAGGAGAAGAACGGTTCGTCTAGTCAAGCCATCAGAAAGTACATCAAGGATACCTTCCAAGTCGACATGGACAGGCAGGCCGTTTTCATCCGGAAAGCCCTCAATGCCGGAGTGAAGAACGGCGTTCTTATCCAAACCAAGGGTAAGGGAGCCTCAGGTTCATTCAAGTTGGACCCAGCAAAGGACAAAGCTAAGGAACAGGCGGAGAAGGCCAAGTTACGGGCCAAGGTCAAGAAAGAGAAGGAGCAAGCCAAGAAAGCAGAGCTGAAGGCCAAGAAAGCAGAGAAAGCCGCAGCCAAGAAGGAGAAGACCAAGAAAGCCAAGTTGAGCAAGAAGAAGTCTCCAAAGAAAAGCGTCAAGAAAGTTGCAGCCAAGAAAACAACGGCCAAGCCAACCAAGAAAGTCGCCAAACCCAGCAAAGCCGCAAAGAGTCCAGCTCGTGCCAAGCCAAAGAAGACCACCACAGCAGCAAAGCCCAAGAAGACCACCAAAGCAGCAAAGCCCAAGAAGGTCACCAAACCAAAGAAGTAGTCCATTCCCGGCACACTCGACCAAACCAAACGGCTCTTTTCAGAGCCACACTTTACAAAAAGAGACTATTAACTGCTTTTGTCTGTGAAAATTAAAAAATAGATGAATAAACTAAAAATATAATCAAGGTATGTTATTGAAATGTATTTATCAATAAATAAAAAATAATAAAATACAAAACAAATGACTAGATGAACGCGGTAAACAAAAACACTAAGTAACAATAATGGCGAAAATAGAAAAATTAATCAATGCAAAGGAACACAATTGTTTATACCCCCCCCCCAAAAAAAAGGGGCGGGAGGACAAAGGAGGGGGGGTACACGCATTTATCATGAAGAAAGTGTCGGAAAGAACGGGCAGATAATCTTCCCTGTGACTCCACTGCTTGACTTTCGGCCGGAAACTGCCAGCAACTAAAAATGCTCAACATCACAAAAACCGAGTTTTAGTTATCTAAAATGTCGGAAGCCGAGTGTACACCAACTTTTGCGTGATTTCATTAATATATTAATTTAAACAGACATCAAGTATCTTCGTTTAGAGCCAGAATTAAATGATATATAAACTAGTGCAACATAAAATGTGAGCAAAAAATGAATAAAATTTCGCAATCGAAAAACAATACAATTCCATAGTCGTAGTTTCAGGCGTAGATATTAAAACCTCATAACAAAATTAGTATGTATGGAAAGCTTAGATCTCGATCTCATCATCTACAGTTATGGGAAGTTTATCAGAATTTAAATAGAACAAGAATTTGGCAAATCAGAGGGAAAAAGAAACACACTAATATTAGTAAATTCCATCCAGCGCGCCGCGAACCGCCGAGTGTCATCGGTTGATTGAGCAGTGTGAATGGAACCGAGGGGCTGCTCAGAGCCGTGGTGACCCTTGAAAAAGCCCGATGCTCCGGTGAGTCTCATCAGTATTACTCGCTGTAAAGCTACCTACGAAAATAACTCTCGCATCATCTCTCTCTAAGTCGTTCTTGTTAACCTAGTAGAACATCATGGCTACCGAGAAAAAGTCTGCAACACGGACCCACCCTCCAGCAATCAAGATGGTGGTTGCCGCTCTTGTCGCACTGAAGGAGAAGAACGGTTCGTCTAGTCAAGCCATCAGAAAGTACATCAAGGATACCTTCCAAGTCGACATGGACAGGCAGGCCGTTTTCATCCGGAAAGCCCTCAATGCCGGAGTGAAGAACGGCGTTCTTATCCAAACCAAGGGTAAGGGAGCCTCAGGTTCATTCAAGTTGGACCCAGCAAAGGACAAAGCTAAGGAACAGGCGGAGAAGGCCAAGTTACGGGCCAAGGTCAAGAAAGAGAAGGAGCAAGCCAAGAAAGCAGAGCTGAAGGCCAAGAAAGCAGAGAAAGCCGCAGCCAAGAAGGAGAAGACCAAGAAAGCCAAGTTGAGCAAGAAGAAGTCTCCAAAGAAAAGCGTCAAGAAAGTTGCAGCCAAGAAAACAACGGCCAAGCCAACCAAGAAAGTCGCCAAACCCAGCAAAGCCGCAAAGAGTCCAGCTCGTGCCAAGCCAAAGAAGACCACCACAGCAGCAAAGCCCAAGAAGACCACCAAAGCAGCAAAGCCCAAGAAGGTCACCAAACCAAAGAAGTAGTCCATTCCCGGCACACTCGACCAAACCAAACGGCTCTTTTCAGAGCCACACTTTACAAAAAGAGACTATTAACTGCTTTTGTCTGTGAAAATTAAAAAATAGATGAATAAACTAAAAATATAATCAAGGTATGTTATTGAAATGTATTTATCAATAAATAAAAAATAATAAAATACAAAACAAATGACTAGATGAACGCGGTAAACAAAAACACTAAGTAACAATAATGGCGAAAATAGAAAAATTAATCAATGCAAAGGAACACAATTGTTTATACCCCCCCCCCAAAAAAAAGGGGCGGGAGGACAAAGGAGGGGGGGGTACACGCATTTATCATGAAGAAAGTGTCGGAAAGAACGGGCAGATAATCTTCCCTGTGACTCCACTGCTTGACTTTCGGCCGGAAACTGCCAGCAACTAAAAATGCTCAACATCACAAAAACCGAGTTTTAGTTATCTAAAATGTCGGAAGCCGAGTGTACACCAACTTTTGCGTGATTTCATTAATATATTAATTTAAACAGACATCAAGTATCTTCGTTTAGAGCCAGAATTAAATGATATATAAACTAGTGCAACATAAAATGTGAGCAAAAAATGAATACAATTTCGCAATCGAAAAACAATACAATTCCATAGTCGTAGTTTCAGGCGTAGATATTAAAACCTCATAACAAAATTAGTATGTATGGAAAGCTTAGATCTCGATCTCATCATCTACAGTTATGGGAAGTTTATCAGAATTTAAATAGAACAAGAATTTGGCAAATCAGAGGGAAAAAGAAACACACTAATATTAGTAAATTCCATCCAGCGCGCCGCGAACCGCCGAGTGTCATCGGTTGATTGAGCAGTGTGAATGGAACCGAGGGGCTGCTCAGAGCCGTGGTGACCCTTGAAAAAGCCCGATGCTCCGGTGAGTCTCATCAGTATTACTCGCTGTAAAGCTACCTACGAAAATAACTCTCGCATCATCTCTCTCTAAGTCGTTCTTGTTAACCTAGTAGAACATCATGGCTACCGAGAAAAAGTCTGCAACACGGACCCACCCTCCAGCAATCAAGATGGTGGTTGCCGCTCTTGTCGCACTGAAGGAGAAGAACGGTTCGTCTAGTCAAGCCATCAGAAAGTACATCAAGGATACCTTCCAAGTCGACATGGACAGGCAGGCCGTTTTCATCCGGAAAGCCCTCAATGCCGGAGTGAAGAACGGCGTTCTTATCCAAACCAAGGGTAAGGGAGCCTCAGGTTCATTCAAGTTGGACCCAGCAAAGGACAAAGCTAAGGAACAGGCGGAGAAGGCCAAGTTACGGGCCAAGGTCAAGAAAGAGAAGGAGCAAGCCAAGAAAGCAGAGCTGAAGGCCAAGAAAGCAGAGAAAGCCGCAGCCAAGAAGGAGAAGACCAAGAAAGCCAAGTTGAGCAAGAAGAAGTCTCCAAAGAAAAGCGTCAAGAAAGTTGCAGCCAAGAAAACAACGGCCAAGCCAACCAAGAAAGTCGCCAAACCCAGCAAAGCCGCAAAGAGTCCAGCTCGTGCCAAGCCAAAGAAGACCACCACAGCAGCAAAGCCCAAGAAGACCACCAAAGCAGCAAAGCCCAAGAAGGTCACCAAACCAAAGAAGTAGTCCATTCCCGGCACACTCGACCAAACCAAACGGCTCTTTTCAGAGCCACACTTTACAAAAAGAGACTATTAACTGCTTTTGTCTGTGAAAATTAAAAAATAGATGAATAAACTAAAAATATAATCAAGGTATGTTATTGAAATGTATTTATCAATAAATAAAAAATAATAAAATACAAAACAAATGACTAGATGAACGCGGTAAACAAAAACACTAAGTAACAATAATGGCGAAAATAAAAAAATTAATCAATGCAAAGGAACACAATTGTTTATACCCCCCCCCAAAAAAAAGGGGCGGGAGGACAAAGGAGGGGGGGTACACGCATTTATCATGAAGAAAGTGTCGGAAAGAACGGGCAGATAATCTTCCCTGTGACTCCACTGCTTGACTTTCGGCCGGAAACTGCCAGCAACTAAAAATGCTCAACATCACAAAAACCGAGTTTTAGTTATCTAAAATGTCGGAAGCCGAGTGTACACCAACTTTTGCGTGATTTCATTAATATATTAATTTAAACAGACATCAAGTATCTTCGTTTAGAGCCAGAATTAAATGATATATAAACTAGTGCAACATAAAATGTGAGCAAAAAATGAATAAAATTTCGCAATCGAAAAACAATACAATTCCATAGTCGTAGTTTCAGGCGTAGATATTAAAACCTCATAACAAAATTAGTATGTATGGAAAGCTTAGATCTCGATCTCATCATCTACAGTTATGGGAAGTTTATCAGAATTTAAATAGAACAAGAATTTGGCAAATCAGAGGGAAAAAGAAACACACTAATATTAGTAAATTCCATCCAGCGCGCCGCGAACCGCCGAGTGTCATCGGTTGATTGAGCAGTGTGAATGGAACCGAGGGGCTGCTCAGAGCCGTGGTGACCCTTGAAAAAGCCCGATGCTCCGGTGAGTCTCATCAGTATTACTCGCTGTAAAGCTACCTACGAAAATAACTCTCGCATCATCTCTCTCTAAGTCGTTCTTGTTAACCTAGTAGAACATCATGGCTACCGAGAAAAAGTCTGCAACACGGACCCACCCTCCAGCAATCAAGATGGTGGTTGCCGCTCTTGTCGCACTGAAGGAGAAGAACGGTTCGTCTAGTCAAGCCATCAGAAAGTACATCAAGGACACCTTCCAAGTCGACATGGACAGGCAGGCCGTTTTCATCCGGAAAGCCCTCAATGCCGGAGTGAAGAACGGCGTTCTTATCCAAACCAAGGGTAAGGGAGCCTCAGGTTCATTCAAGTTGGACCCAGCAAAGGACAAAGCTAAGGAACAGGCGGAGAAGGCCAAGTTACGGGCCAAGGTCAAGAAAGAGAAGGAGCAAGCCAAGAAAGCAGAGCTGAAGGCCAAGAAAGCAGAGAAAGCCGCAGCCAAGAAGGAGAAGACCAAGAAAGCCAAGTTGAGCAAGAAGAAGTCTCCAAAGAAAAGCGTCAAGAAAGTTGCAGCCAAGAAAACAACGGCCAAGCCAACCAAGAAAGTCGCCAAACCCAGCAAAGCCGCAAAGAGTCCAGCTCGTGCCAAGCCAAAGAAGACCACCACAGCAGCAAAGCCCAAGAAGACCACCAAAGCAGCAAAGCCCAAGAAGGTCACCAAACCAAAGAAGTAGTCCATTCCCGGCACACTCGACCAAACCAAACGGCTCTTTTCAGAGCCACACTTTACAAAAAGAGACTATTAACTGCTTTTGTCTGTGAAAAGTAAAAAATAGATGAATAAACTAAAAATATAATCAAGGTATGTTATTGAAATGTATTTATCAATAAATAAAAAATAATAAAATACAAAACAAATGACTAGATGAACGCGGTAAACAAAAACACTAAGTAACAATAATGGCGAAAATAGAAAAATTAATCAATGCAAAGGAACACAATTGTTTATACCCCCCCCCCAAAAAAGGGGCGGGAGGACAAAGGAGGGGGGGGGTACACGCATTTATCATGAAGAAAGTGTCGGAAAGAACGGGCAGATAATCTTCCCTGTGACTCCACTGCTTGACTTTCGGCCGGAAACTGCCAGCAACTAAAAATGCTCAACATCACAAAAACCGAGTTTTAGTTATCTAAAATGTCGGAAGCCGAGTGTACACCAACTTTTGCGTGATTTCATTAATATATTAATTTAAACAGACATCAAGTATCTTCGTTTAGAGCCAGAATTAAATGATATATAAACTAGTGCAACATAAAATGTGAGCAAAAAATGAATACAATTTCGCAATCGAAAAACAATACAATTCCATAGTCGTAGTTTCAGGCGTAGATATTAAAACCTCATAACAAAATTAGTATGTATGGAAAGCTTAGATCTCGATCTCATCATCTACAGTTATGGGAAGTTTATCAGAATTTAAATAGAACAAGAATTTGGCAAATCAGAGGGAAAAAGAAACACACTAATATTAGTAAATTCCATCCAGCGCGCCGCGAACCGCCGAGTGTCATCGGTTGATTGAGCAGTGTGAATGGAACCGAGGGGCTGCTCAGAGCCGTGGTGACCCTTGAAAAAGCCCGATGCTCCGGTGAGTCTCATCAGTATTACTCGCTGTAAAGCTACCTACGAAAATAACTCTCGCATCATCTCTCTCTAAGTCGTTCTTGTTAACCTAGTGGAACATCATGGCTACCGAGAAAAAGTCTGCAACACGGACCCACCCTCCAGCAATCAAGATGGTGGTTGCCGCTCTTGTCGCACTGAAGGAGAAGAACGGTTCGTCTAGTCAAGCCATCAGAAAGTACATCAAGGATACCTTCCAAGTCGACATGGACAGGCAGGCCGTTTTCATCCGGAAAGCCCTCAATGCCGGAGTGAAGAACGGCGTTCTTATCCAAACCAAGGGTAAGGGAGCCTCAGGTTCATTCAAGTTGGACCCAGCAAAGGACAAAGCTAAGGAACAGGCGGAGAAGGCCAAGTTACGGGCCAAGGTCAAGAAAGAGAAGGAGCAAGCCAAGAAAGCAGAGCTGAAGGCCAAGAAAGCAGAGAAAGCCGCAGCCAAGAAGGAGAAGACCAAGAAAGCCAAGTTGAGCAAGAAGAAGTCTCCAAAGAAAAGCGTCAAGAAAGTTGCAGCCAAGAAAACAACGGCCAAGCCAACCAAGAAAGTCGCCAAACCCAGCAAAGCCGCAAAGAGTCCAGCTCGTGCCAAGCCAAAGAAGACCACCACAGCAGCAAAGCCCAAGAAGACCACCAAAGCAGCAAAGCCCAAGAAGGTCACCAAACCAAAGAAGTAGTCCATTCCCGGCACACTCGACCAAACCAAACGGCTCTTTTCAGAGCCACACTTTACAAAAAGAGACTATTAACTGCTTTTGTCTGTGAAAATTAAAAAATAGATGAATAAACTAAAAATATAATCAAGGTATGTTATTGAAATGTATTTATCAATAAATAAAAAATAATAAAATACAAAACAAATGACTAGATGAACGCGGTAAACAAAAACACTAAGTAACAATAATGGCGAAAATAGAAAAATTAATCAATGCAAAGGAACACAATTGTTTATACCCCCCCCCCCCAAAAAAAGGGGCGGGAGGACAAAGGAGGGGGGGTACACGCATTTATCATGAAGAAAGTGTCGGAAAGAACGGGCAGATAATCTTCCCTGTGACTCCACTGCTTGACTTTCGGCCGGAAACTGCCAGCAACTAAAAATGCTCAACATCACAAAAACCGAGTTTTAGTTATCTAAAATGTCGGAAGCCGAGTGTACACCAACTTTTGCGTGATTTCATTAATATATTAATTTAAACAGACATCAAGTATCTTCGTTTAGAGCCAGAATTAAATGATATATAAACTAGTGCAACATAAAATGTGAGCAAAAAATGAATACAATTTCGCAATCGAAAAACAATACAATTCCATAGTCGTAATTTCAGGCGTAGATATTAAAACCTCATAACAAAATTAGTATGTATGGAAAGCTTAGATCTCGATCTCATCATCTACAGTTATGGGAAGTTTATCAGAATTTAAATAGAACAAGAATTTGGCAAATCAGAGGGAAAAAGAAACACACTAATATTAGTAAATTCCATCCAGCGCGCCGCGAACCGCCGAGTGTCATCGGTTGATTGAGCAGTGTGAATGGAACCGAGGGGCTGCTCAGAGCCGTGGTGACCCTTGAAAAAGCCCGATGCTCCGGTGAGTCTCATCAGTATTACTCGCTGTAAAGCTACCTACGAAAATAACTCTCGCATCATCTCTCTCTAAGTCGTTCTTGTTAACCTAGTAGAACATCATGGCTACCGAGAAAAAGTCTGCAACACGGACCCACCCTCCAGCAATCAAGATGGTGGTTGCCGCTCTTGTCGCACTGAAGGAGAAGAACGGTTCGTCTAGTCAAGCCATCAGAAAGTACATCAAGGATACCTTCCAAGTCGACATGGACAGGCAGGCCGTTTTCATCCGGAAAGCCCTCAATGCCGGAGTGAAGAACGGCGTTCTTATCCAAACCAAGGGTAAGGGAGCCTCAGGTTCATTCAAGTTGGACCCAGCAAAGGACAAAGCTAAGGAACAGGCGGAGAAGGCCAAGTTACGGGCCAAGGTCAAGAAAGAGAAGGAGCAAGCCAAGAAAGCAGAGCTGAAGGCCAAGAAAGCAGAGAAAGCCGCAGCCAAGAAGGAGAAGACCAAGAAAGCCAAGTTGAGCAAGAAGAAGTCTCCAAAGAAAAGCGTCAAGAAAGTTGCAGCCAAGAAAACAACGGCCAAGCCAACCAAGAAAGTCGCCAAACCCAGCAAAGCCGCAAAGAGTCCAGCTCGTGCCAAGCCAAAGAAGACCACCACAGCAGCAAAGCCCAAGAAGACCACCAAAGCAGCAAAGCCCAAGAAGGTCACCAAACCAAAGAAGTAGTCCATTCCCGGCACACTCGACCAAACCAAACGGCTCTTTTCAGAGCCACACTTTACAAAAAGAGACTATTAACTGCTTTTGTCTGTGAAAATTAAAAAATAAATGAATAAACTAAAAATATAATCAAGGTATGTTATTGAAATGTATTTATCAATAAATAAAAAATAATAAAATACAAAACAAATGACTAGATGAACGCGGTAAACAAAAACACTAAGTAACAATAATGGCGAAAATAGAAAAATTAATCAATGCAAAGGAACACAATTGTTTATACCCCCCCCAAAAAAGGGGCGGGAGGACAAAGGAGGGGGGGGTACACGCATTTATCATGAAGAAAGTGTCGGAAAGAACGGGCAGATAATCTTCCCTGTGACTCCACTGCTTGACTTTCGGCCGGAAACTGCCAGCAACTAAAAATGCTCAACATCACAAAAACCGAGTTTTAGTTATCTAAAATGTCGGAAGCCGAGTGTACACCAACTTTTGCGTGATTTCATTAATATATTAATTTAAACAGACATCAAGTATCTTCGTTTAGAGCCAGAATTAAATGATATATAAACTAGTGCAACATAAAATGTGAGCAAAAAATGAATACAATTTCGCAATCGAAAAACAATACAATTCCATAGTCGTAGTTTCAGGCGTAGATATTAAAACCTCATAACAAAATTAGTATGTATGGAAAGCTTAGATCTCGATCTCATCATCTACAGTTATGGGAAGTTTATCAGAATTTAAATAGAACAAGAATTTGGCAAATCAGAGGGAAAAAGAAACACACTAATATTAGTAAATTCCATCCAGCGCGCCGCGAACCGCCGAGTGTCATCGGTTGATTGAGCAGTGTGAATGGAACCGAGGGGCTGCTCAGAGCCGTGGTGACCCTTGAAAAAGCCCGATGCTCCGGTGAGTCTCATCAGTATTACTCGCTGTAAAGCTACCTACGAAAATAACTCTCGCATCATCTCTCTCTAAGTCGTTCTTGTTAACCTAGTAGAACATCATGGCTACCGAGAAAAAGTCTGCAACACGGACCCACCCTCCAGCAATCAAGATGGTGGTTGCCGCTCTTGTCGCACTGAAGGAGAAGAACGGTTCGTCTAGTCAAGCCATCAGAAAGTACATCAAGGATACCTTCCAAGTCGACATGGACAGGCAGGCCGTTTTCATCCGGAAAGCCCTCAATGCCGGAGTGAAGAACGGCGTTCTTATCCAAACCAAGGGTAAGGGAGCCTCAGGTTCATTCAAGTTGGACCCAGCAAAGGACAAAGCTAAGGAACAGGCGGAGAAGGCCAAGTTACGGGCCAAGGTCAAGAAAGAGAAGGAGCAAGCCAAGAAAGCAGAGCTGAAGGCCAAGAAAGCAGAGAAAGCCGCAGCCAAGAAGGAGAAGACCAAGAAAGCCAAGTTGAGCAAGAAGAAGTCTCCAAAGAAAAGCGTCAAGAAAGTTGCAGCCAAGAAAACAACGGCCAAGCCAACCAAGAAAGTCGCCAAACCCAGCAAAGCCGCAAAGAGTCCAGCTCGTGCCAAGCCAAAGAAGACCACCACAGCAGCAAAGCCCAAGAAGACCACCAAAGCAGCAAAGCCCAAGAAGGTCACCAAACCAAAGAAGTAGTCCATTCCCGGCACACTCGACCAAACCAAACGGCTCTTTTCAGAGCCACACTTTACAAAAAGAGACTATTAACTGCTTTTGTCTGTGAAAATTAAAAAATAAATGAATAAACTAAACATATAATCAAGGTATGTTATTGAAATGTATTTATCAATAAATAAAAAATAATAAAATACAAAACAAATGACTAGATGAACGCGGTAAACAAAAACACTAAGTAACAATAATGGCGAAAATAGAAAAATTAATCAATGCAAAGGAACACAATTGTTTATACCCCCCCCCAAAAAAAAGGGGCGGGAGGACAAAGGAGGGGGGGTACACGCATTTATCATGAAGAAAGTGTCGGAAAGAACGGGCAGATAATCTTCCCTGTGACTCCACTGCTTGACTTTCGGCCGGAAACTGCCAGCAACTAAAAATGCTCAACATCACAAAAACCGAGTTTTAGTTATCTAAAATGTCGGAAGCCGAGTGTACACCAACTTTTGCGTGATTTCATTAATATATTAATTTAAACAGACATCAAGTATCTTCGTTTAGAGCCAGAATTAAATGATATATAAACTAGTGCAACATAAAATGTGAGCAAAAAATGAATACAATTTCGCAATCGAAAAACAATACAATTCCATAGTCGTAGTTTCAGGCGTAGATATTAAAACCTCATAACAAAATTAGTATGTATGGAAAGCTTAGATCTCGATCTCATCATCTACAGTTATGGGAAGTTTATCAGAATTTAAATAGAACAAGAATTTGGCAAATCAGAGGGAAAAAGAAACACACTAATATTAGTAAATTCCATCCAGCGCGCCGCGAACCGCCGAGTGTCATCGGTTGATTGAGCAGTGTGAATGGAACCGAGGGGCTGCTCAGAGCCGTGGTGACCCTTGAAAAAGCCCGATGCTCCGGTGAGTCTCATCAGTATTACTCGCTGTAAAGCTACCTGCGAAAATAACTCTCGCATCATCTCTCTCTAAGTCGTTCTTGTTAACCTAGTAGAACATCATGGCTACCGAGAAAAAGTCTGCAACACGGACCCACCCTCCAGCAATCAAGATGGTGGTTGCCGCTCTTGTCGCACTGAAGGAGAAGAACGGTTCGTCTAGTCAAGCCATCAGAAAGTACATCAAGGATACCTTCCAAGTCGACATGGACAGGCAGGCCGTTTTCATCCGGAAAGCCCTCAATGCCGGAGTGAAGAACGGCGTTCTTATCCAAACCAAGGGTAAGGGAGCCTCAGGTTCATTCAAGTTGGACCCAGCAAAGGACAAAGCTAAGGAACAGGCGGAGAAGGCCAAGTTACGGGCCAAGGTCAAGAAAGAGAAGGAGCAAGCCAAGAAAGCAGAGCTGAAGGCCAAGAAAGCAGAGAAAGCCGCAGCCAAGAAGGAGAAGACCAAGAAAGCCAAGTTGAGCAAGAAGAAGTCTCCAAAGAAAAGCGTCAAGAAAGTTGCAGCCAAGAAAACAACGGCCAAGCCAACCAAGAAAGTCGCCAAACCCAGCAAAGCCGCAAAGAGTCCAGCTCGTGCCAAGCCAAAGAAGACCACCACAGCAGCAAAGCCCAAGAAGACCACCAAAGCAGCAAAGCCCAAGAAGGTCACCAAACCAAAGAAGTAGTCCATTCCCGGCACACTCGACCAAACCAAACGGCTCTTTTCAGAGCCACACTTTACAAAAAGAGACTATTAACTGCTTTTGTCTGTGAAAATTAAAAAATAAATGAATAAACTAAAAATATAATCAAGGTATGTTATTGAAATGTATTTATCAATAAATAAAAAATAATAAAATACAAAACAAATGACTAGATGAACGCGGTAAACAAAAACACTAAGTAACAATAATGGCGAAAATAGAAAAATTAATCAATGCAAAGGAACACAATTGTTTATACCCCCCCCCCCCAAAAAAAAAGGGGCGGGAGGACAAAGGAGGGGGGGTACACGCATTTATCATGAAGAAAGTGTCGGAAAGAACGGGCAGATAATCTTCCCTGTGACTCCACTGCTTGACTTTCGGCCGGAAACTGCCAGCAACTAAAAATGCTCAACATCACAAAAACCGAGTTTTAGTTATCTAAAATGTCGGAAGCCGAGTGTACACCAACTTTTGCGTGATTTCATTAATATATTAATTTAAACAGACATCAAGTATCTTCGTTTAGAGCCAGAATTAAATGATATATAAACTAGTGCAACATAAAATGTGAGCAAAAAATGAATACAATTTCGCAATCGAAAAACAATACAATTCCATAGTCGTAGTTTCAGGCGTAGATATTAAAACCTCATAACAAAATTAGTATGTATGGAAAGCTTAGATCTCGATCTCATCATCTACAGTTATGGGAAGTTTATCAGAATTTAAATAGAACAAGAATTTGGCAAATCAGAGGGAAAAAGAAACACACTAATATTAGTAAATTCCATCCAGCGCGCCGCGAACCGCCGAGTGTCATCGGTTGATTGAGCAGTGTGAATGGAACCGAGGGGCTGCTCAGAGCCGTGGTGACCCTTGAAAAAGCCCGATGCTCCGGTGAGTCTCATCAGTATTACTCGCTGTAAAGCTACCTACGAAAATAACTCTCGCATCATCTCTCTCTAAGTCGTTCTTGTTAACCTAGTAGAACATCATGGCTACCGAGAAAAAGTCTGCAACACGGACCCACCCTCCAGCAATCAAGATGGTGGTTGCCGCTCTTGTCGCACTGAAGGAGAAGAACGGTTCGTCTAGTCAAGCCATCAGAAAGTACATCAAGGATACCTTCCAAGTCGACATGGACAGGCAGGCCGTTTTCATCCGGAAAGCCCTCAATGCCGGAGTGAAGAACGGCGTTCTTATCCAAACCAAGGGTAAGGGAGCCTCAGGTTCATTCAAGTTGGACCCAGCAAAGGACAAAGCTAAGGAACAGGCGGAGAAGGCCAAGTTACGGGCCAAGGTCAAGAAAGAGAAGGAGCAAGCCAAGAAAGCAGAGCTGAAGGCCAAGAAAGCAGAGAAAGCCGCAGCCAAGAAGGAGAAGACCAAGAAAGCCAAGTTGAGCAAGAAGAAGTCTCCAAAGAAAAGCGTCAAGAAAGTTGCAGCCAAGAAAACAACGGCCAAGCCAACCAAGAAAGTCGCCAAACCCAGCAAAGCCGCAAAGAGTCCAGCTCGTGCCAAGCCAAAGAAGACCACCACAGCAGCAAAGCCCAAGAAGACCACCAAAGCAGCAAAGCCCAAGAAGGTCACCAAACCAAAGAAGTAGTCCATTCCCGGCACACTCGACCAAACCAAACGGCTCTTTTCAGAGCCACACTTTACAAAAAGAGACTATTAACTGCTTTTGTCTGTGAAAATTAAAAAATAGATGAATAAACTAAAAATATAATCAAGGTATGTTATTGAAATGTATTTATCAATAAATAAAAAATAATAAAATACAAAACAAATGACTAGATGAACGCGGTAAACAAAAACACTAAGTAACAATAATGGCGAAAATAGAAAAATTAATCAATGCAAAGGAACACAATTGTTTATACCCCCCCCAAAAAAGGGGCGGGAGGACAAAGGAGGGGGGGTACACGCATTTATCATGAAGAAAGTGTCGGAAAGAACGGGCAGATAATCTTCCCTGTGACTCCACTGCTTGACTTTCGGCCGGAACTGCCAGCAACTAAAAATGCTCAACATCACAAAAACCGAGTTTTAGTTATCTAAAATGTCGGAAGCCGAGTGTACACCAACTTTTGCGTGATTTCATTAATATATTAATTTAAACAGAAATCAAGTATCTTCGTTTAGAGCCAGAATTAAATGATATATAAACTAGTGCAACATAAAATGTGAGCAAAAAATGAATACAATTTCGCAATCGAAAAACAATACAATTCCATAGTCGTAGTTTCAGGCGTAGATATTAAAACCTCATAACAAAATTAGTATGTATGGAAAGCTTAGATCTCGATGTCATCATCTACAGTTATGGGAAGTTTATCAGAATTTAAATAGAACAAGAATTTGGCAAATCAGAGGGAAAAAGAAACACACTAATATTAGTAAATTCCATCCAGCGCGCCGCGAACCGCCGAGTGTCATCGGTTGATTGAGCAGTGTGAATGGAACCGAGGGGCTGCTCAGAGCCGTGGTGACCCTTGAAAAAGCCCGATGCTCCGGTGAGTCTCATCAGTATTACTCGCTGTAAAGCTACCTACGAAAATAACTCTCGCATCATCTCTCTCTAAGTCGTTCTTGTTAACCTAGTAGAACATCATGGCTACCGAGAAAAAGTCTGCAACACGGACCCACCCTCCAGCAATCAAGATGGTGGTTGCCGCTCTTGTCGCACTGAAGGAGAAGAACGGTTCGTCTAGTCAAGCCATCAGAAAGTACATCAAGGATACCTTCCAAGTCGACATGGACAGGCAGGCCGTTTTCATCCGGAAAGCCCTCAATGCCGGAGTGAAGAACGGCGTTCTTATCCAAACCAAGGGTAAGGGAGCCTCAGGTTCATTCAAGTTGGACCCAGCAAAGGACAAAGCTAAGGAACAGGCGGAGAAGGCCAAGTTACGGGCCAAGGTCAAGAAAGAGAAGGAGCAAGCCAAGAAAGCAGAGCTGAAGGCCAAGAAAGCAGAGAAAGCCGCAGCCAAGAAGGAGAAGACAAAGAAAGCCAAGTTGAGCAAGAAGAAGTCTCCAAAGAAAAGCGTCAAGAAAGTTGCAGCCAAGAAAACAACGGCCAAGCCAACCAAGAAAGTCCCCAAACCCAGCAAAGCCGCAAAGAGTCCAGCTCGTGCCAAGCCAAAGAAGACCACCACAGCAGCAAAGCCCAAGAAGACCACCAAAGCAGCAAAGCCCAAGAAGGTCACCAAACCAAAGAAGTAGTCCATTCCCGGCACACTCGACCAAACCAAACGGCTCTTTTCAGAGCCA
This sequence comes from Pisaster brevispinus, assembly GCA_023634235.1. Lineage (NCBI taxonomy): Eukaryota > Metazoa > Echinodermata > Asteroidea > Forcipulatida > Asteriidae > Pisaster > Pisaster brevispinus. The sequence continues at coordinate 13,007,920 of JAMKCF010000011.1, read as the reverse complement.
CACTTTACAAAAAGAGACTATTAACTGCTTTTGTCTGTGAAAATTAAAAAATAGATGAATAAACTAAAAATATAATCAAGGTATGTTATTGAAATGTATTTATCAATAAATAAAAAATAATAAAATACAAAAGAAATGACTAGATGAACGCGGTAAACAAAAACACTAAGTAACAATAATGGCGAAAATAGAAAAATTAATCAATGCAAAGGAACACAATTGTTTATACCCCCCCCCCAAAAAAGGGGCGGGAGGACAAAGGAGGGGGGGGTACACGCATTTATCATGAAGAAAGTGTCGGAAAGAACGGGCAGATAATCTTCCCTGTGACTCCACTGCTTGACTTTCGGCCGGAAACTGCCAGCAACTAAAAATGCTCAACATCACAAAAACCGAGTTTTAGTTATCTAAAATGTCGGAAGCCGAGTGTACACCAACTTTTGCGTGATTTCATTAATATATTAATTTAAACAGACATCAAGTATCTTCGTTTAGAGCCAGAATTAAATGATATATAAACTAGTGCAACATAAAATGTGAGCAAAAAATGAATAAAATTTCGCAATCGAAAAACAATACAATTCCATAGTCGTAGTTTCAGGCGTAGATATTAAAACCTCATAACAAAATTAGTATGTATGGAAAGCTTAGATCTCGATCTCATCATCTACAGTTATGGGAAGTTTATCAGAATTTAAATAGAACAAGAATTTGGCAAATCAGAGGGAAAAAGAAACACACTAATATTAGTAAATTCCATCCAGCGCGCCGCGAACCGCCGAGTGTCATCGGTTGATTGAGCAGTGTGAATGGAACCGAGGGGCTGCTCAGAGCCGTGGTGACCCTTGAAAAAGCCCGATGCTCCGGTGAGTCTCATCAGTATTACTCGCTGTAAAGCTACCTACGAAAATAACTCTCGCATCATCTCCTCTAAGTCGTTCTTGTTAACCTAGTAGAACATCATGGCTACCGAGAAAAAGTCTGCAACACGGACCCACCCTCCAGCAATCAAGATGGTGGTTGCCGCTCTTGTCGCACTGAAGGAGAAGAACGGTTCGTCTAGTCAAGCCATCAGAAAGTACATCAAGGATACCTTCCAAGTCGACATGGACAGGCAGGCCGTTTTCATCCGGAAAGCCCTCAATGCCGGAGTGAAGAACGGCGTTCTTATCCAAACCAAGGGTAAGGGAGCCTCAGGTTCATTCAAGTTGGACCCAGCAAAGGACAAAGCTAAGGAACAGGCGGAGAAGGCCAAGTTACGGGCCAAGGTCAAGAAAGAGAAGGAGCAAGCCAAGAAAGCAGAGCTGAAGGCCAAGAAAGCAGAGAAAGCCGCAGCCAAGAAGGAGAAGACCAAGAAAGCCAAGTTGAGCAAGAAGAAGTCTCCAAAGAAAAGCGTCAAGAAAGTTGCAGCCAAGAAAACAACGGCCAAGCCAACCAAGAAAGTCGCCAAACCCAGCAAAGCCGCAAAGAGTCCAGCTCGTGCCAAGCCAAAGAAGACCACCACAGCAGCAAAGCCCAAGAAGACCACCAAAGCAGCAAAGCCCAAGAAGGTCACCAAACCAAAGAAGTAGTCCATTCCCGGCACACTCGACCAAACCAAACGGCTCTTTTCAGAGCCACACTTTACAAAAAGAGACTATTAACTGCTTTTGTCTGTGAAAATTAAAAAATAGATGAATAAACTAAAAATATAATCAAGGTATGTTATTGAAATGTATTTATCAATAAATAAAAAATAATAACATACAAAACAAATGACTAGATGAACGCGGTAAACAAAAACACTAAGTAACAATAATGGCGAAAATAGAAAAATTAATCAATGCAAAGGAACACAATTGTTTATACCCCCCCCCCAAAAAAAAGGGGCGGGAGGACAAAGGAGGGGGGGGTACACGCATTTATCATGAAGAAAGTGTCGGAAAGAACGGGCAGATAATCTTCCCTGTGACTCCACTGCTTGACTTTCGGCCGGAAACTGCCAGCAACTAAAAATGCTCAACATCACAAAAACCGAGTTTTAGTTATCTAAAATGTCGGAAGCCGAGTGTACACCAACTTTTGCGTGATTTCATTAATATATTAATTTAAACAGACATCAAGTATCTTCGTTTAGAGCCAGAATTAAATGATATATAAAGTAGTGCAACATAAAATGTGAGCAAAAAATGAATAAAATTTCGCAATCGAAAAACAATACAATTCCATAGTCGTAGTTTCAGGCGTAGATATTAAAACCTCATAACAAAATTAGTATGTATGGAAAGCTTAGATCTCGATCTCATCATCTACAGTTATGGGAAGTTTATCAGAAATTAAATAGAACAAGAATTTGGCAAATCAGGAGAAAAAGAAACACACTAATATTAGTAAATTCCATCCAGCGCGCCGCGAACCGCCGAGTGTCATCGGTTGATTGAGCAGTGTGAATGGAACCGAGGGGCTGCTCAGAGCCGTGGTGACCCTTGAAAAAGCCCGATGCTCCGGTGAGTCTCATCAGTATTACTCGCTGTAAAGCTACCTACGAAAATAACTCTCGCATCATCTCTCTCTAAGTCGTTCTTGTTAACCTAGTAGAACATCATGGCTACCGAGAAAAAGTCTGCAACACGGACCCACCCTCCAGCAATCAAGATGGTGGTTGCCGCTCTTGTCGCACTGAAGGAGAAGAACGGTTCGTCTAGTCAAGCCATCAGAAAGTACATCAAGGATACCTTCCAAGTCGACATGGACAGGCAGGCCGTTTTCATCCGGAAAGCCCTCAATGCCGGAGTGAAGAACGGCGTTCTTATCCAAACCAAGGGTAAGGGAGCCTCAGGTTCATTCAAGTTGGACCCAGCAAAGGACAAAGCTAAGGAACAGGCGGAGAAGGCCAAGTTACGGGCCAAGGTCAAGAAAGAGAAGGAGCAAGCCAAGAAAGCAGAGCTGAAGGCCAAGAAAGCAGAGAAAGCCGCAGCCAAGAAGGAGAAGACCAAGAAAGCCAAGTTGAGCAAGAAGAAGTCTCCAAAGAAAAGCGTCAAGAAAGTTGCAGCCAAGAAAACAACGGCCAAGCCAACCAAGAAAGTCGCCAAAACCAGCAAAGCCGCAAAGAGTCCAGCTCGTGCCAAGCCAAAGAAGACCACCACAGCAGCAAAGCCCAAGAAGACCACCAAAGCAGCAAAGCCCAAGAAGGTCACCAAACCAAAGAAGTAGTCCATTCCCGGCACACTCGACCAAACCAAACGGCTCTTTTCAGAGCCACACTTTACAAAAAGAGACTATTAACTGCTTTTGTCTGTGAAAATTAAAAAATAGATGAATAAACTAAAAATATAATCAAGGTATGTTATTGAAATGTATTTATCAATAAATAAAAAATAATAAAATACAAAACAAATGACTAGATGAACGCGGTAAACAAAAACACTAAGTAACAATAATGGCGAAAATAGAAAAATTAATCAATGCAAAGGAACACAATTGTTTATACCCCCCCCAAAAAAAAGGGGCGGGAGGACAAAGGAGGGGGGGGGGGGTACACGCATTTATCATGAAGAAAGTGTCGGAAAGAACGGGCAGATAATCTTCCCTGTGACTCCACTGCTTGACTTTCGGCCGGAAACTGCCAGCAACTAAAAATGCTCAACATCACAAAAACCGAGTTTTAGTTATCTAAAATGTCGGAAGCCGAGTGTACACCAACTTTTGCGTGATTTCATTAATATATTAATTTAAACAGACATCAAGTATCTTCGTTTAGAGCCAGAATTAAATGATATATAAAGTAGTGCAACATAAAATGTGAGCAAAAAATGAATAAAATTTCGCAATCGAAAAACAATACAATTCCATAGTCGTAGTTTCAGGCGTAGATATTAAAACCTCATAACAAAATTAGTATGTATGGAAAGCTTAGATCTCGATCTCATCATCTACAGTTATGGGAAGTTTATCAGAAATTAAATAGAACAAGAATTTGGCAAATCAGGAGAAAAAGAAACACACTAATATTAGTAAATTCCATCCAGCGCGCCGCGAACCGCCGAGTGTCATCGGTTGATTGAGCAGTGTGAATGGAACCGAGGGGCTGCTCAGAGCCGTGGTGACCCTTGAAAAAGCCCGATGCTCCGGTGAGTCTCATCAGTATTACTCGCTGTAAAGCTACCTACGAAAATAACTCTCGCATCATCTCTCTCTAAGTCGTTCTTGTTAACCTAGTAGAACATCATGGCTACCGAGAAAAAGTCTGCAACACGGACCCACCCTCCAGCAATCAAGATGGTGGTTGCCGCTCTTGTCGCACTGAAGGAGAAGAACGGTTCGTCTAGTCAAGCCATCAGAAAGTACATCAAGGATACCTTCCAAGTCGACATGGACAGGCAGGCCGTTTTCATCCGGAAAGCCCTCAATGCCGGAGTGAAGAACGGCGTTCTTATCCAAACCAAGGGTAAGGGAGCCTCAGGTTCATTCAAGTTGGACCCAGCAAAGGACAAAGCTAAGGAACAGGCGGAGAAGGCCAAGTTACGGGCCAAGGTCAAGAAAGAGAAGGAGCAAGCCAAGAAAGCAGAGCTGAAGGCCAAGAAAGCAGAGAAAGCCGCAGCCAAGAAGGAGAAGACCAAGAAAGCCAAGTTGAGCAAGAAGAAGTCTCCAAAGAAAAGCGTCAAGAAAGTTGCAGCCAAGAAAACAACGGCCAAGCCAACCAAGAAAGTCGCCAAACCCAGCAAAGCCGCAAAGAGTCCAGCTCGTGCCAAGCCAAAGAAGACCACCACAGCAGCAAAGCCCAAGAAGACCACCAAAGCAGCAAAGCCCAAGAAGGTCACCAAACCAAAGAAGTAGTCCATTCCCGGCACACTCGACCAAACCAAACGGCTCTTTTCAGAGCCACACTTTACAAAAAGAGACTATTAACTGCTTTTGTCTGTGAAAATTAAAAAATAGATGAATAAACTAAAAATATAATCAAGGTATGTTATTGAAATGTATTTATCAATAAATAAAAAATAATAAAATACAAAACAAATGACTAGATGAACGCGGTAAACAAAACACTAAGTAACAATAATGGCGAAAATAGAAAAATTAATCAATGCAAAGGAACACAATTGTTTATACCCCCCCCCAAAAAAAAGGGGCGGGAGGACAAAGGAGGGGGGGGTACACGCATTTATCATGAAGAAAGTGTCGGAAAGAACGGGCAGATAATCTTCCCTGTGACTCCACTGCTTGACTTTCGGCCGGAAACTGCCAGCAACTAAAAATGCTCAACATCACAAAAACCGAGTTTTAGTTATCTAAAATGTCGGAAGCCGAGTGTACACCAACTTTTGCGTGATTTCATTAATATATTAATTTAAACAGACATCAAGTATCTTCGTTTAGAGCCAGAATTAAATGATATATAAACTAGTGCAACATAAAATGTGAGCAAAAAATGAATAAAATTTCGCAATCGAAAAACAATACAATTACATAGTCGTAGTTTCAGGCGTAGATATTAAAACCTCATAACAAAATTAGTATGTATGGAAAGCTTAGATCTCGATCTCATCATCTACAGTTATGGGAAGTTTATCAGAATTTAAATAGAACAAGAATTTGGCAAATCAGAGGGAAAAAGAAACACACTAATATTAGTAAATTCCATCCAGCGCGCCGCGAACCGCCGAGTGTCATCGGTTGATTGAGCAGTGTGAATGGAACCGAGGGGCTGCTCAGAGCCGTGGTGACCCTTGAAAAAGCCCGATGCTCCGGTGAGTCTCATCAGTATTACTCGCTGTAAAGCTACCTACGAAAATAACTCTCGCATCATCTCTCTCTAAGTCGTTCTTGTTAACCTAGTAGAACATCATGGCTACCGAGAAAAAGTCTGCAACACGGACCCACCCTCCAGCAATCAAGATGGTGGTTGCCGCTCTTGTCGCACTGAAGGAGAAGAACGGTTCGTCTAGTCAAGCCATCAGAAAGTACATCAAGGATACCTTCCAAGTCGACATGGACAGGCAGGCCGTTTTCATCCGGAAAGCCCTCAATGCCGGAGTGAAGAACGGCGTTCTTATCCAAACCAAGGGTAAGGGAGCCTCAGGTTCATTCAAGTTGGACCCAGCAAAGGACAAAGCTAAGGAACAGGCGGAGAAGGCCAAGTTACGGGCCAAGGTCAAGAAAGAGAAGGAGCAAGCCAAGAAAGCAGAGCTGAAGGCCAAGAAAGCAGAGAAAGCCGCAGCCAAGAAGGAGAAGACCAAGAAAGCCAAGTTGAGCAAGAAGAAGTCTCCAAAGAAAAGCGTCAAGAAAGTTGCAGCCAAGTAAACAACGGCCAAGCCAACCAAGAAAGTCGCCAAACCCAGCAAAGCCGCAAAGAGTCCAGCTCGTGCCAAGCCAAAGAAGACCACCACAGCAGCAAAGCCCAAGAAGACCACCAAAGCAGCAAAGCCCAAGAAGGTCACCAAACCAAAGAAGTAGTCCATTCCCGGCACACTCGACCAAACCAAACGGCTCTTTTTAGAGCCACACTTTACAAAAAGAGACTATTAACTGCTTTTGTCTGTGAAAATTAAAAAATAGATGAATAAACTAAAAATATAATCAAGGTATGTTATTGAAATGTATTTATCAATAAATAAAAAATAATAAAATACAAAACAAATGACTAGATGAACGCGGTAAACAAAAACACTAAGTAACAATAATGGCGAAAATAGAAAAATTAATCAATGCAAAGGAACACAATTGGTTATACCCCCCCCCAAAAAAAGGGGCGGGAGGACAAAGGAGGGGGGGGGTACACGCATTTATCATGAAGAAAGTGTCGGAAAGAACGGGCAGATAATCTTTTCCCTGTGACTACACTGCTTGACTTTCGGCCGGAAACTGCCAGCAACTAAAAATGCTCAACATCACAAAAACCGAGTTTTATTTATCTAAAATGTCGGAAGCCGAGTGTACACCAACTTTTGCGTGATTTCATTAATATATTAATTTAAACAGACATCAAGTATCTTCGTTTAGAGCCAGAATTAAATGATATATAAACTAGTGCAACGTAAAATGTGAGCAAAAAATGAATAAAATTTCGCAATCGAAAAACAATACAATTCCATAGTCGTAGTTTCAGGCGTAGATATTAAAACCTCATAACAAAATTAGTATGTATGGAAAGCTTAGATCTCGATCTCATCATCTACAGTTATGGGAAGTTTATCAGAATTTAAATAGAACAAGAATTTGGCAAATCAGAGGGAAAAAGAAACACACTAATATTAGTAAATTCCATCCAGCGCGCCGCGAACCGCCGAGTGTCATCGGTTGATTGAGCAGTGTGAATGGAACCGAGGGGCTGCTCAGAGCCGTGGTGACCCTTGAAAAAGCCCGATGCTCCGGTGAGTCTCATCAGTATTACTCGCTGTAAAGCTACCTACGAAAATAACTCTCGCATCATCTCTCTCTAAGTCGTTCTTGTTAACCTAGTAGAACATCATGGCTACCGAGAAAAAGTCTGCAACACGGACCCACCCTCCAGCAATCAAGATGGTGGTTGCCGCTCTTGTCGCACTGAAGGAGAAGAACGGTTCGTCTAGTCAAGCCATCAGAAAGTACATCAAGGATACCTTCCAAGTCGACATGGACAGGCAGGCCGTTTTCATCCGGAAAGCCCTCAATGCCGGAGTGAAGAACGGCGTTCTTATCCAAACCAAGGGCGGTAAACAAACGCGGTAAACAACGCGGTAAACAAAAACACTAAGTAACAATAATGGCGAAAATAGAAAAATTAATCAATGCAAAGGAACACAATTGTTTATACCAAAAAAAAGGGGGGAGGACAAAGGAGGGGGGGGGGGTTACACGCATTTATCATGAAGAAAGTGTCGGAAAGAACGGGCAGATAATCTTCCCTGTGACTACACTGCTTGACTTTCGGCCGGAAACTGCCAGCAACTAAAAATGCTCAACATCACAAAAAACGAGTTTTATTTATCTAAAATGTCGGAAGCCGAGTGTACACCAACTTTTGCGTGATTTCATTAATATATTAATTTAAACAGACATCAAGTATCTTCGTTTAGAGCCAGAATTAAATGATATATAAACTAGTGCAACGTAAAATGTGAGCAAAAAATGAATAAAATTTCGCAATCGAAAAACAATACAATTCCATAGTCGTAGTTTCAGGCGTAGATATTAAAACCTCATAACAAAATTAGTATGTATGGAAAGCTTAGATCTCGATCACATCATCTACAGTTATGGGAAGATTATCAGAATTTAAATAGAACAAGAATTTGGCAAATCAGAGGGAAAAAGAAACACACTAATATTAGTAAATTCCAGAGCGCCGCGAACCGCCGAGTGTCATCGGTTGATTGAGCAGTGTGAATGGAACCGAGGGGCTGCTCAGAGCCGTGGTGACCCTTGAAAAAGCCCGATGCTCCGGTGAGTCTCATTAGTATTACTCGCTGTAAAGCTACCTACGAAAATAACTCTCGCATCATCTCTCTCTAAGTCGTTCTTGTTAACCTAGTAGAACATCATGGCTACCGAGAAAAAGTCTGCAACACGGACCCACCCTCCAGCAATCAAGATGGTGGTTGCCGCTCTTGTCGCACTGAAGGAGAAGAACGGTTCGTCTAGTCAAGCCATCAGAAAGTACATCAAGGATACCTTCCAAGTCGACATGGACAGGCAGGCCGTTTTCATCCGGAAAGCCCTCAATGCCGGAGTGAAGAACGGCGTTCTTATCCAAACCAAGGGTAAGGGAGCCTCAGGTTCATTCAAGTTGGACCCAGCAAAGGACAAAGCTAAGGAACAGGCGGAGAAGGCCAAGTTACGGGCCAAGGTCAAGAAAGAGAAGGAGCAAGCCAAGAAAGCAGAGCTGAAGGCCAAGAAAGCAGAGAAAGCCGCAGCCAAGAAGGAGAAGACCAAGAAAGCCAAGTTGAGCAAGAAGAAGTCTCCAAAGAAAAGCGTCAAGAAAGTTGCAGCCAAGAAAACAACGGCCAAGCCAACCAAGAAAGTCGCCAAACCCAGCAAAGCCGCAAAGAGTCCAGCTCGTGCCAAGCCAAAGAAGACCACCACAGCAGCAAAGCCCAAGAAGACCACCAAATTAGCAAAGCCCAAGAAGGTCACCAAACCAAAGAAGTAGTCCATTCCCGGCACACTCGACCAAACCAAACGGCTCTTTTCAGAGCCACACTTTACAAAAAGAGACTATTAACTGCATTTGTCTGTGAAAATTAAAAAATAGATGAATAAACTAAAAATCTAATCAAGGTATGTTATTGAAATGTATTTATCAATAAATAAAAAATAATAAAATACAAAACAAATGACCAGATGAACGCGGTAAACAAAAACACTAAGTAACAATAATGGCGAAAATAGAAAAATTAATCAATGCAAAGGAACACAATTGTTTATACCAAAAAAAAAGGGCGGGAGGACAAAGGAGGGGGGGGGGGGTTACACGCATTTATCATGAAGAAAGTGTCGGAAAGAACGGGCAGATAATCTTTTCCCTGTGACTACACTGCTTGACTTTCGGCCGGAAACTGCCAGCAACTAAAAATGCTCAACATCACAAAAACCGAGTTTTATTTATCTAAAATGTCGGAAGCCGAGTGTACACCAACTTTTGCGTGATTTCATTAATATATTAATTTAAACAGACATCAAGTATCTTCGTTTAGAGCCAGAATTAAATGATATATAAACTAGTGCAACGTAAAATGTGAGCAAAAAATGAATAAAATTTCGCAATCGAAAAACAATACAATTCCATAGTCGTAGTTTCAGGCGTAGATATTAAAACCTCATAACAAAATTAGTATGTATGGAAAGCTTAGATCTCGATCACATCATCTACAGTTATGGGAAGATTATCAGAATTTAAATAGAACAAGAATTTGGCAAATCAGAGGGAAAAAGAAACACACTAATATTAGTAAATTCCAGAGCGCCGCGAACCGCCGAGTGTCATCGGTTGATTGAGCAGTGTGAATGGAACCGAGGGGCTGCTCAGAGCCGTGGTGACCCTTGAAAAAGCCCGATGCTCCGGTGAGTCTCATTAGTATTACTCGCTGTAAAGCTACCTACGAAAATAACTCTCGCATCATCTCTCTCTAAGTCGTTCTTGTTAACCTAGTAGAACATCATGGCTACCGAGAAAAAGTCTGCAACACGGACCCACCCTCCAGCAATCAAGATGGTGGTTGCCGCTCTTGTCGCACTGAAGGAGAAGAACGGTTCGTCTAGTCAAGCCATCAGAAAGTACATCAAGGATACCTTCCAAGTCGACATGGACAGGCAGGCCGTTTTCATCCGGAAAGCCCTCAATGCCGGAGTGAAGAACGGCGTTCTTATCCAAACCAAGGGCGGTAAACAAACGCGGTAAACAATGCGGTAAACAAAAACACTAAGTAACAATAATGGCGAAAATAGAAAAATTAATCAATGCAAAGGAACACAATTGTTTATACCAAAAAAAAAGGGCGGGAGGACAAAGGAGGGGGGGGTTACACGCATTTATCATGAAGAAAGTGTCGGAAAGAACGGGCAGATAATCTTTTCCCTGTGACTACACTGCTTGACTTTCGGCCGGAAACTGCCAGCAACTAAAAATGCTCAACATCACAAAAACCGAGTTTTATTTATCTAAAATGTCGGAAGCCGAGTGTACACCAACTTTTGCGTGATTTCATTAATATATTAATTTAAACAGACATCAAGTATCTTCGTTTAGAGCCAGAATTAAATGATATATAAACTAGTGCAACGTAAAATGTGAGCAAAAAATGAATAAAATTTCGCAATCGAAAAACAATACAATTCCATAGTCGTAGTTTCAGGCGTAGATATTAAAACCTCATAACAAAATTAGTATGTATGGAAAGCTTAGATCTCGATCACATCATCTACAGTTATGGGAAGATTATCAGAATTTAAATAGAACAAGAATTTGGCAAATCAGAGGGAAAAAGAAACACACTAATATTAGTAAATTCCAGAGCGCCGCGAACCGCCGAGTGTCATCGGTTGATTGAGCAGTGTGAATGGAACCGAGGGGCTGCTCAGAGCCGTGGTGACCCTTGAAAAAGCCCGATGCTCCGGTGAGTCTCATCAGTATTACTCGCTGTAAAGCTACCTACGAAAATAACTCTCGCATCATCTCTCTCTAAGTCGTTCTTGTTAACCTAGTAGAACATCATGGCTACCGAGAAAAAGTCTGCAACACGGACCCACCCTCCAGCAATCAAGATGGTGGTTGCCGCTCTTGTCGCACTGAAGGAGAAGAACGGTTCGTCTAGTCAAGCCATCAGAAAGTACTTCAAGGATACCTTCCAAGTCGACATGGACAGGCAGGCCGTTTTCATCCGGAAAGCCCTCAATGCCGGAGTGAAGAACGGCGTTCTTATCCAAACCAAGGGTAAGGGAGCCTCAGGTTCATTCAAGTTGGACCCAGCAAAGGACAAAGCTAAGGAACAGGCGGAGAAGGCCAAGTTACGGGCCAAGGTCAAGAAAGAGAAGGAGCAAGCCAAGAAAGCAGAGCTGAAGGCCAAGAAAGCAGAGAAAGCCGCAGCCAAGAAGGAGAAGACCAAGAAAGCCAAGTTGAGCAAGAAGAAGTCTCCAAAGAAAAGTGTCAAGAAAGTTGCAGCCAAGAAAACAACGGCCAAGCCAACCAAGAAAGTCGCCAAACCCAGCAAAGCCGCAAAGAGTCCAGCTCGTGCCAAGCCAAAGAAGACCACCACAGCAGCAAAGCCCAAGAAGACCACCAAAGTAGCAAAGCCCAAGAAGGTCACCAAACCAAAGAAGTAGTCCATTCCCGGCACACTCGACCAAACCAAACGGCTCTTTTCAGAGCCACACTTTACAAAAAGAGACTATTAACTGCATTTGTCTGTGAAAATTAAAAAATAGATGAATAAACTAAAAATCTAATCAAGGTATGTTATTGAAATGTATTTATCAATAAATAAAAAATAATAAAATACAAAACAAATGACCAGATGAACGCGGTAAACAAAAACACTAAGTAACAATAATGGCGAAAATAGAAAAATTAATCAATGCAAAGGAACACAATTGTTTATACCCAAAAAAAAGGGCGGGAGGACAAAGGAGGGGGGGGGTTACACGCATTTATCATGAAGAAAGTGTCGGAAAGAACGGGCAGATAATCTTTTCCCTGTGACTACACTGCTTGACTTTCGGCCGGAAACTGCCAGCAACTAAAAACGCTCAACATCACAAAAACCGAGTTTTATTTATCTAAAATGTCGGAAGCCGAGTGTACACCAACTTTTGCGTGATTTCATTAATATATTAATTTAAACAGACATCAAGTATCTTCGTCTAGAGCCAGAATTAAATGATATATAAACTAGTGCAACGTAAAATGTGAGCAAAAAATGAATAAAATTTCGCAATCGAAAAACAATACAATTCCATAGTCGTAGTTTCAGGCGTAGATATTAAAACCTCATAACAAAATTAGTATGTATGGAAAGCTTAGATCTCGATCACATCATCTACAGTTATGGGAAGATTATCAGAATTTAAATAGAACAAGAATTTGGCAAATCAGAGGGAAGAAACACACTAATATTAGTAAATTCCAGAGCGCCGCGAAGCGCCGAGTGTCATCGGTTGATTGAGCAGTGTGAATGGAACCGAGGGGCTGCTCAGAGCCGTGGTGACCCTTGAAAAAGCCCGATGCTCCGGTGAGTCACATCAGTATTACTCGCTGTAAAGCTACCTACGAAAATAACTCTCGCATCATCTCTCTCTAAGTCGTTCTTGTTAACCTAGTAGAACATCATGGCTACCGAGAAAAAGTCTGCAACACGGACCCACCCTCCAGCAATCAAGATGGTGGTTGCCGCTCTTGTCGCACTGAAGGAGAAGAACGGTTCGTCTAGTCAAGCCATCAGAAAGTACATCAAGGATACCTTCCAAGTCGACATGGACAGGCAGGCCGTTTTCATCCGGAAAGCCCTCAATGCCGGAGTGAAGAACGGCGTTCTTATCCAAACCAAGGGTAAGGGAGCCTCAGGTTCATTCAAGTTGGACCCAGCAAAGGACAAAGCTAAGGAACAGGCGGAGAAGGCCAAGTTACGGGCCAAGGTCAAGAAAGAGAAGGAGCAAGCCAAGAAAGCAGAGCTGAAGGCCAAGAAAGCAGAGAAAGCCGCAGCCAAGAAGGAGAAGACCAAGAAAGCCAAGTTGAGCAAGAAGAAGTCTCCAAAGAAAAGCGTCAAGAAAGTTGCAGCCAAGAAAACAACGGCCAAGCCAACCAAGAAAGTCGCCAAACCCAGCAAAGCCGCAAAGAGTCCAGCTCGTGCCAAGCCAAAGAAGACCACCACAGCAGCAAAGCCCAAGAAGACCACCAAAGTAGCAAAGCCCAAGAAGGTCACCAAACCAAAGAAGTAGTCCATTCCCGGCACACTCGACCAAACCAAACGGCTCTTTTCAGAGCCACACTTTACAAAAAGAGACTATTAACTGCATTTGTCTGTGAAAATTAAAAAATAGATGAATAAACTAAAAATCTAATCAAGGTATGTTATTGAAATGTATTTATCAATAAATAAAAAATAATAAAATACAAAACAAATGACCAGATGAACGCGGTAAACAAAAACACTAAGTAACAATAATGGCGAAAATAGAAAAATTAATCAATGCAAAGGAACACAATTGTTTATACAAAAAAAAAGGGGCGGGAGGACAAAGGAGGGGGGGTTACACGCATTTATCATGAAGAAAGTGTCGGAAAGAACGGGCAGATAATCTTTTCCCTGTGACTACACTGCTTGACTTTCGGCCGGAAACTGCCAGCAACTAAAAATGCTCAACATCACAAAAACCGAGTTTTATTTATCTAAAATGTCGGAAGCCGACTGTACACCAAATTTTGCGTGATTTCATTAATATATTAATTTAAACAGACATCAAGTATCTTCGTTTAGAGCCAGAATTAAATGATATATAAACTAGTGCAACATAAAATGTGAGCAAAAAATGAATAAAATTTCGCAATCGAAAAACAATACAATTCCATAGTCGTAGTTTCAGGCGTAGATATTAAAACCTCATAACAAAATTAGTATGTATGGAAAGCTTAGATCTCGATCACATCATCTACAGTTATGGGAAGATTATCAGAATTTAAATAGAACAAGAATTTGGCAAATCAGAGGGAAAAAGAAACACACTAATATTAGTAAATTCCAGAGCGCCGCGAACCGCCGAGTGTCATCGGTTGATTGAGCAGTGTGAATGGAACCGAGGGGCTGCTCAGAGCCGTGGTGACCCTTGAAAAAGCCCGATGCTCCGGTGAGTCTCATTAGTATTACTCGCTGTAAAGCTACCTACGAAAATAACTCTCGCATCATCTCTCTCTAAGTCGTTCTTGTTAACCTAGTAGAACATCATGGCTACCGAGAAAAAGTCTGCAACACGGACCCACCCTCCAGCAATCAAGATGGTGGTTGCCGCTCTTGTCGCACTGAAGGAGAAGAACGGTTCGTCTAGTCAAGCCATCAGAAAGTACATCAAGGATACCTTCCAAGTCGACATGGACAGGCAGGCCGTTTTCATCCGGAAAGCCCTCAATGCCGGAGTGAAGAACGGCGTTCTTATCCAAACCAAGGGTAAGGGAGCCTCAGGTTCATTCAAGTTGGACCCAGCAAAGGACAAAGCTAAGGAACAGGCGGAGAAGGCCAAGTTACGGGCCAAGGTCAAGAAAGAGAAGGAGCAAGCCAAGAAAGCAGAGCTGAAGGCCAAGAAAGCAGAGAAAGCCGCAGCCAAGAAGGAGAAGACCAAGAAAGCCAAGTTGAGCAAGAAGAAGTCTCCAAAGAAAAGCGTCAAGAAAGTTGCAGCCAAGAAAACAACGGCCAAGCCAACCAAGAAAGTCGCCAAACCCAGCAAAGCCGCAAAGAGTCCAGCTCGTGCCAAGCCAAAGAAGACCACCACAGCAGCAAAGCCCAAGAAGACCACCAAAGTAGCAAAGCCCAAGAAGGTCACCAAACCAAAGAAGTAGTCCATTCCCGGCACACTCGACCAAACCAAACGGCTCTTTTCAGAGCCACACTTTACAAAAAGAGACTATTAACTGCATTTGTCTGTGAAAATTAAAAAATAGATGAATAAACTAAAAATCTAATCAAGGTATGTTATTGAAATGTATTTATCAATAAATAAAAAATAATAAAATACAAAACAAATGACCAGATGAACGCGGTAAACAAAAACACTAAGTAACAATAATGGCGAAAATAGAAAAATTAATCAATGCAAAGGAACACAATTGTTTATACAAAAAAAAAGGGGCGGGAGGACAAAGGAGGGGGGGGTTACACGCATTTATCATGAAGAAAGTGTCGGAAAGAACGGGCAGATAATCTTTTCCCTGTGACTACACTGCTTGACTTTCGGCCGGAAACTGCCAGCAACTAAAAATGCTCAACATCACAAAAACCGAGTTTTATTTATCTAAAATGTCGGAAGCCGACTGTACACCAAATTTTGCGTGATTTCATTAATATATTAATTTAAACAGACATCAAGTATCTTCGTTTAGAGCCAGAATTAAATGATATATAAACTAGTGCAACATAAAATGTGAGCAAAAAATGAATAAAATTTCGCAATCGAAAAACAATACAATTCCATAGTCGTAGTTTCAGGCGTAGATATTAAAACCTCATAACAAAATTAGTATGTATGGAAAGCTTAGATCTCGATCACATCATCTACAGTTATGGGAAGATTATCAGAATTTAAATAGAACAAGAATTTGGCAAATCAGAGGGAAGAAACACACTAATATTAGTAAATTCCAGAGCGCCGCGAAGCGCCGAGTGTCATCGGTTGATTGAGCAGTGTGAATGGAACCGAGGGGCTGCTCAGAGCCGTGGTGACCCTTGAAAAAGCCCGATGCTCCGGTGAGTCACATCAGTATTACTCGCTGTAAAGCTACCTACGAAAATAACTCTCGCATCATCTCTCTCTAAGTCGTTCTTGTTAACCTAGTAGAACATCATGGCTACCGAGAAAAAGTCTGCAACACGGACCCACCCTCCAGCAATCAAGATGGTGGTTGCCGCTCTTGTCGCACTGAAGGAGAAGAACGGTTCGTCTAGTCAAGCCATCAGAAAGTACATCAAGGATACCTTCCAAGTCGACATGGACAGGCAGGCCGTTTTCATCCGGAAAGCCCTCAATGCCGGAGTGAAGAACGGCGTTCTTATCCAAACCAAGGGTAAGGGAGCCTCAGGTTCATTCAAGTTGGACCCAGCAAAGGACAAAGCTAAGGAACAGGCGGAGAAGGCCAAGTTACGGGCCAAGGTCAAGAAAGAGAAGGAGCAAGCCAAGAAAGCAGAGCTGAAGGCCAAGAAAGCAGAGAAAGCCGCAGCCAAGAAGGAGAAGACCAAGAAAGCCAAGTTGAGCAAGAAGAAGTCTCCAAAGAAAAGCGTCAAGAAAGTTGCAGCCAAGAAAACAACGGCCAAGCCAACCAAGAAAGTCGCCAAACCCAGCAAAGCCGCAAAGAGTCCAGCTCGTGCCAAGCCAAAGAAGACCACCACAGCAGCAAAGCCCAAGAAGACCACCAAAGTAGCAAAGCCCAAGAAGGTCACCAAACCAAAGAAGTAGTCCATTCCCGGCACACTCGACCAAACCAAACGGCTCTTTTCAGAGCCACACTTTACAAAAAGAGACTATTAACTGCATTTGTCTGTGAAATTTAAAAAATAGATGAATAAACTAAAAATCTAATCAAGGTATGTTATTGAAATGTATTTATCAATAAATAAAAAATAATAAAATACAAAACAAATGACCAGATGAACGCGGTAAACAAAAACACTAAGTAACAATAATGGCGAAAATAGAAAAATTAATCAATGCAAAGGAACACAATTGTTTATACAAAAAAAAAGGGGCGGGAGGACAAAGGAGGGGGGGGGGTTACACGCATTTATCATGAAGAAAGTGTCGGAAAGAACGGGCAGATAATCTTTTCCCTGTGACTACACTGCTTGACTTTCGGCCGGAAACTGCCAGCAACTAAAAATGCTCAACATCACAAAAACCGAGTTTTATTTATCTAAAATGTCGGAAGCCGACTGTACACCAAATTTTGCGTGATTTCATTAATATATTAATTTAAACAGACATCAAGTATCTTCGTTTAGAGCCAGAATTAAATGATATATAAACTAGTGCAACATAAAATGTGAGCAAAAAATGAATAAAATTTCGCAATCGAAAAACAATACAATTCCATAGTCGTAGTTTCAGGCGTAGATATTAAAACCTCATAACAAAATTAGTATGTATGGAAAGCTTAGATCTCGATCACATCATCTACAGTCATGGGAAGATTATCAGAATTTAAATAGAACAAGAATTTGGCAAATCAGAGGGAAAAAGAAACACACTAGTATTAGTAAATTCCAGCGCGCCGCGAACCGCCGAGTGTCATCGGTTGATTGAGCAGTGTGAATGGAACCGAGGGGCTGCTCAGAGCCGTGGTGACCCTTGAAAAAGCCCGATGCTCCGGTGAGTCTCATCAGTATTACTCGCTGTAAAGCTACCTACGAAAATAACTCTCGCATCATCTCTCTCTAAGTCGTTCTTGTTAACCTAGTAGAACATCATGGCTACCGAGAAAAAGTCTGCAACACGGACCCACCCTCCAGCAATCAAGATGGTGGTTGCCGCTCTTGTCGCACTGAAGTAGAAGAACGGTTCGTCTAGTCAAGCCATCAGAAAGTACATCAAGGATACCTTCCAAGTCGACATGGACAGGCAGGCCGTTTTCATCCGGAAAGCCCTCAATGCCGGAGTGAAGAACGGCGTTCTTATCCAAACCAAGGGTAAGGGAGCCTCAGGTTCATTCAAGTTGGACCCAGCAAAGGACAAAGCTAAGGAACAGGCGGAGAAGGCCAAGTTACGGGCCAAGGTCAAGAAAGAGAAGGAGCAAGCCAAGAAAGCAGAGCTGAAGGCCAAGAAAGCAGAGAAAGCCGCAGCCAAGAAGGAGAAGACCAAGAAAGCCAAGTTGAGCAAGAAGAAGTCTCCAAAGAAAAGCGTCAAGAAAGTTGCAGCCAAGAAAACAACGGCCAAGCCAACCAAGAAAGTCGCCAAACCCAGCGAAGCCGCAAAGAGTCCAGCTCGTGCCAAGCCAAAGAAGACCACCACAGCAGCAAAGCCCAAGAAGACCACCAAAGCAGCCAAGCC
Organism: Pisaster brevispinus; assembly: GCA_023634235.1. Lineage (NCBI taxonomy): Eukaryota > Metazoa > Echinodermata > Asteroidea > Forcipulatida > Asteriidae > Pisaster > Pisaster brevispinus. The sequence continues at coordinate 12,989,722 of JAMKCF010000011.1, read as the reverse complement.
CAAGAAGGTCACCAAACCAAAGAAGTAGTCCATTCCCGGCACACTCGACCAAACCAAACGGCTCTTTTCAGAGCCACACTTTACAAAAAGAGACTATTAACTGCATTTGTCTGTGAAAATTAAAAAATAGATGAATAAACTAAAAATCTAATCAAGGTATGTTATTGAAATGTATTTATCAATAAATAAAAAATAATAAAATACAAAACAAATGACTAGATGAACGCGGTAAACAAAAACACTAAGTAACAATAATGGCGAAAATAGAAAAATTAATCAATGCAAAGGTACACAATTGTTTATATCAAAAAAAAAAAAAAAAAGGCGGGAGGACAAAGGAGGGGGGGGGTACACGCATTTATCATGAAGAAAGTGTCGGAAAGAACGGGCAGATAATCTTCCCTGTGACTCCACTGCTTGACTTTCGGCCGGAAACTGCCAGCAACTAAAAATGCTCAACATCACAAAAACCGAGTTTTATTTATCTAAAATGTCGGAAGCCGAGTGTACACCAAATTGATAAATAAAAATGAATAAAATTTCGCAATCGAAAAACAATACAATTCCATAGTCGTAGTTTCAGGCGTAGATATTAAAACCTCATAAAAAAAATTAGTATGTATGGAAAGCTTAGATCTCGATCACATCATCTACAGTCATGGGAAGATTATCAGAATTTAAATAGAACAAGAATTTGGCAAATCAGAGGGAAAAAGAAACACACTAATATTAGTAAATTCCAGCGCGCCGCGAACCGCCGAGTGTCATCGGTTGATTGAGCAGTGTGAATGGAACCGAGGGGCTGCTCAGAGCCGTGGTGACCCTTGAAAAAGCCCGATGCTCCGGTGAGTCTCATCAGTATTACTCGCTGTAAAGCTACCTACGAAAATAACTCTCGCATCATCTCTCTCTAAGTCGTTCTTGTTAACCTAGTAGAACATCATGGCTACCGAGAAAAAGTCTGCAACACGGACCCACCCTCCAGCAATCAAGATGGTGGTTGCCGCTCTTGTCGCACTGAAGGAGAAGAACGGTTCGTCTAGTCAAGCCATCAGAAAGTACATCAAGGATACCTTCCAAGTCGACATGGACAGGCAGGCCGTTTTCATCCGGAAAGCCCTCAATGCCGGAGTGAAGAACGGCGTTCTTATCCAAACCAAGGGTAAGGGAGCCTCAGGTTCATTAAAGTTGGACCCAGCAAAGGACAAAGCTAAGGAACAGGCGGAGAAGGCCAAGTTACGGGCCAAGGTCAAGAAAGAGAAAGGAGCAAGCCAAGAAAGCAGAGCTGAAGGCCAAGAAAGCAGAGAAGGCCAAGAAAGCAGAGAAAGCCGCAGCCAAGAAGGAGAAGACCAAGAAAGCCAAGTTGAGCAAGAAGAAGTCTCCAAAGAAAAGCGTCAAGAAAGTTGCAGCCAAGAAAACAACGGCCAAGCCAACCAAGAAAGTCGCCAAACCCAGCAAAGCCGCAAAGAGTCCAGCTCGTGCCAAGCCAAAGAAGACCACCACAGCAGCAAAGCCCAAGAAGACCACCAAAGTAGCAAAGCCCAAGAAGGTCACCAAACCAAAGAAGTAGTCCATTCCCGGCACACTCGACCAAACCAAACGGCTCTTTTCAGAGCCACACTTTACAAAAAGAGACTATTAACTGCATTTGTCTGTGAAAATTAAAAAATAGATGAATAAACTAAAAATCTAATCAAGGTATGTTATTGAAATGTATTTATCAATAAATAAAAAATAATAAATTACAAAACAAATGACTAGATGAACGCGGTAAACAAAAACACTAAGTAACAATAATGGCGAAAATAGAAAAATTAATCAATGCAAAGGAACACAATTGTTTATATCAAAAACAAAAAAAAAGGGGCGGGAGGACAAAGGAGGGGGGGGGGGGTACACGCATTTATCATGAAGAAAGTGTCGGAAAGAACGGGCAGATAATCTTCCCTGTGACTCCACTGCTTGACTTTCGGCCGGAAACTGCCAGCAACTAAAAATGCTCAACATCACAAAAACCGAGTTTTATTTATCTAAAATGTCGGAATCCGAGTGTACACCAAATTTTGCGTGATTTCATTAATATATTAATTTAAACAGACATCAAGTATCTTCGTTTAGAGCCAGAATTAAATGATATATAAACTAGTGCAACATAAAATGTGAGCAAAAAATGAATAAAATTTCGCAATCGAAAAACAATACAATTCCATAGTCGTAGTTTCAGGCGTAGATATTAAAACCTCATAAAAAAAATTAGTATGTATGGAAAGCTTAGATCTCGATCACATCATCTACAGTCATGGGAAGATTATCAGAATTTAAATAGAACAAGAATTTGGCAAATCAGAGGGAAAAAGAAACACACTAATATTAGAAAATTCCAGCGCGCCGCGAACCGCCGAGTGTCATCGGTTGATTGAGCAGTGTGAATGGAACCGAGGGGCTGCTCAGAGCCGTGGTGACCCTTGAAAAAGCCCGATGCTCCGGTGAGTCTCATCAGTATTACTCGCTGTAAAGCTACCTACGAAAATAACTCTCGCATCATCTCTCTCTAAGTCGTTCTTGTTAACCTAGTAGAACATCATGGCTACCGAGAAAAAGTCTGCAACACGGACCCACCCTCCAGCAATCAAGATGGTGGTTGCCGCTCTTGTCGCACTGAAGGAGAAGAACGGTTCGTCTAGTCAAGCCATCAGAAAGTACATCAAGGATACCTTCCAAGTCGACATGGACAGGCAGGCCGTTTTCATCCGGAAAGCCCTCAATGCCGGAGTGAAGAACGGCGTTCTTATCCAAACCAAGGGTAAGGGAGCCTCAGGTTCATTAAAGTTGGACCCAGCAAAGGACAAAGCTAAGGAACAGGCGGAGAAGGCCAAGTTACGGGCCAAGGTCAAGAAAGAGAAGGAGCAAGCCAAGAAAGCAGAGCTGAAGGCCAAGAAAGCAGAGAAAGCCGCAGCCAAGAAGGAGAAGACCAAGAAAGCCAAGTTGAGCAAGAAGAAGTCTCCAAAGAAAAGCGTCAAGAAAGTTGCAGCCAAGAAAACAACGGCCAAGCCAACCAAGAAAGTCGCCAAACCCAGCAAAGCCGCAAAGAGTCCAGCTCGTGCCAAGCCAAAGAAGACCACCACAGCAGCAAAGCCCAAGAAGACCACCAAAGCAGCAAAGCCCAAGAAGGTCACCAAACCAAAGAAGTAGTCCATTCCCGGCACACTCGACCAAACCAAACGGCTCTTTTCAGAGCCACACTTTACAAAAAGAGACTTATTAACTGCATTTGTCTGTGAAAATTAAAAAATAGATGAATAAACTAAAAATCTAATCAAGGTATGTTATTGAAATGTATTTATCAATAAATAAAAAATAATAAAATACAAAACAAATGACTAGATGAACGCGGTAAACAAAAACACTAAGTAACAATAATGGCGAAAATAGAAAAATTAATCAATGCAAAGGGACACAATTGTTTATATCAACAACAAAAAAGGGGCGGGAGGACAAAGGAGGGGGGGGTACACGCATTTATCATGAAGAAAGTGTCGGAAAGAACGGGCAGATAATCTTCCCTGTAACTCCACTGCTTGACTTTCGGCCGGAAACTGCCAGCAACTAAAAATGCTCAACATCACAAAAACCGAGTTTTATTTATCTAAAATGTCGGAAGCCGAGTGTACACCAAATTTTGCGTGATTTCATTAATATATTAATTTAAACAGACATCAAGTATCTTCGTTTAGAGCCAGAATTAAATGATATATAAACTAGTGCAACATAAAATGTGAGCAAAAAATGAATAAAATTTCGCAAATTAAAAAATAGATGAATAAACTAAAAATCTAATCAAGGTATGTTATTGAAATGTATTTATCAATAAATAAAAAATAATAAAATACAAAACAAATGACTAGATGAACGCGGTAAACAAAAACACTAAGTAACAATAATGGCGAAAATAGAAAAATTAATCAATGCAAAGGAACACAATTGTTTATATCAACAACAACAAAAGGGGCGGGAGGACAAAGGAGGGGGGGTACACGCATTTATCATGAAGAAAGTGTCGGAAAGAACGGGCAGATAATCTTCCCTGTGACTCCACTGCTTGATTTTCGGCCGGAAACTGCCAGCAACTAAAAACGCTCAACATCACAAAAACCGAGTTTTATTTATCTAAAATGTCGGAAGCCGAGTGTACACCAAATTTTTGCGTGATTTCATTAATATATTAATTTAAACAGACATCAAGTATCTTCGTTTAGAGCCAGAATTAAATGATATATAAACTAGTGCAACATAAAATGTGAGCAAAAAATGAATAAAATTTCGCAATCGAAAAACAATACAATTCCATAGTCGTAGTTTCAGGCGTAGATATTAAAACCTCATAAAAAAAATTAGTATGTATGGAAAGCTTAGATCTCGATCACATCATCTACAGTCATGGGAAGATTATCAGAATTTAAATAGAACAAGAATTTGGCAAATCAGAGGGAAAAAGAAACACACTAATATTAGTAAATTCCAGCGCGCCGCGAACCGCCGAGTGTCATCGGTTGATTGAGCAGTGTGAATGGAACCGAGGGGCTGCTCAGAGCCGTGGTGACCCTTGAAAAAGCCCGATGCTCCGGTGAGTCTCATCAGTATTACTCGCTGTAAAGCTACCTACGAAAATAACTCTCGCATCATCTCTCTCTAAGTCGTTCTTGTTAACCTAGTAGAACATCATGGCTACCGAGAAAAAGTCTGCAACACGGACCCACCCTCCAGCAATCAAGATGGTGGTTGCCGCTCTTGTCGCACTGAAGGAGAAGAACGGTTCGTCTAGTCAAGCCATCAGAAAGTACATCAAGGATACCTTCCAAGTCGACATGGACAGGCAGGCCGTTTTCATCCGGAAAGCCCTCAATGCCGGAGTGAAGAACGGCGTTCTTATCCAAACCAAGGGTAAGGGAGCCTCAGGTTCATTCAAGTTGGACCCAGCAAAGGACAAAGCTAAGGAACAGGCGGAGAAGGCCAAGTTACGGGCCAAGGTCAAGAAAGAGAAGGAGCAAGCCAAGAAAGCAGAGCTGAAGGCCAAGAAAGCAGAGAAAGCCGCAGCCAAGAAGGAGAAGACCAAGAAAGCCAAGTTGAGCAAGAAGAAGTCTCCAAAGAAAAGCGTCAAGAAAGTTGCAGCCAAGAAAACAACGGCCAAGCCAACCAAGAAAGTCGCCAAACCCAGCAAAGCCGCAAAGAGTCCAGCTCGTGCCAAGCCAAAGAAGACCACCACAGCAGCAAAGCCCAAGAAGACCACCAAAGCAGCAAAGCCCAAGAAGGTCACCAAACCAAAGAAGTAGTCCATTCCCGGCACACTCGACCAAACCAAACGGCTCTTTTCAGAGCCACACTTTACAAAAAGAGACTATTAACTGCATTTGTCTGTGAAAATTAAAAAATAGATGAATAAACTAAAAATCTAATCAAGGTATGTTATTGAAATGTATTTATCAATAAATAAAAAATAATAAAATACAAAACAAATGACTAGATGAACGCGGTAAACAAAAACACTAAGTAACAATAATGGCGAAAATAGAAAAATTAATCAATGCAAAGGAACACAATTGTTTATATAAAAAAAAAAAAAAGGGCGGGAGGACAAAGGAGGGGGGGGGTACACGCATTTATCATGAAGAAAGTGTCGGAAAGAACGGGCAGATAATCTTCCCTGTGACTCCACTGCTTGACTTTCGGCCGGAAACTGCCAGCAACTAAAAATGCTCAACATCACAAAAACCGAGTTTTATTTATCTAAAATGTCGGAAGCCGAGTGTACACCAAATTTTGCGTGATTTCATTAATATATTAATTTAAACAGACATCAAGTATCTTCGTTTAGAGCCAGACTTAAATGATATATAAACTAGTGCAACATAAAATGTGAGCAAAAAATGAATAAAATTTCGCAATCGAAAAACAATACAATTCCATAGTCGTAGTTTCAGGCGTAGATATTAAAACCTCATAACAAAATTAGTATGTATGGAAAGCTTAGATCTCGATCACATCATCTACAGTCATGGGAAGATTATCAGAATTTAAATAGAACAAGAATTTGGCAAATCAGAGGGAAAAAGAAACACACTAATATTAGTAAATTCCAGCGCGCCGCGAACCGCCGAGTGTCATCGGTTGATTGAGCAGTGTGAATGGAACCGAGGGGCTGCTCAGAGCCGTGGTGACCCTTGAAAAAGCCCGATGCTCCGGTGAGTCTCATCAGTATTACTCGCTGTAAAGCTACCTACGAAAATAACTCTTGCATCATCTCTCTCTAAGTCGTTCTTGTTAACCTAGTAGAACATCATGGCTACCGAGAAAAAGTCTGCAACACGGACCCACCCTCCAGCAATCAAGATGGTGGTTGCCGCTCCTGTCGCACTGAAGGAGAAGAACGGTTCGTCTAGTCAAGCCATCAGAAAGTACATCAAGGATACCTTCCAAGTCGACATGGACAGGCAGGCCGTTTTCATCCGGAAAGCCCTCAATGCCGGAGTGAAGAACGGCGTTCTTATCCAAACCAAGGGTAAGGGAGCCTCAGGTTCATTCAAGTTGGACCCAGCAAAGGACAAAGCTAAGGAACAGGCGGAGAAGGCCAAGTTACGGGCCAAGGTCAAGAAAGAGAAGGAGCAAGCCAAGAAAGCAGAGCTGAAGGCCAAGAAAGCAGAGAAAGCCGCAGCCAAGAAGGAGAAGACCAAGAAAGCCAAGTTGAGCAAGAAGAAGTCTCCAAAGAAAAGCGTCAAGAAAGTTGCAGCCAAGAAAACAACGGCCAAGCCAACCAAGAAAGTCGCCAAACCCAGCAAAGCCGCAAAGAGTCCAGCTCGTGCCAAGCCAAAGAAGACCACCACAGCAGCAAAGCCCAAGAAGACCACCAAAGCAGCAAAGCCCAAGAAGGTCACCAAACCAAAGAAGTAGTCCATTCCCGGCACACTCGACCAAACCAAACGGCTCTTTTCAGAGCCACACTTTACAAAAAGAGACTATTAACTGCATTTGTCTGTGAAAATTAAAAAATAGATGAATAAACTAAAAATCTAATCAAGGTATGTTATTGAAATGTATTTATCAATAAATAAAAAATAATAAAATACAAAACAAATGACTAGATGAACGCGGTAAACAAAAACACTAAGTAACAATAATGGCGAAAATAGAAAAATTAATCAATGCAAAGGAACACAATTGTTTATATCAACAACAAAAAAGGGGCGGGAGGACAAAGGAGGGGGGGGGTACACGCATTTATCATGAAGAAAGTGTCGGAAAGAACGGGCAGATAATCTTCCCTGTGACTCCACTGCTTGACTTTCGGCCGGAAACTGCCAGCAACTAAAAATGCTCAACATCACAAAAACCGAGTTTTATTTATCTAAAATGTCGGAAGCCGAGTGTACACCAAATTTTGCGTGATTTCATTAATATATTAATTTAAACAGACATCAAGTATCTTCGTTTAGAGCCAGGATAAAATTTACCAGCCAAAATACTTATTTCACATGTACCGTCTTTGCCTGGTTTCCTGTTAATGTTTGCTTACTGCAGAAAACTATTAACCAAACTTTTGTGCTTAGTAAGCAGCCATATGAAATTGGGCACTGTTTATCGGGCCATCTTGTGTTGACATTAGTTCGCATTAGGCCCTTCCAGCATTGATAATTTCTGCAGTTTCTTCCCATTGAAACTCAGATTATGATCTGTACTTTGGAATGGGATGTTACAGGTTAATCATTTGTTATTTTGTTAGTAGTTAAATATTAAACGAAGTGTTCCAATATGGACCTTGTCTCATGTAATGTTACTTCGAATATCCAATAAGTATACGTCTTTGTGTAATGAATAATAAACTGAGTTATGTTTCATCTACAACGAAGGAGAACTCATGCAAAATGACTGCAAATATAATACTCTCGCTGTGTTTGATGCTGACAGCTTTACTCTCCAGAGGTCAGTGTTTATTAATATAGTGTAATTACTCGATAATGTATTAATTGAGCATTTATGTTGTGCTTTTTTAAAGGGAACACGATGGCTATAATGCATATGTATCGCTTTGAATTTTGGGCTAAATGTAGCCAGTGGCTCAGTGTTAAATCATATTGTTCAACCAGACATTTTGAGTCCTTAAGAATTGTGTTAATTGCCGTTTGGTCGTCTCAACGGAAATTAAGCCTTCGCTATAAAAATATATTTGTATATGAACGTGTCCCCACTTTATTTGTTATCTTCCCCCGAAAGCTTTATTTGGTTGAATTCTGTGCAAGTCACCTATCAATAGAGAAGAGAAGATACAGTTATGTTTTGGGTTTATGTATCACAGTCAGCAAGAGTTGAACCTACGTATATGAAGAATCGCGTCCATAAACAATGTTAAAGGAAATCGCAAAGTCTAGTAGAAGTGATAGCTTTCATATTAAATATTCATAGTTTTTTTTTAATATTTTGTAGGAACAGCTGAGGTTAGCAGCGGATCAACACAAATTCAATGTACATTTCTACCCTTGGAATTATGTGGCTGGGAGAATGAAGCACAAGACGAGACTGTTACCACGTCATTCAGCAGATATGCATCTAAGATGACTGGACTATTTGGGTTTGGCCCAACTAACGACCATTCCGGAGGTACAACCAACAATCTACTGCTTTCCGTATCATTTTTTGAGTGTCATATCTGGTGTGGGTTTGCGAAAGTTATTTATTATTTCTTGCTTTCCACACCACACGAAGCGTCAAACATCACTCAATATAAATCGCCTTGGTATATACATTCTGACTGAAATTATGTTAGTGAAACTGACAACACTCAAGAACTTGGAGCTCCTAATCATGTAACAGATGGTTTGTTTGTGTTTGGAAAAATGTACAGCCCCATTAATAACATTCGGTGCTGTTTAAAGAAAAGAATAAAATGAGCAAATTCACAACTGCCAACCCAAAGGTTGTTTAGAAATACACTGACCTCAACTGTTCTTTATGTTTTTAATTAATAGATGATTTCTACGCCACCGCCAGAGGCCTTGGTGGTAAAGTTGCTAGGCTTTATACACCGCTTATCGAAGGCAGTTCAGAGTTCCCAACCACGGGGTTGTCATTTTGGTATCACATCGGCTCCCTCCAAGCCAATCTGACGGTATACCTGGTTCACGAGGAGAAAAGTAAGCCTAGTGTTCTACTATGGAGAACCCCTGAGGACAGGGTTGCCTTGACGAAGACCGACCCGTGGTTACCAGCTAAGGTTATAATCTATTACACCGGAAGGTTCCAGGTAAATCACAGAACCTTGTTTTCATTTTATCTGTGTTAATTTAGACTGAAGGATTTGTTATGGATTGCGAGACATGCCGGCGGTTTGGTATACATATTGTACAGGTGGAATTCCTCTGAATCAATCAATCAATCAATCAATCAATCAATCAATCAGTCAATCAATCAGTCAGTCAATTGATCAATCAAAATTTATAAAGCGCCTAAATCATAGGTTTGGGCAAAGGCGCTGTGGCACAGAAGAAAATAAAATAAGTCGTTGATGGTAGGCCTCCTGAAAAAAGGCGAGCCTTCAGAAGTGTCTTCAATGTGTTGAAAGATGGACGTCCCTGATTTCCGTAGATCATACTGTTTTTAAGCAGGCAATTTACTTGTCACGAAAATGCAGTCACGAAAATGCAGTCATTGACTCTTATCCTGTTTTTTTTATATATATATTTCAATCACGTGGGTAGATTGCATTTGAGACGAGTATGGACGGCAGGGGATCCGATGTGTACGTTGCTCTTGATGATGTTGCTCTTCAGACCCAAAGTAAGTTTTGATACATCTAAATACCGCATTGTCCTTATTCTTTACTCTTTACTCCCTTCGACTCCACTCGCCACAACTTCACCAACAATAAAAGGGTTGGATGTGCAGCCTTCAGCGAGTTCTGATCAATACAGAGTCAAAAATATCACTCTCATGGATTGTGCACCTATTTGAAGAAAAAATGGATTTGGCTGTTGGCCTAATATGTTTTCTGTGCAGTAACTTTGCATTTCCATTAATACACTATTTCAAGGGCCTCCATGTTTAAGAAAGCAAATGGTTTTTGTGCATAGGCCTACCATCGATAATATAATCAATTACAAATAATGTGTTTTGTTGTTTTTTCTTATCAGAGAATTTGCCTACGTGTGATTTCGAGAACAGTTTCTATGGTGATTTCTGCATTTTTGATCAATTACGCAATGGATCTGATGATTTTGATTGGACGAGACAGTCTGGAGAAACCCCCTCCCTGGACACTGGTCCTGTATTTGATCACACTCTCGGCGATGGGAAAAATGGTAGGACAAAAACATCGCTACACTCTTTAGAACCAACATTGTCTTTAACATGCTTTCATCAATATGTTTGTTTTTAATCGTAGCAGTTAGTTTAATATTTTTCCCCTTCAGTGTTATTGAGGGCATGGTACCTTTGTGAAACATTTAGATTACCGACTTGTACACAAAACAAACCCTCACTATAACACGGCTCTTTCGCTCCTCATTGATAAATCAAGGTTACAAGTTTGCGATGGTTTGCATTGTTTCCTAAATTTGTATTTAAAAAAAAAAGTATGTGGACGGTAAACAATTTCTCTAATAAATTATATCATATCTCCCCCAATTTAATCAATGACGTAATAAGTATCTCCAATAGGGCAAGTTTGTGGAATTTTGGTCATTATTGGATCGTTTTATAGCTGCGGCAACATATGATGATTAAACAGTAACCACAGGGGAACAGTTTACAGAAGTTGAAGAGAGTAGATGATCAGAAAGTTTGTTATGGTTGAGAGTATATGAGCAGTAAAGAGGAAGAGAGGCATGTTGTCCTGCTTCTATGTCATCTTCCAAGTGATCTCTTAACATTTGTTTGTGTCTATCATCTTCAGGTCATTATGTCTTCATCGAAGCAACACGTCGCGAAGAGGAAACCAGCGCAATGCTTAGTAGTCTAGAGTTACGTAAGACTTCAGGAGGCAGCTGTAAATTAGAGTTCTTCTACCATGCTTTCGGCGATCACCTGGGAGAGCTAAATGTTCTTATTGGGGACGAAGTTCATCCAGTAGCTTTGGTCAGTGAAGATGAATGGAAGAAATATGAGATCGACCTGAAGGATGTATCAGGAGAATTTAAGGTACTGAAATCACACAAGTAGGAATTCAAGCTTTGTATTGAGAAATGTGTATAATTAAGTTTGGAAACAACTGGCACCTGTTTACTACTCAAAAAGTCTATTTGACTGATTCAACTCATTTCAAATAATTCTCATGCCTCGTTTAGATTACTTTTGAGGGTGTACGAGGTGACGGTAACCTTGGTGATATCGCTATTGATGACGTAAGCTTCGTTGGAGACAATTGTATAGGTTAGTAATTTAATAATGTTTATTATTTTCTTAATAAATATAGATGAAGCGTCACGTGACGAACTCAACTCCTGTCACCTACACTATAGGATATCATCACCTCTATCATTAATGCACTTTTAACCTTAGCAAAACAAAACAACGGTATACAAATTGTAATAGCCTGGACTTTGCCTTCATTTCAGAAATTGACCCTTGTTCAAGTTACCCATGTCTTAATGGTGGAACCTGCACTCCGATTGACAAGAACTTTCAGTGTGACTGTATTCCAGGCTACCTTCAACCAAACTGTGAAGGAGGTATTGTAGATTTGATTTGATTGAAAATGGAGGTTTCGATTACTACGTGTTTATCTTCCTTAACAGCCATTTATCAAGAATCATATTGGTACAACAGAAATATCATACTATTTATTGATAAACATTTTAAAAAGTAGATTGACTCATTAGTAACCACTTTTCCGCTTGGCTACGAGGCAATCGAAACTGAAGGTAAATTGCGTATTCTTGATCTGAAATTAGTGAATTGCAATTGTGTATCACCTCAGTGTTTTTGATGTATTCATGTTTTTGTCTTCATCTTGTTATTCTCCATGACACAGTGCCAATGAAAGAACCACTTAGTACGATGACTGTTATAGCAATCTCGGCGGCAGGTGCAGGAGCAGGAATCATTATCCTCGTCCTTCTGTATTTGATCTTTTGTGGTTGCCGTAACAACGACAAGAAATCAAGTAGTGACGAGGATGATAAACTTAGTACACGTCTTTCGATGACAAACACTGGGTATGTTAGCGACGGGGTCGATGATAAACACAGAAAAGTGTAAAGCAACATATATGTTTATACGAGTATGTTGTCCATTTTTTATGACATTGTGCTGCAATGGTCACATTCTGAGAAGTTTTGTCTAAATTCCAATGATAAAAATTACCTTGTATACAAAAGACAGAAGTTTGCCCTAAATGTAGTATGCAAGAACCCACAAGAATAAACAAGTTTACTCAGTGTTTTCAATACTTCCAAGAAACATTGGCAGTTCAGCTGAAACTTTCATGACGAAGTTTATATAAGAAGCTGTGTGACCATTAGCGCAAGTAGTATGGCCATATGTACTATAGCTAAAACACATCATTTTGTAATGTATATAACAGAAGAATACCTCAGGATTATGCAGTTAGACAAATTATTTTAACAATATTATGAGTACTCCGGTAGTTACAGTTTACGTTGGTTCCTCAATAACTAATCCCAATATTTAACTTATATATAGATACAAGTTTGCCTTCTGATTTTCATTTTTTTTAAAGAAGTTGCACAAAAGCCTTCAATTCTAGTTTTTCATCTGATTTACTTTGTATTCTCAGACGTATTGGACGTTCAAATGAACTTTAAAAAGCTTTATTTCAATTTCATTTCCTCTTGAAGAAACTCCCACCAGTTGGGCCATTTATTTGTCAGTAACTTTAATAAGTTTATGCACACCAACACCAAGCCTCCAAAGCTTGGTCCTTCGGAGAGTCCAAAGTGTAATTTTCCTTGTATAATAAGAATTTGAGAGGTTTTTCCTTTTCATTCACCTACAATTTGTGGCAGTTTTCAAAGACTTTTCAAGTTTTCAGCAAGCGATAATGACATCATTTTAAAAGTTCTGGCATGTGTTAATGGTCACCTATATTTACCTCATTATATTGGATCTCGACTGTTATACTTTTATAAGGAGATGGTAGTAGAGTACTTATTGAATCACGTTTGTATAACGAAACATTGCCAGAACAATAAAAGAAAAACCTTTGGGTTAAGTTGATTCTTTTTATATGGAGCATGTTTCTGTTGATTAATGCAGAGATTGATTATATGTTGAACAGTGTGTTATGACTTTCATTTCTATATCTGTAAAATGACACTTATTAAGCTTTGCAAGGCGAATGAGATTGATTTTAAAACTTATTTTTCGATGTGTCTGTTCTAAAGTTAGGATTCTGTAACAAAATTCACTAGGTCTAACTGTCTTTTCACATGACTATATCAAAACTGTATCATGTTTCCAAATTTTTCTCAATGCGCATGACTGAAATGTCAGCAGTATTTACACAACCTTGTCTATTTCTACAAATGAAAATCTGTTATACTTAAAGTAAAATGAACAAACAATGTCCGCTGGTATCTAGGAGAAGGGGTCATAAATTGATACAAAAACCAGGTAACCATTAAGTGTACTACAACTTAACTCCCTAATGATCACCGCTATCAGCCAGGGGTTTGGGGGAAGGTGAACAGGGAGGGGAAATGTGTATGGCAATGCACAACACTCGAAACAAGTCCGTGGACAACACCACCCTGGGGTGAGGTTGACTAAGAGTTAACACTCGGCCGTGTTGTGACCAAAGGGATGAAGGCTCATCCGAACGCCCTCTTCACCACTTCACTGTCACCCGTTAAAAATAGAGAAAAATATATGTATTTATCTTTAGAACAAGCACACATCTTGACGGAGTTAGTTTTACAATTACACGATAACGTTGTATGAACACAGTTAGGGGAATATGCTATAAATATGACATATACATGTATATCATAGCTTCTCTAATAAGAAACATAACTCTTTTTTTAGTATCTGTAGTTAATATTGATAATGATTAACGAAACGTAATCAATCCATCCACAAACCGCACTGTATTTTGATCTCTGTTGATAAAACCAATCTCATTATGCAGTGACTTGCTTTACAGCAGCAAGAAAATCAGGTTATTTTCTGTTTCGATAAAACGAAAATGTAAAATGGAAGTGCTGGGCAAATGGCTAACTGGAATTCTGTTGGTGTCGGCTATGACTGGTAAGTTATATCAGCTCTTTCCGCGTTGCAATAGAAACTAAATGCTTAACGAATGTTTACAGTGAAAACGCCCACTCACGAGAATTACAATATTATTGTTCAACAAAACTGTCTCATCTCCTTTGTCTTGTTCTTCCCTTTCAGCATCTTTCTAAAATTAACCATTTATTTGCTAAATGCTTATACACTCACTCTGAAGATGTTTGGTATAGTTTTCCTTCTCTTTGTCGTCGTAAACTATTGAAAATTAAACCGTTTAATGTAATGATAACTATCGGTATATTATTCTTGATAGAGAGTATTCGACAAAGGACATTAAAAAAAAAAAAAAACTTATAAAGGTATCAGCTGAGACGGGAAATAACAACTGTGACTATTCTAACCCGAATTACATATAATTGATTATTGGGTCCGGCTAGAAGGATTACAGGTGTCAACAGAATGCAAGGTTGTGAGCAACGGGGTCCGTAACTAGACTTCAAGCGGTTGGCAACATTGGGAATGGGGCTTTTGATGAATCAAACCATTTTTAAATCTCATTGGGGAAAGAGGTGGGGGCAAGAACTCTGAGTCCCCCCCCCCCCCCCCCCGCTGGGTGTGAGGTCATTTAAGATGCCCTTGCTTCTTCTAGGTGGTTCGGCATCAAGCGGGATGCCACGCTTTATAGAGGACCATTTACTTCCGTATTCGTGTGACGTAGATGATGGTAAAGCATGTGAAATGGACCACGCTGATCCAAACCGTGTCTTGATGAAGTTTCTTCAACGACAGATGGGTCAAGGTAAGATGCCCTTTGCGGCTGCTGCCGCTATTACGTCGTCGTCACAACATGAACTACACGTTCAATAGAATGATTGACAATTTAAAAATGTTGCTCTTGCAAATGTTTTATATTTTTGGTAAAAAGCAGCAGTCATTAGAGTCGCGGAAATGATAATTATTCATAACCTTTCCTTTCAATATGGACATTATACAACCTATAGAATTGTCGACAGGATTAACAAAAAAATTGCGAACAGGTTTTTAATCTGATGGACCAGAACCGAGTGTCTGGGAACACGATAGAACCAAGTGTAGTGACAAGAAGAGAGTGTTTGAGGGACAGGCAGGAACCGAGTGTAGTGTTTAGGGAAAGACAGGAACCGAGCGTGGTGTTTGGGGACAGCAAGAACCGAGTGTAGTGTTTGGGGAAAGACAGGAACCGAGCGTGGTATTTGGGGACAGCAAGAACTGAGTGTCTTGGGACAGACAAGAACCGAGTGTTTGGGGACAGACAGGAACCGAGTGTAGTGTTTGGGGAAAGACAGGAACCGAGCGTAGTGTTTTGGGAAAGACAGGAACCGAGCGTAGTGTTTGGGGAAAGACAGGAACTGAGCGTAGTGTTTGGGGAAAGACAGGAACCGAGTGCAGTGTTTGGGGAAAGACAGGAACCGAGTGTAGTGTTTGGGGGAAAGACAGGAACCGAGTGTAGTGTTTGGGGAAAGACAGGAACCGAGCGTAGTGTTTGGGGAAAGACAGGAACCGAGTGTAGTGTTTGGGGGACAGGAACCGAGTGTAGTGTTTTGGGAAAGACAGGAACCGAGTGTAGTGTTTGGGGGAAAGACAGGAACCGAGTGTAGTGTTTGGGGGAAAGACAGGAACCGAGTGTAGTGTTTGGGGGAAAGACAGGAACCGAGTGTAGTGTTTGGGGAAAGACAGGAACCGAGCGTAGTGTTTGGGGAAAGACAGGAACCGAGTGTAGTGTTTGGGGGACAGGAACCGAGTGTAGTGTTTTGGGAAAGACAGGAACCGAGTGTAGTGTTTGGGGGAAAGACAGGAACCGAGTGTAGTGTTTGGGGGACAGGAACCGAGCTTAGTGTTTGGGTACAGACAAGAACCGAGTGTTTGGGGACAGACATCGAACAATTTCAGACGGAAAACAAAATTATCCAAATCGCTGGTTCTCTTCATTTTTTTTTCGATCGCACAGATCCTAATCAACAACTGAGTGTCTTGGGACAGACAAGAACCGAGTGTTTGGGGACAGACAGGAACCGAGTGTAGTGTTTGGGGAAAGACAGGAACCGAGCGTAGTGTTTTGGGAAAGACAGGAACCGAGCGTAGTGTTTGGGGAAAGACAGGAACTGAGCGTAGTGTTTGGGGAAAGACAGGAACCGAGCGTAGTGTTTGGGGAAAGACAGGAACCGAGTGTAGTGTTTGGGGGAAAGACAGGAACCGAGTGTAGTGTTTGGGGAAAGACAGGAACCGAGCGTAGTGTTTGGGGAAAGACAGGAACCGAGTGTAGTGTTTGGGGGACAGGAACCGAGTGTAGTGTTTTGGGAAAGACAGGAACCGAGTGTAGTGTTTGGGGGAAAGACAGGAACCGAGTGCAGTGTTTGGGGGAAAGACAGGAACCGAGTGTAGTGTTTGGGGAAAGACAGGAACCGAGCGTAGTGTTTGGGGAAAGACAGGAACCGAGTGTAGTGTTTGGGGGACAGGAACCGAGTGTAGTGTTTTGGGAAAGACAGGAACCGAGTGTAGTGTTTGGGGGAAAGACAGGAACCGAGTGTAGTGTTTGGGGGACAGGAACCGAGCTTAGTGTTTGGGTACAGACAAGAACCGAGTGTTTGGGGACAGACAAAGAACCGAGTGTTTGGGGACAGACTTGACCTTGTGTCTGGGGGACATACAATAACCGAGTGTTTTGGGACACACATCGAACAATTTCAGACGGAAAACAAAATTATCCAAATCGCTGGTTCTCTTCATTTTTTTTTCGATCGCACAGATCCTAATCAACAACCACGTGCCACGGAAACCAACGCTACTGGATTTGAATGTAACTTTCAACCTGATGCCCCGATTGGTCCTCCTTTGCCATTTATGTGCAATTGGGAGTTAGAGACAAACGATGTTGCAAACTGGGAACCAGGAAGTCTCGTTTGGAACGCTTTGACAAAAGAAGAAGGCCCACTTATCGGTAAGTTTTAAAATCTTTTCAAAATAGGAACATCTTTTTTATGGTAATCTTTTGAAGATGTTTGGACAATGTAAATTCATACATAAAATCATCCACGTGGAGACAGCAGTTTAAAAGTCATCAATGCTGGACATGTTTTGACTCTGAGGCGAGCGAGAACGACCAATCAGAGAGCTTGTTGTTTTTGCAGGTGCTTATGCTATATCTCGTTTGAACAGCCAAACAGTGATGGGTAAGACCAGCCTGTTGGCTCCTTTGATACATAGCCGAACTGACGTCACAACAGTAGCGTTGTTGGATGTTGACTACTACATTCGCGGCGAACCAACAGGTGAGTTGAGACCATGTCGAACGGTATGGTGAGACTGGCAAAAAACTATGTTACTAAAATAAGGCCATTATTGAGGGCTCTGCCAGTCCCTTCCTCACCTCAGCCAAAAACTTCAGTATGTAATACACCAGTGCATGGTGATTAGACATTTTCATTAGGAGCGGGGGCGGGGGCGCTGGCGGGGACGGGGGCGGGGACGGGGGCGGGGGCGGGGGCGCTGGCGGGGACGGGGCGGGGGCGGGGGAAAGGACACAATTTAGTTTTTTGTTTGTGGGTGTGTTTTGGGGGGGTTTTTCGGGTTTTTTTTCGTTTTATTTAATTTTTGGGAGTGCTTTTCATGTATCTAACAATGTGTGCATTTTTTTCGATCTCACTTCGGGCAAGGGGGGGGGGCAAGGGTTGGTTACAAACTGCACCATGTTACTAGAGGCAATACTGATATGCCAAAGGAAAAATTGGGTAGCACCAGGTACATTTTTTTTCTAGTCTTCCTATCAATAGAATTTTGTGACAGTTTAAAGGTAAGTAATTTTTGTCAAGATTGTCTGATGGAACGGTTTGCACTTACAGTGTCATGCCCTTGCAAAGTGAAGCTGGGAGATGAAGTATACGGTAGTGCCACGTGATGTATTCAAATATTAAATACCTAACTCATTGCATAGTCGCTACTACACTCGACTACCACACCTTCTTCAAAAATGTAACATTTGAATAAAACATATTTAGAAATAAAACACAGTGTATTTAATTTGCTAATTAAGCGTTTGACGTAGTTTTAATAAGAACATGGTTAACTGATTATATTGCTACGTGTGTTTTCCCCCAGATTGCATTCTAAGTATAAAACTGCTTATGGAGAACAGAGAGCGTATTTCCTTGTGGTCGACTGAAGACATTTTTCCTGAAACTGGACAGTGGATTAATTTACGCTTCTTGGAATTTCATCCACCACTGTCGTACCAGGTTTGTTCAGGCCGTTAACTGTGGTTGGCACGTATGAGTATTATGCAAAGTGTTAAACTCAAGTTTCAGTGAAGTCCTGGATTCAATAATTAAGTAGTTAACCATAACATTTTACCTAACAGATTGTGGTCATTGTTTCATATACATTTACAGCAAATATATTTGTCAAAGACTGTTTCTCAGACGGTGGCGCAACTAAGGGGGTGCCCCCGCCCATTTGTGTCCGTGCACCCCCCCCCCCCCCGTGCCCACCTCCTATTTGAAAACTGGACTTTTAAGATCTAAAATTACCAGTGAGTAAACAGTTTCACTTTATCAGCTTTAATGTGATAATTTCAATGTTTTTACATATAATTCTTTTCTTTACACGCTGACAATGTATTTGGTTTTACACCCACTGGAATAATAAGAGCACTGAAAAGAAGCTTGTTTCAAAGAATGGCAAGCGGAAACTTCAGCTTCAATTGGGAGAAGTGCCCCCGCTAGAAAAAAAATAAAATGGTGCACCCCCTTTTGCCACCTATAATGTTACCCTTAGTTTCGGCGCTGTTCTCAGAACACAGTTAGAGGATGTTGCCAGATATTAAACAAAGTCATCTTTGATTTATCTTAAACATTAAAATGTTTCATTATCACGCTGTCATTTTCTTTCACAGATTGTGTTTGAAAGTACAATGAGCCCCAGTGAATTGGACAGACCCTACGCTGCAATTGATAACATTGTCCTACGCTCAGGAGGTACAACACTGTCATTTTTTACAAGAAAAAACCGACCCTCACATTAAATTGCTTCAAAACTACATTACTTAAATTTTGAACAAACTGTACAATGTTCAGACATTTTTTTCTTCTTTCCAATATCTATCAAAATGCGTTACCCATGGCGTTTTAACTGTAACTTTTGAAAATTGATCAATATTGGCCATCAACAGTAATTCAGAGTACATACATTTTTTAAATCAAACACATAAAATAGAATAAATATAGCAAAAGTCTTTTTATCCTTTTCCATTATGAAATAACTTGAAATCATGAATACTGACTCTCAGCATGCCACAAAGTTTGGCTCACGACCTCGGTTTGACTTCAGTTGATTTAAGTTAGTGGGAAAACAAAATGGCCAGCCTTAATGTCAATAACACGTAGCTTGCATTGCAATGAGAGATTGTACAATTGAAGAGATTTTGTCTGTTTTCTAGCATGTCATTGTAACTTTAACAAAGACAAATCTCAATCTCAATTTATGTTGGTTTTTTTTTTGTATTTCTTCTTGCTTAAATTCAGCTCTTCCATCCGGGTATGACTGTGAGGAAGCTGATACGTTCCTCACAGATGACTGTGGACTCATCGAAATGAGTGAAGATAACTTCTGGTCGAGGGGGGCTGGTCCCACGCCCACAGCTGGGACAGGTCCGTCAGTTGATCACACACTGGGCACGATAGCCGGTATGATACCTTATCTTCATAATGCTTATTGCATTGCGTGTTTACGTCACTTGATGTGTCTCTAAGCCAGGAAGGAAATCGAGTGTTTAATTTCTCATCTAATTGTCTTCACAGCAAGCCACCGTCATTGTATGATGTACCCGCAATGTAACTGGTTTCATCAACAGAAATTAAACAGTTTATCAAAGATATAGAGGGTCTACCTCGATGCACTTAACATCTTCGCAGCAGGCCTACGGTAACGAAATATCAAAGAACAAGCCTTAAAACCAGAAACTTCTCTCTGCTCCAGACCCCACCCCAACCGCCAACAGCCGACCCTGATCCTGCGACTTATTGTCATAGGAAGAAGGCCTAGTGTAGGAACAAAACACCCAACAGATATCAAAATTAACACCGTCTCAATAAGACACTGTCTACCATTTTGTTTTTTAGGTGGTTACTTATACATTAAGTCAAGTGAGATGTCTACATCAACAGCATCATTACAGAGTGTTGAATATTTCAAATGGAGCGACAAAACACCGTGCACGCTCAGGTTTTACTGCCATGCATTCGGAGCTGGTCTTGGATCGCTCACTCTTCGAATAAATTCAAGTCAGTCAGTTGTCTTGGAGAAGTTGATCCCATTGGCAAACGTAGATGACTGGATTGAACATGATGTGGATTTATCGGCTGTATCGGGAAGATACCGCGTGAGTATCAATATAATGCACCATGTTGGATCAGAATGTTTTAGGGTAGGCCTCCCTACCCAAAGAAGGGCATGGGTTGCACCCTGATGTTCATCATAAAGATTTTTGTTAATATTTTTTTTTTAACTGCTGTAAATTTTGTTGCCTCGCACAAACAAGTGTATTTTATTTCAGTCATGCTGCATCTATGTTATTGGTTACACTTCCTCTTCGCTTTGTTTCGACCCAGATCATATTTGAAGCAACAGCCACAGGATCCGAGGGCGATACAGCTCTAGATGATATTGAGTTCCAGCACAGTCAATGCATGGGTAAGATTGATCATGTATTCAAGGCGTTCTGCTGGCAAAGTGTGCTTGTTAAATCATAGGTTAGACTTGTTTACGTTTATGTGCGGCCGTTTTGAACATAACCGAAGATGGCATTTGATTTCCAAACAGCTACTTGTGTCAGAAAATACAATCGGTTAAAATTATAAATAGAAAGTCAATCAAGACACGGAAAGATACTCCCGGGGGGGGGGGGGTAATTCTAGTCCCGATGGCTTGTTCACTCGGTAAGAGGGATTTTCAATCCGGAACTTGTAGAGAAGAGTGACTTCTATTAGGCCTCCATGTTCACAATATTGTGTCATAATGTTATCGATATTTTTTTTAGGAGTGGATTTTTGCCGAAGTTTTCCTTGTTTGAATGGTGGGTCCTGTACCCAGACGTCACAAGACGACTTCCAATGTGACTGTGCCGAAGGATACGACGGGCTCGACTGCAGCACAAGTAAGTGACGACCAAAGCATTGATATTGAGTTGATATCCTTCCCAGGGGGTGGGGGTGATCGATCTCGCCGCGCCATTAGGCCGAGTCAATACCCACAGACTGGCCCTTTTAATGCTACGGAAATAATGGCTGCCTCTGGCTATCCTTTATCGTTGTTACTGAAGTCAAAGCAGCAGCCATAGCCAAGACTGCTCTTAAATAAATAACGTCTTTAGATTGATACACTCTATAAAAAAAAAACACCCGGGTTGGAATTTGCCAGGGCCCGGGTCCCATGGGGCTGGCCTGATCCATTTCTGCGTCAGTTTGACCCGTAATCTGCCACAAAACGATCCAGAAATGGGTAAAACTGACGCAGAGTCTGAGTTAAAATCCCATTTTTAAAAACCACTTTCCGACCCAGAGACGAGTCGAGCCTCAGGACTTGGAATCCGGGTCAACTCTGATTATGGATTTTTTTTGTCGAGTGTACTTCAAAGAGTGCATGTATCAAGTGCTCCATCTATCAATAATATTTGTTTATTATACACTTTTTTTCTTCTTCTTTTTTAGATATCAATGAGTGCAACCTCGACTCCTCACTCTGCAATTACGATCCATTGAGAGTCTGCCAAGATAAATCTCCTGGGTACGAGTGTGTGTGCAAGCCAGGATACATGGGGTTCAAAGGAAGATGCATCGAAGGTGTAGTTTACGAAACAGACACAGACTTACATTCTTTTGAAGATTTCAACACATTTTAATCAGATAAACCACGCAAAATGGATATGGGTTTTTCATCATTATTTGTCTACTTCAACAGACAAGATTAAGCTTTAATATAAAACTTGGAAAAATGTTGTTTTTGTTTTTATATTTGCAGCTTGTTCCAACAATCCTTGTACTCGTGAATACGAGACATGTCTACAGAATGACAATGGATTCACATGCACATGTAATTACGGTTACATCGACTCAAGTGATGGACAGTGTATGAGAGGTATGTATGACATCATAAGTTCTCTATCTCATCTTAAGAAATTGCCAAATGGGTCTGCCTCCAGTTTCAACCATAACCTTTATACAAAACCATGATTCCGCTTATATAAGTTATAGCTACATGTACGTCAGCCATTTTGAAACCCGCTGCCGAAAATTTCTCACGTCACAAAACAGGGCGAAAAATTACAATTGTGCCTTCAGCATTGTGCAATCATGAAGCTACAGTGGATTGCCACGAGCTGATTCAAAATAGCTGAAGAGGCCTTCGTGAAAAGATAGTCAAACAAAAAGGACTTCCATTTTACAAATTTATAGCCATATTTTAACATTTTCAAGAAAAAGAAAAATCAGCAATCAAAATAGTATATACATTGTACATGTATATCGTTTTATGTCCTGTACAAGTCATTATTTCTCAATGACACTTGAAATATAATCGCACACTAGGCCCAATTCATAACCAGTTATACAAATACATACCAATAATATAATTGTTTTGTTATCAGTTGTTTTAGTTTCAGTAAAAAATAAAGTGAAACAAGACTTTAAAAAAAAAAAGCTTGTCATTGTATCTATAGCGCGGTTACTAATTTCATATACAACAAATAACAACTTCCTCGTTTTATTGTTCTGTTTAGACAAGTCCGATGTGGAGTCAGGCATTGCACCTTATACAGAGAAAGTCCTGATTGGTACATACGTAGGTGGATTTCTTCTCGGCATATCAGTAGCTCTTCTAGTCATTGTCTGTTACTTCTCATTTTGTGATGAACGTGTAGATGGTGACGACGATAATAATAGGGACGATTTTGTGGGAGATACAGACAAACATGATTCTGTCTCTCTGAAAAATACAATCTCAAAATCTGCCCGGAATGGAGGATTTGAAATGGAGGGTCTTGAATCGAACGCAGATGAAAATATTCATCAGTGACATTAGAATTTAGATGCTTATAATTATTTTCATACTTTTTTTTATCAATTTAATTTTATTTACATGTGTTAATCTAAACGTCTCGATTAAAAATAAACGATTGAATAATTCCTAATGATAGTGAAATTGGTTTAAACGAGTGGATTGAGGTAAAGTTTTGCACGATCTCCAACATTCAAGTACCATGCACGTAAAAATAAACAACTTTTGTTAATAATTACCTCGGAGAGTTTATGCATTCTTATTGGTCGAAGACTGGTCACGTGGGGTGTATTAACATGCGATACAAAGACCGGCTCTATAAACAAGCAAATAAATTGCCCCTAAACGCGCAGACAATGAAACAATTTAAGGTAGCTGGTACGCCCATGAAACCAATGTAATGCAAAGCATAAAGCCGAACACCAGCCAAAGTGTTTCTATTTATAGTGCTGTTACTTTTAAAATGCATAGTCTGGTACTTCTAGTTAATTATGTGTAA
Source organism: Pisaster brevispinus (assembly GCA_023634235.1). Lineage (NCBI taxonomy): Eukaryota > Metazoa > Echinodermata > Asteroidea > Forcipulatida > Asteriidae > Pisaster > Pisaster brevispinus. The sequence continues at coordinate 12,965,907 of JAMKCF010000011.1, read as the reverse complement.
GAGACTAGGTGCCACGCAAAAGTTGAACAGCCTCAGTAATGGCCCTTGAACATGAGTGGAACATTTCTAAAGTTTACAGCGAAAGAAAATTCACAAATTCTGATGATTTACCGTTTTTCTTTGTTAAAGGTATTTATTAATGGCAATAACAGTATCGGGAACCGGTCTTCACTGCTTGGTAATGACCTAGGTTGGTGGCTGGCCGCTGTTAATGTACCTCGCCTTCGGCTCGGTCCATTAACAGCGGCCATCGCGGCTCTGTCCATTAACAGCGGCCAGCCACCAACCCGGTCACTACCACGCAGTGAAGACCGGCTCCCCACACTGTTATTCCCTAATTAAAAACGTGCGCACGTTATTGATGACAGACCATTACAGCTAAACAAAATGGCGGACCAAACAATTGTTTTTAATTCAGATAATCCAGAACTGTGTGTATCAATACAAACCAGTGTGAAACATCGTGCCCCCGGAGAATCTCGCGTGAATTTACCCATCACGTGCACAATGAGAGTGACATAAATATAAAAACTAAAAACATTGACTGATTTCTGTATATGCCACTTGACCTACTCCGTTTACAAATTGAAGAAAATAAGGAAACCGAGAATGTTTGCTATACATACAATTTGTTCTAGGTTTTAAAATAGACAAATATTAAGTTAATATTTACATAAAGACTGGATTGCTTCCTCGTTATTGTGACAATCACAGTAACCGAAACAGGTCTCCATATATCCTCAGAACTGTGGTACAAATCGTTTGGAATTTTAACCTGAAATCTCCCGACGAGTCTTAGACCCGACTAAATTGAAAACTAGCGAAAGTTATCATGTAATTCTTACTTAATTTGCCCGACATTATTTATTCTAAACGCAAACTATGGATGTCAATACATATAATGCAGCATCAAAACCTTCAGTACAAAAGTTACATTCATTGAGCTCTGTTACCCTTTCCAAGCCGTTTCCACGCGTGGTATGCCACCTCAGCAGATTGGAATCTATACAAAGTATTGGCGGGAAACACAACCGCCATAATTAACAGTGAGTGGTTACCATACCAACCTTCAATAATAGGCACAAAGATAACCGAATTCCATTCATTTATTAAATTGTCAACCAACCACAGGAGAACGTTAGCAATAAGTATATACATCAGGGCTTTTCTAACAAACGGTCTAGATTGGCTGGTGACTTCTAAACGTTGAATATTAATGAGGAATTGTGTTTGTAACCACGCCTCTACTATGTTTGTTATAGCAAAGACACCTGCAAATGCAAGAGTCCACTTATTGGATTCGGAATCAGACGTGAAAAGAAACCCCAATGATGCCCAGATACGAAATAAGGATATTAGAAAGATTGGACTGGCCGTTATAAGCAAAATATAATCGACAACACCAAGATGATCCTTTCGAATTCCAAGCCTAGGTCTCAATCTCTTCCGGGTCATCACTATGACAATAGTGAGTGTCACAAAGGTCGGGATAAGCGAATAATATTGTAAGTACTCGCTGTCATCTTTTGTTAATAATTTTTCTCTCATGTAATGGTCACTGAAAACCAACTTCAGTAAACTTAGAAATGGAACAAGATAAACGAAATACCAAACAATATTACAGTATTTTTCACAAAGTGTATATTTTGTCACCTTTGAGTGTGGAACTGCAGTTGACCCATACTTCCCGCATGATTCTTGATAAACTGTCGACCCTCCAAACTCGTCATTGCTTCGTCCACGATCTAAGAAAGCTGACTTCCGGTTTGAAAGATTCCATCTTGCTCTCGAGGTACTGTTCTGTGTGTCTGCATCATGGGAAGATGGCCACAGATGGCAAAGAACCCCCAAGGACACAACAGCGTACTCTGTGTATAGAGCCTTCATGTAATACTGAACCTCGTCGATCACGTAAACAAAGTCGCTTTGATTTGTACAACATTTCTTGAAGTTCATTCGAGTGTTAGAGGTGCTACAGTTCACATCTACATCATCAACATCGTATATCGATATTAGGGGAGAGATGATCTTACCGAACCACCACCATGCCTGCAGTCCCACGATTGCACTTATAGAGAAATGAAACAGGACTCGGTTAGCAAACACAGCCCTGCTGTACATTCGAAAAAACAGCAACTGAAGGCAAACAGCTACCAAGCTGGTGAAGTGATCGAGTATCACAGCCCATTCAAGGGGGACCGATTTAGAGAAGCCAATCGCCATGCAGTGCACATCACTCGCAATTTCAAGGGACCGAAACACACAGCTTCCGAAGCCAAACGTGTATAGGGTAATCAGCATCGAGGATTCATCAGAAGGTACTGTGCCGTCATTCGCCTCATCCCAAGTTTGGCGTTGATTCCCGTCACCTACAAAGTTATCAAGTTCAATATGTGCGTTTCTGTTGGAACAAAACCAAGAAACATAACCCAGGCGATGCCAAGTGTCTCTCTTAATGATAAAGTACACCAGAAGAATGTTAATGAAAATAGCATAGATGATTCTTGGAGCGTGCATGAAAATCATCCAGAAGTCGTATTCTTCATTGGAAATTGTGTTATCAACAGCCACGGAGATACCCAAGGCTGTAACAAACAGCACAATCAGAGCACGTGTAACTTGCTTGTCTACAACAGGCCTAACATCATAACTTGATGATGGAAGAAGGTTGGATGTATCAGCCTCCGATTCTTTGTTGGGATCCACGATATTTGAATCAGCGATGTTTGAATCCATCGTGTCTTGACGAAATAGAAGAAAAAAGATCGAAGGAATGATTAATTGCATGCATATGAAGGGAAACACATTAGGCAGTACATGTATATGCCTACAGGATGTGCACTATGATGAGGCTCTGTAAGAACTCACTGTTTCACCAAACAAGAAAGGACAGGGAGTGGACAACAGAAAAAGGCTCACAGGTTGTGTCTCGAAGATCAGCATTGAGAAATCTTAGCGTAATCATATAAAAAATAGAATGCATTTATTAATCAGTATGTATGTATTAAAAGTAGGCTAGCGGCAGTAGCGGGTCACAAACACCCACTCCACACCCACAAAACACAAATTCAATCTTACCTTGAGGAAATCGATTAGCGCGGGGAAAAAATCAAAGAAGTGCACTATGATGCGAGCAGTGTCGAACTGATGGGCACCCAGGCGTGTCACTTCTATTTCAATCATACTTTATATATACTTGTATTACACGAAGTTGGATTTAATTTCAAAAGAACAACTTCAGCACAAAAAAAACACAACAAACACGTGACCTTCACATACTTCCTTGTTGTGGTTTCTAAACAACTCGGGGAAACACAAGACAAAGAACACTCATACCCAAGTTCCTGTAAAAAACGTACGCTTGCTTCCGTATTTAACCCAATTAAAAGTCTCTTAACGATAACAGTAAATCAACTGAATTTATTTTCATAAGTTTTGCTGGACCGCAAAGAGACGGCATCCTTGTGGCGTTGTTTCACCTTGTGACAATGTCGAATAATGTAAGGCGTATATTATATTGTAACCTATTTGTTTCGATGTCAAGGAAGAAAGTTTCAGTATTAAATACTATTTCTCCTTCTGTGGATGCAAAAGGAAATTGTGTCTAGTCTACAACAATGTTGTAATATGATTTTAAAATCTACAGTCAGTTTCCCTTGCGGTTTATTACTTGATATGAGTCAGGAAATATTGACATTTTTGTTGAATATTTCCGATAAAGACTTCCCTCTCCGTTTTCTTCATGACGGCCACAATAACCTCATTCAATACTCAAGGTAAAGAGTTCAACTAAAAAAAAAAACATAAGAGGGAAGAAGCAAGACGAGAAACATGAACCGCACAACTGACGACAACTATTAACAGATGTCGCATCAGATTCAGCAGGAACAACACATTGCATGGCGAGATAGGCATTAGGCAATAGTCCACAAATATTGTGTGGTAAAATAAAAATAATTGAAAAAATAAAAATGGGGAGCAACGGTCAACTTTTTCCTGGTCGTTAATTTGTCATGAATTCACAAAAACTAATAAAATTGTCCGGTGGTTTGGGGGTGTTTCAGTCCAAAACATGATCAACATGTGAGCATTGTGGTTTTCTTTTATTTTGCCTTCTTCATTTTTGATTAATTAATTTATGAATTTATTTATTTGTTGGTGCCAAGCCTTGATTTCTTTTTCAATACAGCCAAATGCATAGCTAATTAAAAAAAAACAGTTGGTCTTCGAAGTTTCCGTCTTACCCAAACAGCCCTTTGTGTAAATTATGTATTTATGAGAGTGTGCGACCTAGTAACCACTTCCACGGAAGCTTTATGCCAGAGTCGTGATTGCTAGTTTGAAATGATCACCCCTCCCTTGGAATGCTCTCTTGGGAAGAGTTAACGTAGCCTGATTTACGGTATGGTCATAGATAAGTTTTGTCAATGTAAATAATGCTGTTTCATAGACCAAATTATCCAAAGATACAATAAATGTCAGTTGTGAAAGTTTCAACTGAATACAGCGTCTACTTGTTAAGGAATGACAGCGAACAAACTGTCCCATAGGTTGTCGTTATTTTACTTGTCGTGGACTAACACCCGTTTCAGACACGCGCTCTAGAGTTGCGCCGAACCAAATTATTGAATCAAGTACATGAAAAGTTCGACGTCTGAAACAGTTGGACGCCCTGGAAGTCGAAAGATCGACTGTTGCAGTCGTACGGAACGACTCTGGAGCGTCTTGGTTTAACGCGTCGATCTTGTCATAAGCCGAACCTAATGTAAATGTAAAGTTAAGTTCGCCTGTCTGAAACCAACGTTTATTTGGGTTGGCCTTAGAGTCGCTCCTAGTCTACTTGGTTCGGCGCGAATCTGGAGCGCCTTTCTGAACCGGGTGTGATATGCTGATCATACCACAATGTGCAATTAAATGAATTTCTACCCAGGTTACAAGATTTCAACTGTACACATCCAGTTTATTTCTGAACTTGTGACAAATAACAACAAGCCTCAACAGCACAGCAAGGTCAAATAAAAATGAAAAAATAAACAAACATTTTCACACTTTTTATACACACAATTGATATATATATAGATATAGTATTTCATTAAATGCTTTGAAGCAGGTAATTTGAGAATTTTACTAGAGCAGCACAAGCAGACATCAATATTGACTTCATAGAGCTGTTTCAGAAGAAATACGTGCACAAGTTTCACAAATGTTTTCGTTGAGTACAAGCTAGTCAACAATACAGACGAAATTGTACTTCTGGCTGGTAACCTTTTCCGCTAATCAAAATGTGTTTGTACTTACCCAGCCTTATAAATGGACGTCAGATATTTTGTCAATTTTACCCTTCAATATAAGACAAAGACCATTGTTATTTAATCTCATACATGTTGGTCCAATCTTTTTCATCAGTAAAGATGGGGTACATTGTATGGGGTACCTTGTTTGATGAATATCAAATTGCAGTTAACTGCCAAAAAAGTCTCCATCCTGGAAATGGATGGATTCGGGAGCAATTCAATATACTTTTAGTCAAAGTGAAAAAACATCCAAAATTCACTTGGAAGTGTTCACTTTACAGAGTACCTTTCATTGTAGATCTACCTTAAATCATGTTACTGTACCTGGCTGTTCAGTACCCAGTCTACCACGTACACCTATTGGTGGTTTCGTTTTAGTTAACCTCAACGGACCATGAAATGAATTCCATCTCAAACCAATGTCTGAACGAGGGATTGGTTTGTCAGTCTCTAAACTGACTAACCTGGAATCATGTCTAAATCAGACAATTTTGGCTACAGCTATGGCTGCAACAACAATGATGAAGAATAGGACATTTCATCGATTAAGCCGTAGCCACTACCCAAGCCATTTATTAACACACATCCCTAGTTTTTCTTGTTATGTTTTACTCATCTGAGGACCCCTCATCTATGAACTTTGCCCCCTAAACACGGCTCCTAGATGGGCACAGCATTATAATTATCCCCCGCACTTCCCAAGAGCTCAGGTTGTGGTCTTTTTTTTAAAGGTGTTTAAAATGCAACACAATCAATAAGATAAGGTGTAGTCTGGTTCAAGCTGCATCCTACTTGAATCTAACTCCTACCTCATCCGTTAATGATGGGATTCTTCTCTCCCTTCCACAGCTCTCTAAACTCTACGTTACATCCGAGATCTCTAAGGGCAGCTTTTGCTTCATCTTCACAGCCAGCCCTAGCTGCCTGGATTAGAGGTTCTGCTCCTAGTGCCAAGATCACAGAGCAATACTCTCTGGAGCGTGCTACTAGATTACGGAGAGCCATACACGCTTGTTTCTGTTATACAAACAAAAACAACAATTAATTATCATCATCATCATCATTATTGGTTTATTCTTTAAAAAACACAAATTCCCATGGCGACCAAAGGTCGAATTACAGGAAAATGTACAGAGGTTAAAAGATGAAAAATTACACTATTACAAAAATGAAACACAAATTGTTTAAAAAAATTTAAAAATTAAATCCCCCAAAACAAGTTCCTCAAAATTGTCCACACTATTTCTTTTAAGGTGTCTCAGTGTGTCTCAAATTCTTGTTTCTTATCAATTTATTTAACAATCAATAAACCACTCAGTCGATCAATCGATCAATCAATCAATCAATCAATCAATCAATCAATCAATTTAATCATTTCCAATCAATAAGTAGCGCATGTACAAATGATAATTGAACAAACTGGTGATCTAGTGCTGGGGTCCTATCGCTATTATAATTATAACACCACAGGATCAACCTACATGTAAGTCCTCGTCCAGCCTCAATATGACTACAATAATTTTAATGAAACAAACACAAGATGCTGCATATGATAAATGCCTATTCAAATCAATACAAAACTTTCATGAAAATTTCTATACAATTTGGGTTTGAACAAGGACAAATTGACTGGAGCAGGACTTGAACCAACAACCTCCGGATTAACGTACAGGCGCTCTACCAGCTGAGCTATGCAGCCCTATGTTGGCAATCTCTATAGGGCTGGATAGCTCAGTTGGTAGAGTCAGTTTCCTTTGTGGTTTATTACTTAAAATTTCTATACAATACATAACCATTATGCATGTTTTACAAGACAGAAAACAAAATAAAGTAGCACATACTTCTATAAAATGTTTACATAACACTGTATTCAATTGAATTCCTTTACCTGCATAGCCGCTTCCTTAGCATGTATCTGCATAGCTTGTATTGTAACTGGTGCCCCTCCAGCTTCCATAACCATCGTACAATGTGAAGGGTTCCTCAGCGTGATAGCAGCTAAGGCTGCAAATCCTGCCTCACAAACCTGATAAATAAAACAATAACAAATAATAACGGCTTCTTATATAGCGCTCATATCCGTCACTCAGTGACGCTCAAGGCGCTTCAACATTAAGTATTTTCCTGCAAGGTATGTGGGGCTACACTTGAAGTAAGAGACCTACTCCTTTACATAGCACCATGTAATGGTTTACAAGGTGCTGTGGCGCAATATGCAGCCAATCAAACCAGGAACACCGGGGCGAACCCCTTCTGTTTTCGATAAGTGCACTGGGTTCTTTTACGTGTGTTACACAACACATGGGAGCAACGGCTTTACGTCCCATCCGAAGGACGAAGCAATCATGGTTAAGTGTCTTGCTTAAGGACACAAGTGTCACGACCAGGACTCGAACCCACACTCTGCTGATCAGAAGCACCAGAGCTTGAGTCCGGTGCTCTTATCCGCTCGGCCACGGCACAGTTAATCATTATAAACTACCAGGCAAGTACCCGACTCCTTTCACCTGTCAAGCCCTAACCATTCGTTGCCAACCCTCAATGTCTCACCGAAATTTAGAACAGCAGGAACAAACTGCACACCTGTTCATTTTCTGTATCTTACTTATGACGAAAAAAATTGGCAATGGTGCCCAACTGTGTAAACCCAGTGTTTGGATGTTGTGGCAAGTCTGGTTCATGTTTGGTCTCGTTTTTCTTTTCATCAGAGTGAGGGTGAGGCAGGTAAACTGGGTGTATTAGAACACTGAATAAATTATCTCTATCAGACAGCTTGACACACAAACAAACACTTCACTTACCCCTTGATGTTTAATATGTTGACTAACGGCTTGTATGATAATTGAAGCCCCTCCGGAATTCATGATAGCAACTTTGACTTGATCGTTTCCAGCTATAGCCTTTAACATGCTCATAACCTGTTTCACAATAGACTAGGAGTGAAAGAATGAATTAGTTTTCATCAGGAACAGCTTCGGTTTGTAAATGTTTCCGTACATATTGATATTTATTACATGTTTGTTTAATTTGTATTAACTCTTCACGACATAAAACCAATTAATTATAACAGGCTTTGATACATTAGTTAATACAAAATGTGAAAACAAATAAAAGGGTTCATTGTTCAGTCACTCTGTATTGTTTATTATTAGATGGGTGGTCCATTCCGTGGAACCATTCTCATGGGTCTCAGCATAAACACATGTAAACAAATACAGTCATCAATATTTTAAAAGATACATAAAATGCAAACACATGACAATGGTTAGTACAATAGCACTGTATTCAAAGTACAATGTTCAGATAAATACACAAACAGATTATCACGAGTGGGGAATTTTGAGAGTAGACAAAATCTAACCTCAACACAGTTAAAGTCACACAGTGTTCAGAGTACATTGAATATATACACAGGTAATATTGGGAACATAATGTTTTAAAATAAAGAAAATTGTACAACATACATCGTGTTGTTACATTCAATTCAAATCAGCAACATACAGGGTTGTCATAAAAAAAAATTAAAATAGATAAACAGATAAACACATTAACAGATTATCATGAGTAGGGGAATTTTGAGAGTAGACAAAGTCTAACCTCGACACAATTAAAGTCACACAGTGTTCAGAGTATGTTAAATACATGCACAGGTAATATTGGGAATATGTTTTAAAATAGAGAAAACATATCATTACAACACAAATGGTGTTGTTACATTCAATTCAAATCAGCAACATACAGGGTTGTCATAAACAAACAAAAACCAATAGATAAACAGATAAACACATTAACAGATTATCATGAGTGGGGGAATTTTGAGAGTAGACAAAATCTAACCTCAACACAATTAAAGTCACACAGTGTTCAGAATACGTTAAATACATGCACAGGTAATATTGGGAACATGCTTTAAAATAGAGAAAACATATCATTACAACATAAATCGTGTTGTTACATGTACATTCAATTAAAATCAGCAACATACAGGGTTGCCATGAACTCAAGAAACAATTCATCATAGGTACAATGTAAGCTACGTTGCTCAAATGGCCATGCCCTCTCAAAGATGAAAATCCAGGCATGAATGTAATGAGACAAATCTGACAAACTTCCCCAAAATTCAAGCAAGCACCTACCTGGTTATTGATGTGCTCATCCAGCACCTGCAGGACGAGTTTCAAACCTCCAAGGTCAACAATTTCTTGACAGAATTCATTACGCACAGCTAACTTCCCAAGCGTTAAGCTCAGATCACCAGCAACAGATGAATCTCCAATATGGACTGGATATCAAAAGATTCAATTGGAAAGAAAAACAATTATGATAGCCATACAACCTGAACATGTCAGTTACAGGTTGAATGGCTTCTGACTGACACCCCTGAACAAAGATGCTGACAAAAAAGGGAGACCGCCAACATTAGGTCTACATGTAGATAGCTCAGTTGGTAGAGCGCCTGCACATTAATCCAGTGGTCGCAGTTTAAAATCCCACCCTAGTCAATTTCTCTTTGTTCAACCCAAAGTTATTTAGTATTTACCCAGTCAGTTTCCCTCGTGGTTTATTGCTTGACAATTGTATAGAATTGTCACAACCACCGACTCTTCGGCTCTTGAAGACGGTATAATTCAATGCTACTATTGCTACTAATGCTCCCTTAAGATTTGCTGTTAACAAACCTTTAGAGACCACATCAGGGTTCCATTTCATAGAGCTGCTTAAGCAGAAAGTATTGCTTAACAATTGTCTGCTAGGCAGACATGAGCAGGATACCGGTCACAAATTGTACATGTAAAACATGGTAACCTTCTTTTGGTAAGCATAATTTTGTTGTGCTTAGCTACTTTTTGTGCTTAAGCAGCTCTATGAAATTTGGCCCAGAACTGTACCCAAGTCAATCTGATTGAAACTATCCTGATATGAAGTGGTCTTCAAGTCAAATTGTTGTCTTTCTTTAAGTACAATGTATGGATTTATATTAAGGTTGAGAGCCAAGTAAATAATAATAAAGACATTTGTAAAGCGCCTAATGCAAAAGCCTCTAAGCGCATAAAGAGAACAATAAAATAAACAATGAGTGAAAGATACAATTACAAATAAGCAGATTACAAATAAGCAGCTTCAAACAAATGAGTTTTTAACAGAGACTTTTAAAACAGTGTAAAGAACTAGCCTGGCGAATATGCACAGGAAGACTATTCCAAAGAAATGGTGCGGCGTAAGAAAATGGTCTGTGGCCATAAAAAATGGAAGAAGCTCATTGTAGATGAAAGCAATGACTGTTGAGATGAACGTCAAGTCCGAGTAGGGGAATAATGGTGAGCAAGTTCAGATAAATAAGCAGGAGATTGACATGTTTGAGCTTTGAAAGTTAACAAAAGAATTTTATAAATTGTACGAAACTTAACTGGAAGCCAGACTTACTTGTCAGGGTGTCTAGAATTGTCTTTAATGCTCCAGCTTCTACTATCATCTTCGCGTGATCATGAGCTTTGCCAAATGGAACACGAACATCGTCATCGGCCGTCAAGACACGCAATGCTCCACAAGCTTCCTTGATAATCTCCTTGGATTTACTGTTCTCTTGAATTACACCCAATATCAATGGTATCAGGTCAGCTTTGACAAAACCTCTCCTATTCATCTCATGCATAATGCATGACAGGCGGACAGTCCTGACGCATGATTGGATGATTACTTCTGATGTCACATCTTCTCTGAGGATGTCGCACAGCATCTGGATTCCTTCTGTATCCATCAAGTCTGGTTGGCCGTTCAGTAAAGCAGACAGGCTGTCTAGTACGATGGGCAGCATGACCACATCCTTACGGTATTTCTGCACCAAATATTTCAACGTTGGAAAAGCCTTGTTGCTCCCTGCTGCAATACGATGAGAAATGTCAATGCTACATTCAGAGGAGAATTTGGCGAGGGCTGCTTGAATCGTTCGCTCATCTGTAATGGCTCCCTGTAACACTTGATTAAGGTCATCTAATGATTGGAGAACAGGATGTCTGCCAGATGAATCACCGTCCCCGTCAGCTTTTGGAACTGCCTTGATTATGTTGATTAAATCAACACCTGCAATGTTAGATAAAACAAAATGGATAGTACGAGATGAGCCATACCAGCTTTTCTTGTTTCATTATTTATGCTTGTACTTGTACATATAAAAATTGAGATACTCTTGTGAAAAATGCCATGAAAATATGCCACTATACTAGCGGAAATGAAAATCGGAGTGTTTAGTGAACGTGTAACATCATCTAGCTCTTGTCTATTTTTATGTTTATGTTTTTTAACTCTTCTTAATATTGTACAAGGAAAACTGAACTCAGCCTCATTAAGGCTGTGAAGTTTTTACTTCTGAAATAAACCAAGAAATACTGTAATATTATGCTAATTTCAATTGTTTCCATCCCACCCAAAACTGTAATTGGGTATTGGTGTAACTGTAAAGCATACAGCCTCACCCAAGTAGACAACACATGGACCACTTTTAACTGGTCCTCTGGATTTGTTGGCATTTGGCCAGTGGATCACTGTTATTGACAAGGGAGAAGAATGCTCAGCAATGGATCGAGGCACATTTTAGCTACATGTACATGAGTTTAAATTCAGTTTGTATTTTACTTAATTACTACTCTTCTATAGGTCTACACAGTGCCAGGCATAGCCCTGGTTACTCCTAGAACCATGAGGTTCGCGTGGAAACGAACCTCGTCATAGTTCTAGGAGTAAGCCCTGGCCGTAGGATGTCAGTCTCCACCGCACTGCCACTGACTGTAGGGGTTGGCATGGTTTAGTTCAAGTACCAGCCATGCTCATTACTCCTTTGGCGCATGCATTTGCAGTGCGCAAATTTAACAAGTGTACACAATTTGTTGCCTACGCATTGATCTCCATTATGGAATCAATGTCCCTGCGTGATTTTCGAATTTGCGCATCTTACTTAATTGTGCTCAACATTTTATTTAAGAGCAGTGCATGTTGAATGTGGCTATAATAGAAACCTCACGTGGAAAGTACGTTTTGTTTATGACAATTTGTACAAGTTTGCGTTAAATTTTTTAATTTAAGTGTTATTTTCACTGAAAGTGAAAGACTAGAGAACACAGACATGGGGTACAGATATTTTTTTAAAGTTCAATTCAAGGAGTGGTTTATAATGGGAATAGGCTATATGAAGGAACTTCCAGCTTCGAACATCAATACAAATTTTGTTCGCATATTGTAATTGTGTATCTGTAGGACGTGTGACGTCCCGTCAGGTCAACAGCTAGAGATTGACGTCCAACCAGAGCAGTAAACAAAATAGCCCACTAGCACTACTACTGCTGCTGCTACTATAGTGTGCAAGTGTTCATGTTCCGTCCCAACATGACAATTGTCCCAACTACATGTATAGTTAGGATCGCCATAGAGTTCAACAGGACACCGTGATCGATCATGCCTGGATTACTGTGTGACACTACTGCTGACGCACAAGCTGATGCGATCGGCGAATAATAATTAACAAGATTCTTTATTTCAAACCCGGGTCTCGGCTCTGTACAAACTCATGTCAAAACTGATGATGGAGCTAGAGCCGGTCGCAGGCCGTTGCTCAGGACGAGGTTTGGAATAATAATATATCGCTCATAATGGACCTGCCACTAAAACGAACTCGGTGTATATGGAGGGTTTTTGGAGGGTTCTGACAGCGGCCTCATGGTCATGCCGGGTGACGCTTTCAGTCTCAAAGTAGGCCTACGCATTTAGTTTCCTTTCTCTCGGAAAACCAACATTCTAATTAATCTTAAATATTCTCAAGGGAAAGTGGTCTTAAAAACTTCATACTATGATTCGTGTTTACTGCGATCCCAACTATAGTTGGGACGCCCCAACTTTAAACTCAAGTTCAAGTTGGGACGGAACATTCACACTTGCAAACTTGGCCACACACTGGTGTGGGTAATGGGGCTAACTTGGTCATACTAATGGAAAAATTTTCATATCCAGCCGCCACTTTTTCATTCGTTACGAAATAAAATAGTATCTAATTTACTCAAATGAGATATTCCTTTGGTTGGGTAAAAATGAGTGAAAAAATGGTGGCAGGATACGGAAATTTGTCCATACTAATTACTAATATTGGATTGGGGCTTGGCAAGTAATCACAAACTCTCCCCGACCGTCCATGTCATCTCAACTCCCTCAAGAAGTAAGTTAGTCAAACCATGGAGGAAGGAATACACAAGGAGTTCGAACGACCCGCCTAACTCCTTCTGTCCTTGTCATGTATTCCTTCCTGAATCCTGGTCAAACCTACCTTGAGATTTGAACTGGTCCACTGCTTCATTTAACGCCTCCTCTGGTGACATTTCAAATTCCTCAATGTTCTCCTTCACAACAGCATCAAATGTCTCTTGAGTTATTCGCTTTGCTGTCATTTTAAAGCAATTTTCTGTCACTTTTTGCATCCACTTTTCACTCCCTTTCGCGGTTACTATTGCAGTTGCATGGGTACAATTATTTAGCATAAACACTAACAGCGCCACCAATAGTTAATTGCTTAATAGTGAAAAGCGCCATCTGTGGCGAATGGTCCTTGTATTATGACAAACGAACAAGATATTGAATGTACATGTATGTGTGTGCAGTCATTTTTATAACAGCCACCGTTCACTAATTACGTTTAAGGTTAAGGGTAGCAGCCGAATATAGAGAAACAAGTTTTGAACTTGAAGAAATCATATCAAGAAAGTTTTGGTCGGCACTGAGGATTCAGTCATAATCGAATGATCGGTCCGTGCAGGCCAACAACTTCCGATCCCATTTTGCCGTATTAGCCTATTGCTCAAAAAAGTTAAGCAAGCTATCTACACGCTAACACTAATAACTTCCATTATTCAATACATAAATAAAGCTACCAAGTAGAACCAATGGTTCATTACCTTGTACTTCCGAAGTTTTATTTTATAAAATTCTTGTGTTATTAAAATAAACACATTTACCGTGTTGTTGGACCAATACACACACAAGAATAACAAAATAATTACAAACTGGTTCCCAATTCCAGATAAGCCTGCAACCATAAAAGTAACAATGGAAACTACATGAACCATAATGCTCAACTGAGGGACCCGCGATGGCTGCTGAGCGTCTTTGCTGTTGGCCGTTGGGGGAGCCTGCCTGCAGCTGTAAAAACAAAAAGGGCCTAGGCCTACATCATATCCATACGAATATTCTGCTTTACATAGTAAAATAAACTTTTACCTTGAAGTTATTTTAAGGAATTTAAGACATTTTTCTTAGACAACTTTGTATATAAAAATGTAAACTTTTGTAACTATGATATACACATCGTGTTCATTTTCTCAGTCATGACTATATTTTGTATATTGTAAGTTTTCTTGACTTAGGCCCCCTATTGTCGTTTAACCAGTGCAAAGTGTAATAAAATAACAATAAAATAAATTAATTAACAAAAATAAACCATCAGAAAATTGTAAGCATCAGTTTGTCATTTACGTTTTGAACCATCGGAAAGACTCGGTTTTTGTGATGATAAAAAGAAACTAAAATAAACAACGTATTTGTTGGAAAAAAAGTTGTATGATAACAGAAAACATGTCCGCCATTTTGCACTTTGGTTTTTATCTTAGTTTCTTGTTTAAAACACGTTAAACTAAAAGTATAGTAACACTTTCTGTGTAATTAAATAAAAACGCGTTCTTCTGCAGAGCATTATAGAATTTTTTAAACAGATCTAATTACTGATTGTCCAACTTTTTCTAATACGAAAACAAGAGTTCTGCGAACCTCGTTGATGAAGAGAAGCGTAACTCAGAGTCATCCTAATGCAATGCCATTTTTCGTTAAAATACATGTCCGAAATGGAAAATTATTTTCCAATGCTGTCATAATATAGTGTCCTGCCCAATGGAAAGCTCTGTCTATACCATTGATCGCATCATGCACGACGCGCGGCGCACACGCGCCATTTTGGGGGTCA
This sequence comes from Pisaster brevispinus, assembly GCA_023634235.1. Classification (NCBI taxonomy): domain Eukaryota; kingdom Metazoa; phylum Echinodermata; class Asteroidea; order Forcipulatida; family Asteriidae; genus Pisaster; species Pisaster brevispinus. The sequence continues at coordinate 12,950,616 of JAMKCF010000011.1, read as the reverse complement.
AAATGTACACAAAGGAATTGACTATAACAAGTTGTGGAAGTGGTAGTTTTCTGCGGCGTCGTGCAAAGGGCAAATATTAATAAATATTAAAATCTTCAGTTTAAACTTGTATTCACATTCATAATTGATTAAGGAGAAGTAGTAAACAATTTGTTTTGAGTATGAACATATGATTTTTAGCCAACAGTAATAAAATTGAAAACAGCGCACCGATTTATATAAATGTTTCTGTTCCATTATTGTCAAGTTTCAATATGACACCACTGGAGTTGATATCAGTCCTTTTAGATGACTGTCTTTCACAACCCTTGTCAGATGTTCCCGTCGTCAGAAGAGGATCATTTTCATTCGGAGAACGGGGCGAGTTAAGTGTGACGTCCGACGAGTCCGTTTCCTTGGCCGGAGGAGTGATATGGACGCACGTCTCGATGGGAACTCTGGAAGCTGCCTCTTCTCCTTGGTCTGTCATCAGACTGTCACAATCGGATTTACACATCGGGGGAGACGTTGCGTTCAGCCAAGTGTACTGCATTTAGGAAAAGACGTACAGTTAATATGCAGTTATAGAATTTGAACAGAAAATAACCAAGTTGGTCAACAACTACAATGTGGACTTAGGTCTACTCCGTTTGATGTTGTGTTTCATAGTGCTCACGTAGAGTTGTGGATTTTACAAGTTTTCACTTCATTTGGGTTTTTTTCTGGCACCTTTGCCAATTTAAATACACAATGATGTGACGCCCAAACTTGTTATAATAGCCCACAGACGATCACGCAACCAAAAGTTAAGTCGATTTGATTGGTCTGGTTGGGGAGTTTCTGGCGGAAGTGTATTGAACGATACAATTTGTTTTGCGTTCGTGTTTAGTTTATAGAACCATAACCTTTCTCTATGAAAGAACCAAGTTTAGGCGTAAGCCCATAATAGTAATAGACACCTTGCATTATACGACATGACAAGACCCAAACAGCGCCCTCACTGTAGCTGCCTGAGGTCAATAAAGACCTATATAATTGGCTGAGAGTTGTGCACACGGCGCGTTCACGCGTGCCCGTTTGACCTCATCGATTGGTGGCCAATGCAAGGTGTCTATGACTAGGCTAAGAGCAATTAAGACCTTGCACCATCCAAGCTTGTAGCTGTGTTTTCGGATATACTGAGTGTTGTGTGTGGATATGGTGCAGAGTACGTGTAGATAGGCCTACAGTAATTTTTTAGAAGATAGTAAACAACCGCAGAAAAAAAGAGACAGTGAAAGTTAGCATGCAATGACGAGTCTAACTTATACATCGAAGAGTGATGGACGTGCAAGAAATACAATGGCTCCTGGTTGCTTTATTTGTCATTATGAATTGATGCTACTCACACAGTCCTACAGCATGCAGATACAGGCAAGACACCAAGGCACCAAGGTTGAACAGAAGACAGAGAAGCAGGCAGACTTATCAGCAGAAAAACAAATAAAATATCCATACTTTACCTTGGCTCACCTTTACCAAACCAGTCTTAGTCTTATCTCTAGACTCTTCCTGCACCTGTTGAAGCTCAGGAAGAATAGGCACCCGACTGATGGTCAGCGCTCTGTTTCTCATCAGTGTAATGGCAACAAACCAACGATTGCGAGCGCGACGTGACTTCACTTCAGATGTGGTTTTGGTTGGAGTTTTGTTTTTCTGACCTGTAAGATATCAGCAAAATATTGTTGTTATCCCCCAATGCAACCAACCGTTGAATTTGAACTGCAACATGCAATTATGGGATAAAAGTATTCTATACTCAAACAATGGAACAAATCTCTCATTGTTTTATTATTAAAATTTATATCTTCCGATATTTTCAAGCCTCTGATAATACTATAGGATACCATCTTGAAGATTGTATTGTATGTGCAGGTACTTCATAAATCTACTTATTCAGGTATTGTTTTTGTTAGTCGCATGACGTCACACGTTGCCACTCTTTAATTAAACTCCCTTTTCGATTTATGATGTTCCCAACATTACCAAGACAACTCAGATTGCATCTTAACTTTGCGGCATTTAGTTCATCAGACCCAAGCTCTGGTGTTGTCAGCAGTAGAGTGTGGGTTCAAATCTCGGTAACGACACTTGTGTCCTTGAGCAAGGCACTTGACCATAATTGCTTCGTAAAAAGTTGGGAAGGTAGTGCATTCTGCTCTGCCAACCAGGCTCCTAGTGGATGATACCCTTGCCTACATCCTTGTTTTAGCCCCAGGAGTAGGTGGCAACGTGCCCCTGGTGACAGTTGATCTGGGTCGACAGCCCAAATCAGTTAAGTGTAGCCTTCATCTTGGAGTGGCCGTCCGGCCTTGTGAGTTGGGCGATATCAAATAAAATAAAATTAAACAAAAACTTGCCTTCTTCTACAATGTCAAACGTCTTGTAGCTCGTTAGCTGTGCTGATGCGAACCTGTTCTTGCCAATGGACTTCCATAACAGATGACAAAAAGTGATAACTACAGGGTGGGTATGAGCAACCTCCAGCTGTATGAATCCAATGTAGGCTTTAAAACCTGCAATGTATGGGTAAAACTACCGAATGTTAAAATTATTGATTTCAAATCAAAAAAGAAAAGTTTTTTACTTAGGAACCGCTACGACCGTTATTTGAGTTTTCAAAGAAGTTAACCGATGAGTTGTATAGTGCATTATCTCCTTCAATGAAAGATAAGTTCTGATCCTGATTTGAGATTGATTTATCTATTTGTGATTATAAATGGTGGTTGAGGTCAGAAGGAGTGTTTGCGGGTTAGATGACCATTATGTTGTGACACTTATGCCCCCCCCCCCAAGTCGAGAGTACCTTTTCTAATTTAATTTAGTAAATCCAAGTTTGAATTACATTTTCATGTAGTCATCTACGATTGTTGGCTATCATTCTTCATTCAACGGTGCCAGTGCATTTCATAGAAGTCTTATTAATGTTATTGAATTTTCCTTTTTATTATTATTACTCCTTTAGGCCTAAAAATACATACCTGGATCCCAAAGTTCCCATCCACGCATTAAGGTACACCGATCAATCCGACCAATGAATAAAACGCCAAATATTAATGCCTTGATAATCCTCATAAGACAGGATACCAGACCAAGAAGGACGTTCATAAATAGTGTGATGTAAACAGTGACGTTGTATGCTCGCCTGCAAAAACAATAATAACAGTTATTTCATAGGTATATCATAATTGTTGCAACCTGAATCATTACAGCTGATATAAAACTATAAACTTATCTCAGAAAAAGGCGCTCATAAAAGAAGGAAAGACTTTCAGTTTTTATAAAAATTTACCTGAAAATATTGTTTCGAAACAAACCCATTTCTGGGTCAACATTATATCCGTCAGGGGTGTATTAATGCATATTTTGACAAGGATTCTGAGTAACTTGCCCCCACGGTCAGGTACAATGGTTTAACAACATAAGCCCAAGATACCCATATACTGGAGCCAGATGTTACAGCTGGGTGGGAAGTGTTTCTCAACGATATAAGAAAAACAGTTTGTCCTTCAAATTTGCCGCCATAGATTAAAATCGAGAACGCTTACCTATTGTTCAGACTCAAATGTAATATCTTCTTTTTCTTCTTCTTTTTATCTTCTTCGTCAGATTGAAGAAAAGCTTGCCGAGACAGAAAAACTTGGGCGTAGTACAACACGAAACCAACCACAAAGCTCAGCCTGCGCATATAGATAATCATTATGTGAGTATTAAAATAATGAACACAAATTATACCTGCACTAAAACACACACACAAAACACTAAAATTACTTTTTATTTACATGACTACAGATTGTTTTCATAATGTAATTAAAACACGAAGGTGTGAATGACGGCTAGAGATCACCTTAATCAATGGAAACAAAATTAACATAAATTTACATGCTGTTGATTACACTGTGATTCGAAAAAATGCACTCTGGGCTAGGTCACCGGTATTTATTTGCATACAGTTCTGCCTTTTTATTGGCTTATATAAAACGCTCCTTCTACACATTTTGGACTAATTGTCGAAACAAAAATAAATGCACAGCTTTGGTAAAATACTGGCCAGCATTTGAAATTACTTGCCACGTGCTGTCAAGGTATTATTGGTATACTCACCAGTAGTCATTGAGTAAACTTAGTAACGCCGTCTCTATACGATGAGCTAAAGGGTAAATAATTCCATACGAAACGAAAAACACAAGGACCCAAGAAACAATCTGAAGAATGAAGAAACCTGGAGAAGATAAATCAAAAACATTATAGTATGATGAGTCAGCAAAGAAAAGTAGACAAGGATACAGAAACCCAATCAGTGACTTCTCGAGACAGGTTTCCAAATTGGCATTTCTGTACTTACCCCAAACTGAGAATCCGATATGATATCCGGAATATCGTAGATTAGCAACCTGTGCAGATAAAGACAAATCAGAATGAACTGGACAAATTTGAATCAATATTTTCTATTGCTTGCCCCCCCCCCAAAAAAAAAAAAAAACCCACACTAATTGATGCAAAAAGTTCACCAATAGATTTACGACGTGTCTCTTTTACAGATGGGGATCGGAACAAGTACTTAAATTACAAAGTGCAGTTTGCTCGTCAGACTGTTATTGCATTTCAAAAGGAAAACATGCAAACTCACCACCAACGAGCCGAAACTAAAATCTTCTCTGGGGCAGAAGTCTTTGTTTCCTTTCCAAAGACGAAGAGTATGTTTCCTTAGTTAAAAGAATAAACGATTGTATTCAGTTAAGTACGATATAGCTCAGAATATTGGGAATTGAAAGAGATTAAGTTCAACTTGGATGTCTGGTCACAAAATGGTTTATAATATTGGCAGTGATCGACACAACCTCGACACTGACCGACACGATATTGAATGTGGTCGACACAATCTTGACATTGATCGACACCTAAAAACTATTTCACTAAAAGATAACTATAGGCTTACCTAATATAATTTGCTTAAAAACGTACTCCGTTAAAAAAGTGTATAATGATATAGACTAAACCACAGATCTTGCCTTCTTTCTTGTGATTCGATATAGATACAACTATGAGTGCATTTACAAAACTTTCCCTTTTAGTGAAATGACGATATAGAACAAGACAACTCTTCAATTATCACCAATGAAATTCATAATAAGTTTGGAGTTATATAACAGGAATAATTTAAACTATTGTGATATAATTGATACACTATCAGCTAGAAGCCTACCTGTAGCAAATTTGCATATGGAAGCTATAGAGTACAGTTGTTACGATGGCAAAATAGCAGGTTCCCCAAAAAGTACCTGGTAACACACCGGGAAAAAGAAGGGGGGAAAAAAACATTTAAAGACAAAAGTATATTGTTCATCAAAATAAAAGAGATTGAGGAGAATAACAAAAAGGCTAAAAAATATATTTAGTTGGTCATTTGTTTACTAATGAGTTATTACTGAAAAGTTTGACAGAAGTAAGATTTACTTTTAGACACAAACGAGGTTCTTGTTAAAGGGAAGGTATACGTTTGGTAAAGACTCTAAAAATTAATAGCAATAAAAACTTACTTGGTAAGAAGTACAGCAGCTTTGGATAGTATAATGCATTTTGCGAAACTTTTCACTTCGAAGTACTGCGGTTATGGAAAAATATATCACTTTTTATCCCCCAAAACTTGAATCTGAGAAGCGTTACGGCCGTAACGCTTTTCAGATCGTGTATTCTTATAGGGAATATTCTTCCTGCGTGTAAATATTTGCTCCCGTTTTTTTGGTGATATCTCAAAAACGCGACCACCTTTTGAAGTGAAACTTTCACAGGTTAGTTTTATTGTGTATACCTACATTTATATAGGATTAAAACAATCAAATGGTTCCAAAAATCAAAGGTATACTTTGCCTTTAAACAATAAAGAGGTCATACTTACTTTCAGCGATATCAAAGATGTCCTTGATTAGATTGAAAGTATCCGTTTGATTTGATTTCTCAAATAAACTATAAACGGATCCATTAATAGCTAGAGATTCATTGCCTGACTTCCAGACGCTTGATAATGACATGATGTAAACCAAGCCGAGCTGCAAAAAAAAAAAACAGGAGTAGAATTTATTTTATCTAAAGGAGTATTGAATACTATTAATATCCGAATACAACATGGAACTTATGTAATAGATGTTAATTTGTTACTTATTGTTAGAAAATATGACTTGTATCAACTTCACAATAACAGCAAGCTCTCAGATAGACCATATACATAAACATATAGTATTCGATTCTGTGCCCTGAAACACTGAATAAAATGACGAGTATGAACAAAGTGGGATTCTTTCTTTTTTACATAAATAATATTTAGAAATTGTGAGTTTACCTGATATGTAGTGAGGGCACTGAGAACAAAGGTGCAGACAATTCTTCTTGAAAACATGAACCCTGCGTATACAAGATTGAGAGTTACATAAAAAAAGACGATGTCATTGAATGTACGTTGATATAACATAAAGTCTGGGAAAATAAATTTCCCCCGCCCCGCCCTAAAAAAGGCTTCGTACGCATGCGTACAGACAAATTCCATTGGGTTGTGCACAAGGCAGACGCCCAAACGCGTATGCGTCACGCTAACCATCAGCCCCATACAAGAAGGTACGATGAACTCATTTTGCCAACAATAGTGTTAGTGCGCACGCGCAATATGCAACTTACATATTTTATGGGAAGGACAAATAAAGTATTATCAAATTTGAACTTAATTATTTAATGATTGATTGAGCTCGAATAACTCACCTGGTGCGTCATCCAGGAACTTTCTTCTCCATCTGACTGTGAAGCTTACCTCCCCTACCCTAATCAATCAATCAAGTAATTTACAATATTGTAAAGTCAACTCAATTCATGGTTTCGTCAGAAATGTATAAATTTCGATCATCATCTGCTATTGAAATTATACAAAACTCATTGAGTATTGTGTGCTACGGTGTGTTGAAGAATAGTAATTGCACGTTCACTTTTGTTTAGAGTCTCTGGTGTAAAAAACTAATTATCATAATTCATAGAACTGAGCAGTTAATGCAGAAAGATTATTATGGAGGACCAAAAGTGGACAACCCATTTCCCCCTCAAATCTGGTAGAATAAAAGAAGAATTAAATGTTCAAATAAAGTTCCTTTCAAATGTACACATTATGCTATCAGAAATTCGGGTTTTTCATTTCCTCATACACCGGTGGTCCGAAAGTGTACAATGCAAATTTCCAAATTCTACCAGATTTGGGGGAAAATGGGCTGTCCACTTTTGGTCCTCCATAGATTATGCATGAGAATTTGTTCCTATGGCGACTTTAGATTTGATTTGGAAAATAAATTGAGTTTGTAAGTAAGGATGTACAATCTCATGTAAGACTGCCCTTACTCTGGTTTGGGTCTGCTCAGAAGATATTGAACTCGTTGGTAGAAGTGAGTCTGCTTGAATTCCTCGTCGACATCGCTGTCTGCCGCTGACATGTCAACGGTCGAATCCTGTAGAGTAAATTACTTAAATTGTCATTTTAGGATGCTTTCGAAACCACGCCTTCGGTTTAAGCTCCATCTTGTTTACGAGTTTATTTACAAAACATTGGACGGACCACTATAGGAGCCGAAGCAAAAAGACGGGTTTTCGAAAAGGCGAAGTAAAGTCCTCCATTGTAATAGATTGTACTGCAATAGATTTCAAAACAAAATGGTGGTTTCAGACATTTTCATGACTTTTGTGTATTTACTTCAATAGGCCCCTATATCTCCCTTAACAACATGTCTTAATTTGAAACTTACCGTTTGCAATAATCTTCTAACGATTTTGTATATTCCATAGCAGAAGCGGACATCCAGTGCTATGTAGCATATGAAAACTGGACCCAACACTGCTGTCACTGTCTCACCCATCATCTATAATTAACATATGGAAATTGGAATTCACATACTAATGCTAGATCGGATATACAATGGGTGGGACTTTGTGTACATGTCGGGCAAAAGACCACAGCCAATCTTTGGAGATTCGAACAAATTTAATTAATTTGATATTTGTTTTTTCGATATACATAATGTTTTAACTTACCCCCTCCTCTTTAGGGCATGCTAAAAGAACAGCTACGTAATAGAAGCTCCTGGAACACACAAAGCACAAAGTTTAGTTCAAATATTTGACCCAATTGATCAAATCTGTTTGTGAACAAACAATAACATTGCGGTTTGGTTTGGTATATGTCTCTGTACTTTCAATTTGTAATTTCATTTATATTACTTTTTGGGAGTTACTTCAATCTATTGATCGATCGATTGATTGATCGATCGATCGATCGATCGATCATTTACAATTCATTGTCATGATGAAATAGATATTTTAAGAAAAAAATGAAGGTGATTTTTATTACCAGACTGTGGAGTAGATCAGACCGATAACATTTCCAACTAATTCATGCTCAGTACTCAGGCATAGAAGGATCGGGTAGTACACCACGCTGATTTCAAACACGTTAACAAACGCTATTAATATCGTCACGGTTCCTGCAGAGAACAAAAATCATCAAAACATGACAAACTAAGGTTTATTACTTTATTGTTGTGTTCCATATATAGGCAGAGTGATTATTGTCATAATAGAAAGGTGTGAGTTTTGCCAGGGGGGCATTATGCGGATCCTTTTCTTAGAGAATGGCTACAGATAACTCTATTTAAGTTTCCTAAAGAGAATAGGAGTCAGTACCAAGTATTGAAACGTCAGTCACTTTATTCATTATGAACAATACCCCTAAAAAGATGTTAAAATGTTTGTCGTTTTAAGATGAACAATGTTTAGGATGAAGCTTTCACATCATGACGTCATCGTGGCTGAATGGTTTTTTAATTGCTTGTCGACAGACTTTAATATAAGCTTTGAAGAGATTCAAAGTCAAATTGACCATTGATTGAACTTTTGTGATGAATAATCTTAACGAGTATCAGAGGCGAAATTTGTTTTTTTTTAAGTATAAAATGTTACCTTGAAAGACTCCCGGAATGTGACTTATGTCTGGATTGAAGAACCAATCGCCAGTGAATAAGAGGACGACACACGTTGACATAGCAGCAAATGCGCATGCGTACGAGACTCGATCCTCATAAGCATCGATAAAGTTAGCAGGACTGGTGGTAATAACAATGGAACAGAGTTACTTTATCACTATCAGATCACTTTGAGATACTATTGATAAGGAGAGCAAAATATGTTGTTTGAATTGAATTACTTCCTGTTCTATCATAAGTCAATGATACAATGTTTTCGCGCAGTACAAATACAGTAGCTTTTTCTTTATAAAGTTGCATGGTCCGATTTTAAAATTTTTATTTTATAGAAAACATTTTCTCTACGAATTTTGACAGATGACGCTGTTCCATAATGAACATACAAAAACTTTGTATCATGCACATTTGTAAAATGGCTAATCAATGGCAAGTAATGTCGGGATTAAATAAAACTTAAGCCCCTCTATCATTGGCGGATTTTGTCCGTGTATACCTAAAATTAAAAATGTTAACTTTTTCGAATCTACAGAAGCTAATTAAAATTTGAATCTTAACTCTCGGGTCAAATCCTCAAAAGATCGGATCTATCATCTTTAAGGAGAAAACAGAGGTACTTGGCCTTCTCATAAAATAAACGACTTCTTAAGTCTTTTTGAAAATGTTGATTGACACAACATTTGAATTAAATTAATTGATTTAAAAAAATGTGTTTCATTTGTCAATAAGGTTTTCTACGCCTTGAATTTTTTTCTGAAACAAACATCGCATCGCAAGGCGTGATGCGTTGCAATGTTATACCATACACTTTAGGTTAATATTCGGGACTGCCATTTTTACAACAGCAATAGGCTGAAGTGGTACCAAGATGTGGGTAGGTGACCAATAGTCTAAAAACTATAGGACTGAAGCTATGGCATATAGGCCTACTATACTTACTCTGGAATACTCGGTCTTTGAGCGCAACATTTAGGCCAAAGACGAACTCTTGGTTGTAGATACGAAAATACGATGATAATTATGATCTAGGCAAACCAAAAACCGGTATTAAATAATGATATCCTTAATTACTATTGAATGCTATTTAATTGTGATTGCCTTTGTAGTTTTGTTCAAAATACTGATAGCACGACCAGCACTTTTTTCAAACATATAAGCTATGCATGTTTATATTGACGTAATAATTGTTTAATCACAAATGAGCGAGTAGGGGCAAGAGAAAATATGAAACATGCTTCGAAGCGTTTGAGGGATATCAAGTGAAGTTTGCGTTTCTCACATTAATGAAGTAATCTTTTCATGAATGTTGCTCTCCAATAAGGTCATAGGTCACTCTGGGAGAAGGCTGGACAGAGAGAGAAAGCGGGAGCTATAAACAGTATAAATAGTTGAGTTGCTTGTTGACTTTTTAACTCTTCCCACACCTGTCTGTCACTTTTTACTTTCATATTTGTAGATGTGCAGGCCATAGGCAAGCTTTGTCTTTCTTCCAACAGTAATTTACTTCATTGTTTTAGTGTGCAAAATCTGCGGTACTATTTGCTTTGTACCCAAGCCTATTGTTTCTACTTGTTGTGGTTTATTAATCACCAATGGACTTACAGATGGTATGATACTGAACTGAATCCAGTATTTCATGTCATAGGCTGTATTCTCACAAACAGTTCCACCTCCATCCGACAACGGTTTCACATCCCCTCCCCTGAAAAAAAGGGCACATTGTTATTTAATTAGCAGTTTTCATTAATTCATACAAATTTGGCTTTATCTTCCTAAATTCCTAGCTTTCCTTCTCGCTGAATACACTCGACTCTCCTGCAGAAAATATGTTCAGGGCTCAATTTCATAAAGCAAGAAAAGTAGCTAAGTACAACAAAATTATGCTTACCGGAATAATGGTTATCAGCCAAAATACCACGTCACATGTACCATTTTTGTGACTGGTATTCTGCTCATTTTTGGTTAGCATGAAATTGCTAAGCAATATTTTCTGTTTTGCAGCTCTGTGAAATTGAACCCAGATGCTGTACACTGAGCCTGGATCGGCCATCGATGGGTTTTTTGGTGTGTTTTTTTATTTTTTATAAACGAAATCGAGATCTGAAAGGAAGACACTAGTTTGGTTCCACTTAATAAAGCGAGACTTTGTCAGTTTATGAACAGGGAACTGGACTAGCCATATTCTCCGTCCGTTTTTATAGAAAATAAAAAATAAATTTAAAAAAAATACCTAGTGCATTTTAGCCGAGCACCAAAAAGTGTTAATCATTTGTATATAGTGACAGGAACTATTTATCAAGGACGTCCATGGCCACCAAAATGCAGATCCATGCACGCTCACTGCCAAGAAACCTTCTTCCATTATTCAATAAAGGAATGGTGTAACTGTAACATTTCAAGCATTTTAAGACAATATGGTGGCCCGAAAAAATTTGACATAAAAGACAGACTCACCCTTGGGAACGTATGCTGGTGATATTGAACAAATCCGCCATGGTGCAAGGAGAGACTATAGAAAGCTGTGTAGATGAGACCCAGACTACGCCATGCTCACTTAAAAACACCCTCTCTGATGGCAATGGTGTGGGCTTGAACTGTCAACCAACTGCAGTCAGCAATCCAGCAGTATCTACTGGGTCATGATAACGTGGTCATCTTAAATTCAGACCAACAAGGAAGTGCGCCTTTTAAATGTGACAAATCAACGCGTTATTAAAGTGTAAAGGCTGTTATCACCAATTGGAACAAACGTCTATTGAATTGAATTAAGCAAGTTACGCTCGGTGTCCACACAGCTCTCATATAATTTTATGATAAACTGGAAATTACGTGCGTAGGCCCTCTGCAAACAACCCCATAGTGATGTCAACACACACTGAACCCTGTACACTATATCAATACACTGACTCATTGTGTGTGTGTAAACATACAAACACTGTATCTTTTTCGCTTTGCACTTTGACCCTGTATATTTATTGTAAACATGATGCATTCGCACGCTAACGTTGTCTGCGAACAAGGGAACCTTTTTGCCCCAAGCCTCGTGGCTGAATGGTTTCATGAATAAAAAGGAAGTTTAGAATAGCAGACAGATATAACTCTTCCAAAGAGGCTCGATTGAGTATTCCTCTTTGAAATTAACTCGGTCTGTTTTCCTGCACGATGATGGTAGAGAGAGCATTTCAACGGTATGACCGGGTTTTTTTAACCAGTATAAAATCACCTCTTTTAATAATGGAGTGTACCCATAACGTGACTGCAAATGATTGCGCAATACCCCCTTCCGCTCGACCCCCCCCCCCCCCCCCCCATTCGTAAATCATCTGAAATATTATGCTGACAGAAGTCGGTCGACTGTTACAAGAATAATAGAAACTTTATTTAAAAGTTATATGTCGGCAACTTTCCCCATTTCAAAACAGAATGACTTTGTGACTGAACAAACACCAACAACGACAACAACCACAACAAAAACAACAACAACTACAATACAACAACAAACAACAAACTGCAACAACAACATCTAAGTAAATTGGTTCGTTATGATAATCGGGTATGGTTAAAGACGGATGGATGGTGTTTCCTGATTTGATCCGAGGGTCCTTTGGTTATAAACCTGACTAAAATTACCAAGGGCCACCTCGAAACAACCAACAATCTTATATTAAACCGGTAATAAAAAGACTTCTATCTTAATATACATGTTTGGAGAGGAGAAGACTGTTATTGTCAATAAAAGAAGCATACAGGTAATTGGAAAACGAAGCCCAAAGAAAGTTAAATGTCAAATAGGTCCTATGCTTGCAATAAAATAAGTCATTGCAATAAAATATTACTAGAAAGCAAGAATCATATTGCAAAAAGTTGAGTTTCATGAAAAATTCCTCCTTTCAGACTACAGTTGACCCGGAGTGAAGAAGGACCCAAGTGCCAATATTGTAGGAGGAAAAGTCTGGGCTGTCTCAAAAATAATGTTACCGACCATTTTCGTTGTATACTGTACTTTTCTAGCTAAACACTATTATAGTCTGTCAAGTAAAAAATACACAGCGTTTCTTCTGCAGCATCTTAATTAGCGGTGTTTTCTGTTTGTGTGTTTATTTAGTGAGTAAAGCCCTGTCAAAGAGGAGTGTTTTGAGAGGTTATTCTAAAGTCCAACCATTCTGTTAGAGTAACCTTTGTCTCAAAGTTTAATAATTAACAGTCTGTGTTTATTCCCATGGAAATAACAGAGTTTACATAAATTGTGCTCAGTGTAGTCATTGGTCGTATCTCGGTATTGCTAATAGAACATTATACGAGGTATGATTTCAAATTGGTATTCAGTCAAATTATCATCCATCAGGAAAAATGGTTGGAGTTTCTTTGGATGCCATGGATCTTTCCCTGATAAAACTGATCGCTACACATTGAAACAGATGTTTGGGAGATTCTTTTTAAAAAGATTTGACTGCATATAAGGTGAGCCATTTTATATAGGCCTTAAATACACGGTCATTTCAAACATTTTGTTGATAAAAAAAAACAGTTGTTGTGTGTCGGGGGTTAGATAATTTCGAAATATAATATGATTTTTTCCATGTTCCTAATATTTGTGTAGAATAATTTTAGCAACACTTTTGTCTGTTTAATGTGACCTTAGAGGGCTTATGTTTGTAAGAAATGATAAAAACATATCTTCTCCTGTCACGCTCTAAAAACAACTCTAGTGGAAGAATTGATTCGAACTGGGTGCAGGGGCTTGACCCATTTCTGAGTCAGCATGACCCCAAATGTGTGTCTTTTTGACCAGAAATGGGTCAAACTAAATCGCAGAATTCGAATTAAAATGAATTTTTAAAACCACTTTCCTGGTCATCAGCCGGACCCAGAAATGTGGCAGGCTACTGGGACCAATAATCCGGGTCAATTCTGGTCATCACATTCTAAAAAATCCCGGGAGTTTTTTTTTGAATGTGATGACCACGACATGCAGCTAATAAAGCAATGGATTCATTGGATTCATTGGTTCATAATCTAGCCTGATCATTGTGTTTTTATTTTAAAGATTAATCTTCTTGTTTCTGGTTTTTTTTCTATCACCTAGTGTCTGTTACGCTCCTTTGTACCCCATCAGTCATTCCAGACCATATTACAGTCTGCTGTGTGGATTAATCAGATTCATTTTCTTCGAGGCAACATGGCGGCCTTTTACATTTCAACGAATGTATCAAGTTCTTCACTTTGTGCAAGTGAATTGGACTTGGAATACTGGACAAATGTCTATTTACCAGTCTCGGTAAGTAAAACAAACAACAAATATTACAAAGAGTTTGATTTCAGCTTATACATTCTATGTTTCCATTGGATAAGCGTAATTCATGTATACTGTTCGATAATCTGATAATGGATTTTGATGTCATTAAAATCACACATGAGTCATGAGTCGCGTTGAATCTCATTTTATATCGTTTCCTCTTGCCTTTACAACCAGCATAGGATATTGTTTCGTTATGAATTCAAAATTTGTTTTTGAAAAGATGTTTATTAACTCGTATCGTCTTGTTCGGTGACATGGTTCATGAAGCACAAATTAGTGAAGGTAGACAGGGTATTGGCCAACAAAATTTTCACCGGATCATGTTCGACGTTGGATTTAGACTTCGTTGTTGTATAGATGCTAATCAAGATAATAAATAGACAGTTATTTCACTTTCACTTTATTTCAGCTATCAATAATTGTATTGTTCTCACTTCTGGAAGCTAGAGTGAGGCTGTGGCCAGACTTCTGCAATCGAAGACCAGGCATCCCATAGTAAGATATTATTAAGTTTGAATTACCATATACAAAATAAAATTATGAACGAAGACACCACGAGGGGATGAACGTTTAGATTATAAAGATGAGTGGTTCACCTAAAACAAAAACTGTGTCACCACAAAATGCACCAAGATTGTAAAGTTAAAACTTGGATCGCTTATAAACACTCCATAGAGAGAATGCCAGTGCAAGTATCTTGTCATATTAAACTGTAACCTTTTTGTCATTTCTTCTTTGATGTCAGTCCAGTAAACCTAGTGGATTCCTACGAAGATCGTTGGTCTTTTTCAAGCGCCTTTGCTGTAATGTCGACCAGTATCTTACTGCTATTCAGCGGACAGTGGGTCTATAATCCAAATATCGATCATATACACAACATGCTGCGAGGTAATCAATTCATCAATAATGGATTTCCAATTGTCTTATAATCTATTATTATGAAATCAAACATGTACCAACGTCTTTGTTTTCTCAACTGACGCTCTTCGCACTCTATTTTATAGAGCAAATCATCAAAAAGGAAAAACATTTAATTGACTCAGATTGCTAGCTCATGTTGAAAGCAACAGATCACTGAACTAGATGCAAGCTCCACAAAATGATCACAGTTGACCTTGTCAATGTAGCATTGCTTTCTGTCTAAGCTTCAAACAGTTTTTTAGACCAACTAACACCGTGTTTTTCCTGTAACTGACGTTTTCTAATGTTTTTAAATATATATGTTTTATTTGCATGATCCGGAAATGTTCGTAGACCAACTACCTCCATATTTATTTTCTTTCATACCGTTATTTTATGTTTTAATGTTGTTTTGTTTACAGGCACCGTGAGATTATTCATTGGTTTGGCGAATGTGTTACTGATATGCGCCATATTTTATCCACTTTTAATCTGTCTAAGAACGCAGCACAAAGTCGTTGGGAATATCGTTGGGTTACTTTTCAATACTGCGTGGTAAGTGTATCATATAACAAGATGAACTTAAGTTTATCCAACTCTATACGTTTACCTCAAGAAATGGCTGATTTGTGTTGATCTTGTTGATTTTTACGATTCACAGGATGGCGTATCACCTCATGACAATGTTATACTGCCAAAACATCGAAATTGTAAGTCTATAATGATGCTGTTTCTCTTCTTTAACTCGTTTCGATTTTCGAGATTGCTTCCAACAAATCATGACATTGTAACTATACTTTGTTTGCGCAAAATGTATGGTACTTTACAATAAAACACACAATGTAAAAAACAACAACAACAACAACAAACCTTCAGATTATAGATGCTTACTCATAATGCAAGTGAAAATATGTTTAAACAATTTATCAAATACACGTGTATAAAGTGAATTTTAGAAATTTAACCGTTTTCAAATCTTTGTACATACAGCTTGCAGACAGAACGACCATTGCTATAACAGTGCCGGTGTTCATCAGTTATATGTTCTTAGAGTTACGGTTCAGCAATGGGCTTTACGAACAACTAAAAAGGGCGATCTGTGATAGATTTGAGGTAAACGTCAGTTTGGTTTGCCCTATGAATCTTATGCATTGATGTAATCCAGCCGCCATTTTAGAGGTAAAATGGTCTCGAAACAATCGAAACGCACAGATTTGTACGCGCGGCGCACAGGATTGGCCAATGAACAACCTCCTTCTGACCTCTAGGCGAGGGCGCCCTACTGAAATGACGTCATGTGCATAAGGTCTATACACCCATTAAAGCTTACTAAAAGAACTATTCACCGAAGGTTATTGTTAACTCCAAATAGGTCCATTGAAACAATGTTTTAAAAACATCCCATTGTTCTAAATACATTTTTATCGAGTTTTTAGTTTCTAATAATATCCAAATGATTTTTTTTAGAGAGAGGAAAATTATCATGTAGAAGTAGAAGATGACTTCAAGAAGACGCACTACTATCAGAGAGTCAAATATTTACTGACTCCATCCAAAGAAGAGTAAGTTATTATTAGCACAAAGCAGGAATGGTTTTATCCCTAAAATTGTAAAAGTTAAATATACGTTGCATTTGCGTTTTCTTCAAAGAACTCGGCACATTGGACATCCGACGTCATCAAACTGCTAGATAATGAGGTCTACAATTAACAGGTCGACATGTTTTGGTCAAACATGAATATAATCTTAATTACAATCATATCACTCTTTCCGCGCTTTGGAATACAGGGTTTTAGAAAAATTATTCTTAATTTTAAGGAGCGGTTTCCGTGCCCTTCGCCAGCTTTGGCTTCGTCGTTTTGAGAGCAACTTGCCGATCAAACAAAAACTGTTGGGTGCACACTATAGTTTATCAGAGAAATGTCTGTACGCGCACATCTTTGTGTCTAAGTATATTAGCTAAGACTTTGTTGCCTGCAATAAGACTTTACATTGTGATATTCACTGGTTTGGTTTTGTTTTGTCAACCCCAACTTTGCAAGAAAGGAAAACAAATGACCATTAAACGACAACCGGCTTTCAGGATACAATCGAATATTTATAAACACTCTTTTTTTTCTTCATTACAATAAACTGTTAAACCATGATGTACATATGTTTCCTTGCAGGGGAGAAGTGAGCTTTTCAGTTCGACTCAGAAGAAAGTTGTACCCAGATGCTCCTGGTAAGTTATGTTGCTTTCAGTGATAGATTCCTTTTATTAGCGCAACCAAAGGTCGATGAGTGCTGATTTCTTCTTGATTATACACAATGCATTCTATTTTTTACATCCCTGTGGAGTCTTCCTTTGTTCTTTCCTTTGTCCCTGTACTCAACTTCCTCCCGTAGACTTTGTACACAATTTCTCGGTGAGCACCTAAGTCTTTAAAATTGAGCCCTTTTTGTTTCCCCTGTTTTTGTTTTGTCCTCGGGGGGTCTCCATAGTTAAAACTTACTGTCATGTCATTATTTAGTTAAGATACACCTGACTCAATTCTAAAAGGTGCTAAGCATAATTAATTCATTATTGAATTCAATATTGATAGGGGACCAGCACAGCCAAAGTACAAAACGTTTTGGCTGGTAAGCTGTACTCTTACGATTATACGGTATTTGTACTTAACTGGTGTTTGTGCTTACCGCTAGGAGGGCTGGGCCTTCCTGCTTACATGATCAAGACTTCCTCAGTCACTTGTATTCCATGATGTACAGTCAGAATTTCCAACCACTTGCTGAGAAGGTAGCAATGCAAAACATACGAAACAAAGGTTGTATTTCTCATCAAATGGAAAAGGCTGCAGTAAAAGTGAACAACCCCAAAACGTAATAAGTAATCAGTTACAACTGAAAGTTATTTTATACCAGTTTAAGAAAAAGCATAATAGTTAAGAAATTGGCACAGCTGTTTGACACTGTTCAGCTGACTTGGCCCTTTTCTTGTCAGACTGCGACATGAAGGTCGGTCTAAGTCAAGGTTTTCCAGCACGGGGATGCAAGGTGTGGGTGTGGGCAAAATCGAAACAAACTTTCTAATAATTTGTTCCTCAGGTTTCAGATACTCAGCAAGAGTTATCTGCACAGTGGTACTGGCGTCACTCACTACATACCAGGTACGATTGACCAAGGAATAGATGGATTGCTCATGACGTCAGTGGCCGCCATCTTTGATGACAAACAATGGAAAAGTGCAGGCGTGTACGCGCTGCGCGTGACTCTCAGCCAATGATAGCCTTACACGCGTGCACGTTTCATCAACGATGGCGGCCAATGCAAGGGGTCTTAATAGGGATGTCACAGCATCGAGTATTGAACGTGCACATCAAGTATTACAATTCTTTTGTATAAAGAGATGTACAAGGAATCAATTATTTGAATGCTACAAAGCAGGATTCCAGCATTTATAAATATTTATTTATAAAATTGTTATTAATAAGTGCAACAACATAATTCTAAGAAATTTGAGATTTAAGTTGCCTGTTTTGGTCTCCAGAGCACTGCACGAAAAAAAAAACATATTCAAGAAACATGCTAAATTGGTTTTTATTTATTATTATATTATGGCTATAATATTATATTCATAATGGCTGATTTCCATTAGGTTGGGCTTCTATACCTGACGAACGTGTACACCCTGTGGACGTATCCAGCTATTGCATTGGACGACAAGGGCGTACTCTATCAATCATTTGCCGTTTTTAATGCCACAGAGTTCATCATTGAGGCTAGGCAGTTCTTTCAAATCGCTGAAGGTTTGTAAACAAGTGTTAAGTGACATACTTACAGATGCTTAAAACTTATAAATGCTTTAAAAAAAAAACATGTTTTCACCATGCAGCAGAATGCGTTGTTTGGTTACCGCACTGCTTACCGCGGAATTCTGAGCTTATCTTGTCCTGTACAATAACAGCACATACTTTCATGGGAAGTAAGCGCAGAATTCCGTGGTAAGCAGAGCCATGAAATTGGGCCAATTACATCATTGGCCTATATTGTTATCTTGTTCTTCTCTCGGATACATCCTTGCTATTATTATCTTGTTCTTTCAGATACGTTCTGGGCATCTTGTTATTTCGCCATCCCCCTGTCCATACTGTATAATCTACACATGCCGCTATGTTACAGGTATGCAATAACGCAAAACCAAAACGAGGCTAGAAGGGCAAACATAGTCTGCCGACGGCTGTTTTGTGACTTGATGAACAAGTTCAATGCAAAAATAAATGATTCACACTTTCAGGCAGAAAAACACTCAGTTATGAATTGTGAAATGTTTTCTTTGTCTCTTATAGAGAACACACCTTAAAGTTGTGGAGAGGAAACCGAGAGTTCTGTCCTAAAGAGAAGTTTCATTGGCCATATTTGGTGGTAAGATATTGGTTTTGTGACGTTTCTTGCCAACATGTTTATCTCTAATAGTTACATTGAAGGCCTATTCATTGTGGTTCAGCCATTTTGTTCCTTGTGGTTTTCAAATAATTTTCAAAACGAGGGTGAAAGGGATAACTCGACGTGAGGTGAATAGAGTCAATAGAAGATCGCCATCGCATAACTATATTTATTATAAATATGACATCGTCATGGTTAAGATCTATTTACCTAAATTTATTTAAGAGTTTTGTTTTCCCTTTACCCCCCCCCCCCCCCCACCCCAATGCAAGGAGCTACGTTTGCTTGAACAAATCTTGCACAACAATAGCAGCTTAATATTCATCCAAATCGCCAGTCGATCAAATGGCTTCAGACTGAACTCCACTTAAATTGGGGGTAAAGCAAATAAATATATGTGTGGAGCATTTTTGAGAATAATAATCTTTAAAATGATGTGATTCTGGATGCTTTAATTCTACTAGGTGGCAAATCTTCGCTTTTCTGGCTATGCAATTGGATTTTCAGCATGGGGTAAGCAAACACTTCAAAATTGGTTAATATGTTTCCGTAAGCCTCTTTATTAAAGGTAATGAACGTTATTTAAGGTACATTATTAATATTCACTTCCACATGCCCATCAGTCTCAAATCTCACAGAACAGAATAAGAATTACAGTTTACATTATATTCAGGTTGTTTCTTGTGAAACCACAGTTTTAAACCATTGTAAGAACTATAGGTTTACTGGTAAAACCATAATAATGTGATTGAAAACTCGGTGAGAAGCGTTGGTTCTGAGTCGAACCGGGTTGAGATGTCATAGAGTCTCCGCGTTTTTGCTTCAATATTTTACTTTGTTGCTGTTTTTGTTCGTTCGGGTGTTTGGTTGTTTGTTGGGGTGTTTGTTCGTTGGGGTGTTTGTTTGTTTGTTGGGGTGTTGGGGTGTTTGTTGGGGTGTTTGTTGGGGTGTTTGTTTGTTGGGGTGTTTGTTTGTTTGTTTGTTGGGGTGTTGGGGTGTTTGTTTGTTCGTTGGGGTGTTTGGTTGTTTGTTTGGTTGTTTGTTTGTTTATTTGTTTGTTTGTTTGTTTGTTTGTTTGTTTGTTTGTTGGGGTGTTGGGGTGTTTGTTTGTTTGTTTGTTTGTTGGGGTGTTTGGTTGTTTGTTTGTTTGTGTTGTTTTTACATGCATAGATTGATACCAATCTCAACACTCCTCGTCTCTTTGCGTTCTTCACTTCAGGGTTTCTCATCACCCAGGTCGTATCCTGGCTCGTGCTGTTCTTCGTTGCATATTATATCATATATCAACTTCAGAAAACTGATGAAGAATTAACATGGCTTCTCAGATTTTTCGAGGGATACTGGTAGGCCCCCATTGTTTGTTGAATTCAACTTAATATATTTATGTAATTGTATAAAATAACCAACATAGCTCGATGATGGAGGCTCTTCATCCATCACGTTGCTCAGGGAGAATCAAGGTTTCCAAACAAGACAAAATTTAGGACATAATTCAATCACTTAAATATCAGTTATTGTGACCTCAGAAATTGTGCTAACTAACTCAAATGTTGTCGTTCCTTGAGTCAAGGGATCGAAATGGCAAGATGTACCTAGCTCTCATAGTACAAGACAAACTTGTGTTTGTATTTGGGTGTTAGTTCTTTGCCTAACGTTGCATGGCCTTGTTCACCTTAACTTTCATTCTGTGACCAGGTAATTATGATGAACAATGACTGCAGTTAGACTAAGTTGTACTCACTCGTTTCTCCTTGTAGGTTGACGTTCGTGATGGGAATCGTGTTTTACTACGTCCAAGTTTTTCTGGCTCATGTTGCTTTCTTACAAAAAGAGAAAGAAAAGAAGAGGCACAAAGTTCACTTGAGCCTCAACAATAGGTAATCCTGATTTGAATCAAATTAATCAAACTTCAATCTTAGTCAATCCAATTTGGTTCGAAATTTTAAAAGTCATTTTAATATGGAGTAAGTAATCGGCCTTTCGATACAATTAACATGCAACAACCACAAACAGTCGTCTTGTATTCTCTTTTACTTTCCTAATTCCGTTCTTATTATATTGCACCAGACGGATGTTTCATGTTGTAGTTTACGTGACCTTGTTTGTGAACGTCATCGTTGGGTTAGTGTCTTGCTTGATGAGAATTGTCAAGGCTGTTATCTTTGGTGTACTTTTCATCGGGAGAATCGATCGATCTATCCTTATGAGAGGCTGGGAGTTATGGGACCCAGGTAAGAATCAGAGCCGAATTCGCAATTCGGTGGATTGACCCAATCATGGAGGTAGTTTACCCCCCACGGGACTAATGCACTCGCATGAGAGGCCAGTTGGAACTTAGTTAACATTCTGTTGTGGACCTGTATTACAAGATTAATCGATTCACTCCTGCTGGAGGTTGGGAGTTGTGGTACCCAAGTAAGAATCAGGGACGGATCTAAAATTCGAAGGTTTGATTGAAAAGTGTAATCCCATGCGATTAAAAAAAAAAATTAAGAGTATCTTCTGTTATAGAGTATCTCCTACATTGGCTGAAATGAGGTACTGTAAAAAGAGTAATGCCAAACAGCAATGAAGAGATATCGAGTATTCATTTGTTTTTTCTTTCGTTCCTATTCAGGTTTTAAATCTTACATGGGTTTCCTGGAGCTGGAGGTGGCCCATACCCATCCAGTTCTTGTAACATTCTGTCACTTTCTGTGGAAATCAGTCGGGAAGAACATGAGAGACGAAAAAGCGTCTCTTGCATTTTGGAGAAAAGTACCAGCCAAGCAAGGTCAAGTTCAATATTATTATAACTAGTTCAACTTGTGTATTTTATTTTGTAAACCAAGTAATAAACCAAAAGGGAGACTGACTGGGTATAAAAAAAAGTGGATTTAATGTTGGATTCAACCCTTAAGTTATTTATTTGTAAACCCTTAAAACTGTGTTCATTCTCGTAATCAAAATTTATTATTTAAAAATAATAACAGACAAATTATTCAAACTTAAATTTTGATGCACCACTACTACCTAAAAATAATAGCTATAAATGGCATTATTTTAACTCAAAGTTTTCTGTGTACTTTCGTCCTCAGATCACGATTTTTCCGAAATCATGATAATTTCACACGATATAATGAAGCATGAATTTTCTAAACATCAACCGACTAATTGATCTATAGGTTCCGAGGGAAGCATGACTATTGAGCTGAGAAGAGACTGCCGTCGAAAGCCTCGCTGGCCCCGTAATAGATGGTTTGTAGCAATCACTTTAATGCGTAACCGTTCCTTAACCATTGCGAGAATGAGAATTGCTCCAGAGCTACTTCAAGCCAAGCAAGAAATTGAGAAAGAAAGACAAGCACAACAGGTAGATATAGCCCCCTACACCCCCACGAACCAATATCTGATACTAAACAAAAAATTAACGTGATAAAAATAGTGAAACTGGGAACAATTTGGGCTAAAGTTTTGTTGCGAGTTTGCTTTTGATAAAGAAGTTTTTTATGGTGGGTTGTAATCAGATTGAATTATAAAGACACCTATGGCGTAAAACCCTGACCAACGTACGAGATAGAAGAAAAGGCAGTAGGAGGAACATTTATATCCACAATGACAAACAAGCCATTTATATATTAGCATAACTGCAATACCGCAATACTCAACAATCATAATACAATAAAGCAAAAATGTGTACATTAATAACGCTGTGAGGGCGCCATTTTTGACAATATTGTCCATTGCTTCGTTTGAAGAGTCCAATTGTGTTTTCCCTCTCATTCCTAGCCAACCATTATCAATCTTTGTTAATGGTTATGGTAACTGGAAGAAGAAAAAACATTTAAAAAGGATTCAGATTTTGTACTGAATAGGAACTAACGTTCAATCATTTTCCCCAGACTGGTGCCGTCTCAACAACAGTCATGTCACATGAATCAGACTCGGCACTCAATATAGATGGAAGCAAGACTCTGGTTCAAGACGTCCAGGATACAGACAGCATGTCTGTCCTTTAATATCTGCACCTCGTCCTTCAAGTAAAACTTCAAACAGACCATGTTCGAGTAGAGTGGCATTGAACAATACCCAGAAACTATGATCTGTGCTTATTACAAACAGCCCACCAGATTATGAAAGGATATGCATTTGTGTTGCCTGGTGCATAACGACACGGTCGGCCATTTTGGAAAATGGTCGACATTTTTCTCCGCGAGTTTTGATGGTCAATGGCGATTCGGGCAAAGAATGGAAATAACTTTACCTTATTAGGCTACATAATTTATGATATGACAACTAGTCAGTCGAACTTGCCTGATTCCGATTTTTAAAGAGCAAGGATCAGATGAATTGGCGAACAATAGTTCTTCATCAAAATAAATAAATAATATAAACAATAATATTCAACTTGGTCTGTCCCCATACAATGACACATCCACTCATGTAAAGTGATCTGCCAGTGCAATGAAAAAAATTGATAATAAGTCATTTATAGGTTACAACTTGAAAGTCGAAGTTTATTTCAGCTTACCTTCTTTTGGAGCCAACTTTCCTGCTACATTTGCCATATTTCAATATTCAGTGGAATTCGTAGCTCTCCTCAAAAGCTGATGTTCAAAACGACAAACCCATTGGATGCACTTTTTATGCGAAATTGGTGTTGATGTTAATAACTTCATGCCCAGTTAAACCCGATGAATGACATCACTATGGCTGACGATCTTCTATTGGGACGAGTTACCAGAAAGAGAGAGCTATAAAGGTGCATTATTTATTTGAAAGTGAGAGTTCGTTTGAACGAGGATGCAAAACGAGAAAACACTGGCTGATGTGGTTGAGTAATGTATGTGGAATGTCACAAGGACGCTCCGAATGAAATGGTTTGATTCTTAACTAACGTCAACCTCAATAAGAAAAACGAAGCTGCAAAAAACCTGTTGATGAACATCTAAAACCGCTTTGTGTAAAACAATGTGAGGAATTTATGCTGCATCATTGATCGATGAATATAGGAATTCTCCTTATGCCAGCGCTATGTGTTCCCTAGACCGTCAAATGTGTACCCTGCACAAGGTGGCGCAGTCCAGGCGACGGTGGAGAAGGTAAGACGTCGCGTAATTGTGGTTTCCGATTTTTTAAGTTTCCGTTATTACATTTCGTGAAATGCAAAAGTGTTGCAGTGTTTTTGGTAAGGGGCGTTAAGTTTGCCAGAATCCAAAACATCATGGACACCTATCCTTGGGTTCATTTAGGGTTTTATAATTATTATTTAATCAAGTCATGTATTTACTATATGGGCTCCGCTGCGCACATCTCGCTGCACGATGCGTCTCCAGTTTGTGTGTATATTGTTACCTTGATATACCAGCTTTCATTTTCCATTTATCTCCACCAATCTCAGGAACAAAACACAGCAGTTTGATTGACTTCATCTACTTAACAAACGATGCATCTAGTCGAGCCAACCTCGATTCTTCTAGTGGGGTGTTTCTTCTGCTGCCTTCAAGTGTCCAACGGTATACTGCAGCATGACAATGTTTTACCTGGTCACTATTACCGGCCATTACAGCACCATCACCGGGTAAGGAGAGCTGCTCAACCCCCGCCAAGGACACCATTCCGTGACTGTCCATGCAGGTAGAAAGATTATCAACTATTACAATTTTCACCGCCCTAATTTGAAAATATAATCTTTCACGTGGGTCGCTTTCAACGACGAGGCAAAGTGTTTCTACAGTGAAAAGCAAGACAACACGCACATTGTGTTTTATTACCGGCCTTTTTTCCTAATAATTTATTCTTCATACACAATACATGTACATTCATTTAGCCTTCTTGTGCATATTTATTTGATATTCCCTTGCCATTAATTATATTACTGTGCTACCGGATCACTCATTTACAAAAACTGTGTCGCCTCTTTTAAATTTGCAATATTTTCATTGTTCAGGTATTGTGTTTTTCTTGTTTCGTTTATTTTTATATCTTTGTATTTGTTCCATTTTCCACGCATAGTTCAAGTCCCTGTCTGAATGGAGGCGAGTGCACATCTCAATCAGGTGCAGTAGTTGGCACAGTGGAATACACTTGCGTCTGTAGCGGTAGTTGGACTGGCGTAACATGTGATAACTGCCCAGTAGGAAGTAAGTCGAATAAACCCTTTATCATCTATCTATCTATCTATCTTTCTATCTATCTATCTATCGATCGATCTATCAAACTATCTATCGATCTATCTATCTATCAATCTATCTTTCTATTATATCTATCTATCTATATATCTGTCTATCTATATATCTATCTGTCTATCGATCTGTCTATCGATCTGTCTATCGATCTATCTATCGATCTATCTCCTTATCTATATCTGTCTATCTGAGCCTATTTGTAAGTCTAAGCTGTTAGATCATGTTCACAGGTGAGCTTCGGACATTATGCCAATTCAAACTAAAACTATTTAATTTTAATTCGTTGTTGTCAAATTTGTTGATTTCTTATTTTATAAAAGAAATTATTTTGGTTATTCATATTTTAGCTGAATCATCTTTTACTTGGGAGATCTTAATGCAATTTTCTCATTCTCAAATGTTCCTTATCATAAATGTCATTTCTTAAACGAACACCTTTTGAGGGGTATTCTACAGTTGTGTTTTAACTTTCTTGTAATGGTTGCGTTTTCTTGTTTTGTTATACGTCCCTAGCTCCAAAGTGTAGCCAGTCCTGCCTAGTATACAGGGATAATGATGTATGCAATGATGGTGGACCTGGCTCGATTAATGGAGTATGTGCGATTGGAACCGACTGTGGGGATTGTCCATCAAGATGTCAATAAACTCATCACTGTGCGGCCATCTTGGATAATCTTCTATACAAGCACATATAATCAAACAGAGGCTGGAAACTCAAGTAGTCTGGCTCCTGTCCCGTATCTACGAACACGAGGATTTACGAAGATTAGCCTCCAACGACAGTGTTGGCCGAAGTGATGGCCTCATCTCTACAAAGTTTGATTGTAATGAACACTTGCGTCTCAACTTGAAACATTTTTCTTTTCTCTTGTTTTCGGGGCGAGTGGGAAATCATAGGGCCACATTGTAAACTCTCAATAACAATAATATGAAACAAATATATTACAACCACAAAAGATCAATTCTGAAGTCCAAGCTCACGGTGACCTATGACCTCAAGCTAAAAGGAAGTATTATATGCGCAAAATGAGAAAGTTGAAGTAATGGAGTGTTGAAACATCAATAAATTCATTTAATTAAAACACCTCAACAGACTTGTGAAAACTCTGCTTAAAATAATGCAGTGTGTGTTTAGTTTCATAGTTGACATCGTGAGCCCCATCCCCCTGCACACCACAAGCCAGGTTAGTGGCCTCAAGTCAGCAACCGTCCTCATGTTTTGTAATACTTGTTAAGGTAGTGCAGCACCTTGATGCCAGTCCAAGACTGTAGGAATTGCTGCATGATACAATATAAAAGATTGCTTGTATACACTGTGTAGGCCTACTTGGGAATGGCAAATTACTGGATGATCCTTCCACTCGTTATAACACTGTCGACAAATGGTAGTGGACTGTACAAGATGGCAATCCGTAGTACAAAACTTGAATACAAGATCAACGCGTAATAATAACACCCCTTCATGATACATTCCTCTGGACAACGGATCGTGGCCTACCAATTTCCTTTCAAATACAATTCAACAGTGGACGTTGGAGAAACTACAGAGGTGAAGGTTGTCCCTACCTAGCCTGGTGCCGATAGCTTTGGCTTTGACATTTTAAGACTCGACCTGCATGACTTTAATTTCAATGCCTTTTTTTTCTCTCTCTCTCTTTTTTGCATAATAGTTGAACCCGTCAGATTAATTTATTTGTAAATTTTAAGGCCCTGTGATCCTTCAGGAAACCCTGAGACGCGTCCTAAGATGCCCAAATCTTGCACCCTGGACGGATCGTCGTCCTCGGTGTAATTTCCCCATATTTGGTGAATGAATTAAATTGGCAAAGTAAAGTTTCTTTGACATAGATGTAGAGCGAACAATAATTACAGACTTTTTATAGAGCGCCAGACTCTGGATGGCGGTATTAATTTTTGCAGCAGACGTGCCGCCGATGACCGGTTACTAGAGGCGCGGTGTGTGTGCAACTCGCAGTATTTTTGATTGCGTGAGGGCGTGTGTGAGCCAGCTTTAATGTGGTGCAAAACAAGTAAAACGAACTGGCACTGTTTTTAACTTTTTCACTATTATCGATTTATTTATTTGGCCATTGATAGTCCTACGAGAAAACATACAGGCAGTGGTAAAAAGTGTGGCTTTGATGTGTTAATTCGCCGAAGAAAGCGCCTCCATGCGGTCAAAAATAAAATAAGCGAAATGTCGCCCTCTATCGACAGACAAATAGTAAGCGCCTGCACCGAGCACCCTGTGTATGTGATCAGTTCATTTTGCTGAAGGAAAATCATACAAGTAAGTCATTATTTTTTGTGCATAGGGCTGTAACTGTAACATTGTAAAGACGAATAAGGCTTGTTGATATAGTTTCTAGAAGTAATGAAGTTTTAGAAGAAGTAAATATTTTCTGGCAACAATGCGAGATGATTTTGCTCTGGTACAAGTGGTAGTGGTTTACTGGTAGTGCTAGCCCCAACCCAAAGGGGCCAATCCACTTCCGAAGTGGATTGGTATTGGCCCATGGAGGAAGGATGATTGGCCCTAGTTCATTTTAGTTGCGATAATCGTAACCCTCCATCCTCCTGACGGTCGCAGGCTGGTTTCTGGCGTTATTCACGAGCTTCAAAGTGTGAAGTCAGATGTTCAGCCTAGGTGTAGTGGTGTTAAATTTATGAGGCGCTATTCAAACAAGGTATAGCCAGCATGACTAGCACTTTTTTAGCAGATGAATTACACAATTTTTTTTTTTTTTTGGGGGGGGGGGTTCGTTGCCAACCCAAAGTTTGATCCAACCTTTTTTGTTAAATTTGATACATATTTTGTGTACATATTTTAATTTAATTGTTTTTCATAATATTCTTCGCTTTATGTGAATAAGCTGGCACACTTCTATCGTCTGTGAGTGACCCCATTAATGGTGACTTCGACAGTGACCTCATCAGTGACCTCATCAGGGACCCCCATCAGTGGCCCCATTAGTGACCTCATTAG
The DNA here is from genome assembly GCA_023634235.1 of Pisaster brevispinus. NCBI lineage: Eukaryota > Metazoa > Echinodermata > Asteroidea > Forcipulatida > Asteriidae > Pisaster > Pisaster brevispinus. Next base: position 12,921,813 of record JAMKCF010000011.1, on the reverse strand, counting down.
TGACCCCATCAGTGACCTCATCATGGTGAGATTGACACAACTGCTTCTTATGGCTCGTCGTGCTTCAAAGGACAAACCCACGTGGGAGAAGACAAGCAGACATTTCCGCTATGGAATGTCACGACCTTGGACAATTCAATCTCAGATTGCTAATATGCCAGGACGAGACCGCAAGAAGGTTCAAGTAGAACCAATCAGAGACTGGAAGTTCTTCAAAGGAGATTTTGTGAGTTCATTCATTTCAGAATTGCTTCAATTTCTCCCAGAATAAGACTTATTTATTTTTAATACATGTCAAAATTAAAGTGAAAATAAAAAAAGTTATCTTTTTCTTATTCTTTCATCAAATGTATGAATGTATGGGATTTCTGTTTTCCAGCTGTTTTAACATCAGCCTTTTGCAGGCATTTTACAGAAACTTTCTTGATTTCAAAGCAAAAATAGAGGAAAGTTTTAAACCAGAGATGTTGACTCCAACTGATATTTTTTCACCCATGATGTAAAAAAAACCCACCTACTTTGGTAGTTTTTGGTTCTTTAAGTGAATGTAAATTGGATGTTGGATTCGGAATCATTTCCGTACAGCCTACTATACAAGATTCAACATTTTTGTAAATGTGTTTTATCTCACTGTGCTAAGGTCATCAAAATCCATCAAGGTGTGACACATGTTTGATGTTTACGCAATGTCAGGAAGATCATAGGACATTTTTTTTGTAAATGAGTCTTTAAATCTTCTGGATTTGTTCGGGTGATGTTTTCATATATCTCATTGTTGTCACTACAGGTTCAAGTTCTGAAAGGCAAGGATGCTGGTAAACTAGGCATCATCAATGATGTCATCCGACAAAGGAACTGGGTTGTCGTTGAGGGACTCAACTGTGTAAGTCGGTCATGTCGAATCTTAAACTGACAATGTACATGCAAGAGCACAGTCCAAAATCTCCACACACAGACTGAATAATTAGGTTTATAAATAATTTTAATAGATGTTGACATTTGCATCGGGGATAAAGAATTTAATTTGGTTTTACCCTTACACCGATGTGTATTAAGCACTGTATGCTCAGTGCTTTCCTGAGCTATTATTGATGCGCAGTCTGCATTTTTTACGTTCTCAATAATGTTCATTTGATCAGGAAATAAATTTATTCTTATGCTGCACTGTAATATCTGTGTTATTTCTTTGTACTTTGATGTACAGCATTATCGATACATCGGTAAGATGCCAGGATATAGTGGTACATATGTCGCTAGTGAAGCACCTTTGAATGTTCATGATGTCGGACTGGTTGATCCATCAGATAAGTAAGTTACGACCTTGATATGTTAAGACCCCATTATACAAGATGTCTGTATCCCCACAAGGATTTGTCAATCTGGGCCCAATTTCAAAGCGCTGCTTAACGGTAAGCAAATTTTCGTGCTAACTATAGCAGAAAAATTTGCTTAAGCGTAAGCGTATTTCACAGGTAAGCAAGAAAATTAGGCACCCATCTTGCGCGTTCACCATGGATTTACCCTGCTACGTCATTCATTTTCATACAGTAAGCCCCGGAAGGTTAGCATGCCTTTTTGTGTGATTACGGTTAGCAGCGCTATGAAATGGAAATCCGCAGTAAGCACGAATCGGACGTTAAGCAGCTCTATGAAATTGGGTTTCTTGGAGAAAATATCATCCAAAACACACCTCTAACTGATGTCTAAATTAAAACAGATCTTGACAGAATAGGGGGGGGGGCCGCCGGCACGTTAATCGGGGGGGTTGCAGGTTCAAGTCCCGCTGTAGTCAATTTGTCTCTGTTCAACCAAACTTTAATTAAACGGTTCAACATTTACAGATCATTATACTGTAATAACATGTATCTTTCCATGGTATTTCTTTCAGCAAACCTGCGGAGATAGATTTCCGTTTCACAGAGGCTGGTGATCGAGTAAGGGTATCTAAACGCACTGGAAGAATTATACCAATCCCACCTACTGCTAACGAACACAAAGACTACAAGACAAAGGACTCCTATATTGGTAAGAGACACAAACACCTACCCTTACAGTCCCAACTCCTTCTATATCCAATTGACAAAGTGAAGGATCCAGCAGAATTGAGGCTGGTAGGCCCATATAACAATTGCTTATCACAGGGTCAGGCATACCAATCTAAGTCCAAACAATTTGGTGTGGAGTGACATAGGAGAAGAAGATATTGGATGATTTAGGCCAAATGATAGCCGAACTGCTTAGTCTGTCAGGTTTAAGAAAAAGAGAAGAGAACTATTTCCGTATTGAGAATGTTTTTTTCCCTCTAACCAAGTCATTCCCAGTCAATTGAAAATAAAACTGAAAAATTTGGTTGATATTGATTAAGGACTCGACTTGCTTGGTCCTTGTTTTCTGGCATGAGGCCGATTATTCCACAAAATTCACAGAGCACAGATTGGGTACCAAGTTGATACATTGTGTTGAACCGAGGAAGGGTTAGTGTTGGACCGAGGGTGAATATGTTGGACAAGGAAGACTTTTGTTGAACTGAGCATGGATCAGTGTCGGACTGAGGAAAGATTAGTGCGAGACTACTGGGAGCCAGCAGTCTCATGAGAACAGCACCAGTGTCGAGAGATTTCAGTATGACATCACTGCAACAAACATTTAATGCCTTGTCCACAAGTCTAGACTATCAGTGGCTGATGCTCTACTTCTTACATTTTGATAAATGAGTGACTTTTTTCTCAATTTTTTCTCTCCTTTTTACCCGTTATTTAGAGCAACCCAAAGACACAGTTCTCAAGGATGCTTGTGAGAGAACGTTCAAACCGTCATTAAAGACTGTAGAAGAAGACCTAATGGAAGCTAATAACATTGTAGAAACACGGAAACCAGCTAAAACATACTGGTACTGAGGGAGCTAAACTTGACCAGTCTCTCGATACATGTAGGTCAGCTTCTGATGGAAGCTTCATCAGGCTTCTATATTGGGAACAACCAAACTGTTTGCAGTCCACCAGCTCATGGTGAAGGATTCATATTAAATGGACACCAGCTACATATTAACGAGCTGTCGCCGTGTGGAAATACAAGATGGACACCAGCGTAAACATGTTTTCACCAACTTGGAATATAGACTTGACCAGTCTACCATTTAGTCAGAGTGTGATGAAGGCTTAAAAAGTAATGTCAAGTTTGTCCCGAGCTAAAATGGTTTATTGGCATCAAACGACTGAGAATATTCCCCCCTGGACAGGATGCCAGTCTAGCGCAGGTTACTCCCAAGCTCTTGCCCTTTGTACTCCTGGGTGGAGAGAAGCAATTATAATAAAGTGCCTTGCACAAGAATACTAGTGTTGCCACTGATGAAGGTTTCACGTTGTTGAAATCATTATTTTGTTTTTCGAATACACCTTTAAAGATAGACGTCTCAATACCTACTGGTACTGAGGGAAACCTAGACTTGACCAGTCTCGCGTTTGGACAGCTTGAAGAAGTACTTCAAGAAGAGTTGTCAGAGTCATGTGGTTAGAAGCATTTCGGCCTCTTTGAAGGGAACATTAATTCATGTGAATCAAGTCTTATAAAAAATAAAGAAATGTACTGTGTGAGATATAGTTGATTTTCTTTTCTGTGTTTCTTTGACTACATAGAGGAAATTTTCAGGAAATCTGGGTTTTTTTACCCCCCCCCAATTAAAATTTTTTTTTTAAATTAAGAGCATAAAAAACATGAAGATCAAACCAAATAGAATGCCCCAAAGTGCAGATTAGGGCTTTTTAAAAACAAAAGAAAAATGTATGAAAGTAGGCTTCGAGCTCGCAAGTTTTTCGCCCTCGCATGCTTTCGCGCTTTGCGCTCACAGTTCAGGTTTTTTTTTCACAGCCTATCACATCCCTGAGAGAAATAAGATTGACAGGTTGGTCTCTGTGTCAACCATGGAGAGGCCATGTTTGTTTCTACTAATAAATTCTTCACCTTACCTCAGCTTCTAAGGCCTTGTCCGAAACGGCGACTTCGGCTACAGCTACAGCTACGGCTAGATCGCGCGCGTCTGCCTATTCTTCAACATTGGCAAACGCGCTGATCTAGCTGTAGCTGTAGCCGAAGTCGCCGTTTCGGACACGGCCTAAAATACATCCAATAATACGAGCGCCAATGGCAGGATGGCAATTAGGAAACAAGAAGAAATGTAAAATTTTTGATGTGGGAGGAAAACCCACGCAATTAGGGACTGAAACCCAATCAAGGCTCTAGTCTGAGGCGAGATTTAAACCAGGGTGTGCATAGGTGAAAGGCAGGGAAAGAAACTACTGATCAACCTAATGATACTAAATACTGTACAACATAATCCTAAGATGATGGATCCATAAGTGTAGACTGTCGATTCGGTAGTCAAAGGAGGCGGGGGGGGGGCATCAGCTGACAGAGTTCTTTCTTTCTTAAAGCTACAGTTTAACCAGTGCAGACCAAAACCAAACAACAGGTCAAGACATGGAATTATTTTACAGCTGCTTCAACTTTATAAAAGATGCACATCTTGTACAATAATAATAATGGTATAATTAAAGATTAATATCTTTGTGGGTTGTAACGCATGCCAAGCAATTTTAACAAGCTTAATCTTAATCCTTTAAAAATTCCCATGATAACACAACAAAACACCTTGGACGATTACAAGTCCATAGTCTAGGCACAATCTAGAAGTGGCAATGCTCAGTTTAAAATAACTTACAATGATGGATACTATCTGCTAATTAAAACTGCAGATCACAACTAGTTTATAATAGCTGCAATGTATCATGACTAGGTTACCATAACTGCAGTTCATAACTGCAGTTAATAACTACAGTTTATCATAACTGCAGTTAATATATCCTGCAGTTGATTAAAGATGTGCATTTGTAAGTTTTCGATACGACTGATTTAACTGTAAAACAAAGCAACAATGTTGCTCTAAATAAACCAAAAATGCTTTCACCCCTACTCATCTTAAACCCAACTCCTAGATGCATGCAACCCATTTACCCAGCGCCTCGTGTCCTTGAGCAAAACATAGTTGTTACTTTGAAACTAATAATAATACGTAATTATAAACTACAAAGTGACATACAGCAACACTACGTTTTGTTAATAATCACCTGTGGTGGCAAAAACAAAATACCAGGTGTTATTTAAATTTAATTTGTACATGGCTTATTTTTAATGCTATGTTATCAATATTATAATCCAAATAAACAGATTCAAACTGAACTATTGAAGAAAAAATGGCAGGCGTCTTACATGTTTATCGTAACAGGTTGTACCCCCTCAATATCTCAGTTTATATCTCCCTCATGCAAACAGGTCAAGTTCTAAGATCTTCAAAAACTAGAACTGTTCACATTGATCAGCAGGCCTTTGTCAATGCCACACATGTCATTTGGATAAACTTCCTGCCTCACCCAGTCAAGCAACATCTATAAACATCGCAAAGAGGGAAATCAAATCTCACTTCCGTAGTTATTAAAACTTAACAATGGAGCAGAAACTTTGTTTGTCACACTGCTTGCTTTGTTGAGGCACCTTGATTGGGTTACCGGTTAAGTGTGCCTTATTATTATTATTTTTTTTATATTATCAAATTATTATTATTATTATTAGGACTATTATTTTTATAAAAATGATAAGGCCTTTTAAATTGTACATGAACATTAACACATACAAATTGTGATCAAGTGTTGCGTAGAGATGTCAAACATGCACATATTTTAGCATTGACATCAAACAAATGAAGGCTAAAATAAAGATGAAACGAGAAATCCATAAACGGATTGTTTTTGAAAAACGACACGTCTTCCAAAAACCCTCGAGCTAATAAAAACAAAAACATCAGAAGAAAAACACTCGAAAATTCCTTAAAATAAGTGCTCATGTCTTTAAAAAAAAAAATGCGCACTATTTACTCTTAAATGGGCCGTCTTTGTAATGCGCATTAACACTACTTAAACCAGACCCATCTCGTATACTTGCGATTCTTTTACTTGTGATTTCCCTTTCTTTTTAAACTCTCTTCTCTTTCCTGGAATTACAGCATTCCAGGTATGAATATTCAGCATTAAATGAGAAAGCCCTCTTCCAAATCACATCAAGGATGCTCAGACTATACCTACTTTCAAGAAACTGCTTAAAAATGTTAGCTTTTTCAACAAGTGTATTGTAATTAATTTCATGTAACTGTCTTTAGCGCCTTTGAACAATTTTTGTTGATTTTGACGCTATATAAATGTCTTTTGATTAGTTGATTACAAGTACACAATAATTGGTCCTTGGCTCAATCCCACAAAGCACTACGAATAACTCTTGGGACGAGTTGTCAATAATTATGTTACATTGTCAGATGGTATCCCTCTCAATTGCTTAGTGAAGCGTGCTGTCACAATTCGAATGTATTGTGACATCACACTTTGCCAAGTAATTAAGTGTGACGCACAGTTACGATCAATCTCAGCCCTTTGTGAAATCGACCCTGGTGTAAAAAAGATTGACCCTGTAGGCCTACATTCCAGGGCCTTTCTAGCAGGCAAGATACTACATAGGTCAAGTGAAAAATTGTGTCAAAATTTTCTACATAAATTCAAGCGTTATAAAAATCACAACTGAACAAGCTCTCTTTCTTCATATCAAAAGTTGACACAAATCAGGCAACGCAATCTCCATAAAATATAAGACTGAATGTTTTCTTCCATGAAGCTGTGAACAAATCATGCCTGCAGCAAGGGCACCGAGAGGCTCTCTGGCTCCTTTCTACACGTGGTATCACAGGTGACATGGGCCCAATTTCATAGAGCTGCTTAAGCAGACGAAATTGCTTAAAGTGGTGTTTGCTTAGCAGAAATGAGCAGGATACCAGTCATAAATTGTACATGTGATATGGCAGTTTGGCTGGTAACCTTATATGAAATTGGGCCATGGTCTATAACCCTTGCTTATTTCTTTGTACATAACATTGCAGAAATGAAAGCTCTCTGTTAACAGAATGACCTTGGTTAATAATTTAAAACAATTTCTGAGTATAAATTATATTTCAAAAAGCAAACAAACTAAATAAAAAGATCTTGATCAGGACCTGGAAAAGATGTCAATCCAAGTAATTTCAATTTACAATAAACCATAACATTATAACTTTTATACATTTTGTATATAACGGGAAAGGCATATCAATGAATTTACAAATTACAAAGCTTTCTAATCTGACATGTTTAATGTTACCTTCACTCTTGTTGATTTTTTGAAACCCACACATACTGCCATTTTGCATCACTTTTTAAAAAAAGTTAGAAAAATATTGATGTGTAAAAAAGGAAAACCCAAAAGTGTACTTTTGTTTGGAGCGAGCTTTGATATTTGTTAGTTAACACACTTATACACACTTATACACTTATACTTGCCTTTACATCGGCAACCGATGGTACTTCAGCAGCAGTGCTATGATTGAAAGAGAGGCAGCTTGGTTTGGGCCATGTGGTTTGTCAAGGGGGTATGGCAGCAGCCGTTGTGGATGGGATGCCAGAGGGATGCCATCGTTCCGTGAGCTGACCAAAGATGCGCTGGGTAGACAACATCCCAGAATGGTCAGGTTGCCATACCACCAAACTCAAAGCAGCAGCACTGGCAAGACGGGCTGTGGTGGGAGCGGTACCAGTGACTCAAGCGGGTCACAATTCGAGGAGGAGACCACGGGCAAATGCCTATGTCTACTAGAGAAATATTCTTGCACACACTCTGGGTTTTCACCCATTGGTGTTCAAAATAATATTCAAATAAATTTTACAAAAAGCTATGAAGTTTGTCCCGATAATAAACTGATGGACTTACAATAATAATGTATGTTTACAAGCAATCTAAAGTGATTGAATTATTTCTTGCAAAGAGCCTCAAATTTTACAAACATAACACCAACTCCCACTCCACTCTACTCTAAAGAAAACAAAACACATTTTTAATTGTTTTCTATTGGTCAGTACCTCATTTTAGCAACGTCCCAATGTGTTTTGAAAAAAATACATATATATTTGCTGGAATTAAACGAGCTTACTAAACCACAGATTAAACAGCCTGTGACACATACAAGATACTTGCTTTTACAAACTTTGACACCTAAAAATTATTACAATTTTACAAAATAGAGATCTGCTTAAAGTCTTTAACGACTAAATGATGTGTAACACCGCGTCAATTTAAATATTTTAAAATAACTAAAGTGCATTTATTCTTGAGTAAAACTGAAATATATCGCAAGTATTAATTTTGACTGAACTTCTAATGCACCAAATCTGAGCATGTGTACAGAGTAAGTATTTTTCAGTATGTGAAATTTGCATATTTTCTTCAAACAAATTTGTTTGTTTTATTATTTCTTTTACAATGTATTGTAGGTGTTAATGGCCTCACAGTAACCCTAGCAGAGTTTTTCTCAAAAGCTAAAAAGAAAAAAAGAACTAGAGATTCAAAGTTTGTGTACAAACTCACGGTGTTCGGAATTAAGTGACTGCGTAATTGAAAATAAGGTCAATATTGTTTGCATGTACCTTTTGTTGATCTTTATGCAAGATCATAGCATGAAGGTTTGACATATAAAACTTCAACTTAGAATTGCCCAAAAGCTTTAAATTGGTGTAATGATTATTCATGTACCACGTTTCTTTAATAAAATACACATTTTTGTATGTGCAAACTTATACTTCCGGTTTGGACCGGAAGTGAAGGTCAAATGGGGTTACACAATGTAAAAATTTGTAGAATCGTGTAAGGGTTTTAAAATCATGTAATAATATTAATAATAAACAAATTTAAGTAAATGAGTTATGAATTGTTATTTACAAAATTTCAACTTCCGGTTTCGACCGAAGAAAAGGTCTTATGGGGTCACCCTCTGAATGTGATTTGTATAACTCGGCCGGAGCTTTTTTATGGTGCAAGTACCTTACATGTAGCATTCATGGTTCTCCGATTATGATTTTGTTTAATATCAAACGGTTATTTATTGTATTTATTCATCGGACCGAAACAATTTGGGTATCATATACATACTACGATCTATATACATGGTAAGTTTCAAGACAAAACCCTTCTTGGTTTATGAGAAATGAACATTTGAAATCTGAATTTTGAACTTCCGGTTTCAACCGGAAGTAAAGGTGTTATGGGGTCACCCTTTGAATGTGATTTGTATAACTCGGCCGGAGATTTTTTATGGTGCAAGTAACTTACATGTAGCATTTATGGTTCTCCGATTATGATTTTGTTTAATATTAAACGTTTTTTTAATTGTTATGGCATCATCGAAGACGTCATCGGACCGAAACAATTTGGGTGTCATATACATACTACGATCTATATACATAGTAAGTTTCAAGACAAAACCCTTCTTGGTTTATGAGAAATGAACGTTTGAAATCTGAATTTTGAACTTCCGGTTTCAACCGGAAGCAAAGGTCATATGGTGTCACATTGTGTATGTGACTTGCATAATTTGGCAAGAGCTTTTTTATTGTGCAAGTATCTTACATGTAGCATTTGTGATTCTCAAATTATGATTTTTTTAAATATTAAACGGTTTTTTATTGTTATGACGTCATCGATGACATCATCAAACCAAAATTCACATATTTATATTTAAACACAAAGATCTAAATACTTGGTAAGTTTTAAGTCTCAAACATTTATAGTTCATGAGATATGACGAGTTTTCTTTACGTAAGAAAATTCAACTTCCGGTTTTGACCGGAAGTAAAGGTCACATGGGGTCACACCTAATGAAAGATTTGTAGAACTGTTCAAAAGACTTCAGATGATATAATGATTAAAGGTGTGGCATCTTTTGTTTATAAGATATAACGTTTCTTTAAAAAAAACCTTCAACGTCCGGTTTCGACCGGAAGTAAAGGTCACATGGGGTCACATTCTGTGTAAGAGTTGTACAAGGAATGTTAAACTTTCATATGAAGCAAAGTTCTTGTATTTATCATTTATGGTTCTCTAGATATGATGATTTACAATATTTCTCGTTATTTTTTATTTTTGGTGTTATGACATCATCGATGACGTCATCATCCCGAAAATGTTCCTGTTTCATCTATACACTAAGGTCTAAGTACATGACAAGTTTCAAGTCTGTACGAGTTATACTTTTTCCGAAATCCTGCCGAGAAAGTACGGTGGGAAGAAGAAGACACGGGAAAAAAAACCCAGTACAATAACAATAGGTGTTCGGCTGTCAGCCGAACACCTAATAAAATATTGAAATAACACTTTTATACAATGTGTAGAGTTAGAAAAGAGTGGGCAAATTTTTATGAAATATTCATATGATGGCATTCACAAACTACAGTTGAGTAGCACTGATTTGTTTCAACAAGAAAAGACTCAAGCTCCGCCTATAACACCTTGGGCTTGGCCCAACTGGAGTAAAGCCAAGTTAAGCGTATCATTACTACAACTGGTTTGACAGTCTGGACAAGCATCCAAATAGGGTTTAATTGTACTGTCACCTCCCATGTATCAGCTGTTGGAAGTTGACTCTCGGTTGCCAATACAACAAGAGCTGTATGGTTTAGTTGACAGGGCATGTGTCGCAAGTCTTAACATCAATTGAACAGGTCTGAGTTGGGAGAAAAAAAAACCGGATAATAACAGTTTAAAAACTGACAAAACTAAATACAATTGTCTCTGAGAACCATATTTTTTTATCGCTGTGAAATCTGGTCATTTTCGAGGATGACTGTGTAAGTCTTGCACATAAATTCAAAAAATGTGACGCATTATTACTGACAATTTAGTTTTCTTCACACATACGTGTTGCCCCAATCAAACAGGTCCCAAATTATGAAGAAATTTGAAACCTCACGGTAATGATCATCTCAAATTGCACATTGGGTAGATAAACATTCATCCAGTGCTTAAAGGACAACAAAAAGAGGGAGCATAAACTAAATGGGCAAAATGCAGAGAAATACTAAATGACATACAATACTTTGATATCAAGTAATAATAACAATAATCATAAATAAATAACAATCAGTACTTATACATTCAAAAATCTGCCCAATAAGATGCTTTTTAAACGGCACTTTGCAATTTTATACAAAAGCAAAATTAACAAATGAAAATAATTGTTAAAAAAATAATTTAAAAAGATACATAAAATACAAAGTGACACAACAATACACATGGTAAAATTTCAATACAGGGCATTATGATTAATAATGGTTTGCTTTCAATTTAAAAAAACAGCTACTTCTTTCCAAGACTCAAATATTTGTTCACTCAGATTTTTCCCATGTCACATTATTGAATAAATATGAGAACTCAATTTCAGCTTTATTTTCTCGAGAAAAAAAAAAAAATATCATTTTGACAAAAATAATCTTGGTGGAAGTGGCTTTGGACTCCGGTTCTGGTCTGATTTTTTAACACACTGAATGGGGTTTGTGACTAAAAACATACAACACTTACATGAATTAATCTTTGGTATTAATCAAGAAGCATGAATATTACAATCAGAATGAATAATCTAAACTCACCTTTTTATCCGTATAATCTGCTTTTATTTGTTGACTCTCTATTTCCAATTGTTTGTGAAGGTTACATCTCTCCATCAAGTTGTTGTCAGTCAAACAATCTGTTGACAAAACATTCAAAAAACTGTCAGTGTAAAACTGAAGAGGACTTTGGGACGCTAACGGGATTTCAATGTTATGCAATAACCCAGTAGTCAGCCACTTGACCTCATTACCTCATAGAGGGGGCGGTGTTTGAGCTTTTGACATCATGTAAAAAAATATATAAATATGTTGGGTTGATACAACAATGCATTAATGCAATCAACAACACATTGGGTTGGTATGGGGACATAAACGTCTGTTGCGTGTATAACTCCATTATTTTGTAAAATCATGTCCTTTCCTACATATACTTTACCTGTGTGTATGATTTCAACTTGTTTTGTCATAGGTGATGCCCCTGATGCCCCAAGTGTACTACTACAGCTGTAAAAACCATCTGAAGCGCCTTTGATGACTGTGACTTCCATTTCAACTAATGAAGGTGAAAGCCAAGTTACACTCACCAAGTGATTTTTTTTCATAATGAAGTCAGCGTCGTCAGCTAAAGATGTACAAATAAACAAAACAAAGTGCGTTTATAACACAATGATAGTAGACAATACAAAAGCCTTATAACCCTCTGACTCATCCTAATATAAATCAAATCACATCCGACTGATCCTGATAAAGATCACAGCTGACTGATCCTGATCAAGATCAAAGCTGACTAGTCCTGATAAAGATCACAGCTGACTGATCCTGATCAAGATCAAAGCTGACTAGTCCCGATAAAGATCAAAGCTGACTAATCCTGATAAAGATCACAGCTGACTGATCCTGATCAAGATCAAAGCTGACTAATCCTGATAAAGATCACAGCTGACTGATCCTGATCAAGATCAAAGCTGACTAATCCTGATAAAGACCACTGCTGACTGATCCTGATCAAGATCAAAGCTGACTAGTCCTGATAAAGATCACAGCTGACTGATCCGGATCAAGATCAAAGCTGACTAGTCCTGATAAAGATCACAGCTGACTGATCCTGATCAAGATCAAAGCTGACTAGTCCCGATAAAGATCACAGCTGACTAATCCTGATAAAGACCACTGCTGACTGATCCTGATCAAGATCACAGCTGACTGATCCTGATTAAAATACTTCAAGCAATTTACCAAAACCTTAGAAACTATCTTGCCTCACAATGAACAAAATGAAATACACTGATAGTTCAAGTCATGGATTTACATGCATGATTCTGGGTTTACTTTTTAAGCCTTGACATCTTATACATTGTATAACAATATTCATTATTTATTCCAGTTCAAGTCGATATATCACTCACTTTTGGTCCAATTAACAGAGAAAGATTCAGTGTTGAATCTTCCCCAGTCGGCTTCACAATACAGAACTACCTTATCCATCCCACAAGCTTCGATGGAGGATATATGTGGCTGTACAAGAACTGGAAAAAAAAGTAAGAAAATTTGTATAGAAATCAAATGGGATTTTGCATATTGTGGGGGTAATCTCATTATCACTGGATAGGATTTTCAGTGAATCTGATAATCTCATTTTTAATGAATAAAATTTGCAGTCCGTTGGGTAATCTCCTTTTCATCAAACGGAGTTTGCTGTCTGTGAGGTAATCTTATTTTCACATGATAGAATTTGCAGTCTGTGGGGTAATCTTATTTTCACTAGATAGAATTTGCAGTCTGTGGGGTAATCTTATTTTCACTTGATAAGATTTTCAGTCTGTGGGGTAATCTCATATCTTTGGATAGAATTTACAGTCTGTGGAGTAATCTCATGCGCATTACATGGGATTTGCAGTCTGGGGAAATCTTTTCTTCACCGGATACAATTTGCAGTCTGTGGGGTAATCTCACTATCACTGGATGGGATTTGTTATATTTAGGAACCAACAGACCAATTTTTTTTTTCATCAGCTCTGTTTTTCCTCTACCAGCATTTTCCACCACTGCTTGAACGCATTTACACTTGTGTCACGGAGCTGCCAAAATTAACACTGGCCATAGTTTCTTCCCAGTAATGGTGGAAAACACTAATTCTGTTCGTACACTTACCATTAGAGGGATCACTGGTACCTCCAGAACTTCCACTATTTGAAAATACAATCAAAGAACCACTTAATGTAGCACAATATTCATTTACATAATGTGCTTTTGGAGTGTCATTCTTAACAAGGTTGTGCTGGCTACAGTTTACAACAGCCAAGACCCACTTAATACAGTCATCAAGATACATACACAAGTCAATTTCATAGTTGATGTAATACAGAGCACTGGCAGCAACGATTGTTCATAATATAGGTAACGAGTTGAGCTCTGAATCAATTATGCTAGCCAGAATAAGGTTACCAGCAAAAACAGCAAGTCACATGAACAACTTGTGACTGTATCCTGCTTTTGTTTTGCTTGGCAGCAAATCACTTATCAATAGTTTCTGTAATTCCATGGCAGAGCTATAGACAGGGCCTAATTTCGTGGAGCTGCTTAAGCTGAAAAGATTGCTCAAGTATTTTCTGCTAAGCGAAAAAAAAAAAAAGCAGGATACCAGCCACAGATTTGATACCTGAGACATGGTATTTAGGCTGGTTACCTTTTTTCTTGTAAGCATAATTTTGTTCAGTGAGATACTTGTTGTGCCTAAAGGCACCTGATGTAATTGTGCCCTGATCATGCTGGATAGTAGATAGGTAGCCCTTGTACTTACGGGATTGTACACAATCCATCAGTCCAGGTACAATATGGACCAAACACAACTTCGCATTCACTTTGTATTCGAGCGACTGAGCACCCTCCAACAATCGGCCAATCCATGAGCTCATTTGCTCCTGTAACAACCAGTAATTTGTCTGCAGCTCCACCCAATAGCCCAAGTCCATTGATTGGTTCCACACTCTCACTAGAGGTAATCTTAAAGTGAAAATTATGTTATTACTTGAGAAACACAAAAGGGTTGGAAACACACAGAAACAAAATCAAAGGTGGGAAGAGGGAGAAAAAGTAATTAATTTAGTAAACGGCACAGACTAAAAAAGAGTGACTATCTGTGGGAAAAGGTGAGGACTAAGACAACAAGTTGTTAGTCATTTTCTTCTTGGATGTTCAGACCATTTCCACAGTTTCTCCCTCCTCAACAGTATCACTTTGTGCCTCAATGCCCTCTAAAATCATGTCAGAAATGGAGCAAAGGGGAAGATTGATTACTTGCGACAAGTTGATTTTGATTATAATGACCTCAATAAAATCCTCCTAGATTTGACTGATTTTGATGGACTGTGTTTAGCATGTCTATGTCTATTTCATTTCAATTTTATCTAAACGAGAACCACTGCTGACAAACGGGCATGAATTGGGAAATGTGGGGGGGGGGGTTTGCTGTAAACTAGAAAGCATGTAGCACTTTACATGGGTTTGAAAGGTGCGAAGTGATGAACGGGATATTTAACTTACCGTGAAATTTAACTTGACTGTCTTAAATGTCTCAGCTGAACTCGAACAGTTATTTTTATACGCTTTCAAAACAATTCCAGTTGCTGATGGTTAAAACAACAAAGTATGTTTATTGCTTGATTTGATTATGTTTATTTCAAACAAAATTATTGCAAATTTTCAGAGTCATCTTTTCATTATTCATTTCAAACCTGGAAATTAAAATCTCTCTGATCGATTCAGACAGTGGCTTGCCAGTGCACCAACCCACAGGCCGTGAAAATTTAACAATTGACAAAATAATAAAGTTAAAGTAAAAAAACAAAAAAAACACAATGCAAACACTTCTTTACTATGTCAACAACACACGCATAACTCCCAACAAACCACGCCTCATTCAACTTTGAACTTCAAGCATTTTTAATACTTCCGTCACTTCTTAGCTTTTTTCACAAATGATCTGCTTTTATGCACAAGTAATAGCACCCATTTTAATCAGACATCACTTGCAGCGGCGTAGTGAAAAAAGAAGAGAGAGAAAAAAAAAGGAAAATGAGTGTTTGTATAATAAAAATGTAGTGAACGATCACAATCTGGATCACTGCCACGGCCACAAAATGCCATGTGAGGATGGTGACCCCCTGCAGTGTTCCCCCTCCAAAATAAAAGCTTGACCCCCCCCCACTGACAAACCCATTCCCCGCCCCCCCCCCCACTTAAAAGCAATGTCCCCCCTGTTCCCCCCCCCCCACCACCGAAAAAGTCCTGGCTATGCCGCTGATCACTTGCCTGTCTGTCCCCGACTCCTAACAGACAGATAAATAGATTCAAACTTTGGTGGAAATTAATACGACCTTAAAAATAAACAGTCAAAAAAAAGCAACACAAACAATAACACTATCCAAGCTCTGACCTTATATGAGAGCATCTCAAAAGTATGAACCACGGGAACTTTCTAAATGGATTGAATAAAATGACTCCATAAATATGCCCAGGCACCACTCCGTGGGACTGGCCGGAACACCTCATTGGAACGTTCAAAACACTAATGCGCGTATTCACTCGTGTAGGATTGCTTGCTCCCGTTCTTTGACACAATGATGCGGTTGAGCGGAACGCTCAATGAATTGCACGCGTTTGCCAAGGGAACGCTCTTCTGCGCCTAGACAAGTCCAACTTTTTAAACACTCCTTGACAAGAGTCATCAAATAATCTCAATACTGCTGAATGGTCCATATCCTAGAAGATAGGGAGCAAGAAAATGACCCAAAATAACAACCACTTGTTGGGCAGGATAATAAGCCCCCACTGCTGTCAACACAACACACAGTGAGTCGCAAGCAATGAGGAACTCTTGGCCACTAGGTGGCAGCAGACATTCCAGGTAATTTTTCACCGTTGACATAAAACAATGTGCACATTGAGGACACTGGATTTACTTGGTAAGCCTGCTGTCAACTTAGCATTCCACCATGTCTCCCACTGATAGGGGTTTTGTTAAACAAAGTTACTCCATCTTTACTTACTTGTCCCAAAGAAGAAGACACATTTCTCCTCTAGAAAATCTGCAGTCAGGGCTGTGAACCTTATACCATCAATGTAGAGGGTAGGTAGTGCAGATGTAATCGATAAAGCCGTACCGGCAGTTGGGCTCGGGTTAATGGGATTATAATTGGGTACCAGTTTATCAAGAAGTGGGGGGTAACTAGTGGTGTGGACTTTATTACACTAAGATAAAGAACAAAACAAAAACAATCAAAGATCATTATGTTAAGATTAAAACCAAATTAAAGCTGTATTTCCGACTCACTCACCATACTCCTTCAAAGAATTCACTGCTTTGTATCTCATCTGTGCAGTTTTTAAAAGTATTTGATTATAACTCCAACTTTCCCAGTATTTGGCATTGTCTGTTACAGTAAAAGTCTCTTTTTTTTTCACAGAGCAGAATTTGTTAATATGTGTTGTTTTTCGGTTCTTCATTGCTAACATGTTTCAATTGTTTGTGCTGAGACATACTGCTTAATTAATTCATCAATTCTGATCAGTTTGTCTTTTGTACAATTGATTGATACAATTGATTAACTCTCAAGTTCAATTATTGCTAAAGTACTCACCGTTCCAGGTCTTGGAGTTGGATCCGTGTCAAAAGGTAGCCAGAGTCTATTTGGATCATCACCTTCTTGATCCTTAAATTTACCTTCATCAAACAGCTTCATGATGTCTGACATTCTATAACGACAAAGTGCTGATGCTGCTGGTCCAAGTCTTAAGAAAAATCCCAATCAAGAAATCAGTCAAAAAACTAAAAAAAATTAAACAAATCTACACTCAAGTCATTTTTACAAAATCTGAGCTCATCAAACAAACTGCTGTTGAACAGTCCTAGATCTCATTCTTCATCATGATACAAGATTCATTCCATGTGCACCAAAGCTATGGAATGATCTCCCCCCTATCAACTCCGTACACTTGACTCCTTACAGATCTTCAAAAGCCAGCTTGAGACTCCTCTCTTCGAATCTTGCCGTCCATTCCACTTGTCATGAAATTCTGTGAACTCTTTTGTCGTAAAGTTTTCCTTCACTTTTCTAAGGGCCTCGGAATAGGCAACTACAGTGATGGCGCTCTGCAAATGCCTGATGATTAAATGAATGCTTTCATAAATTAAACACACCACCCACTGGACACACACTCCACGATAGAAAATGAAAATGAGCCCCAAAAAATTAAACTTACTCTTGGGAAGTAAATACTGCATACACTTCCTCTGTATCACTTTTCCAAATCACATCCTCTGGAATAAAAACAAAAAGTACAATGTTATTCTCCGGTGAATTAATACAATTACTTAGTATGATTACAGGGCTCAAAATTAACACTGGACCTCAGGCCGGAGGCCAGTGTTTTTAGCACCGGGCCAGTAAACTCATGACTGGACAAGTCCGGTGGTCTTGTGTGATTGAATAATAATACCTCGGCCCATCTTTATTTCAAAAAATTATGTTCAAATGTTGACTTTGCTTCTTTTCAGTATCTTTCACCTGTATTTATGAAAGTTGTACCCATATAAGTACATAAAAACAGTTTAATAAAGACACTGTGTGTATACTTTTTTCTCATTTTGACTCTGGTCTTGTGAACAATGTTCTGGTCCAGCAAAACTTTTGAGCTACACGCCCTGCAGTCTTGTGAATATTTTTCCCCACAAATTCGAGCTCTGGGTTATTATTAGATTCTAAACTGAGAAAGTCTTACGAATGAGATCATAGTGATATGGTAGAAGACGGTCCGGCACAGAGCAGTTCACTCGAGCTTTGATGAAGGTTGCAAGTTTGTTAGATCTACTGCTATCCCCAGTATCATTCTGAAGATTAAAGAAAACGCACAACATTAGTCTTTGAAATATTCAGTTCATTCAACCAATTGAGTTGGAACCCTAGAAAGGCCTGGTATCAAAAATGTTTAATGCCAAGCATTTTTCTGCAAGTAACAACTGCTCTTAAAAATTGCAAATACAAATTCTAGAAACAATTAGTGCAGTCAAGGCATGATACAAGCTCAAAGCAGAGTTCCCAGACTTCCTTTGGGTCATACCTTGACCTTTTTCAAAGGTCATTTTAAGGTCATATGGTATGTTATAAATAGTACGCAACACAATTGGGCCCAACACACTGCTGGAGTTGAAGAAACATCTTGACCGTGATATGCATACTCTAAGCACGGCTCTTACAAAGAAAAACACAACTCAAGAATTGTAATAGGTGTCGGAAATAAAGGTTGTCTTCAGACATTGAAGACTTTGACAAAGAAAAGAGGTATTCTCCAAGATGTTTGGACATTCCTAAATAAGAAATGAGAATGACTTACTTTACACACTCTACTCAGCCTAGAGTAGAATTTTTCGCCATGATTTTCATACTCTTTGGCAAGCTCTCGGTAGAAAGTAAACACATACGCATAACCAGAAGCAGGGTCAGTGTACTCAAATGGATCACCCACAAACACTACTCCCCCTGTTTGGATTCAAACCAAGAAATAAATAAACTGAACCAAATTGAATCGAATCAAATTGAATTGAATTGAATTGAATTGAATTGAATTGAACTAAATCAAATCAAATTGAGTCAAATTGAATTGAATCGAATCAAATTGAATTGAATTGAACTGAATTGAAATGAATTGAACTGAATCGAATCGAATCGAAATGAATTGAAATTGAATTGACTTGAATTGAACTAAAATTGAACTGAATTGAATAGGTACAGCAAGATTAGTCAATCAAATCTATTCAGGTATTTAATATCTATCCAAAGATACACATAGTACACCTCATGTAACCACATTAATACAGTATACAAATAACGAATGGTATGGGTAAAATGGTGAGAATATTTTCATGATTTGAAGGACATTCATTTATTGAGGCGAAGCCGATTTGAATGGAACATTAAGTCTTTGAAATTCTCTCCATTGCACGAATGCAAAACAATCATCATTTGTTTTTAATGTAACATCCGAGTATACCTTTGTCATATAAAACTGTAAGAATAAAATACACTGTACAAGATTGCATTCTGGCATCCAGTATGATCTGTTTGACATTAGTGCTTCTTGACATTAGGCATTGGTAATGTAGTGTAGCGACTATTGCCATTGTAAGTGTTAACGTTAAGTGTTGTTAATGTGCCGTAAACCAGTTGGGCGCGACTGGTGGCCTGGCTGCCTGGAAGTCCGAATCCAGCCAACAGCAACACAAGACATTTTCAATCTGTACAGTCTGTTTGGACCAGACTCCAGCCTACGACGGGCTCGGCCTGTGTAGGCAACTATAAATACATGCTGTCAAATAGACCTTTATCATTGTGCGACCATCTTAATTTTTCTCCAATTCAACTCAATGTAACCAAACTGAGGCTGGAAGAAAAAATAGTCTGGTTCCTTACATGTGCAACGACTGTTAGCATTCATTGAACATAGGAAACGTGATCAAGATGGTGGCAGCGTGATAGAGGTCTATACAACAGTAAGGTTCTAACTTACTGTAAATAAATTTGCCTCTAGTGGTGACTGTGTCCAGCTCAAATTTGGGATCACCTTCTAAGGGTACACTGTATTTCTGCAATGTTGGCTCATTAACGCCAGAAAGTGCAGCAAACATTATACCATCTTTACTGCTTGTCCCTTCTGCGTCTGGTAAGGGATAGTAAATAATAGGAGAGAATTCAGGAAAGGTAATCTGCTGCTAGCTAAGAATTAAACATCAAGTTTCCAAGTTCCAACCTTACAGAAATTTTGCTAGCAAGGAATTCAACATCATGTTTCTAACCTTACAGACATTCTGCTAGCAAGGAATTCAACATCATGTTCCTAACCTTACAGAAATTCTGCTAGCAAGGAATTCAACATCATGTTTCTAACCTTACAGAAATTCTGCTAGCAAGGAATTCAACATCATGTTTCCAACCTCACAGAAATTCTGCTAGCAAGGAATTCAACATCGTGTTTCTATTAAACCTCACAGAAATTCTGCTAGCACAGAATTCAACATCATATTTCCATGTAATAATAACAATAACAAAACTAGTTCTTAAGTAGCACATTCAATAAGGTGTCAATGCCCTTTACATTAATGCCCTGGTCATTGGGACAATAGCATTCCTTTAATCTTTCTCAGCTCCCTGGGGAGTATACAGCCCGGGCTGCCGTGGCGCTCTGTAGGCTTTTTCAAACACAATATCAACCTCTACCCTCGCAGGTACCTATTTATACTCCTGGGTGAAGAGAAGCAATTGTAGTAAAGCATCTTGCTCAAGGACACAAGTGTCATGGCCGGGATTCGAACCCACAACCCGATGAACTTAACCACCAAAACTTGAATTTGATTCTCTAAACCGCTCGGCCATGACAACCTACAAGGTAAGTGCATAACACTTGAGCTTTTGTTCGGTTTTACAAGATCATATTATCAATACTATCAAATGTATTACACATTGGCATTCAAGTCCCCATAAGTCACAATTACAGAACACCTGCAAAATCAAAAGGCCAGCTCTATGGTTCACATATTTCTGCTTTAACAGTCTCAATTTCATTATCAATATTTTGGACACAAAAAGTAACATGTAAAACCTATATTATTGATTTTAAAAAAAGTACATGTCCATCCATTCCAAACCTCCAGTTTTTAACAAATACACCACACAACGGACCGTCCAAAGAGAGTACAGAGGTCGTACGAAGAGTACTATTTTAGACGCCCTTTTTCTACTTTTTGGATGCACATTATTTAAATGTCAACATTCTACATAACTTCTTCAGTTATATGTGTTCTCTAAACCCCCCCCTTCATACTCTTTAAATGAACATAACAATTTTGAAAATTTTGGATGGCCCCAAACCAACCTGTGAAAACCAAAAAGGGAATGTTTTGTCAAGACGTCTGTCTGTTTGTGCAAATAAAAATCAAGTTTTTGCAACCAAAATAGACCCCTTCCTTAGGCCGCCATCGACAACGTCAAACAATAGAAATGAGGTCAAACAATTGAAATGAGGTCAAACAATGGAAATGTGTAACACACAACTCTCAGCCAATGATAGGTCTTCATTTGAACTCAGTGTGAAGTGCTATTTGAGCTTGATAAACCTTGATTTCAGATTTAAAAATTTTAAACAAAATTTACCATCAGTGCCAATCACATAAGTATCAGTGAATGGTCTCCCTTGTGTAGTATTGCAAAATGCTACTCAAAAAAACATCACTTGATAGATACTCAATAGCTAGCATTCAGTGTGCACAAAAACTGTTTGGTCTAAATATTTGGCTATGCAAAAGTTGCTGGATGAAATCATTCCCTTTGTCTTTTCTGGCACACACACACCATCAATTCACATATGGTGCCGAGTATAAGGCGTAGTGGTCCCCCTAATTGTGCCTTCATTGTGTGCTAGGAATCTCAGGAATTCTTTTGGGGATTTTTGATTTGTTTTATTATTATTTGTTTTCATTATTATAATTTTTTAAATTTATTTATTTATTTATTTTTTTTTTCAATGTTTTTTTATATTTTTTATTTAATTATTATTATTATTGGTTTTTTTGTTTTTTTTTAGCTTTTTTTTTTTTAGGGGGGGGGGAGGGGGAATCTGTATAAGAGCAAAATAGTGTGTTAAAGTTTAGGAATATCGGGGGATGGGGGGGGGTCGGTGGTGTACCCTCTACCCCCATATTACATGTATTAGGCAAGGTTTAAAATTCAGCATATTGAGTGATAACATTTTGCAGCTAAAAACAGATTGATGACTTGGTTAGTTATGGCTAGAGAAATGATGAGACAGTGATGGGTATAGACGGACTCACCAAATAACGCTGTAGATGGTCTGATATCAGGCAGTCTGGGTACCACGTTCAATCGGGAAACATTTCCGGGAATGCAGTCGATATTTGGCAGGTTAGCAGTGTCACACTGTCGAGGAATATTCAGTTAATTTAATGATGAGAAAATAGAATTGGCCGGTGCAAACAGGCTTACAGGTCCTATGGTTTAAATGCACAAAATAGATAATGACCTGCAGCGGATTTCACGAAACGCTAGGATTAATCCTATCTCGAGTTAGGACGAGTAACTAGTCCTAACTTAGGATTAATCTTAAGGTTTACATGTTACAGTGCAAGGCTGGGACTCGTCCTAAGTCCTAAGATTAATCCTAAGTTAGGAAGAGTTTGGTGAAATCGACGGCTGGCGTTTCAACACTAGCAGAGTCTTTTTTCTAATTGAATTTTGTCAATGCAATGATACAACTCAAAGGTTATAACAAACACTAATAAATAACCTCATACAGTATATGCACTCTGATTGGTCAGTGACCAGTCACATGGGGGTGTGTGTATTAACATGTGATATAGAGAATGGCTTTGTGAACTCGTAAATAAATGGCCCCGTAACGAGCATAATTGTTGCATAAAAGTTCTGTATGTACTGTGCTTGTTGTGCGAGAACTACCAATATAGACTGTTTTCTTTGTGCATTTGATTATTGTTTTTGTTAACTTGGCAAAAGACGATGCCGTGTGCACACGCATGCAACGTGTATGCATAAATATGCAGACATTGTATCAATTAAAGGTAACTAGTATGCAAATGAAACAAACAAAAAATGCACAGCACAAAGCTGAACACCAACCAAATAGTTCTATTAATGATGCTGTGCATTTTCTAAAGCCAATAGTCTGTTTCGCTAAAAAGTATGCATAAAATAGTTAGTTATGTGTAAGAGATGCAAAAATTGAACGGCCTAAAGAATGGCCCTTGAACATGAATAGAACAATTCTAAAAAATGTCTTCATAAGAAAACAACACAAATTCTGATGGTTTTTACAAATTTTCATAAATAATGGTATTTAATAATGGCAATAACAGTGTGAGGAGCTGGTCTTTAATCACTGGATGGTAACAACCCTTGTTGGTGGCTGGCCACATACATTGCTTTAACGCGTTAAAGAAACAAACTCACGCGCTTTAACGGATCCCAATGTTCGAATACGCGCGAGACTTGCACAGTCTATTGCCTAATCTAAAATGGACACCAGAATTGTACTGTTTTCTTGCGAAACAAAGCCATCAGCTGAAATGTGAAAACTTCTAGTTTCTTTACTTCTTCCTATTTTGATTCATATACATGTAAGTTAAAATATTGTATATACATACCCTGTAGCACAGTCTCTCATTTGCATCGGTACCGCATACCAACAGTTGATTGGGCGGCTGGTTAAGCTTCTCTACAACGCGAATGAAGTTCCAACAAACAGTCTAGAGACGCAAATAGAGGTTTCAAATATCGTGTTAGTAAAACAGCTGACTGCTAGGCCTGTTTTTGAACTTCACGTGCATTCCACGTGCGTACTCGACGTTACTAGGCATTCTTCGCTTACACAGCTAGAGCAGAAATTTGGCGCTTGCACAGTAAGTGGAGATCGGTGATCACAAGCGCAGAATTCGGCGATAAGCAGAGCCATGAAATTAGGCCCAGATGAAGGAATTAAAGTTTTGTTTAGATTGGCCTGATGTGTGTGTATATGTCAGTTGTTTACACATGACTTTGTTCTGGATGGATATGCAGTCTGGGTCCTCACGCCTCAGTGCCTCACCATAATTAGAATATTTACATAAACGGAGTACCAGTCTTCTTGCAACATTGCACAACAATGTCAAACAAGTTTGCAGTTGCAACAGCTGGTAAGGCCTTTTTGCTGACCTGTATGACCGCTTTTGTTTCTCGTTGATTACGTAAAATTTTGTGATTATTTTTTACAACCACCATCAAAAAATTATTGTCTATGATTCTACATCACTAAATTAAGTATTAAACGGTAAACTGGTATGCTAATTTAAGGCAACTGGGGTTTTTTCTGGGACTTTTGTTTACTAAAATGCATAAACAAAACCTACCTCATTGTTGGCGGCGTTGAGGACACTGCAAGATAAAGTGAGATTTTGTTCTGTTGTCTTAAGAGTCGTCTATTACAATTGAAAAAAGAAGAAGAGATAATTAAATACAAGATAAAAGATGATTTGTCACTACATGGTACTTGAGTTAAATGCAATCATTGAACATAAAAAGATCCCCTTTTTATGCAAAGTCTGTCATTAAAAATTGAATCGTTAAGTAGAGGGCGCTAGCTGACACAAAGTGATTTACATACAAAGAAAATAAGGAAAATATGGTCTATTAATTATACAGTTATACAGATTTAGGTTATTCCAATCTCTTTACAGTCTGCAGTTTTGGCATCTTAGACATTATTGCTATTGTTACACCCAATACACAAGCTAAAAGTAATGTATCTTAATTTTAGTTGTAAAAATGTTACAGACTTCACTGGTATGAGAAATTTTTACTATTTAGGGAATATTAAAGGACTCTTCGGCTTCATATTTCTAAAAACGAACTTTGCACCATTTTTCTTAAAGAAATGGAAGTCAAGTGCTTAAAGCTCATTTTGGCTAAGTATAAGAATTTTATACGGATGAAAATACAACTGGTTAACCCTTTCAATATCATTGTCGAGTTTACTCGACCGTGCGCCATGACTGCTTCCGTACCAATGTTGAGTTTACTCAACAGAAAAAGTCGCAGCATTTGAGACCCTGTATTTATTTTGTTTGGCGCCCTCTGTTGTTGACCTTTATATAGACGGGTAGCTTGTTTATCGAGTTTTACAATGGTGTGTATTGCATAGGGGGTCGCCATTACGATTTTCCGAGAAAAACTACATTGTATGCAGCAGTACTTCCAGATTTCACGACAACAAATCAATATCATGGCTGTTCGTGACCCGGAGGTTTTGGTTGAAATATTTGTCGTTAGTGACTCCAAATTGGACTTGAAAATATCTGAAGAAGAACCTAGTGAAGATTCGGATGAAGCTCGTGATGTTTCGTCGCAAGGCAAGTACAATGATGGCAGCGATCTTGACGACATACCGGAAGCTGGACCGGGCACTGCTATATATTGCGTTCCGCGTAATTAAATTGGCGAACATGAGCTTGCGCACCCAACACGTGAAGCCAGCCGGTCTTAAACAGCTCCAGCTGATCTTTATCAGCCGTTTAAACACCCACACGTGACATGGTCTCCACCAATAGGGATAGCGAAACTGTCTGAGGTATTTATGAATAGTGGTTTAAAATTTGTCATGCAAATAAAGCCCTTTTCACACGACAACAAAATTACCACGGTCCCTTGCTACAAATTTTACGAGCCCCGATTGTTTATTTGTTGCCACCGTGCACGAATATTTTGTCGTAGATTCAGACCTCGGACAAAATGTAGCAATGTTTGACAAGACTTTACAAGGGACCCTGGACAGTACACAAATTGTTGTCCTTTCACATAAGGTGTACATTTTGTAAAATGTTACAATTTAGCAAGGGACCCTTGCTAAATTGCTATCGTGTGAAAGGGGCTTAGGTCACATGCACATCACATGACCCATGCTTTTTAAACAACCATGAATCGAATTTGGGGGTTATTGTTGTGTATGTTTATATTCTTCTTTTGAACAATCTTCTTGTCATGCTTGAGTCAATCTTTTCATATTACCGCCCACCCCCCAAAAAAAAAAAAAACCCACACAAACAAACAAACAAACAAAAACAATGTGGCCGAAGTGTCCCTTTAAATAACATTAGTTGTAGTGTTTAAGGACCTAATGAGTGCCCATTTTTACTTGGCATTCATAAATACCCCAGACAGTTTAAGCATTCCTATTGGTTGCAAGGTGGTCCCATGACCATGTTTAAACAGCTGATACAGACATAGCTGGGGCTGTCTAAGACTGGTTGGTCAGACGCGTGTTGGTGCGTAAGCTTGCGTGGGCGCTAATAACGCTTTAACGCTACTCAGGGTAAAGTCTAGTGGTATGTGCACGTATGCACCAACATTGAGCGTTGCCTGCAAAATGACCATTGGCGAAGTGGGCGGAGGAAAGAAATTGACAAAATCTAAGAAAAGACAAGTTCGATATTACCGGGCATGATGCTTCACGCAGACAATTGCCTCCATGCCCCTAGTTATAGCATTGGTGCCCCTAGAAATATTCAAATAGAAACTTATAATTTCTTCATAGAGGTGCCCTTCACGAACGAGAAAACTCCTTGGTGCCCAGCTTGCCCTTCTAAGTGAGAAGCATCACGCCTGCCTTACAGTTTTCCCTTGGTTTTTTTTACACTTTCCACAAAAAGGGTATGACATGTAATGAACAGAAGTACAGTGTAAAACAAATTTATTGACTCGGTTTTAAATGGCCGCTTAAAACCTGCGGCTTGGTCAGCAGGGTCACGTCCGTCCAATAAAGGACCTCGCCTTCAGCTCCGTCCTTATCACAGAGCCACCACCCAGCCGGTTTTAAACAGCCTTTTATTAAGACCTCGGTGCCACTTTTTAATCCCTTAAGAAAATTCACGCAAAAAACTAATTTGAATTTGATGTAGAATATTAAAATGTTCGTCAATGACGCTTCTTTCAACATACCACATTGGTCTTAAACTCGCTGTCGTCAAGATATACTCTTATGAGGGATTCGTTCCCTCCAATGTAGATGGAATCATCAATCTTTTTTATGAGTCGATACGACGGCTCACCATTATCAGTCAAAAATTGTGCTCCATGATATTCTGCAAATTAAAAAAGCAAAACAAACACTTCAGAAACAGTGAAGTAACCACCACAATTACAGAACACTTTTTAAGTGATGAAATAAAACTCACACAATTGCCCCCAGAAATACCTTAATGCATGCCTTCAACTTGATGAAATGATTGAATAGGTATTTATAATTGGGTAGGCATTTATAATTGGGTAGGCATTTTTGATTGGACAGGTATCCTACTGGCCGTTGTTGAGGTAACCCAAAACTATTTCTGAGCATTAGTCCTCAAAATTGACAGGCTTTACCCTGTCTCACTATGCGTGAACTTTAGACTTATAATTTAGGGAGTTACCATCCCAGCCTTTTAAGTTTGGGAACCCAAGCATTGAATACTCCTTTAAACTTATTTAATTTCAAAGGTAATTTGTTTTCTTTTTCCTAGATTTCTATATGGCTGTTTAGTCTACCTGGAAAGCACCAACCAATAACTACGCTGTAATCACTTTGATTTCTTCTTATTGTGTCTTTTCCAGATGTAAACAAACGTTTACGAATTATTTTTTTTAATTTGTTTACTATAATCACACAGCCATGACCTTGCCACTTTTATACAACCATTTAACACCTCATCACCACATTGATAATAATTAACTCAAATTGAAGTGTTTGAAAAATAAAAGGTTAATACAACGATAAGGAAGTTCCTACTTCCTTCTACATAATAAGTAAAAGTAATACAGGATTAGTAGAGCTGACAACACAGTCACAGACAGTGTTCATGTTTTGTGTGATCAACTATATTATATTATATACCAAACCTACTGAAAATGAAAAAAACCTACTGAAACTTTGGATTTAATTCATTGTGTGAGTCAGGAGAAAATAGTGAAACACAATGAACAATTTTCAGCATGTAAACACATTGTTCTTTATTTTGGTCGTAACAAAAGAAATTAGCTGTTGCATTAATTTTAGGTGTTCATACTTTTTTTTTTAATATGACTTTCTTTCTTCAGAGGGAAATATTTCACAGAAAAAATGGTTCCAGTATGAACTTCATAATCAGTTAAGTATTCATACTAGAATTAAACACTGTTTTCATCCTATTACCAATCCTTTACAATACCTTTAAAAGGTGAAGGTATTATGTTTGGTAAAGACTCTGAAAATTAATGGCAATAAAAACTTACTTGGTAAGTACAGCAGCTTTGAGTAGTATAATGCATTTTAGGAAACTTTTCACTTCAAAGTACTGTGGTTATGGAAAAATATATCACTTTTTATCCCTAAAAATTTGAATCTGAGAAGCGTTACGGCCGTAATGCTTCTCAGATCGTGTATTCCTATAGGGATTCTTCCTGCGTGGAAATATTCACTCCGGTTTTTCGGTGATATCTCAAAAACCCGACCACCTTTTGAAGTGAAATTTTCACAGGTTAGTTTTACTGTATATACCTACATTTATATAGGATTAAAACAATCAAATTGTTCCAAAAACCAAAGGTATACTTTGCCTTTAAGTAATAATAATAATAACATCACATTGAACACAAAAGTCATTTTGTTGATTGTTATCATGTGAAGACAACATTCCTAACTGCGATCCTACCTGCTACGTTTACAGTAACGATGGCTTCATTGTCCAGTTTCACAGCAGTGTTTAAGACCGGTAAGATGGTAACAACCAGAGCAATTAAGCTGGGTAAGCAGATGCACATCCTTATCAAGAAAAAAACAACAGGGAAAACAAGTGGAATTATTCATTGCTGCGATAACTTTTATGATACACGATTGATAATGGTTTGAAAAAACAAATAATGATGATGTTTACATTTTATTAAAAAAAACTTGATAGTTACACTTTCTTGTTTATGTCCCGTACTATTTAGATGCATAGTGTCATTGTTTATAACACAGGGAGGTGACATTGCATATATTATATTTATATCATAATGGACACTACACTAAATGAATACAAATATCTTATCAAAATAACAACGATAACAACATTGTCCTGAGAAAAACTGAGACATAGGAGAACATTGTTCACTACGTTTACATCTCACTTGTCATCTATTTGCCATTTATAAAAAATAAGCAGAACACAAAATGTACACTGGAGAATGCTTATTTGAGGTACAATGCCAGTTAAAGGGACACACCGGCTTACTGTTTACCTAATTTAGTGATGTGGAATGACAGACAATAATTTTTAAATGGTTGCTGTAAAAAAAAATCATCAAAATATCACGTAATTAACGAAAAATGTGAAAAAAACAAAACGCGGTCAAAGGTAAGCTTATACGCTTTTCCAGCCGTTGCAAGTCGTTGTAAGTAGACTGGTGCTCTGTTTATGTATTATTTATAACAATGGCGAGGCATGACCATCCAGACTTCATATCCATCAAGCACAAATTCACGTGTAAATAAAAAAACAGACATAAACGGACGTCAGTCCATAGAGCAAGGTTCCTTGCTCTATGGTCAGTCCTAGTCGAAGTCCGATCGCGGTCGTAACCAATAACTGTTTCGGTTGATCTTGACATTGAAACTGTTATTGGTTACGACCGCGAAAACGCACCCCAACCAGTATTATGTGTACGACGAACTTACTTGCAATGGAAAACGTTTCTTCGACATCCAAAGATCGTTACAAAAAACATCGCAAGGAAAAACACCCAGAAGGTGGTCCAACGAAAAGTAAAAAGTAAAAAAAACCATGATAAATCCAAAGGGAAAGCCAGCAAAAGCAGCAATTTTTTTTGGGGGGTGGACATTGTGCAGCTATCATAGAAGTAGACCAGCTGTATGGGATAAACATTCCCCGTTGCGTCCCGCGTGTGTAGCGCAGGCAACACGTTGCAATAGTTGGGGGATAATAGCTAGGGGTACAGACTAAAACCCTCGTTAAAAAAAAGTAATTGTTGGTCTGGCTCCCTACCCCTCCAACAAGCTCCAAAGCTCAAGGCTAGACCGGCAAGCTGGGGAGTTCATGCCCCGGGGTTTGTCTCTCTGGCCCCACGAGACACAGCACCGGCTGTGTGGTATATGCCCCTAGGTTTACGTTCCGCTAGCTCCAACGCTGGTGCGCCATAAAAACACGCTTCGGTTGCACGGACTCTCTGAATGCGAATCTTACGTTCGATTTTTCATCATCATTTACAAATTGTATCAGTAATCTGAATACATAGTCTTTTTTTGTCAAATACTCATGAATAATTGTAAACAAACAGATTTAAATTTGGTTCAGTAATTTAGGCCTACTTGTATACGGCTGGAAGTAAAACTAACTCCAAAGATCACGAGATTTATCCGAACCACTTTTTTCGTTCGGATAAATCACGTGACCTTCGTTTTTTGAAAAATGCTCAAAAACGGCAAAATTTGATGATTTCTTTAAAGAACTGTTCTTCTCCATTCCTGGAAGACCTTTGAAGTCATATGTTAGCCTATTTTGTAGCCCAAATAGCCCAACGAAGCCGGTGTGCCCCTTTGAAGAAATCACCCATGTGAAGTGGTTAAATTGATGAACTTTTCAAAGTGTGTTCAATGAAAACTGCATGCTGTGTGAATGTTTGCATACTATTGGTACATTTGATCATCATGCCAACAGCCACCCCCCCCCCCCATGCCTTGTATATGACCTCTTAAAACCCATACATGGCCAGTGTGGCATGACAAATTTTAAGTATTTCTTGTTTTTATTCACTTGCAAAGCAAAGCCCTGAGGGACTTGATCATCCAGGGTATCCCACACAGGACTATTCCACATGTCTAAGATGGGGGTGGGGGTCAGTTCCCAGAGTTGTTGCTTTGGGGGTTTTTATGGGCTGTGAAACTTGTTCCTGGCATACAAATGTACACAAAATCTGCTACACCACTGAAGATCAACACAGATCTACCCCCTCTGATAAGTGGAACAATCTGTTCAGCTGTCTGTTCTCTGTAACCAGTTTGGCTTTGTGGACTGGTTGTGCAAGGCCACCACCCCACCCCAGCCAGACAAACTGTCTCCACTCTGTAAGGGATAAACACTCCTATTTCACTGCTGGCAAAGTCCATACTGGTAAGTGAGTTTGTGTGGACATCCCTCATACAAGGGTAACAGGATTGGGTTTTAATGTCTTGCCAACTGGTTGTGGAATTAACACCACCAGGAGGCTTGGCTTGCATTGAGAAACACATGTTCATTCTTCATCATGGCTAGTACTTGTAAGCAGGAAGATAAAGCTAGGGCTCTGAATACTACATGTATATTGGATGATGAGGAGATGTCAGACAATGTTTCGGTCAAATCTGAGATGAGCGGTTCTGGTGTTTCGTCGCATGAAGAAGTAGAAGATGGAGAATTGGAGTACGCTGCCGGATCAAGCAGTGATCAGGACGAGGATGAGGAGGAGGACGACGATGACTACGAATACGAAAGCAATGATGGCAGCGATGATTCATTTGTCCCTGCCACTCGTGGCCGCAAACGACCTGCTAACACCCCACCTAAGGGGGGCCCTGCAAGGCGTCCCCAACACCTGCAGCCTGGAATGCCTGCTGCATCTTTCAAGTCTCCCTCGGGAGATGTGTGGATGCTGGATGCCCCAACGACAGCAAGAAGACGGCAGGCCAACATGGTGACTGAGCGAGCGGGGCCAAAGCATCTCGGAGGGGCCGTTGGCAAGCTTGAGCTTTTCAACCTGTTCATCACTACAGCGATGATGAACACTATACTCACTCACACGAATGAGGAGGGGCTGAGAGAGCGAGGAAATTCTTGGAGCGACATGGCCATGATGGAGCTCCATTCTGCTATCGGTCTTCTCCTGTTCTTGGGACTGACGAAATCTGGCCGGGAGAACGTTCGTAGTCTGTGGAGAAAGGGTCCATACGCAAGACCGCTGTGTATGGCCACCATGGCTGGTACTCGATTCCAAGACATCCTGACTCTTCTCCGTTTTGATGATAAGGCCACCAGGCAAGGACGTCGAGCGAATGATAAATTTGCCCCTATTCGCGATATATTCAACGAGTTTGCCGCCAACTGCCGTCGCCATTACAGCGCCGGCGATTGCGTCACGGTTGATGAACAGTTGCTGGCCTTCCGAGGGAGATGCCCGTTTCGGCAGTATATGCCAAGCAAGCCCGCCAAATACGGTATCAAGTTTTGGCTAAACGTCGATGTGGACACCCACTATATATTAAACATCATCCCATACCTTGGGATGGGGGCAAACGGTACAGCAAAGAACCTCGGAGCAACTGTTGTCAAACAGCTTGTGCAACCATTGCTCAACACCGGGAGAAACGTCACGACCGACAATTATTTTACAAGCACTGGTCTGATGCGTGATCTGCTGAAGAGCAAACTAACTTTAGTTGGAACCATCAAGGGGAACAGGAAAGAAATTCCTCATGAGGTTCGCCCTGAAAATGTCAAGAAAAGGGCCGCAAAGTCATCTGTGTTTCTGTTTAGTGACGACTTGACACTCGTTTCTTTCATCCCGAAGGAAAGACGGAGTGTCTTGTTGGCATCCTCAATGCACCATGACAAGAAGATAAATCCTGACACCCAAAAACCGGACATCATCCACTTCTACAATCAAACAAAAGGTGCAGTAGACACAGTGGATCAGTTGTGTAGTCTGTACTCGTGTTCTCGTAGAACTTGTCGCTGGACAATGGCGGTTTTCTACAATATCATCAATCTTGCAGCGATAAACTGTTACGTGCTTCATCGCTGTCTAAACCCAGAGTGGGCAGCACGGCATTCCCGCCATGACTTTTACTCAGATCTTATTATGGAACTTGTCACACCTCAAATTGAGATGAGGAGGGCAAATCCCGTAGGACTTCACTACATAACAACGGAGTCCATGAGCATCCTTGGTTTTAAAGTTAACAGGAGACAGCAGATAGTAGCTCACCACCGTAGCCAGCATCAAGGACCATATCAGCAGGGCGTTTGCTACCAATGCCCATCTCGTAGGTGGGGTGGGAAAAGAACATCCGCGAAATGCTCAACGTGCCGCAATTTTGTTTGCAAGCAGCATTCCGTTAAACATAAGATGATATCTTGCAACCCCTGTGGTGACGGGTAATGAACTGTTGGCTGAACTGTTTGGTTTTTGTTGGGGTTGTTTTCCAGAAATATATTTTTGACCGAACTGTCGTTATTGATCGAATTATTATTATTTCATTATTTTTTATTCTTATTCTTATTATTTTTATATTTTTTATGCAGTGTTTTGAAACTGTTTTGTATTATTTCATACTTAAACCCATTCTTTTTCCCTTTTTTTCTTCTTTTTTTTGGGGGGGGGATCTAGTTACTTTTAAAGCAACATTTTGTTTTTCAATTTACCCCCTTGATGTTTCTTAGAGAGACAGTTTTTTTAATTGTTTTTGTTTTATAATTTCATTTTTGGACCACAACCAGTGTTTTCCATATTTGTCCACAAAGCTCACAATAAGTTTTCCGTAGTTGTATTTGTGTTTTCATTTGTCAATTGATTTTCACCTTTTGTCTGTTACACTTTTGTTACAATGTTTTTGTTCATTTGTTACTATTTTATGTTTTTTCTTATTATTATCATTATTATTGTTTCCATATATTTGTTATGTTCATTTAATTTAAATATTATTCATGGTAGTGATCATTTATGTATTAGTATATTTCACTTGCGGACTTGAGTTTTTATCATTTTTGTTACACTGTATTTCGTGGATGGCGTAATTACTGATCTATACCACTTTTTCCTAAATTCTTTTCATTACATTTTATAACAAACTTTCCTTTATATATTTCCTTTGATACTTCTTGTTGTTATTGTTGTTTCGATAAAAAAACATGTTTGAAAGTGAGAAAAAAATAACACAAACATGAAACTTGAAACTCTTTTTCCTTTATTATTTTTCCTTGTTCAACTCAAAATTCTTTATTATTTGCTTCTAATTAAAACCAAATTAATTAAAAAAAAGAAGGAAAAAAAAGACTTAACTAATCCTAGACAACAACTGGGTTCGTAAAGAAGTCACTAAGATGTCAAAAAAATCACAGGAATATAAAAATATGACAATGTTATAACTACAGGAGGGGGTGGACGTCACACATCACCGGCAATGTCCAACCGTTAGTATCTGGGGACCTCCCTTATTTAAAAGAGAATTTTAAAATGCCTGGATTGTGTGTATGTATGACCACTTGACCATTTCATGTCAATAGTTTAAAAAAAAAATCCATGCCCACCCATTGTATTATTTTCCAGAACTTTTTGGAGCCTCGTGAGTTATCGTTTACCTTTAAAAACTATCCTTGCCACAATGAAACCCTGACTTGACAAGTTGTTTTGGGCGTTAAGAAACATCAACCTCAAACTTGTCCACAAAATGTGAAGTGGTTAACTTGATGAACTTTTCAAAGTGTGTTCAATGAAAACTGCATGCTGTGTGAATGTTTGTATACTACAGGTACATTTGAGCATCATGCCAACAGCCCTGGATGCCTTGTACTGTATATGACCTCTTAAAACCCTT
Source organism: Pisaster brevispinus (assembly GCA_023634235.1). NCBI lineage: Eukaryota > Metazoa > Echinodermata > Asteroidea > Forcipulatida > Asteriidae > Pisaster > Pisaster brevispinus. The sequence goes on along the minus strand of JAMKCF010000011.1, from coordinate 12,887,110 downwards.
GCATTGCCAATGTGGCTTTGCAAATGTTAGTGCTTCTCCATTTTATTCACTTGCAAAGCCCTGAGGGACTTGATCATCCAGGGTATCCCATGCAGGACTATTCCACATGTCTAAGATGGGGGGGGGGTCAGTTCCAAGAGTTTTTTTTTTTTTTTTCATGGGCTGTGAAATTTGTTCCTGGCATACAAGTGTTCACAAAATCTGCTGTACCACTGCACATCAACACAGAGCTACCCAGATCTACCCCCTCGGCCTCTGACAAGTGGAACAATCTGTTCAGCTGTCTGTTCTCTGTAACAACAGGCTTGGCTTCGTGGACTGGTTGTGCAGGGCCACCAACCCCTCTGCCCAGCCAGACAAACTGTCTCCACTTTGTGGGAGAGAAACACTCCTGTCACTCACCATGGGCAAAGTCCAACAGTAAGTGAGTTTCTGGGGACTTCCCTCATACCATGGAGGTAGGAATTCCTACCTCCATGCTCATACAAAGGTTAAATAATGGAGCAGAGACACATGTGTACTTCAGTATCATTGCAATAGGCTCACTGAATGCTTGGCATGTCTGCATGACATAATTAACACTCATGGCTCATGCTCCTTCTGGGGCTTTTGTCATATCTGAGAAGTAGCATGTTAATTTTATGTACATGTACTGTACATTGTACACTACAGAAACAGAGTGCTTCCTGTAGTAACACAGAATGGCAAACCTGTTGTGCAGATCATTCTGCTTAGAGTACACTACAATCAATGTTCATCTCCATGTTGTATCTTGACCACCTGCATATACTCATAGTTACCAAAAATCCACATCCACACCGCATTTACGGAGAACCACATGGGCATAATGTTGGTAGTCACAGCAGCATCCATGATCTACACGCGTATAGAGTTGCCTTTGTTTAGATTTTTAACACCCAACTCTTAAGACCATCATACCCTGTACTGTCTTGACAAAGGAAAAACAACAATGTTCTCATACTAAGCACCAGAATTTGATTGTTCTCTTGTCAGAAAATATGAGTATGTGTTCACTGTGAATCGCAAAACCCCAACCAAAAAGCCAGGTGTACATTGAGGGTGCTCCGAAATTGTTCAAAAGGAAAAAAACGCCCGCTGAAGCCAGTTTGGAAAATTTTGGGTGTATAATAAAATGCTCAAGAATATTGAAAAGCATACAAAAATACCTGAACAACAATACATGACGCTAGTGCGCATACGCCTATGTGCACACTAGTTTACTGGCTATCCGTGGAAAAAATGCAGCAATCTAGCACTATTGATGTAATGTTCTGAAGTTACCATGGTTTCTGGGAAACCCCGTGTGACGTGTGACTGTGACGAAAGAGACACACCCAGAAAATATGTAATAATGCTCCAGCGACTGCTTGCACTAAACACAGTACTGTTCAGCTGATATGGTGTGCATCTACATGTATATAACATGTAGTAATCTGTCCTGTGTACTTGATGGATATCCATGGGCCACTATCAGTCAAATTTAAGCATCTAATAGTCACAAAGCAAGGTTTATACATTGAATTATTCGTGTCTGCTACCACCATTGATGGCAATGCAGTACCAGCTAGCATAGTTAGCTGCACCAGTATAGATGGCTTCAAACCAAGCCACCAGCAGTGCTATGACTGAAAGAGCTTTAACTAGGGATGTTAAGCTCATCCACACTCAGCGCAGCGTACTACATGTAGTTAGTGAGATGTATCAAAAGAACTCAAAACAATGCTTAAATTAGCCCAAATAAAATTGGCTAAAAGTGTGTATAACATAGGTTGAAGCTTGATCATCTTTCTACCATCACCACAATACAATCAAAAGTGCCAAATGACTAATTTCAACGAGTGGCTTTGGTAGTGTAATGACATTCTTTAAAAAAGGCCTAATTTTGCTTTTTTTACTTGCATCCAGACACTAAACAGATACTTGTGTGATGTTATCTAAATTTATCAGGTCCAAATCAGACCTTTTCCAATAGTGTTATTGTTGTAAGCAGTGCATGTGTGAACTTTCAACTCCATTCATGTACAATGTAAATGTTCTGGCTAGATAGCATGGAGGAAGGAATGGTAATAGTAACCACAGTAAAGAGTTCCACATGCAATTATTGAGCTTTACTTCCTGAAGAACCTTTGACACTAAACATTCCTGACCCCACCTTACAGTGTTACATTAAAACAGTATTTGTGAAGTATATAAATCATTCCTTGCTACATGTACATTACATGTACATGTACATGTACTCAGTACTACTACTAGAAGCCATCAGTTGAACAAAGTTATAGAAATCCAGCCACACATTTTGCCAACTTTAACAAAACTTCTGTATTTGTACATGTATTATAGATCAGCCAATACAAATAATTTGTTTGGGGTTTTTTTTTTGGGGGGGGGGGTTTGGGGGGGGGAGGTTCACTGAAAAAAAAAAAAAAAAAAGAAGAAGAAAAAATTCAAGTCAACAATTTGTTTATGTTTTAGTCACAGCAGAGTTGCAGCTGTGAAGTTACACTGGGATAGCTTCATCTCGATTTATTTCATTACACATCCGATCGGCACATGAATGGGAAACAAGAAAAAAATGTTCAGGTTTTTTTAGATGTGGGAAGAAAACCCCAAGGGGAAAACCCACGCAATCAGGTCTGAAAACCCAATCCATACGAGCTCCAGTCTGAGGTAGGATTGAAACTCACTGGGTTCAGGTGAAAGGCAGGGAAAGAAACATTTTCAAGTTCATCAACCTGATCCCATCTTGGTACAGCTTTCACTGGATGGGACCTTACTTACAGCTGTAGGTCCTTTGTGTTGTGTTGTGTAATGCATGTTAAAGAACCCAGAGTCCTAAAGAGAAGGGGGCTTACCCCTCCTGTGTTCCTGGCATGGTCTGGCAACAAACAATATATCAAGGTGTTGTGTTAAGGTTGCTTTCTGTGGTCCTTTCTCTATGGTCTCAACAATCTCCACTTTAGATAAGTCAGCGTCAGGGCATGCAGGGTGTTATTTAGGACAGACATGGTGCAGTAAACATACACTATTATCATTATTTTTATAATACCCCAATCAGTACCTTAGGACATAGTAGAATAGTGGCAGTTTTGTACATTTACAGCTTCTATGCATCATGACCTTGTGACAGTTCTAGGGTTATTCGAGTTAGATTAATTCAAGTCGAAACTCAACACTCTTGTTTTTGTTATAGGCCTGTTAATTTCCATGACTTGATAGCTGAAACTTGCTAACTATCACAGCTAAATATCAACATACATGTACGTATTAAGTTACCTTTTTTAGGACCTAATCATTACAGAAAATGTAACATGAGGGGTAACCATTGCAAACGATTCCATTCCTTGATAAATGCAACTAATTACTTGCAACCCAATCTAGATTAGGATCACCTACTTCCTGCCCAAACAGTTGATTGTCTCTTTTTACTGCAAGCCACACAGTTTAAACAGTTCGGCTCCACCGACGACCGGAAGCCCATATAAATAATGCATTGTGCTTATTTGTCTCTTTGAACATTTTCATTAAATTTGTTTAATAATAACATTAAAAAATGCTTTTAAAAACTATGAAACTGGTAATTGTGGGTTTTTTTCTTGGGGGTGGGGTGCCTACATGTATTTAACTGATCAACAGTGACCACTTATTTAGCTTTCTCATTATTTCAGACCCCCATGGAGAACAGTTCATTGAAAACTGATCAGGCCGTCCTATTAAATACATGTAACACAAATTAATAAAAGCAGCACAGTCATCGGTTTATACAAATTAACAAAATTAACTTCCTTATAAAAACCTATGGTTCTCTCCATCTACAAGCTAGTGTATCAGGCCGATATGCTCAATTGAGGGCCATTATGCGAACATTTCGGCCAATACGCCAAACAAATATTTATATATGTATTTTTTTCTTCTCAAAAAAAATCGAGAGAAAACTATAAAGAATGCTCCAGATTACACAGTAGGGCTTTAAAAACCAAGATAAACACCAAGTAGAAAACATTCTGTTGTTTTAATTTAGCGAGCTTTGGCCAACCATTTAAAAAAAATTGGGTCCAGAATGCCCCAAAGTTTTGAAAAAATCGGGGAGAACCCTGAAAACCTGTACACCTACACATAATGCATTGTTATAGACACGTTGCACTTAATATACAGTACAGTAGCTATGGTACAAAGGTCGTTACATTGTTTTGTGTACTCGATGTAAGTTCTCACAATGTGAGATTATTTGTGGACATTTGCTTACACACTTAGCAATTGTCCAGAAATTAATTTGGTGCATTTTGTCCAGCCCCTATGAGGGCTTTGTTAGGACAATGAATGTACATGAAAAAACAATATTTCTTTTAAACTTTTATAGTCTACAATAGGTCGGCCCAGATCCCCCCCCCCCCCCCCATTTCCTCTTATTAGAACTCATGTATGCTGTTTCACACCAATTTGATTTGGACTTGGAAAAGATTGGAATGCCTGACCCTGTGATAAGCAATGATGGCCCTACTGCCAAACGTCCTTTGCAAACCTCCAATTTGGCAATTGGATATGGAAGGATTGTGTCTGTGAAGGGTTTTAATACATTTTACAATTTACAGTAGAATGATAAACAACACAGAGCAATTAAATGCACAACTCTTTCTTCAAATTTTGCCTACACATGATTAAACCATCTGGAAACCAAAGTTGAGAAAATTTAATTATCCAAATAACACATGACACGCCTGAAGGAGCACTGAAGTGTGACCAGCATAAATTATTGTTGCGTACTGGTACAGATCCAACACTACTGACAACAGTAATAATAACAACAATACAAACATGTATAAAGTGCCCAAATCATGCACGCATGCTCTAGGGCGATGAACAGCAATATTGACAACTATAACAGTTGAAAATTTGTCGTCAAGCTTGTCTCCATGGCACTGTCTCCATCACAGCATAGAGCTACATGTATTGATCACAACGCATTCAAGGGCCATCAAAATGGGACTGTCCCTAATTAGCATAACAAACAGGGCAAATGATAGCGTCTGGTACAGGGTTAGGTCTGCGTCATACACACATGTACATGTTGTCGGGTATGATCTAGCTGGTCTAATACAGCATTTAATCATGAAGGAAGAACCTCAATGATTGACTCAAGTTTGAACATTACCAGTTTGAGTTTCACTAATGAAGGGTTTCTCTTGGCTTTATCATCAAACTGGCAAACTATATTCTTTGACCACTTCATTTCATACAGTACACAACTATAAATGAAAAAACAAGCAAGACTGCCAACCCAAAGTCATCAAAATCAAAACGTGTAGAAAAGCCACCACTTGGTTTGCTAAATTTGTGCGTGTGTGTATATATTGCTTTGTAGATCTTGTAGATTTGCTATGATACACAAATGTGACAAAGATTACATTCTAAATAGGCCTAAAGCCGAAGAAAAGGAGCCACATTTGACAGCCACTTTGAATTTTCCACACACCCACAAATAGAGAACTTGAAATTGGGCCCTGCCTGATTAACCATGTTAGACCTAGTAACTGGGGCCCTGTACTCCTTTAAAAAAAAAGACATCTTACTCTTAGTACAACTGAAGATGTAAAAAAAAAAGGAGTACAGCGCCCAAGTTACTGAGTCTAAAGACTCTAGCCCTGCTTACTCCTAGAACTATGAGGTTCATTCCGCTGTCGTCTCCACGACCGCGGAACGAACCTCGTAAAAGTAGTTCTAGGAGTAGGCCTTGATCATCTTTTTGGTCGTTTAAACGGTGCTCTCTACAAAACTTCCAATAACATAATTTGATAACGATTCGGACTATACAATTATTAATTAAATTCAATAAGCATACACACCCTAATTCATTTAGCCTTACTTCAAATGTAGGATTCCATGAATCCTATCCGAACCTAGAGGCTAGACCGGGTAACTGGGGCGCTGTACTCCTTTTTCGAAAATGTTTGAAGATGAACCATTTCGAAAAAAGGAGTACAGCGCCCCAGGTCGAACCTGTTCACAGTGATCCGAGTCATACTCATATTCAAATAAGCTGGATACACCCGTAGGATATCACTTCCATCTTCCTAATCACTCCATCTCTGACATGATTTTACAGGGCCATTGACTGAGGCACTAGGAAACCACAGAGATTGTTCGTCTGAGTAGAGAGAAACCATGGATAAGCCGGATAAGGCATCTTCAGACCATTCAACCCCATGGTCTGAACATCCAAGGAAATGACTAATATTATAATAATTAATAACTTTTTGTCTTTGCCTTCTCCTTTCTACCACAGATGAGCTCCCTTTAGTCCGCCTCATTCACTAAATAACTCTTTCTCCCTCTTCCATCTTCCCTTGTTGTATCACTGATTTTGTCCTTTGTTGTGGGTTCCCTACCTCCCATGACCTCTTGTGGTCAAACCAGCCCCTTCCCCCCACCTTGTTACCTACTCCTAGAACTATTCGGTTCGTTCCGCTATCGTCTCCCCGGGGACGATAGCGGAACGAACCGTTTAGTTCTAGGAGTACTTGTTACCCTCCTCTCTGTTCATACTCCTGCTTTGTCTGTGTGCTTCCATCTCTATCATGTTTATGTTTGTAGTTTTGTAATTTAGCCTTCGAGAAAGACTCTGGTGGATGGCTAGGGTAGGGTCGAAACATCGGAAAACTACGGTGACTCATATTCCCCAATTCCTAGAGAACCCATGTTTTATTTTACGGCGATATATCGCCGTACTATTGCCTTATATCGCCGTACTATTGCGTTATATCGCCGTACAATTGCATTATAACGCAATACTATTGCGTTATACTATTGCAATACTATTGCGTTATATCGCCGTATTTTATTGCGTTATATCGCCGTATTTTATTGCGTTATATCGCCGTACTATTGCGTTATATCGCCGTACTATTGCGTAATATATCGCCGTACTATTGCGTTATATCGCCGTACTATTGCGATATATCGCCGTATTTTATTGCGTTATATCGCCGTATTTTATTGCGTTATATCGCCGTACTATTGCGTTATATCGCAATAGTACGGCGATATATCGCAATAGTACGGCGATATAACGCAATAGTGCGGCGATATAACGCAATAGTACGGCGATATAACGCCGTAAATAAAACATGGGTTATATGAGCCACCGTAGAAAACATCAGGCCACTAACATGCTAACTAACCCTATTAACCATGCTACTTAAAGTAAACCATAAACCTAACAACTTTTTGCATATTAATTATTATTATTAAATAACTTACCTTCGTAACGTTCCCATTTTTATATCACTCCTGACTGAACGTTGTGTTTTTGATGTTGTGTGGTTTTACAAGACCTTACTCACAAAGCTAAACAAATCTATTTCTATATGAACATCTTGATTTTACTGACAACAATGTTGATTTGTTCAAGTCCTGCCAGTACGCAGAAAGGAGGAATAGTCACAAAACCACAATGGACGTCACTTCCCGGAAATTGTGTTATTATAAATTTCATAGAGGGCGCAATTTTGAACGAGTTGAATTGTGCGCGCGTTTATTACGCGCATTACAGCAACCTAACCGTCGGGAGGGTGGTGGGTTACGATTATATCGCAACTTATTTGCAATGATTAGCGAATCGTTACTAAAGGGACATCGGGAGAGAAAAAAGTCATGATTATGACTCATTCATAGATCATAATTTGATTTTATGGAGTATGGATAACAATATGTTACTGAATGCCAAAAAATGTAAAACTATGCACATAACCCGCAGTCGTCGCCCAATTGATTGTTCTTATTTCTTGGGCAATGATCACCTGGAATTGGTTAACCAATTTAAATACCTTGGGGTTACAATTTCTAATTACTTAACTTGGGGTCCCGACATTAAGAACATTGTTGCCAAAGCCTCTAGAATATCTGGTTTCATTAGACGCACTGTTCGTTCCAAAGACTCCGTTTCTCTTGTTTTGCTTTTTAAGTCCCTTCGTAGGCCCCTCCTTGAATATGCTATTCCTGCTTGGTCTCCTTTTCAGACTAATCATACCATAGAGCAAGGACTGGTCCTTGCTCTATGATCATACCAATGCACTAGAGCGTGTCCAACGTAGATTCACTAGAGCTTGTTTCAATTATAACCTTGATTTTAGTTACGAGGATCGTCTAACAGTGCTCAAACTCCCACCCATTGCAGACCGTCACAAATACCTTCTCCTTACTTTTGTCTTACATTGCATTCACAAACGTTATGATGTCAAACAACAGTTAGTTCCCGCTCTTATCAACACCCGGCATTTGGATTATTATAGATTTAAAATTTCATTTGCTAGAACTAATGCTTTTAAACACTCCGTTTTTATCAATTTCCCTTATGTGTGGAATAGCTTACCCGTTCCCATTAGAGAAAAAGCTATCGAATCTCATGAGTATAAGTCAGTTATCCACAAACATGTTCTTCCTTTCTAGTTTAGCTGTCATCGCCTACATGTACTTTTTTTTAATGGTTCCTTTGAGGTTCCTGGTTTCACTAGTTTTGTGTAATATTCAAGTAACTGTTTTATTCTTGGCTTTGTAGGACAACAAGTATTTTGATTAAGGAAGAATTAAAGGGAAAATTATTGGCATCCTACCTTTTTGAAAGGAGCGAGGATGTGTGGTCTTTTCTGGTTGATCCATTTTTTATACAAAATTTGCTGCCAAGCCCTTTTGGGCAATTTTAATGAATTTTCTATAGATTTTATATATATTTATATTTGATAAGGTATTTTATGTGCTTTTTTCCAAATTTTTATGACGTTTTTGTCCTTGTACCCTTTTGTGCCTTTGTTTTTTTTATTGTCTGGATCGCCTTTAGATAGTGATTATTTTCGCTTTTTGGTTATCCGCAGGCTTGTTCTCTGTGTAGTCATATTTTTATTGCTTGTTTTTTGTAAGTACTGTTTGCCTGGAAATAAATAAATAAATAAATAAATAAATAAATAATTAAAAATTAAAACTCAAGTCAATTAAATATTAAGACATATCTCATAATTATGACTTAAAACAAGTCATTAATGACTTGAAACAACCGTTCGATTGTTTTAATCCCCTATAAATGTAAATGTATACAATGAAACTAACCTGTGAAATATTTATTTCAAAAAGGTCACGCCGAAAATGGGTCATTACAATTACTTATGCTTATTCATAGTAATGAGTAAGTCATAATTATGGCTTGTATTGAGTCATAATTATGAGCAATTATGTCTTAATTATGACTTTAATATTTGTGTCCATGTTCCTTTAATGCTTCCATAATTGAAACCTTGCATACACAACACAAATGCTCTATACAGTTGTACATGTACCTCAGTGGCATATATTGGGTTTTTCTCTGGAAGAAAATGAGAAGAAAAATTGTTCTTTTTAATATTAAATCAAACAAATCTTCAACAAGAACAGCAGGTTTTTGTGATGTGCCCCGTTCGCATCAGTGCCTTTTAATGAAAAACAAACAAGCAAACAAACAAACACAAATAAATAAAGCAACAGGTCAGTGGGGAATGGGGTGGTAGGGCATTGACACTACACTGCTACCCAGGATATGCATCTATGTAATCATGTAATTAACAAAGGTCTGGCTGTAGTATGTACATGTACACATGTATATTTTTATAAAGTGAAACTATGGTTTTTATTAATAACTACACCCTTTAGCAAACAAAAAGCAAAGCAAACGAAAACAGAACCACAAAGCAATATAAACAACACAATTTAAGCCCAGGAAATTCCTGTATTACTTAAAGATTTATTGTTATCCAAGCTCACATAAATTTTGACAAAATTTAGATAAATATACTGATAAAATGGGGATTATACATTTACATGAGGTGGTTAGAAACTAGTTGAAAATGCATCCACTCACAAAAATATAATTGATACAAAACTGTACCTTCCAAGGAGAGCTTTTACAATGGACTTTTACCGTACCTACGAGTACCTATCTAGCAATAAACAACTATTTATTACTAATAACAAACGGTATAAACAATTAGTTTCGAAGACATATTCCTTCCAATATTTTTACTTTCATGGACTACAAATACATAATGGAGCCAAAATCTTAGGAAATACAACTGAGCAACAAGATTATGGCTTGACAGTAAACCACTCTAATGGTTGAAATACAACCTTCTCACACCAAATTCATAATCAGGACCCTTTTTTAAGCTAACAAATATTGTTTAACAAATTTATTCGTTAAGCAAACTCTTGGAAGGAACCAGCCACAACCAATATACATGTACTTTACTTGGTATTTTTGGATGGAAACCCCATTTATTCTTCTAAGTAATACTTTGCTGTGATTTTTTAGCAAATTTGAATTTTTCACAGCTTCATGAAAAATAATTGTCCCATGTGTCTACATAATGTTCAGGATACAACTGTAATGCATCATTGAAAAAGAGGAGCCAGATTGATGTCTTAACACACAGAAATTTACTGATAATTATAAGTGAGGGTTTATGTTTTATGTGTCAGAGAATAACTCAAAAGAATTTAACCTGAATTGACAGTAACAATAAAATGAAGCATTAATTACACTGTCATACAGTCAATGGCCACAATGTAAGCAACTACGTCTTACATTAACAACAGGTGCAAATGAAATTTGATGCACTGAGACTAGCATGTTTCTTCATTTGGATTACATTTAATGTTAGATTTAACACACATCACACAGAGATTTGACTCGGTTGTTACATCAGTTGCTATGTTGACCAGACAGTTTGGATTAATGTTCCGTCTTGATAAAAGAGCGACTTAAATAAGGTTACTTCTTGATTGGTGGCGACTTAAATACAGTATACATGTACGTCTAACACACACACACATAGTGCTTGATTCAGCATCTCAATATCCATCAAATGTGATAAATCAAAAGTCAATACAACGGCCTTTGCGCTCCCAATCCCCATATCGAGTCGGCTCTGGCCCTCTTGGTCCGCCTCTCTCTCCAGTCGTTGGATTAATGTCATCAGGAAATGCTTCTAGAGGTTCCTTCTCCCCATCTCGATGCTTCTCAGAAGACCCATCGTGTTTCCCAACAGGCGTAAATGGCTTCTTAAGTGGTGTTTTGCTGCTACTGTTATCACTAGGGGATTGTGAGTAGAATTTCTGTGACAGATTTGGATAGCTAGTGGTCATGAGACAAGGAGCTCTTTTGAACTGACCCACGTTGATTGCATCTGTACAGACAAATTAGTCATTATTCATTAAAAGTAATATTTTCAGAATGCATCAAAATGAAAATGAATTCTATGAATACATGCATATCATATGCCAATTTATGCTCTCAAATAGTTTGAGAAGTGTGAGCTAGCTACACCCGACTGCAGATACATGTATAGAGAGGAATTGAAACACTCAGTGCTGCTACCAATAACCATTAAACATGTACATGTACCAACATTTAGATGTGCAACTGCAAACAAAAGCAGAAAGTTCCAGGCAAAGCAACAGTTTGCATACTGCTTTTCAACTTTCAATGCACAGCTGAAAAACCCAAAACAGTGAAATCAGCTTATCAGCTGATTAGGTTCGAATGCCAGAATACTATGTCATAAAACAGCTGCCTGAAAAAAAACTCTATCAAATGATGGTCATGATGGTCAAGGGACTCAAGTCTAATTGCCTTACCTTTAATATTACAAATGATAAACTCGTAATTTTTTTTTAAATAAATTACAAGCAAGTATAGACAAATTACAAAGCAACAAATAATAGAAATAATAAAATAAAAGATATAGCAACTTAATAAAAAATACAGAAATGTGAAGGTTTTGTTTCTGGCATACCATTTTATACTTGATTTTACTCTTGATTTGATTACTTACAACATTTTATTTGCATTTCGTGCTTAAAAAAAAAGGTTTGCTTAATTATGTATGTTTTTAACTCGATCACTGATGTCTTTTAAATAAAGTTTCATTTGCTTGCGTACAGACGGTTTTATATTTCGAACAATTTTCCCCTTTTTTCAAGAATTTTTTTAAATTAACGTGTTACTATTCAGATTTCATACTTGTAAGTTCTAAATAGTAAATTTGAATAAGTAATATTATATTTTTCTGTAACAACAAAACAAAACAAAAAATACTATTATTTTAAACACAAATTATTTCAAAAGGTGATTTTAATCTAAATAATAGTAAAATACATTATTAATTTACATGATTCTCATTCTGAATTATTATTTAACAAATTTAAATGTGGGGCGTCAGGAATGAACTGTGGGTTTGCTGATACACTAGGCCTACGGATGTCGGACACTTCGTACCTTTGCCACTTCGTACCCTGGACACTTCGTACCTTCGGGACACTTCGTACCGTAACCAAATTGGTCACTTCGTACCGCGGGCGGGGTACGAAGTGACCATCAGCTGAGTCACTTCGTACCTTCAGCCGAGTCACTTCGTACCTTCAGTAAAATGTGTAATTCCTTAATAAGGATATAATTTTCGTTGAGATACATTTAATACTTAATGAATTGTCATTTTGTTTAATTATTTGAATGTCCTTTTTAATGTGAAATGTGATTACTTATATTATCTAACTAAAAATATCTTTAAAATACCTTTATTTTGTCCGTATTTTGTATATTTGTGTTCTTATGTACCATTATCTCGGCACGCAATATTTTCTACCCCATACCTTTATTTTGTTCGTATTTTGTAAACTCAATTTGTTTGTTTCTTACATCTCATTATCTCTGCACGTAAAAATGATATTGAAACCTGAGGGTACGAAGTGTCTCGTGAGAAGGTACGAAGTGTCTTGTGAGAAGGTACGAAGTGTCTTGTGAGAAGGTACGAAGTGTCCAAGGTACGAAGTGTCCAACATGTCCAAAGTCACTTCGCACCTTGAAAAGGTACGAAGTGTCCAGGGTACGAAGTGGCAAAGGTACGAAGTGTCCTGACACCAGGCCTACTGTCCCCCTGATACACATCCTGTAAACCGTGGCCATTGTCACATGCTGCATAGAAGAAGAGTGCAATTGTTGGCATCTAACATGTCCAATAAAAGATGGATTAACACACAGTAATCACTCACTCACCACGTCGTCAGACGTACACAAAATAAAGCAAGCAAGCAGAGTCAGCTCGCTCGAACGATTGTAGGTGTTTTCTTACTTAAATGTAAATATTTAGAACAGAAAACATTGTACATATAAAAAACTTACGATTTATATTTCTACAAATAATCATGGGCTGACTCAAACTACTTTTTATGAGCTTAAAATTGACGAATCTTCGAATGACCATGGGCGCCGCCATCTTGTTATGAAACTAACTTTGCATTGTGGGTAAAATGTGAGTTTATTCTTATGACATGTTTCTAATTTCCAAATGTGTTTAAATGATAGTAAAATAAATCATACACATTTTTAGAAAAACAAAAATGTATTAAAATTATTCTTGTAAATGTCAGTAATACATTTTAACAAGATAAAATAATTTTATTTTTATTTTTATTTTCGCACAATGCCTGTATACAAAAAAGGTTGACTTATATTGGCGGGTGTATTGAACACTTCGGAACAGTATATCATACGGAAGAAGAAACGAGTGATCGGCAATCACTAATCACTAAATCAATGTGATTGGTATTCAAACACCTGGAAAGAGAATAAAACGAAACGGAAACTCGTCAAATAACTACGATCGACTGGCCAGCGGCTGACAAACATCTGGACAGCAGTACTCTATTAAGTGTAAGTGGTCGCGATGCAAATGTTACCTCCGCTTAGTTAATGGCTTTATATGAAAATATGGTAAATAATTCATAACAAGTTTTATGATCCAAAGATGGAGTGTCATGTCAGATGTTGATCATTTGTTGACCTCTCATCTCATGACCTGTTTCTGACAGTTGAGCTTTAGTTACTTGATTTTGAATTTGATAATTGATCACAACACTTCTCTTTCACTTCTCAGCAGTTGACACAGTTCTTGGTTGTGTCTTGTGATTGTTGTGAAACTGTGACAAGCAGACAAGACATAAAATTGCCTACTAAAAACTATTTGCTTACGCTGCTAAACTAAAACTTGTCTCAATTATTGATTTGATGTTGATATTACGTGAATAATATTATTGGAAACTTCAAAAGTTAATCAATTTAATGGATCCTTCATCCATGCATGGAGGAAATCCTCCATGATCCATGCATTTATTGATATGATAGTCCGCATATATGATATTGATAAGTTTAAAGATGAATGATTTTATGAATCGTTTCAATTTTCATTACACCCAATTTTAACTTTAAAGCCTATCCAATTCAATTTGCTGAAAACAAAACTTCCATCTTAAACTAAAACTAACATTTAAACAAAAATTGCTAGCTTTGTTGTGGATTGTTGCAATTACTAATTCGTATGAAATGTTTATAATTGTCAATGTTTGTTTTTGAAAATGTTACTGTTGTGATAGGAAGTTGCAGTCAATAACCTGAACACACCGATCATCAGTTATGTTGATAATTTAAAATAGTTTACCTTAATAAATAATATAGACATAGTATACATTTTTAAGAAAATAAATTTATGGAAAAAGCGTTGGTTGGATATTGTTGGTTTCAGCAATGACATGTATTTCCTGACACTGACAGGTTTGAGCCTTTTTCTCACCATGGCCCAATTTCATAGCGCTGCTTAACGGTAAGCAAATTTTCGTGCTAACTGTAGCAGAAAAGTTTGCTGAAGCGTAAGCGTATTTCACAGGTTAGCAAGAAAATTAGACAGACATCTTGCATTCTTTGATTTGCATTGTGTTACCTCATTCATTTTACATACAGTAAGCACTGGAAGGTTAACATGCCTTTTGGTGTGCTTACGGTTAGCAGCGCTATGAAATGGAAATCGCACAGTAAGCACAAAAACATCCGTTAAGCAGCGCTATGAAATTGGGCCCATGTCTACACAATTAAAACCCTAACAAGATAAGGATTAGAATATGAATCATCGATGGAATTGATTTTAATGTGCCAGACCATCAGACAATAGGGCAAGCAGCCATGAGTTTTGTTATGATTTGTCATGTCCGTATGTGCAATGTTTGTTTGCATGATGTAGGCTTACACCTACTATACTTTTAAGTACGTAAGCTGACAGTCTGAGGAAGCAGAGAATATGAAAGGAACATGTAAAACAGAAAAAGTTTGAGTGTAACATTCAGTAAATGAGGATGTCTGATGATGGAGCAGATGGTTCTACAGCTACAGGAACCCAGTTATGGAGTTAATACTAACACTAGCTGATTTAGATTGACAACTGACCACTCTTGACCTCAATAAATGTTTCTCGTTAAATATATTTACTGCAATTTTTGTCATTCGCAGAGTAAAAAGTCCATGCACATTTTAGAAAAATGAGTAAGAAAAAGAGTCGCGGTCATGCGTCAGTCAGCAACATTCCAGATGTCTTGGAGTCAAGAGAGATCTTCTTCACCAATTTGTTGCTTCTCGGATTTGAACCTCAAGAAGCTGAGAGGAGACATAATATTCCATTCAACAGGTCCGTTAACATTTTAAGACACTTTTTAAAAGTTGAGTCATTGAAAATTCAAGGCAAAAATTAAGTAGAACTTGTATTCTTACTTATACTTCTTTCTCTCTAAGAATTCGGAAATTAGTAGAAAAGTCAATAAGAGATTACATTCTCTTTTATACTTTCATTATTTATATGGTTTTTTGATGTTGTAAATTCTCTGTTTTCAGATGATTAACATTAATAATCTGTGAACTATTTTAAAAGTGTACTTTTTGGAGACTTAAAGATTTTTAAAAAAACATCAAGTAATTCTCACTTGTTTCTCTTTCACTTTTCAGAGATATGTTTGCTCTTCCAAACAAGAAAGCATTTGAAGTTGTTATGCATTTCTTGTTTGATCGACTAAATCCAGCCATGGCTCATGAGAAATTCAGGTGAGTATCAAAAATGTAAATCAATCAAACAAATCATCAGGCGTATCAGGGGGAAAAAATCAACAACAGTTCTTTTATTTCTAACTAACACTTGATAAGAAGCTGAAAGTATCCAAAGACCTTGTTTTTGTGTGTTGTGATCATATGTTAAAATGTTTCTAATTTGTTGTTGTTTCTTATATTTGTTTTCTGGATTGCAGAGATTGTTGGCCGATCTTTGATAAGAAACAGGAGCAGGCATTCAGAAAAGCTGTAAGCAATCAACTTTCTGAAATATCTGCTGTAAGTATTTAAATTTTGGGTTGATCATTGAAAATTTGACCAGAGTGGGATTTAAACCTGCGACCTCCAGATCAACGCGTCAATATCTGGGGGTGCCAGTCAGAAGCCATTCAACCTTTAACTGCTGTTTAGCCAGGGATCACACCCAAGTTTACAAAAAAACCTGGGAAGCAGCAGGAGTTGGATCACCTGAAAGCACTTTGACTGGCACCCCTGAACAAAGACATTGAGAAATCAGGAGACTGCCAACAATAGGGGCTAGATGGCTTAGTTGTTAGAGCGCCAGCTCGTTATAGTGGAGGTTGCAGGTTCAAATCCCGCTCTGGTAAATTTTTCTTTGATGACAATTTACCCAAAGGACTTTCCAATGTTAATGCATGATACATATTTTGGGTATGTTCAAAGTGGAATGTAATTTGATACTTTTCTCTGGATTGTTTGTGTAGGAGGATCCAGTGGCCAATCTACCTCGCATCGTACCATCCTTGTTCATGTCTCCTGGTGGGGATCGGTTCTACTTCCTCCTGTTTCATTTCTCTCAGTATGTCCTCTATAAAGTCATCAGACAGGAGAACAGTAAGAGCACGCCTTATACTCAAGTGTTTGGGTTTTTGTTTCAGTCAAAATGTAAATTGGTAGCTCATGAAAAGCCGGGCAGGAAGTCTTGCTTTATTTTTTTAAGATAACTGCTAAGCTAGCCATACTTTACCTGCTGTATCTAATCAAGGTTCAGGAAGTCTTGCTTTATTTTGCTAGATTACTGCTGAGCTTGCCATACTTTACCTGCTGTATCGAATCAAGGTTCAGGAAGTCTTGCTTTATTTTGCTAGATTACTGCTGAGCTTGCCATACTTTACCTGCTGTATGGAATCAAAGTTTTAAAAGTTGGATGTTGTTACATTGGATTGTTCTTAGAATTAGAAAGGCTCCTGGTTGAGACTACACTGATTCGGTTAAAAATACAAAAATTAATTTGTAAAGTACCAAAAAACAATTTAAAGATGGAAACAAATTCTTTAATAAATAAACAAGCAGCTACTTATGACACAGCATCATATACAATGTAGCACATGACAATCAACACCAAAAGGGTCAAGTGACGAATAACAATAACTCCTTTTCTCACAGGTAAGAAAGAGCGAGAGATACTGCAGAGACCCAAATTACTACCGGCAGTCTCCCATCTAGGGCATATCATGCTCAAGACGACCCAAGCAGCCACTGTTAGACATAGGAACAGATTCCTTGAGCGAGCTCAACTGATGGTGTTGCTGCATAGAGAGTGGAAACAATATGCAAAGTAAGAGCTTGTATTATGCAGTATGCAAAACGAGTGAATTCTTCATTTGGGAAAAGCTACATACATTGGATGATTAGTTGGGCAGAACTATCTCGAGTCGTTATTGATGATTGAGTATTATATTGATGTTATTACAGTGAGCTTGTGAAGGAGCATAGACAGTTGTCCAAACAGCTACGTGATATTGAACATGAGATCAGAGACTGCCAGGCGGCATCATATGATCAAGCCAAGGCTAGGGGCAGTCCTGTCACCATGAGGCGTCGATCAGGTGGTATGAAGAAGGGAGAACAAGAAATGCACGCTGTCAAACGGACTCAGAAGATGCAAAAGGTAAGATTGGTCAGAAAAGTGAGGGTTCTCACCATCAGAATATTTCCTTTTAAGCTGTGTTTGCATTGATTTGTATTTCGTAAAAGTTGTGTCTATAATGATTGTACCCGTATGTAGCCAATTCATGAGTTAACTTTGCGCGAAATTAACACAATATTTGTCCAAATCCTACAAAAGCTAAGGGAGCTTTGGAAGGCAGTGGACTCATTTTATGTCACCCAGGCAGCAGAGAGAGACGTAGTGACCTCCGTCTTGCAAGAGGTTGAGAACAAATACCGTTTAGATGCAGGGGAAATCAATGTCCAAGTACCAGAGATGTTGCTCCGAGAATGTCAACAAGAACTCCAGAGGGTAAAGTTTAAATGCGTGATTCTCAAAAAAAAATTCAAATCTTTCATCTATGCACTTTTTGTATTTTTTATGAGACATTCCGAGGATAAAGTTTCAATATCTGTTTAGTTTCAGTTTTTGTAAATCAAACGATTGATAATTACATTTTTCTTGATGATGATAGATGCAACTTGATTTCACATGAAGAGATCAAAATAATAAATACTACAATAGCAACAGTAGGCATAATGCAAAGGCTTGTCTTGGCTTGTCCTTAGGACAGACAAACAACTAATTATTGATCCTAATATTAAACTTCCTATACATAGCTGACAGGAGAAAAATTGTGGTAACTTTATACCGTGATGGGTTTTTTTTTCCAGCGTAACGTTGGAAATACCTATGAAGGAGGTCAACTTAATCTTGTCACGTTGATCCAGCTCTGGAATCTCTCACTCCATCTCTACTTGGAGAAAATCCATCAAGGTGGGTTAAGAACGGATTCTAAACAGTTAATGACGGTAGTTGATAGTAAGACATGCTGGTGTATTAATGGGGGAGCCTTGCTCGATGGGGTACCCAAGCATGCTAACATACCAGGGCCCAATTTCATAGAGTTGCTTAAGCAGAACAAAAATTGCTTAACTATTGTCTGCTAAGCAGAAATGAGCAGAAAAACCAATCACAAATTGTACATGTGACATGGTAGCTTGGTTGGTAACCTTATTCTGGTAATAATAATTTGTTGTGCTTAGCTACTTTTTGTGCTTAAGCAGCTCTATGAGATTGGTTCCTGAGGTTTAACGACTATTATTCATGGTTTATAAAACATTCATTCTGCAGCACAAGGGCTGAATTGCATGAAGTCTACATTAAAAAGAGTAAATACTTTACATCTTCAACCAAAAGAATAATCCAATTAAAATCTGTGTATGCTCTAAGCACACCTGTATATCAGCCGATCTTCTTCTGCACCTTTAAACTGTCACAATAATGAATTGATTTTCAAAACGTTAAGTATTCCTTTCCTTTTGTCCTCAGCACCAATGCCAAGATTTGAGAACTACTCTACTGATTTAGTGACTCAGGTTCACACCCACCATGCACACCTTGCCAATACACAGGCCGTCAGGTAAACCAGTGTGTTCTAGTAAAAGTCATGACAAGTTAACTCTATCACCTAAAGGGATATTTCTAGCTTCTTCTTTTTTTTTGTTCTCCTCTGTAAAACACTTAGACTTCTTTTGCAAGAATGCTACCACAATTTCATTGCACTGCTTACCGTGGAACTTGTGCACTTATACGCCCTACCATGGCCTGTAGGAGTATGCGCTTTACAGGTAGCCGTAAACGCAGAATTCTGTGGTAAGAAGCCCCATGAAATTGGGCCCCCGATTGTTTTTCAAAATATTCCTTGATCTACATTTTACACATAGCCTGAGTGAGGCACAGAAGCTGTACAACATTCATCCATTTATCAAAAGCCTAAAGGTGAACTGCGTACAGTTCCTTGAGAATTGATAAATCTGTATCGTAGTGTATAGGACTCTTTGGCTAATATCACCATACTCTCTCCTTCCCCGTCTTTGTGACGTACAGATCCACATTAACCAATGAGTTACTACCAGAGCTGAAGACGTCAGTGAGTCGACTTCGTAAGAAATTCAGCGAGGGGAAAACGCCCAGCAGGAAAGACACACTCAAGTCTTTTCAGCTCAGTGTAAGCTACAAACAATTCCACTCTAGAAATCCTTGCTGAGTATGATTGAAAAAGGGTAAACAATGTGGTTTTGGGTTTTTTTTTTGTTACTAGGTGGAGGGGGGGGTGGACCAAACTACCTGGGCCCAGTTTCATAAAGCACAAAAACTTGCTAAGCACAAAAAATTATTGCTTAGCAGAAATTGGTTACCAGCCAAAATTCCATAAAGTTTACAATGTTTATGACTGGTGCCCCTCTCATGTTATGCTTAGCATAGAAAATTGCTAAGCAGTATTTTCTGCTTAACAGCTTTATGAAATTGGGCCCTGTGGTTCTATTCTGAGACATTACCTTGTTTCAATCCAGGATTTTCATCACAGCAGACAGATCTTTTTTTCTTTTTTCTTAAGAATTCTTTAATATAATTGGCCTTTGCATAAAACTAATCGCGTTAGACATAGCCCCACACCAAAAAAAGAGAATTGTCCCCAACTGATACTATCAGATAACCTGTTTGTCAATTCAGAGCCACTTGATATTGTCTTAGTCTCTAGGTCTAGACCTACTGCCTCCTACCCCACCCGTCTCCTTTGAACCGGCTGCTGGGAGATCTCAAGACGAAACACCCACGAGGCTACCTGCCGCAGGGACGCTCAAAATAAATACATCAACAGGTGAAGATTTGCAGCAGTTTTCATACTGATAGTTGGTTTTACCAAGATGGTCGTTAGTTATGATTGCTTTTGAACACAGCGAACATGAATAAGTAATTTGACAGAATGAAACATAGTTTTATAGTCTTTTTTTTTGTCTGAGTCAGTTTTTACATATTTTAGCCAGCACAAATAACATTGTCAGTCAAACAATTGTAATGCTTCAAGTATTCCAATACTTTCATTTTTCATAAACAGTTTCATAAACATAAGACATTTCGTGACGTACATCTTTCTTAAGAAAGACACATTATTTATACCAAATATCTAGTTGAAGTGCAAGATTTATGATTTTTTTTGTGTGTATATTTATAGTGCAAGTTTTAATGTAACTTTATTGTTTATACTATTGAATCCTTTACATGTATTCATTGCATAGGGCTCTTAAGAATATCAGTTGTGTTCATTCCGATTAGGCTTATCCTGTTTAAATTCAACTGTAAATAATGATGACTTAAATTTGTGATTTTCCCACCAGATACTCCAGAGGCTGTGTCCATGTTAAGTGAGACCATAAATAAAGATGCACTTAGACATGCTGGCCTGGTGCAGGGAACACCAACAAGCATGCTTGGAGATCTAAGGAAACAGACCAATGGGTAAGCATTTTATATAGACTTGTAGTTTCCCATCTCGACCCCTACCTGGTCAGGTCGGTCGGTTGGACAGATTGGTCGGTTGGTCAGGTGGCATGGTCAGGTCAGTCAGATCAGCGGTTAAGTCAGGTCAGACAGGTCAAGTCAGTCAGTTTAGGGTCGACCAGTCAGCTCGGTCGGTCAGATCGATTGGTCAGGTCAGGCAGTTAGGTCAGGTTGGTTAAGTCAGGTCAGTGAGGTCGTTCAGTCCAGTTGATCAGTCAGTTCAGGTCGGGTCAGGTCAAGTTGGGCAGGTTGGTCAGGCCAGGTCGGGTGGTCTGTCGATCAGGTCAGTCGGTCAAGTCAGATCAGTTCGATCGGTCGATCAGTCAGGTTGGTCAGGTCAGGTCAGGTCTGTTGGTCAGTCGGTCAGGTCAGGTCAGGTCAGTTAGTCGATCTGGTGGGTTGGTCAACCTGAAGTCCCAGTTTCAGGGGCCTGACCAATTTCTGGGTCAGGCTGCACAGAAACAAACATGGCTTGTGCCTGCTCCCTGTGACCCAGACACTGGGTCAATTCAGACTCTGAAGTATTTAGAGTGTAACAAACCACCGTCACTTATACCAGTTAGTTGTGCAGAAAAAGGCACAAGGAAGCTAAATTCCTATGTCTTTTATTCTGATGCTTCAAGAAGTTTTACCCACTGAGTTTTGGTAGATACATTCTTTCCTTTATACCTCAGAAAAAAAACCAATTTGACCTACATACAAGGTTGGTGCTCTAGACACCTGTTTGGTGGTCTAGACACCTGCTTTAGAATATCGATAGTTGTTCAGTTTATGTGCGAGATGTCTCTGTTTTTTTCCTGGCAATGACTGGGTATACAGTCGTTAATGGGGAAACCTATACTAAATGATTGAATGTTTGTTATTACAGTCCATCCAAGCTACCCATCCCAACAGGAAGTACATACCCAGAGACAACCCAAAACCGCAAGAGGGTGAAATCGGCACCATCTAAAGTGGTACCCACAGCGACCCATTCATCACTGCATACCCCGTCCCGGCACCTAGGCACCCAAGCAACTAATGACACTCAGATAAATGGTGCTGCATCCCATAAGAAGGCTGCGAGAGTGGGCAGGATGGAGCGGGATGTAACCCAGGGGTACAAGACACAGCCCAGGAAGGGGGCTGAGAGTAGAGTGAGTAGAAGAATGACGGATCATAGGAGAGAGGACTTGACAGAGAAACCATGGAGACGAAAGAAAACATCCAAAACAAAGGTTTGCTGCCCTTACATATGTGAGAGTAATTGAATTCAACTGATCGTAAATTTGTTCAGCTCAAAAAATTTCTTACTGCCCGAGTGCTTGTGTCATTATTTTTTGTTGTTGATAATTATCAAAAAAATATTTTGAGAAAGCGTTTAATTTTTCAGCACATAAAAATTAATAAAAGGTGTAACTGTCTCAAAAAAATATGCAACTATTATTGAATTTCACAGGCTAGTTGTGTGACATGCCTCTTGAAAAACTTAAGAATTTGTATGAATTCTTACAAATATGAACAGTTGTTACCCTAGAGTTATATACTTTTTGAGGCTTTGCATGGTGAAGTATCAATGTATATTTGGTTTGCGGTAACACCATGTGTATATCTACTAGCTGTGTAGATTTGTTCTTTGGGAACTAGGTCTTGCTTTTTATTCTACTGCCGCGGAGTAGATTTTGGAAATTGGGAGACTACTTCGGGAGACTACTTAGTTCTGAAAAGAACTGTCCAGCTTATTAGCTACTACCTGGGCGGAGGGTAGGAAATCGGCCGGGACTACTACTTTAGCTTAGTGGATCGGATCGAGGGGACTTCTCGTTATTAACTTCACTGCCACAGAGTGAGTTCTTAATTGGCCTCAATGTTTCCACTAGCTTGCTCTAGTCATCGTCAGGAGACTGACGGCAGTAGAATAAAAAGCAAGACCTAGTTCTCTAAGAACAAATCTACACAGCTAGTAGATACCCTAGAGTTGTACAGCATTTTACCCTACCTAGAAGCAACATGGCTACTATGAGTTCATTGTGTATCAACTCTTTATCTCATCAGGTATCGGGTCATGATGAAACCTCCCAGTCTCTGTCATCACACACACCAGTAGCTTCTACAATCATTAGAGATGTCATGTCAAATGCCTTGAGGCCTAAGACTACTACACCAAGAGCTCATCAGTTACTTGTCGATCAGGTCAGAGGCTATCCACATTCTAGTTGTTTCAATCTTGTAAAGCAGCACATTTTAAACAATATTCTTACACGGGGGATAAGGAATTTTAGACCGCTAGTCTTCTTTCATAGAGCGTGTGGTTATTTTTTCTTCTTGCTTTGACCAATAGATTGCTGATGCAGTTACTATAGGAGGGAATATAACACCAGACTTCTTGGAGATTTTAAAGACTCAATCAAAAGAGAACTCTCCACTGGATTTGGCTGTTCAGGATCCCGTGGCAGGATTAGGTGAGTCAAGTTTCATACACTAGACCCTTACTAACGTTTTGTAAATATCTCAAGCATAAGATGAAATTACAAATGTAGACCGAGTACAAGTTTTGTTGAGGATAAATTTAGTGTTGGGGAAATAAATATGAAATGGATGTTATAAAACAAAACAGAGAGTTTTTTTGTTGTTCATCGTCTTTTTTTTGCAGGCATGACATTCTTCCTACTTTAGTCTGATTTCCGATTATTTTCGCCTTTGAAAAAAACAGACAATTGTGCATAAATAACCTCAAAAGTCTATTAAAGCCAACACCACACGTAGGTCAGCCTTTGTACTGAATAAATTAATAAAATGTTCCTACTTTTTTTTCTAAGGACAAAATATGCCTGGTTTATGGCAGCATGGATATATATAGATATATATTTGTATGTTTTACTTCAGATCAAGAGGCCTTTATCAGCAAAGATAAGTTGAAGAGAACGCCTGTTTTAGATGAGAGTACACTTGGCACCTCAAGGTTAATGGATACACCTCAAGACAGGCTCCCTTCTAAAACACTCTTTGATTCAGACTCAAGCCCTGATATCCCTACAAGCCAGAGGAGAGAACCTATGGGTGCTACAGATACGCAATCGTACGAGTCCCAAGAACAGAGCCTTGAGGGAGACACCACAGGGGTACACATCGGTAACCTCCTTGACCTGGAGTCACCCGAGACCCGAGGAGAGATGTCTTTCCTGTCATCTAATCGTCTCCAGAACCATCTTCTTGATTTTGAAGTATCACCAGATGCTAATAATGACCAACAATCCTTTAATACTGCTCGTGAAGATGGTTCTCCTTTTCTCGTAAGGAGGCCAGAGCTCTCTGAGGATCTTGAGCAAACCCTAGCTGAAATTTTCCAGACCAGGACACCTCAGTTATCACGACGAGCGAAGACGAGGATTGCGGCTCAAAAGCAGAAGGAACCACTTCCAGGTTTCAAAGAGGAAGACGATTCGACTTTATCCACACATGGTACTCCACTACTACCGCACAGAGACACTGATTTTATTGAAGGGCTAACTCCAGATTTAAATGCGATACGTCAAGATAGGATTAGGAGGCAGAAACAGACAAGAACTCAGCTACCACAGGCCCAGGATCCAAGGGCCTCAGCTGAATTGAGTAGCAGCAAGGTTCGGCAAGTAAGTGGTGGCTCACAAAAGAGTGTGACTTTTTCTGATCACGTTGATCAGCAAAGCTTTAATATCAGTGACTTTAGCCCTGACCAGTCAAACATTGATACGCCACCAAGCAAAGACCAAGAGTCAGTTGATGACTCGTATGTCCAGGCAGGACAGCCAAGGCCGAGTGGCTACTCAGTCCTTGGAATGTTCAACGAAGGATCAATTGAAGAACATGAAAGCCCGAAGAAAGCTACCAACACTTTCCTGAGTGAAGTTTATCTTACACAGTCCCCTCCCCCGCCTGATAGACCCGTTGAAGGCCTCTTTACAAGCCCTTTAGAAACCGTTCTTCTGTCAGATTCCGACATAGGTCAGGACCATTCTATGAACCTCTCCAAGGCCATTGATGACCTCCTGGTTCCTATTTCCCCTGACATCACCCCTTCTAGGACCCCAAAGCTCACTGCAAGACACACCTCAAATTGGATGCAACAACATAGCCAGAGGAACGCTGCGACTCCACACAAAGATAAGAATACTTCCTTGGCAGAACCTTCTTTGAATCAGACCGATGATGTCATCACGATGACATCTGGGTCTTCACCGCTGCTACAGGAATTGTCCAATTTACATCTTTCTAGATTGTCTGGTGCCCAGTATTCTGCCACACCAAGTCGGTATACACCTGACACCTCAATAAACTTTGGTCTTCTAGGTGAGTATTTTCATTGTTGGTTTTCATTTAGTTTTTTTATGAAAACAAATAAAATAAAATTGGAGGAAAAAAAGAGGATAGTGTTCAAATAACCCAAACTGCGACTCCTCGTCCATTCCTAAAATCAGTCTGTCCAATGCGGAACAGTGTATGTTACTAAAGAGTCTCTATACAATTCAAAATGTAATTTAACTGAAAAACAATAAGTCTGCTCATAAAGTTGTAGATAGTTGAACTGCTAGAGGCTCAGTTGTCCCCTTCATGGACTTCTCTAGCATTAAGAACGAGAGACTGTTTTATAAATTTAAAAGATGTTTTCCTTCTTGTCTCTGATACAGATGAAGATGATTCTATTTTGCTTCCAACCTCACCAGCTGTCGGTCAAGGAGTACTTGTAGATATTGATTCTCCTTCAATGTAGCTACGGCTGGGGGTCAACCAATCCCATCTATTGGAGCTTTATTCAACCATTCTCATTTGTGGTTACAACACTGGTACTCGGCCTGGCGGTTTATCATTCTCAGCCAGATTCACCTTTGACCTCTGTTGGTATCACACCTGACTACATTGTTGTACAGTGAAATGGTTCAGTTTCATTGACATGACAACTGCAGCTTGTCTTTATTCTGGACATGGTATTCCAAACATTGCACCAGTCTATACTCGTATTAAACAAACTGCTTAAAGATGTCTATGTCATGGGGTACCATTCTATAGAGATTTTACCATTGCACGAAAGGTAAGGAGTCTCTTGGTGGTCTTTGCATTGGTGTCTTGTGCGGACATTTCAAGACATTTGTTGTGTCTTACAACAACTACTTTCATTAAAACTAATTACTTGCACATCGTTATACAGCAGCACGTCTGTAGCTACATTTGTTTTTTATTAATTCTATGCAATTCTGACGTCAAAATAGTTATATAAATTGTCAGTATGTTTGAAACTAAAAATAGTTTGCATAAACTGAAATGAGCGACAAGTTAATTTGACTCAAACTTCATTCATCAGTAATTCAAATGGAAGCATTGCTTTTTTATGTGATCACCTTCACACCTATTTTAATTTGTCAATATTTTATTCAATTTGTGGTGAATATGTTGCCCACGCATGCAATGCAGTATTTTATAAGAGAGTTCCTTATGTGAAAAATCTACACCGAGTCAATATGTGACTACTGAATATCAGAGTGCAGCATACAGAAAGAAAAAAAAATAATATTTTTTACAAATTTATTTAGTAAGATTATGTGATGGGTTCAGTTCTTGCGAGTTTATTAGTGAGCTTGAGTTAATCTAGTTTTAGGCAGACAGTTAATTTCATGAATGCTCTTTTTTATTTCTTGGTACAAAATTATAATCTTTAATCCCAGAGTATTTTTAATAAAAAAATGCCCAAAACCTAGTGATGAATTTGATTAGTTATCTACAGCAATTACCGCAGCAGTAAGTGCAACCTTAGCGTCGTAAGAAAAATAATTACATTTGTGTGTAAATTCTTGGCGCCAAACTTAAAAAAGCTATTTAGCAGTAAATAATTGCTTTATACTTTTATTTCAGCAAAGTAGGGCTAACTGTTAAAGTAAGATTTTTTATGTTTATCAAATGTAATGCCTAACAGCTTTAGGTGTGACAAAGTACACTCTATCAGCTCAATAAGCCATTTTGGGATATGGTGGACACAATCAGTTTCTAGGTTTGGGTAAATTTGTTTGTGAACACCCAAAACCAAACAGTGCACTTCTGAAGTGTCCACCATATCTCAAAATGGTTAGTGTTGATGCATGAAAGATTTCATGGTTGAATACAACTGGGCCCAGTTTCATGGCTCTGCTTACCGTAAGCAAAGAATCAACGCTTAAGGAAGCAGGGAATTGTTTGCTTACATCAAGCGTATTTCACGGGTTAGCCAAGAATTGTTGCTTGTGCGCGTGTGTACTCCACGTTACTAGGCATTCTTCGCTTACACAGCTAGTGCAGAAATTTGGCACTTGCACAGTAAGCGGAGAATGGTGATCGCAAGCGCAGAATTTGGCGGTAAGCAGAGCCAGGAAATTGGGCCCTGATGGGAACGTGCAGCTAAAAATGAAATTGTATCCGATTGGAAGTGCAGGGTATTCTTGATTTACCAGAAACTGACAAGTTATCCACAAAATCTGAAGAGTTATTCATAAATAAATTCTAAACTTTGCAGAGAAGACATCTTGTTTTTGGAAGATTCCTACAACTGAGAATTATTAAAATGTTACTGTAACTTTGAAGGTGTCTTGCTAAAAACCACAGAATAATTTCATATTTTCTTTCTCCAGAGTAGTCATTTAACATTGTACTTCTCAGTCGAGTGTAAAATAATTTATGAAGTGTGGATTGATTTGATATAGTACAGCCAAACTGAAACAAAATGTAATTTGAGAGAAATAAATTTTTATGCTTGCATTAAGTTTGTAAATGATAACAGATTAATTTGTTTCAAGTTTCTATAATCCAGTCTGGAAGTAAGATGGTGTCCATGTTTGATTGCTTGCCAATTAAAGGAGCAACCTTATAGCAGTAATTGTTGTCACGGTAACAGTGCTAAGCAACCATAATGAAGCAGTTCTCCCATTGGCTGCATTACATAGATTTCCTTCACAACAAGAGATGCAGGCACCAGTTCCAAAGGTCAACCAGCATCCAGCCTCGCATTTGGAAACACATTTACGATCCATGAAATACTTCTCGTCCATCACGTAGGATTTCTTGGTCTGTGAATCAAAACCGAGAGCTATTTAATTCCTCCCCAAAGGAAGGTAAATGGATTCCATCTCCAAAGTTTTACTAAATGTGGGTTCTTTTTCACTATCTCTTATCTCATGTGGTAAAACAAGAGAGACCAAGAATCAAACAGAGAAGATATTGTTTTTATTGTGGATATTATATTGGGGGAATTTATAGAATGGATCATCCTACCATGCAGATGCCGTCACAAGAAGCTGTAGGTGTATTACTTGACTTGTCTAGCATCTCGCCGCAAAAGTCGGGGTCTGCTACCAAGTTGCAGTTAGATCCGCAGTTTGGCGGCCTGGCCAATATACCGTGACAGGAATAACACTCGGTCTCTAAAGTTACAACCAAAAAGTTAACTTAGTTTTTGCTTGAACATAACGGACGCGTAGGCCTACTATTTTGTTAATGTTTATGGTTTACGTAATGTCACAATCAATCAATCAAATCAAATAAAGTAACCTTACGTTTGGCGTTAGTGGCCGAAGCAAGGCACATGACAAGGCCTAGTAGGAGCAACACCATCTTGTGAGCACGCCCCTACTACTTGGAAAGCAAAGGAAGAAATAGACCAGGCAATATTGAGTTACAATAATTTGATGTTTCAGAATTAACGTAACGTTACATCAATAATACAAACACTAACAGTCAGAAGAATCATCAAATTATTTAAAAACCTCACCTGAGTTTGTTTTGAGAGCCGCCTGTATTTTTACCCTACGGCACGGCAAACCCGTTATTTAATTTGAACTATATGTTGCAACCTTCCCAATCCCTATAAAGTATTTGTTTGTGATGGTTTGCATTACTTTAGCTCAGCCGATTATTTAGTGCGCGAAATAAAATTGTTCCGTACGCGTTTGAGAGCAACACAGTGAACTTCGGTCTTGGTTTTATTGTGTGGGTTTGCGTCGTCTCTTTGAACGCGATTCAGTTCAGACGCGCACGCAAATTGCGCGCGCTTGATAGTTTTACCTCCCTTTTCAACACAAATTAATTTTTTAAATACCAACACAGGGACTAACTCTACGCGAAATTGTTAGACAAACCAACATACGGCAAAGAACTCAGATCAAAGACATCGGAAAAGACCAAGGATAAAATGGAAATGGGCAGGACACTTATCAAGAAGACATGGCAACAGGTGGACCAAGAGACTAACCGAATGGCAACATAGAAATGGAAAAACAAGAAGTCTGAAGGAGGAAGACAGAAAAGAAGATGGAGAGATGAAATCCAGACAAACAAACCTGGCAACTTGGACCAAAAATAGCAAAGATTAGAAGAGAATGGAAATTGCATAAGGATGGCTTATTCCAATAACGGATGAACGCAGCCTGGTGCCGATGAATGTAATGGGCGTAAAGAAAAATAGAGGAAACAGTTTTGCCGTTTTTCTTGAGTTTTTCATCTCTGAAACTTGTTAATGCATTCACAGACGTCTTGACAGACATAAGAATATCACTTTTATATTTATGTAAATCCATAGCACTGCCAAGACGTTACATCAACACATGACTTGTAAAAAACACAATGGATATTAGAAAAACCATGAGGGTCACTTTGAGAAGCCATTTTATTTATAATCACAGTCTTGGATTAAGGTAATTGTACAAGTAAAGTAACAATAAACAATAAACACTATTATAAAGACCGAACAAATGAAAACCATTATAAAGACTAGTCAGTAACTTCAACGAAATTTCGTACACTCTCCAAGTCTAATAATTGTTACATAATTCTGGTGAAAACTTGAAACACTAATTTTATGACACAACTTTGTAGAACAAAATTTTAATAGAAAAGAATAGTTTCATTTCTGACATGTTCTGCACCGAAAGAAAAAAAAGCAGAGCCAAATTTTATAAAGTGGTGAATCAAAAAATTGTGCTAAGCATATTTGTTTGCTGAGCAAAAATTTAGCAGGTAACCTTTCACATTACAAACACATTACATGGTTATTTGGCTGGTATTCTCTTTCTAATAAGCAAAAACCAAATGTTCTCTCAGCAGAAATGTGTGACATACATTATTTGAGTAACAATTCAATAAAACTAGTCTCATTGCCATGGTCAAAATGAACAAAATTGTGTAACTGTTTATGTAGGCCTATACATTCAATGAAAGTTCACAATTGGTAAAAACTGGTAATGAACACTGCTTTGACTTTAAAATAATCATAAAGAAATAAGTGACACTCTACTTTGCAAACTCCCATGCAATAACAAAAACAAAACAGGCACTTCCTGTCAAAACTCAAAACCGGGTTTATTTATTTGGCTCATCAAATAGATGAGATCGAAAAGAGATTTCAAAATAACGCCTAATTGGGGCCTTCAAGGCAAGTATTTTTCTCAATATATACAATACTTAAGGCATCACATGATCACATTGATATCATGGTTGATGTTCTGGGCCCCATTTCATGGCCCTGCTTACCGTAAGCAAAGAATCTGCGCTTACGGAAGCAGGGAATTATTTGCTTAAGTTAAGTGTATTTCACGGGCTAGCAGAGCATTGTTGCTTGTGCGCGTGTGTACTCCACGTTACCAGGCGTTCTTCGCTTACGCAGCTAGCGCAGAAATTTGGCGCTTGCACAGTAAGCGGAAAATGGTGATCGCAAGCGCAGAATTCGGCAGTAAGCTGGGCCCAGGTTGTCTTCACATGTTACTGTATCCGAGAAGTGTCTGATTTATACAGTGTAGGTGCAGGGCATCATTTGATTCTCAGTTTAAGAATCTACAAGCTTGAAGTGTCATAAAAACAGTGAACAATGCTTCGTAATTACTGGTGATTTTGATTGCATTATTACACAAAGATTCATAGCAGCAATAATAACAATGGCTAGCTAACTGTTCATCTTTCAGGCATCCATCTTGACACTGAGGGATGCAACCTCTGACGATACTTATCTTCTGATCAATCATATAGATTATTACCTTCTGTAAAGAAAAGAAGAAAAGGAAGAACAGATTGGGTCATGAAATCGGATACACTGTAATCTATAGCATTATTTTCAAATATTTGTTTTTAATGAAGTGATGTTTGATACTGTAGAGCTTGTAATTCTAATGGAACACATATTTTTCTCTTTTTTTTGTTCATGAAGGTACAGGGGCTTTTTTATCAATTTTTTCCCCCACCGGGATCTCACGGAGACAAGTGCAAGTAAAAAAGGAAACCAACCCTTATTTATATTTGCTTATTTTTGTATTTAATTGAAACATTGAATGTGTTCTTACAGCACAAATAGACCGGTTGGTGCAACTTGTTGTGTTGATGATGTCATCAGGGTATAAGGTGTCTCCACAATTAGATGCTTCTCCTAAAAGTCCTTCGCATTGGTAGCACTCAGTATCTGTAACAAGAAAACAAAACACAGAGATGATTCGGTAGGCCTACATTTTGAAAATACTCTTTAATAACGCGTAATGGCAGAAAGTACGTTTACCCTGCCCCTGCCCCCCCCCCACCGCCCCCCCTAACTGTCACTGAGTGATAGTGTCAGTGTCAAATTGAGTAATCGGATCAGTGATAAACGGTGTACTGTTACTGTGGTGTTACGCCTTGTTTGAACTTGTTTTTAAAAAACCCAATGAATAATTACTTGAAGAAATTAACAGAAGGCATTTACAATTAGCACATTACCACGTGCAAATAAGGTTTTTGTTGCAAAGTTGTAATTTGGAAGGCAAATATTTGGTAGTTGTGTTTTACATACCTGAGACAGTGTCATTTCCGTTGGTGGCTGTTGTGGGAACCAGTGTAGTTGCCGACAAAACCAACACTCCGATAAAGAAGGACAAACTTATGTTCAGCATTCTCTCCTTTATATTCCACATGAAAGTCCTCACAATAAAGTTTTTTTCTTTCCGGTGTCGATGAAGGAAGGATCCGCAATGGAGGTTTATTTAATATTATTAGTTTTTCAGATAAATTGTAAAAAGGAAGTGCAGTTCTTTATGCACACGCCCGGCCCCCGCAGCGCAAAAAGTTTTCAACTCAAATGTTTTTGATATCGTAAGCTTCAAGAGAGGGCGCTGCAATTTTTACCAGTAAGTATCCAACATAGAACAGCCGTAGCATATTTACAATCAACAGTCGTATGATGCGTAAGCTGTCTCAACGACCGACTGAGAGTAGGTCAAAATGGCAGACGAAAATCAGCTGGATTTGTCGTCGTCCGCAAGTTCGAGTCAGACTTCTGACCAAAAGTAGGTCAAATGCTTTTTTCAGTATTTGCTGTGATATAAAAAATGCATTTATAGTTTAGTGTTTGATCGGTTTACCACTTTCAATGTTTCAGGCAAAAAGCCAGGTATAACAAATTTCGTATGCATTAATTTTTGTTGTTGACCAGTTGCAATATGTGTTCTTTCATCGGATCCTTTCATCTAATTCTAAGCATGGACGTACAAAATTCCCCTTCATGATCAAGCAAGCTGCAACTAGCTAGCACTTAGCAGCAGTTAAAGATGTGTAGTAGTTGCGATCCCCTCGGCCTCAGAACCTTACCCATTGGCAGTACGGGTGCATAGGCTTTTTACAGGAATTTTTGCTTTGGTGGGATTTCTTACAATAGTCGGACATTACTAAAATATGTTTCTCAGATGACACTGACTGACCTAATGTCAGACAATAGAAGGACAACCCACTATAAGAGATATCCAATATCAGAAGACACGATAAACCATTACCATGATTACTGTGCTTGTGGTAATGTCTTACAATACTAGGGCATCCCACTATCATGACTATTTGAAGAACTCACTTTTAAAACCAATGCAAACTCATCCCATCCACGGCAGCCATGCCTGCTAATCTTTAAACATTCAATCCCGTTGTCATGCAGTTGACATGCCGCGTGCAAAACATGTGCAAGCGATCTCCAAAAATACCCAAGTTACTGGTAATTATTATAAATCCTAAAATAAGTAAAATGTACCTAAAAATATGAAAAGCAAAATACTCATTTTACCTCCTGAAATTTTAAACAAAATGTTCCTATATTCTATGGGAGTTTCAATAGAAAACAAGAAACTGTAAAAATTATTATTATCCCAACCTGAAGTAAGTACCTGCCAAGATCACCCTGGGGGGTCTTTTCACGCTGAACACGATAACGCTATTCACAACACGCTAAACTGGATCGTTTTGGCCGAAGGGCTTGCCAAATAAATATTGTCTCAGTATTGTAAGATTTTACCACTACGAGAGGGCAATAATTTCCGATCATAATAAGAAATCCGACTATTGAAGGACTGGTATTGGTAAGAAGGATGTCTGGTAAAAAATTGATGCACCCGTACTGATTGGGGACCGTCGGGAGGAAGGTCGCGATTTGAAATGTCTCTCTACTGAATTCCTCTCGCAGAGAGAGAACACTTTGTGCAAAGTTAAATTGTGACTAGATTGATGCTTAAATGCAGATTAATAAGGTGGTAATATTGAAGGGCGATTACTTAATTTAATTAAGTCTTAACGAAACACTCGCGATCTTCGCAAATATGGACAAGAAGACCACAAATGACAAACACAAAGAAAGGGTGCAAAATGTTTGTCCTGCAAACTACAAAGTTAAAAGTATAATTTCCTTTTTATCTTGTTTCACTTTTCAATAGGTTAAACATGCAACAAGACAAATCTGCTAATAAATGTGACTTCAATGACAGGCCAAATATTGTCGAAATGAGAGGTAAGTTGTGACTAAACTTTGTTGGGACACATTATGACAATTGCAGAGAACTTGAAGTTGTTTTGTTGACTGAGACAAATATACTAGAGTTAAGAAGTGGAAATTTGGGTGTTTTTTTTCAGGAAATGTTTTGATTGAGTTAATATTTAAATATTAAACTTTAAAGATCATCAGGATAAGATTCAAAATCTGACTCCCATCTTTTCACTCATAATATCCAATCTTACAATGAGTTTGTATAAAACAGTGATTGACAAAAGAAGAAAAAAGAGCTGTATGCATTCTAAAATAATGTATAACTACTAGCTCTCAGGAACTTGTAATGTTTCAGCTTATTTCTGTATGCTTAATCAGGAATTTAGAAAAAGAAATGGAAACAATTGATTAATGAATTCGTATTTGGGTTTATTTTTTCAGAGGCTCAAGGCATCAAGTACAACTGGGTCGACATTACAGAGGAATTCACTGAAGCAGCATCTCAACTTGAGCTAGGGGAACTCTTACATGATGCAAAGTAATGTACTCAGTTATTGGACCCAACAAACCCATGTCCCAGTAGGAGCTTAGGGTGAGGGTGGGTAAAGAGGGGTTTGTGTAGCAGCATCTCAACTTGAGCTAGGGGAACTCTTACATGATGCAAAGTAATGTACCCATTTATTGGACCCAACAAACCCATTTCCCAGTAGGAGCTTAGGGTGAGGGTGGGTAAAGAGGAGTTTGCGTAGCAGCATCTCAACTTGAGTTAGGGGAACTCTTACATGATGCAAAGTAATGTACCCAGTTATTGGAACCAAGAAACCCATGTCCCAGTAGGAGCTTAGGGTGAGGGTGGGTGAATCATTTCAGCTTGAACCAGAGGAGAAATGGTTAATTGATGGGACCTTCTGGTTATCATTGTGGGATTTATCATTGTGGGATTGGTTTCTGCCCCTTCTCATCTACCATGTAGCATGTTACCGTGTGGGTTTCTGCATAGCTTGCCATCGTGTAGACACAAAGTCATTGGTTATCTGCTTTTTTTTTCTCCCATAGCTTTGGTTTATTTGAGGCTATGTCGGCAATCGAGATGATGGATCCCAAGATGGATGCAGGGATGATGTGCAACCAAACTGGACGTCAAGTCATGGGGATGGAGCAGTCAATACAACACAGAGGACTCAAGATTAAAGACCTGTCTCCCGATGAGATCATTGGGATTATTGACAACACTCTAGCTTGTATTGTAAGTATCTCTTCGTCTCAAGACAGTAGGGGTCAGGGGTGAGTAAGAGATGAAACAGTCACCTGACGCAGAGCAAGGAAGAAAGAGGACTTGGTACCTCATGAGATTATTGACAATGCTCTAGCTTGTATTGTAAGTATATCTTAGCAAGCCTCAAGACAGTAGGGGTCAGGGAGTGAGTAAGAGATGAAACAGTCACCTGACACAGAGCAAGGAATCAAAGAGGAGCTGATTAGTACACAGGTGTTACACTCTCCGTTTCTTATGTTGACGGTACCATTTTGTTTTTACACATTATCTATACTCAAACTGTTCAAAGTTGGCAAAGATCTTTTTGTATTATTTGGCTGTAAAAGAATACAGACAAATGAGGTGGTGGGGGTGGGGGATGGAGTAGGGGCGGCAGTAGTGACCAAACCGATCTGAAGAGAAACTGTGTTGCTTATTGTATATTGGAAATTAAATGGCTGTTTAGAAGTGCTGTATTAATTGTTGTTGAATGGAAACCGTTGTTACCTTATTGAGTTCAACTGTTTCTATCTGTTTCAGGCTACATGGCTAGAGGGTCATTCTCTTGCCCAGACAGTCTTCACTAATCTCTACACTCATAATCCAGATCTTATAGAGGATAGATGTATAAGAGCCTTCACATTAGCTGCTCTCAAAATAGTAGATATCATCAAAGATAAAGTAGTAAGAGCTTCTGTATTTGAAGAGGTAAGACCAGCGCTCATTTTATGGCTCTCTCAGCAAAAACGGGTGTTACGAAGGAAATGTTCTAACACATCAGACTATGGGTTGGGTTTGAAATTACTGCAAAAGTAAAAAATATCTATCAATGGGTGCTCTGAACTGTGGAAATACCCACTAGGATTGGACATACCCACTAGGGTTGGACATACCCACTAGGGTTGGACATACCCACTAGGGTTGGACATACCCACTAGGGTTGGACATACCCACTAGGGTTGGACATACCCACTAGGGTTGGACATACCCACTAGGGTTGGACATACCCACTAGGGTTGACATACTAACTAGGGTTGGACATACCCACTAGGGTTGGACATACCCACTAGGGTTGGACATACCCACCAGGGTTGGACATACCCACTAGGGTTGGACATACCCACTAGGGTTGGACATACCCACTACGGTTGGACATACCCACTAGGGTTGGACATATCCATGTGTCAAGCAGAGTGTATTGAATACTAATTATAATATCTAGATGATGTAATTTATGTCGGTTGATCTGTGGCAGGATTAATCTAACCTTGTTTGAGTTTTACAGGAGGATTTCCAATCTATGACATATGGGTTTAAGCTAGCTCATAATGTGACAGATCTAAGAGTAGCCGGAATGCTGAGAGAAGTAGAGGAAGAATTTAACAGAAGGATTAAGGTCAGTCAAAGAAAAACAAATAATGAACAGTTATCTAAATATATTGCCGTATGAAACTTGAATTAAGGGTTACCACATAATCCAAACTTGATGAAACTTATGAAACATCAAAGATGAGTTTAATTCTTGTCATGTGCCTGGAAAAATGAAAGTTTTACTTGTAAAAAGGCGTAAGCAATTAATAAGAAAACTGAGTGTGAAAGTTTGATCATTTTTCTGGCTGTTTATTGGTCATTATAGGAAGGGTAAATTCTGCATGTGAATGGGAAAACAATGCAATGTCATATTTGTTTTTTGTCGGGAGCCATTTTGTTGCTTATGATCTGTTGGGAACAAGAAGTACTATGTGTGACTGGGAGAAGGGCGTAAAGCCTCAAGCTTCTTTCAGGCACACGACGATGTATCATTATCCACATTTTTCTCAAATTCTTTCTGAAACTCCTGTAATGTCTGACAGTAATGAGGCACTGTGCAACCACGGCAATGTAAGTTTTTTAAAGACAAAAACTAAATAATATTCTCTTGCGTTACCCAGAGTACACGAAGCAGACAAGGAGAGGTGAGAGATGCGGCAACGGAACAAGAGGTAAGAGAAGAAAAGCTTTTAACAAATTATTTTTTGACTATGGTTATGAAACTTGTGTCCTTGAGCAAGATGCTTTACTACAATTGCTTCTCTTCACCCAGGGGTATAAATGGATACCTGCAAGGGTAGAGGTTGATATTGTGTTTGAAAAAGCCTTCGGAGCGCCACGGCAGCCCGGGCTGTATACTCCCCAGGGAGCTGAGAAAGATTAAAAAGGAATATTATTGGCCCAATGACCAGGGTACTAATGTAAAGCGCATTGATACGTTATTGTAAAATGCACTATATAAGAACTTGTTATTATTATTGCTATTGTTATTATTATTTATAATAAAGAAGGATATTTATTGTATATTCCAAATTAGGTACTTATAAAAATGTAAATGTTTTAAGACTGTGCTTTTGTTTGATTCTGATTGTAGCACGAGCAGTGTGTTGCCGTTCAGTGTCGAATTAAATTCATCCGAATGTTTTACACGGCACTCTTGGCAACAAATAAGAAAGAGGTGAGTTCAAAATTCCGTCAGTACCAATGACTATGAGAGTGGACAGCGTAATAGATCAACTCAGGATTGATAGTAAATAAAAAAAAAAACTCTCTGCTTGTTCTGTGCAATGTCCAATAAAATCTTCTTCTTTTTTTATTTCACTGTGGCCATGTCAATTAATTTGCTGCTTCATAAAACTGAAAAAGGAGCCACCATCAGTAGATCCTGCCGTTACTCAATCAAGTCGGACATTCCTAAAAGACTTACTTTAAAGGATCTGTGTATGACCTTTGACATTTGTTTTGACCTAGGTCAAGCAGGGTGTGGAGGAGGCCAGAAAGCTTTTAATCCAAGCTGGTGATCTACTTCCTGTTATTAAGAAATCAATCCATCTAGGAATTCAACCCACTAAGCCAGACAGCCAAGGGGATCAAGAAAAAGCCTCAGGTAGTTAAAAAAACAAACAAAGTTTTATGTTATATGCTCAATGTCCAGGATAACAAAAGTTTACAAAACTTGAGTTACAGTTTTTGTATATGACATTCTGCTCTCACTTTCGGTACTTTATGGAGACCAAGGACAAAACAAAAAAGGGAAAACAAAAGGTCTCCACATGGAAATTCTAAAGACCGGGGTGCTCCGCAAGGAAATTTGTGTACAAAGTCTATGGGAAACTGTTAAGTGCAGGGACAAAGGAAAGAACAAAAGAATGCTCCACAAGGATGCATTTTTGAGAATGTGTGTTCTATCATTTAATATACATGTACACTTCAAACAGTGTGTGTACTCCTTTCTTTTCTTAGTCTTTGAATTGTTGTGTTTTTACAAAAATAACTCATTGTTGTGGAAGGTCTACACATCACCTTCAACAACAGTGAGTCATTGTTAAACTAATAGCTCCCAGATACCAGACATTCTCAGACATTTTTTGAAACTACTATTGCATGATATAATTGAGAGTCAATAGCTGTTTAATAAGTTTACCCCGTGTTTTGTACCATTTGTAATATGAAAACAATCCTACTCATAAATTGTAGTTAAAAAAACAAAACACACAAGACATTTTTACACACCAACCCAAACACCACTACATAAATTATTGGACTCCTGATGTGGTGTTATTCTAAATTGTTTTATAAATCATATTTCTTGTAGATTTTCCATTAATCATGGGTTTCGAGCCCTTGGTCAACCAGAGATTACTTCCTCCGACTTTTCCTCGTTACTCCAAGATTATTGATCGTGCAGCTGCAGTCAAATACTTTGAAGGCCTCATAGTTAGATTAAGATCTGTTTGTGAAGTCACAAATCTCAGCTCCTTCCACGCTATTATGGTAAGAAGTTACTCAAATATCCACTCACTAGAGTACAGTTATGAAAATCAAAACAAATTGAAGCGAGTCAGTATGTCCTACCATTGAACCAAATGATACTATTTTTGTCGAAGGCTTCACCCTTTTTCACTGCTGGAGTCCCATAGTTTCACTTTACTTTGTAGATTTATAATTTCTTTTACATAGTAATATATAACGTAACCATTTTGATTTACTGATATTTCAAAAGGATATCATAACACTTCAGTTTTGAAACGGCAGAAGATTTTTACTACTGTTACTATTTTGTTCTTCGTTACACTTTTTTTGTTGGTCGTTCACATTTCACCATATCATATAATAATAGTGTACATGTACAATGCGGCACAGCTGTCATTAATGACACTCATGTGTTTTATTGGATGAAGCAACCATAATACAACACCTTGAAAGTGCTGCAAGATGAGGCGACACATGCTGCTGCTAAACTATGCCAGAAACACCATGGCAAACTCCTTCTCTTAACAACATGTGTAACTGGGTTCTTTTACATGCATTACCCAACATACTGTACAAGACCAACGGCTTTACGTCCCATCCAAAGGACGAAGCAATAATGGTTAGGTGTCGTGCTTTAGGACACAAGTGTCAAGACTGGGACTCGAACCCACTGGCTGCTGATATGAAAGACCAGAGCTCTAGTCCAGTGTGCTCGATCGATGATCACGACACGCCACATACATCAATTAATAAATTATACTTATGTTGGTTTTTTTAAGCCTATCTTGCTCCAGGCAGAAATTTTATTCCACAAATCAATCTCGCTTCATAATCCACTGCTTTCAGTCATGTGACATGACCGTTCACCATGCTCTTGAATTGCATCTTGCATTTATCATTCTTTTCTTTTTCATTTTCGTAGTTTAATGTGTCTTCCGTTGTTTTAATTTTTTTCAGGATATGATTGGTGAATTCAGCAAACATTGTCCCTGTGTTTTGTCTCGTTCGATCCTTCAACTCATCTTCCTTCCTTTTAACAATAAGAAGGTTTTCGGTACCGAGTTAGTTCAAGAATCTCTACGCGACTGCATCCGCTCCTTCGTGTACCCTCCTGCTCTTATCCCAAAGTCACCAATCTACAACAACCCTCAGGTTAAAGAGATGGTAGATTCATTGCTGCTGCACGCCGTTAGGGTACGTTGTCAATCAGAATAGAGTAATCTAATAATGAAGTGGACAAGTAAAGCTTCTGCAGATGTTGTGCCCAAAAGCCCCACATACTAAAATCCCATTAAAAACAGCCCCCATTTGAATTGCTTGATTGTAAATTTTTTTATAATTTGGGTTTGAATAAAGACAAATTGACTGGAGCTCTACCAACTGAGCTATCCAGCCCTATGTTGGCAGTCTCCCTATTAGTCAATATCTTTGTTCGGGGGTGCCAGTCAGAAGCCATTCAACCGTTAGCTGCCGTGTAGCCAGGGATCACACTCAAGTTTACGATACAACCTGGGAAGCGGCAGCCACGGGATCACCTTAAGGGGATGCGACTTTTTTAATATTAAATATCAAGTGATAAACCACAAAGAAAACTGACTGGGTAAATTTTAAATAATTTGGGTTTGAACAAAGAAAAATTGACTGGGCGGGACTTGAACCAACGACTTCCGGATTAACATACCAACGCTCTACCAACTGAGCTATCCAGCCCTATGTTGGTAAATTTTTAAGTGTGTTGTGGTG
This sequence comes from Pisaster brevispinus, assembly GCA_023634235.1. NCBI lineage: Eukaryota > Metazoa > Echinodermata > Asteroidea > Forcipulatida > Asteriidae > Pisaster > Pisaster brevispinus. Next base: position 12,846,330 of record JAMKCF010000011.1, on the reverse strand, counting down.
CACTTCTTGGGAAAAAGCAGAGACAATGGATGGCAATTATGGGTGGGACTTATGGATCGGTCTAACAATTACTCAAATATATTGTAAAAATTTGCAAGTGAACATTTGGAGGAACAAAAAAGTTTGTTAAGGTTGACTAGTCCCGATTGTTCATGGGGACAGTTTGTGGGAAAAGGCAACTTTAATGGTTTACAATACTTTGTTTTGCAGCCCATGTGTACCATAGTACAGATCCAAGGACATAACCGAGCCAGACAGAGAGATAAACTAGGACAAGTCTTGGAGGAACTCTCCAACCTTCAAGATGAGGTAAAGATGTTGACATGACACTCGGAAAGATGCATTCTTATTGCAGTTACAACACAACTAGACACCTGTTGTCAATGGATCCACGGTCTCACAAGCCTCTCTGCCTTTTGGCAGCCGTAAAAACACCCACAATCCACGCAGAAATTTGATCATCAATCCTCTACACCAATCAGAGCCTAGAAACATTCAGAACGGTTCTTCTTTATTTTAACAGGCAGAGAAAGTCGACGCTGGCGTTCTATCCTTTATGGCAAAGTCCGACCCTAAGTGGCCTCATCAGGCTTGCTTTGGTAGCTGGGTTATGTATCACACACTACGAACCATGATTCGTTACGTACTCTCTGGGTTTGAACTTGAGCTGTATGCAACTCATGAATATCATTATATTTACTGGTGAGTTTCTCTGTTCAACTCGTGAGTATCATTGTATTTACTGATGAGTTACTCTGACTTGCTTTGATTAAGGTAATTGTAATAAAACATTTTTAACATGCAAGTTTGTTATTGTATACTTTTTGTGTGTGTGTATTGATGTATGCTTTTACCCGTTTTTTAAATTTTATTTCTAAATTCTTAACTTTGTAAATTTGAATGCTGTCAACCTTTTGGTTGTTTTTTTATTCAAATGAATAAACCATTAATATAATATAATGTATTTCCTTTCATTCATAATAATATGTGAATGTATGAATATTCGAATGTATGACTGTATCATTCAAAAGTAATACATTAAAGATAGCTAAATTGGTTGACTGAAACACTGTAATCACAGCATAATGGCTGACTAGAAATTTTGCATCTATAAGTAATTACTCATTATATAAAAACAGAGAAAATGAAACAGACAATTACTCCGACTATTTGGCCGTCTCTTTTTATCTCAGGTATCTGGCAGACTTTCTGTATGCATGGTTTATCTCGACAATCACAAGAGCAGACAGCATGTTACAAGACAACGAGGCTGCATTTACTGAAACTGCAGCTAAAGGCAGGAGCAACAAGAAGAAGAACAAGCGGCGCAAGACCAGACCGTTTGAACGAGAGCTAGCGATAGCCCAGGCATATCAGCTCTTATGTTCTGCCTACTATAAGGTACTTGAAACTAAACTAACTGGCTCTGCACAGTCACCTCTTCTCCCAAGAGAGATAATTCATGGTGTACCCCCCAAAAATATAGTAACTATCTATCTTCACCATGGAATGCCTCAAGTTCTACATAAAACAGCCCTGCTGTATTAGTTCATTCCATTTCATGACGTTAGTACCTAACAAGAAGTCTTTGGTTTCGTTTCACAAAACACTAAGATTCATCTGAAGATGATTCATCAATATAACCATAGTGATTTGTAAAGGCAGCAGATTTTTGCTCAGAAATTAAGATTTGAATCATTGGCTAAATTCGTCTCAGATGAATCTCAGTGCCTTGTGAGATCAAACCCTTGGACTGAAGAGTCGGCTCACTCTATCTTATGAATACAAAAATCCAAACACTGTCTTCTTTACATCTTCTGTACCCAGACGGTCATCGGTTTCACAATGGATGGCAAGTTGAAACGACCCAACTGTACCTTTGATAATGAAAGGGTCCGCTTTGAGCATCGTTTTAGCGTCTTCAGTGCAGTCTTGACTCCTCCTTTAGTGCAATATGAGACATTCTGTGAGATGACAGATATCCGTAAGATGGACCCCAATAGGACACCTTTGGATTTGTTCTACACGGCTTATAAACTCTTCATGCAGTCATCGTCAATGCTGGAAAAAATACCCAACCAGACGCCAGAGGTATGTTTCTAAGACTCTTTCCAATCAGTAATGTTCTCATTGATACAGCTAATATTGCATTGCCACGACCCTGCAACAATTAAAACAGCCATTCAAGACGGAATCAACACTCTTTTATTCCCATTCAAAAATACCTGTCTGTTGAAAACAACCAAAAATCTTTACAATTTAAGAACAAGTCTTACAGTCTAGACTAAGCTCACCTCAACAATGCGTTGAGTTTCTATCCATGTTGAGCGTTAAGTAGTTGAAGAAGTTTCAAACTTGTGCACTTAATTTTTTTTTTTAATCGCACGCCAAGTTTCCAACTTGTGCGAGCCAAACAAGCACCCTGCCAACTTAGAATTGGACTGTGAAATTTGCACACTTTGTTTTGCTTTGTTAATAACCGTATTTTGTTTCTCTTTTATCAACAGTTGAGTTCCTTAATCCGCGTAGCTAAGACCAACGTAGTTGTCATCAAGCTATTGATGGGAGGTCATAAGAGAGAGTCCAAAGTCCCTCCTGAGTTTGATTTCAGCATGCATGGCATCTTCCCCATCATTAAACTCAAGTAACTCTCTATTAAGCTAATGATGGGTGATGACTGCCAAGACATCACCCTGGTGATGACAATAGGTCATAAGGGACTGTTAATGACTGCTGAGGCATCACCCTGGTGATGACAATGGGTCATAAGGAACTTTTAATGACTGTCCAAGGGGCAAGCCTTGCTTTTTGTGTGCGCTATTCAGGTGCGATTTTATGCTTTAAAATGATAGATGAAGCGTTCCTAAGCCTGATCTATTTTGAACCTCCACATTGGAAATGGACTTTTACCAAAGTTATTTGCAACATTAAGTTTGTCCTTAATCATAAATCTTCAATACTTAAAATATTAGACTTCCTTTCAGGTAAAATCGAACAGAATAATCCTCGCAAATTATTTTGACTCGTAAAATTGCATCTTACAATATGCAGGGTGGTTCTGAAATAGCTGTACAGTCTTATGAGGCATCTGGTACATGCTTCATCCATGTGTAAAAAGATGACAAGTAAACTGTGAAGCAAGTAAACACAGAATGCATGATAATTCATTGTTGTTTTTCCAAAATCGTTTGAGTCAGGCTTTTCTGATAAAAAAGTATTTGATAATTATAACAAAGTAGTTATAATGCACCATTGATCTAGTTCACTATTCTGAGACGCAGTTATCTTCAAGACAGAGGTATGCAAAATTTTTGAATTATCGTGGGGTCAGTGCAACAAGGTGGTAACTCACATTTTCGATGAAATTGAGTCGGAATATACAAGGTGCTTTATTTTTGTCTGAATAAACTGTAAAAGTTTAAACTTTGTCCAAAAAGTAAATAAAAAGATACAGGTCATTAACAATAAATCACGTCATAATTCGTTAACGTGTTCCGAGCAACAAAGTCGTATCTTAGGCAGACGACCTTGTTGCACTGAGAAATATGACGTTTTCCCTCCATTGATTGCACGCGATGCAGGTTTGTGCAACAAGGTCGTATCTCCAAGATACGACCTTTCGACTAGTCTAAAACTCGTATCTCCAAGATACGACCTTTCGACTAGTCTAAAACTTGTATCTCCAAGATACGACCTTTCGACTAGTCTAAAACTCGTATCTCCAAGATACGACCTTTCGACTAGTCTAAAACCTTGCGCAGTGTCTGTGCAACAAGGTCATATCTTAAATTTTCATGGTAATTAAGGCATAAAACTTAAAAGGTCATTAAGTGTGGACATCACTTTTAATGTTTTTATTATCTATGTCATCATAATTCATATGTAAAGTAGACTTATTTTAAACAACCAGTGATCGTTTAAAACGTCCCCAACCCTTAAAAAGTGATCTACTCAAAACAACTGAAAGTGGAGTTACGACCTTGTTGCACTGACCCGACGTTATGATACCCACTTCTGTAGCACCTTGTAAGGGTTTCCAAGGTGATGGTGGTGCAATCTGCAGCCAATCATGGCAGACACACCGGGGCACAGTGTAACTGGGATCTGTAAGGTCCTTCATCAGCAAGACACTAAACCAATCTTACTTCGGATGTCTCATCCGAAGGACAAAGTATAATCATGGTTTCTTGCTGAAGGACACAAGTGTCAAGACCGGGATTCGAACCCACACTCTGCTGATCAGAAGCACCACTATGACACGCCACAGTGATAGGGATGTATATTCAAACACTGCGCCCGCACTGCCAATGTGCAAGACCTAGTTTTGTCACCAATAAATTTGTTTAATCATGGACTTTGTAAAAATGTCTTCATAGTAAAAATTACAAACAGTAATAGACTTTCCCCCAAATCAAAACATCCTCTTTAAAATGCAACTACTTTGTTTGTTTGTTAGTTTGTTTGCTTAAGTGACCTTCCCAACAATGGAACTCGGCAAAGCTCCCACAAGGGGGATGTAAACAGTTGGTAACAGCCAATCTCTCTCATAAAAACATTGGTTTAACGTTAAGGATTACCCATTGCACAAATCAAGAAATTGTGATTCAGTAACTATACATTATTTATTCTAGTCATTGTTTAATCAGCAGTTAGCTTGGTCAGATTCAAACCCACAATCTCGTTATTTTCAAGTCCTAGAGTCTAACCACGTCACCACGGTGACACAAGAGTCATAGACCTAATAATTGTATATTATAGGTCTCAACTTATTTCCAGAAACCCACTAACAACATTTCAAAACAATAAATACTATCTTGGCATAAATATGACTTTATTTAAACTTTCCAATTTGACACCATTCATAAAAATCTGAAAATTGTAACAATATTTAAATCACATAAATTGTACACAACAGTATTTGAATTAGGCATAAATGGTCAACCCTAGACATTGGGCTGAGTGAAATGTAGAATGTTGTACAGCAATGTCGAACAGATTAATTACATTTTGTATATATATAACAGATACTGTACCAAGTCCATCGACATTGTAAACCATGTACCAATTAGACCCGGTTTAACCCAACTCAAGGCATGGTTGATCAATTATTGTACTCATTCTACGTCAGCCATTTTGTTTGTCTCACATTCAAGTCAATGTAACCAAACCAAAGGTGGAAGGGTATGACGAGTTCTTGTTCAAGATTCAGTTTCATAAAGCTATTTTTAAGCTAAATATTGCTTTTCAAGGTAACCTTTACTACAAGCAGGCATCTGTATTTAGTGACATTTTTCTGTGCTTTTCAAAAACTCTGGCTTTGGCTTTGGCTTTGGCTTTCTGTACAGGGCTTCAAAGCAGGCAAGCCAGAGCCGGAACCATAGTTTGGAATGTCTTTCAATCTTAGGTGCATTGGCAGTTTCAATCCAAACCAGTTTCATATGTGAATTTAATGAAAGTCTTCTAGACCAACTAAAAATCCACACCACATGCATGCCTGTGGCCATTTTTGTCATATCCCCTGTGTCTAGTAACGATTATAACGTACATACAGATAAAGCACCAGACTATTCTCATTTGCATGCATTTGGATGTGACTGAAACAAGAATGTACTTTATCCTGTTCAGATAAAGGTGTCTGGACATCAAATTGTAAATGTCTCCACTTTCCTTGCAAAGGGTATAAGTAACTTCTATGAATGAATTGAATTTGAATGGCGAACTAAGCAGTTAAGATTCAGTGACATTATGTGTGAGATTCACAGAGCCTGTAAAAGTACAATTCCTGCATGTGGACACCAATTTACACATATTAATAATGCATTCACAAAGTTGTTCAGACAATGGTGTACAGCATGTATGAAAAGTCAGGGGAAAAAAACCTAATGTAGCTTTAAAATGTGGAAAGCTAGGGTTTTCTAGAGTCTACCAAATTATTTGGATGCTGTTTTTTTTCATTCTTTTCTTAATTTTGTCATAACCTGATTAGTTAGCTTGATTAACTGAAGCAAGCCAAAGCTAGTCCTATCCACTCTTCTCAGAGGATGTCACTATTTTATCACTCGCCATGTTGGAGTACGTACACACACGCACATTGCGCACACATGCTACTAGAACTACGCAAACATGCGCTATGAAACGCAACACTGGATGGCAGTGCACGCACTTATGTCTAGTATGTGTGCGTAGCAGTCCAGCATGGCAGATCTTCTTCGTTGCTATAGAAATGTGACGTAAGTGAGAAAACTCTATTTCATGGTCTGTGTATTTGTCGGTCAAAATAAAACAAATACTTTGATAAATTCATACATGATTTGTACTGATTAGATTTGGGTTTTTCTTTGGCTCTAAACGCCAGGCCAGCTGACTGACTACATTACCCTCATGGCAAAGTCTCTAGAGGGTCCCTTATAGTATGAACCACATGATCAAGATTTGCAGCTGAATAGCACTCCGCACTAATGCTAAAAAAAAAATAGAAGCTCAGTACCGTGATCTCAGACAATGTGTTAAAAATTCACGCATGGGTACATGTCCAAGCTGTATGTTTACTAGCATGTATTGACTACACTACTACAGCGGTCTGGTACGCCAGTGCGGTGATCTCATGAGTGGGGGTGGAATGTTTGTATGACATCTGGGTATTTTGAGCAAAAATGAAGTCCTTAGTACGGAGTGCTTTTAAAAATAAGTTGCTTAATATAAAAACTGGTTCCACCTGCAAACCGGGCTATCTTTCTCATTACGGCATCTTTCAAACTTGACTCATTTCCTACTTAGTACCACAATCCTAAAAAAAATTACATAAAAAATAGTACCTGCCTTTGATAAGATATTTGAGAAATCCACCCTTGTACAAGAACCTTGTGAAACACTTTTTAGATGACAGTCATGTTGTGCTGTAGGAATTATCCGTTCAAAGGGGGGACATAACTGATATACGTTTTAACGTAAGGATGAGAGATATAGGACAGGTTGCTGAGGCACTATGTGGACTCTAAGAATTGTTCTTTACAGTCTCAAATCTTGACTGATATTTACAAAGTGCATCAGCAGATTTTGTTATTAAATGTGAACTGTTTCATGGCCAACTTGCAATATTGGGTACGGTACTATTAATGTTTCTGGATGGGGAAACAGTCAATCTGTGTCTAATAGTTCCTGAACATGACAACATCTTACCACCACTCATTAAGCAATTCATCACTGAGTGCATGCTTTCTTCATCTTTTTTTTATTAAATTTTATTTGAGGTTAAGAAGTATTCACTAGTACCTGTAGTAAACCTCTTTAAGCTCAGAGCAATTTGGCAAATTAAAGCCCAATTGCTGATAGTGTTTATTTGTAGTATTACAACCAGATCAACCAGTTAGAATTTGATTGGAAGATTCCAATGTGGGCTCATTTGTGTCGTCCCAGAATGGCCCAGGTTGGATTTTAAACGGAGATAAGTTTAATTGATTATTATTCATTTAAATTCTTCAACACAGGCTATTCAATTTGATCATCTGAGATAGTACTGATATGAAGATACGTGGTAAGGTGAGTTGCCTCTTTAGTAATATAGTCCCAGGTGTAGGGATAATTGTAAAGGTTGTGAAGGAGTAGCCCGCAGTGTAAGCAGGAACACTTCAATATTGGGGTAGCCTGCAGTGTAAGCCAGAACACATCAATATTGGAGGACCAGCCCGCATTGTAAGCCAGAGCACATCAATATTGGAGGAGTAGCCCGGAGGAGTAGCCCGCAGTGTAAGCCAGAACACTTCAATATTGGAGGAGTAGCCCACAGTGTAAGCAGGAACACATCAATATTGGAGGAGTAGCCCACAGTGTAAGCCAGAACACATCAATATTGGAGGAGTAGCCTAAGTGTAAGCCAGAACACATCAATATTGGAGGAGTAGCCCACAGTGTAAGCAGGAACACATCAATATTGGAAGAGTAGCCCACAGTGTAAGCCAGAACACTTCAATATTGGAGGAGTAGCCTAAGTGTAAGCCAGAACACATCAATATTGGAGGAGTAGCCCACAGTGTAAGCAGGAACACATCAATATTGGAGGAGTAGCCCACAGTGTAAGCAGGAACACTTCAATATTGGAGGAGTAGCCCACAGTGTAAGCAGGAACACATCAATATTGGAGGAGTAGCCCACAGTGTAAGCAGAAACACATCAATATTGGAGGAGTAGCCCACAGTGTAAGCAGGAACACATCAACATTGGACTAATTAATTCCACGTCTTCTAATTCTACTGGGATAATTTAGCTTAATTCTTTAAATACACATAATATGTCAGCTGCCAATAGTAGGCTTTTTTTTGGTCCCATCTCAAAATTCATTAAAATTGACACATCGTGAAAAAAATGACTTTGGTAATTGAAAACATTAATTACAGTAACACAAAACAGGTGTAACTGGATCCAATCTTGACATACAACACACTGATTGCCAAAAGGGTGAATACCATAAACAAAATCAATCATAAATGTTAAGCTTTACAGGTTATTTTTTTATTTCACAGTGAGAGACTGTATATTCTTATAAATACAAAATATTTAATGAGTTGCGTTGATAAATTAAAAAATAAATAATTACATCAAATGGCAGTTAGAGATATTTGTATATGAATTTTGTAACAGGGAGAAATACTTCCTTAGTAACTATGGGACTCTTTCATGAAAACAAATCCATTAAGGCCAAAGAACACTCACTGAAATATGGGATGTTAAAAAAATAATTGAACATGAAACAGTGAATATTGTAAAATAGCTTATCACTGGTAGTCCGACTGCATGAATGGTGACCTACCTACCTACACAAACATGAATACATCTTGTACCTGAATGGATGGCTTAGCCTACGGCTGACTTCAGTGTCAGCCACAGCCATAACCAACAACACTCATTTCAAACACATCCTACTAATTCAACACAACTTAAGCTGATACCAAATGACAAACCTAATGTGATTTGTAAGAATGTCACAATTCAACATTCTTTGTTGATATTTTTTATAAACATCCATGAAATGAAGGTTCACAAGAAGATTATGAAATACACTCAGGACGGTGCCTCGGTGGGAATAACATATTAATACTCTCAAGACAAAGTAGTTCCAAACAATCAAGCCACATTGTTAGATTATTACATGAGGGCGGGTCAGACAAACACCAGGAGGTGACTTGTAAGGAGGGCCCAGTTCCTTAGTGCTACAGCCTCCTGTAAAATGGTGTCATTCTATGAGCCATACGCCCAGAATTCTGTAGTAAAAAGTGCCTGAAGTGCATAATACAATACACATACTTTTAAGACCTGTGCTGATTTACTTTGTCATTGATGTGATGGAATGAATCCTAAAATTAGGTCCTAAATTTAATTATGCAAGAAATTTGCATAATGCATATTCATACATTACCACTTTGATAAAGACCTGTATTGTTTTCACTTAGAATGAATGACAACTTTACTTAACTTAAAGCAAATTCATATTTGACTTTTTAAAGGAACTAAACGATGGACTCGGCTGTCCACTAATAATGACTGGGCAGGTTACATACTTTAGTTGGTTAAATTGTTTCTCTTAGCATGATTTTCCCATGCTAAGCAGATTCCTCAGCAGATTTGTATGCTTAGCTGCTCTATCACATTGATTCCTCCACATGACTCTCCTATGCTAAGCAGATTTGTATGCTTATTCCTCAGCCTAATTTCATAAAGCTGTTAGGCAAAAGAATGTCCAAGAACAGAAAAATCTTGCTCAGTAGAAACAGATTACCAGTTTAAAATACACTGTAATGTACAGTGTTCATCACTGGTGTCCTGCATTAAGTCGCTAAGCAGATGAAACCGATGCATCTTTACAATCAAAAGGGAACTATCAACTTGTCTCCCAAAACACGTTTATCTATCCATACTTTCAAGAAAAGCAGCATCTTGGTTCTCTTCATTTATCAATAAAACTATAATCTGCCGCTCAAATAAAATTCATCTTGATGACAATCAAAATATGTTTAATGACATCAAACCAAATAAAAATTAAAACTAAACAAGTAAAAATAAATACTTAAATAAAAACCTTTCAACGTCTTACTTCACATTTTTAAGAAGGAGCTTCAACTGATTGAGCAACGGTGTATTTTCTTGTTACTCAGTCAAAGCAACAAGGGGGAAAAAAATAGCGTTTTTTAAAGTATTTTGCTTTTTGCATTTTTGTCTGAAGGCCTTGTATTATTCCATCACATTTGGCACAAACACAAAATATAACACACAGTTTAACATAGTTACTGAACCTTAAAGCACAATGGTCAACTATTATTATATATATTGTAGAGAGATAAATCTTATTCTCTTTCTATGTACAAATATTTCTACCCAAATGTCCCCCCCCCATATGCTCAGTATGGAACACACACTTTGTCCAAGTATGCTTACATTAAAGGAGAACTGATATTTAACATTAATAACAAAAGTCAAAATGAGCCGTTCAAATTTGTCTAAAAATATATGTTCCGCAAAACATGTGCCTCCCCTGAAGTTCTTTGTGTAAAAAAAATTGATTATAACTCCAACAGTTCAATTTAATTTAGTTCATATTGATTTCTCAAATTTCATTATTTTCTTTTTACATTTAAATGATATTTAAGGGATTGTACACCATCTTCCCAAAGTTTTTAGACCATTTCATTCATTCCTTGTCTCCAGTTGTCTCAACCAATGAAGGTTTTTAATTAGCAATAATGTACAATCCCCGTATCTTTTGTTCCTAGTTCATGATTTATAAAATCAGAATTCTCCAATATGATCAAACCTGCTCTGAATACTATTGTCTGCAAAGAATTATCTAGAATGTAATTACAATGCATACATTCAAGACTCCGTTTTCTTCAGAAGTCCCAGTTTTGAAAACATGTTCTCCGATCGTCTACATTCTTCTAACAATTACTAACTATACATGTACTGTTTTTGATTTATTCTCACATGCAAACACACACAGACATAAACTTTTTTACAAAATAAACTCTGCTTATACAATATATCACATTATTTTTGCTTTTTATATAAACATCAAATATATCAGATAGAGTTTATTCCGACTCTTGAGTAACTTCTGATCATTTCTTACACATTAGAATTTCGAATTCATTTGTACAAAAGAGGTATTACACTGTTGGTTAACTCTCTAATAAACAACGTTCCAACAGAGGAAACTGTCTACTAATTTAGTCACAATGTAAAAAGTTCAAAAAGGAAAATAATCAAATTGAAGTGTTTTTGAAAGTACTGATGTTATCCTTTGTTGACCAGTGTTGTAGTTTTCACTCATGAAGAGTAAGTTGGAATACATTTCATTTCATTTCATCTGTTAGACAAACCCCAAGATAAACATCTTGAGAAACCGACAGGTATTGGGTTTGATGAGCCATCTCCACCGTTTTCATAATACTGCTTCAAGAAAACGCTACTTAACACACACTTCTTCTGCTAGGAACTAAGCAGGGAACCAGTCAAAACAGTGTACATGACATGGTAATTTGGCTGGTAACCTTTTAACTTGTAAGCAAAATTGACTTGTGCTTAGCTAATTTGAGTGCTTAAGCAGCTTAATGATGTTGAGATGTACCTATAGGGAAGGCTAAGTGCTGACTACAACACTGGTGGTATTACACAGGTAATTTGTAAGTTGACCTGTTTATATTTTATTTTAAAATTTCTTTTGGCAATTTCTGACTGGCTTATACATCTGCAATTACGTATTTCTGTTTTAACTTAACCCGTATGGCCCAGTTTCGCATTCTTCAGAGAGGGATCCATCCAGCATTGTCAACAGCTTCAAGGTTGTACAGACAGTATGACAAAGGAAACCAGACAGCAATCTGTGATAATCCTTGTTTGTGTCTACACAGAAAGGACAAGAAGTTGTAGCACTTAAAGTAAGAAACATCTGCACACGGTTACTTATCAACCTTGAACATAATAAAGACTGTATGGTTCACAGTTGAGTTTTCATGTACTATTTCAGGCCTTGGGAAGGAGGATGATCTAGATTCTCTGTTACCTCCTTGTAAGGCTGTGTCTGTATCAAGTGACTTAGGTTACGGATACAGCCAATGGCTGCAGTGCCAATGATGAAGAATATGACTTTCTTGTAACCCAGCCATAGCCAAAGCTGCTGTTAATTGTGACATGGCCTAATTGTTGAAAATACTGGATGACCCCCTGACCCACCTTCCTAGCTATCGATATTTGCAGGACCTTCAAGCATATCTGAATAGTTTCTGAGATGCTTAGATGTGTGACGTGATTGTATAACAATTATGTGATCATGTCATTGTACACCGAACCGAATCCAGCATGATCACTTCCGTAAATATCAAAATATCTAATTATTCTATCAATTTATCAATGTTTAGTGTACAAAATGGATTGATTGAATATCAATTTATCGATTGTTTTGCAACCACTCAGCACCTTTTACTGTATCCACACCTGTCACAATCTAGGCACAGTGACTGCTACTAGAAACAGAACGCCCTGCCATTCATGAATGTTCAATGTGCTAACATGGATTGGTGTCAAATTCATGAACAAGTCTTGTGCTGTTTGTCGCTTATCACAGCCAATTCATGAATAACTCATGTCATGTTTTGGCTGATGAATAATTCAGTATTTTCCAGTGACTAAACCACTGACCTCCCACACACGAACAATTCAAATCACTTCATAATCCACTATGCAAATTAACTTGTAACTCATGAATAATTCATTTGGCATGAGTGAATAGTGAATAATTCAGTGTTAGCCTAACTAGTTGCATACTCAACTTATGAATATTGATGCACAATTTATGAATATTTCATCAAAAGCCAATGGTGTGAATACTGATTTTAAAAACACCAGTTTACTAAAATTTATTCCAATAACAATAATAATTATTCATTGAATACCAAACATCAAAAAAGTCATGAAGTTTTGCACAGATTTGAGTATGTCAAATTCAACAAACATGCACTGAACAATTATCACATACATAATATACATAGATTTGTTCACCATTTCCACAACAACACCACCCCCGAAAATATATACTTCTCTGTTTTCTTAGTGACATAGCATCTCAGCATTCAGTAACCTTTCCTATGGAGCTGTCACTAGAACCATTGTGTACAGCTCGGCCGTTTACCGGCACTAGTCCATTTTTAGGCGTTCGTTTCCTCTCCTTGGGTGCCATGTTTTCGTAGGCATCCTTCTCGCTGTCTCCAAGGATTGACACGCGTTCCATCTCATCGTTATTCATTTTGTCGTGAGTGTCTTGAAGTCTCTCATCGCTGTGGTAGAAGGAGTTGATGGCGAACTTAGAAGAGACCATGTTGGTGTCTTCTACGAATTGGATGATCTCTAAGAAGGTTGGGCGGAGTTTCTCATTGAACTGCCAGCACATCACCATAATTTCATCCCTGAGAACAAAAGTGAAAAGGTTGAAGGATAATTCAAGAAACTAAGATAAAAGAAAGCTGCATTGTTTATTAACTCACAACAAAAATATCAACCTCTACCCCAATTAACCTTCCTAAAACAAAAAACAAAACTTCTCCTTTAAGTCCACAGATTTGTGGTAGTTTCCCCTAAAATATACCAAAGTTAGCCTGACAACAGAATAATACTAATATTAATATTAAAAACAATAATAACTAGCTCTTATACAGCGCCTTTTACGATAACGTATCAATGTGCTTTACATTAGTGGCCTGGTCATTGGGCCAATAACATTCCTGTAATCCGTGGTGCTCCGAAGGCTTTTTCAAACACAATATCAACCTCTACCCACCCACGTACCCATTTGTACCCCCTGGGTGAAGAGAAGCAAACATAGTAAAGCATCTTGCTCAAGGACACACTTGTCAAGACTGGGATTTGAACCCACACCCTGATGACTTGTATTTGATGCTCTACATCCTCTCGGCCATGACATCACCAATTAAAGAAACCAGCTCTCGGAATCAACGTAAATGACTATATGGTGTTGCTTAAAACTTAAGAGTGTGGTTTTTGAACGAATTCAACTTACAGTTTATCCGGGCACCCTTCTGGTTTGTTTAAGACGTTTCCATTCTTAACATATTCTCCAGCTTCTTCGTTTGACATGCCTTGGTATGGGAGTTCACTTAATGTGGCAATCTCCCACATTAGTACACCGAACGACCTGTAACAATAACATGCATAATGTGTTACCTCCAGTCTCTATCTTCACAGAAAAACGACACAAATATTTGGTTGAAAGACTTTGATTAAAAAACAAAAAACCATTTATACATATATATTATTGTACAAATTTTACATAAAAAAAAAATCCACAAATATAAAAATAACTTTTGTCATCTGGAAGCATTTTGAGGTCAATACCCAAAGTGAAATGATTGCATATGGACCCTTGCAATGTTGAAGCTTTGAGGGTAAAGCTTCAAATTGGAGATAAGAATCTGCAGTTATTTCTTACCAGACATCAGAGCTTGCAGTGAAGACTCCATCTCTAATGGACTCCGGAGCCATCCATCGGATTGGTAACATACCTCCTTTCTCCTTACGATAATAATCAGACTGGTAGATATCTCTTGCCAAGCCAAAGTCAGCTACTTTGCATGTACCTTCTTGGGATACTAGACAATTTCTTGCCGACAGATCTCGATGGACGTATTTATGAGCAGTGAGGTAGGCCATACCATCAGCTACCTCAGCCCCCATGTTGATGATGTCTGCTAGGGTGGGTGGATACTTCCTGTTATGGAGCTATAGAGTGGTACAATTCAAAATAATTAAAAAAACAGTTAGCAACTTATTTAAATTGGCCTGATGTTTCAACTCTAGCAGAGCTTTTCTCGATTTTAGCCTTCGAGAAAGACTCTGCTAGGATCGAAACGTCAGGCCACTTTTAATTTTTTTGCATTTATACCATAGGTCCTTTTGATTGGTAAGCAGTTTGCAACAGATAATACTATTTTTAACTGATTTATATTGTTAACATTTTATTGACAAGTTTCTAAGATTTGCTTTAGTACTTAGTAAACTTTTAAAGTAAATAGCTGTATGAAAATGGCTACAAAATTTACCCTTGCAACAACAAGGGTGCGATTGTACAGAAATGAACAACTCAGAAGCAGTTTTTACTCATGTCAAGATGAAACTTCAAATCATAGGATACTATATTCAGGATGATTCAAGGACTTCCTACACCACTCCAAACCAATATCCACACATTTGGTTCTAATAATTTTGGTTATACAGTTCCTCCTTTGATGACAACTTTACACCTTCCAAGAAACTACAAGAGCGCAGTATGAGCATGATGTTGCGCCAGTAGGTTGCACTCAATCTCTGCTCTACATTGCTTGTCATTTACCATGTTTTTGCTCAGCTGTCACACTTAGCTGGTTTTTGTGCTTAACTCTTTCAGTGCCACCTTTATTTTGCATTTTGAACCTAAAATGCCCAGCTTTTTGAGGTTTTGTGAAATTTTGTATAAAGAATTTCTAAAAAGTGTTTCTCAACAAACAAAATGTATCTTGCTGATCTGAGTTGCCTTGGTACACCCCAAAGTCAAAAGTATTTCTTGAGTGATAATGTCCTCTCTTGAAAACATATTTATTATGGGTCGAACATGTACAATTGATGAAACTTTCGGAATACATAAAATAGATCGTACATGTGCAACCTAGGCACACAAAGAGTTGATCAGCTCTATGAAATTGGGCCCAATTCTGGATGTAATAAACTCACAGCAACATCTGCCTGGTTCTCTGGTCGGCGTGCTCGAAGCCAGTTCTTCAAATCACCTTGGGCCATGTACTCCATGATGACATAGGTAGGTTGACCTTTGGATACCACGCCCAATAATCTTACCACATGGTGGGTGTGGATAGCTCTGTCAAGTAGGAGGAATTAAAAAATACAGAAATTTAGTTTCCATCGGCACATTAGAAAGATATAAAATTCATTTAGATGAAACAATAATTGATTGACAAAAGTTACACAGATTAAAAGGACAGACATATACACTCATATAAAACATCTACTTAAATTTACGAGAAAAGTTCCAAAGTTATACAATGACCGGGAAAACCTGCAGTGAACAATACAAATAAGTACCCCTATTTACGTACAGCTGATGTGTTAAATAAATGATTGGAACAAAGGATTGCCAGTCTAAGACCGAGTCTATTCCAAATAAAGTGACCAACAAGGGGATGTGTTGGATCGGATAAAATTAAATGTACTTTAGATATTGCACGCTCAAAAAAGATTTTGAATAGCATCATCATTAGAGGTGCAGTACGAAAGGGCAGTTAAACTGAATAAACACTACAGGAGAAAAATGTTTTGTCATACTTAATACGAATACAAAGCAAATTGTGAAAATACACAGAAAACATTTAAATCAAAAACTTTTAACAGTTAAAGATTTAAACCTCATCCCAATCCGCGAGTTTTCAAAACATCTTCTTTTCATTTTACCTAAAAAGACATAAAACAAAGATGCAACAACACCTTTCATTCCAATGGGTGATGTTATGTATTTTATCATCTCAAACTCTACTTAAAAAGCTCATTTGAGTCACTTTTTCTACTTTGGCAAATTCATTTTAAGCTCAAAATTAACGCTTGAATGGTTCTCTAAAACCTTAACCAATATCTGCCCAACTACGGAATTTCCCATAGAACACACAAATATCAAAAATGCACAACTGCAGGAAAACAGAAGATCAACATTTTAAATGTCTTTCTTTATACTCTCTTAAGATATCAGATAGAAAAACACAAATATATTTCACATTCAAGAGAAATAATCTGCTCTTTCCAACAGTATACAGTTTGTTGGGATATGTTTATTTACAAGGCAGTAAATGATGAATGTTTATTGTAATGACAGCGTGACCGCTACATGGGCTTAAGCAGGAACAGTGTTTATAGACCAGTCTGACATTTAGCCTTCGAGAAAGATATGGGTTAAATTACAATGCATAACAATACAATAAAATACAATGCATAACAATACAATAAAATACAATGCATAACAATACAATAATATACAATGCATAACAATACAATAAAATGCAATGCATAACAATACAATAAAATACAATGCATAACAATACAATAATATACAATGCATAACAATACAATAAAATACAATGCATAACAATACAATAAAATACAATGCATAACAAAACAATAATATACAATGCATAACAATAAAATAACATACATGTACAATGCATATCAATGATGAGGAAACCAGTAACCAGGGATAGTTCTCAGAAGAAACCAAACAGAATCCATAATTAAGTCTTAGTGAGATGACTTTTAGTAAATTACTTACTTCATAACAGATGCCTCATTCAAGAATTCAATACGATCCCGTATTGATGCATTAGCCTGGACAGACTTGACTGCAACTGTTGAAACATCTTCCTCGGGTATGATCTTTTTGGCGTGTCCTTCGTATACCATACCAAAGCTTCCTTTACCAAGCTCACAGATGATATCCAGTTGGTTCCTCGGAAACTCCCACTCATCAGCAACGTACACTGTCATGGAAACAAAGTAAACAATAATGAGCCACATGCTGAAACAGTGTCTAATGCAACTTGTAGTGCCAGTCATTTATGTGAACATTTTATCTACAAAAGAAATGCTCTTTTTGTCTGATATAAGTAAGAATAAAAATGGCTGCTCTTGAAAATTGTTGAAATGTTGTTTTCAAATCTATACACTAAGAAAATCGACTAGAACAGAATCTTGTCAATATCTTTGTTCGAAGGTGCTAGTCAGAGGCCATTTAACCTTAAACTTACAGCTACAGGTTGAATGGCTTCTGTCTGGCACCTCTGAACAAAAATATTGGCAAAATAGGGAGAGTGCCAACATTAGGGCTCCACAGCTCAGTTGGTGGAGCACCAGCACATTTCCAGAGGTTGTGGGTTCACAACCTGTTTAAGTCAATATTTCTTTGTTCACCTCTATGGTTCATGCATTACTTGATAAATATACATATCCCCTACAATACAGACACGGCCTTAGACAAATTGTTAATTAATAATTTTAGTCGGTACTCACTGTCACTGGTACTCATATATTCAGGGTTGACGGATGCATACAGGACACCATCGGGCATCTGGTTCTTCTTGTACCTGAACAGACAAACATTCAATGGTCACTAAACGATCATTCCACATCCTGGAACTACAAGAGACTGTGGAAATAGTTCTCTACTCTTGGTCTCTCTGATTATCTGACCAAATCACTGGGCTAATGTGGGAGGGGGGAAAGAACAGAGAATGCCCAGGTACTGTTCCATGGAATATAAGCCATCTATAAGAATGCAGATTCAGCAATTACCATTTATGTGAAAGCGGTAGGATTTGGGTCCAATCTAACCTTGTAAACGCAAAACTAAGTTGTTCCCCCCCCCCCCCTCTAGTTCACACCATGAAGTACACTTGGTTATACAATCAGGTGTTTCATATAACAAGCAATATGATTCACCAAGTACTCAGATTGTCTGGGCTTATCTTCATTGCCAGATCATCACGGGCACCGCATCAGCAACTATGGGATGTGATAAACACAGTCATTTTGCACCAACTCTATTTGAACAGAAAATATGAATTGCAGGCGTAGGCTGCTTCCCTAACAGTTGTTTTCAAATTATATTTATTTCATTTCTCGGGCAAGTAAACAGTAAAAGTAAATTTTTACAAATAATATCATTGACAAAATGAGAGAGTTAAACCAGCAAGAGCCTGACGGATTGCCTAAAAATATTTTCCGTCAAGAAGACTCTCCTCTCTTGCAGGCATAAACAAAAATTATCTCAACAAAATATAACATACATTATGTTCATGTACGACAATCCAAACAATTAAAGTGGGATAATTTAAAACACACCATAAAAAAGCGGAAAACATTTGAAGAGGAAAGTTATTTGGCCATTAATAAAAACAATACTGGTGACAACTTTTAAAATGATAGCAAGTACAATTAGTATTTACTATCAAAAACAAAAATATATATTTATTATATATTAAAATTAGTAGGGGAGATGGCCTTAGCTTTCGATCCAAACCGGACCTTCGTCAGAGGCAATATTTATTATATATTAAAATATATGAAGACAGTGTTGAAATGTACGGCTGCATCTGAGTCTGCTACAGCTACGGCTACGGCTACGACTGTTGCTAAGTGTGTTGATAGGGGTGTACTATACCTCAACGCATGATGACGCTGTGATCCAGCCTTATCCGTAGCCGTTGCCGCCAATAGACCGTGCAAGTCTCGCGCGTATTCGAACATTTTTGGGACCACTGTGGTCCCACGTACATTGCTTTAACGCGTGAAAGAAACAAACTCACGCGCTTTAACGGATCCCAATGTTCGAATAAGCTCGAGACTTGCACAGTCTATTCGATCACGGGCTACAATTCACTTTTAGCCAGTCTTAACACTCTGATTAGTTGATTTTGCCGCATAGTTTTTCTTACCTCCATCTAACCAGCAACCAGATGAAGAACACCAGGATGATAACTACAGCAATGCACACACCGATAGTCGCTCCCATTGCACCCAGACCTGATTCCATATCATTGATTTTCTCTGGAAGTCAACAAAACAAAACCATTAGTGTTGCTACATCCTCAATCCAAACTCCTCAGGTGCATCAAAATCTAAAACCGAAACTTTCCACACTATTAATTTTCCACATCACTGGGGCACAAAGCTGAAATTAATAACCTCATCTTCCCTCAAGCTTCATTAGTTAGACAACGTCTTGCTACAGACCCATTGGATAGGCCGCCATCACTGAGGTCACACTATTGAGGTCAGCCAAAGAGACTTCTTCCTTTGACTTCAATGAGGGCGCTCTTAGAGCTTATGCCTTTGTATGCAGGGGGTAATTAACCTCAGAATACAATGAGCAACTACTAACCCTCATCATTTAATAATGATACTTCTCATAATAAAATGCATTTAAGTGGCACCAGATCAATTTAAAAAAAAGTTTTCTAAGTCATTATACAAAGAAAAAAGAATAGAAGAAAACAAATGCGACATAAAATACCAGAATAAAATAAGCAATCGGAAGGAAAATGAAAACAGGGTATATTAAAACATAGCTAGCAGAAACTATCAGAAACTACAGAGTAAAAGTGTCAACAATCCTGGACCTGCCAGAGACCTGGACCTGCCAGGGGCGTGGACCTGCCAGGGGCCTGGACCTGCCAGGGGCATGGACCTGCCAGGGGCCTGGACCTGCCAGGGGCATGGACCTGCCAGGGGCCTGGACCTGCCAGGGGCCTGGACCTGCCAGGGGCGTGGACCTGCCAGGGGCCTGCACCTGCCAGGGGCCTGCACCTGCCAGGGGCGTGGACCTGCCAGGGGCCTGCACCTGCCAGGGGCCTGCACCTGCCAGGGGCCTGGACCTGCCAGGTGCATGGACCTGCCAGGGGCATGGACCTGCCAAGGACCTGGACCTGCCAGGGTCAGTCTCAAAACAAGAACACAGGTGGCTTGACAGAAGACAAAGAGGAATGCTGAAGGTTTCCACTCACCTGTATGAGGTTCTGGTACATTGAAAGTAACGGGCTCAGTCCACGGTCCCTCTCCAGCTAGTGAGATGACCCTGACTCTAGCAGTGTAATTCCCTGGATCTAAGGCTTTCAACTCATACCCTCGATCTTGAAGAAACTGATGCTCCGTTAGGCACTGGAAACAACAAGGATACATAGATGTTACTAATGCATCGGGGGAGAAAGGATAGGATTCAAACTGCCACTAGCTACCTGGCAATCTCATCAGCTTTAGAATTGAAAAGGTCATGGGTTTGAATCCCACCCAAGTATTATGCCCCTGAAATTTGTTTTCTTAAGGAATCAGGAAAGTATACAGTGCTTAACACACATAAGTCTATGGGTAACAACAAATATAATAATATGTATACAATTCACATGGAATGTGAATAGAAATGAAGAATCGGTAAGTCAAATTCTTAAGAAATTTACTGAACATGTTATTCAAAGTTGAAAATTCAAACATTTGTATCATATCAAAGCAAACTACAATACTCCTAAAGTGAATATATTTGCATACATTAACAATTGCTGCACTAATTTGAAAAATAAAGACGTTGATGATACCCTAAATCACTGTTTTAATCGGTATAGCCTGAAATCAATCGTTTCTCACTGCTAGAATACTCACTGAATACTTTCTTACCTCAAAACCTTGTACAGTATCTTGCGGCACAATTTCCTTTACTACCTCATTGGAGATAGTTTCCCCATTGGCATCTCTGGTGGATATACCCTCATTGGAGTTACCCTGTTTGGGGGCAGTATCCACCTTGGAGTATTCAACCTCATGTACTATGACGATACCATTAGGATTCTTTGGTTCTTCCCAAGTCAATTTGACACTGCGGTCTTTTGGATTCTTAGAGGTGGAGTTGGCGATCAGTGGAGAGGGGATTTCATCAGCTTCAGCTGCGAACAGGGGAAAAAAATGTATGTTATACGTTTAAAACATTTTTTTTTATGAGACTCATTGATTTTAGAAGTTTGCAGAAATCGTCAATGATTATAAATCATTGAAAGATCAGCTGTGCTGGCCAACCAAGATAACATCAAAATTACAGACCGTAATAACTTACAATATTGAACTTTTTACCCAAACGCTCCTAAACAACTGTAAATAATACCAAATGAGCCTTCCGGATGTTTTTACCTCCATACTTTGTTTCCCTCCAATCCTGATCGAGACAGAACTCTAACTCACCATTTGCCAACGTTCTCCCAAACGTTGCCATCTGCAGTCCACAGTGCTCACTGTTACATGCTCGTACCTCTATCATATATTCTGAGAAGTGTTCAAGATCGTTCAGAACCACTGATGTATCTAACACGACCATCTCCTTGGGTGCTACGGGCGTAGGGGCAGGTGAGGTACCCATAGGTGCTATCAGATTGGGCGTACTGTCATTGCCTGGTCCAGCAGGGGGTGGGGAGGTCAGTGATGGAATGGTTACTCCGGGAATTTCTGAAATGTCACGGCGGCGACGTTTTCTTGAACCAGGTCTAGA
This sequence comes from Pisaster brevispinus, assembly GCA_023634235.1. NCBI lineage: Eukaryota > Metazoa > Echinodermata > Asteroidea > Forcipulatida > Asteriidae > Pisaster > Pisaster brevispinus. The sequence continues at coordinate 12,824,207 of JAMKCF010000011.1, read as the reverse complement.
AGGAGACAGGGGATTTGAGTTGAAGACAGACAGGGAATGTATGTTAGAATAGATTCAAGAAATCATCTGTTATTAACGAATGGAAAATTCAAAAGGAGTGTACTTCTGCAAGTAATACATTACCTTTAGCTTTGTCTAAGAAAGGAAGAAAATCAAGCATTAAAACAATTGATTTGAGACATTCAAATCTCACATTGTGACATCTTTGCTTCTAACAAAACACAATAGACTCATAAAATCTGCATATACTCAGTGAATACAGACACCAAACTACACATTATTGAATCCGTCATACAATAAATGTGTAGTCAAGTGACTTGAATGAATTGAGCACAAGTGAGGAAGTGCAGTACAGTATCAACGTCTACAGATAAAGCGGTGCAATTTGTTGCATTACATATTCATTCACTCACACATTCAGAACACAGTTTAATTAATAAATATGATCACACAAAACTCATTGACTGTTTCCCTTTTTTTTTTTTTACCTATTATCTGTTTGTGATTACACTTTCATTTGAACTTTGGTTTGATAAGAGTAAACCCAACGATTAGGATCAAACATCTTTTTGTACTTCCATCATACAATATACAAATTACTTCTCTCTTTGGTGTTAATAAAACCACATCACCATATCATATTCATGTATTTTGACAATCAATGATAAGTGACGAGTGATTTTTTGTTTTTATTGTTACAGAATTTGATAGCAACCAAACCAAAGAAAATATGACTATTGACTAGTATCCCCTACATTGCAGCTAGACGTGGGTCTGCATTCAATTATCGTTTAAAAGGAAAACTGTTGTCCAAAAAAGTGGCTTTGTAAAAAGAATCTTTGTGTTATTTACTCAAGTTTTAGAATTGTGAATATTTCAGCTGAAATTTTTCACTACGAAAGAGCTGGTTTCCCAACTCTCATAAAACTATTTGGAAGTCAAATTTGTGTACATTTGCTGATCTCCTGAAGATCCATTTGCACTAATAAACTTTAGTATTTGCAATGCGAATTTAAACATGAAAACTTGTAAAAGTCTATTTCAAAATGCCACAGTAATCCTTAAGGACAAGTATTTCCTTTGAAAAGACAACAGTTTTCTTTTTACTAAATCCAGTGTATTTACTCTAAGCAAAATAAAATAAATATTCTACACATTCTATACTCTAAAAATAATAACTATTTCTTTCCATTTGTGTCAAGCCTCTATTTTCTTCAAGCTTCTTTACTATGAATAGCCCTTCCCATAGAATATGTTAATTATAGTCACGCATCCACATGAACACCACTTGTTTGGCCAAACCTGGGAACCTTTGCGCAATTTATTAAGATGGTCGCATGACGCTATGCGTTCGCACCAGCTGCATAACTCAACAGCACATGGTAACCAATGGTGTTTAGCGAATACGTGAAGGTAAGGGCCATGTCACACGGGAATCTTTAGTAGCAACTCCAAGAAGAACACAAACCGTGTTTGAATTCCCACCTAACACCCTTGAGGATAGTGAGACACCGGCAGGAAAATGTTTCCTGAGCTACTGAAGCGTTTGCCGCCCTCCCAAGAATCATCTAAAATTTGCCTGCAGCCAATCAGTTTCGTAAAACTTAACGCACTTGCTCAAGTCCACTTGCGCAAGATTGATTGTGCAAGTAGCGAACAAATTAAGCAACACATGTTGTGCAAGTGGACTTACGCAGTTGCACAAAGTTTCATGAAATCGGTGGCTGGTGTGTGACCTTGACATGAGAAGTCTATTTAATAGAAAGGGCTCATTACCCACACTCTTCCAAGTTTGTCTACAGACTCCAACATAAACCAGAATCAGCAAGCATTACACTAGAATACTAGAGTTTTAAAAAAGGAAATAGTCAACAAAAGATCAACTACCAACACACTGCTGACTGACTAACGATAAGGTTGTGTTTAGATTAAGTTGTCCTGAAAGTGTGTTCGACCATGCACAAAAGTAACACAGATATACAACTTATAATTCAGATGTGCACTGTGATAACAAGTGTCTTAGAGCAGTTTAAAATTAAGAAAAAGTGAGATAATTTCTGCTTTAAATACTTGTTTCTGTTGTATGATTGCTTCCGTATATAATTTTAAAAATTAAATAAATACAAAATAAAAAAAACACTGAATAATGGTATTTCATTCAGCATTTTTTAAAACCAGCTCCAAAGTTTTTCAAGACCCAGTCCGAACTTCAACCCTTTCATTTGAGTGGTTTCCAATGTTTTCATTTTGATTCAAACACAAAGCTCAACATCACATTCCAAATCCTCTGCAGCTCCCCCACAAGAAATGCAGACAGGGAAGAACAAGTTAAAAAAACATCTCCCCTAAAGTTGGAAAAGGAAACTTTTGAGTATTAAAGCTTCAAGATCTAAAAAGATCTACCATATTTTGGTAATGACCCGAAAAGAAAAATGGATATTAATTTTTGTCTGAAAGCCTATTATTTGTCATAAGGATGGTAACGCTAGCAAGCATCCTAAGAAATTGTCTCGCCCTGGTAATTAAAAAACAATAAAAGTAAAATATTTGAATCTCCAAAGATCGCCTGCAGCCGACTCTTGGAAACTTTTGCAGTGTTCGCTTGAATGCTGCCCTCAATAAGGTTACAGATGCACTAGGTACTGCTGTCGCCTCGCTAAACGTGGATGGATTTGAAATTATTATCAATGAAAATACCTGGACAGTTTGTTGCTGTTTTCTCAATAAGTAGGTACTGTAATTCAACTGAAACTCATAAATCTGCCGATAAATCAGCATTTCGTTGAAAAAAAAAATAAAACGCTGACTCTACCTGTAAGCATTCAATCACTGAGAGGCATCATTATTGAGATATAAACCTCTGATCTTCAAGACATCGCACCTTAAGAATATAAATGGAGAGTCTAGTCAAAACCAAACATATTTCCCATTGGTGACTGCCTCCAAAATGATGCCAAGCCTAAACTGCTTCGTCTAATCAGATACTGCACAGTGATTTACATTGGGTTTAGAACTTTGTGTATCGATGAAGCAAGGTCTTTTCATTTTGTCGATTATTCTTGGATTAGAAAATCGTTGAATCTATGGTAACCATTGTAAGGGAATCAAGACCAAATCCATGGCAACGGAGGTCATCCATGTAGGAATTCCAGACCAAAATATCCGTGCATCAAAATATTGAGCTCATGATACAAGGGAAAGGGGCTTCTGTTTGAGGCTGACACAAAATGACAAACAGAGGAGCTGTGTCCTACCATGAGATTAATTGTAATCAATGGACAACAATATCTCAGCAACCAATAAACGAAATGGGCTGGATTGGCAGCATTACTTAACAATTAGCAGGGGGACAAAAAATGTTGTTTTGTCATAAAGTAATTATTTACCATCATCAAACATACACTCATAATTACATTATGTTTATCATTATACTGACACCATCTTTAATAACCACAGATAGGATTCCTTAATCATCAATGGGTGCGTCTACATCATGCAGGTGTTGCCCTGGCAACATGCAAATTTATGCGAATGAGTGAGTCAGCAAAAAGCAAGTATCCCTTCCTTAAAACAACAACAGCAAAGCGTTACACCCCACAAAGCATTCACCAAAAAAGGGCAAGCAAAAAGCATGGCTACATCATTCAAGGCTTCTGGAGGTAAAACAAAACATAAAGCACCAGACTACACCATTCAATAATATGTACACGATGCAACTCAAATGACCTTTGACATGATAGAGCGACCCTTAACCTTACCTTGGGTTCGTTTCGTTAAAGTTGAAGTAAATCCTTTAATAGTAACATGACGGGTGGAGGTTTGTGGATGAAGGTTAAGGAGGAAGGAATCCCAGGAGGAAAAAAGGTGAAGCTGTTAGGTATTTCAGTGATTAGTTATCGATTAATTGTTATATTCGACATCTTTCAGACTTAGTCAGCTTTTATCAACCCAATTTATGAAGCCTTTTTTTATATTTTTTTTTTTATTATTTTTTTTTTTTTTAACTCAGATCTTATTCAAGAAACTTTAAGATAATTTGATGGCGGTATAATAAATTCCTAAATTCGTCCGCTCAGATCAATATGAAATCCCAGGGTCATGAACTGTGGTAGAATTGGGAAATGGTGATAGTGAGGTCCCAAATTGATGATATCAACCAATGATATTGAAATGAGTTAGTTATTTGCACATACACTACCACCAAATGTGTTTTCAATGTATACATCTCCAGGTAATGACACAAAATGATCTCAAATCAAGTTGAGTGATTTCAATCCTAATCAAGACTCCAAACAACAAAAGAGTGATAAGAAAACTAAGAAGGAATGAAAGATTCTGAAATAAAAAATATACTGTCAGTAAAAAGAAGTTGTCATTGCATCAATTCATGGATATTAGTGCAAACTATAACTTGTCTAAAACATGACAATTGTTGTCTTGATTTCTACTGAGGACATTGGGTTTTGAATACTTAAAAATATGATGTACTTTGACATTCTTACAAGTCACAGAATCGAGAGAAAAAAAGGGGATTTCATGAATGTTTGATCCTATTTAGAGCACTGTAACAACGACATAATAGCTTACTGCTAAAGAGTGTTGAAAACAGCTGAAACAAACCATTGTTTGCTTGGACAGACAACAGTATTTGTAAAATGAATCCTCCAATCAAATTGTAACAAACTCCTGATAATCAATACCAATCCCTGGTAACCGACTTATCAATCGGTCAACGTGGGTGAGGCAGGGAGCCAACACAGATCCAGCTCTAGAATCAATGTTTTGGTTTATGAGTGACATCATGAATCGTCAACAAATATGAAATGAAATATCTAGCTGGCTACTGGAGTGTGATTTAAATTTCCATGGTGGGAATTCTACAAGCAGTAGTAAGCCTCTCTTTGTTTGCCAGAGACTTCATATGAAATGCTTTATTGATAGCGCTGTGAATGGCTTAGTTAGGGAGGGGGAGGGGATACCAAAAAAACACACAACAATATTAGTTTAGTAAATACCTGTGGTTAAAAAGATAGGTTAAATGGCAAGGTTAGAATCACATCCATGGTAGAAAAGCGTTAGGTCAACATTTGTTAATCAAAAGTTATTGCAATTCAAAATGAGAAAAGAAAGGTAATTCTACGGCAAGAGCTGTTTCAGAATATATATTACGTCAACAAAGAAGTCCCTTTTTGCACTTGTTTTTTTTTAAACTTTGCAAAATGAAAATGCCGTAAGCCGAATGTGAAATAGTAAAACGGTGATGTTACCCATGGCTAGATTGCATTTAGCTCTAATGATTAAAGTGTGTCCGTATAGGATATTGGTGCCAGGAGCTCAACAACTCAACAACTAAATCTTGTTTAAGTGCAAACTGCTATCTTTGGTCGGTGATTTAAACAATTAAGACAATGCATCATGAACTAACACGATCAAAGTTCCTCACTTGATGCTGTTGTTCTACACTGACAGGCGACCCCTTATTATACATTTCAGATCTTCATTTGAGAAAGTAATACCAATTGCAGGTAAGATTACTTTATGTCTCATTCTTTAAATCACAAAGACTCAGGAGATATCTAAGTTGAAGCTTCAAACTCGCTGCTAATGATGACAGTTGTTGCCTCCTATTGCTCAACAGAGGGCCTGAGTCAACGCGCAACAAATATCGTTACTTTCAAATGTGCTGCCTGTTTTTTTCTTCTTACCTCTGATGAAAGACGTTGTTATGCAAGAAGTTTTCAAACTGTTTTTGGAACAGTGCTTCTTCTTCCTCTCGCTTGAGGGTCTCTTTGTCCTTGGGACAGGCACAGCATCCTTCCTTACACGTCTTATTCATGTCAAAGTCTTCCTCATCTGGTTCAGGAATGTACTCCGTCTGTAGCATAGGTGGCTCTAAAAAAACAACAACAACAACAATAACATCTTAACTGTAAGGCGACGGTGCCGGGGAGCATTCAACCTCTAACATCTACAGTTTCAACCTTGCATGTCATGTAAAAGCTATTTTTGGTTGATACAGTCTTGCAGACACGATTCTTTAATTTCAAAGCTTTTCAAAGATTTCATGGACTTGCACAGTCTGTACCAGTCATTTCTGCTCTTTGACTGACTACCATTTCTCAATAAGCATTTTCTTCTACGATGTAAGCATCCTTCCATTGCATGCGATGACGTGTCGTGTCGAGGCCGAGCGGTTTAGTTCATCGCACCCAAGCTCTGGTGTTGTCAGCAGCAAGGCACTTAACCATAATTGCTTCATAACAAGTAGGGAAGGTAGTGCATTCTGCTCTACCAGCCAGGCTCCTAGTGGATGATACCCTTGCCTACATCCTTACAGGCTGTGAAGGGGGTAACCCTGTTTCAGCCCCAGGAGTAGGTGGCAACATGCCCCTGGTGACAGTTGATCTGGGTCGACAGCCCAAATCAGTTAAGTGTAGCCCTCACCTTGAAGTGGCCATCCGGCCTTGTGAGTTGGGCGATATCTCATAAAAAAATATATAAAAAAAGTTGTTGCTACAAAAGCTCATGTAGTTTTTTTATGTGATAAGTTAGTCTTTCAGTGCTACCAATACCTTCTTTTTTTATCAATCAGATTAACACTGCTACTTTTATCAACAGCATCATTATCCTGATCGTAACTTTTTCTGCTAAATTTAAGGAACAAAACAAAACATAAAACTAGAACATTACCCCCCCCCCAAGTAATAAATGAGCAAAAAGAAATCATTTAAGAATTGGTAATTGTACTGATGGTCAAATAGAAACTATTGTGACCTTTTCGCTATTTGAGAACTTAACCACACAACGAAAGTCTGTACTTACTTTCTCTACAGAAGTCTCTCATTCTGAATTGACTGAGTGCAAGCTCTTGTTTCTGCCAGCGTACCAAGTATCCAGTAATGTTACTATTAGGTTTCTGCGGAAGCTGCCAGGAGATCAGCAGTTGACTTGATGAATTAGCGCGAACTCTCAGGTCAGATGGTGGTCCTGGATCTATTGGCAAAACGTGACCAGCAACAAATGTCAAGATGATCTTTTTAAAGCCTTTGAGACTGACTCTGCTAGGGTCAAAACGTCAGGATGTTACCTCTTTTTGCATTATACCACAGGTTATTTTGGTTGGTTAGCAGTTCACAAAAATCTCTTCTTCTTCTTTCATGAATAGAAACAAAAACCTAAACTGTACTTTAGGTGAAAGAACTTCCTCAATTGACATCACAATATAAACAAAATAACACGTTACATGTACGTCCTGTTCCTTATTTGCAGTGAAAAGTTAGCAATCCAGTAAGTTTAGAAATTGTTTTCTTCTTAGTAGCTTTATCACACTGCGGCCTGTATGACCAAGGGTGATAAGATGAGAAAGAAGGAGGACAGGAGGAGGAGGAGGAGGAGGAGGAGGAGGAAGGGGAGGGAGGGGGAAGAGGGACAACATGGGGAGTTCAGGAAGGAGAGAAAGTAAAAGGATGTCAAGACCTTACCATCTTGCTTGGTAGTGATGTAAGTGATTTCACTTTGAGCTCCTTGCTCAGCTGATGATATCATATAAGCTCGTACAAACAACGCATATTGTGTCCAGGGTTCTAATCCAACCACAATGGTGAACCTCGAGTCTGCTTTCTCAAGAAGTGACTGCCACATACTGGTACCGCATGCATCTTCACCATCTAGGGCTGTTACATTCTTATGAGGCCTACAGTCAATCCAAACAACAACAAACAACAACAATATTTAGTCACCCACAAACCATCTAAAAATTTGTTTCCAGAAACAAATTTTCAATAAAAAATTTCTTAAATAATGTTATCTTTCAAATCAATTACATAAATCTCCAATGTCTTGCCGGTTACTTTATTTGTCTATTTACAGGAGCACTGTGTTCCTGGTTGCTGGAAAAGCAGAGGTGGACAGATGGATGTCAATTTGTAAGTCTTGTACTTAACTGAGTCTTTACTTTATGTCAACAGGATTGGAACTGACCGCTTGTCATCAGTCAAGCTGGGTAATATAGCTGGTCTAGTGGTCAAGACATCTCCACTCTAGAGTGCAAAGGTCGTGGGTTTCAAATTGCGTAGCCTGTGGATTTTACTCCAGCTGGACTTGGAAAGCAGTATAAGGGTGAAACCAAAATGATTTACAGTATGGTTTCATTTCTACTCACGCTTTCCTGTAGGAGACAATAAATCCAAGCAGATTACGTTGATCTTTGATCTGATCCGTATCCAGTCTCCATTTTAAAGCGAGCGTACTAGAGTTAGGTAAGACAACCACCCTGATGACTTGAGCATTACCTGGTCAGATAAAGATCAACAGAGTAGGACCAATCAAAGGGGTGATACACCATTTCTAAAGAAGACAATACACATACCATTTGACTCCAGAAGCGTAGCTGGTAAAGAGCCCAAATATTTTTGTTTGAAATGTCCCTACAACCTCTTCTTGACTGACAGATATCTCGTATCACCCCGACCCTCTCGGGAGCAAGTCTTTCTTTGGAAAAAATAACAACAGTTATTATTATTATTATATATTTCTGGTACTGAAACCAAGGATGCCTCATAAGTGAACTTAATCACTGTAGCTCGCAAGCCTGAGGAAACCTGTAAACAAGGGTTGCTTGCTATGTGAACCAGAAACACCGGAGTTAACCCTTACTCTTTCACAATAAGTGTTTTGGTTCTTCTACGTGCACTACCAATCCTAGTACATGGGACCTTTGGCTTTATAACCCATCTGAAGGACAAAGCAATTGTGGTGAACAAATCTTGCTCAAGGACACAAGTGTCACACCAGGACTCGACCGCGGACTCAAACCCACACTGTGTTAGAAAGAAATTAATAATTTTCCGCCTAAACCAGTATAGCTCCACTGATGATACTTAATCACAATGATCCTTTTGATGGGTCATTACTTTCCTCCCCACTCTTGATCAATTAACTCCATTTACCATAACTTCAAGATATGCACAACCAATTTTATGAAATCCTCACAAACGGCACTGACCACCACTTTATAGTCCTGAGCCAGCAACATGAGGCGTTATGTTTCTTTAGGATATGCCCTCAAACCATGTCAGTTCTGTTCATACTTTTCATGTGCTTTTTTTTTAATGTTAAACTCAGACACACAACAAAATGTTAATTAACAATAGATAAACAAACTTTAAAAAAAGGTTTCTTAAACCTACACGCCACTTGGTCCCCATTTGTTCCAAAGTTATTCTTCAGTGGCGGGTTCAAAAAGTTGACCTTTGACTGGAAATCTCTGATCAAGGATACACAGAGCTTAGGATTATTGTGGAAAAACAACGAGCCATTGCCGATGGTGATGTTAGGGTAGCTCCGACTGTCGAAAAGCTCCTGAAGATTTCTGTTGTCTAGCAGGTAGAAGGAGTACAACCTAAGAGGGAAATGATGCGATAAAAGAATTGTTTGAAAAAAGTTTTACTGAAGCTACTTAACATAAAACGTCTTGTGAGGTTCTAAAATATTTTTTCTTCTTGGACATACAACAAAAGTGTTGATCTTGCGATTTTCACAAAGATGTACAAGTACCCAGTTATGCAGCCCCCTTTTTTTCTTTATATGCAATTCCCATAAGACTAAACCATTGTAAAAAGGACATTAGACAGAGCCCATTTGAACAAGCATTATGAGACCTGTCTTGAAGTCAGGGAATCTGACGTACATATTTACTCACCCATTCTCAAGGTCATTTCCACCAATTCGTTTCAGGTGCTTGAAGAAGTTAAGGCTGACGAGAGAGTGAGCCATCCGAATAACAATTTTCTCTGTTACCTCCTCAATCATACCCAGGTTTTTCTCCAACTCCTTCATGATGTTCGCTGTTTTTGAAACGAGACAAAACAATTATTATAAAGATTGATGCTTCAACTATTACATGGGAATCATTTTCAAGCAAGCCCATTCCAAGAAAGCTCAGTAATTTGTGGGTTAAGCTATCAGCTTTAAAGCAGGTCAATCCATCCATTCCCATCTGGGGTACCTGGGATTTTTATTTTATTTATTTATTTTTTTCCAGCAGCACTTGAAAAAATTTGGTGACGGGCAAATTAGTACTGATCTTGAAAGGTATAAAAAAACATAATAGTTTATTTTTAGTCTGACTGATTATGAAGTTCATACTCGAACCATTTTTTTCTGTAAAATATTTCCCCTTGAAATAAAGTCATATTCAAGACAAAAATTTATGTGAAAACCTAAAGAAACCGCAACAACTGATTTCAGCACAACCAAAACAAAGGACAATGTGTTTATATTGTGCATGGTTTTTTCACTATTTTCTCCTGACCCACACAACGGATTTACTTCAAATTTTCACAGGTTTGTTATTTCATGTAAATGGTTGATCACACTTAACATAAACACCGTCTATTGTGAACACTTTGTCAGCTCTACCAATTCTGTATAGTACCTTTATAAGTTGAGATTTGATGTTTTTGACAATTTTAAACTTGTGTATAACCTTTGGCTCTGATAAGACAAAATATTTCCTTCAATACTAAACTCATTCATACAAAATATTGGACAAAGAGAAATGGACATTTGCCCTTTATAACAACAAACAAAGCTAATTTCCATTACTGAATAATTAAAGTGCTTTTGTCAGAACCGATTTGAGAATGAATAAAGGTTGCATCTAATGTAAACATTTTTTTCTCAGTGAATAAAACAAATAATCCGCCAATCTGCATTTACAGTGACCGATTGTGAAAAGTTCATGACTCTTCTAAAGTTAAGGGATTTATTCCCATATACAGCCTGATTTTGAACTCCATCCCACTTGTATCTCTGTTTTGGACTTTTGTGGATGTTATAGAAACTTCAAAAGTCAAAAGATTTGTTCAAATTCATAGCCACTTTTTGAGCTCTGTCCCACTTGTATCCCCATTGTGAGCTTCATGGATGGCAACCACAACCTGTATGTGTCTATATTTAGTATGATCAAGCAGTCACGCTGGTAAGAGTAATGCCGCAAAAATGATACACTTACAACGACCGCAATTGCTCAACAACTTGGAACCTGTTTGACTTGTCTTGCACTGGCTGGTTTTCATGCCAGTTAATTTCGCATCTCAGTTGGGGGTGCCTTCGGCAGTATTGAGTCACTTTAAGTGTCTAGGGGGTTGTGTATCGCTGTTGTGTTTTTAATAGACTGGAGACGTTTGGGACACTCAAGCAAATCCTGGATTGATTGGCTAACACCGTGGCTGGTGAATGTTGACATTCTGACAAATCTCTGCTGAAAATGTACGACGCAGAACTAGGTAGAATTGAGGAACAGAGTTTTCAAAAACTTGTTCACTAAAAAGACATCCAACTCCAAATTGTCGTGTATTTCCACAGTAACTTAAATGTTCCCTTTTTAAAAGGTCTGTTGTCCTAGTGAATGACGGACATGTATAAAAATAATCAATCACCCAAAATGGAAAATAACTACTTTAATGGCAAACATTCTGTGACATTAATAGATCGATTTTCTCTAAGCTTGGGGTCCTTTATTATTAGTCAGTGGGCTGGACAAATATAACCTATATGATATTAGCGAGAAAACTCTATGTTTGCATTCCTAATGGGAAGTATAATTACACATAAATTAATGACTGTGCACGTACACACAAACACATCTTTGTAGAGGCATCCATCATGGATTTATCTTGCAAAGTTCATTCTACCACAAAGCAAAGGTTATTTTCCCTTTAAAAACAACAAGCCATGTTTAGTGTTCCTGGTTAACCTCCCAAATTTAAGCTAATTTTGCATGTTGAAATCAGCAGGTATCAATGATAACCTGTTTCTTACACATGGTGCCCTGTTTAACCTAAGCAATCAAGATTCTACCCCCTCCGGGAATCCCTCAGGGCATCTTACCCCCTTCAAAGCTTACCCCTACAGTGCATACATCTGCAGGGCTTACCCCAACAGGGCGTAACCCTAAAAGGTATATCCCTGCAGCGTGTACCCCTACCCCTCTGGGCTAATTGGGATCATCTAGAATATTCATGCCTTTTCGACCTAATATTCAGATGTTATCCGGGCAAAGAGAGCAGTGAAACTACCAACATATTGCATCCTCTTGGGACTCTAATCCTTTCATGTCTACCCCCTCTGGGTTAATTTAGATTATTTTGAATCACATTTTGGATCAAGAGACCAGGAGAACCAGGTGACACCCTAATGGGGTACAGCCAAGGTCTGACTGGGTTAAGGCTTGGTTGAGGTCAAGTAACAGACACACTGAGGGTTAGGAGACTAGGGACTGTTACGTGACACCCTAATGGGGTACAGCCGAAGTTCAACTGGGTTAAGGCTCGGTTAAGGATGAGGGTTAGGTGAGTAGGGACTGTTAGCATGGTTAGGTGACAACCTAATGGGGTACAGCCAAGGTCCGACTGGGTTAAGGCTTGGTTGAGGTTGAGTAGCAGACACACTGAGGGTTAGGAGACCAGGGACTGGTGTTAGTGTTAGGTGACACCCTAATGGGGTACAGCCAAAGTCTGACTGGGTTGAGGCATGGTTGAGGTGATCCTGGGTTGAACCACACCACTGGGGTGTACTTTTGGGGTGAAATACAACAGGAAAAGGACACAATGACTATAAATTCATCTGTTTTTCAGTGGAGTTGTCTTTGTGTGATTGTAGTGTACTCCTACCAACCTCCATGCCATATTGAAATTTGATTGGAACATTGTATAATTATTTTCTATTTCATTCATTTAAATATCTTGTTACCTGTCTGCAGTACATTAATCACAAATAGTTATTCCCATGATACAAAAAAGGGCCCAGACTTATTTAGCTCATCTCAGCCTCAATTTGATTACACAAATTTGAAGGGAGAAAAACAAGACAGCCCTACCATGAAGAAAGTCTCCTAGAAGGCAACGATGACCTTCAAAAACATCCAGCTTGCACCCTTGACATTTCTACCATTGAAAAACTATTATCAATTGCGCTCTCTCCGCCTGGGAGGTTAAAAGGGTAGCGCTGAGGGTACAGAAGATGAAAGTATTTGATTAGTGAAACAGCACTTTGGTGAGGAAGGTTCTAATACTCCCCTATGAGGTCTGAAAACTCACATAATACTAAAAAAAAAAATATATAAAAAAAATCAACCAAATTCCATTTAGCTGCTAGGCATATAATGTAACATCATTCAATTATTATAATTGCAAAGAAACAAATTCACAGTTTACTATTTTAAGGCATGTTTGAGAGAAAAAATGTATTTATTTAGTTTAAACACAAAGACAAAATAAATATTGGAACAAATCATGCATATTTATTACTATTATAGGATTTTGGGTGGTAACTGGATTTTTACCTTTAAACAACTCGCTAACCAATCTTCAGAAATAAATGCATTAAAAAAAGTAAGCCCTGCCACCTAATTTAAGGACACAATCTTGGTTTGAATATTTGTAGCAACAAATGCGTCACTGGTAAGATCTTGATACATCAAAATGTTACCAATAACAACATTAATACTCATAAAAAAGTGAAGCAGATTAATGAACGAATATTCCATGTTCTCTCTGAGCCTTCCCTAAGGGTCTGCTACGACTCAATCCCAGAGGGCCTGCTATGACTTGTTTGTCGTTCACAATCTACATGAAGTCATTAGAGATTTGCAAATGTTAACAACACCTTTTACATGATGAATTTTTCCTCATGCAATATTGTTTGCCACTTGGTATATATTCCCAATTTGCTTTCATAAACTGTTGTTATTCGAGAGCACTTATTGTGTAGCCTCAGCATCCTAGGAAAATGTATATTAATGCAACCAACGTTCTCGAGTCTGATTAAAGGTAGAAAAGAAAACTAACACCTAGTCGAGAAAAACAGGTTATCTAAGGCGTGTAGGGACTGAAAATAACAATCAATATGCATGGAAGATGAACGGAGCCTTGGTGATGTAGTACCTACACACAACTAGTCGTGCAAACCTTTCAATTCTAAACATGTATCCCTACTGTTATACCCAGTGGGTGGTGTTGTGTTAATTTGATGGGAAATTGCTGTAGCACGTCTGCGGGTACTAAAGGTGGAGTGACGTGCTATACTTGGAATTGTAGAGATGTTGTACCTAAAAGCAACATGTGTACTCGCTCTCCACTATGTCAAGAAAGGAAGGAATAAAACCATTTATCAAACCAGAGACAGGATTGTTTTAAAAAATGAAAACCTTTCATTATGTACATGTGTACATTGAGAACAGGCGAATTTCTACCTCCATGATTACACAAAGAATGACCTCCTAGCAAATGCCACATGGTTGAAACTATAAAGGGGCTGTTTGTACGCTTCCACTTCCTTTAGTCTGTGTCCTCTGTTTGTGTGTGTGTGTGTGTGATGACTACATGCTAACCCACCACTGGTAGACATGTTGTACATGTAGCTGATTGATAGACAAGATGGGGGTCCAGCTCAAAACTGAACGGCAGTAACAAACAGGGCTGGGGGAAATCCAGCTAGGATGTGAACTCGATGAACTCTTATGACCGTGGCAACGAGGGAGATTTCACCGATCAAACCCAAAATAACAGAAACAGCAGGCAAATCTTTGACCTTGTGTGAGTTGACCTTTGGGACTTGAAGCCGCATGAATAATATGCCAATCACTGGTATCCAAATTAGCCAACCCCCCCTTTTTTTTTTTACTAGACATCTTCAAATCAAAGGAGTGCAAATTTATTTTTATTCTAAAGTGCTTTTGTGCGACTGTTTATACCACTGATCTTTTTCAGAACCAACATAGCTCATTAGAGATATTATTAAATGATGTCACTGCAGATCTTAGTTTGGAGATTGTCTCCAAAAATACGACTTTTCCTATAAATGTCTTTGCATTTCCTTTTCAAAAAAGTATCCTTTGGTTTCAAGCCATGCATCAATGTGCCATATGGCCACCAACCAATATCTTAATTGAGGTGTGGTATTTTTCGGGTTCGCTTTAGCCATCATTTTGAAATATGGAAAATGTGGTAAACACCCACGCAAGGAGAAACATGAAAACACTTGAATGTCATGCACCTTAAGGGAATATGTAATTTTCATGTGACGTCAATAATGTGAAAATGCTCATACCTGATATTTATTACTACAGTGGTTCTTACGAACCAAAGGATGATATGCAAATAGCCTAGCTGCTTAGTGACCCTTCATGACCCCTATGACCCCAAGTGTTGTTGAAATCAACATGGCCCTTCTGATAGCGTCTTCGGGCTATTGAGGTGCAAGCACTCTGGTAACTGGTGAAAACAAGTTGTAATTCAATGGTGCGTCAAAGCGAGAGACAGGTTCATTTGTAACCGCGGCTACCGTTGGGACTGGGTTATTTATATTTGCCCGTATCCAACGTTGCAGAACTGACTCCGGTAAACATGGTCTCTCATTTGTGTAAGTCCCCTACTGCTGTTCAGTGGTGTGTTCAGGAGTGACACAAAACGGTTGAAGGGATACTGCATGTGTCACAATAACTCAACTGATAACAAGCTTGGGAAGAAAACATAATTAAGGTATCTGTCCTAGTGACAATGCACCCAGTGGCTTCTATGTATTAAGGCATACAAAGAGCACTGCCGGCAATCTCATTCACTATGGATCGTTTTTTACGATGGGGTGGACCTCTTGTTTTTCCTCCATACCAAAATGACACTTATAGAAAAGAGTCTGGTTCCTGAGTGAACAACAATCTTATATGCTTGTTGTGAATACAGGGAACTTGACAAAGAAACCCAAGGGTAGCCATGTCTTTACTGTGTTTTGACAACAAAGGACATCATTCAATTTAAATACATCAAAAATTTCACATGAAATTACAAAATTTGATGACCTAAGATGACAAAACAAAACAAATCCTGACAAGGATTTTGGCCAAGGCTTACAAATTGAAACCAAAGAGGTAGAAACAAAGGTTCTACAGTAAATAAAGTGAAGCATCTCTAAACTAGTTTTTCTTGGATTTTCCTCTGAGTCGTTAGTGATTGCAAAAAGTTTTTGTGCAGCAGGCATCTGGTAAGCATTCAGTATTGAAAATTTACAAAACTTAAATAATTGTGTATTATGGAAGGCATGATCTTGTTACCCATGCTGATTTTGTTTAATTTTTGTAATACAAGCCAGGATGATACATGAATTGACTACTTAACATGAACGAATGGACCTGCATATTGGTCACTATTACTACACTCCCCCCCCCCCCGGCCACACCCCCTGGTAACACTCATAAGGACTGGGCCCAATATCATGGCTCTGCTTACCGTAAGCAATGAGTCTACACTTATGGAAGCAGGGAATTCCGCCCTTACGTCAAGCGTATTTCACAGGTTAGCAGAGAAGTTTTGCTTGTGCGTATGCGTACTCCAAGTTACTAGGCACTCTTCGCTTACACAGCTAGCGCAAAAAAATTGGCGCTTGCACGGTAAGCGGAGAATGGTGATAGCAAGCGCAGAATTCGGCGGTAAGCAGAGCCATGAAATTGGGCCCTGCTTCCATGGTCCAACTGTTGACTGGAATACTCTGTCACGCAAGTAACGCTAACACTACACGGCCATTTTAGTAGTACACACCTACATGCAATTAAAGGAAGCTTTGCAGTTATAATTGTCTTTTGCCAGGGTCAGCATAAAGAAAATTAATCACCCCCTGGGATGAAGGTTGCACTTAATATCTTACTGATGCTCAGTTGTTCTAAAGCGCAATCACTGAGTATGCTGTATGTTATTCATTGTGTGAAATGAAACGGAAAATTAATCAAATTATTTGCATTTAAATGTTGATAAGAAACTTACTTCCACTACGGATGCCGATTTCCAAGGAACCGTTGATTACAGTACACCCAGCAAGTATCGCAGTATGTCCCACTGAGTTTACTATCATCTTGCCTTCGCATACTAGTAAATTAATAACACACAACATGTACATCATTCAGTATTACACTCAAAGCTTCAGTATTCTCAACACACTTCATTAATAAAGGTAGAACAGATTCAATACCCCCGCTTGGTTAAGTTACGAGAAGTATTCCTCCAAACTCGTAGTCAATCTGACATTTCTATTAAGGCACACTCGTGTAATTGTAACTTCAAAGAATCCTCATTCAGACTATCAATAATGTTGGGGAAGACATCCCAGCAAGTACGCTGAGGTCAGAAACACTGCGAGAGCTCCGATTCCAGTGTCTGAACTATGACATGTTTGAAATACCGCGTATTACTGACAAGAATTCCTAGTTTGTACACCATCAGGAAATGTTATCAAGTTTGGGTCTATTTAATTCATATACAAGACTGGCTGCTCCGATGAAAGTACGGCATGAACACGTACAGTATAAAATAGGTGTGTCTTTCTTGTGTCCCTCAAGGCTCTATATTTGGACCGCATCATTACTGATTCATTTAAATACTGCAATAGACTTCGAGGCAGGACACTGAGACATATGCTTTGTCAAATGCTAATCAGTTATTGTACAGGGTAGTGTTATCAATCATGTGAACTTTGCTGAAAAACTGGTTATTGCGATCTGACTATGAGTACAATTCCAAGAGAATAAATTGAGTTATGCTGGGGTTCCTCAAGGCTCTATACTTGGTCATTAGTACATGTATGTACATTTGAACAGCAGGCAAAGAGTTTGCTTTTATTATTGCCGAATTGAAATTTCAAAAAAGGAATCTAACATCATGTTTTAGGACTACATGGATGTTATGTCAATCAGACCACAAGAAGAAGTAAGGCATAGTGGCAGTCTAACTAGTATATTGGCCCCCTGTTCTCCATAATAGAGTGCATTGGACTGCATGGCTTTTATATTGGCCCCCTGTTCTCCATAATAAAGTGCATTGGACTGCATGGCTTTTATATTGGCCCCCTGGTCCAGCCTGACTTGGGTTGAATAAATGTTTAGATACATACAGTGTATACTGTATATCACTCCGCTGGGAAATGATTCCACAAAAGCCCATACATTTGCTTAGCACAGAGAAATCTTGTTAGGTAAAAACAGGTTATCAACCAATACACAATGCTTTGCTCGTAGAGTTTACCACACAATTCACCATGTTTTGCTTACACATACGTAGAGTTTGCCAGCCAATACGCCATGCTGTGCTTGTTACTGTCTCCACTCGCCGCACTAATTTCCCCTTAGAAGTTAATCACTTTTCTTAATTGCACAACTCTAAGTGGGATGTCTGACATTTATATTGGACCCCTCAGTCATTTGGGATACATTAATGACTGTTTTATTTCCCTTCTGGTCGTTGTACCTTTTGGGCAGGGTCCTTCGCACTGTTGACAGAAGCGTGAGTTGGTGACGTTGGTGATGTAGCTGGTTGGACATTCCTGAATACAATGACCTTTGTGAAGTTTCCATTTACGAGGACATTTGTCAGCTTGAATGCATCGGTGACTTTGATACTAAATGGGAAAAACAAATAAAAGAGCAACCACAGTAACTGATTATTTCCAATCATCCCAAAATGAAAAGCCAAGCCTCCTACCTCTAGACAACTCTTAATGTTTTATTTTTGCAATTTTTATTGATACTATTCTCCCAAATGAAAGCTAAAAGCATACTATTAGAGTTAAGACGAAATTAAAGTCTGCTTTGCTGTTATAAAAATTGGTGATCACATTCAATGGGGCAACAAGTTGATGGTAAAACCGAGTAATTGATTGTCAATTTGAGTACTTGATGGTCAAACTGAGTAATTGATGGACAAACTGACTACTTGAAGGTCAAACTGACTACTTGATGGTCAAACTGACTACTTGATGGTCAAACTGACTACTTAATGGTCAAACTGACTACTTGATGGTCAAACTGACTACTTGATGGTCAAACTGACTACTTGATGGTCAAAACTGACTACTTGATGGTCAAACTGATTACTTGATGGTCAAACTGACTACTTGATGGTCAAAACTGACTACTTGATGGTCAAACTGATTACTTGATGGTCAAACTGACTACTTGATGGTCAAACTGACTACTTGTTAGTCAAACTGACTACTTGATGGTCAAACTGACTACTTGATGGTCAAACCGACTACTTGATGGTCAAACTGACTACTTGATGATCAAACTGACTACTTGTTAGTCAAACTGACTACTTGATGGTCAAACTGACTACTTGACGGTCAAACTGACTACTTGACGGTCAAACTGACTACTTGACGGTCAAACTGACTACTTGATTGTCAAACTGACTACTTGATGGTCAAACTGAGTAACTAACAATCAAACTGACCTAAAGCTACAAGTTAACAATCAAACTTCTTGTTTAGCATAACGGCAACACTAACCACTAATTAAAAACTAGCCATTTATAAAAATCTTACCACATATGTATTTGCTGGACATCTGTCTATACACCTGCCATTCAGGATAAGGTTACGACAAGCAATGCAGTCTCTATCTGTAGGTCCGTTACATCCACCGATGCACGACTCGTGACAACAAACAAGAGACTCATCGCAGGCTGACTGGCAACGGGAAGGGCAAACTGAAGGGGGGAAAACCAAACCAAACATAACACTATTAATTATCTTGTAAACTGACTTTCTTAAGAGAATCGTTATAAAGTGTTTATACAGACATCATATAGTTCTGAACACGAGGTTCATGTTGAGTTTTACCCACTAATTAATTGACAAATCAAGATAGCCACCAGGTAATTCACTTCAACTTGAATCAGGTTCTGCAAATGACAAGTGAAACATTACGCTGTACATGTACCCTTTACTGACTCGCATGCTTTTTTCAGTTTCAAACACATTCTTACTGATCATTCAAAATCGGATGAGTTTTTTTTACATAATTAATTACAAACAACAATACGCTAACAATTAATTTTGCATAAACCTTTACATAATGTCAGAATAGAGCCTTAGAAAGTGAATTTTCACGTCACAATGCAGTGTATTCTTCAGGTCTGCAGGTCAGCAGAAAATACAATATCGATGATCATTGATGACGTTATGGCTAAGTCAACAAAATAATGACCAATGTTAATTAATAATAATAATAATAATAATAGTGGCTTCTTATATAGCGCTCAAATCCGTCACTCAGTGACGCTCATGGCGCTTCAACATTATTTCCCCTGGTCACTGGGCCATTTATTTCATTCCTTAAACCATCTCAGCTCCCTTGGGAGTATACAGCCTGTGCTGCCAAATATGTAGCGCACTAAGCTAAATCAATCGCAAGAACTGTCTCTGCCCTCACAGGTACCCATTTACCCCTGGGTGAAGAGAAGCAATTATAGTTAAGTGTCTTGCTCAAGGACACAAGTGTCATGACCGGGATTCGAACCCACACCCTGTTGACTCAGCCACCAGAACTTGAGTCCGATGCTCTAACCGCTCGGCCACGACACGCTACGTGTTGGAATTAGTGTTTCATAAGACAGATTAAGCAGTCAAGAAAAAAAATGTTTCTCATTTTCCTCAAGTATCTAAATAAAATACATCATCAAGACAAATTCCATGTTGGAAATAAACAGGGCCAGCCTCACTTTAAATACATGAATCTGTACAAGTACAATACACAAACAAGTATCTAAATAAAACACATCATCAAGACAAATTCCATGTTGGAAATAAACAGGGCCAGCCTCACTGTAAATACATGAACCTGTACAAGTACATGTACATTGTGTACAATACACAGATAGCTGTATTTTCAGCATCTAGGGCTTCACAGTACCCACTGGACCACTGGCCAGAGTCTAGGCCTGGAATAATGTGATCCTGTTTGCAATGGCCACTTGCATCACTTGGAAAATCTTTAAGTTTATAGGAAACCTTTCAAAGGGCACCCAAGGCCAAGACCTCAGGGCAACAGCGGCAGTGGCCTCCATGGCCTCCGTGTAGTTTCAGGCCTGAGTGGCCAGGGGCCAGTACTTTTCATATTGGAGAAGAGCATCCAAACAACTGAACAAGTATATGTACGACAGTCCAGTACTCTTCCCATTGGGAGAGCAACCAAACAACTGAACAAGTATATGTACGACAGTCCAGTACTTTTCACATTGGAAGAGCAACCAAACAACTGAACAAGTGCAACAGTCCAGTACTTTTCACATTGGAAGAGCAACCAAACAACTGAACAAGTGCAACAGTCCAGTACTTTTCACATTGGAAGAGCAACCAAACAACTGAACAAGTGCAAGTATGACAGTCCAGTACTTTTCTAAACACGGATTTTGTATAAAATTGTCTAATGAGCCCTGTCAAATTTCAAGTCTATGTAGACCTCCATAAAAAAAAATCAGCAAACATAAAAGAGGAAAAAATCATTGCTGGTCTTTTAAAACTATTCCCCTGTCAAGTTTAAATATTCAACCACAAGACTGTGGTGTTGAGTAGATTTCATGCAACTTAAGTCCCGATGCCCCTTAATACTAAGGACATTTTTTGTTGTATCAAACCTCCTCTGTACAGTAGACTCTTCCACTGACACATAATTTGAGCAAGACTATTTTTTACTTCACAAGTCGACGGAACCAGAGCAGAGTGAAATACAAAGCCCTAGTTTCAATAGATCAGTGTAGAAGGATTACAAGATGGAAGCACTCCGATAAATTTCTAGAAGGGACTCTAAGGCTCGTAAGAAAATAGATTCTATGTTCCGTAACATGAGTCCATTATACATATGGTGCCTTGACAGACTCTGGCGAGAAGTCCTCTCTTATCCTGCAAAGATCCTACTATTCCCTTAGCCATAAGGAAGTTATTTGCAAAAGAAAAAGGTCACATAGTGTAATGACCTGCCTTAAGATCAGCTACATTTCACGCTCTTTTTAAGAATGGAAAATAGTATTAGCTGTTGCAAACTGCTTACCAACCAAAAGGACCTATACGGCCCTTCCATGGCAAAACAGCCTAACTCAAAAATTGACAGTTTGATAAAAGCGAGTACAGAGATAAGCTGTTTTGCCATAAAAATGGGATGAAAGTGTAAAAAGAGGCTGAGAGAGGACATGTTATATTCAGAAACCATACAGAGTATGCCTTTAAAACTTTGAAATGGAAAAACACCCTCAATTTACCCAGAAATGATCTGATGTAAAAAAACACAAATTCTCGAGTTGGGCTGTTTTGCCATGGAAGGGTGTAACGGTGTAAATGCAAAACAAAAATAGTTAGTGGCCTGACGTTTCGACCCTAGCAGAGTCTTTTTCGAAGGCTTTTCTTTAAGAATGGTTTCAATTCTTATATTCTTGTAGTGAAGAGATGAGACCCAAGAATAAATTCTCTGGGGTTTTCCTCCCACATCTAAAACTGAAACTTTCTTCATTGTTTTCTCTCCTTGGGGTTCTTGGCTAGTATAGTGATTACTAGAATACTTTATATCTGAAATGATTTGATTTTTTTTCGGACCAACTCAATATCAATTATGCTTGAAGTTTAACTATGTTTTCTGGTTGTGAAGCCAAAGACTCACAGAAAAGCGAACTTAATCACTATACTAGCGAAGAACCCCAAGGAGAGAAAACAATGAAGAAAGTTTCAGTTTTAGATGTGGGAGGAAAACCCCAGAGAATTTATTCAAGGGAAAACCCACGCAATCAGGCAGGGACTGAAAACCCATTCCACATAGTGCCCCCGGTGGGATTTGAACCGGGGTCCCAGAGGTGGAAGGCGAGGAAAGATACCACTACACCAACCTGACCATCCAAAAATTCTATTCTAAAATAATAATTCTATGTAAATGGGCATTAGGTTCTTTTCTGTTTTTTTGCCATCTGAGAAAGGAAAAAGTGACTGAGAATTAAGTGGATTTGTGATTTGCTGTTTCTTTTAGACAAACAAACTTGACATGTTACATCAGGTACATCAGACATGCATGAACGCACCATTTAGTTCCTTACCCCCATCACTCGATTATTTCTGCAACATTAAATCAAAACAAATAGTGAAACTTAAACCATCATGGAAGAGGGGACTCGAGCAAATTTGAGACTCCAGGAGAGATCCCATGTAGGAATAGAGCAACAATTCTCATAAAAGGAGCAGGGGGGGGGTAGAGAAACAGGGCTGTGTTGGATTCAGAGTAAGGATGCAGGGTCAGCATCCAGAACCAGTTTAGGTCATGTCAGAGATTCGCATGTGACCTACATCACAAGAGTGCCTTTATTTACCTCTCACACACCAGTAATAGAAAATATACTCCTCTTTGTTGTGTAAACAGGCTTGATCCCTAGATATTACTAAATGTACAAAAACAGTGCACCTACACACATGTAAAAGTACTTATGCAAATACACAGGTACAATGTTTACAGGTAACACTGGCCTCTGTGGATCATTGTTAAACTAGTACAATGTCCACCCAATGGTGAATACTTGTACTAAATGTAAATTGCACAAACGCTTTGCATTCATTGTGCTTGAAATGTAAAGTGTGCAGAGTTGAATGGAAATATTATCAACAAATTGTTTCCCATGCAACAAGGACCAAGTTGTCATAATAAAATGAAACTTGTTTACGCAATGTGAAGGGTATACACACAACTAAATTTCAGCCCTGTAAATTGAAGTGCTAATTAATGTGATGTTCTGACTAACTTGTGCATATTTGCCTTTTATCAAACAGATATGACAGGAAACAATTCAAGTTGCATTCATTTCCTTTACACAATTTATCAATCTTGGAGTAAATTTTGGTTGTGTTTTTTTTTGGTGTGAAATCACCTGCAGGTCAGAGAAATTAATCACGAGTATTAACAAGTATTTATATTTCCATTACAATTGACAAGAAGAGAGTGCATCGGCACAAACCATAGGAGTTGTTGTTTGTGTGATCGCTCGTTAATCAGTGTGCGCCTTATGGTATGATCAGAAGATCGTGACCAAACATATTAAAATTAATTTGTTTTTTGACCTTGCAGGCAACGAGGGAGCTAATCAGGGGATTGTGCATCAGAACAGACCTCATTAAAGAAAACTATATTAAGAGTACAATCACCTGGTGGGATTGATACCCATGGGTATTGTCCAGCTACAATGTGATATCACTCCTCACTGTTAACCCCCCTAGGACTCTTGTCTGGACAGGTTGTTATTTAAAAAAAAAAAAAGCACTAATCACGTAATGTGACATCAGGTATACATGTGAGAAAACTTTTACTTCTTAATTGTTATCCAGCACCAGATGGAAGGAGTGAATAAATCCAAGAAGAGGGGTTGGATGTGGTTATGAAAGTAAGAGTGGTTACTAACAAGGAGTGTCTAACTAATATAAAAAAGGGATGGGGCAGAAGAGAGCTTGGCTATTGACGGATCCATTGATGATAGTTGTTTGGGACGTTCAACAAAGTGCTATGAATTATGCAATACAATGAAGGGTGTTTCTATACCCCAGGAAAACTTATTGGAGATAAAAATAGCTAGAGATTAGGCACGCGGAGAAGTTACAGAAACACATACAGATTTCATGCCATTTAATTTGCACTTCTCCTATCACCGTGATCACTGCCAGTATTTTTAGTGTCAAGCATCCGTGTCATGCTGTTTTAGTACCTTTGACAAATAACATCAAGTCAGGTTTGCAAACAGTCAGCCTCCCCCTCCTCGGCATGAGACAAGTTTAATAATAATCTGTTATCTAAAGCAAATAGGTATCTTTCTCCTCCACACCTCATCTTTAATAAACAGACAACACGTTCATTCAGTTACCACGTAGGGGTTAGAAGCAATGTGGCACAAACAGTGGTGTCTCTTTCTCTCATTTCCGCACAAAAACTCCTGTTATTCCCCTCCGCGGTAGAGTGACGGAGATTGCTTGACATGGACACGGTGGAGAGTCTGTGTAATCTGGGAGACGTTCCTAGGAATTGTTTGTCCAGTCCCGACGTGTTATGCACAGCTGGATCGTTAATCAAAGGAAAGGCGGACAAAAGTCATCCACACAGACTCCAGATAATGTCTTTTGGATCCTCTTTTCTGCATGTTAGAAATTATAGCTTGTATAAGAGTGTAATCATGGTGACTATTCGCATTAGTAATTTAACCCAAGTAAACCAACCAGTAGTTATCAAGTTTCAACCCAACTTATTTATCAGTATAATAAAGACATTGTGTTCTTTAATGCAACAAATAAAGCCTGGCAGAACAGAACATTAAACTTGTCCACTCTTTTCAACACAAAGTTGTCATTGTTATCAAAAGCAAGCCTATTATATCAAAATTCAAGAACAGAATCATCTGAATGTTCTTGTATGACGTCACACAACAGGTACATGAATGAAAACCCTCACCCTCCCCCTCGTGTATTTGGTTTAGAGAGCTTCCAGCATCCGCTAATAACCCCCACTCAAAGGTTACTCAACCCCCAAATGTTTGATTTGACTGCCTGATTCTTTATCAGCAACTGTTGTTTGAGCCTAAACTACAAAGTTAGACAACGTCTTGATGAATAGGATTTAGGAAGAGTTGTGAGTCTTAAGGTTTGAATTGAATAAACCCGCTGCATCCTACCCTAGAGAAAGGACGGTTTAAAAAACAACAAATTTGTTTTATGAGATATCGCCCAACTCACAAGGCAGGACGGCCACTTCAAGGTGAGGGCTACACTTCACTGATTTGGGCTGTCCACCCAGTCATCTGTCACCAGGGGCACATTGCCACCTACTCCTGAGGCTGAAACAGGGTTACCCCCTTCACAGTCCGTAAGGATGTAGGCATGGGTATCATCCAATAGGAGCCTGGTTGGCAGAGCAGAGTGCACTACATGTACCTTCCCAACTTTTTACGAAGCAATTATGGTTAAGTGCCTTGCTCAAGGACACAAGTGTCATGACCGGGACTCGAACCCACACTCTGCTGCTGACAACAGCAGAGCTTGGGTCCAATGAACTAAACCGCTCGGCCACGATACCTTGTTAACTTCAAGTAGTTTCCCTCAATTCATTGAAGCGCTTGCTCTGAATTTCTCCGTGTTATAAAACATGGTGGGTCAACCTTTGGCTACAGACACAACATGTCATCATCAGTGAACTCTCTACTTTTCTCAATAACTTAGGGCAAACTTTGAAAATTTTTCAAATAGTAGGATGCAAGCCCTCAAAGTCATACATATCGGGCATGTTTTCAATTTGACATCATGTTACGCGATGATGAATTGTATTTCAAAGTGTTGGTTTTGAAATAAATGTCGTTTGATTTGGTCTTCAGTCAGAGTTTCCTTTTTACGGCAACTTTGTTCTACTTCTTGTGCAATGGTTTTAGAAGCAAACATATAGGAGGGCAGTTCTGTCAAACTGAACCCGAGTTGTCGACAACGTTGCAAGCACGAGTCTTTTTCAGACCTTTAGGGTGGGGAATGTAATGCAATTAAGTACATGCAGACAAACAACCATCCAGCCTCCATGATTCAACGCACTCTGTCTTCAACCAAAAAATCCTTCATCTCATCTCACTCCATCGACAACACATTCCCTCCCACCCCCCCCCCCCTCCCCCAAATCAAAAACACAGAATAAAAATAAATGCTCATTACAAACAATATCAACTTGGATTAGAGTTTGCCATTAGCCCTCCCCCAACCCCATCAAGGCATCAAACCTAATATGAATTTCTCTGCTCTTGAGAGCTATTCCCTCCCCCCCCCACCCCCAAATCAAAAACACAGAATAAAAATAAATGCTCATTACAAACAATATCAACTTGGATTAGAGTTTGCCATTAGCCCTCCCCCAACCCCATCAAAGCATCAAACCTAATATGAATTTCTCTGCTCTTGAGAGCTATTTCACTGAACAAAATGTAGTGGAGATTAATAATTTGCAGAAATTCTTCTGGATGGCGCGCAATATAATCCCGTCCATCTTCGGAAAATTTCCCCATCTTCAGATCCACATGTCCAGAAAGTGCAAGGCACTTTACAAGGAGACTTATAGCGAGTTTGAAATTTTAAGTCGGCAAAAAAACAATATGAAGCTCACTATGTCACCTAATGTTAAAAGCACAATGAGTACATACCAGATGTGCATTTTTAAGTTCCATGAATGTAGAAACGGAATTCAAGATGAGATTATGTTCTCATTTTTATGATGGGATATTTTAGGAGAGAAAAAGCAGGTGGTGTTGGTGAACTTACTTGAAATGTAAGGATTTGAGAAGCCATTTTGTATTTCAATTTGTTTTGAGTATGGTTTACCTAAAGGATGCTGCATGTGGAGAGATTCATTCTCCCCGAAAAGATGTTGACAAGAAATTGTTTACGATTTTCACTTCTGACTGCACCTCAGGCAGAACTCCTGCTCGGAAAATACTTGGCAACAGCATCAACAACGTAGACCTGTGCTCCTATACTTTCATCTTACATGTCCATGTTATAACCGACAGCATTTTACATGCGCAATTAGTTTATGTTTTGTCAAGTTCAAAGAACTGTCATGCAGCGAACACACGCAAAGCTTTTTCACCTTGGGTGATAATTTATCATAACTAAGAAATATTAAACTGTCTACCACTCTCCTGCTTAGTTCAAATAAACACGGTCATGTCTCACTCCCTCAAAATAGATATGACCAACCACCACCGCCCCCCCCCCCCCTCCTCCTTCCCCCAAAGCTGCCTGGGAGCAGTCTTAGAGTAACCCCTGATCTAGTTTACAAGACAAACAGTTTGGCTCACGATGTAAAACGCATCACTACCCAATGTGTCATCATGTATTCCAACATGTCATCAACGCATTATAACGCAATGGGGGACTGTAGTGAGCATCAGCACAGTGAGCTCAACCACACAACGCCATCAGTCTTTTCGTCTCCTTGTCAATATTAAAATGGGTTTCCTTCCGAGCAGGGCCATGAGCTGGGATGATTGGGTTAAATATTTCATGCCGAGCCGTGACAGCAAGAGTTGTAAACAATACCATCATGCACCTGGGATGAAGGGTTGATGGCTGCGTTGATCCTGAGTGGGGGGGGGGGGGGGGTTGATGTCAGTGTAGCATGTGTAGAGATATTTAATATAACCTGGGTGTGTTCAGCGGTATCTCACTGTGTTATCATATCAACAGAATTGGGCTTGGGTTGTTTAATTATGTGGGCTTGGCACAGAAATCAACGTTTGCGATCACAATAACAAGTTGTTTTGAATTTTCTCAGACATCATTCCAGTAATTTGCATTTTAATTGCCAATACTTTGTCATCAAGGACGGTCTTTGGCATTAATACAAGAAGTGGTAGGTGTATTTTTTTAACACAAAATGTCAGGTCTTTTCACAAATATTTCCTGATGATAAAAAACCTTGCAGCATTGTTTTACTATAAACTGGGGGTATGGAAGTGCATGTACATGTACACCCAATATATAATGTGTGTGTAACTCAAGTCATAACATGTACTTGTCTGGGGTTATTCATTCATTAAGTTGTAACTACTATGATTTAATGGTGAAGTTGACTGACACAAAAGACGTTGTGTGTTTCCCACATGTCGCTTAGGATACACCAGGTGTCCTCTCAACCGGCTGATGGACCATGTGAAACAATGACATCGTCATTGATAATATTAGCCCTCGGGGTCAACTTATGACAGAGTAGTCATTGAAAAATAAAACATCCATCAGATATTTTTCGGAAGTAGAGAGATCCGTATCTAACATCTTATTTATCAGTGTACTTGACATAACCTTAACATGTATAAATAATTGATAAAACTACAGGGCAGCAGTCAGTGATTGGGATGTCTGTGAATAGAAGGAGGACTGACTGGCTTTGGCAAAGACTCTTAGACTTTGACAAATTATCAAAATTAAGATTCTGACATTAATTAAGGAAAAGCTGCCAAATGTGACCGCCACGTTTTCATTCATGGGTGGGCAGGCTGAGAGAGCAGGGCAGGCTAAGAGGGGACAGGCTGGGAGGGCGGGGCAGGCTGGGAGGGGCCACACTGGTAGGGAGTAGGCTGGGTGGGGTGGGGGGGGTAGGCTGAGAGAGCAGGGCAGGCTGGGAGGGGACAAGCTGAGAGGGTGGGGCAGGCTGGTAATAAATCAGGTTTCGTGTATGTAACTGCCTCAAATCACAAAGTAAAACACCATTCTGTGTATACTCTCCCTGTCTAATGAGTCCTCCATTATGTGTTTAATTCTACAGGGCTGGTGAACATCCGAAAGCTAATGCAGTACCACTGGCTAATTAACACAAGCACTTACAGAGCAGACAAGGAGTCAGCATTGGCAATTTGGACCAACACTTTTAACTTAATCTACATGGACATGAAAATGTGCAAAACAAACAACTCTCTCCCAATTTGTTTTGCCTTGATGTACGTGTACGTGTACGTGCAACAGATATTCAAGCACTCAAATGCACTCCATTAAAACTAACCTTGCATTAACAATTCCAACATTTTATGGTTATACACAGAAGGCAAATTTTCAACAACATTTTGGCCTTGCAGATGTCATGCACATTACAAACAACTCTGTCTGCATGCAACTCTGTCTATAAACAATTCCTTCCTGTTTGTATGCATTGGTTTATTTTGCTTACAGGTAAAAAATAATATTTTATCAGGATATTGAAAGACATTGTGTTGAGAACTTGAGGAGAACAAAAAGGTACAAGTCCAACCTGAAGGAGACGGAGAGAACTTAAAATAGTCTTCATGTTTCTTTTCTTCTTCTGAATCAAGATGCATATATCTGACATCATTAACTACATACACTCATACTACTAAGTCAACATTGCATACTAAGTCAGGACCTAAGATAAACACATATCTACACTTAACAGGATCTCGAGATGTTCTGTGAACTTACAAACGTCCACACTATGTTTGATTTTTTTTTCTTCTTGAAAATCAGGCAATTTCTTATTTGTGGTTATTCATTTCAAGATGAAGAAGATTATTCCAGGAATCACCAAAGCAAAGGTCAATTTTCAAACCAACTTTCAAATGAAATGTATTCAGCTTTGAGGGCGCCATTTTGTTGTATGGATATAGAGCAATGGTGGGGGCAAGGACTAATACTGCTCATCAAGAAAACATTTCAAGAACAATTTTTTAAATCTCTGAAGACACAAAACTGGGGAGGTCATTATTTTGTATTAATGGCTTCCTTGTTGATGTTGATGGCGTCATTATGGCATCATGCGAGGACATCGGAATAGAATTT
The DNA here is from genome assembly GCA_023634235.1 of Pisaster brevispinus. Lineage (NCBI taxonomy): Eukaryota > Metazoa > Echinodermata > Asteroidea > Forcipulatida > Asteriidae > Pisaster > Pisaster brevispinus. Next base: position 12,794,045 of record JAMKCF010000011.1, on the reverse strand, counting down.
GTACATGTGAGGCTACACAGAACTGCAGAAAGGGCAAGAACTTCTGGACTTGTAGTTGTACGTGTATGATGAGTTTGAAATCTTACTACTAGTGCATGTTTTCTCCAGGCAAGGCAAATCCGTACTTCTAATTGGCCAATGGGCACAGAAAATACTATTTTATATACTTCATTTGATTGACGAAACTCACGTTACACGTCATCCTTTGTTTTGCCATCATGTATATTTTCCAGGCGCTCCAACATTTAATATAGAAGTCCTATATGGTTAAGTCTAGAACGCTTGCAGCACCGTTTCAAAAACTAATCTTTCCTCGCCTGTTCGTCCAAATGAGGCAAGATTGTGTCACGGTGGACAAAGTTGGTATCCACATGGAGTCATTCATAATGTTTACAAGAAGGTTTTAAAATTAACAGAGTGTGGGGTGAATGAGTTTCAGTGTCTATTTTGTGTTGTATAAAAAAAAATTAAAATAAAAAAAATTAAAAAATTGTCACAGAATATAATCTCTCAGTAAAACCTGGCTTTTCTATTTTTCACTCGGCTTGGCCTTGTGAAATGGAATAGTCCAGATTTCACCTCTTGAGTATAGTCTGCAACAACGCACTCAGATGCATCCAATATTTGTGTACCCCGTTCCTAAATTGCCTCTGACATATTGAGCGTACCATGTTTAATGGTCGGCGAATCAGGAACTAAACTGTTGATGTTTATCAAGACAGCAGTCCCTACGACTAAATTTAAAGATCACTCTCCCCAAGAACATGCTATTCAAAAGCTCATTTTGTTTTATAAACTCGTATTTAGAAACAACAAGTACAAACCTTCAGAAACAATCAAACCACCCGGATCAGATCCTTTGTATCCTTGATCAATGTTACTAGGGAGATTTTGTACAACAATCAGGGAGATATTTATACTAAAATTACATTCAACATAATAGGGGAAAAGTTTCCATAATCAGGGAGGTTGTTTATATTTGTTCATGAATCAGAATATGGAAATCAAAAAAATGGTTTATTTTCAGGGAACTTTCTGCAGAATCAGGGAGAGTTGACAGCTCTGCAACAATGTACCCCTCTATACAGGTATTCACTTTCGTACTCATTGAAGATACAAATGCAATAATCTTGGAGCTCCAATCTCCCATCCATCTTTTTAGCAAGTTGCCTCTAGGTTGGTCAAAACTAGGTCCTATCCAAACAGTCATCAAGAATGATATTTCAGAAGTTGTTTCCACTTCTATGTGATGTCCTCCTGGCTGATGTGAGTGGTCACTAGAAATCAAATCCACGCCTTAGGGTAGTGTCCAAATCAGCGGCTGCAGCTGTGGCTAGGACTTGATTGCCATGGTGATGTGCATTGAAGCATAGGAGACCCATAGCAACACCCTTACCAACAGCCACAGCCAAAGCCAAAGCAGACAATTCAGACATAGCTCTAGACAGCATGGAGCAATTCCACCTAATACAAACATCTTATTCTCGTATGGGTTATTTTTAGTTCCTTTTCTCTGAAGCCAACTGACATTATCACACATGGAAGTTGTTGTGTTCTGTGTGTTTTTTTATAAATATTTTATCATTTTTTAGATATCCGATTAACCTCAACATCCTCGGCTGTCACTCTAAAGTGTAGGCAGCTCATGATAGCTACAGCAGGGTCAATGATGGGCTCAAGAAGCAAGCAAGCCAGTCTAAATTGGGACTGGTTCAACCAAAATATTGTTATCTCTTTGTTCATCTTGCATGGTGTTGATACAAGACAAAAATACTGCGGGCTGTCGGCAGAAAGCAGGCCGGACATACCTGATCGGATGAAATACATGTCCACACAAAGTATCAGATACAACTGTCGTCAGTGCAATTGTTTTTTTATGAAAGCAGCAGTCATCTTAAAAACAGATTCCAAGCAAAGGTACCTGGCTACGTTCATTTAGCTGCACATTTTTGAATGCATTGCTTTGTATGAAAAGAGATTTTTAACTTCATCTGAATAGAGGTCTGGGGGTACGTTACTGAGCAAAATTGGAAAAACGATTCGTATAATTATTTCAAAATATTGGGCTTTTCTGATTTATACCAACAGTTTCTGTGAACTTTTAATAGTTGAGTTAGTATTCCTTCAAAATAAAAAGTGGGTAAAAGAAATTTGTATATTATACAACATAGATGTACAGTTGCATCTAAATAGCTTTTTCCTTTCAAGAGACATTAAAACATTATATAATGAAACAGCTACGTCTCCTCTCCGGTCACTATGACAACAGCCAAAGATGTCATCAGATTGACATGGAGTGTTTATTTTGATCTGAATGAGTGGCAGTGTAAGGGAAAAACATCATTGGGTGACTTTCATTATAAATAGCCAACAACCCTCCCTCCCCACTCCCCCCCCCCCCCCCCAGCTCATTGCGATCTTAAAGTCCCGTCAGATTTTAGCTCAAAAAGGTCCTTAATTCTCAATAATGTGTGATTTTGTAAGTAGTCATATTTTAAAAAAATGATGAACTGATGAGTCAAATCGAATTCAGATTTTATCATCAATATCGTCAAATCTACTTACTAAATAACAACAGCCTTAAAAAATTTAAGCGAAACATTGAAAAAAGACTGGCAAACCAAAAAGCAGGATTTTTATTTATTTTATCTTTTTATTATCAGAATTTCCTATTAATACTATCAATAATCAACTAAATACTGGCTGTACCCTAAAATAAATCATCCCATTCCAATCAGCTTTGAGAAAATGTCTTCCAACTTATCAAAATAACATCACAGTATATTCATTTTCAAATAAACAAATTATTTCACTGGAAATTCTACCACTCAATTATGATGATGGAGAAAGTGCGAGCATACATGTACCCTGTTTGTAATGGTACAATCCATAGTTATTAGGGCTGGTTATAAGCAAACAAGCCCATAAACCTAGGTCCATGCAGAACTACGACATCAATCTCATGTATCTAAGCATATGAGTGGTAAAATAGAACGACTACAAAGAGCTATCAGAATTAAAATCCATCTTCATTTATTCCCAAGCTCATCATTATCTTACATCAATACAATTATGAATCCATATATTTCAACATTAGCCCACTTCACTTTTCCTCTTTCCGTCCACCCCCCCCCACCCCAGAAACGAGACTGATGCTTTTTTTGCAGACATAAAAACAGATGAACTGACGTGAAATTAATAAAAGAAAATGTTTATTATTAACATCAATCAATGAATGGCCTAGAAAAATGATTCATTTTGATTGGTTGCGAGATGAAATGTGCCCCTGCTGCAAGAATCAACTGGTTTTCAAGGAATTGTTGTTGCAAAATCACATTATCCAATCAGTCACTAACAAAGTCAATTTACATGAAAGCTTGCCATTTCAAAGATGGCCAATGTTTCACATAAAAAGAAGTCTTTCTTTAAAATTACCTCATTATAAAACCCCACTACTTGATCATTTTACTATTACTTCCAACTAGAGATCCATTATTGCTACCTCCATGGTATAATGAAGCTTGGATGGCAGTAACTGGAATTAAACATGCAACTTTCTCTTCTGGGGGTTCCTAAAGCATCAAGCTTCCCCTACCATCAAACCCTGACCTAAGGCATTGGACTTCAATCATATTGGTGGGGCAAGTCCACTTTTATGAGAAAAGATACTTCCATCAAGTCCATCAGCACAAAAAGAAGAACTATGGGATGATTTTTAAGGTCATCAATGTCATGACCTGGACAACAGAGGCGCAATACGAGGAGCCTCTTTGGAACATTCTAAAAATAAACCGCCCCCATCTCAGAAAACAACTTTTATTTGTTAATATCCTTTGGATTATATAATTGTTGGTCTATATATTTAAACGGAGGATGGACAGTGGGATGGATTTAGGGAGGTTTCAGGAAAACAACCGAACGAAACAAACACTCAAAGGTTGTCATAGTAACCACCTCAAGCATAGAGAATTCAACTAAGACCAAGACGTGTTGATGAAAAAAGCCTGACCATGCTTTTGTTAATGTTTCCTTGTTTGTGACACGGCTACTAAGCAACGACCCTACATGTCAATGGCTGCTGGGCTATTTATTACTGGGTCGCAATGTGTCTGAGGGTACTGCTTCTACGACGACAACGCCCAAAGGAGAAAAACACCGCCAAATATTAACCGTATCCAATCATAATGGAGGAAAATGTCAGTGTGAATGCCAACGGAAGACGGGTCGAATGGTTATGCATACAATAATACATGACTATGTTGTTTACATGATCTCAACGAGGGATTTGCCAGCGACGTAACAAACATCGACGCGGAGTGCCCTTCCCGAAAATGACAAACAACCAGGTTTTGTAATTCAATCAATGCAGGAATGAAGATTGGTATTCATGCGTTACACAATTTGTTTGGAGTGTCCGGGATGATCATTATGCGCAGTATGTTTTTGTTAATTTATCACTTTAAGAGCATTTGAACGAGTTTTGCATGTAAAGTAGTTCACGCTTCAAAAGGATGAACACGAATAGAATCAAGTAATAGACAAGTATTATGCTTGCTTGTTCCCTATATGCAAAAGTGCTTGTGAATACTAATTATTGTTAATTAAAAAAGTGGCAGACTATTTTATTTTTTTTAGTCTCATTTTCATTATTTTGGCTTTAATTGTGGGGAATCAAAATGGCTCTGCCAAAATAAGGGAGTAAAGACAAAGTGGGTGATTATTATTTGATAGGCAGAGTCCATGTAAAGTACATTAATTAATATGTTTTGATCAAAAAGTTCATGCTTTAATTAATAAATAAATTCAAATTATTTCTCTTTAACTTTAAAATGGTCTCAAACCATCATGGTGAAAAACAATTTTAGCATGCTTTTTAAAAACATTTATTGTGAGACATTAATGTTGGTATTTTTTTATTTTTTTTTTTCATCTTACACCAAGTTTAAAGGTGACCATTAGACCAAACAATGCATGCTCACCAACAATTGCTTTGTTTCTTTGAAGAGTAGCGTTCTTAAACATCAGACATTACAATCTCACGTGATTTCAAATAAGGGTAGAGGTGACATAGAACCAGGAACAAAACAGCTGTAAGCATTATTGACAAATCCATTTATTCAAATGTAGATCAACTTTTTTTATAATGAGATTCAAGAACCAAAGTGATTAAACTCTCCTTGAAACAAAAAATATGTCGATCACCGATTAAGCCAAACACAAAAAAAACAAAAAACTAAGAGACGTATAAAGTCAAAATGGCTCCCATCAAGTATCTATGCAGTACTTAAACAAATTAAAATAAATGAGGAAAAAACGGCTTGAGCTTTGGCTCTGGCTTAGGCTCTGTCAATGACTTGTAGACTGAGACAGAGCACTAGCCGAAGCCGTAAGGGAAGCCATTGGTTCTGATAAGGTTTAAAAATTCAGTAAAATTTCTAGAGGTTACCCCCCTTCCTACAGACAGCCTTGACTTGTAAAGTTCATTGAGGTCATCTAGTCATGCTGTTGTCTGTCGCCATCTACTGCTGGATAACAGATGGTGCTAGAAATACAGAACTTGGGACACTCTACTTAATGACATTAACCTCGATCTCAAGAGACTAAGATTGATGTAAAAAAAACTCATCTGTTAAGGCCAATGGTCTAAAGATAGGTCGTCTACTGGATTATCAGCCTAGTCTAAGGACAGTAATAACCACAGAATCATATTTCTATATCAGCAAAAATCTTAGATGTGGACAATGAGCTCAAATAGAATGTGCATTTGGGAAATTATTCATACTATTGTCAGAGTTGTTCGAGTTGAAAACAATTCTTTATACTAAGTGGTAGAATAAAAAAACCAATTGAAAGAAACCCATCCGTTATTCCCCAGAACGGTTATCCAACCATGCCACATAAAAACAAATTGATGTTGAGCTTTCACAATCATTCAGAGTGTTGATTCCTTGTGTCATGCACTGTTAAACTCATACCATGATCAACCAAGGGTACACATTTTCTTACGTTGGTAGTTTGTCTCCACCTTTCTCAATCCTATATGCACCATCAAATGCCATTATACCAAGGGTGTTGGCTTCCTCGTTTAGCCTCCCATGGCCTTCAGCTTCCAGGGACAAACAAATTCCAGACTACCAATCACTCTAGTTTATCAGATCCTTTTATATAAATGGGAACACAACAGAAATCTGACAGAGAGAGAACAACAAAAAAACAAGTCACAATAAATAAAACGGAGTGAAGGAATGTAGTCCCCACATACAAGCAGACTTAAGTTTCTGCAAATATTTCAACCAACAGGTACTTTATTGTTCAGCTTTTGGGACGTGAAAAGATGATTGATTACCCAAACCCATTTCATTGGGCAGTTATTGGTCTATTGTACTTTTAGGCATTCTTACGTTAAACTCTGCATTTAGTTCAGTACAATGAATTTCGAGCAATAACGCACCTGTGATTTCAAGTAGCGTACACATGTAGAAGTAGTTTCTGGACGTTTCTTCAGGAAGAAAGTTCCTGACTACTGTGATTGGGTTGGTATGCCAACACAATCACAAAGTCACAATGTGAAATTTTAAAAAACCATAGATCAAAGTGGGTGGATTTGTTGTGCATTAATGATATGCGTATTAATTCGACTAACCTGCTCCTGTGTCTTGAAACTACATTGTGGAAAATCAATTTAACAGTTGCTCTATTTTAAAAAAAATTTGTGTGTTAAATACCAAGATGAAGTTTGGAGATTTCATTATAAGTTCATCTTCCTGATTTCATCAGATACATTTGTTAGTCAACAGTTTATAAGAATAAGTAAGATTCACGCCAAGTATCACTTATAATGTATAGCTTTTTTAATGAAAAAAAAAAAAAAAAAAAAAAAATCACATTCTTGATCTGGTCCTTCTGATGAAGCTACCTTGTGTCTTAAACATCCGTGTGGCTCACTGGCTAAACCAAACTACATCACATACAGGTATCACATGGAATCAATAAGAGAACTATTTACCAAGCATGATCTCATAAATTACACTTAATTTTCATACATAGTTCACCCCAATCCTCCATTCCATTGCAATACTCAGTGTCAAGTATTCAGGTTTACATCAGACAATAAAGACAAGTTCATCAGAGAGGTTAAATGACCCTTCGCTTCATTCCATTGAAACAATCTAGCGGGTTGACTTACACCATGTCTCTATGTGACTAGGATCACTACCTATCAGTTCAAGCGGACGATAAACTAGTCCGTGTTTTTACAAGTTCACCAGTTGACTTTTGACCTGCTGCTCGCTGCTCTGTTCAGGGGCTGTGGGCTTCTTTTCCTATGTCCCGAGAGGGTAATTTCACCCAGATTGGGTTCATCCAAATGGGTTCACCCAAACGGGTGACAGGATAGTCTAGTACTGTGATGAAGGAGACCATTTGGTTGGTTTGTGCTTGTAACAGCCCTTAGGAGATCCCATGAGTTGGGGTTGAGTTGGGTTGGAATCAAACAACGCAGTCATGCAGAAGAAACTGTCTGCTGTGTCTCTAATTGGTACTTATAGGTTAGTAGAGCCATCACAACAAGGTAATAAGTTGGAACAGAAAGTATGCATACATATTCTGTTATGGTTTAGAGGAAGAAATAAAAATAACAATGAATTTTATCAGAAACCTATTACCACAAAAATGAAAGTATGACAAATGACAAAACCTTTGATGTCCAGGATACGTACAAAAGGAAACCACTTCCATAATTATCAATATTCAAGTATCTTAACTATGATTTCAAAAGGCCTTGAAAACCTGATCGAAATGGGAAACCAAATTAAAATGAAAGGTGTAAGTACAAGCAAGTGTCAAGAACTGCCTCTAACATCTCAGATAAATGTCACTTTACAAGCACAGAGGCCAAAGAAACAAAGAACCACAATTTACCGCAAACTCTGAGAAAATAGATCAAGCTAAGAAAGGTGTTATCATTTTCTCTTGATTTAATATTAGCAAGCGAAATTCCAAGAAAAACCAAGGGCAACTGATGAAACGAACATACTTCAGAAGTTCTCAAATGACTACGGGCAGACACACAGTAATCAGAACGGATAAATGTAGTTAGCGATCTTGCTCATAAATTGCTTCAAGTTGAGTGAGACAACCACTCATCAAATTAAAAGCAAATACACCTGCCCAAGGCACATGCCAAGATAATCCCAAATGAGGTTTATCATACTCTCCCATGCATTAGTTCGCTTGCAGTTTTTCAGACCCAGAAAGCTGACCAAAAAAAGGTACAAAGGCAACTTCCTAGAAAGACTTGAGCAGGAAACTCAAGCCATTGGGAAAACCTATTGTAATACTGTCATCCAATCAAAAACCTATTATTACTATTAAGTTATAAACCACAAGGGAAACTGACTGGGTAAATTTTAAATGATTTGGGGTTGAACAAAGAAAAATTGACTTGACAGGATTTAAACTAACGACCTCCGATTTAACATGCCTGCACTCTACCAACTGAGCTATCTATAATCTAACCCTATGTTGGCGGTCTCCCTGTTTTGTCAATATTTTTTATTAACTTAGAATATTTTTTTTATTAACTTAGAACTTTTGCCTATAATAAACTTCTATTTGCGATAGCAATAAACTTTTATGTACAAATTGTTTATGCTAACATCGACTCATTCTTTAAGATTAAGGCTGTACTACCACCACCATCCCCGCACTTTGCATCACTCCCCTCCCTACCCTGAACAGCATAAATAACAATAACAACAACACTAATACGTCAAATCACAAACGTGCGAACGTCAGCAAATAACAAAATAATACAGCATCAAAACATCTTCATAATTCATCAGATTGAATAAGCAAAAGGTGTCAAGGCGTTAAGCATTGTGGCAATTGCTTTAGTGTAGAAATCAACCAAAGAGTAAGAACTCTAGTGACCCCAGTGCTGGAATCCAGGCCATCACGTGTGCAACTTATCCACCACCTGTGCCATAGAAGCTGTCATGGAACCTACTCACCTGCTTCTGGAGGGGTTTACAAGCTCTGCAGCACCCCCCAGTGGGCTCTGAGAATTAACAATCCAGGGCCCCGGTTTGACCCACAGAACAACCTTGTGCAATGCACTTAATCCACAGAAAACCACCATAGGGGTCAAGGGGGGTTCTCTTCCAGCTTGTTATAAACTGAATTACTTGGGTTATCATGGTTGTATTTCATCATACTTGCTCGATGGGCCGACAAGTTCTTTAGTTTATGATGTTCAGAAACGTCAATCATCAAAGAAGAAGTTTTGACTGAACAGTGGTAACCCTGCTTCAATCCTCCACAGTCGTAAGAATATTGAGCACCTGGCCATAATGATATTCAAGTAGATGTTCTTTTTCAAAGATGAAAGTTTCTTCATAGGTTAATTAAATACTTGCTCAAGTATTAGACAAATCAAAAGAAGTGCAAAACTGGTTTTTCAGGATTTTAGCGCAGACACATTTCCAAAAGCAGTGTCTTAGCATTGTCTTTGAATGGATGTCTTTATTAGAAGGAACTCTTTGTCTGGAGAAATGATGCCAGGCCTTGAACTTCGCTCTTGAAGGGGCACGGCAATTTTCCTCTGGTAAGGGGCACTCTATGAGAAAAATGTAAATTTGTATTGGAACTTTGCAAAGGGCACCACAGCAAAAGCACAGGGCACCACGGCAATTGCTGTGGGTGCCGTGGGTTATTTCCAGGATGCAGTGTCTATACAATGTTGTCTTAAAATAAATTGATAAGCGATGATAACTGATGGTTTATAATAAGGAAATTCAATCAAACCCAAAGGCACTAAACTAACATCAGCTTCCTCTTTCTAAGTCTAAGGAGTTTCTTGGTTCCAATTCTAAGACTCCAATCTATGGTAATCCTGTTTGGGACAATCCATGGCCAACTGTCACATCTTGTGGGACCAATTTAAGTTTCTACTTCTGGGCTGAAGAGTTGACTGCTTTACATTCTGGTGGCGAGCTAAAGGGAGGGAGGTTACTACAGGTCAAAACCCAATGGCACAACAAGATCCTTGAAGTCGTCATATGTAAGAACCCATAAAGCAAGGAGCTCAACAATAGCCAGTGTGGCAAAATAACAGATCCTTCATCTGTTCATTGCCCAGGCTTAACCAAGGACTCTCACTCTCAATCTCATAACCAGGTATAAAGGCCCAGTAGGCTTTTGTCCCCCCCCCCCCCACCCCCCAATCCTAATCGATCTCTTCTTTAAATGTCTACAATAATATTATTAAGAGAATTTGTTTTTTCATTTGCGGGGATGATTGTATTCAAGGAATAATCAAAACAATAGATGTTGTTTTTGTCCCCAAAAGTGGCCAAGCACTGATTTAAGCTCGGAGTGGGAACTTGAAAATAAAATCACAATCTCCCTTAGGGAATTGTTAATTGCTTATTTAGAAATGTTTTCTGCCACCTCACCTTTCCTAAAGATTTTCTCCAACAAGCGGTAGTTTTGGAGAAACATTCCTTCGAATCCGATAGTTTCCACACAAACAATGCTTCATCTGTGAAATAGGTGATCAGATTTCATCAAAGAAAACAACACTGCTTTGAGAGAAGATTGCAAGAGTACCATTGGTGTTCTTATCTCTACATCTACCCTCCCTCGTGCAACCTGAGTGCTAGGTGGCTACAGATGCAAGACGATGGTGACGGTGATGATGATGGTACATGTACATAATTTATTCAAAGGATATTCATAGCCTGTTACTTTGAATGATTACTGTTATTTGTTTATTTCCATTTAAAAAATCTTGAACTGCGCATTAGAAAGGAAAGTTTCCCTCTTTTCTAACTGAATTTTAACTGAATTGAATTGTACGCTTTTTAATCAAATTATTGGGGGATTTTCTGTAATTTTCAATTTAGAAAAATAGCGAAGAAATGGAAACAGTTTATGAGCCCTATCCGCTGTGACTAATCAATCCAAGCAATGTAAGATGATGATGTCAAGAAGTTCTGGTGTGTACCAGTCATAATCATAAAGACACCCATTGCAAACATCGAATGGGGAAAAACACATCAATGTCATTAATAACAATTGAAAACCCACCTTAAGGGGGAGGGGGTCCTTCCCCTCAAGAGGGTTAGAGCATCCTGGTAAAAACGTCAACTTATAGATCATGTTACCTTTGTTAACAAAAAGAGTGAACTTGTACATTCCAAGGCATTTCCTGGCAGGCAAGATGCTACACTATATATATATATGGGGAAAAGGTACATTTGGTGTCATATTTTCCATAAATTTCAAGAGTTAAAAAGAAAGGATGCACCCTTTCTTCATATCAAAACTGGATCAAAATTAAACAGTTCAATCTCCGTCAATTATCAGATTTGATGTTTTTCTTCCAATGGGCTGTGTACACGTTGTGCCTGCAGGAAGTTCCAGGCTCTGTGGCTCTTTTGTAACCATGTGGTGATACAGGTCACATGGTCTATGAAACAATCTGTTCTTTTCACATTTTGGCCACAACTCATTAGTCATTAGATATACAGTAATTACATGGTTTTCCCACAATCCTTAGTTTGTAGATTTGTTTTCTTCATTATATGCAATGTTTCAAATCCTACTAATTCCTTTAAGGCACAGAGCTTAAGTATAAGAATAAGATGTGAAAGTTTTCACCAACATTAGGGCTTCATGAAGATAGCTCAGGAGGTCGTTGGTTCAAGTCCCGCTCTAGTCAATTTGTCTTTGTCCGACCCAAAATTAATGAAAATTTACCCAGTCAGTTTCCCTTGTGGTTTATTACTTGACATTTAGACAGTGTTTCTCAACAAGCAAGAATATGTGCGCAGATGTCCATGCTAGATCATACAAGGACTTGTTGTGGTTAGGAGAACTACTGCATGGAGAACACCACTAATGACAAAATCATATCAACAAATCAACAACAGCCAAATGATCCCATGAGAAATGTTTCCCAGTTGGCCTTTGCTATAACACAGAACACGCACGTCCACAGTCAGCAAAAGCTGCACACTTTTTTGGTCCACTTTTATATGCAGGAGGACTGTTCTCACATTTAAATTCAGTGTGCATTGATTCCGAATCCGTTGAATTTCTTCAGATAACTAAAACTGAAAACGTCTACGTCTTTTATTCAAAACAATACACAACCATTGTCCCGTTGAGCTTCAGGTTTATACAGCAGTATTCGGATACAGTTCAATACAGCGTAATTCAAATTCTAGCAGGAAACAAATGGAGCTATTTAAATAAAATAATTACTCCAGGGATGAAGAATATTAATTTTGTTTCAGCCTTTTACACCTTCACGTGATAAGCACTGTATACTCAGTGCTTTGAGAGATCATACGGGAGAGGCATTTTGAATATTAATACTAGCTGCACCAAGAATCTGCTTTGAAAACAAAAGGTCATCAATAGAGGGCGCTATTTGAATGGTAACATCTGCTCCAAGGGTCTGTCCGTGTAGAAACTTTATTAGAAGTCATGTCACCACCATTGCAGATTGAAAATAAATGGGTCCCCAGATGTGTGCCTACACTACCCTGGTTTTACAGCTGGTCAATAAAGGGAAAGTTGATGGCCACAGCTGTGGGAGCCATCAAGCTACATCACCCCCTTGCTTGGATTCAAAGTTCCTTGAAACCTTGGCACCCTAGGGCTGGCTACAGATTAAAGAAAGGAATTGGGCAGCTATTCATGATTTCTTCTTCTGCTCTTAGAAGTATTAAGTTGGTGAATTTAAGCAAACTGCACCTCTGAATATCTGTGGTTAGATTTGGCATATTATAATTGATGGAGGATTTAGACCTGGCGACAAACTATTGTTCGCAGGGACGCTCAATCAACTTGGCCTTTTCTTTTCTTCAAATCAACCATTCATAGCCCTCATGCTCAAACTGTGATAAGTGTTTGATGTACACTACACTAGAGTGCAGATGGGTGACGGGTCAAGGTTCATAGAGAGGTCGAATGGAAGCTACTACAATGTCACATTATGTGTCCTGCAAGGGTGCAACATGGGGCCATTCTAAGATTCTTGATCAGTAAACGTTCATATGAATAATAGGACCGACAAAATGGTTGTACAGTGACACACAGTGTACATTCCATTGGCAACATTTCTACTCCATACTTCATAACTTCGACAGGAAGTCATGCGCTAGTAAAATTAAATAAAAAAAGCACATGAACACCATAGATGTGTGCATGTACATTATACTCTTGACTTCTTGAAAGCAAAGGCTCTGTGGTGTTTTTACCATTTGCAAAGGAGAAAGAAATCAAACTGAGCATGAGTGGTTCAGGCACCAAGTCTGTCAATCAAAGCCACGCATTAAGACACACACATTAGATTTCCCATCTTCAGATATTCCTGTAGTATTATAAGGTGCTGAAAAGTACAATGAGAATGTCAAGCATGGGAGGCAAATTGTGAGAGAATGAACAGGCCCGAGATGAAGGTTGTTGTCCTTTGATATCATCTATCACTGAGTACCAACGTATTCTTGGTTTAGCTCTCACTCCCACAAATGAGACTCAAGTGGCCTATAGTAGATTGAATATCAGTCTTGACATGTCCTTCCAAATCACTCCAGCAAAAGGTTATTCCTGCCACTGTTTGTTTTCTCTTCTGAACAGTCCCCCCCCCCCTCCCCCCTGAACCTAAAACCCAAGAGAGTAAAACCCACAACTGTTATGCCCAGTCCCATCTTAGCTGAGAGGTTGTGCCTCTCGCTTCCAGACCAGGTAAAGGTTTTCAAGGTTTTTCTGATGACATGTAGCTCTGCAGACAGATCCAGGTCATATTTGCCCAAAAGACCTGACCCCAAGCAGGGCAGAATAGCCCTATGGGAGGGCTTGGAGGGCAAACTTGTGGGACCCTATCTCACACCTGAGTCTAATACAAAGTGAATGAATATAAATCTAGACAGGCATCAGGGTGAGGGCTTTACCTCCTTCAATCCCCTCCGAAGAAAACAAATCCGCAACTGAGGTATTTCTTATAATCAAGTCCCATGGAAAACCCTGAGAGCCCCCGAGAGGTCACTGTCCTCTCTCCAACTCGGAACAAAGTACAGCAGTGTTAGGGTGAGGCGAGCATGGCATAACATCTCACATGGGAAGCTATGACCGCTCAGTGTTTATGCACTATATGCAATTCCCACTCCGAATGACACAAACAGGTGCCAAAGCATATTTTCAGCTACATCTTATACATCCACAATGCTGCATTGGAGCCGTTTATTGGCTGATTACAACAAAAATTCCTTGGCCAAGACCATAGGACGCTATGAGTCATAATGCAAGATTGAAAATGTCGGTGAAATCAAACCACATTAAATCCATTTGGTTAGAATGGGAAAAACAAAAATGGGTTAATGCAAAAACAGACATGATGTGAAAAATCAGTTAAAATGCCTGTACCAGGGCAGATTGGGTACCACCATAAACCAGTGAGCTCAACAATCCAAATGTTGACATAAATTCTTCAGTATGTAAGAGTATGCACAGGAGAAGAACAAGCACAACACTTGAGACTTTGCATACTCCGCAATGGAGACTGTTGTATTTGACTTCAGACTTGGCAAACTCCGTAATGGAGACTGTTGTGTTTGAGTAAATTGTTTATTTGTACATGGGGCCTGAGATGCAACGCATTGATTACCCCTATAGTATTTATTCAGAAGCCGCAAAATGTCAGCGCAAAGACAACTCAACAATCTTACTTTAGAAACCTATGCAATTCTGTCTAGTGTTAATAGGAAGCGTATGGAAATTCTACGGGCTTTTGTAATATGTCACTACCTATTATCATTACCAGAATAAAATAATTACTTAATTCTTCAGGATTTTTCTGATGCATTTTGTACATTCCATTTGAGGTTAGTGTGGCATTTACACTGTGTAACCATCTAAGAGATGGTAGTTTTGCAGAAAGGATTAATAATTAAAACAGACTTATTTCCTTGAAATCCATCAACTTTTGAGTAGATTAAAATGGACAGGCAGATATGCTTGTTGGATGTCTGACATATGAAGAGAACGACCCACACAGATGATGCACTTAGTCAATGCTCAGTGGGAAGAGATGATGAAATGAAATTAAGGGCAATGTGTAGAGAGTAGACTGGCCACATCATGCTGTGTACTGGCTCCTGACAGACAGGCAGGAGGGCCTGTGTTTTGACACTTACAGCTCCACCAGTAAGCATAAACAACTACCATGGAGGTATGGCTTGCTTATAACTGACCCCAATAACAACCAAACCCTAACCAATCACAAACCCACAGCCTCCCATGCTTGGGCCAGCACTGGCTATAAATCCACCATGTTTTTGGCTCACAACCATAAAAATAAGTCTTGTCTAGACAACTGTAAGCCCCCCCATCTTGGGTAAATAACTAGGGTAAATCTGGAACACAAATCCTAACACTGAGAGTAAACATCTTACCTGGGAAAGAAAAATGGTAATAAAAATAGCCAGGACGTCTAAGTTAGTACACTGATGCAGTACTGTTTGTGTAACCATAACTTCTTTTTTTTTTGGTCATGAATAGTTTGAATCTAAGACAGGAATCCGGACTTTCTACTGTAAACATCTTTCCTGGGAAACAAAAAATGGTAATAAAAATAACCAGATAGTCTTGAGCTAGTACACTGATGCACGCTGTTTGTGTAACCATAAGATGAACTTTCCCAAGTGAACCGAGCTATGCTGAGGTCAGAGCTTGGTCAGAGAAATATTTACATCCCATGGTGAGTGTGTTAAAACCCCAATCCATTTCAAATCCCAACAACTGTGTAATTGAACTCACAATACCCGTCAGGACAGCTGCACAGAGTACAGCGGTTGTACAGCCACACAATAAAAACGTTTCTCTACTTCTTCAGGTATTCCCCTTTCCTTGTCAATCTAGGACCCCCGGCAAAGGATTGGGGAACAACGAGAACGCAGGCCACGCTGTGTTCTGCTAAATACAGAGTGACGGGACCCTTTTGTGAATTAATTGAATGTGACAATAAACAACAATAGTAAGGGTCTTGTTGGACACCCTTGACAGCTTTTGTGGGTAAGGTAGGTACCCTCACAAGGATTGATCAAACGCGGGGTATTGTCAGGCATACCCAAATTGCAAGCTTTCGCTAACGGAAAGAAAAGATCACTTAGAAATGTCTGAAATCTACCTTCCGAGCCTGGGAAAGTAGACGTTAAGGTTTCAGTCTTTTCTTTGGACTGATTGTTGTACATATAGCTTAGGGATAAGGGAACGGTACAAGAATGACGTGGCACTAAATTCATCCCAATTTCTCATGTTCTACTCATTTTTAGTTTAAATAATCTTTCTCCCATGAGTGAGTTATCTTTGTGCTGATGCTCCAAGTTAGAGCATCAGTCCTTCCTCCCATTTTCCCCTCTTCTCAATCTAGCTTAGAACCTTCTACTTCACCACATTTAGTATTCAAACACTCGGCAGAGTATGAGAATCCTCCTAAACACCTAGATTCCTTGAAAGTCCACAAACGGTGTGGGCGATAAAAAAGTACACCCTTACTAGGAGATCATGATTTGAAGTAATGAAACTATGCAAAGCAGTCGCAACAAATCACGACAGCTGCTGGATAATTTCACATCGTTCGTTTCTTTGAAGGAGAAGAAAACTATACTAATTTTCTTTTCTTTTTTTTTTCTTTCCCCGTCCAACATCTGTCACAATGTTTCAGTTGGTCGTATTTCTATCATTACCTCTTTCTGAGAGATGCAGTTGTTATTGTCACACCTCCGACTGTGTCCATGGTAATAAATGTGACGATGACGTTTGAATTCTGCTCCAAGATTTACCCTTAAAGGAAATGTACAGTCAGATGCAATCAATCTGGGGCATAATATTAAGGCACGTTCTCCAGACGGACTTCTAATCCATAAGCCAAGAGCATAACCTTTAAGGGTCTTATAAGCTGCTGTGAGTATTTCTGACAATCCACAAGAAATGACAAACCTGTTGTACTGCTATTGTACAGTCTTGAAACAAATCCCTCATTTCCGGCAGCAATTTTTGCAATGAGCAAGCAATGCGTTGCAGATTAATGTCTTTCCACAAAAGTGACAAAAAACTTAAGTAACCATTTAAAGGAATTTGCAACGACTTACAATAAATGGGTTATTTCAGCTCAGGATAAAAAAAAGAGGTGCGTTTCAGGGAGTATGTATGCTACAAGTAAAAGGCATCAAACTTTGTAAAGAAATCTGATTTTAGCTGAATAAGAACTTCCGTATTTAACAGAATGTTTAAAAATTGTGCACAGTAAGCTAAATGAACTAAATGACTTTTTTTTTTCTTCTAGGATGACAAGACGAGTTGGAATAGAGTAGTCTTCGTTTAGCTCCGTATCATTGTGTGTGGTGAAAAGGGAGTTATAGGAGTTGTTTTTGTAAGAATTAAACCTAGATGTCAATCTTGCTGAATAGTTAACTGTTTGATTTATATGGACGTTTCACAGATTCTAGTGGGACACACATTGGCCCAGTGGGAGATGTTTTGAAATACATGGTGTCACTCAGGTAGAGAATATCAACCATCAATCAACCTGTCATCTCAAATCAATGTCTAACTCCGATGACTAAATCTGACAAAAAATCCAACGAACTTAAACTTACAGGTCCCGGTGTATTTCTGTAGAATCTTATAGGACCACCACCGCCATCCATGACTGAAAAAGTGCAAACCTGACCCTCAAGCCCAGGACCTTACCTTGGACATCCAAGCTAAACGTCTTCTCCACCCCACCCCACCCCCCCCCCCCTTGTCACTATCATGACTATGATACTCCCCCATCGTTGAAATCAAGAAGATTGACAGGCGTCCAATTTAGCTCCTCTTTTCCGTTCAGGTTTTCTGGAAAGAGCTCTCAATCAATACACACATGGGTTCTAGTGTCTGTCTCAGTGACAAGCACGGCAGCCGATTTCCCCTTTCACTTTTATTTTCCTTCTAAAAATTGAGTCGGGCCTTCTGGAGCCTAGATGATAGTGATATCAACACCTCCAGGCATTTTATATTTTATTTTTATGATTTGGGCAACATTTTTCTTCAACACTTTTAAACAGGGAGAATTCTTAGCCTGGCAAAGCAGAGCCACGCATTTACACTCAGCCTTCATATAAACTGCCAATGACCAAAAACTATTTGCTATAATTGTTACAGACACCCAGGGCAAAACATTTAGTATTGATTTTTTCCTTTTTTTTATCAAAGTGACCTTCAGAGTGGGTAAACATTGAAGTAGCCCACGAGGAGGAGGACTGTACAACAGAAGAAAATTAAAAGCTTGGCCGCCTTTTGCATTTTAATGAAAATAGCAGACATCTATAGTACACAGGAATCAATGAGGAATCTACGCACTATGCAGTGTTTGATCTTCAATTTCTACGTCCTTAGGGTTACCACCTCCATACCTCATCTCTCCACTGTCTGCAAATGTCTGGAGACTTCTTCAACAACACCACATGTTATGCAACTATTGCAGTTTCTGAGAAGCAGACCTCATCTGATGCCATTTTGATACAAGCTTTTGATAGTCCCTATCGCCCCTGGTTACTAAACAAATCTAGCAGACCTCGGTAACACTATCCCTAGCTATTTAGTTTGTGTAGCATTCTGCTAGCTTGTCTGCTTGAGGCCAGGCTGATTGTGTACTAAGTACCCGCATTGTTGGCACATATTCCTTTCATAGGCTCATCTTAACTTCAATATTTGTGTAATGCTTCTGACTCAAATTGATCCATCTATATGATGGAAACATATCAGTACATGATTATTGTACACTGAATTAGAAAAAAGGCATCCTTCTTTGTCACTTACAGCATTTTATTGTCGTTTTTGGCTGGACAAAAAAAGAAAATTTAAGCCTGGTACGAACAAGCAAGTACAAGCAAACAACTACCGTTAAGTAAAAGCATATGCCTTGATAGGATAAACAACCACTCCCCATCCAACATGTCACCACTACACCATCCAGGACAACCAAAACCCCACTTCACCAACCCCACCCTACCATAAACAACCCACCAACACCATACCAACACACCATCCTTGACAACCAAAACCCCACTACACCAACCCCACCCTATCATAAACACCCCACCAACACCACACCAACACCACACCAACACACCATCCACAACAGCCAAACCCAAATACACCAACCCCACCCTACCACAAACACCCCACCAACACCCCACCAACACCACACCAACACACCATCCACAACAGCCAAAACCCAAATACACCAACCCCACCCTACCACAAACACACCCCACCAACACCACACTACCACACCATCCACACCATCCACAACAACCCAAACCCCACTACACCAACCCGACCCCACAACTAACACCCCACCAACACTACCACACCCCATGACAATTCACTACAGGATATTTCAGTCTATTCCATGGGGGCCTTATTTCAATAATTCTGTGTTCTGTTGCATGGTATCAACTTAATTTCTAAATAGTAAGTTGTTGCTGATATTCTACAATATCACAGTAAACTAGTTCTCATTCTGTAGACTAAACCACAAAGATGTGGTGCTATCCAGCATACCTCACTGAAGTAATTTCAGGAAAAATTAAAAACAAACTCAGTAAAGCCTCTATTAAAAAAAACGTTGTTTTGTTTTACATGGATTTAATTGGAGATCAACTCTTTTATACAAATTTGATACAGTCTTTCAGAGCTAAATAATGAATGAAAAGTAACACCCGAAAAAAAACAATTGTTCAAAATATTCCCTTTTCACTTTCACTTTAATCTGGTGGTTACAGGGCATTTGAGAAGGTTTTACATCACAGTGAATTATGCATGGCGAACACGTACAAGCACGGACCCGAATCTCAAAAACATGTTTGTTCCGCTTTGGGTGTTATCTAATTAAAGTAAACAATGCACAAGAAAACAACCAGAAAACATCTCCGAGAAACGATGAACAACAACTCCGCCGTGTGCAGTAGGAGCACCACAAGTGCCTTTATAGTCTTTGCTCTAGGTTCGGTTTAATGAGGGCCGACATCGCCAGTAATTCCTGCCCACTGGTAATCATCTTGTTTGTCTGCATCAGGTGATACTTACATTACAAACACCTGATGGTGTATTACCATGAGGGGTGGAATACTGACGATGGCTGACTAGATTATTACTCATTAACAGACGTGACAACAGAAGAGAACAGTATTCATCATTACTATATGTTATTGATAAAATAGATTATTACTCCTGGAGACAGTGTGGAAACGTCATTATTAAGAATTCAGATATGGGTGACCTATTACTGAAGGAGTCCTTTTTGAAAAGCAAACATTAATAACTAGGTTTAACCCCAACCTTAAGTTGTTTACACTAAAGTAAGAATTAACAATGAAGAGAAAATTGAATGAAAAACTCAAAAAAATAAAGGAAACAATGCTCCAAATGCAAACAAGGACAAGGAATCACAATCAAAGTGATGTTGAATTTATAGGCTGGTACCTCATATGTAGAGACTCACTTT
Organism: Pisaster brevispinus; assembly: GCA_023634235.1. Taxonomy (NCBI): domain Eukaryota; kingdom Metazoa; phylum Echinodermata; class Asteroidea; order Forcipulatida; family Asteriidae; genus Pisaster; species Pisaster brevispinus. Next base: position 12,773,485 of record JAMKCF010000011.1, on the reverse strand, counting down.
ACAAGAATCAATTCAGCAGATGTCAGAAACCTGACACAGTGACGCAAACAAGTGTTGAAAGTATCTCATGGTTTGTCAAATATATCACAAGATCATGGGCCCATTTCATGGGAGTTCTTATGCAAACAAACTTGCCATACAATACAAAAGAAGATGCTCTTATAAATGAATGAAACAGATCCCTAGTAGTCAAATTGTCAAGAGTTTTTTTTACTTCTTCCATGAGCATTTAAAAATAGATTAACGACTTCGTTTCATGCAACACATCTGCACCCAAATTCAATTCTCTGCCTACCGTGGAATTCTGCACTAACAGACCATAGAAAGATGTGCTTTACAGAACGCCATAAGTGCAGAATTCTGCACTTACTGGCCATAGAAAGATGTGCTTTACAGAATGCCATAAGAGCAGAATTCTGCACTTACTGGCCATAGAAAGATGTGCTTTACAGAACGCCATAAGTGCAGAATTCTGCACTTACTGGCCATAGAAAGATGTGCTTTACAGAATGCCGTAAGAGCAGAATTCTGCACTTACTGGCCATAGAAAGATGTGCTTTACAGAATGCTGTAAGAGCAGTATTCTGCACTTACTGGCCATAGAAAGATGTGCTTTACAGAATGCCGTAAGAGCAGAATTCTGCACTTACTGGCCATAGAAAGATGTGCTTTACAGAATGCTGTAAGAGCAGTATTCTGTGGTAAGCAGAGCCATGTAAAAAGGACCCCGGTGAGAATCTGAATTGGGCCTAAATATTACATGGACCTTTTGGCTGCAGTCAACTTTGACTGGCTGCCAGTGTACTCAGTTTTAAGTGTAAGCCGGTTGTTATAAACAATACAGACTATACCAAGACTTGTTTTAAACTCGACTTGTTTTGAACTCACATTTGCATGAAAAAGAAGACGTCTGGTGGTCAAATGTACAAATGTACCATCTTCTTATTATAGTGGCATTAGCCAGGCAGTCTTAAAAAAAGACAGACGTCATCTTGGCAAAATGCCAAGTACTAGATCTGACCAACAGACAATCTTTATTGATTAGACCAAGCTGAAGGTAAAATTATTGGACTCTGCGTCTGGAAATGACTCCTGAGATGGGAAAGTAATCTTACCGAAGTCCTTGAGCACCCTAAATAGATCTTAATCATGGGGTGGCAGCCATATTGCTTTCACATTTTTACCAACGTCTGAGTCTGTCAAGTGCACATAGATACTAACAATGTAAAACGGATAAGTTTGATAATTTAAATTACAAATTTTGAATTTGTGCTAACAGAGAACTGGGCCTTAATTCAGCAAAATAAATTATTCATGGCAGAACTGTTTGTTTTAGAAGGAGATTCTAAACACAGACTAAGCATACTTTGCCTGTAACCCAACAGCACGAACAGGGTTATTTTCATAGTGCTGCTGGAACAAACCATTTTACTTAGCACAATATCAATGTGCTTAGCAGCAACAGGTAAACCAGCTAAAGTTTCATGTAATGTTTATCGTGTAAGTCTGGGTCCCACACCACCTTTTGCTTAGCAGACAAATATGCTAAACACTATCATTTAGACAGGGAATTGTTAATCATGAATACTACTAATGCTAAGCAAAAAAAAGCAAGCCAACAGTCACAGCAATGTAAACCATTCATATCATTACTGGCTGGTAACCTTTTTCTGCTAAGCAAAATTTCTCTAAGCTTAACAAATTTTGGTGCTTACCAGCTTCATGAAAATGGGCCCATGTAAGTATATCTTAGTAAGATATCATCTCTTCTAGATCTGTTAACACTTAAAGTTTGGACTGGATTGGTCTGTTCAGACCCTTGCTAAATCCAAAGAGCAGTATGGAGTAGATCCTAGAGATTGGTTAATTGCAGGAAAATTTGAGAAGGGATACAAAGTACATGACCGTGTCAAAATGGCAGACTTTTGAGATGATCGAGGGCGTCCTACTCTACCATCAACAGCAGTACTCTACCATCCACAGCAGTACTCTACCATCCACAGCAGTACTCTACCATCCACAGCAGTACTCTACCATCCACAGCAGTACTCTACCATCCACAGCAGTATTCTACCATCCACAGCAGTACTCTACCATCCACAGCAGTACTCTACCATCAACAGCAGTATTCTACCATCCACAGCAGTACTCTACCATCCACAGCAGTACTCTACCATCAACAGCAGTATTCTACCATCCACAGCAGTACTCTACTATCAACAGCAGTATTCTACCATCCACAGCAGTATTCAACCATCCACAGCATTATTCAACCATCCATAGCAGTATTCAACCATCCACATCGGTATTCAACCATCCACAGCAGTACTCTACCTCTACCATCCACAGCACTTTTCAACCATCCACAGCAGTACTCTAGTTTTTTCTACCATCCACAGCAGTACTCTACTATCAACAGCAGTATTCTACCATCCACAGCAGTATTCTACCATCCACAGCAGTATTCAACCATCCACAGCAGTATTCTAGTTTTTTCTACCATCCACAGCAGTATTCAACCATTCACAGCAGTATTAGATGAAAAGAGAGCCGTTTGGGGTCTTTCTTTATTGACCAAACCAAGCTGTCCTTGGACTGATGATGTGATTATACAGTAATTGTCATATTGCAGACATTCGGATTTGTACCGTCAGTACACTCTAGTTATGATTGATGTTTCTGTACATGTCTAATTTTATTTGCAGTCCATGGTATAAATACATTACAGAACACCAACAGACATTATGTGCACAATTTGTAGCATTTGGCCATAAAACAAGTTCAATACTGCCCTGAATTGCATACCAAGTTCCGGAATAACTGAACCTACTTAAGAAAATGGGTTCCTATTTGGTCTTAAAATCACCTCACATTGACTGCCACACTGTAGTGTATTGATACTCTCTCATTGCAGGAACAGTTCCAATCGGGATAAAATCCATAATTGGGATAGTTTGGGTAACATAAACCATGTGAGTCTCGCTAAATCAAAAACAGCTGTTAAAATCCAAAGGTTTCCCAACTGAGAATCATTCATATCCTGCACAGCCGTTCCGATCATGGTGCGTATCATTGTACAACCTCAATTGGGAACAGGGCTATTGTTATAACTCCTAAAATTTGCCAATTGAGAACCATTCATGGAAGGTAAAAGTTTGGATACCCAAACTCTGTGAGCCTTACTGAAGTGATACAATGTAGGTGGTGCCATTACCAGCAGAGAGAATCCAGATTGGGAACAATTGATATCCTAGGATTCAAATCTGGATCCTACAAAATTTAATTAAATTGAGAGACAAACAATGTTCCAAAATGAAATCTTTCTGGTCCAGCAAATGTCATAAAGCAGAGCTTTTCTTAGCTACCTGTAAATCTCAAGAAATATGCATCCCACAATATGATAAACTCCACCCCATCCACATGAATATTTGCATGCTCTCCAAGCTCGAAGACAATGAAATTTACTGAAATATGAGAATTCATTTCCCATTCCAGGTCCGTCCTGGTTGAATCTCAATAAGGTAACGGAAACCCCAAAACTTTTAGGTAGTATGGTGTGCCTATATCGGGTTCCTACGATGGAGAATGATATCAGGTTAAACCGCAGCCAGGAAAAATAATCAATTTGGGGCAAAACGAAGAAGCCAGCCAAGTGGGTCACGTAACTTCATTAGGTAAGGTGACTACCAGGGAACATGTGATATGATGAGTTAGGCACCTGGCTTGAGTTCCAGGCCCCCTTTGGTACGGTCCCCTGTCGGGGCAATAGGGAAGGTGATCGCTTGACACTGGTCAGACAAATATAAAAAATATCAACAGAAATCCATAAAAACCATTACTTTGTAATTGGTGTTGAGATGGAGTCCACGTGCATTGCAAACCTAGTACCCAGACTACTTCAGTTAAAATTCAGTTGAATCAACAACAAGCAGACTAGTAAACCCAACAGCCAGGCCAGCCAACCGTCCTAAATGGAAGAGACTCATGAGGACAGTATGCTCTGCTTGGAGCGATGCCACAGAATAAAATGAATGAAACCAAACTCATCCAACAAATTTCCAACACAAACCTACACAGCAATTTTTGTACATGTCGTAACTTTAACAGCACAGCAATGGCACCAACTATCTGAAAATCCAGACACGCTGTCCTCTTCCTCATGGAATAGTCTCATACACCATAAAAGCAGACTAGACTTGGCAGTCTGAAAGCAGATTAATCAGAATTTAGTCTGAACTGAATCGTAACAATGACAAGAAGACAAACAACCAATCTTTATTGTTTACAGATCTGTGTTCTTCAGATTCTTCAAATAGAAACTGGAAACAAGTATTAATGTCATCCAGGCAACAGTATCAAGTGCCTTTGAACCACAAACTTATTTGACCACAATGTACATCATTGGCTTCACCTATTATTACCCAGTCTGGCCTGCATAGGTGCTATTTATGTGTCAACAACACATCATGCATTACACAGAGTACACATGTCAACAAATCCAAAAACATGGAAATTTTATTATGTGTCAACACAACTGCACCACACAAAAATGGTGGACACTTTACAGACCATATTTTGTTTGACAGATTAACAAAAAATTGGGACAATTTATCAATTTTTGACTCAACTGTCAAAGTGTGGCTTGTAGGAATAACAAGGCAGGGGTTTGAAGCTAAGCAGGACCCTGCTAATTTCTTCCAAAGGAACATCGCATACAAAAGAGCGTTACTTTTTAAACGGATTTACATTTATTTTCAAATTGATTGGAACAGAACTATCCAATGATATTTAACGTAATCAGAAAACGTAACCGCTCAAGCAATACCACAAATGGGTTCTTACAATGGATGCGTTGTAATTTACATGCATGTGTAGTTTAAAATTATTTTCTGTCACTGAGGGCGCTCTCTTAACTTATACACAAGGACATCATTGCAAATAGTCTACAACAACAACATACGAGGCTTCAAATTTGTAAATTGTGACAAAATAGTTCTTCCCTCCAAAACAGAAAGGAATAACTTATACAAAATTGATTAATGAACGCCGGTGATATCAAGAAGGTTTAACAGTCTATTAACCCTGCCTGACTCTCATCAAGGTTGGTACCCGGGCGCCACTGAAGACCACAACACATCATCTCATTCATCACTATATGGATAGTTTAGTGTTTTTAAGCAACGGCAATACAGGAGGGAAAAAAGCTTGCGGGTTTTAAAATATAAATTATAACTAGAAGGTCACCCAGGTCACGATCTGGGTTGTGTCCAGTACCAGGCTAAACTCCTTCTTCTACAGTTGTAGTCTGAAGGTGAAATCTTAGAAGAGGGGGGGGGGTCTCTATGGTGAAATGAAAGGGCTTCTTATCAGGACCATATGTTTACTTGAGAAAATGTTGTTCACAAAAACAAACAAGTTTCTCATGGTCTACAAGCTCTGTGTCAAACCAGAGAGGACAGACCCTGGCCAGCACACACGAATCCCAGGGTGACTCCTAAGTCCATTTATAAAGTTAAAGACCAAGGCAACCTATATTGTAACTCATCTAAAAGACATTACAGAGCTCTAAAACTACACAAAGGACCATCAAACAAGCATTCCATACAACAATGTTCCTGTGAGTAGATGTCATATCAAACTTCCAAAAAAAGTTTGTAAACTGCCCTGGAGTGTGGAATCTTTCCATCCCATACTCATAAATTTTAAAAAAGAGGACTGAAGAAGTATCTCCCAGTCGAGAATCTACCTCCTGGCAAGGCACCAAGATTCAGAGAAACATGTGCTTGGGTTATTACTCTCAAGCTATTTCCTTCCAAGTACACTTCAAGGATACAAAATGGATCCAGTCAGTTTATCAGATCCCATGGGAGTATTTACGGCTACCAGGCTCAGTAAAATGACACCCTGTTTTAGTTGCCGTAAACAAGCATTTACAAATCAACAATGTGGACATCCTGTTTGGCAATGAAGAATTGAAGTCATCAATAACTCCTGTTTATCCTTGGTAAGCTGGAACAGAATTACCTGGTCTCCATCCCTCACTTGAGTTTGTAGTAAAGAATCAATTTTTACGAATGTCTCATTGAGAGCGTACACAAATGTAACACTTCAACCCAAGTTATGTATTATTTACCATTTTTCTTGTTTTTGTTGCTTTCTAACAAACAAGAATGCTATAAACTACAAACTTCTTGAACTGGAATTCCCTCAACCATAAACCACGACAATAATTGAAGTGAACATTCAGTTGTTCCTACCCAGGAATTTTAAAGTGGAGTAGGGAGGGACCACGGTTTGATTTCAATTTTGTCCACTACTTCATCAACATCGCCCAGCTACCACGTCTACTTCACTTTTCATAGGTCCCAATGGGATTAGCCCTACAAGAGGGGCCAAGCACCGTCAGAAACACTCCACAACTCTTCACCAGTCATGTGTAACCACCATAGATGCTTCTCCTGTTGTACGTACAACACTTCGCCAGCAAAAACTGGGCTATTATTTTTTTTTTTCCCCCTTCAAATTTCTATATTTAAGACTGTCAAGATGTGTTAGATAAATAGAAAACAGGTCACAGGAATTTTGAAAGAAATTAATGACAGCTCTTTGAAATAAATTTAGTACAATTTTTATGTGGAGCACATGCAACATTGCAATGAGACAACAAACAACATTACAATACAGTAAGTCATTAAAACCAAAGAGCAAAATCTAAGTTTATCAATTTAACACAATCTGTTGCTGAAACTTTCTGGCTGGTTTAAAGTCATGATAATATTTCTTGGGACAAAACGTTTGTAAGGTTCAGAAAAAAACTAGCATTGTTCCCTCCCCCCCCCACCCCCCAAGAAAGAAATCCAACCAACCAGTATTTATGAGGACTCAAAACATCTTTGAAGTATTTTAATGGAGTATCATTGATTAAAGTTATCGAGTTGGAGATTACTCCTGGTATTTATCTGATCAAACACGATGTGTAAGTAACTCGATGACTTCAATCTTTCTCTATGCTTCAATGAAGATACTTGTGGTGCAGCCTGGTGCCAGTGCATTCTCTCAGCTTATACTCAATTACAGAGTTTTATATCATCAAATACATCGACGGGTCCAGCAGGGCTCGAATTTAACACTGGACCACAGGCCCAGGGCCAGTGATTTTCGCCCCGGGGCCAGTAAACTCATAACTGGACTAAGCCCTGTGTCCTTGTGTTTTTCTATTGAATAATAATAGGCTACCTCAGTGTGTGATATTTTTGTGCAAAAAATGTTGATTATGATTCTAATAAATATATTTCAATTCTCTTCAGTATCGAAGTACTACACACATGAGACAGATGAGATAGATTTTTTTTTCTTTGTGCTAGTTCAACTCATTTTGATTCTGGTCTTATAAAATAAATTCTGGTCCAAAAGATTTTTGAGCTACAAGCCCTGCAGTCTTGTGGATATTTCCCCTAAATTCGAGTCCTGGGGTCTGAAGTTTCATGCTTACCAGGAGAACACTTGATAAAGGCACACAACACAAGATACCTAATTATAAAACTTAAATAAAGATACCAAGAAGCACTAGGCCAAGACCAGCAGAATAGAGGTACATACAACAATACCCTGGTAATGCCATCAAGGTAACTTATGTACATTTATCATGACCTGCCCATCTTGAGAATTTCAAGAGTGACATCTACATTTAAATTAAGGTTTGCAGAATTATAGCTGATTTATTTCTTGAGAATTGTCTGTAAAAGAAACACTCAAACCTAATGATAACTTGTCTACATTGATGCAGAAATGTTATCTTGGGCCATCATATGCTGTCATCTTTGGAAGCATGCATGAATGCAACAAATGAGTTGATTTAATCCAAGCATCCAACTTATAAATAATACGCTAGTGGTAACCACTAAATGTCTAGCTTTGTACTGAAGTTTTTATTCAATCAACAAATTCTTCATTCCATCTTGAAATTCAAACGTTTAGACTTCTTTTCCTGTCTGTGTGCCACATGATCTCTTGACATGGACAGGTGTCACCATAGAGGGAGGGACACCTGCATTTATATTTCTCTGTGGTGTAACTAACCCATAGCCTGTTGTTTCCCATTGGATGTGAACTTGTATGATCCCAAGGCAACGTCCTCGGATTCAAAAAGAGTTGAGGAACTCGAGTGATCGTGTTACTTTGCAGTTTGTGCTCCAGCTAGAGAGCAGTGCGGATGCCAAGGTTGTGTTACTACAGTCTACCATGCCAGTCATGCAGTGTAGAAAATGCTCTCATAAGAGTTTGGTGATACTAGACTTGTTGTTGGGTGTGCAAAAAAAATACACCACGTACAATGACACAACACATCTTACCAGCAATAAGATCTGTTATACGCTAGTTATTTGTTGTGGTTGATACAAAGTGAAAATGTGTTTGGATGTTACAGGCTGGGATAATCTGTAAATGTTCGTGCACAGGCACCATGTAGAACCATAGAGCAAGCTTGTTATGGTAGAACCAACAAGTTACAACCACACCTTTTGGTTACAACTACAGCTATGGGAAAATGTACACCACTCCTAGCTTATTGGTAACCCAAAGCTTTCAACCTTTCTTAGTTTAAAACACTGACCCACTTGACACAATAGTGGTTTTTTTTTATTCCAAAATTATCCACTGCAGTTTCTATTGCATTTTCAAACATCTTACTATCCAATGTGTCCATAAAGCAGGCCTTGAACTTCGCTCTTGAAGGGGCACGGCAATTTTCCTCTGGTAAGGGGCGCTTCTAACTATGAGGAAAATGTAAATTTGTATTGGAACTTTGCAAAGGGCACCACAGCAAAAGCACAGGGCACCACGGCAATAGCTGTGGGTACCGTGGGTCATTTTATTTCAAGGCCTGATAAAGAGGACAAGACAGGGGCAAGTGACTGCATGTGAAATTCACCCTCTCCCCTAACCCCCCCCCCCCCCCTCCCTCTCATTAACTCCAACCCTCCTAAATCTATCCCCTCACACTGCATCCAATCAACCCATTAGATTGTGCAACCCGGAGAATCCATGCATGGATCAACTCAACTCAAGTCCAATCTCAGAATTTCCATAAAATGCAAGTTAACTGCCGGGGAAACAGAACACGAGAATAATACGGCGCGGACTTACGCAGTTGAGCACTCTGAGTTGTCTAGAAAACTAGAAAGGGTGTGCGTGCATGATTGTTTCTATAATTTAAGGCCCTTGGACCAGCAAGCATACATAATGAGTTGCACTGCAATTGGAATGTTAAATGAGCCTTGACTTTCAAATGGATTCCTAAAGGATAATTGTTGTGTACAGTTATGCAAAGGGTGAATTACGCCACTATGACTACACAGTAAAAGTACTTACATACAGTACATGTGTACATGTAATGGTAATACCATAAGAGTGGGGACAGTAGATCAAAGGAATACAAAAGGGACAATGCTGTCCTCACATTGGAATCCTTTGTATTTTAGTGTTCTCACATTTTTTCAAGCGCTAAGTCTATGGGGAGTGTTAAGTTAGAGGGACAAAGGAAAGTCCTCACATAGATAGCAATAAATTGATAAGTGTACATGTACATGTACAGTGCACTGTTACCAGTGATACACACCATTTCACATCTTATATATTTGATCGTCCTCTTTTTTTATAGCTCCATGGTTCGATGGTGCACAAGTCCACTTGTGACGGTGAGGATACACAAATAAGACGCTACCTTGGAGTAAGACATATATGAGCCTTGGGAATAAAAGGCACAGTTTTGGTGACCTAAATCTAGGAGTTGACTTACAAAAATAAATTGATCCATTTCAATTTAAAACCTTTAAGAGTATGCCTTTGGTAAGTCAAGCTGAGAAATAGTTTGGGAACTCTGTTATCTTTAAAATATACTTAATACATTCTATCATAAATCTCTCCTCTGACCAGAACAACAAATACTCTTATCAATAAATATTAATTTTACATAACTGTTATCCCCCAATTTTATTTTATTATGATTTCTTGTAAAAATGTCTTTTGTTGCTTTGCATGGAAGAAGGATGACAATCATGCATTAAAAAAATGTAACATTTACCATTTACACCGTTTCTCAAAAATCTAAAACTCACCAGCAACATTTGTCTCAGGTCTGTTTTTAGGATGACTTTCGTTTAATAAGACAATTTTAGAATCAATCTGTACATTTCAAAACATGAACGACGGTACATCATCCCCTTTAAAGATGCGTGGGTTAGCCACAGATCTCCAGAAGAGGCTCCAGCACTTGACACTGTGATGGCTGGTTTCAAAACCCCCCAGCTTAAACCAAAACAATCCAAGCGTCAAGAAACATTCTACTAATGCGCTGCATTACATGCTGTCCAAATTAGGCCTGTCGTAAACATCCGAATGCAAACAGCTACATGTACAATCTTGTTGCCATGGTAAATTGATTTTTTTTTTCATAAGGTGTTCTCATAAATTAGTCCAATTCTAATAAACAGACCACACCATTACCGCATGCTGTAAACAACGACTTAGTTATTCTCAATTTAACAAAGATTTTGCTGAAAACAGATTCTATGTGCCTGGTAACTGACTCAAGTGGAAAGAGGAAAACCTTTACGAAGGGGTGTTTATAGCGTACAGGTTATGAAAAATCAATAACACATTACATTGGACAAGCATACACACGTAGGTCATCCAAGATTGCTGAGCTGAACAGATTTTACTTCTCCTCACTTGCGATCCAGATCCCTGAAAAAGAGTTGAAAGAAACCAGGGTTGTTTTGGACCTTGTGTGGGCGGTTTGTGTGACCAAGGATCCGTGGCGTGAATCGAACGAAAGCGGCTAATCAAACACGATTTCTTTCTGAGGGAAGTGTTGGTCGCATCGTGCTTTATTAAAAAATCAAGGGGAGAGCATAGAGTGAAATATTGTTTGTTTAGAAAAAAATCTTATCAATATACTCTGTCAGTATAAGTGTGTGCCTGTGTTAGTACAAACCCTGCAACAACAACAACAACAACAACACCAAACCATAAACAACAACAACAACAACAGTAACAACCACATTCCAATCCCAGGACTACCCATGATTCATGCATGAATTTCTGCAATAAGGCGCATCTTGAGTAGTCTTGACTTCTCCATTTATTGGTTTTCTTGAAGTCTCTTGTTCTAGGTATTGCAGTCAGCGGTGCCCTCTCAAGTACCTTACGAGCAATGCTGTACTAGAGGGGGGCACCAGTCACCATACCAAGGTGTATCATATATCAGGTATACCCTAGGGGTAGGAGTGACCATACATAAAATTAGCTGATGTTTGACATGGACTCAGCTATTTGACCCGACCTGTAAATTCCTCTCATACCACAAAAGAGGCCCAATCAGTTTATTATAATGTAAATTACACATGTGCAAGTTTGAAGCAATGTCAGAACATAGACAATTTGTAATCATCTCAGTGACTCCATCATGAGGTTGTTTCACCTTGAAATCAATGGAACAGAACCAAGGCTGGGAAGGGAAATTGGTCCGCCCCCTTTAATCTTGGGGGTCTATGGCTCCTTTTTGCAGAGTATGAACTTATGTTGGATGTCAAATTTAGGTGCCGTGTCCATTTACAATGTACAATGTATTTCATAATGTACAATGTATTTCATGATATCTTACTTCAGAAAATCTTAAACCTTCTTACACCATTGATACATGGTCTACTGTTTTCTGCTTTCGTGTGTAGGTTCTACTATTACTTTGGCAGAAACTAAGTGGGTGATTTAATGCTGTGAAGGTTTTTTTTTTTCCCCAGACACCAGACTACAACTTCCTACTGCCACAGCATAGCTATACACTGTTTCAGCTGACCTTCGTCTACTCAGCAAGCTCCCTGTTTGATTGGTCAATAATATATTAAGGAACCTAAGACAGAGAAGTCAATCTTAGTAAGCAGTAACCTAATACCGGGGCCCAATTTCAAAGAGCTGCTTAAGCAGAAAAAGTAGCTAAGCACAAGAAAATTATGCTAAAAAGATTACCAACCAAAATGCCATTCTAAATATATATGGCTACCACTTGTGACTGGTATCCTGCTTATTTTTGCTTAATAGAAAACTGTAAAGACAGTGCTATGTCCAATGTTCATGCACTTCAAGTGACCATTCTCCTTTAAAATGTTTTTGTACACATGTATTGCACATTGTACTATTTTTAAAATTCAAGAAAAATTCAAAACAAACAAGGGAGAAAGTCATTTCAGACCAAAGTGGCGCATCCAAATAACATCACCTCGATAGATCTAAATTGACCCACGGCATCTTAACACCCCCCCCCCTTAAAAAATACACTGCATGAACTCTTACCAACACAGTGTACACATTGCGCCACATTTAAGCAGTATTTAAACAAATACCTTGCCTATGTCTCCAAGTGTTTTGTTTCTTTCCTTCTTCTCACTTCCTTTGAAATTTTCAGTTGGCAGGCTTTTATATCACCAATTTATTTACATGTGTGTACCTTCTTCTTTTTTACTTTTGTAAATTATACATTCTGGAAGTTATTTGTAAAAAATTATGAGTAAATATATCTCATTGAATTATTAATAACAGCAAGGTCATTTTTTGTTTACTTACATAGCATTGTTATTTTGTGAGGCTGAATGAGTTGAACATACACATTCATAAAGGATTGAATTTCATTCAAATTCTTCACCACCTCTGCATTTATTTACACATTCACAGCAGCTTGATCAATAACCTTCCTCTCGGTATTACAACATTAATCAACAACGCCACAATGTCCCAAAAGAGAAGCCATAAGGAGGTGGGATTTTCATCGTTTCCAATCGTAAACACCGTTTGGCAAAAACAACCTGCATTTGGTCGGAGCCAAAAAACAAAGCTTGCGATAATCAAAGGACAGGTCGCCTCCGCCGACTGCCAACTCACTCACTAGCCCTGGTTGATTAAGTCCGCTCGTTGATAAATTGGTTGTAAAGACATTGAGGACAGGATCAAAGCTGGGGCCAGGATCAGAACTGGGCAGGATTCATGTGAAAAAACATCCATCAGTCTGGCAGCATATTAAAAAAAAATATGGCAACAACAAGCTCTGGTGGCGGGTTCAAGCAAAACATCGTCAAGGTTTCTTAATTTACTAATCAAAGTATAGGGAGAAACAATGGTCGTTAATCATAGTCAATTGATACTTTTAGTCATTAATTGTTTAGATAAAATTACATGGATACGTTTGTTTAATTGCACTAACAGTGATGTCATAAATCATTGTAAGGACGATTGATGTCAGGCAATACAGATTCCTTCTGGGAGAACAACCATCAAAACACAAGTCACAACGCACCTCGGGTACCGTTTGTTTAAGTTAATATTTGTATCACTTAACAAACGTGATTAGTTTTGTGACTTTAATTATAAAGATTGTGGGATTCATGAATATATCGGCCAATGTCAGAAGCAAGTAAGCAACCTGTTTTTGGTCTGTGAATAATGGATGCGTACAACCAGACAACAGGAAATGTTTTTGTCAAGCAGTTTTGCATAGCAAAATATTTAGACTGGCCAAGTTTTGTGTACACTGAATGCTAATAATTGAATTCTTAGCAAATGACGATTTTTTTAAGTAACAACTGATAGATTTTGTGTAGTATTCTGATATGATATTACAACATGTACAAGAGAAATCATTCACTGTGCAATGTGAAGCAGTAGAAACATTAAACATATCCTGAGGCAACATCCAAATGTGGATAAAAAATACTCCACTTCATGTATCCACTGCACCACACTCCAACCCCCCCCCCCCCCCCCCCACTCTTCAAATTGACCAAATCAGTAGAACACATCCACTAAAACCATTACCTGGTTATCAGGGGTGAGATCGTATGAAAATGGAGAAGAAAAAAAACTGGAAATTGATAACAATTTTGTCCTGTTGGTTTGGAGATGAAGCTCCCTAAATGTACAGGATGTCACATCATTTCAAATAGATATACTCAAAGGTCTGGTCATAACAAGAGCCAAGTCTTTTCATATCTGCGCTGGCAAGTTTACCTCTTTCAAGAAAATCTGCAGGTGCAGGGAGATCAGTGAGAAATCCTTAAATCAGGAATAATTCCGGGCATATCACCTCTCTGTGATAATGCAACAAAGATTTTCAAGAAAAATATGATTTTAGTTGTGTTTCTATCTCCTAAATATTAATACCCTAAAACCCTTACAATAAATTAAATGAACTCCGAGCATCCACAAAAATCTCCTTCTGACATAATCAGTTTGCCCTCTAGTGTTCCTGCTCATGATGCAGTCAATTGTTGCCATGACCGGGACGATGAATGCAGAATGCAGCATCCGCATCCAGGTATGTATTGACATGTCCGTATGCCGAGGAGGAACTGTCACAGTGGGTTTGGCTGCTAATGTGAATGTTTACAACTAAAAACACGATTGCTGATGGCTCTTGCTGATACATGTACATGTACATGAAGTACTCGACTACACGTACCTCACTTATCAAAGGCACTGCCTGAGTGTTGTGAATCCTTTACAAATTCAGAGGAGATTCCTTTGACAAATATTAAGTCTCTAAGACCCCTAGGCCACTTTAAAAGCAAAGGGTTTGATAAAATCCAGGTCTACCATTAGGCCAAACTTATCAGAGTTGCTTAAAGAAGATAAGGTGTTTCAGCTTTGGTAACTGTATCTGTTTGATAAGCAATTTCTATGCATAGCAGATCTGGGGGAATTTTCCCTGGGGCTACTTTGAAGCTGTTGGACATCCAAGTTTGCAAAGCATGAAACACTGTTGCTTAACAGAGAAAGATTTTAAGCTACTGTAAGCCATATCGAACGTGTTCAGTTTACGCACTTTTTATTACTCAGTAGTTGATCTAGATTTAGGGGGCATTAAATCTGCATTGGGTCCGTGGATTCAACTCCTGTGACGTAGCATGGATGCAGTGACGTAGCATGGATGCAGTGACGTAGCATCGATGCAGTGACAATGCTTTCTTACATGTCTTGTGGCAGTCACAGTGTTAGCCATAGGGGTGTCAGGGTGTCTTTTGGTTACCCTGTTTTAAATTTGGACACCCTGTTTTATCCGTCATTTACATAGTGTACATGTATGGTAAGTGAACAATTTGGACACTCAGTTTTTAAATTTCCAGCAAATTTGGGCACCCTTTTCACCAAATCCTTCCTTAAACCTCGGTGGCAGTCGTAGGAAATGAAGACATCTGAGACACAACCCGGAATGGAATAAGACTCAATGAATGTGCTACAAACCACCTGCTATGGTCCACCAATACAGGATCAACAATCAACATACTCATGTAGCCTGAAGATTTCACAATGTCGGAGAATAAATTACGACCATACGGCCGTATCCGAATTGGTGGATTTAGCTACGGCTGTGACTGTTGGTGAGGGTGTTGCTGAGGACGTCCTATACTTTAACGCATGAAGACGTGGTGATCCAGCTGTAGCCGTATTCGTACCCATCAACTCGGACATGGCTTAAGCCTTGCTACGTAGCATCATGGACTCTACTTCCTACACTTGTTATAAACCCAAATAATCTGTTTTGAAAAACAAGAACCAAGGAGGGTGACACCATATATATTTTTAAGACAGGTGTTGTTATGAAGTACATGCTGTCCCCTTATGTTTAAAAACATGTACGCATGTACCACGACTTACTTTCATGTACTTATTTTTCCTAGGTAACCCTGATTTTTTTTTCAAAATTATTTCTTATTACGGAAGTGCTCTTTTCCTCAGAAAAAGTCCCCTCTCCTCTCAACACTAATAGGCCTCCAACCACCATGTAAAATATCCCATTTATAAAAAATTTGTGGTTTTTATGTAAACCCTAGATTTTCTGATCAAAAGAAACCTGACCGTATAATAATTTCCTCTCACGGTCTCCGACATCAACATGCGCAGCATCATCCTATCCAGGGTTTGTGCATTCAAATACATCTCAACTGATTATTATTCTAGATTTATGCCAGTACACTGTGACTACTATGAACGCGAAAGCCATCATTTTTAATGGCTTAGATTAAGGATCATCTACCGACATTTCCCTTATTTGATTAACGGCCGTCAAAAAGCCTTTGTGACATCGGCTAACGAGATCAAGAGATAATCTCGGCCATTCAGCTTCTTCGCAGACCGGCAAATTCAGAGACAAATTTTGCGAGAAATCAATAACATTTTACGGCCCAGAAGCAACAGCATCTGGTGCCTATGGATCTCTGCAGAACGTTTTGGAAAAACAACTTTTTATTTCCTTATACTGTTGTTTAAAAGTCACCTATTTTTGATCTACATGTATGTAAGTGCATCCATATTTAATCAGAATCAAAATATTAAAACAAAATTTTAATCTTTGATATAAGCCCCTAAGGCATTGTTTTGTTCTTAAATTACTCCATATTATGATCACAATGAAAGAAATAACACACTTGGGTAACTGTCATAATGAAATTTCAATTTTAAGACTGAAACTTAAATAATCTAGCAAATATAGCATGACTGTGTAGAGAACACAGACTCAAAATCACAACTTTACAATACCACGATTAGAAGCTGGTTCAGATTCTGTTGCCATGGTAATTATATATATATATAACAACCCGTGTGGCCTTGGGCAATAGTTATTCTAAGCGAGTGTTGTCTAAATGACAACATGCATGGCTGGGAAAAAATTCCTGGAGCTCAATTTCTACTTACAGAAGAGCGCGAGATGGAAAAAAAATATTCATCATGAAGTGGACTATTCAATTATTGTGTTTGGCAGGTATTGTGAACAATGTCTGCTTACATAACAGACTTCATTGGACAGTTAATTCATCGTGTACAGGTACAGCCCCCACCCCCAACCATGCCAACCTTAAAGTTTCTCAATTTAACTTCAAATAAAACAAATTAACAGTTCGTGTGTGTAATAAAAATGATTTGATCTCTGTCATGATTACACTTTTGTTACAAAGAAAATATTATGAAGACAAACTGTACTGGAATAACCCAACACTTTTTGACCCATCTCTCCTCCGTATATGTTTTGTTTGTTTTGTTTTGTTTTGTTGGGTTTTTTTAGGGGGTAATAAATATTTATTTTTTTCACCGACACTTTTGAATTTGTTTAACACTCTAATGAAGCGCTGCATTATCGACTTAAAATTTATGGGGAAATTAACAGTCAATCAACATTTTTTAATCTGTTGTTTACAACTGCACACCACTAAAACAGGTGTACTAATTATCGCAGTCCATTTTATGTAATGAATAAATTAATAAATTACGGCATTCCTGCCATAACAGACCACCTACATGCTGTGACATGCACCTTACTTGTCATTAACACAATTTGATTCCAAACATTCAACTTGCAAAGTGTTCATTTAAGGTTCAAGTAGGGTCCAAGTGCAGACATCAACCCACAAACTCAAACCCCTGCAGTGCATCAATACAATCTCTTCCTGAAATTAACCCTCAAAACAAACTGACACATTTCAGAGTCTCTGTTAAGTGTTGGGCTGAATGTTTCTCAACGTAAAATCTACTGACAGCCAAGTACACCCTGTAGGGCCTGGAAAAAATGATTTGAAAAGTTTAAGATCAACACTGGGCGGTGTGGGCAGGGGCCACGCCACCCCCATGACTTAGGAAATGACGGTTGAAACTTAATATCCACTTACTTAGAACAATTGGGTTAGATACCCTGAGGCTTGGAGACAATTCGCTGGCTATCCCCATAGCCGGCTTGGAGACAATTCGCTGGCTATCCCCATAGCCAAATAGGGCATGGTTTAAGATATTTCAAGTACAGTGTCAATAAATTCAACTCAAACGTGTCCCCTTAATAGTTCAGAATATGCTTTACAAATTTCATGCACAACCAGCATCTTGAGAGGTTCAAGTTTGAAATCTGTAGACATAGAGGAGCATCTTCTTCTTGATCCTCATCACTTCCTCTTTCTTCAAGCAGGAAATATTGCTCTTACTGATTAGTTTAGTGCTAATCTCGCTTATCAACTTAAGAAACCCACTATTGGTAGAAATGGTAGTTTCTCTCGCACATTGTACAAAGTATTTAAGACAGAAATATTTATCACGACGAGTGCTGGTACAGGTTAACACAAAAGTAAGCAATCAGATTAAGAACAAATCATAAGTTTTGTCAATCATGACTGATCGTCTATCAGTATTACATCTTTTTACAGCAGAAAAGTATTTTCCATCAGCTGCATCTGTGGTTAACCACCAGATGCACAAGATGGACCCAGTCCTTTGCAAAGGTCCATCAAAGGCAGTGTTGGCCATCTTTGCAATTATAGCAGGGATTAACCGATAATCGTTCCGATTGTCACAGCATCAATTTTGTGAATGCTACTTGCAGTTCCTACCTGGAAGCCGCCAAAATTAAGTCAACACAGAGCAAATTAAAAACAACACACAATCAAACTGGTCGGTCACCAGCAATTAATGGGAAACTAAGAAAACAAAAACCAGAATCTGTGCAATTATTTGTTAAAGGCAAGGAAAGATTCCTCAGCTGGTTATAAAACCTTTAGGTTAATTGTAGGACTCCTCAGAAGAGTTTGCATTCTTTTCAAATTTCATTTGGGCGAGATGGAATGGGAGAAGATTCGAAAGATAAAATCTCCTCCAGACATCACAGCTTTATCTTCTTACGATGAACAGGTTTTTGGAGGGATCAAACTGAGATTTGATCAGGATACTTTGTTGGGAACATGATGACTCTTCTTCATTCTATGCATAACTTGTCTTTCATATTTGTGCCTGAGTTAGTTTTCTTACCTTTTTGACAATGCTCGCTGGACCAGCACAGCTCTCTCATTCCCAGTGTAGACTGTCGTCGACATGTCCGGCCATTGTCTTTTTTAGGGCAGAAATTAAAGCACCCTCCTTGGTCCTTGTTATCAGCAATAAAGTTATTCTCTATTCCCTCTCTAAGGATGAGGGACCAGTCTACTGTGTCCATATAACACAGGCTGGGGTTCTTCTCCAGGCGTATGGAGCCACGCCTTATGGTGACCAGACTAGGGAGGCCAATCTCTTGCATTTCGAGCATTTCATATACCACTAAGGCGTAGTTAAAGAAGAGAGTATCCCCACGGATTACGGCTAGATTTGGGAACATGGTTCTTAAGCTGAGGAGGTGTGAGACACGGTATAAGACAAAGAAGCCGGTGATCTCCCGAAGCCTTGGGAAAGAAAGGCTGTTCAAGACACCCGGTTGCTCCCTTTCAATGAGAAGAATGTGAAGATCACCTTCGATGATTGTACAGTTTTGTAGAATGTTGAAAGATGCAGCATTGTTGCGAATGTCAATACTTCCACAAACTGAAAAACAAGAAAAAGAAACAGTCCATTTTTACTACCAGTGTTACCTTGGGTTTTCAACGAACCGGGTTATTTCAACCTATCACTGGAGCAACCTTATAATACACTCAAATTATTTCAAACATTTGAAATCTGACCAAAATATGTTACTGTTTAAATAAGAGCAGTATCAAACAATATCAAACAATAACCTCATGCACTCTGGCATTCGCATCCACCGCAGCAAGACAATGCACTTTTGAAGGGTTGTACGGGAAATTTAGTGTGACAGTGTTCAAAGCACGTAGGGCTGCTTTAAAATGAAGTGGGGTAAGAGCGAAAGGCTTATGTTTCAGACTTCGTTCATTATTTAGTAGCTTAAATATCCAACATTACATTCAAGTACTTATGATAATAAAAATAGACTTACATAGCGCGCGTTTCTACCAACAAAGTACTCCAGGTGCTTCGACAAACACAAAACATTTTAACACAATTGTAATGATGACATTGGGGCAAGATGCCAAACAAAACTAGAGAGTATTTTTCCTTTATTATTCTGACTGCTTCTTTACAGTGGATGTCTCATTCATTTTCCCAAATTATCACCACCGCTCTACAAAGATTTCACATAAAATTAAGGGAAATTGTTCTTCTTTTAACATAACCTTGACCTCATTAAAAGCTTTTATCGCATTCTGAAAGCAAAAATGCTGGCATACCTGATTGACACTTTTGCACGCTTGTTAACTATAAGGCCCTTCACTTGGAGAGAAATAAGGCTTACCTAAATGTGTGTAAAACACTCTTTTTTTAAATTAAAACCAATGTTGGCTAGTCTTGGTGCGCGATGTTCTTACACGTTATTGTTATTGACAAATACTGCATACACAGTGCGAGTATTTCACCAATAGAGGGCGTTTTACTACAAGCCACAAACCGCGTGGGTGATCATTAGTGATGGAATTCAATTCAAGTTTACGCAATAGCGCCCACTATCCTTCGATAATTTGTGTATTACTTTTAGACTGTGGGAATAGCGTTGAATCCTGATAGTCAAGTGATGAAGAACAACAACGTCTTGAACCAATGTTGGCTAGTCCAAGTAGCCCCAGAGTTTGTGTGCTACATAAATCATGGGCCATCAAATATGGGTAAGACTACAGGAGGGTAACCGGCCATCTTCTTCCTACCAAAGATCAGTATGTCTCAAATTACATTGACTGAGATAGAGAGGAAGTGGTAATAGGCAATCCATTTGGGTCTAAAGTAGCTTGTTCCTGATTCAATTTCAAGGTAAATATTCACCAAGATATGATAACAGTTTAATTGTTTCCTGTTAGTAATGTAATATCAAGCATGGGAATCTCTCCGGAACCTCAAAAAACATGTGGTAAATCAATGAAGTAAGTTAGTAATAGTATTCTAGGAAGTGTAGGTGTGACATTGATTTTTCTTTGAGGGTGTACTTTCATTTAACATCTGAATTTTCAACAAGACAAAACCACAATGTGCCTGTTAAAATGGAAAATGAAGTCACATCGTGCATGTTGTTATCTTCGCATGTTTATAGGCTTAAGGGTTTTTTTTTAAGGCCATTCCATTAGAACTTAAGATCAGGTAAATGGAGGCCCCATCCAGAATTCTTCCTTCTTAGTTAAGTATTAAGTCATAATTCAAACATAACACAGTTCAAATAGAAAATCAATTTAGCATACAGCATTAAGAACGCTCCTCCAATTGTCATCTTTTTGTGACATTTTTCCAGTGCAAGAATTTTACAAATTTTGGGAACATATTTTTTTCCAAAAGGTCTAATATTGATCAAAGGCATAACAAAAAATAGGCATTCAACTAACTTGAATGTCATGAACTGCGCCTTTCACCTGGACTAATCACATAACAGGTGATTCTAACAGGTGCACTGCTACTAGATACCCTGCCTTTCATGATTTGGTTTAATTAGTAAATTAAAGAGCTCTGATGGGTTGAACCTCACCAGAGCCTTTTCCCCAAACCTCAGTTTGGGCTACGGCTCTGGCTTGGACTCTGTCATCAATTTTAGAACAGTGTACATTTTGCACGGTGCTTTGCACAGAGCCCGGAGCCGAAGACGGAGCCTAAGCCGAGGTTTAGAAAAAGCCCCGGGACTAATCAGTTGCTTCTTGCCACAATGGAAGATATCTTTGTACCCCTTTAAAGTGTATCTTCAGAAATATTCTCCAATTCTGTGTGCTTAAGAGCAGTGCAGTAAATGTATAACATTCAAAGAATTTTTTTCATTTTTCGTTTTTCAAGATGGACTTGACTTGTAGTTTTGTACATCAAGATGTACTTAAAATATCTGTTTACCATACGGAATTTTTTTGTTTGTCATGGAGACATCTGTTTGCCAATAGAAACCCCTTCAAATTTTAAAACAGTCTTACCAAGGTCTGAAGAGTCCTCAGAAGAACCCAATACCCAAATGGAAATGAAATCCCAGTGGGTATATGGAACCAAGGAAATATTGGACACTTGCTCCAGGGGGTTTCAAACACCTTCCTCATTGTTATTACGAATATGTGTCTTCTGAATTTCATGGCATTTAAAATAGGAACAACACCCACACAACGAGAGCCAATGGCAACCAAACTACATCTATATTTCTCTGTCCCTCGTTATCAGCTTGATTGTGTTCATGTTGATGCCTAGGCCTAGTTGATGACAGGGCCTTCATACGCTACAGATCCAACCCTTCTAAATTTAGGGAAAAGCTTGCCTTTATGCTAGTGATAGCAGATAGGTGGGAGGGATTGTGAATTACATACAAAACCTGTTGACATCAGGGAAGATTTCCTTCAAATCTGTGTAATTACTACAGCATGTCACAGCCTATGCCTGGCCTAGAAAAGGGGATGTTTTTACTTAAGCGACCACCAAGTTCAGGGCTACACATGTACTACAAGAAGGAAAGATCATTGTCAACAATCTTAGTTCTGTGATGACTGTTTGACATTTACTCCAAAATACATTGCTTGACTTTGCGTCAACTAAATTTCTTATTACAAGTATTTCACTATGACGCATGAGAGCAAGCGTTCAAGTTGGTGCAAAACACCCCACGCTTTTATACCCTAGGGTTCTCCGCCCCACCACCCCTCTTTCTGTTCTACTGCATGATAATGCACCATGTATTCACTAATATTCTATTTCCTCACCATTCTCAGAACTGAAATAAAATTGTTGATGTACAAGATTCAAACCATGTCATGCTTCATATTTTTGTGACCACCCCTCCCCTAACTCCACCCCTCCCCTAACTCCACCCCTCCCCCAACTCCCCTGCCTAGTTTAAAAAAAAAAAAAAAAAAAAACTTAAAAAACCTGAAGTGAACCCTGCATCAAAGGTCAACAAAATATTAGCTCCAGATGTTCTGGCCCTGGCTGTCATTGTCTTTAAGGGCAAGCAGAGACTTCTAGGAAAGTCCATGCTTTGTGGGAGAGCAAGTTAAACACTGCTTGTCAGAAGGGGAGTGAGCAGACCATGAAAATAGAATCTACCCTCATGGTCAGACTGGTCAGACCCGTCAGACCCGTCAGACAAAGAGGCTTTTTCAGTTCTAACTATCAGACGGAAGGAATGAGTGGGAGTTGTACCAAAGACGGAGCAAGACGACCGGCTGTCAAACAAGCTGGATTCTAATTCATTGAAGGATCTATGGTAAATCAAACACCGATTGTACTGTACAAGAAACTGTCAGGAAACTTGGTCTGTAAATACAACTGAGAATCTTGCATCCCTCGTCATGTTTGCAAAGTCTTCCATTTGGCTTCCTCAACGCTCAAAAAACGTGTCTCACACAAAAGACTTTGGTCGTACGTGGGCAGATAACACTGTTATTCCTCATTTGGCTGTATAGAAGATGATGAGGGTTTTGAGTTGTTGGAACACACCAAATGTAAAATATTCAGTAATTCAACTTGCAGACGACAGGCCTACAATGCAATCATCAGACATAATTTCACTAGATTTTAAACCGTGTGTACAATCAAAATAGACCTTTCTTTTGGTGTAAATATGTAATAAATGTTAACTGCATTATCCTCTGACTGGGAAGAAGGCAGGAGACCAAGGAATATACGACCACCAACAAAGACAGGTCAAATCAGGCATTTCAAGCCAGTCCGCAGGAAAGACAAAAACAACAAGCTTGGAGGCGAGGAACACCTGTGCGAAAATGTTCAGTGAGAAAAAATCAGGCAGAGACAAGAGTGAGATGAAATTAGCCAAACCTCACTGGGCAACATGATAGATGATGCGGCTGCTTGATCATTTCTGGAAATGGGAGGGGTGGCTGAGGGGTGTTGAAAATATTGCTGCATATTACAGGAGTTTTAACTTTAGTTTACTTTTGCACTGTTGTCTTTCTTCTTCTTTTTCTATGAAATTTAACTGCTAAATTTATTACTAACTGAGCTGTTGTTGATGCTGATTGTGTCAGTGCTTTATCTTGTACATGGATGTTCTTTGAGTTTGCTTTTTAAACCGGGCCTGGAATTTCATCTTTGAGACGACAAGGCAATTTTCATTTTGCAAACAGCGCCTCCATTTGAAAAATCTTAACTTTTGAAGGAGCACCAAGGCCAAGATGAGGTCTCCATGGCCTCTGTATAATTCCAGACCTAAAACATGGAAACCAAACTTCTCTCGGAGTCTTTACCAGCAACAACTCAATACCCTGCTAATTCAATTGATGCTTTTGTCGTTGTACAGTCGCATAGTGACTGTTTGTTGCCAATAATCTTGTTGTCAATAAATAATCTTGGTTTTTTTGCAGATAAATATCTTTTGGTCTTGATTTTGTTCTCAAATTTGCACACTAGAAACCAATTAAAATTATTCACAAGGGATTGCAAAGTCTACATTAAGTTGTATCATTCAATCCAACAATTAATCAAAGGAGATGTATTTAGAGCTACATAGGGAAAGAAATTAAATTCAGGGCTACCCAAATGTTGATGCTACGTTGTTATTGTTTGTTTATACCAGTTTTTGCAACTATGACTTTGATGTACATTGTGAGCTTTTATTCCTTTTACATTTACAATCAACTATCTAAGAATCTACAGTAAGAAGCACGTCAAAGTAAAAGCATAAAAAAAAAAAAACAAGACAAAAATAACCAATCTTCAATTAATTATCAGCAAATCGGGTATGCATTAAAACAGGTGAAGCTGAGGTAAACATGTACATTTTAATTTTCAGAAGACCTAATAAAATTTCAGATGTGCACTATCGAGCACTTCAATCTTGAATATTGTACATGATGTTGATATGATTGTACTGCACAGTTGCCTAGAGCCTTTGGTATGATGACAAGCACTGGTTAAAAAAATAACAGGGGGGGTGGGAAGTGTTTACCTCAGAAACTCATCTAGCTTTGGAAGCCTATAGTAGGCTGTCTCGGTAAGACCGTCCACATGGTAGAGAAAAGAACCAGGCTTTGTGTACCAGGAACCTTCATTCCGATCGCTTCATGATATGCACACCCTAGACAATTTAGACTTGGGTGATAATTATCTCTTTTTATATAGATCTCTGGAAAACAAGAAAGGGGAAGGATTGTTGACTCTAGGGTTGAATTTAGACGGAAACAACAGAAAGCAATCTGCACTACATGTCAACTTTCCCACCTGCTGTCGCCAAGAATAGCAAGCGCAGGTAAACATGGCAATTACAAAGAACACTAGTTTATGTATCTAAAGACACATTTCAAGGATTTGGCAAAGTTCTAAGTTAGAAAGAAATGAAACGACATTGACCTACATTTACATGTTTTCTATTTGAGCACTTTATGATTAATAGATTTGTTATTGTAAGTTGTTATGCAGGAGTAGATGGGTGACAGCACTGCTGGTAGATGCATCCATAAATCACTGGTATTTGTTTCGTGCCATTAACTGTCGACACTACACTTCAGGGATCGATAAATACGCTCCACCATTTTGCGGTTGCGTAGATTGGCTAATCCACGCCCAACGTACAGACCATAATAAATATTCCTAAATTAAAAAATTGGTTTGCTTATCGCTGATGTGGCTGATGTTTATGCTAGGGTCCCAGTGATAGGAGTGAAGGATGACTTTTATAGTTTGTTTATTCTACATGCTGGCTCTGAGAGTAGCAAGCCTATTGATAATGAAAAAGGAGCTCTGCAGGGAAAGTCAATAATTAGAAAAGGAGTGACGCTGAAACCCAAAATGCGAACAAAAAACACGAGACTTCAAAAGTGGATCATTCAATCTTTGATATTTCCTAACAACTTGTTTCCATGTGACCTTTCGTCAATTATTTTACAGGCATCCCGAACCAGAGAAATTTATATTCGTAAACAGGTACCTTGAGAAATTGAGTTTTCCAAATAGTCATCAATATTTGTTTAAACTGTCCAGTCCCTACACAAGTAAACCCCTCCCATAATGACTAAATCGGCGAATCTGTTACTGCACATGTCACTAAAGCCTAATTACACCCTACACCAATTACTGTCCAAAGTGTTCAGTGATCCATGCAAGTTTACTGACACCCCTGGGACTAATTGACCAAAACAAATGCTACCCCAAGAGATTCTACTTCTTTCCTCAAGAGAACAATTAACTGTGAAAAACACATGTAATAGTCATCTAGAGATGACACAAATGTCCAAGTTCCAAGGAAACACAATTAGGTTTGAGAATACCAGCCAAGCATCAAAATTAAACAGTAATTGAGCGAGGTATAGTGCATTTTATGCTCCAAGAAGCAAAATCACATAAACAGGTGGCATTTCCATGGACGGACAAATTCAAAAAAAGTGAAAGCATCACATTAATTTTATAATTTTAATTTAACTCAATTCAACATATAAACCAATATGTTCAGTAAGTCATTGTTAAGTTAATTGTTTTCGGGTAGTGTTTAACAACATGGGTTAGACTGTATGACTGAATTAAGAAACCCAGATGAACAGAATAGAAACAAATTAACAAATCTTTCTCAAAAACTACTGCATTTCTAATGAGTGTTTTGGATACTGGGTAACTCATTGTATGGGTAATGGGTGTGGAGCAATGAGCATCCGTCAACATATCAGATAGACGCATAAATTGCCACTGACTATTTATTTCACACCGTGAATGGATGAACCATCTGAAATCAATATACTTGTGCTTTTATGACAATTTTATTGCTTACCACATCGGCAAAAACCCACACTAAGCTAATTTAATAAATAAAGATTGTATAGAAACAATTCTCACAAATCAGTGCTGAGCTTACAACATGAAATTAACGTAAGTTATATTTTTGCTCAGCAATAATCTCACCAAAGATTCAAGCACAATTAGTGTGTATCATAATGGTTTCTTCTCCTTCCCCCCCCCCAACACCCAAAACACTGTTGCATTGGGGTGACTCCGTTTGATTTGCGCAATGCAGCATGCTGAATAAGATATCGATTAACTCTACAAATTACGTGTGCCGCGTAACTAAAACAAATACATCTGCGCATGATCACCAAAATGAATGCATACTGAAGATTACATCTAATGCGCAAAGTCTAAAGAACAGCTTTGTAAAAAAAAAAAAAAAGAGAATTAGTAGTTACAGATAAATATTACAGCTTCATACAATTTCATGCTCTACTAAAGAGTGATATAACCTTTCTACCATGTTATCCATTTGCCATTAGTAAAACTTCAGGAAACAGCCATAAATTCAGCCGTTTGTGACGAGAGCTAAAAGGAAAATTGCTCTATAAATTTGAAATACGGTCTGAAAACAACACGCTTGAAACAATAAATGCATTTCAGGCACTTAGAATAGGATGTACACATGGTAATACGTGTTGTACATAGGTTTCTTGAGTTAGATGTAATTGGAGGTCACATTAATGTTGCCTGGTGTTTGTTTGGTACTTCCTTTAGGCTGTGATCTTTATAAATTACTCAACTTATGAACAGCCGCAAGCTTTTAAAAATCGATCAAACTAAACAATAAATGTTCTCATTCTGAGATGCATGAAACAGGATCTTTAACCAAAAAAATGTTTTAATATGAACCATGGGAAAAGGTGAAGAAAAAACCCAGTGTTAACACTATTGCCATCAACAATCAATTTGTATGCTGGGACTGAACCCAAAGTCCATCCGAATATTTGTTTTTTGTTCAGTGTTGTTTTTCTAAATATTATGCACCGTGTAGTAGAGCTATTAGTCCATAACAAACCAGTGCATGTACATCAGACATTCAATCAGCCAGACCCACCTTTACTTTAGAGCACACATTTGTTGAAGATCAACCTTCCTTCTTTTTGTCAATACTCTTCACTTTTCCTGTGAATACTCTAGAGCCATTGGACTCGTAGTGAGGGAATGCGTAATACTGACCAAACAAATTCTCATAAAATGCTCTCTGCATTATTTCTCCTCAATATTCATATTTAACTTCGTCACTGTTTTATGTGTGATTTTTTTTCATCAAATGTGAAAACCTGCCATCATATATATTACAAGACAAAAGGTGAATTGATCGTAAAATATTCTGAAATGTTCAAAAATGCATTATCTGATTATTAAGCTCACTGAGAATGGGACCGGCAAACTCATAACAGACACTGTGTGTGACAGTGACACACAAAAGAGTACGCATTTGCATAATTGTCTGCTAGCACTGCCTATTTTCTCGCTCGCTGTGATTTACTGTAACAAGCAGCTACCGCACAAAATTTTCACAAACAGACAGGAAGACATCCCACTTTATTGACACAAATGTAATGTAACAAGGACAAATAATACGTCTGTTTTGGATGTTCTCCGTTTCACCGAGCCCATGTAAGCCCTCATCACTGATGTATAACATGTACACGTACTGCCTCCCTCAATCACCAGTAAAAAGCCACCGCCATGGAAAACATTACGGGTCTACGTTTGCTGATAGCTATGGTAAACAGTGATTGTGTCAACAGCGCTCAATGGTGAAATGGGTCATGAAGCCGAGGAAGCTAGAGTTGTTTGTGACGAGAGTATCAGGCTGCTCTGCTACGGCCATCCAGCATTACAACTACGCTGGAGAGAGGGGATATTATAATAGCATGCATGTACATGAAGCCTTCTAGCTTCTCAATACATAGCCCTATAAACCCAGTCACATTATGGGTTGCTTCTAACATATATCTACGAAGATGTCATATTTGTGCGTGTATGTACGGGGGCTCTCTGTGTGCACATCTACGTGGACTTCAACTAGAGGGGAAGGTTGCTTCTCTAGAATTAGACACAGGAAAGCGAGATCAATTTTGTTTTTGTCTACACGGTTACTGTTCCAGGGAAAATGGTGAGTGTGCAAACACTCCGCTGTACCGACGTGGTAAACAAACCTTTGTACATACAACCAGTTGGGTAGTAGAAAAAAGAAAGGAAAAAAAAACACATTAAAGATTCACTGTTGAATTCATTATGTATATATCCTTCATGATAAACAACAGAAAATGGTTTTGTCTGTTGAGTGTTGAAAACTTTTCTTTATTAGCTTGGATTAATAGATTCAGGAACATTGTTTCCTTGAAAATCATTTAATCCGAGGACATTTTCCTCAATTGAGTCATGTGGTACACAATTTAACAAAGAAAGGTTTCAAATACAGATATATTTCAATACATTTTTGTGCTTTTCATTTCTTTTATTAATTTTTGTCCCTGTCTTTTCAGACACCAAAATTGATCTCACAGATGTTTAGTTTGAGGTGAAAACCATTGTGTATGCAGCACCTACCCCCATGACAACATCTAACAGTAATGTTTTCCCTGGAAAACATAAACCATGGTTTGTGACCTTTGAAAATGGCGTAACATAAATTATATATTTTCAAAACTCTTTCATAAAATATAAATTTCAACTCTTCTCAACTACAACAGAGATAATGCAGAACACAGGGCAAGAGTTTCTTGGTGAAAACCCTCAGAGGGCTAGGGCTTGGGCCATACATGTATATCCAAATTGGCGGCTACAGCTACGGCTACAACTGTTGCTAATGGTGTTGCTAAGGATGCCCTATACTTCAACACATGGTGACACAGCGATCCAGCGGTAAGCTGTAGCCGCGAATTCAGACTTGGCCCGAGGTTCACAAATCTAATCCCATAGTTGACACCAGGTAAACATTAAAAGGGCACCCCTACAAGAGAAATGTCAATTTCTACTGGGACATTCCAAGGAGCACCAAGGCAATGATCAGGAGCATGGAAGCAATTGCCTCCTACTTCTCCATGAAGTATCAGGCCTGAAGGCATTTGTAATTTTACTCTCCACACAGAAGTTGTAACAATCCAAAGTCTTACACCGTTTTGTTTACACAAACAGTTCAATAAGTCAACAATACAGTGTGGCTATTCTGCTAGGTCTGAAGTCAATCATGCTTCGTTTGCATGATCAATACACATCCTGATAATAGCCTAACTCTACTACATGTACTAACTGCAAAATAAAACCAACATATACACTGTGCCAGCATGTTTTACTTCTCTTGCCATTTTAGAACCTTCGGATTGAAGTGAGGGCTAGCTCATGCAAAGTAAATGATTTGAAACAGAGTTTTAAACAAGGTATTGTTTTAGGTCATTCATGCTGAATTAAATGAATAAAAATGATCTGGGATTTCAGTTTATTGGTGTGGACAGTAAGTAGAGCACATGGAGCAGTAAATAGTTTCCCTTCAATAGCATGGAGAAATGCTTCACAAAATGTATCAGTTGCTGCTCAGTATTATATTGGCATTCAGACTTCACAAAACATGTTCCAGTCTAAATATTCTGCTAGGCAAAAATGCTGGACGAAATCATTCCCTGCAGAGCACACACTATGTATGCACAATGCAGCAGAAATGACAACCAGTTTGCAACACTCCATTTATTTACAAAATAATTTACAAGACCAACATGGGCTTATTTTCCACTTCAGCAGTCCTGGTGAGAACGGCCATCTGTTGAGTGTTCTAGTTTTCATTTACCCTTTATATTGAGATTACTAGGTGAATATAATATCATAACAAAGTTACCAATATCAATATAAACATTGCTGATATTCCTATTTCCTACATGCACTTTGTATTTAATTCAATGTTTCAACCTACTGCCTTGTATAATAAATGCTTTGAGTTACAATTAGTTTATTTCTTTGTTTCATCAGAAAGGTGCTTTTTTTCTTTTCTTATGCCCATATCTCAGACAAAAGTCTGTGTTCAAAGTGCCACGGTGTGACACAAATGTAACCAAACCTAGCCAAATTGATAGCCTATGCAATGTGCAAGTCAACTCGGCTAGTTTTCAATTACACTAGTCATTATGTATACAGGGCCTTCACGACTGCCCCAAATACAAAACAACAAGTTGTTTTAATTAAATTGCAAGGGTGAGAACGTTGAGGCGTTTATTACGCATAGGAATTACACTACATAATAGATTTTCGGCATCTGTGAGTAGCAAATCATGTGCCACACCAGGATAGGATGCTGATAGGTTCAGCAACTGTAACCTGATTCATACAGAATGTGCCAGGTTTAAATCCTAAAAGGAAACTATGCTAACAAACAATGGTGCAGGCTCCCAAAACATTTTTAACTAAAACGACAAGGACTTTCTTATGTTATCCAACACTAGGGGACACTTGTATGCAAAATACAAATTTTCTAATAAATATAAGTGTTATTGTGTGATATTTATTTTCATAATCATAAAAATCTGGGCTTTACAAGGCAGTAATTATGGATTTTGGTCTTCAGTAATTCCTGAATGTGGGAAATCACTGTGATTTGATTGAAAAATGGGAACAATTGGTTTCTTTACATGACAGTTTATGAGATATTGTTATCGCAAGAATCCAATTTGTTAGACTATGACCTGCTCTTAAAAAACATGAGACTTGTGTAATTTATTTTTAAATTAATCTCATATTTTTTGAAGCAGGACCCACTTCATAATCATAGGTGCTTGGATTATTAATATTAGTCTTTAGATTTAACTGCTTAATGAATTTAAAAGGAAAGGCCTAATGCTTTGTTCTCAAAAAGGGGCAAGGTAGTGTGTTCCTTAGTAAACCGCACCTCTGGGGGGGAGGGGGGCATCGAGGCAATGACCAGGGGGCATCGAGGCAATGACCAGGGGGCATGTAGGCAATGACCAGGGGGCATCAAGGCAATGACCAGGGGGCATCAAGGCAATGACCAGGGGGCATCAAGGCAATGACCAGGGGGCATGTACATGTAGGCAATGACCAGGGGGCATCAAGGCAATGACCAGGGGGCATCAAGGCAATAGCCAGAGGGCATCAAGGCAATGACCAGGGGGCATGTAGGCCTACATGTAGGCAATGACCTGGGGGCATCAAGGCAAATGCCCCTATTGCCTCTTATCAGCCTTGGCCATGTTTTATAGAGCTGTTTTTAAAAATAGAAAATACTGACAATAGGTAACACCTTTCTGCTCAGCAAAAATGCGCAGGATACCACTCACAGATGGTGCATATGACATGGTATTTTGGCAGGTTACCTTGTTCTGGTATGCATAATTTGTTTGAGCTTAGCTACTTATTGTGCTTTTAAAAGCAGCAGCTCTATGCAGTTGAGCCCCAATTAGCAATGTAACAAGATGTAACCAATGAATGTAACAATGTGCAGCAATTCATTCACGATCTATAAACTCATCGTAAGATAAATCTTAGTGCTTTCCGGAAGTAGGACACCACTTCAGCCTCTAAGTCACCTTGGTGTTTCAGGGTTTTTATAATGCATCAAAACTCAGTCCAAATCAGTGCTTGGTATTTGCTGGATTAAGGGTACCTGGTTAGAATTTACTTACTCTCTTCAGCATCAGTATCTCCTCTTGTGACAAACAGCACCAGGAACAAAGTCCCAAAGAGGTAACCCACGGGTACACCTTTTGAGGCCATCAGATACATGATGGTGACTTGACTATAGCGCACTCAAGCGTCAATGATTACACTGGGGAAAAAACCCACATAAAATCAAACATTGTCAGATCCATGAAAAATCTTGTTGTATCTATATCTGTATTATGATGTTATTGTAAAAACAGACATGCACAGTGTTTTTTCGATATTCTACGGAAAGTTCATTTTAAATGTGGAAATCAGTTGATCAGCTGAAAAGTTGCATGCCTGAGTGATCAACGTATGTCTGACATGGTCGATTAGCAAGTTAGATACACAGTATGTCACTTTGTGCAACTTTGTTAATGTTTGGATGAAAGAAAAACTGGCTTCCCAGAAGATTTGTGAATCACGGTATTGAT
Source organism: Pisaster brevispinus (assembly GCA_023634235.1). Classification (NCBI taxonomy): domain Eukaryota; kingdom Metazoa; phylum Echinodermata; class Asteroidea; order Forcipulatida; family Asteriidae; genus Pisaster; species Pisaster brevispinus. The sequence continues at coordinate 12,740,804 of JAMKCF010000011.1, read as the reverse complement.
GAACTGGCTGTCTGATTTGACTTTTCGTTTTAAAGCATCACATCTCTGTATGTAGGATCTACACTACAGTAAAGTACAGAACATAAACCAAAATACAGTTGATATACCTTTATTGTCATTCCCCAAAAATCAATGAACTCATGTTTATCACATGATCACTCACATGCAAAGAGGAGTTTGTAAGCTGTACATCCACCAATAACAGTCTCGCTGAGCATTTCATTTTCTTAGTTTACCATGAGGCATGAGCTTATGTGTTTAAGGAAAATATTTCAAGTCGGTATGGAAAAAATGTCGACAAAATGTTGGTTGATTTGTTAGCCAATTGGGTGAATTGCCAACCACACATAGTTCCCACATTTCAACACAACGATCAAGCTTCCTTTCACAATTAATTATTTTAAAAGACCTGCATTTTCAGAAATTACTTACAAATACAAGATGGCATTTTAATGACAGAAATCCCGAACGCGATGCGACGAAGCACAACAAAATACCATCGCTGTTTGACGAAGACCACACGTCGTAAACACTTCACCGGCTGTGTACTGTAATTTCAGCAAGCGGTATCGTCGTGGATGATGTTGTTGTGAAGCTGTGCACTGACCTCGCTCAACACACGGTCAACTCTCCGGTAGTCCGTACAAAAAAAAAAACACTCGCTAAACCGTCCGCACTACCGAACCGCTGTATTAACCAAGCAGCACTGACCTTTTCTGCTGGTTATAAACCAAAATTATACTCAACTTTCGGGAATAAAATCCGCTGTGATCAATACTTGGTAGTTTAAGGTAGCTTGAAATCCACAAGAAGGTAGAAATCTGAACAATTTGAGAGCGAGTCACTTGCCGTTCTAAGGTGTTTAGAGCACACGTCCATGCACGTATGTCTGGTTTGTACACATAATATCCTGGAGCTGGTTCCTGTCACTGACATCCATTGTTTCGTGACGGGGGACGAGGAGAGGACCAGTGATGGGATTATGGACTAGTCCACAATCCATATTAGGTGGTTGTGGGATCTCGTATTGGATTTATAAAAATCATAAACCAATCTCTCTTGAGATGGATTATCTCAATTTCCTACGTTTCCCAAGGGTTATTCCCCCCATGTTTCACTGTGCGGCGTTCTTTAATCGTCAACAGTGCTTTCATTTTGAAAGAAAAATGTTTGGTTACTAGAATTTAGGTTTTACTCTCTTAGAGGGGTTTTTTCTTTGAAGATTTTTCTAAAAAGCAGGTTGAACTTTGAAATCTTTATTCCTTAGCTAAAGAGGTTTAGTTCCAACCCTTTCACATCCCCAATCGATCTTTGTAATAAAAGTAAGAAGCATACTTTTATTAAGAAGATCGAATTGATCACTGAGATGTCCATGATTTGATGCAGCAGTATTGCTAACTAGATAGAGCATAAATGAAGATATTTGTCTCATATCATTCTATCCTCCAATCCGTGGAGAAATTACCGCACGAAAGATTACTCAGCCCCCACCGTATCTATCCAGTCCAGCTCATCATCGAAAAAGAAGCTCCAAGCCAAAAGCCTCTAAATTGAGGGCGCTGTTTCATTCAGCGCTAGCAGCAGGTAGCCCAAAGGGCATGATGTTTTTCTTTTGCCGCCGCAGCACACAGTGCGCACAGAAGGGACACCCAAAAGTCTAAGTTAAAAAGTTTTTAAAAGCTGCACTTTCAGACCGAGAGAAACGTGTGTGCAATTAGTTTACAAGGAACCGTGTGCATACAATAATTATGACGTCATGAAAACAATTACTGACGTGATCCTGATTGTTGTGGGGACTCCTATAGACTTTTTATTTATTTATTTTGTTTACTTTTACTTTTGTTTCCCCCCTTCAGAGTTTCTGACGATCTGCTTCTGGAAGAAAAGTTCCTATAGTATACATTTTCTCAAAATAATCGACTTGCCACATCGAGTCGCTGTTATCTTAACTTTGTTTAGTGAAATAAAAAGTTTCCAATAATCATTACAGCATTAATGAAGATAGAGCATAAACGTCAGGCCACTAACTACTTTTTTCAATAATCATTTACATGGAAGTCATTGCAGATTATTTGGTTGTCTATAAGGGCCTACTTTCGTTTTCAAATTTCTTTGTTTATTTATGTCAAACAGCATCCACAGCGCAAGCGCCACAAATGAGTGCCATACAAACTTGAGTAATTACCAATAAAATTCAGTTTTTAAAAAGGACCACATTTAAGTAAAACAAAACATGCATACATTAAAATGGACCTGTAGAATCGGGCTCACTCTGTGACAGACCGTTCAAGTTCTATACACGACACTAGATCCATATTACGTGGAAGAGGTAGGCCTTTGTAAAGGATTTATGTGTGGTAAAACAAAATGGGTTGTGCAATAGATCATGATTACACAAACAATTTATACAAGTTTTAATTCTTGGAATATAAAACTTAAACCTTTCGGAGGGGGTGGGGATTAAGACAAAATGGCAACTTAAACAATGTAAAATCTCCCTAGATTTGCTCAACGTCATGCTTTCGGTTAGAAAAGATATGTCCAGTTTGGGAATTCAGCTAAGGGATCTTCACTAATAATTTTTTTTTTAAAATACTGACCTTTTGCGCTAAAGCTAAAATCCAACAACAGAGGGCGCTCTGCGTTATTGCTGTGTTTGGGATTTCCCCATTTTGTATCCTCAATCATGCCAAAGTGAAAGTCACACCATTATTAACTGGCACCTGGAGGGAAAGAAGCTGTACATCTGTTCTTGCAAGTTTCAGCTTAGTATGTAAGCTGAAATTGAAAGCAGTCGCTGCAGACTATACTGGAAACCATTTTTCGTTTTGGCACTTCCTTCATCGTTGTATGTAGTCTCAAAAGGTAAGAATAAGATAGATCTCCTTAAAAAGTGCTAGTGCTACACTGTAGTGCTAGCATGGCTAGTGTGCTTGACAGCCAGTGCCCTTATCATGCTTATTGATGATGCCTAATGGTGCTTGACTAGTACAATTAACTGTTGTTTCACTCAGACTGCCCACCGCACTTCATTGCAGAAAACGGCATTGAAATTCTACATCATGTGTTAGTAATTTGTCAAACTATGTAATCTTTGTAGAAAATAGTGACTTTGTTACCCCCTGGACTAGACTCTGAGAGTCTGACATTGGCCATGGACTGGAGAAATCTACAGTCCATCCACGGTCAATGTCTGAATGCTCAGGTTGTAAACCCAAGGATAAGCAGGAAGTCTAGCCCCAAGAATGGGGTAAGGACTGATTCCATGGGCGGCTAAAAATATCATTGATTTGAATGTAAACAAGAATGGTTTTGTTTATCATTTCTTGCTGCATTCCCATGTTACCCTTCAATGTGAATGATATCTTCAATTCACCATTTCTTCTTTTCTGTAGGAAATCACTAATCAGTGCGAGGGCCGATTTCACAAAGAGCTACAGATTAATCTTAAGGCGTGTCTCAGTCTTAATTGCAAGGCAGAGTGTGATGTCACAATACCACTTACTTATCTTAAGATGAACCGTAGTGCTTTGTGAACTCAGTGCACAACCTTGATGCAATTTTGAATAATTTACATTCAGATAATTAAGTGTTGTAATTACAATTTTTTTCTCTCTAAATTTCAGGAACAGTAATAAAACTGGATTTTAAACTCCACATTGGGCTGGGTCTTGGTCTTTCATTACTACTTATTCAGGTAAACGATCCCATATTATCCCATTCCCAAGTCCATACAAAATTTGTTGTTTTTGAGTACAAGTTCTCAACATATGTTCATTGGCTGTTGCAGCACATCTTAAACCAGATTGTGTTCAATTATGTGTTGTTAATTTTTAATCTTGTTTGAATCTGAACACCACATTTTTACCTGTCTATTGTATCTGAACTCCTTGTCATCACTCTGTCTTCATTTTCTAGTTCTGATTTCATCCACAGTTGATTGTGGTTTTCCAGCATCTTAAGATGGATGAGATGTCACAACAAGAGGCTGATGACTCTCAGCAAACACTAGAAACAGAGTCTCAAGATTGCCAAGGTACACACAACTTCTCATAACTCACACTCAATTTCTTTTTTATCAGTTTGCATAAAAACTCAAATCAAGCTCATGTTTCACTCACATTTGTTATTTATTAAAGGCAGCAGAGTCATTCCTATGCACAAGTGGTTCGAGGAACTCATCCTTTCTCGAAGTATTCAGTTACTGTTAGGAAATCTTGCGTCAAGAAGTCATTGGCTTATTATGATTTTGTATTTTTTTCCCAGAGCCTGAGTCTCAGATGGATACTTCTACAGGTGAAGAGTCATCGCCTGAATGTTCAGCCCCAATCTCTAAACAGCCCAAGATGCATCACGAAGAAAATCCAGTGTCTTCAACTACACACTCACATGTACCAATAGAAACTGAAAAAGACAGTGGTCCGTTCCACAATGGGAATGAAGCAGTGGGTGAGGAGAGCGTGGAAGCGATGGAGATACAGTTGTTACCAGAGAAGGATGTAGCACAAGAGAAGTTGGAGGAAGGGGAAGGACTGGAGAAGTTGAAGGAAGGGGAAGGACTGGAGAAGTTGAAGGAAGGGGAAGGACTGGATAAGTCAAAGGAAGGGGAAGGACTGGAGAAGTTGAAGGAAGGGGAAGGACTGGAGAAGTTGGAGGAAGGGGAAGGACTGGAGAAGTTGGAGGAAGGGGAAGGACTGGAGAAGTTGGAGGAAGGGGAAGGACTGGAGAAGTTGAAGGAAGGGGAAGGACTGGAGAAGTTGGAGGAAGGGGAAGGACTGGAGAAGTTGGAGGAAGGGGAAGGACTGGAGAAGTTGGAGGAAGGGGAAGGACTGGAGAAGTTGAAGGAAGGGGAAGGACTGGAGAAGTTGAAGGAAGGGGAAGGACTGGAGAAGTTGGAGGAAGGGGAAGGACTGGATAAGTCAAAGGAAGGGGAAGGACTGGATAAGTCAAAGGCAGGGGAAGGACTGGACAAGTTGAAGGAAGGGGAAGGACTGGAGAAGTTGAAGGAATGGGAAGGACTGGATAAGTCAAAGGCAGGGGAAGGACTGGATAAGTCAAAGGAAGGGGAAGGACTGGAGAAGTTGAAGGAAGGGGAAGGACTGGAGAAGTTGAAGGAAGGGGAAGGACTGGAGAAGTTGAAGGAAGGGGAAGGACTGGAGAAGTTGGAGGAAGGGGAAGGACTGGAGAAGTCGAAGGAAGAGGAAGGACTGGAGAAGGAGGACCAAGGACATGAGAAGTTTAAGCAAGAGTTTAGCGATTCAGACATGGACGTGGATGAGGAAGATGGAGTCCAGTTTCCTAAAACCCTGGCGAAGTTCATGTATGCATTTAACAAAGGTAAGACCCTTGTAAGTAATATATTTCCTTGCTGTGCATTAGTTGCAAGAGCTTTTTTTTTTTAAATTCTAGTCTACCAGTTCCCTGAAGATATGGTTCAGCAGTATTTTGTGACCAGATCACGCTGGTTCAGCATGCCATTATTTTCCTACTAGAATTTGGGTGATGTGCATTTTATATTTTTGTGCCACATCAGTTGACCGGAATAAAGGCTGCACGTACGCTTTGTTTCTCCTACACAAAGAGGATAGTTGGTAGTAAACAAAAAAGGTAAAATTCTGCCTAGAATGGAGTTATTGTCTAGTCCTTGAATCCAGACCTCTGTTTTTTTCTTGCAAGAAGAGGATTAGGCATCATCGAGAGACTTCCACTGTTGAGTTTCATTGTATTTTGACTCAATGAGGGTACGTTCTAGCCTTGGTTCTGGTCATGGTCGAAGTTGTTGTTTACGGTACCTGAATAGGGTATTTTTTCGAAAGAGAAATAATAAATCCTGTTGCTTCAATCAGAATCTTTGCTATCTTGGCTTTGTTAAGTCTGGGTTTCTTTGTTCAAGAGGTGCTATCAAAGAAATCAAAACATAATCCCATCAGGCTGGAAGGAAAAAAAAAAGAAGGAAAATTCCGACTGGTTAAAGACCCATGAAAAACAAATTGGGAAAATGATTTTCGGGTGTTTTATTTCAGAGGGCCGGCTAAGACACATTGAAAATGAAGACCAAGGTTTTAAGTTTGATGTCAGGAAAAACGACCATCATTACAACCAGATGCATTATGAGGCACTTGGTGAGGTCATCACTGAACACATCTATGAGCTGCTGGAGACAGAGGCTGGGCTGAAGAAAGTTTATGTGAGTAGAAAACACATCACCTTGATCACTGAATACAACTATGAACTGCAAGTATACATTGAGTTTATGTGAACAAGTAGTTTGTTTTGCCCTGGTCCCTGGGTAAAATTTGAACCAACGACCCCCAGCACTAGAGAGTAATCAAGTAAGAAACTAAGCTTGCCTCTTGATGAGATTAGATGTTGGCTCAAATCCCCAGTCGCATTTGGGAAATGAGTGAATAATCTTGTGGTGTCGTTGACAAGTGTTAAGAAGGAATTTAAGTTGGTCTGACGACCAGGAAAAACAAAAGTTGCATTGATACTTTTGGTGGAATAAGCACTTTAAGAAATGCATTTGTTTCTTTGTCGCTCGTTTGTTTACTAAAGGGTCTATAGAATTTAGATGGTCTCAGTGCACATTGTTTACAAGAGATTTAAATGATGCTTTATGTATTGTTTTCTTTTTACAGCTTGATGACAACGAGAATGAGGAGAGTGGCTTTGTGTTCATGAGTGAGAATGCTTTAACGACGACTGATAAACTGTTGATATTAATTCATGGTAGTGGAGTTGTTCGAGCCGGTCAGTGGGCACGACGTCTCATCATTAATGACTGCTTGGATAGCGGAACACAAATACCTTACATTCTGAGAGCTAAGAAGGTGAATTTTTCTCCAACCTTTGTCCTGTTTTTGTTGATAATTTCTTGTGTATTTCTTGGGTAGTATAAAATTCAGTAATTTGGCTTTTCTGTTTGTTTTATAGGAAGGTTATGAAGTCCTGGTGATGAATACAAACGACAACTCCTATATTGCAAGCGATGGTTGGAGAATATGGAAAACGGTACAAACATGACTTGTGCTTGGGATCTTACAACTTTACATTAATTGGGAAGATTTGGCGTTGGGACTTTGGATCTATTGACCCAAAGTACCCGAAGGCATTGCTAAGGGTATGCTTTGCTTCAATGCATGACGACATGGCTACCAAGCTGCAGCTGCAGTTGTTAATTCAGACTAACAACTCCCAAAATGGCAGACCATGGGCAAACTGTAGCCGCATATAACGTCGTTGCAAGGCGGTAATAAAGTGAAGTGACTAGTAACAAACTTAACCTATCAACTCCTATTGATAGTTTCTTATTTAACCCTACAGATGTAGAAATACAAAGTTCATTTTTGAAATTGTAGAATTAACCATGAGCCTTTATGTATATGTCTTGATTTTACAGGGAAGCTCCAGTCCCAATGAGCATGGACTGACTGTCTGGGATAAGTTCGTGGCCAACACTCCAGTTAAACATGTTGCCATTGTAGCTCACAGCTATGGAGGGGTGGTAACACTGGATTTAGTAAGTTTATCATCAAATGTATTTGATTCTCGGCTTGTTTTGGTGTGTAGACTCAAGTTTAGCATGCTGTCATTGTGTAGCAACAACAACAGATGTGTTAAAACACTTCAAGCATTGATTCAAACTCATACGTTTATGATGTCCGTAAAAAGAACACTAATATATCAAGGTACCCACTGCTAAATTATTTGATCCGAACTGCCTTTAGCTACTGGGTCATCTTGTTGGTGGTGTAGTTGGTAAGACTTGTGCTCTAGAATGGCAAAGGTCATGGGTTTAAACCTTATCCGCAGGTAATGTGCCTGTGAATTTTTTTCTCAGGACTCATGGGGAAAGTACTGAGTAAACAGTGCTTCACACAACTTGGTGTAAGGGTAAAACCAACTAATATTTTTTTCATCAAGGAAGGTGTTGTTTTCAAACTACTTGAAGCCAGGTATTTTTTATAAATTATAATTATTATTATTATTATTTTTTTTTTTCACTGTATCCTAAATTATTTGAAGTGAGAAACAGCAGACCATTAATTTGTAGTTTCATTTCTTCAATCGGGACTTTGAATAAATCTTCAGTGAATCAAAAGTAAAACTGATTATTGTTTTCTTCAGGCAACAAACAGAATGGAAAGCTTTGGGAAGGTGTTTGCCATCGCATTTACTGATTCCGTTCACTACATGGGCCGTGATCGGATGAATGGGGTTTTACACTCCTGGTTCGTCAAGGTGAGAGAAAAAAGAGAGAAAAAAAAGTAAAGATAAACTTATGGTTAAAAGAATTGTCATGAGTAGTAGTGGCTCTGAGAAGAGTGGGTTTGTTTTAACTAGTATGCTCTGGTTTTCTTCTAGAATAGAAGGAAAAGTAAACATTTTCGTTTAGGGTAGAATTGGAACATTGGATTGTGGGAAAAATAATCTAGAGATTAAGGTTTTTAGTAACGCTGTGTAGTGAACTCTCTGGTAACAAGTTTTGTCCCACAGATTATCAGAGCATACGGATTGAAATATCAAGTTATGAAACTATTGGTTGTCCTCACAACCACCATGACCCAGTAGAGAGTTTATTACTTGGCATAACAACCAACTTCATCCTTAGTTTAGCATATTGCGCCACAGCACCTTGTAAACCATTACATGGTGCTAAAAAGGAATAGATCTCATACTTTAAAATGTAGATGCACATACCCCTAGGGGTGTGATAAAGCGCTATATTAGAACCCAGCAGCCGATTTCACGAAATGCTAGGATTAATCCTATCTGGAGTTAGGACGAGTAACGAGTCCTAACTTAGGGTTAATCTTAAGGTTTACATGTTACAGTGCAAGGCTGGGACTCGTCCTAAGTCCTAAGATTAATCCTAAGTTAGGAAGAGTTTGGTGAAATCGACGGCTGTACTGTTAGTTTCTAGATTTGAGTTTAGACTCTTAATTGTTTTTGTTTTTCAAATATTTCATCGTGCCTAGTTTGCTAAGTTACTTGTTGGTGCCAACCAATGAGATCGGTTAGAATCCTTTTGCTGGTGTGGGTGTTACCTATCCTTTGTTTTCCTGAGTATTTCTACAGAGATGTGATTCTTATTTTCCCTACAGAATGCTGTGAATTGGGTCTCATCCAATAAACCGTTAGAGACTCTGATTGATGATGCAGGGTATGATTGTATGAGAGTTTCCGCAGGTATGAGAGGGTGGGAGGAGGGTAAACGCAACACTCATGTTGACCTTTATAGAAGTTTAGACGCCTTGAAATCTCATCATTTTCAACACTTGGGGGGGGGGATTTCTTTGTCAAGTTTGATGGATTGATTGACAGTAAAAAATGGTTCAGTTTATTAAATGGGTAATAGTGGAAGTTGACAAACTAGTTGTGAAGGTGCAAGCCGGGATGTTGCCTTGTTTTCTATTCAAATAAGGTTATTCAAATAAAGTACTGAGTATAAAGGGCTTAACACACATCGGTGTGTGGGTAAAACACATAATAATAATATTAGTAATAATAATAATAATAATTCGTATATAGCGCATTTTACAATAACGTATCAATGCGATTTACATTAATGCCCTGGTCACTGGGCCAATAGCATTCCTTTAATCTTTCTCAGCTCCCTGGGGAGTATACAGCCCGGGCAGCCGTGGCGCTCCGAAGGCTTTTTCAAACACAATATCAACCTCTACCCTCGCAGGTACCCATTTATACCCCTGGGGTGAAGAGAAGCAATTATAGTAAAGTATCTTGCTCAAGGACACAAGTGTCACGACCAGGCCCCAATTTCATAGAGCTGCTTAAGCACAAAAAGTAGCTGAGCACAATAAAATGTCGCTCACCCAGAATAAGGTTACCAGCCAAACTACCATGTCACATGTACAATATGTGAATGGTATCCTGCTCATTTCTGCTTAGCAGAAAATAGTTAAGCAATATTTTCTGCTTAAGCAGCTCTATGAAATTGGTCCCAGGATACGAACCCACACCCTGATGAATTAACCACCAGAACTTGAATTCGATGCTCTAAACCGCTCGGCCATGACAGCCTACAACCTATTATAAAGTCCCGATGCAAAGTTAACACCTATTAAAACTCAACAGGTACAATGAGGCATGAGGAAACGTCTTACTACAGCTTCGACTCCATCTTCCGGTTCCTTGCAACAAAAGAAGACGAGGTTAAAAATGTTCAGCCATTAAGTCCTTGCTCGGAAGTTGCTGTACCAGAAATCAAAGAAACTTCTGAAGAAGTAAGGAAGGATGTAGAGACGGAACAGAAAGAGCCGAAGGAAGAGTCCAGTCAAGGACAGGAAACAGAAATTGGACCAGCTGACACACAAGTGTGAGAAAATTTGTAAAAGGTTATTTTTGTTATGGTAAATAATTTGTTTTATGCCCTTATGTGCTGTAAACTTAACTCTACCATACTTAGAAAAAGCTTGAAAACATTTTTCGAGGTCTTCTCAACTTTTCTTGTGTTGCTTCAAATTGCTCAATTTACTTTGAAGTGAAAACTGAAATAAAGAGATATAAATATGATAATAATCAAAATATCTGTAAATCTGGGTCATGATACAAACAGCGGATTCTCCCCATTTTTGGTTTCTCAGCTGTGTTTGAGACTTAACTCTTTTTTTGACTGCAGTTGCATGGCTTTACAAAGTAGGAATTAAGAACGGGGAAATCATGCTGATAGCAGTGGTCCCATGGTGATCCTCATTGCTATTATACAAGTACCTTTCATTGCTTCTATTTTATGAAATTATGCAGTCTGTTACGACTGCATTCCTGATCTCTTGGTGTTTTTTTTTTTTTAGCATAATGTAAGTGAAACTCAACTTCTGTGAGCATAATGTGGTTGTGTAGATTAGGAGGATTTAGGGCTTTGCACGGTGGAGGTTTCATTATAAATTTGATATTTTGTTAAACTCGGCCTGTGGGTAATTCCATTACTATGTTGGATTGATTGGATTGGGTTCTGCTCATAACCAGGGCAGCTTTAAAGAGCCGCTTAGCACAAAAAGTAGCTAAGCACAACAAAGTTACGCTTACCGGAATAAGGTTACCAGCCAAAGTACCATGTCATGTGTACCTTCTGTGAGTGGTGTCTGGCCTACTTTTGCTTAGCAGAAAAATGTTAAGCAGTTTTTTTTGTTGGTGAAAACAGAACTAGCTGTTGCAAACTGCCTTCCAGCCAGAAGGACCTATGGTATAAATGCAAATAATAGTAAATGGATATTTTGCTTAAGCAGCTCTATGACATTACGCCACGGGCTTGAAATATTTTATAACAGTATTGCAAAACCTTCAGATCAAAAAAAATCTATGGCGATGAAAGCTGAGTTTATGGTGAAAACCCCTATTAATTTAAAGGAAAAATGACTGATTTTATTTGTAAAATTTGAGGGTTGTGGAGGAAAACATATTTTTGACACTTGCCCCCCCCCCCCCAACCTCGGTAAAAGTTAATGATTTCTGAAATCAAGCTGTTGTGGTCACCGTTTCAAATAGAAAGCAGAAAACATATTTTGATAAATACAGTGTATATATTTTCTAAAGGCAATAACTTCTATATCTCCCATTTTGATATATTGTGCGACTGTTTGTGTAAGAGATGAATTAAATTCTGTAAATATATGTGTAGTCCATCATTATGTAAATGATTTTTGTTAGCATTCATGTGAACCTAATTTCATAGTTACCATAATGGTTTAACAGAAGCTAGTTTGATGCGATTTTATCGGGAAAAATTAACACTAATCCTGGGGTTCTCTGGCTTAACCTTACTCCCAAGCAAGGGTAGCTTTTTCCTGGGAAATGGCTTCTTTTCTGAGGAGTTTTGGAATTCATATGAACCTCACGTCATAACTACCAAAAATGGTTTAACAGAAGCTAGTTTGTTATGAAGACCAGCCATCCGAAGATAAGTTTCTTAAAATACTCCTTTCTTTGAAATACTGCAGTGTACTGATGACTGAATGTGCCATAAAAACAATATTGCTTACAAGGTAACGTTTTTTCAACTTTTGAAAAGACAAATAACTTATTTCTAAGCAACGTTCAAATCTTGTTATTTTTGCTTCTAGATTTTTGAAATTGGACGCGTATTTAGTATAATGCTTTGCTCTTGAGATTTGTGAAAATAATGAAGTCAAAAATTTACTCAAGGTATGAGATTATGACTAAAAACTGTGATGATGTCATGAAGCTTCACAGTTCATTTGTTTTGGCGGAGGGTGAAACCTGAAACACCCTAAACAAAGGTGTTTTAATAACACTCGTGAAATCATTGACAGACAAAATGTTACGGATATGGAGTGGCAGATTGATCCAGAGCAGAGGATCAGCATGTGAAAATAAAAACTCTTGAGACTTGCATAGTCTAAATTGCAATCACGATTAGACTAGCACAGTCCATTTCAATTACGATTAGACTTGCACAGTCCATTACAATAACGATTAGACTTGCACAGTCAATTACAATCCAGATTATGTGGTTGAAGATGACCTCATGTTTTCATTTTCATAAACCAACTGAATGTTACTCGCTTCTGTTCCAGCTGTTCTTTGAGCATTTCAAGTTTAATTAATCAAAAACAAAGATATGTGTACTTTGGTAATAACAAAGTTTATTTCAAAATCAGTATTTGTACAATTGGGCACTTAGTTGTTTGTATAGCTGAGATTGTCTTTGACTTGATGATAATTAAACATTATGATTAAAGAAAATATATGGATTGTGCCATAAATTGCATAGTAAGTGAATGGTAATATTTATTAGGCCTTTCATTCAAAAACATTTTAACTTATAAATATATTTTGAGGGGGGATCAAACTATAAATAAAGCAAAGATTTTTGTAAACAAACCAAGACAAACCCCTGATATGTATGGGCAGAGGTCACTTTGTTTTTTAAAGTGACAGCAAATATTTTGGTTAAAATGTCTTAATTGCATAGGAATGATACAAATGGAATAAAATACAAGAATACCAAAGCTTTTTTTTTCACTCAGTGTTGTATGTAAATACTTCTTAAAAATTCTCACATATTAAAAAAAACAACATAATTAAGATAGTATTGAGATAACTTGATTGGCAGAACAATATACATGAAACATAAAATGAACCACATCAAGGCAACAATAGTTTGTATTATATATAAAAAAATATATTTACAATTTCATATAAAATATAGAATGTGTAGACAGACAGCACGCCTGGAAACAATTCTTCATTCATGTGATTAACTCTTGGATCTCAAATATTGAGCAATTAATTGGATTTGGTTGTCAACTAGATCAGGTGATCAAATGGACGGAGGTTACAAGTCAGTGGGCGGAGTACTTTGGTAACATTTACAAAATTTCCATTGCATAAAATTATTTGTGGAACATTTCATCACTAACTTATGCTGACAAAATATTTGTTGCATTACATTAACCCTAGCAGTGCCTTGTAATAATGGGTAATGCCATGCATTCTAAGGCTGTCAATTACAATTTATTTTAAGAAATCATCCAAGACTGCAGTCAACGACAAAGACTGCAGTCAGTAACAATTGCTGCAGTCAATGACATGGGCTGCAGTCAGTAACAATGGCTGCAGTCAACAGCAACGACTGCAGTCAGTAACAATGGCTGCAGTCAATAACATGGGCTGCTGTCAGTAACAATGGCTGCAGTCAATAACATGGGCTGCAGTCAGTAACAATGGCTGCAGTCAACGGCAACGACTGCAGTCAGTTACAATGGCTGCAGTCAATAACATGGGCTGCTGTCAGTAACAATGGCTGCAGTCAATGACATGGGCTGCAGTCAGTAACAATGGCTGCAGTCAACGACAACGACTGCAGTCAGTAACAATGGCTGCAATCAATGCCATGTGCTGCAGTCAGTAACAATGGCTGCAGTCAATGTCATGGGCTGCAGTCAGTAACAATGGCTGCAGTCAATGACAACGACTGCAGTCAGTAACAATGGCTGCAGTCAACGACAACGACTGCAGTCAGTAACAATGGCTGCATTCAATGGCAATACAGTCAAGGCATACACAATTTCAAAGCCGACTTCCCAAACTGGATTTTTGTCACGTTCAACTTAGTGAAAACTTTCACAAAGGTCATTTAAGGTCACATGGTGTGTTGCAAACCAGTACAACGGCATTATAAATACGGCCGATTTACAGTCTGAAGATTGAGCTGATCTAATCAGCCCAGGACACATTACCAGGGTATAAATACCTCAAAGAATGTCAGTAATAATGGAGCACACAGCAAATTAATGTTACACTATCAGGCAGCAAGTTCCTTTCAATAAAAATCATATTATTTTGATAATGTCAATTTTAAAGTGAAATGAATAAAGACTAGCAATTAAGAGTCATTTTCAGGTAGTTCTCTGAAGTCAAAGAATCTGCTTCTGGGTTGAGATTCCAAAACACAAACCAGGGCCAATTCATAGAGCTGCTTAAGCACTAAAAGTAGCAAAGCACAATACAATTGTGCTTACCAGAATAAGGTTACCAGCCAAAAATACAATTCCACACACAACACATCTGGGACTGGTCAGTTTTGCTAAGCGGAAAATTGTTAAGCACCACTTGCTGCTAAGCAGCCTTCTGGGCCCTGATGTTTAAAACTATTGTATGTTGCCTTAACGATACAATTGTGTGATCACTGCTAAAACACCAAATAGAAGTGTGTCAACTGTTAACACGGTTAATCATGAATAAACTTTCAAAGATCTGCTTTTAAACAATAAACAAAAAAAAATCAGCACAAAAGTCTGCAATCGGGTTGCACAGAATTAAAAACCAAATCATAACAAAGCAAAAAACAAACTTTTACAAAATCTGTAAAACAAAACATTCTCCCAAATGGAGGCAAAACCAAACATAACTTAATCTTAAATAGACAATTCAGACAACCAATAAGCAGGAATAAATATACAAGGCAGACTGCCCTAAATGGCTGGATGCTGCAAAAGCCCTTTCAAATACACATGCATAGTTCTATGGAGTAAGGAATACCATATACAAGTATTAATAATACAAATAATAATACATTTTATATATTGATATTAAATTGTGTTGATATTTAACTCTGATTGAAGGTTAGACGGATGATTCTTTTGATGTTTGAAGTCAATGGGTACCGTGGAACACTACATGTCGGTACCAGCTGACATACCAGCTAAATTTCCATTGTTTACATAAATGATGTCATCTTGATTTTGTAATTCCTTCTCTATAAGTAGATTTCTGTGTCATCATACGTTGGAGTATAGTACACCCTTAGCAACAGTCGTAGCCGCAGCTGTAGCCACCAAGTTGGATACGGCTTAACTGTCCCCAGCGGTATCGCAAAGGTTGTTTCTGTTGACATCAGGCCAGTAATTAGGGTCTAGTGACTAAACCTCATCATCTGCTTGATGGATGCTGCTAAGAAAACAAGAAGAATCATTATATTGTGATATTGGGTTCAAACCTCAACCTACTGGACCCATTAGCTGAAGAATCAAAGACCTTCACACTAGCAGAACAGTTTCATAGTTTATATAGCATTTATTTTATCATCAGAACAAGACAAAGACAGGTCTAAATACTTCACCGCTGAACGTTTGTCACAAGAGATAATCTTCATTTACTTGGTAAAAACCTCACGACCCGAAAACCTGTCAAAATCAGACAGCAGGAACAAATTCCAAGTCTATTGAATTGATCACAGCATTGCCAAAACTAATTATGCTTTATTTTGGTGACGAGTTACCGTATTAATGCAATGTCAAACCTATAATGTGTGATTAGTCCCTGGTTATGTATAGAAATGTGGAACTAGCTGGACTTACCTTTCGGGTTTAGGTTTAGCTTTGTCAAACTTCTTACTAGAGGGAAGAACAAAACGAGTCTGCTTCTTTGGCTGCTCCAAGGAAGACCCCAAGTCTTTCTTATCCAACCCCTTCACTGGTTTGACCTGACTAGAGTGCTTCAGGGCCTCTAAACGGGCCTCCATGGCATTTAAAGAGGCTCGTCTGTTCTGGTCGTACTTCCCCGTGTCTGGGAGCTTGATGGATGCGCGTTTCATCTCCTCCAAGGCGTCTTGTGAGAGTTTCTTAGAGTCAGCGGAATCAGGGGATCTCTTAGCAGCGTTGTTGGATAATCTCTTCAGAGCTGCAGCCAGCTCCAAGGGATTAGCCTTTCTGGGTATTGGGGAAGGACCACGAGGGGACGGGGATCCAGATCCTAATGATCCTGGTCGTCTGGATTCTGTCGGAGATTGATTCGTGACTGTGATCATTTCTTCCCTCACTGGAGACTTCTTGGCCAATTCTTTGACTTTCTCTTGGCTGCAGGGTTCAGACAAAACATAGAGTTGTTTACACCACTAGCGCTTGAAACATCATTACACAGGGTTCTTACGAAATTAAAACTTAATAACACTTTGATAATTTACACTTTCAAGTTTTCCTTGCTACCTTTTCTTAGCGTCTTGTTGCTGGATATTGATAAGGCCTTCCAGTTTCTCAAGTTCTTGATGAAGCCCCTCATTCTCTTCTTCAAGAGTCTCCTTCTCCTGCAAAACCTCTTCATACTGACTCTCAAGACGTTTGCAGGTAGTACACTTTTCTCCCGCTGTGTAAAAGCAAAATGAGACAACAGTCAATATTTAGCAACACTATATCTTTGTGTCGCATGCCCTAAAACCTGATGGTGGTTGCCTTCATCAGGCTCTCCAAATACACTGTACGAGTGTTTTATCCCCCAAGTGTCCACATCCGTTGCCTTCAGGGTCTCCATCTGACCATCCCCCAAGTGTTCACACCTGTTGTTTCGGGGTCTCCATCTGACCAACCCCTAAGTGTTCCCACCTATTGCCTTCAGGCTCTCCATCTGACCAACCCCTAAGTGTTCCCATCTTGCCTTCAGGCTCTCCATCTGACCAACCCCTAAGTGTTCCCACCTATTGCCTTCAGGCTCTCCATCTGACCAACCCCTAAGTGTTCCCACCTATTGCCTTCAGGCTCTCCATCTGACCAACCCCTAAGTGTTCCCATCTTGCCTTCAGGCTCTCCATCTGACCAACCCCTAAGTGTTCCCATCTTGCCTTCAGGCTCTCCATCTGACAAACCCCTAAGTGTTCCCATCTTGCCTTCAGGCTCTCCATCTGACCAACCCCTAAGTGTTCCCATCTTGCCTTCAGGGTCTCCATCTGACCAACCCCTAAGTGTTCCCACCTATTGCCTTCAGGCTCTCCATCTGACCAACCCCTAAGTGTTCCCACCTATTGCCTTCAGGCTCTCCATCTGACCAACCCCTAAGTGTTCCCACCTATTGCCTTCAGGCTCTCCATCTGACCAACCCCTAAGTGTTCCCACCTATTGCCTTCAGGCTCTCCATCTGACCAACCCCTAAGTGTTCCCATCTTGCCTTCAGGCTCTCCATCTGACCAACCCCTAAGTGTTCCCATCTTGCCTTCAGGCTCTCCATCTGACAAACCCCTAAGTGTTCCCATCTTGCCTTCAGGCTCTCCATCTGACCAACCCCTAAGTGTTCCCATCTTGCCTTTAGGGTCTCCATCTGACCAACCCCTAAGTGTTCCCACCTGTTGTTTCAGGCTCTCCATCTGACCAACCCCTAAGTGTTCCCACCTATTGCCTTCAGGCTCTCCATCTGACCAACCCCTAAGTGTTCCCATCTTGCCTTCAGGCTCTCCATCTGCCCAACCCCTAAGTGTTCCCATCTTGCCTTCAGGCTCTCCATCTGACAAACCCCTAAGTGTTCCCACCTGTTGTTTCAGGCTCTCCATCTGCCCAACCCCCAAGTGTTCCCACCTGCTGCCTTCAGGCTCTCCATCTTACCAACCCCTAAGTGTTCCCACCTACTGCCTTCAGGCTCTCCATCTGACCAACCCCTAAGTGTTCCCACCTATTGCCTTCAGGCTCTCCATCTGACCAACCCCTAAGTGTTCCCACCTATTGCCTTCAGGCTCTCCATCTGACCAACCCCTAAGTGTTCCCACCTACTGCCTTCAGGCTCTCCATCTGACCAACCCCTAAGTGTTCCCACCTGTTGTTTCAGGCTCTCCATCTTACCAACCCCTAAGTGTTCCCACCTGTTGTTTCAGGCTCTCCATCTGACCAACCCCTAAGTGTTCCCATCTTGCCTTCAGGCTCTCCATCTGACCAACGCCTAAGTGTTCCCATCTTGCCTTCAGGCTCTCCATCTGACCAACCCCTAAGTGTTCCCACCTATTGCCTTCAGGCTCTCCATCTGACCAACCCCTAAGTGTTCCCACCTGCTGCCTTCAGGCTCTCCATCTGACCAACCCCTAAGTGTTCCCACCTACTGCCTTCAGGCTCTCCATCTGACCAACCCCTAAGTGTTCCCACCTGTTGTTTCAGGCTCTCCATCTTACCAACCCCTAAGTGTTCCCACCTGTTGTTTCAGGCTCTCCATCTGCCCAACCCCCAAGTGTTCCCACCTGCTGCCTTCAGGCTCTCCATCTGACCAACCCCTAAGTGTTCCCACCTGCTGCCTTCAGGCTCTCCATCTGACCAACCCCTAAGTGTTCCCACCTGCTGCCTTCAGGCTCTCCATCTGACCAACCCCTAAGTGTTCCCACCTACTGCCTTCAGGCTCTCCATCTGACCAACCCTTAAGTGTTCCCACCTGTTGTTTCAGGCTCTCCATCTTACCAACCCCTAAGTGTTCCCACCTGTTGTTTCAGGCTCTCCATCTGCCCAACCCCCAAGTGTTCCCACCTGCTGCCTTCAGGCTCTCCATCTGACCAACCCCTAAGTGTTCCCACCTGCTGCCTTCAGGCTCTCCATCTGACCAACCCCTAAGTGTTCCCACCTGCTGCCTTCAGGCTCTCCATCTTACCAACCCCTAAGTGTTCCCACCTACTGCCTTCAGGCTCTCCATCTGACAAACCCCTAAGTGTTCCCACCTGTTGTTTCAGGCTCTCCATCTTACCAACCCCTAAGTGTTCCCACCTACTGCCTTCAGGCTCTCCATCTGACCAACCCCTAAGTGTTCCCACCTGTTGTTTCAGGCTCTCCATCTGCCCAACCCCCAAGTGTTCCCACCTGCTGCCTTCAGGCTCTCCATCTGACCAACCCCTAAGTGTTCCCACCTGCTGCCTTCAGGCTCTCCATCTGACCAACCCCTAAGTGTTCCCACCTACTGCCTTCAGGCTCTCCATCTGACCAACCCCTAAGTGTTCCCACCTGTTGTTTCAGGCTCTCCATCTGCCCAACCCCCAAGTGTTCCCACCTGCTGCCTTCAGGCTCTCCATCTGACCAACCCCTAAGTGTTCCCACCTGCTGCCTTCAGGCTCTCCATCTGACCAACCCCTAAGTGTTCCCACCTACTGCCTTCAGGCTCTCCATCTGACCAACCCCTAAGTGTTCCCACCTGTTGTTTCAGGCTCTCCATCTTACCAACCCCTAAGTGTTCCCACCTGTTGTTTCAGGCTCTCCATCTGCCCAACCCCCAAGTGTTCCCACCTGCTGCCTTCAGGCTCTCCATCTGACCAACCCCTAAGTGTTCCCACCTGCTGCCTTCAGGCTCTCCATCTGACCAACCCCTAAGTGTTCCCACCTGCTGCCTTCAGGCTCTCCATCTTACCAACCCCTAAGTGTTCCCACCTGCTGCCTTCAGGCTCTCCATCTGACCAACCCCCAAGTGTTCACACCTGCTGCCTTCAGGCTCTCCATCTGACCAACCCCTAAGTGTTCCCACCTGCTGCCTTCAGGCTCTCCATCTGACCAACCCCTAAGTGTTCCCACCTACTGCCTTCAGGCTCTCCATCTGACAAACCCCTAAGTGTTCCCAGGCTGTCCATCTGACAAACCCCTAAGTGTTCCCAGGCTCTCCATCTGACCAACCCATAAGTGTTACCCACCTGTTGCCTTCAGGCTCTGCATCTGCATCTTCTGGGTCTTCTCTGCCTCTACCAACTTCTTATTCTTCTCCCTCACTGTCTCCACACTTTCTTGAAGAGCTTCTCTTGTCTGTTCTAGTTTCTTGTTTCTATTCTGGAGGTCATTTACCAGTCTGTTCAAAGCGTGTAGCTCCTCTTCCTGACCTTCAATCTTCTCCTCTAACCTTTGACCCAAAAAATGGAAAATAAATTAATTCATACAGAGTAAATTTCTCCATCTCTTCAGTATATTCATGGCTGTATACTTTTGTTGTACTACCCAAGAGTTTCACATAAAACTAAAACTGAACTATTGGTGGGGAAAGTTGAAAAGGATTCGTATCTGGCAGGAAAACAATATTTGTACATGCTGAAAAAAAGTAATATATCTCACCTTTTTGAAAACTCATCACGATCTCCTTGCTGTATATGAAGAGAAACAATGAAGAAAAATTGGCTAAGAGTTTAGAAGGAAAAAAACTGTAGTCCAGACTACTTTTGTGTATTAAAGGTTTAGCATATTGGATAATCTAAAGACCCAGTCTCTCAGTAGTGTAAATAGAGACATTGTGAGAATCAAAGATTGATCAAACTTTGTACATGTGGGCGTATTTATAGCACCTTGCAATGAATCAGAAAGGATTGGAAATAATAATAACAAAGGATCGGACATAATTATGACAAAACATCAGAAGTAATTATGACAAAAGGGTGGGACATAATTATGATAAAGGATCAGTAATAAATGACCAGGGTACCAGTCAAACTTTCAATGATAATCGTTCCTGTGATTAGTTGGGATGAAGATGGTTGGTAAAAGTAGTTTTCTTTTCAGTTATTCAGCCATCATTTTAAAGACAGTAACTGACATTTTCAGGCATGATATCTGACTCTCAGCAAATTTTATTTAGTAGGCAAATTTTATTGAGTACATGGGCTGACCTATACATGTACATATGATAGGCTTCTATAGACTTATATTCAGGATATTTATAAACAACTTTGCTAACTTTTTTGAGGGCAAAAAAAAAAAAAAGAAGAAGAAAAATAAATCGGGCTAAAGTAGGAAGAATATAAAGCTTGCATTTTATAAGGTTTGTAAAGACGACAAGGCTGTACAAAACACTGATAGCCTATTCATACCTACCTCAGTTGACTAAGAAGTGCAGTGAGAAGGATGAGAATGATGATGATGATGATGATGGTAATAAATCAAATCATGCAAAACAAAAATTAGATATCACATCAATGGGAAAACAATTAATGGAACACATCAACAAATTATCTCAAACACAGAAAAACAGTTGTAGTAGATTAGTATCAAATAAGTATGAAATGGCTACATATTGTCGTTGGATGAGTATTGGACATTCCTTTATCCTGATCTTCAACCTTTGAAAAACTTTGAAGTTTGGGAATTTGTACATTGTGTAAAATGAATAAACCAACAAAACAACAACTGTTACATTGCATTCAAGTACTTCCATAGTTGTTCATGTTGTAGGGTTTAACCATGTATAAAGTTGTGACTATAGTAGCAGTCATCTTGATACATTTTTCTGTCTTCAGTGCATTCAGATTCCACAGTTTCAGCCATTTTTTTTCTCTCCAAAATCATTCGCAACTATGTCAATTTAAATTCATACAGTTTAATTGAATTCATTTACATGTAATTTTAACAAGATGGTAGTAGATCAGGGTTTTGTCCTTAAAACTTTTTCAGTGACTAACCAAAGGACCAGTTAGCTTGTTGTTTCACTGGTCCACCAGCTTGTCATGAGTCTATATTTAAAAATAAACAAGGATGCTTTTCAACACTGAACTAACCAGTCGGACCACAGACCACTTGGACAGAATTTTGACTGGTGTTTAAACGTCTGCTATGAGAGAATGTTGATCAAACTTTGCTGCAATTTGTGAAAGCTAATATTCGGCATACATTGTATATACTACAGCACATTATGTGGAATGAGAGCACGTTTTATGACACTAGTTGAATTGGTTAGATTTAGAGCTCAATTGCGATCAGCAGAAAGTTACTGCTTAGTATTAAATGTCTACAGAGTACCAGTCAAAAAAAATATGCATACATGCTATATTGGCTGGTAACTTATTTTTTACTACGCACAGCTTTTCTCTGCTTCATAAAGTTGTATCCTTAGCATTTCTCTGACTTCAGGTACTAACTTCTAAAAAACTAACTGAACTTCATGCATTTTATGATTCATGCATTTTATGATTCTGAATTTATGAATTATCAATATTTTCTCTGCTTTTGTACATTATCGGCTTCCTTAGCAGGCCTAGGAACCGAGCTTCTAAAAGAAACTTTACTAAGCTTCATGCATTTCCTTGTTCTAACAACACTTTCAACATTTTCGTAGAACAACGTACCTGTGTGTCATCAATTAAACCCTGAGAATAAGACAATAAACAAAATCACAACAACAACAAAACAACAACAACAACAACAGGGAAACACAACAAAACCAATAAAACTGGGCAAACTAAAAAGGAAACACACGTGCAAAGGTGTTTACAAAACATCAACTCGATCATATGCACAGATCCACTTTTAAAGGTTGTTACAAAAAGTTTGTAAAAAAAATCCCACCGATTCACAGTTTAAGAACCATATACACTTCTTGTCTTCAGTTTTCAAATTAAACAACAAAATCACAACAACAACAACAACAACAGGGAAACACAACAAAACCAATAAAAAAAGGAAAACTAAAAAGAAAACACACGTGCAAAGGTGTTTACAAAAAAATCTACTAGATCATATGCACAGATCCACTTTTAAAGGTTGATACAAAAAAATCCCATTGATTCACAGTTTAAGAACCATATACACTTCTTGTCTTCAGTTTTCAAATTAAACAACAAATAAATTTGTTTTTCTTTTTACATGATTTGTTTGTATCAATAATTCATCTTTTTGTAGTGGATTTGTACAAAAACTCAACAATCTCAAAATCGTTCACTCAAGTTGAGGGTAAACACAAACTTAATGGTACACAATGCCTTTGTTTGTCTGAATAGGGAATAGGGAACTGACATGATGGTATCGTGTGATGAATAGTTCCTTCAGGTTCAGAATTCCACAATGTATGTGAGTATTTGGTATGATGCCAAGATTGGTTTCAAAAGAACTAAATCCAAGAAATTCAAGGAAAACATAGTAATAATTTTGGATACAGCATTTTATACAGATCTTTAGAAATATAGTATGCACCCTAAATTTAATTTTTTTTTTTTAACCCATACACCGATGTGTAATAAGCACTGTACACTCAGTGCTCTTCCTAGCTCTGTGAAAAAATCCATAGGCAATCACTCGGGTGGGATTCGAACCCACGACCATTGCATTGCTAGAGCAGATGTCTTACCACTAGACCACCGAGCTAGCCTGATGGCTAGATGGGGGTCCGAATCCTAAGCAGCGGGTACTGCAACAATTTTTATTAGATGTTAATTTTTGCATCGGGGATAAATAATGATTTTGTTTTTGTTTTACCCTAACTACGATGTGTAATAAGCACTGTATTCTCAGTGCTCTCCCAAGCTCTGTGAACAAAATCCACAGGCAATCACTCGGGTGGGATGGACCCCTTTTACATTTCACAAAGGCATTGGATACCATGATTTAATGGGGGCAAGATAAATCAAGACAAGTTTAGAAGGGACATCAAATACAATTCAACCTCATGCATTGGGGGTGCAAGAAGAGGGTGGGGTGGGGGGTGGGGGTGACGGCTAGATAACATACCTGACCCTCTAGGGCTTTACATTTCTCCTTCATGATCTCAAGATCCGTTTTCTGAGCCTCTGTCTTTCGTTGTAACTCTCTAATAGTGTCAGTGCTTTAAACATAACAACAAAATAACAAACAATTAAAAGAATTTTGTTTGTGGAAAGCCATGATCAGAAAGTGGATTTGGGTGATATGCTGCAACAATACTCTGCACGACTGGAGGTTGGAAAGTACAAAGGTCACATGACATGTCTTCTTTGGCTGTTATGGGCAATTATTAAAATACCAATAGTTAAAGATTCATGTCTTTTAGATAAGACTGAAATACCAGTATAACCCATTCAATAAGTAACACCACTGAAATACCAGTATAACCCATTCAATAAGTAACACCACTGAAATATGTGTATAAACCATTCAATAAGTAACACCACTGAAATACCAGTATAACCCGTTCAATAAGTAACACCAGTGAAACCTATTCAATAAGTAACACCACTAAAATGCCAGTATGACCCGCTCAATAAGTAACACCACTGAAATATGTGTATAAACCATTCAATAAGTAACACCACTGAAATACCAGTATAACCCGTTCAATAAGTAACACCACTGAAACCTATTCAATAAGTAACACCACTGAAATACCAGTGTAAACCGTTCAATAAGTAGCACCACTAAAATACAAAATGAGTTCCAATAGTCAAAATAATAATGTCACACTCACTTTTCATCAAGTTCAGCCTCAAGTTTTCGTCTCATTTCTAACTTATCCCGTTGAAGCTCCTCTTTCTAGAATTGGAAACAATTTGAAAATATAGAAAACCAGAAACTTCAAATCTTAAACAAAACCGTAAAGTTTGTCTTTTTTAAATCGCAACTGTTCAGTCAGCAGTAATTTAAACCAATGGAAGATCACACCCACAAGTCGAACATGAAATGACAAAATAACAAGGAAGTTTGAAAACCCCTTCATCTTGGTACATGTAAAAGAACAAATTACACAACAGTAGATTTGTGTTGCTAACCCACATGAATTCGTTGTGCAGAATGTCAACAAAGGAAAGTTGGGCTTTGAGTGTTTCTGTTTCTTCTTAGGGGAGGGGGGGATCATACATAAAGAGAGAGCAACCGAGTATGAGGTTGTTAATATTACTAACCTTTGCCTCTAGATCCCTGAGTCTGTTATTCTGATCATTGATCTGTGATTGTTTGATGTCAATCATACCATTGACTCTCTGCAGTTCCCCCTTGACTGATGCTAATTCTTCCTCTACTTCATTCATCGATTGCTGTAAAGAAAGATAATAATAAAACACATTAAACTACTAGCAGATCAAGGAGCTGAACAAATAAACAAAATAAATCATTACACTGTTAAATGTTTATCTCTTGAACTTGACTGAGGAGTCTTCAGCCAAATTTGTGGAAGGAATTTGTTATAAAACGTTAAGCTGAGGTGTTGATGAGTGCTGCTGATCAAATAATGGCAAGCATCAAATAGTAACCCGAAATTAGCCATATATTTAAGCAAATCTGGGAAAAAATTGGAAAGAAGCTGATTTCAACTGATAATGGTAGGTATGGGTGTCACTATTTACCCCCAAAAAGTAAGGACCGATAGGGGGTGGGGAAAATGTTTTTTAGGGGGGTCATTGAAACTAGGGGGGTCTCTGACCCAAATGTTGCTCAAAGTATGTTGTGATTGGTATCAAATGAAAGGAAATTGAATTTTAAATGCCATACATGATGTTTATTTTGTTATTTTATCATCCTGTGAAAAGTTACACCTGATTGAAGACAGGGTGCTAGTTAACAAGGAATCGGCACATAGCTAAAATAAGATATACTTAAGAACCATCATACCTTCATGAGCCTTGGTCTACGATGTCTCTCATCTTCAAGTTCATCTTGTAAAGTTTTGATGGTTTCTTCTTTCTTATCGATCTGTCTCTGTAAATCAGACTCTCTCCTCTTCAGTTCATTCTTCATTTCCGTCAATTCCTTCTCCTTGTTGTCTCGATATCGGGATAACTCCCTTGCAGAATCCTCCAGGCGATCTTCAAGACTCTCTACTTCAGATCCCTTCTCTGATGATACCCTCTGAAGCTCCGATTCTTTCCTTGCCAGCTCAGCTTGAAGTTCCATAAGATCCCGCTCTCGGTTCTCCTTCTGGCGAGCTGTCTCCCGAGTAGTCTCAGCAAGTCTTTCCTTAAGGTTCTCCGAGTCAGAATCATAGCTTTGCCTCAAACCTCTAAGCTGCTCTCTAAGAGATGCAACCTCCTCTCTAAGAGCTTCAATTTCAGCCTCGAGTCGCTGGTTCTGGCTTGTCAGTTGCTCAATTCGGCGAGAGCTGTCATCTTTATTCTGCTCAAGCTCCAAATCCTGTCTCGTCTTGGCCTGAAGCAACTCGCGGAAGTCCTTGGTTTTGACTTGGAGCTCTTGACGAAGGTCAGCCATCTCATTTTCCTTCTTGATGATGGTTCCTTGGAGGTCCTTCACTTTATTGAGAGTATCTTCTTGAGCGCTGTCCAGCTCTGTCGCTTGCTTGAGGCTCAGACATATCAGCTCGCTATCCTTCTCCATCAGCTTCTCCTGAAAATCATAACATGGTTGTTGAGTTAAGAATGAAACAAAAATGAGTTTGTTTAAACATTCCGATTCTAACTCCCTATTCGTAAACTCTAATTATCAAGTTGCATCATCATTCTCTTCACTGGCCTCATACCTTCTTCAAAGGAACAACGTGAAAGGATTAATTCCGCTTTCAAAAGCTTATCACGCAAAACCTACACATACCCCTGCCCTACACATACCCCTGCCCTACACATACCCCTCCCCAATTATCATCTGCACTCTGAGGTACGTAGACCCAAATGACCTGCATACATGCATCTTTATATTTTGGATTATAATGCAGTAGGAAAAGAGCTTTCAAATGTTATCAAACATTTAGCGAGACAATCATTATTGAGGAAGCTGAAGCTTTTATAAACCTGTACTTTTGAGGACACATCTACAATGACACCAGGACCTAACTCTCATGTCTTGTTAGTAATTACCAGAGGATCAAGATTTAGCCAGTAATTTTTACAAAGATTCAAACTACAAGATCAAATACAAAAATGAATGAAGCCCCTGGACTCTTGTAATAACCCTTGACCTTTACCTGCATGTTTCTGAGGTCATTTTCTAGTTTCTTAGCATTTCTATCAGCTTGGATGAAGTCTGCATGTAGCTCAGCAATCTTCGTGTCTCTCTCTTCAAGGATGCGAGGTTTCTCCTGCCTCATCTGCTCCAGCAATGACTGCTGCTCATCAACCTGAGAAAGAGGTCAAGAAATAAATGCTTCAAATGGATTTCTTCTTGCAGTACAAAGGATAAAATGTGTAATTAAACTTTCAGAAATCCCTGGTAGAAACAACAAACACATTATTTCATGGCTTAAATGTTCATCTGGTTCTTGAAAAATGATGATAATCTCGACACTTAGCGAAACAGCCAGGAGCTTCTTTAAAAAAAACTGCCTTTCTTAGCTTAGCTTTCGGAAGAATTCAAGTAAACAGCTTGGTCAATGTGAAAAAAATTACCCAAAGCTTAAAGTTTGAGACAGCAGCAGTTGACTTCTCTTTGCAAGATGGTTTATTTGTCTGCCTGATATGTTACTGACTGGCACCAAATGACGACTAATGAGTAGCACTCCGCAATAATGATGAAAGTTTTGCTCAAAATACCCGGCTGTCAGACAAACATTCCATCCCTAACACCGCATCACAGACGCGCCAAACTGCATTTGTAGTATAGTACACGCAAGTATTAACATATAACTTGGAAAAGTACGCGCGAAGATTTGGGTAAAATTTGATACTTTTGTCTGAGATACTTAGCTTCTATTTTTAGCATTAGTGCAGTTGGCTTTTAATCTTACAAAGTTGTTAATGCAATAAAAAAATAAATATACAAATAAATAGTTCTGGCAGTAAAGGAATTTGTTTAAAATGTCTTTCTCAATATATGCAGAACCAAAGTCAAAATAAACCTTCTGAGTAACTTTTAGCATTCAGTTTCAGACACCAGATGTATAAGTTTTCTTGCTAGATGGATGTACTTGCCCATGAACTATAAATGTTGCCACCTTATAATGAAAGACTTTCAACTTACCCTGATTTCCAAAACCAGCTTCTCTTGTTCTAGTTTCCTTCTGACTTCGTTCGTCTCTTCCTTCTCTCGTAGCAACTCGTCAATTTCTCGATTCTTATCACTCAGTCTTGATTCCATGCCTTGCCTCATGGTTTCCATGGCAATGCTCTTAGTAGCAATCTCTCCTTGCAGTTGGTTGATGGTGTGGCTTCGTTCCAGAAGCTGTGACCTCAAAACTGGCTCATTGTCAGGCACTGGAGATTGTCTTCGTCTGGAAGAAAGTATGAAAGGGGCAACTGTTGAACAGAACCTCTGTGTACTTCGTAGATGCATTCACCACATAATATCATATTGTAGGCTGACTTAGATTATCAATCTCACAAAACTACAGTGGATATTATTGAATGGATGGACAGTAGGAGGGTTGACTATGTACTGTGTAGATGCATGCACTACATGATATTATATTGTAGGCTGGTTTAGTTTATCAATCTCACAAAACTACAGTAGACAATATTGAAAGGTTGGACAGTAGGAGGGTTGACTGTGTACTGTGTAGATGCATGCACTACATGATATTATACAGTAGGCTGGTTTAGTTTATCAATCTCACAATACAGTGGATGTTATTGAATGGTTGGACAGTAGGAGGGTTGACTGTGTAATGTGTAGATGCACGCACTACATGATATTATATTATAGGCTGGTTTAGTTTATCTATCATTTCCAATCACAGTGAATGATATTAAAAGGTCAGATAGTAGGAGGGTTGATGATTGCAGGTTGCAGGAGGGCTCTCCTAACGTTGCCGATAATTGTCTTATGAAGAACAAAGACTGACTCCCATCATCATGACTTACTTTTGTCTCATAAGGTCACCCTGCATCTCCTGAGCTTCCTTCTCAAGTAACTCTGAAAATCACGAATTGTAAACCCATCATTTGTAAAGTATTTTAGCAATAATATACCAGGAACACTAAATTATTGGCAAGACATGAACAAAAACACATGTGTCAAATATATGTACATCAGACCTGTGTATTAAATCCTTTTCCAATTTAATGTGTTTAAATGGCCACATAACGGTGTTTTTATTAAGTGACAACAAGACACGGGAGAAAGAGTTAAAGATAACATTTTACAAAGTAAATTAATAGTTCAGTGAAAATATTAAGATCTTCAAATGATTAAATAGAAAGAACGGTTGATTATACAAATGAAGTAAGAGACAACACACGTTTTTATACTGCAAATGCAAACAGATGTGATATTGATAGTTTGACTGACTCAAAAGTGTTAAAAATAACATACGCATTACAATCATGCACAACACACAAGTAGATGTGCAGCTCATAAAGTACTTGAAAAAAGAGATGGAGGCAACAGTGACTGATGGAGGCAACAGTGACTGCTGAAAACAACAGTGACTGCTGAAGGCACTAGTGACTGCTGAAGGCAACAGTGCTGCTGCAGGCAACAGTGACTGCTGAAGGCAACAGTGACTGCTGAAGGCACTAGTGACTGCTGAAGGCAACAGTGACTGCTGAAGGCAACAGTGACTGCTAAAGGCAACAGTGACTGCTGAAGGCAACAGTGACTGCTGAAGGCAGAATAAACAGTCTTATGAAAGTGGAATTTGTTTCTTATTGTGGGTCACTTACCAAAGTCCACTACACAGTGTGTATGAGTGACAAAATCAAAAGAGAAAATAACGTTTCAAATACAATTTGTCTAAAATAAATCTGATTCCGAATAAACAAGCCAGCAAGAAATGAATATAACCTGACGCTTCACACTACTTCTCCCAGACATTACACTCATGTAAATAAACAAATATTATTTAAATGCAATGATGTATTTTGACAAGGAGGCGAGTAAATAATAAAGCATATCTTTTGGATTATGTAAATTTGTACACAGTACTCTTCCGATATTAAGCTGTATTCAATTAATTATACTTGACTGAAATGGTTGAAATTATTAAAGAAACTTACGTATTTTGTCACCAGTTCGTTTCTTGGCGTTCTCAGCAATAAGAGCCTGGCTCTTCAGCAGGTCAATCTGTCTCTTTAAGGAGTCATTCTCCTGCTGTAGTTTACGTATTTCAGCCTCAAGGTAGTCTGAAGGCAAGAAAGTTTTACAAAGTTATTTCAATCTCAATCAGGGCTCAATCCAAGCTTAGAACGTATCCGAATTGGCGGCTACGATTACGGCTATGACTGTTGCTAAGAGTGTTGCTAAGGGCATCCTATACTTTCATGCATGGTGATGCAGAAAGCTAGCCATAGCCGTAGCTGTAAGCAGCTTCATAGAAAGCTTACTGGTACTTCTTACTTCCAAACGGAACTATTTATTATTTAAGAGAAAAAAAGCCACTAGCCATGCTCTGTCAGACGTTATGTAATTTTCAACAGACCTGCAGATACTCTCTACCTGACAAAATTTGAATTGTTGTTATCGAGGTAAACCTGGGATGTCAAGGCCATAGCCAACCCAGGCCAAGATCTGGAAGATGGATACTAAAAAGTTGCAAACAGAGACCTAGAACTAGGAGGTGGAAGATGGACCAAGAACATGACAATGAAGGTAAATTCCTAGACACAATTCTGTACCTCTATGATCTTGTGCAGTTAGAGATGCTCCTAGTCCCGTACTGTCTAAGGTCCTAGACAGATGGTCAGTGACAAAACGCTGGTGGCGCCCTTCCAGCTCATGGTATTCAGACTTTAACATCTCATAATCCATCTTCAGCCGGGTTTTCTCTCGTTCCACCCTAGTAAATGAAGGATAGCAGTTCAAAAATAAAGGCAGGATTTGGATCACCCTTCAGATAGTCTCTTACTGATAACACAGATTTCGTGCATGCCTCTAAAAAACACAAAACAATGTTACTCCATTATATTCCTCACCACAAACTGAGAAAGAAACTCCACACTTACTGATCGTATTCAACCTTAGACACTGAGCCTACTGCTCTACTCTGTAAGTCCATCTTCTCCGTGTCGAGACGACTGATGTTATTAGACAGTTGCTTGTTACTGTCTTCAAGAGATTTACACATCTCCTGTAAGTGTCTACATTTCTCCTGAAGCTCTGAGACAGCCTTAGAGCGAAGAGACGTCTGATGACTTTCATTCTCCATCTTAAGATGTACAAAATTAAAGAAAGCAAAATCTAAGATTCTGTTGGTGAAAATCAGTAGAAAATCAATTTTGAAATAACCGCTAATATAAACAACATTCTGAACGTTTGAGTTTTGTTGAAAATCTCAAGCGTCAGGGTTAAGCAAATGTTCTTTTTGGCGGAATCAACCAAAATGTGTTTCAGTTCTTGATGTGTTAATAATAGCAATATTGGAGTCTCATATCGTGCACATATCCACCAATAAGGTGCTCAAGGCGCTTGAACAAAGAAAACACAATAAACATAGAACCAAATCCAAAACAAACATTGCTTCTGGCCAGCTTGATACGTTCCTAACTTCATACTTGTATCACTGTCACTCACCCTATTTATGCGTTCAGACAACAGCGAGTTCAGTTCCTGGAGTTTGACAATCTGATCAGCCAGTTCTTGGCAGTTATGGCAAGGTACCGGAGTGCTTCTAGCTGAGCGTCGTGGGGCTCCGTCTGTCATGTCAAAGCTAACGGCAATCTGTGCTCTCTCTCTTGCAAGCTCTTCTCGAAGTTCATTGACCTTATCCCTGTGAGAACAAAAACCCCAAACGAGGTATTAATTGATGTACAAAACGTAAACAAGGAGTAAAGTGCCTTTTCACTGAGATTTTTTTTGTAAGGTTCCAAAATAAGCACTTGTTATTATTTCAAGAGAAACATATATATATGAGGTCATGTGATCGTTCAGTTTTATGCATACAGAGTTGATTTCAATTCTGATGTTACTAAACACACATCTAAAAAATATCTTATGTGGAGGGCTCCTGAAAAACTAGAATATGATTGAAAAAGGGTATGTGTATAAATTTAAGGTAGACAAGAGTCTAGCTTTGCAAGGTCTGTTCCACTTCCAACAGCATCTTCCAAGAACTATCTGTGGCTTAATGGCAATTTTAAATTGGGTAACCCAAACTTGCATTTCATGATTTAGTCATTTATTCAAAGACGGCACACAAAGAAATGAAAACACGATAAGAATGAATCTTGGTCTTACTCTGCTAATCCTAATTCAGCTCGGAGGTGATCTACTTGAGCTTGAAGTTGTTCTGCAGTCAGACGCTGTCCCCCGGGACTCTACAACACAGAAATTTAATCAAACTTATCAATCAAAATCAAACGTCCTTTGTAATCAAAGACAGCATCATTAATACAATAATTGCCGCATAAAAACACTGGGACCAGGACCATATAACATACACAGACAAAGATGACCAATAGTTATGTATCGGTTAAACTTATTGACCATCTCTTTGCAGTTGCAAGTGAGGAAAGTTTCCCAAATTTATTCAAGTCCACATGCTCCTTTATCTTCTCGTTTACGTTTTTGGGGGTTTTATTGCCAATAATTTGAAATAAAACAAATACAAACAATTGAAAGACTGGAGACTGAACATACCTGTCCTTTGGTCAAGATGTCTTTTTGCATCTCAAGGAGATGTATGACTTGTTGATCCTCGGCATGATCTTGAGCTAGTTGCTTATTCTCTTCTCTAAGTTGATTAGCTTCTTCACGATACTCGGCAAACTGTTCCTGCCTTAACTTCGCTGTCTGAAGCTCTCCTTTCAACTGAACATGCTGCAATGTCACAAAATTAGTGATGTATAAATCGCAAAATATATTCCCCTAGTGATAATAATAATAGCTAGTTTTATATAGCGCTTTTTACGGGCGTCTCAAAGCACTGTTCATGATTTATTTCCAGACAGGTTTTTGAGGCCATTGAATTATGAGACCCATCTATGTCACACCTTGTAAGGAGTTACAAGGTGCTGCGGCGCATTCAGCAGCCACTGCCAGAAACACCGGGCAAACCCCTTCTCTTTGCGATAAGTGCATTACGCAACACACAGGACCTACAGCTTTTCGTCCCATCCGAAGGACGAAGCAATAATGGTTAAATGTCTTGCTTAAGGACACAAGTGTCATGACCGGGACTTGAACCCACACCATGCCATTCAGAAACACCAGAGCTTGAGTTTGGTGCTCTTATCCGATCTTAATAGTGATGAGAGTCTATGGCTGTGAAACCAGCTTATGGCCTTCCTAACTTAGGACTAGTCCTAGGCAATGCTAGGAGATAGGACCAGTCCTAAGTTAAGACCAGTTAATGGTCCTAACTTCAGATAAGACTAGTCTTATCTCTTTGTGAAATCGACCCCTGGGCCCCCGTTATTTTAGACCCTGTACACCCCAGATGTTCCTTAAGGCTCAAGGAGATTTTGAGAAAATCCTGAACTCAGGAAAGATCCTGAAAATTCCCCCACCCCCCTGATATCCATGGTATGCTGTTCTGGGGGATGTATGCTTTAATGCATTGGTTTTTTGTCAATCATTGTTAGTGTTTGAAACCACGCATCACTCCTTTTGTAACGAAAGGAAAAAGTAAAAACTGTGATTTTGTTTTATCCAAACTGACAAACGAGAAGTCTGATGAAACCTCACCTTATCTCTAGCTTCTTGTAGCTGTTCAGTGAGTGTTGTTATCTCATTATCCTTACGACTCAAGGAGGCGGAGAGACGCTCAGAGGACACCTTCCATTCTTCCAACTCTTCCTGTTGAGCGAGGGCGCTATCCCTCAAATCATCGTTAGCTCTTTGCAGCATCTACAACAAAAATAGCAACTGCTGAATTTATACTCTTTCAAAATTTTCACTCCTCTGCATTACTGAGCTATGGTAACACAATTAGCACCAATATTGATTGCTAAGCCTTTTTTCGTAAGTGGAGATTGATTGTAGTAAGCACAGAATATCGCAGTACGCAGTTGGCTCAGACCACCCTTTTTAACTCACCGTTTCAAGCTCTTGGCATTTAGCAGCCATTTTGTTCTTCTCTGCCCTGGTCTCTTTCACATTCTCCTTCATAATTTGATGTTGTCCTTCTAACTGCTCTCGTTCCTGGGTAAAGTCTTGTTTGTGTTGCTCAAGAGCCTGGAATAAACAAGAAGATTGAAGAACAGTTACAAGCTGAATTCTTATCAAGGTATAAATCATGGGAGGAAATCCCTACTGGGGGACCGCCATGAAAAAAAACCCACCTCTAATCCCCAGGGCCCAATTTCATAGAGCTGCTTAAGCAGAAAATAATGCTTAACAATTTCCTGCTAAGCAGATATGAGCAGGATACCAGTCACAAATTGTACACGTGACATGGTAGTTTGGCTGGTAAGCAACATGTTATTGTGCTTAGCAAATTTTTGTGCTTAAGCAGCTCTATGAAATTGGGCACTGCTCTGAGAGAGTTGCATAAACCAGCTAAGAAAAACTTAAATTGGTTAAATACAGACAACTCTTGCTTAGTAAAAATAGATTACCAGCCAGAATACCACATAATGTACATTGTGTGAGACTGGTTCCCTTCTAAATGTTGCTTAATTGTGGAAACAATTTCAACAAACTATTGTTTGCACAGAATATCACGTAATGTACATTGTGTGAGACTGGTTCCCTTCTAAATGTTGCTTAATAGAGGAAACAATTTCAACAAACCATTGTTTGCACAGACAGCTCTTTGAAAATAAGCTATGGTCAAAAGTGGATTCACACACTGGGTCTCTCTTCGACTATTTATAATTATTTGTGTTTAATTCATTCGATTCATTTCAGTTTTATTTAACAAACAAAAAGTCCAAGGACTAAAAACTATTTGGTTAGCAAAGACAATTACTCAAAAACATTGAATAACATTGACAACAAAAACGTTTCGGGGAATAAATCAAAAATATTGAAAAGTATTCATGTGACAAAAGCAAATTTTCTTGACATGAAGAGAGAAAACAATCCATCTGGCCCAACACAAACATTAATCGATGGAGCAAATTTAGGATAATTTATTGCCATACCTTATCTAAGGCATCCCTCTCTGATGATACCCTCTTGGCTTCATTCTCCCAGTAAGTTTGCTGCTGTTGAATCATCCGTTTGTCCGCGCTAAGCTGCTTCACATCCTCCTGAATCTTCTCGAGATTAGTCCTGGCAGATGCAAGCTCCAAGGACAGGACTTCACTAACCTACATGTACATCAAGCGTAAGCACAACTACAATCAACTCCTCCTCTAATAGTATAGGGTCACCGGGGAAGGGAGAGTTTCAGAAACTTGTTTATGGTTACTTTAGGAATAGTTAAGCAATCGCCCAAATGCAGAAGCGCCATCTTAAAAATATACTGCATTATATCATAGGGAACCGAGTATGGTTAAAAAATGAATCAAGCTGCCAAGATGGATGACATGCTGTAGTTTACATATAAAGCTTGGTCCATACAAATTTTCTTGCATCACATTTGGAAAAGCGATGCGTACCGATTATTGCGCCACCAAAATTCGCTTCGCATTCGCTTTTGCGTAAAGTATGAACTGGCTTAACTATGCCAGGTTTTTATAGTCGTGTACCGCATTGCTTCAAAATCAGTGTGCCATGATTGTTGCCGGTGTTGCTTGGAATCGGATTTCAAACACAGCAAACTAGTCCTATGAACTCACTAAGGCCATATTTGTTGGGTTCCCTGTGTACTAGTATGAATATATATAATGATAACCATGACATAATTGAGGCCAGACTAATTTCCTTGAACCCCCCGTCTACCTTTCAATTGTTTAGTATAGGGAATGGATTACAGAATTGAACTTGACCTCATTTATTTCCTTCATCATTCTGTCCGTTTCTCAACCATCTACTCCCTCTGTTTAATAATAATAATAATAATACTACTAATAAAAAGCATTTGTATTCCGCAAAATCCGCCTCAAAAGACGCTCAAGGCGCTTAACAGAAAAAAGATGTAAAATAAGAAGCCAATAAACATACCGATATATACATAACAACTGTAAACAGAAACAGGAATTCTATGAACCCATAAAAAAAAAACCTGAAACTACAAAAAACTTAGAGGAGCCTAAGAAGGAGGAATATAAGAAGAACCGTTAACCAAACAGTTTACACAAATTGGAGTGATAGAGGGCCTTTCAGAGAGGAAAAAAGTTTGTGGAAGGAGACATTGTTTGAGAGGAGAGAAAGAGGTTTTAAACAGATCTTCAGAATAGCATTTATTGTCTTTATCATCTTTCATGTCAACGCCTTATTCTCAAACCATCAGTTCATTCTCATGGTAACATAGCGGGTAGAGATTGGGGTGGGGGCATTAGTAGATGGGTAAAATCTTGGACTGACCTTCTAAACAGAATTGTGGGGGCATTAGTAGATGGGTAAAATCTTGGACTGACCTTCTTGACAGCATTGTGGGGGGCATTAGTAGATGGGTAAAATCTTGGACTGACCTTCTTAACAGCGTTGGGGTGGGGGATTTAGTAGATGGGTAAAATCTTGGACTGACCTTCTTAATAGCATTGTGTTGGGGTGGGGGATTAAGTAGATGGGTAAAATCTTGGACTGACCTTCTTAACAGCGTTGTGTTGGGGTGGGGGATTAAGTAGATGGGTAAAATCTTGGACTGACCTTCTTAACAGCGTTGTGTTGGGGTGGGGGATTAAGTAGATGGGTAAAATCTTGGACTGACCTTCTTAACAGCGTTGTGTTGGGGTGGGGGATTTAGTAGATGGGTAAAATCTTGGACTGACCTTCTTGACAGCATTGTGTTCTTCCATCATCTTGTCCATCTCTTCATCTTTGTTCTCAACCATCAATTTACTCTGAGTCACTTCCAGATGAAGTTCTGTTACTTTCCCCTCAAGACCCTGCCTCGTCTGTCAAGACAAATCAAAAACTATCGTCATCCTTGCATCTAGCCCTCTGCTTCAGTCTCTAAACTTTAAGATATAATTACTTGGAGTAACATCAAAGATACACAACAATATTCTCAGAGAAACAATGAAAGTGGAAATAAATACCTTATTCATTTGCTCTTTTTCATGTAAGGCAAGATTAAGAAGTTGTTGGAGATCTAATTTCTCCTGAAGAAGTCTCTCTTTAGATGCTGAGGAACTGACGCACTTTGCATTCAAATCTGCACATTTCTCATCCAACTGAATGGCTCGATTCTGGAAGACCTCTCTCTCCTATTGGTCAGAAGAAAATAGTCATTATATTTGCTGGAAACAATGGTGTCTTTTAATTTGAGTAAAGTTTCGCATGATTATTATTGAGGGTGATTTGACTTTAATGTTATTCAAAACTGATTTTCTTGCTAAGTGTAATCATTTGTCACTTATATCATTTATTGATTCTGGTTGTGAAGCCAAGGACTCTCAGAAAAGTGAACTTAATCACTATACCTGCCA
The DNA here is from genome assembly GCA_023634235.1 of Pisaster brevispinus. NCBI lineage: Eukaryota > Metazoa > Echinodermata > Asteroidea > Forcipulatida > Asteriidae > Pisaster > Pisaster brevispinus. The sequence continues at coordinate 12,703,576 of JAMKCF010000011.1, read as the reverse complement.
ATAATCCAATATCCCAATGGATAATAGACAATGAAGGAAGTTTCAGTTTTAGATGTGGGAGGAAAACCCAAGATAATTATTCCAGGGAAAACCCACGCAATCAGGCAGGGACTGAAAACCCAATCCACATAGTGCCCCCATTGGGATTTGAACCGGGGTCCCACAGGTGAAAGGCAAGGCAAGATACCACTAGGCCAACCTGACAGCCCAATCAAATTTATTTGGAAAGTGTTCAGTATTTTTCTGCAATGATCAGTGAATTGACTGTGCCAACCAGTTATCTGAATGGATACCAGCGGGTTGTTGACCAGACTATTGATCAGTGACTTGCCTCTCTAGCTTTCATGAAGTCAGCTCTCAAGATGTCCACTTGATGGTCAAGATCAGTGTTGGCTCTTCTTTCCTCCAATAATTGGCTGTTGAGATCTGCATTCTGAGTGGCAAGCATCTCATGTTTCTGGAATGAATTGTAAAAAAATCAAGGTTTTCCAAACTGAAGCCATTACAAACTACTCCTCTTACAGCTGACGATATTGTAAAGTTATGGGCGTGTCCATGTTGACAGCTTTGACAGTGGCTGGCCAGATCGCTGAAAAAGACCTGTTCTTTGGTGTTGTTGCTATAACCAGCAGCCAAAGCTGTATAATTCGGGCGCGGTCAAATACAGAAACCAGAGCTTCTAGGCCTTTTTTGTCTTTTGAAAAAGGGCTAATTTATTAAGCCTGTAAGCAGAGACTTATGTTGTTACCAATTTACTTAGCAGTTATTAGAATGGTCAATTGAACTTTTTCTTACATCTGCAATATTCTCTAGTTCTCTATTATCCAACTCTAGCTTCTCAGCTTTAGCTCTTGCCATATGAAGACTCTCTCTCAATGCTTTAGTTTCTTTAATCATACTCTCCTTCATCTATAGAAAAGAAAATCACGTGTTAAAATCTCTGTTTTAACAGTCATAGAAAAATGAAACACAATTTCTTTCTCCGAGATGCTCCCCAATCAACCTATATAAAGTTATTGTATGTTACTATTAGCTTCCCTAAAATTTGACATCCCACTTTTTTCTTTAGCCCCTTGCCAAGCGCCCCTTGTTTTGGGCGAACTTATTTTTTTGTAAAAATATATCACATACGGAGTGTAGAGCCTAAAGGAGGTATGCTGTACCAAAGAAGGTATGTCGTGGAGCCCAATGGAGCAAGTAGAGCCCAAAGGAGATAATTAGCACCCAAAGGAGGTATGTGGATCCCACAGAAGGAAGTGGAGCCCAAAGGAGATAAAAAGGGGCCCAAGGAGGTAAGCAGAACCTAAAAAAGGTATGCAGATCCCAACGGAGGTATGTGGATCCCAAAGGAGGTATGTGAAGCCCAAAGGAGGTATGTGGAACCCAAAGGAGGTATGTGGATCCCAAAGGAGGTATGTGGATCCCAAAGGAGCATTGTGGAGCCCAAAGGAGGTATGTGAATCCCAAAGGAGGTAATGAAAGCCTAAATGGGGTCATGAAGAGTACAAAGTGGGTAGTATACCTGTTGGAAATTCTTGTTCTCGTCTTCCATCATATTGAGTGCTTTAGAAGTCTGTTCTACCAGGTTATCTCGCTTCCGTTGTTCTGCTTGTGTACTTTCCTGAGCAAGCTTTAGTACTTTCAGTTCTTGGAGTAATTCATCAAGTCTGTAATAGTAATTAATAGAGTACTGTAGCATTAGTCCAAGTAGACACAATGTACATTAAAAAGAAATTCTGAAAAAGTTAAACAACACATAAATAAGAATGACCTAAATCCAAGTTAAAGGCTAATAAAGGCACACTTTTGTGAAGTTTAAAACAAATTGTATTCATTCAAAAGTTTAAAGTTTGTGCAACACCCTGTACTTTGTTTTACAAACCTTTGTTGTAACTTCTCATTTTGTTTGATTACATCTTGTCTGCCTTCAGTTGTCCTCTCCTTTTCACGTTGAAGACTGGCAAGTTTCTTGTTCAAATCCTGAACGGAATCATATAGTCACATCAAATTTTAAAAAAATCCATTTTATTTCATATTTGGTAATGCCCTCATGTGGTTTAGATTAAGTGGCTTCTGGTTGTTGATTTAAACATCAAGCAGGAAATTAATACATAGAAAATAAAATAAAGTAAAGTGGGATTGACTGATAGCCATTGAGTGTTTCTATCCCTTGATGTAGGCTCTTAGGTAGAACATCTACCCAGATTTATAATTTATCTTGAGTAATCATTACCTCATTATTTGAAGACAGATTCTCTATGGCATAGTGACTGTCATTAAGTTTAGCTTCACTGTCACATAATCGCTCAGTTTGACGCTGGAAAAAAAAAGTAAAAACAATAACTCAAAACCATGTGTATGTTGTGGTCGAGTATAATGTCATTTGATGACTGCCAAAAAATCTTGAAACTATCCCACTTCTGACACCGACTTGATGCCTAGACATACCTGCAGTGTTTCATGGGCTTCTCTGAGCTTCTCTACTAGAGCCAACCGTCTCTGCTCACTCTCATACATCCCATCTTGAAGATTCTTCAGGGCTCCTGAGGTTGAAGACGAACCCCAAGTTTCATCAGTAGAATGAGGGACAGGTGTTCTTGTTGATCGCCGAGTGGTGTAGGAGGTAGGGCTGGTGTCGACATCCACATGGATTGGGGAGGAGTGTGGAGGGTGAGGTGTAGATTTTATATGGCCATGTGAGTTGGACAAGGTGTAGCTGAACAACAACACAAATTTTTACACATGTAATGTATATCATCTAGTTTTATAATATTTTTCAAACCCAATCTAGAGAAAAAAGGAATCCTAACTTCAGAAATAAATTTTAGAAACTCAAATTGATATGAATTTGAAATTAAGAAACTCATCAAGAAGGGCAGCAAAACAAAAAATTCCAATTATTATTTAAAAGACATTCAATCGAAGGCAGTCTAGTTTTACACAATTTCTCTGACAGGACAGCATGAGATAATGATGTAGGACACTGACCATAAATATTTGCAACTAAGCAGAAACTGAATCCTGAAAACGGCATCGAAAATAGGTGAGTTTAAGTATGATAGACACGGAAACTGCATAGCCGGATTTTAAAAACCTTCACATTGGCAAGTTTTTTTTGTCAGAATTTCAGTACTTACACTCTGTTTAGTTTGAAATCTTTAGTAAGTATTTTCTACATCATTTTGCCATGCTGTCCTGTCCGGGAAATTGTGTACATCAACAAGGGTGACATTTAATTCGCATAAAAAACTAAAGAAGACAACGATTTTCCATGTCTTTGCGTTTAATCCTGCCAGCATCTCAACAATGGCGGTGCGGCGTGCAGTACTTGCGCGTGTGGGTTGGTCTGTTGGGAACAAATGAGTTTAAGTTACCTGATACCACTGTCTGAGTCATGACCATTGGTAGGGTTGTCATGAAGGCGTCCAGCTGGACTGTGTGACTGTTTTCCCATCAGGCTAGTGGTTGACCGCTTGAGAGTATCAACCTCTTTCTCCTTGTCTCGCCTCCTTTGCTGTTCTCTCTATAGAGGGAGAGAGCGAGGGGACAGACAATCTTCATACAGAACTTTTTACACAAGTAACAAATATTTTGGGGATAGAAACCTTTTTACCTTCAGAAGGGTTTTTGTTCAACTTGTACTTTAAAATTAAAGAAACAATGAAAAGATTTTTGTTCAAATTGACGTGAGTAAAGATATTTTATTTGGGACAAGAACCAACTTTCCATGAGCATGATTATGAACTCTAATTTCAGAGGCAGCCTGTCAAGTACATAAAGGGCCACGTCACATGAGGTAATTTACAGGCAACCAATTCCAGGCAATATCCAATAAGAAAAACCACTCACATGTTAATTGCAACAGTATTTTAAACAGTATTCTAACAGTATTTTACTGTCCCTAGGACAGTTAAATACTGTTAGAAAACTCTCTGCTGTGCGTTCCTTTTGAATACAGTGCAGTCGGTTCCCTCAAAAGTTGTCTGTTAACATTGAGTTCATGTGACCCATTGGAAATGTGATGTGACTCTTTAATATAAAGTAAAGATTACTAGATACCTGTATACATATTAAACACTAGTTACAAACATTTCCACAGGACAACAATAAATATACTGAGTTATACACAATTGATTTTTAATGTAAAAATCAAATGTGTATATTTCAAATTCAAGCTTATCAAACCACCAAGAAGCCCTGTATTGTACATTTGTAAATAAAATAATTTATTCTAAATCAGTTGATTTCATATTCAATGAAATTTTGATCTGGCTCTAATAGTAATTTGTATATAAATTTGTATTCAAATTGTAATAAAAATTGCAAAAAATGAATTTATTTTCCTATACCTTTTCTTTTTTTGAAGTATATTCTTTGCTGTTTATAATGCGTTAACCTCTAAACTTACCCACTATGGTTCAACCATACTATTACTACATTGCCCTAATTGTGAGATCACAGGCCTTCACCAAGTAACTATCACAACAAATTGAGTAAACTGCCTACTGCATATTACAACAAATCATTGTAGGTTAAGTAGTAGGTCATTTTAACTATATGATAAATTGCTACTGACTTAGTTAATATGGACCAATATTAATACAATATGAATGTGTACGCCTCTTCTTTCAAGTTTATCGGATGGGATTAAACTTTGTACCCTTCAGAAAAAAAATGAAGGAATTAACACAGGTGTGTTTTGAATGAATAGGGTTAGCCCCCATATAGTTAAATGCTTATCTTGTTGGGATCATAGTCATTATATTGTACATTGGATCACAATTACAGTCAAACTGTAGCCAGTGTTCTGTTAAGGGCACTTTGGTATTCTCGTTAAATCGTAAGCTAGTCTGTACCCGAGGTCATGTGTAGAGATACTAGTTGTAAACATGCCGAAGTTGTGTACTAGGGTGGGCTTTGCCCAGACCGGCTCTGCTTGTCCTAGGCCCGTTACACATGATTATTTTCAGTCTGTTATCACAACCAAACACTGACCCCATATATTGCACCTATTCACAGGGGATACTTCAAAAGTAAATTTGTTTATTGTCCTTACAAAAGAACAGTAATATGGATTTATAGAAATATTCAACTGGTAGGGACTACATACCCTAAGCTGTTCACGAAGTTGCGTTGCGGACATCAACTCAAAGCTTGTATCCAATCCAGAACTCATGACAATTGATTCATCATCGTAAATACCTGGAGGCGAAGACATCGTGTTAGAGTAACGAGAGGGATGCTTGAAGTCGTCTGGATAAGTTCCCTCGTGGAAACCTCGCCCCATTGTGTTGCCATGGTTCCGGTATCGGATCGCTGGTGAACTTGTTCGCTGCATTGTGCGACAAATCTAAAAATCAAACATATGGGTAGAATTAGAATATAATGCTCAGGCTTGATGCTTCACAGTAGGCGATTGCCTCCCTTGCCCCTGGCCATTGTCTTGGTGCCCTTTGAAATGTTCCAATGGAAATTTACACTTTCCACAAAGAGGTGTCCTTCACAAAGGAGAAAATGCCTTGGTGCCCTTGCCCTTTCATTTCAACAACGAAGTACATGTTTCAGGCCTCAATGCTCATTCATACAGGTTGACCATCTAAACAAATTTATTACTGATCAGTTTAGTTTTAAATGTATCATTTTAATCTCTATTAATAAATCATAAACCACAAAACATGCACAAAAAAGAGAGTTTAGAATGGGGTGTATAAAATAAAATTGATTAGACCAGTAAAATTTACCTTAACTGAACACAGTCTTAACCTTAAAAAATTGTTAAAGTTAGAGCCATGGACTGGTTTTTGTCAACACAATGCTGATTTACAGGCAGAATTATCAATAAAGATAGAATAAGTCACTTGTGAAAGTTGCAGCTGAATACAGTGTCCTTGCTGAGAAAACAGCAAAAAAAACCAGTCACAGTATTTTCATCAATAACGTTGAACCATCCACATTTAGTGAGGAGACACAGGTATAACTTACGCAAGTACCAACTGCATCTCCGGCCGCAGCATTCGCAAACAAAACCACAGAAATTTGAATCTCAAAAACTCGCCTAGAGGTGAGTTTTGGAGTTTCAAATTTGTCTACACACTTTTATTCACTTCTAACCAATGGGGGCATTTCAGACAAAATAATTTTGCAGGATACTTGCCACCATTAGGGCCTACTGTTTTTTAAACTTTTGGATAAAAAAATTAATATATTTCCCCAGCCACGGTCATTACCAAAGTATGAACTAAAACTTTAAACATTGTTGAAACAATAGTGTGAGCGACCTTGTTGTGCTGGGGCGAATTTCGTAAAGGACAACTTTTCTGGAGGTAAGATGTCCTGCATTCGTTTGTGAATTCAGTTCAGGACAACTATTCCTGACCTAGAACTACTTCTAGAAACTATACTTAGTGGCTTCTTATATAGCGCTCATATCCATCACCAGTGACGCTCAAGGCGCTTCAATATTAGGTTTTTTCCTGCAAGGTATGTGGGGCTACGTTTCTGAAGTATGAGACCTATTCCTTACATAGCACCATGTAATAGTTTACGAGGTGCTGTGGCACAATATGCATCCAATCAAACCAGGAACACCAGGGCGAACCCCTTTTCTTTTTCAATAAGTGCACTGGGTTCTTTTACGTGCATTACACAACACACGGGGCCAACAGCTTTACGTCCTATCCGAAAGACAAAGCAATTATGGTTAAGTGTCTTGCTTAAGGACACAAGTGTCAAGACCGGGACTTGAACCATACTCTGCTGATCAGAAACACCAGAGCTTGAGTCCGGTGCTCTTATCCGCTCGGCCACGACACGCCACAACCTAGAACTATGATGAGGAGAGGTTCGTTCTACTATCGTCTCCACGAATGTGGAGACGATAGTAGAATGAATCTCGTCATAGTTCTACCTTTAGAACTAGAGTAGGTGGAGGGCAATAGGTGGAGGGCAAAGTACAGGACAATACCTGCTAACCACGGAACACAAAAAAAATTTGACTTAAAATGATTTGTTAATCACAATTAAATTTAAACACATGCATTCCACAATCCCTTATTTTAAAAAAAACATGAAATCATTGTTAGGCTCTTTTCCTATAAAACATATTTTAACTTCACAGATTTGCCACTTTAGTCTTTATCACTCATTATATATATCCAAAATCATTATCAATACGTAGACCAAGTAACTGGGGCACTGTATTCCTTGAGAAATTCTTTTTACAACTGTGGCCGTACTGCCATGACTGCAGAAATCAAATACGGGTCTAATCATTATTCAATTTCAATGACAATACTTTCGCTGTAATATAAATCTACAAAGATTTTTTAAAACTTAAATCATGTCTTTTTAATGAAAAGAATCACAACAAACGTACTCTTCCAAAACCAATTAGTAATATTACAAGCAAGCTTTACTTTCTTTTATTTTTAGGCCACACATTCCAAGTTACACTTTACAACAACGAACAAGTTACACACAGTTGCAGATTTAAACAACAAACAATCATGATTCATTACTCCCATTACATTAGTCAACTTACACTTCATGCACTTCACAAACTGTACAAGCAGGGCTAGCCGTTTAAAAGTATTGTGCCATTCTCTCCTGATCCTGTCGCGGCCTAAAAGGTGTGTGTTATCCTGTCAAAATGCCATTGTTTTAGGACGCAATTGAAGATTGGTCTAAGAAATCAATGTTCACGAAAAACTTGTTGATCCAAGTCCATTACTACATAAATAGCGTATATCTGGTGGGTATGCATTGTATTTTTATGTGCACATTTACAATGCAATTTACACCGATGCTGATGCTAAGGACGCTATCTGAATCAGTCAAGAACGACTAAACGATTATAATATAGGTGAACGATTAAACTACTTAGTATTTTTTTGACAGAAAAACTGCAAAATTAACATAAAAATTACTATTTTACAGTTAATTTAACCTTAGATATTTATAATATTAACATAAACATGGAGCAATAAACGAAAATAACTGTCTTTATAAGTCTTAAGGTAAAATAAGAATTACCCCAAAATTAAACACCCCTCCTTCACAACAGTCAACTCGACCATAATGGGCGATCGTGGGGAAACAACTTTTTGTGAATAGCCTTTAGCCAAGACGCACAGGTTAATAACGTTTGAATAGTACGCGAAATATTGCGCGAATTACAGAATGTAGTACGCAGATCCAGTCTTGATCGAAGACTAGCAGCACTGCCAGGTTAATGGCCTACTTTACTAGGGTCGTCTCGCTGAAAGCCTGTAGCGTTATTGTTGTTGTTTGTTGGGGATGGGGTGTCTGTTTGTCTGTTTGTTTGTTTGTTTGTTTGATTGTTTGATTGTCTGTTTGTTTGCAAATAAAATCGTAATCAACCATTACAGTCAATTGACGCCATGAATCAAAACTACTTTAACACCAGCAGTGACAAACCATGGATGATGGAGGTAGGCCAGGGGGATCCGGCCAGGGACATGTTTGCCATCATTTTGGGGTACACACCGCATTGGGATCGTCAAGCTCAAAATCAAAACTCCCCTTTTTTATTGAATTGTTGTTTAATAATGTATTTTTTGTATTAAATAGACGCACTTTCAGTTCATCTGAAACACATTTAATTTATTATATTTTCATCAGATCATAGATGCATCATGGTAAAGATTATCAATATTATTAAAAACCCACGGTATACAATGTATGTTGCAGTCTTTTCCACATTCGTTTAATTAAGTTTTTATTTTTTATAATTGTTAAGGAAATTTTGTGACTTTTCAAAGCGAGGTAAGTAACTTTTTTTATGCAAACACGCGCGCGCACACACATACGCTGGTACTCTGTTTTATAGTCACACCATTAAGCTTTTTACAGCTCTATGGTCATACTAACCATAGAGAATCCGTGGTCCTTTCTCTATGTACTAACACAGCAAAACAGAAAGGCAACCAGCGAAAATTTTCAATCGATTAAACGTGCCATACATATATCGCTGGTGTTTTCTGGTCGTTCATTTTGCAGAATTTTAGCGGCCGTTTGCGTATGATTGTTGCTCTAAATAAACCAGAAACTTATCAAAGAAGACAGAAGATGGGTGAAGAACCAGGGTATGTATTCATTATCGGATGTGCATGATTTGTTTTGTTTAAAAAAGAGCTAAGTTAGGAACCTAGCTTGGTGAAAACTGAACTGAAGACTTATTGTTTTCATTTCGCTGGTGTTCAACATTTTGGAGAAAGAAGACATGGCTTGCAAGATAGCAAAACCGTGAATGATCAGGGAACCAGTCGTGCAGCACGAAACTAAATTTTCTTTCAAAATAATTTTTGTTTTAAATTTGTGAATGATTTTGAGTGTCATGGTTGGATAAGAATTTAATTGAGAACATTTATTTGGATGTTTTAAAGGAAAAATTTCCGTATCCAGCCACCAGCCACCACTTTTCCATTCGTTATGAAATAAAATAGTATCTAATTTGGGTCAAAACTAAATATAAATTAGCGTCAACAGGCCCATTTCACGACAACTCAAGACAACAAGTTTAAAATACCATCAAATTGTGGGGTGGCAACGCACCAAAAGGTAAACAACCATCTCCATCTTGAACTGTATCCCAGCATCCTTTGTCAAAAGAAATTAGGAACCTAACCTACAGTTCGTGATCATTCCTGTTTTTACAACATTCTCCAAGTTTTTGAACAAAATAATCGCTTCAGCCATACGTAAAAATCCAGCATCTTGCTACTACGAACTTACTCTTTTTTTTTAACTATTGAGGTAAAATTTCTTCATACAGCTTATATATTTCACGACAAGTGGTGAAGATTACGGTTGAACGACAAAGATCGCGCGGTGTTCAAAGTTTGCGCCAGAGCTACCCTGCGCAAATTTTGAAATCATGCAAGGAAACAAAGATTGCACCGTAAAAAAATGGCACACCGCGCATGAATTCCAAAAAAGGCCATCTTCAAAGATTGGGCCCAACACTGGCATGGCAGGATACGGAAATTTTTCCGTTTTAAAATATATGGACATTTTGATTTATTTTTAATTCGAATTGAGATGGAAAAATTTTCCATACCCGGCCACCACACCACTTTATTATTTGATTTTGATTTCTTAAAAGTAATAATGGATGTTGCTGTTGGACTTTATTTCCCATTTTTTAATATTCCTCTAGAGGAATTGGTAGCTAAAAGTTTTAAAAACGCTAAACTTTGACCTTAATTAACATGTAAAAAAAAAAAAGAGGAAAATTCAAGTGCATGTTTCATCGCGCAGACGGAACTCTTGCGCACACATGCCCAAACTAAGGCACTAAAAATAGAGTGTATGTAGGGAGCAGCATTGTCAAGACAAAACCACCAAAAAGTAGACCCGAAAGTGGTATATTTTCATGATTTTGGCACTTTGTAATATCTAGTTCAAAGTGCCTGTGCCTCTCTCTGTACAGTATACATTGTGTCTACTCGAGTCCTAGCACTACGCACTTGCAGGTTCGTTCCGCTATTGTCTCCATGTTGAGACGATATCGGAATGAACCTCATACTAGTTCTAGGAGTTTATTGTGGCAACCCTTCTTGAAGGATATAATTCGACCTAAATTAAGGGAGATAAATTCAGTGGTGGCCAGATGTGGAATTTTAGCCAAAGCATAAAATAATATTACAGTTTGTTGATTTTTTCACGGTTTTTAATCTTATAAAAATACACTGAGATACTAGAGTCTAGACCTACTTTCTTGTGATGTGAGTGTGTGTGTTACACTTTATTTTGTATAATGTTTATCTTGTGTCGGGTCAAAAATATTACTAAATTTTCATAATTTCGTGACAACAGAGGGCACTCACTCCACACAAACCGCTTCTATGTGGGTTAAGTTTGTATTTACCTTTTTAACCAACATTTATTCCTTCGTTATTTCTTGCTTTACAGAAAGCTATTTATAGGTGCTGTACACAGCCAGGTCACTAAAGGTATGTAAAAAAAAATGTTTAATGGCAGTTTGTTAATTATCTGGGAACCTAAGCAGAGGGAGACCAATCAAGATCATGGTGAAGACGATGACTGTTGAGACAGTTGATGAGCTCTCTAGCTGCATTCATGAACAATGTGTAGCATGTGTTTAGAACCATGCTAGGCTCGCCCCAAGCAGCCTCTTGAGACGGAGCAGCAGTAGTAGTATCTAGTAATATTGTTAATTGTAAAATGGCAGGCTGACTTATTTATGACCTTAAAGACCAGATGTAGTTGTAAGCCCTGGACGTTAAAACTGTTATCAATATTTTGTTTCCCATCAGAGGAATTTCAGAGTTTCTTCGAGAAGTTTGGTGAGGTGTCAGACATCGTGTTGATGGAGGACCCGATCACAAAAAAGAACAGGGGCTTTGGTTTTGTCACCTTTGCAGACCCAGCTGTTGCCACGAAAGTGATGCAGTCCGGACCTCATTTATTGAATGGAAGAGAAGTAAAAAATTACTTTTATAGTTTTAACTTTTGATGATTTAAAGGGGCTGTGTCGTCATGAACTCCATCCCAGTTCCTATATTTGCATGCGCGCCCTCCATAGATTTAATAGAGAGGGAAGGTGTGTGCATGCAGTTACTGGGTGAGAGCTCATAATTCTGTGAGTCTTGCTTTGATCATGATGACACAGCCCTTTAAATAAGTTGTAGGTAAAACTGGAGACATGGAAAGAGAGGTACATATATGACAAAAAATGTACAACTTGTGGAGAAGATTATGATGATTTAACAGTAAAACAGAAGTTCGAGTGACCATCCATTTTTAAAGTAACTTGGTTCTCAGTTTATGACAATTTCAATGCCTCATTAAAAAGTTTTACGTATACTTAGTATGGTCCTAATGGACGTCTTTCATTCAAGATCACTTTACAAAGTTGACTGATGTCAATTAAACATTGTTGTTGGGTTTTTTTTAAGCTTGACCCCAAACCGAGTGTTCAAAGAGGCCAGCTTCCTCCCAGTAAACCCCCTCCAAACAAGAGCCTTGACAAGAAAGTGTTTGTTGGAGGAATCGCTCAAGGAACAACCGAGGAAGGGCTCAAGAACTTCTTCAACAGCCAAAGCTTACCGGTAAGTTGAGACGTTGTAGCATCACTTTAATTTCTAATTAGGTTTTATTTATATATTTCCATTATCCAACAAGTTTCTTGTCTGTCTTTAAGTTGCCTTTCACTAGTATCCTTTCTGTGTGGAAAACATCATTATCAGTTTGCACTTTTGCAGTTTGATCAGGTTTTAACAATTTTAGTCTCAATTATGTTTGTTAAAAAAAGAAAATAAAAAAATATATACAATCTGATGTTTTCTCTTTGAACTAAAAGCATATACGCTTGCTGCTACTGTCTGCCCGTGGTCTGTCATTTTTGGAGTCAAATTGAATGTCAGATACATGGTGAGCGAGTAAACTTGCCCTAAGATGTACACTATATACAGTAAAACAGCCAAGATAAATTGTGGTGACGACGCTAGGTGAATTGGGTCACATGTAAAGAATTAAAAATCAACCTTTTACTAATCTGACTAATTGTTCGGACAGATTTGGGCCTCAAACTTGTCAGGGAAGATGGAGTGAGTTCATTTGTTCCACGATTACAAATTGTTGTGCTGCCTTACGAAAAGAGTGGGATGAATTGATTTGATAAGTTGGGGTTTTTTTTTCTCTTTTGTTTATGTCAGGTTCAAGATATTGTGCTTATGCATGACAGTCAGACCTTGAAGAGCAGAGGTAAGTTTTTTGGCATCAAAACATGATTAAATTTGCCTCAAAAATTGTCATAAATGTCGCATTTTCATCCACCATTTTATGATGCAAGAAATCCTTAACACATATTCTTATGCTTTAGTTTCTGACGTTTGACGCTTGGGTGATGCTAAGTGACAACAAGAATTTATAATTGTTGCATTATTTATTTGCCATTCTAAAATTTGAGTATTTTATTCGTATTCAAGCAGCCTATAACAAGATGTAGGTTATGTTATGACATAACTATAAGTTATTAACGCGGAAATTTTTAACTATTTGTCTAGATGGATTAGTTTTAATCTAAATTGAGAACAGTTTTGTCATTCAGTAATTTTGATGAAATAGTACAAATTTAGGTAAAAAAGGTAATTTTCCTTGATTCCTAAGTTTGAATTATTGAATCAAACAATGTTTTTCATTTATAACATCTCTTTTTAAAACGTTGGTTTGATAAAGTAAGTAAACTTTAAAGGCAATATTATTTTGTTCTTTCCCTTAAGGTGCATGTAAACTATGTAACTCTAAGAGTAATATGTACATGTACATCTTCACTAAGTAAGCTACAATTCCAAGATGCTAACAAATTAATAAAAACTTGCAGAACTTACGAATTTGAATCCACAAATCGATATTGAATTATCAAACCAAGGAGGTAACCATTGTAAAGTAAGCACCTTTATTCTGAATAGTTTTTTGTTAAGATCTTAATCTAAGTTATAAGTTCAAACAAATCATATTTCTTTCATTCATATGCTTTAGCTTACATTGCACTTAACACCTTATTGTGCGTTAACCCGAGTATTTCTAGCTAAAGGCTTAATTCATTCCAAAACTTGCCGCCCATTACAAGGAGTCTTCCTTCGCTCAAATGTAGCTCATGGATCCGTCAAAGCCATGTCTTTGTAAAAATTAAGTAATGTACCTGTAACTTGTACCTTAACCGATATTTTGTTTCCTTATTTAGTTGTATTTCTATTTAGGTATTGAAGAGTAAGATATCTTTGAGATGTTAACAAGTGCTGACTGGTTACCATTTGCTTTTGATCTTGCTGGAATCTCTCATAAATTTCAATTCAACTCTTCTTTTCTTTTCTTTTTTTTCCTTTTTTTTTTCACAATTTATCCACAAATAAAACTTGATTTTCACACTGTCATGACTTGTTTTTGAGAGGAAAAAAACGCATGCGACATCTAAAAGATGGACGGTTTGGGTTTAAAAGATAAACTTGGGTTTGTTTGGTTTTTTTTTCTAACAAAGTTCAATTTAGTAGATTTCTGTTAACCCCCATCACTTATATTTTCAAGCAAGATATGGTAAATAAATTCAAAACAAGACAACTGTCATTTTTTGGAAGTTGGAGTAACCATGGAGTAACTGTATAGTGGGTTCAATGGTTAATAACAAGTAATTCACTACTGGCTTTCAAAACTTAGTTAAAATGCTAAATTGATATAGGGATCATATACCATTCAGTCATAGCATAGCCTTTGAGAGAGGAAACCATGTGACCAACATGTGACTTTGTTCAGGTCACGTGACTATCAAAAGCAGAAGATCAAACCAGTGGTAAACTTGAAACGTTCTACATAATCCACAATTTATATACGACTACCTCGCATGCCTAGGTTTCGGGTTTGTGACGTTCGCCGATGACACCACTGTGGACAGAGTCTGCCGGACACGATTTTTCAACATTGATAACAAAACGGTGCAGTTCTATGTTCCCATTTACTTCTTAATATGTGTTTTATGCTGTGAATGATGGAGTGATTGTGCGTGGATGAGATTAAATTGATGAGTGGAAGCTTGAGTCTTCAGAGATATATACTTTTTTAAAGAATTGCTGAATTTTCTACATGTATGATATTTTTGGCGTAAACTTGTGTGAGAAGTTTTCTCATAGAACATGAAGTGAAACAAAATTTCCAAAGAACAAACAATGTCTTAAGGGAATGTTTGATTTGGAAATTGACTTTTTTTTAAACTTCTTGATTTAAGATATGAGGGATTTGAATATTAAGTGAGTGTGTAAATGAAACAGTTTTCTTTTTTCTTCATTAATTGGTAGCAATAGTATTTAGTGTTAATATTTTGTTCTTATTTGTTGCAAGTGTTCACCAACCTTTGTGTCATGTAAGCTAGATACAAAAAATTAAACAATTGTTTCATGCAAATATTTTGTTGTAAATTTGAGTCGGGGACAAAAACAATGAGATTTTTTGTTGTTTTCTTTCCACTTTTTCTTTTTGTTATCAGAACAATGTAAATGAATTGTGGTTGGTTGCGTGTAAAGCTTCCATATTTTTACCAAGGTCGTAGAAAATGGAGTGGTTTTTTTAAAGTCCTTGATGACTTGCATTGCTCATTAAGAAATTGTGGAGAGAATTGATTGTCTTCATGTAGTGAGCATGACTTAATGGTTGGTTATCGATTAACGATAAATAAGTTAAAGGCACTTGGAGCTAGTGACCTGTGTCAAACAGGAATGGATTATTATACACTTGTCAGTATATGCAATATTTCATCGGTTGAATTTTTTTTTTACGTACGAGTATTTAGAAAGAACATTCAGACGAACCATAGTACCAATCGTGTTAATGTACTATTACTACTGTAAATGTAGTTAAATGCAGTGTATGTAGTTACCGTATTTAGTGAATACTGGTACTTACATGTAAACATTGGTATTAAGATAGTTTACATTGACAGACTTGACTCTGCCAAGTCATACAGGTAAAAAAATAGACCTTGATGGCTAGAGTTAACACAAGTAAAATGTAGTTGGTTATTGGTAGAAAGTATACAAGAGTCAAGTAGGTCACAGACAGGTTTTAGATGTACGTACAATGTATGTAATGTATCATAATTTAAAACTAGCAGAAAGTATGAGGTACTTAGAAATATCGCTGTGCTCCAAGTGGTTTGGCTTATTTATTTAAGAGTAACATAGATAGGATAGATTGATTCAAGAATCTAGTGGTGGTCCATTGTAAGAAAGCTCCCTAATTGTGATTCACAGTTTAAGTATGGACTGATGTCCATTTTAGCACTCCATGTTCATGTAGATGTGTGATTAGAGAGAGAGAGAGAGATTGGAAGAGTGGGAGGGAGTGGTAAAATGGCATCTCAGTGGCTTCAAATGCATATTTGCAAATGAAGTGGATTCCACGGGGTGATCTGGTGATATCGACTACTGCCATTTACATTCAAAATTTTAATGTGGTTCCGTTGTAGTTACCCAACTTAATTATCTCCACACAAGATAGCCAAAGATAACATTTCTGTGTTACATTTAAAAAGAAAAGGAATGCATTTCCAGCAGCCGATTTTTGTCAATCTGTTTTGAAATTGGAAATTTAGAGATGACTAAATTTTGTGACGAAATTTCTGTTTTTCTGTTGTAATTACTGTTTTGTCTTGAATTAAATTGCAAGTCTGGAGAGAAAATTGTACCAAGGGTCTCTAAAATGTAGCAAGTCTACAATGCAGAGACCCTTTGTACAGTTTGTCTTCTTGTTCTTGTGATCAGGAAATCGTTTGTTTTAAACGATGGGTTCCTTATTCATCCCAATAGGTGGAGTGCAAGAAGGCTGAGCCAAGAGGCAAGAATGAGATGGGTGGAGGCCCAGGAGGTGGTCCCGGGGGTCCAGGAGGGCCAGGGGGTAACTTCAACCCTATGCATAGAGGTGGACAAGGCGGTGGGCCCAATATGGGTGGATTCAACCAAGGCTGGAATCCCAATCCTAACCAGGGCTTTGGGAACAATCAGTACAACCAAGGAGGTGGCAATTTTGGACAGCAAGGTGAGTCTTCAAATCAAATAAAACTGGATACAAGAAAATGTGTACAGAGAACATGTTTCTTCAACTATTTTTTTTTTAATTTTGTGGGAGATTTATTTTCATCATCAATAATCAGAACTGCTGCAGACTTATGAAGGTCACTTGTGACTGCATTGTCCTGTCTTCACAGAGTTCCAAGGACAATTGACGTGAGTCTACTCAATTGTTCTGAGTCTTTAGCTCAAGGTCATAATTGCTTCAATATCTGTTCTCAAAACATCTCAAGTTAAATTTTTTTTTTTTTTTTCTCTCTCTCTCTGATCTTCCAGGAGGCTGGGGAGGTCCTCCACAGCAAGGACCAATGGGTAAGAAACCTAAATCCAAGTGCTGCAAAACTTGAAGAAAGAGATGAAGATTTTAGCTGATGTAATTGTTGCATTAGGAACAAAGAACGATATGTTTTAGTTTAGACCTACATTGATGTACATGAAGATGAAGAATACGGACATTTAAAAAAAAGTTTCTACTAGAGACGATCACTAGAAAGTCAGAAAACAACAGAATTCTGAAACGTATCTGCCTTCAGGAGCAGCAGCTTTAAAAGTGTTGACTATTTGATCCTGTACAGGTAACTACGGCCAGCAGCAACAGCAGGGGTATGGTCCAAGGGGTGGACAGATGCCTAATCAAGGCTTCAGAAACCAGTACAGTAATGGTAACCAAGGCGGCTATAACCAACAACCCCAGCAACAACCGCAGCAACAAGCAGGTTATAGTGGTGGTTATGGCCAACCTCAACAACAACAGCAGCAGCAGCAGCAGCAACCGCAACAACAGCAACCACCTCAGCAACAGCAGCAAGCCAATTATGGTAAGGGTGCGATCAATCTGATTTGCAAGAAAATATAACTAGACTTCATGTGAAATTGGGACGAAATGTTAGGTCTAAGAAAAGCTGGAGTTGAGGTGACGTTGGGTCTATATATTTTGATCAGTGTATTCTGCTTATCTTCTGCCTAAGTAATCCTGATGTGATTTATTGACTTTGTTATACAACATTAATGAAAGGCAGAGGATTTAGGCAATTAAAAGAAAACATTTTAGTTTTCAAGAATATCGCACCATTTTGAAAATGTCTTATTTCCATTTTATGGTGGGTCAAGTCGGTGGGTTGTGGGAAAAAGTACATGGATATGAAGTTATAAATAAATACATTCATGATATGGAAAAATACATTATTACAATCTCTTCAGATTCATTGTCTAGGTATATCACACAAATTAACCTTTATTAATGACATGAGCCTTATTAATTTTTAAATAGTCTGATGGTTTGTTTTTTTTACTACATGAAGCTCATTGTAGTCCAATCTCATGTGTGTAACTATACCATGTATAGCTGTGCATGTTCCATTTAACTGTATTTATGGTAGAATGCCATTATAACACTAGTCATCAAACAGAACTGTGACGCAGTGTTGATCAGTCAAAGAAAAAGAAAAACAATGGAAACAATTATGAAAAAGAAACTTGAAGTAATCTTATGTTGATGATGTGCCTTTAATAGGATTACATAACTTTCCTTAGCCACGTGGGAACTTCACGGTAAATCAACGTGGATATGGTAGGACTACAAAACCCTACTTCTGAATATTATTGAATGAAATGCCCGTCCGCACAACACCCTGTTGGTGCGGCCCTTGTAGTGATGAATTTTGTTGTATTGGCATTTGACTCTACCAGCATGACCTATGTCTCATGATCCATGTTTACCCCCCTCCTAATCCCCAGGGCGACCCAGCGGTGGCGGTGACGTACCACCTTTAAAGAGTCCCCGTTTTGATAAACCTCTAGGTACCTAGACATTCTCTTCAAATCGGCCATCGCGGTTTGGCTTTTGCACATACTTATGGTGTTTTGCACCAAGCTTTGTGATTTCAAATGTTGGTTGTGTGGATTCTACCCATTGTTATGTATTTTTTAAACAGTTGTGTTGATTGAAGTGTTGATCATAATGATGGGTTAACTACATTTTAAAAAGTATTTATGAGGCGCTTGTTTGGCTCTCATGTTGAGTTTAATCTTGCAATAAAGTATCACATACATGTACGTTCAAGATCATAAGGCCTAATAAAAATAATTGTTTGTTTCCGGTAACATGCTCTGAAAAATTTGGGACGGTAGGTAGGGAACAAAAGTTATTTTACAAAAAAATTTTATTCTGGAAGACTAAAAACTGCACAAAAACTGCTACGAAACAGCTAAATATCAAGACTAGGGACTTGATCGCCAGAATTTTGAAGAATTTAGAAAATTACAAACAATTAATTTTATGATCAATTTTTTTTTAAACGCGGAAATCCGCAAAGAAAAGGAACGGATTTTGTGTGTGATGTATGCTGCAATGCGGACTGTATAGTGTTTGCACACCGGGGCTACTGTACGTTACTAGCGCACGTCTAATCATCGAGCCCTGTCAGAATGTTCATGTTGTAGAGCCGCCGCGCCGGCAAAAATATACAAATCATAGTACGAATTCGTTGCCAGAATTTATGGAATTGCGGATACGAATTCGATTCTCCAAAAAAATGTGCATTAAAAATTTGTTTTCTCTAGATAGATTTCCATATGTTTAGACTGGAAGCTTACGAACGGTGGGTAAAAAATAAATTTTATTTTGCCACAAATGTTGATAAAATTTTTACAAGGTTTTTACACGGACGGTCGGGTTACCGGAAACAAACAAATATTTTTATTAGGCCTAATATATGTTGGCCAGATGCAATGAAATTTTGCTGATGTCTATGTTAGTTTGAATTTCTGAGATTTGTTCTCGCTCTTTTTTTCATATTTTGATAAATTAATTTGTTTGAAGGCAAAGTGAACATCAAAAATGTCCGCAAATGTACTCTAAACTGTGCAAGGGTTTTGCCCTCGGGTTTTCTTGTTGACGACATGGTCACTTTTCTTTTCTGTTGACAATTGAAGCAATCTGTTGACAATTGTAAACAAAAAGCTGCATGAACATTTCTCAGCATTGTTCTCTCTTTCATGATTACCTGCATTGGTTTTGTTTACTAACAATAAAAGGTGTTGTTTCTACATTGTGTGTTGTATTTGCATAATTGACAAAGTGTGTTCCTGTTGTAAACTAACCACCATTCTTCACTGGTTATTCTTCACTTTGTGTTTATCAGGAGCTCAACTTTCAGCAGCAACTCCTAGAAACATTCAATTATTCAATCAGTCTCAACTGTTTGTATTCAAAATTGTAAGAGCAAGCAAATCGAGTCTTGCAGTTGTTCCAGCTCCCTTTTGGAAAGAATACCCTGGGCCTGGGTCCAATTTCATGACTCTGCTTACCGCAAAATTCTGCACTTAAGGCTTATAGAATTATGTGCTTTACAGGATGGTAAGCAGACTTGTACCCTGGGCCCAATTTCATAAAGCTGTTCAAGCAGAAAATTCTGCTTGGCAAATTTCTTTACTTAGCAAGAAATGAGCGGGGTGCCAGTGGCAACAGTGTAAACATTATGGAGTGTTGGCTGGTAACCTGTTTCTGCTGAGCAAGACTTTTCTGTGCTAAGCATTAAGCAAGTTTTTGTGCCTACAGGCTTTATGAAATTTGGCCCTGGTTTGATAAAGCTGCCTTGATTGTCTCTGGCCATGGTGTTCAATCAAAATATTCATATACAAAGTTTCTTGTGGAAGTGTTCTTCAAAGATGAAATTCTTGGCTTGTCTTGACCAAATGAAATTGAGTGTGTTTTTTTTTCTTTCTCTCAGGCGTTCCACAGACCTATGGGAATTATGGGAACTACCAGCAACCTCAGCAGCAGCAGCCAGCTCAACCACAACAGCAACCAGACCAGTATAATCAACAAGGACCTCAACAGCAGACCAACCAGGGCTATAACGCTGGCAATTTCAGTGCACCGGGACAAAACAGCTTTCCCCAAAATGGTTGGTCAGAATCTTCTCCGCTTAACGCGAAGACTAATGAATTTGAATCTCAATGGTTGGCAGTCTCAACTAAATTGTTCAATTAAGTGATGTCTGTTTTTACAAATGAAAATATGATCTTATTTCCTTCATGGTGTGAAACTATGCTTGGAAAATAGCTGCCAAAAAAAAAGTTATTTGAATGATTTCATACTTATAAAGGTACACTTACATGTGATATTTTGATATCTTAGAGGTTTTGTTTATAAGGTAGTAGATTGACGATGGTAATGTTATTTGCTTGCAGGTAATATGGGGAACTATCCTCAGGAAGCCTCGGGATATGGACCTCAACGAGTCAATTACAGTGCCCCAGCCCAAGGTAACTTCACTCAACCTCAAGGTAAAATGTTTATGTGCATGAACCTGATGGGGGAAAGCACCTAAAACAACTACAGAGTTGTGTAGAAACAAGACCATAACTAAACAGTTTGTGACGAAGGCGTTTTTTTGTGAATGTTAAATGTTGTCAAAATGTAAAGATGCTAATTTTTAAGTATGAGGTGAAATTTAATTTGAAGAAATTTGTTGTTACTATTGTAAAAGGTTTATTCACAACTGTCATCACAGTATGAAAACTGAATTGCAACAGTAGTACATCATAAAAAGAACATCAAGGTATATTAGTCAATTGAGTGTTAAAAAAGATAACAATTAACCCAAAACACAAAGAAGAAGAAAATAAAGCCAGTCAGTAGAGCAGCCGTGCAGTGCTCGAGGAAAGGTCAATCCTGTGAATCAATGACCTATGAATTTTAGTTACATCGTTGGATTGTTGTGTCCCAGCACTAGTCATTTTGAAATAAATTCTGTTGAAAAAGTTTGTTGCTTTGTACAATCTTGCCACCTGTTGTAGTTTGGCTTAACTGATTATATTTTAAACAAACCTATTGGCTCTGTCCCCCCAGCTGGAGGATATGGCACCGACCCAAGTATGAATTACGGCACTCAAGCAGCACCACAACAACAACAACAACAACCACAACAACAACCACCACCACAGCAGAATTATGGACAAGCACAAGGAGACCATTCACACGATATGTATGGTGGGGCACCTCAGGCTGCTGGTAACTTTGCGCGTGGTGGAAACAATGCTGCCGTTCCATTCCATCCATATAGGAGATAAATCCAAATAACGTCTTGTTAGTTACAAGCGTAGAAATAAACCATGTATAACAATTATTGGTTGTTCTCATTTATAGGAACTAGATTCTTATCTTAACTAGTGTTATCTTCGAAAACCAGACTAACATTCTTATGCAATTTGTGGTTTCTTTCATTAACTGCTCAGCACAAATGAGCCGGATACCAGTCACAAATGGTACACGTGGTTAACGTGGCATGGTATTTTGGCCGGTAACCTTGTTGTAAGCATAAATTTTGTTGTGCTTAAGCAGCTCTATGAAATTGGCCCCAGTTGTAAGAATTATTTCAGTCTCTAGTGTAGAAAGAAAACTTCTTGGCTACTTTAGATTTACAGTGGCTTGTACATAAGGGAGTTAGGGATGCAGTTTGTGTCTGGGTCATTTGATGCTTCTTTTAATCCAACAATATGTGTTTGTAAGAAATGAAAATATTTACCTCAAGAGAGATTTTTTTTAAACTGATGGGATGTCTTAAACACTGTAAGTCTACTGTGAAATCATACATTTACACAGTCAACAAGTATTTGTTTGACTTTCATTGAAACAACTGTCAAAGCTGTCATCATTTATAAAAGTTTCAATAAAACTCTGAAACGATACTCAGGCAGTATTTCAGGAAAACTTGTTTTTCATTTGAACCCAAGAAGACTGTTTCATGAAAAATTGGAGAGATAATGGTTTGCCAACAAAATATTTCCTGTAGAAATAAGCGTTATATGGACTCCCTATTGATTTGCTTTCATTATTTTGTCTATGAGGTTTATTTTAGTCGTTGTAAAGACCGGCCACCAACGTCTTTTTAGTTTGTTTTTAGTTTGTTTTAATTTGGGATATCATAATCACCATGTCCACTTTGTAAATATAATGACTTTGTATTTGTAGTTTTGTATGACCGTATGTTACACAAATACTTTCAGCCTTTTGGAAAGATCCTGCTAGAGTCAAAATAGGAGGCCGTTAAAAACCTTCGCACAATAGTCACTTTACCAGATGATTTTAAATTTAGTCAATAGTTTTTGACTTCATAAGACCACAAGCTAATCTTAAAGGGATGATTAAAAAAAATCAAAACTGCTACTTCCTAATGCATTGTTTCCTAAAGAACATTAACACCTTGCATTCAGTATAATTGTCAACATTTCTCTTTTTGTTTTTTGTTTAATTCTCGTTTGGTTACAAATGAAATGAAAAACCCCTCCTTCCACGATGCTTAAAGGAAACAGTTTAAAATTGGTAACAAGTGAGACAGTTGACGTCATGGCTTTGCCTTTGGATGTGGCGTTAAATCTGTAAGCCATGATGACGTTGTAAACTTACAAGGCAGGGATTTAAAATGGCCTTTATGGATGGTGAATTTTGTGGACTGTCTGGACATTGAAGTCGTACTAGTCAGGAATTCTAATACAATTCAGACGTCTATAAACAACCGGGAGAATGAATCCTGTCGGAGCCATGATATTCACTACCATAGAAATACACAGAGGCCAAAATGAGGCTGAAAGGGAAATTATGGCCTCATCAAATACTGTGGTATGAATTTTGAGTGCTTGTGCAAAAAAATTACAATGTGATGAAGGAACTTGATGTAATTTCATGTAAAGTCTTTTTATACCGTTTCTGTCTAAACTTTTCCCTTTGTTTTAACTTGTAAGGATATTTTTTATAACCAGGGAGATGACGAAGATTGCTGTCCATCCTTTGTGTAGGAAAACCACGGTGTATAACAATCCTGCTGCAGATCAAATAAAAAAAAGTTAAATTGTAGTGTGATGTTTGTTGTGTTTTTGTGCCGATTCCAAAGGTTGCATAGTTTTCACTTTATCCCACTGAGGTGAGTGTCCTCATCCGATTTCTGCAGGTGTGAACAAAAAATGCTGTATCCTTCTCAAAATTAAGTAAGTCCGGCTCTTTGATCTACTTCTCTTGCACTAAGGAAACTGTTTCTCAAAAGCCATAGGCGTACTACCCAAGGGGGGGGGGGGGCAGGGAGAAATTGGGAACTTCTCCAAAATTTGGAAAAAAACCAATGGGGAAAATTTGGGCACAAGAAGAAAACAAATACATGTAATAGCAAAAGCACAAAAAAAGACAACCAGGAATTCGAAATTGATACTTGATGTTTTATCTATGTAATTATTTCCGGCAAGTCGACCCCTGTGCCCATGCCAAACACTCCTTGGTTGGAATCTGTGACCCCAGGGGTTATCGAAAAGGTGGAAATGCTATCATTTAATTTTTAGAGCCCCAAATCGCCTAATCCAAGGCAATGTGTGCCTTTAACACTATGTACATGTACACTGTAATAATTTCTTTAAGAGCTGTGGTTCTGAAAAGAATTGGTGGGACACAACTCCGCGTTTCAATCAGTGTGCTCAGCAGCAAAACATACTGATTGAAACATGGGGTTGTTAAACATTGGTTCTTCTCTGAGCTGAACCAAAATAGCTCATAAAAAGATTTCATAACGCGGTGTCCCACAAACCTCACACAATGACAGTAACTAGTACAGTACTTCAATATATTTGTTGCCAATCCAAGGTACCTGGCAAAGGTCTGTAGTGTATTTGTTGAGAGAAATGAACATACAACAATGAAAATAATATAACAATCAGATGTTGAGTAATGAAGGAAAGATCACCTAAGTGTGACAATTTATTACAAGCTTGAACAAACACTAAAGGCATTAATTATTGAAACATTATAGAAATTAAGACACTCTAAGAAAACTGATAGCTAAACCTTGAAACCCTTCATATTAAAACCTTCTGTATCCCTTCCTATGAAGCCAGTATTAAAGCCAGTGGATTTTTTTTTTTTTTTGGCATTTGAAACATTGGAAAATAAACAATTTAAAAAAAAAACCAATCACTTAAAATGTTATTTTCAGTATTCTTTTTAACAGGAATCATTGTACGAAAGTAATATTAAAAGGTAAATTCAATAGTAAATGCAAAATTGACATTATATGCAACTTGGTAAATTTCATTATTGTAGTAAGTAAACCAAAATAAAATGGTTGGACTTCACTTCCGTGCCACTAATAAACCTCTTTAATACTTAAGATAACAAGTCTCCAAGTTCTCAGGTTATCACAAAATTACACCGGAAGACTTCTTTTCTCATTGAAAAAAATAATGTTCTTAAATTGCTATACATTTGAATAAGCATTAGTTAATGTAAACATTAAAACTGTTAAATTTGTGGCACGGCTGTAAAATCCACTGTACATTTACAGTTTTTATTACGCTTGCAAATATAACCTTTATAAAACTTGTAAGTTAAAGTTTTCATAAACTGTAACTGTTACACGGCTCTTTAACTCTCACTCTTTCACACACAATCTCTCTATGATCACTCACCACTCGCGTAATACCAAATACTTTTATTTTAGTTAACTCTTGAATTGACAAAAATATGCATAAAAATGACATTAACAGGAAACGATCTTTTTTTTCTTTTACTTTTGTAAACTTACAGATGTACCATTGAACCGTAGATGTTTTACAAAAAACAAAACAGAAGTGCTTCCTTGTACATGTATAGCAGCAAGCTCAGCTTTCTTCTGTATTGGAGTATTCTCAACCAAACAATAGCCATCTTGTTTGTTATTACCATACATATTCATGAGACCAGACTGGAGTCCAGACAAGGATGGCCAAGGTGTGATGAAATGGTTTTTGTTTTTGTCTAGCAATATTGAAGTAAAAACACACAAGTGGTGAGTAGCCATGTAAATACATTAATATGTACTCTGCCAGTTTGGGATTTCCCAGTGCATTGATCTGGACTTGTTTATGCACCAAATATACTCGAACCTGGATCAATTTTGATTTACATTTACTTCATATGATACTATCTTTTCTTCTCTGAAAAAAATCAAGTAAAATTAGGGTAGTCCTAGGAAACAATGAAATTATTTTGTTGTCAGATTTTCATTTAAAACGTGTTTGCATAAAAATTAGATCCCAAACCATTATTTAAATTTCTTTTTTTACACAGATGGCTTTATAAGAAGTCAACACACCGACAATTGAGGGTTGACTTTTAACAAGTCTACAGAGTAACAGAAATAGTGATTTGTACAGGTAGAAAGTGAAATTCATTTTTACCCATTTTTACCTTTCATCCTTTTTGGGTGAAAATTACATTAGAAACAATGAACAATATGGTAGGTCTTTGAAATGTCAAACTTTAAGAAATAGGAAACCTTAAAACGATAAATATAATCATGAAAAATTAATGAGAGACATAATTAACGAATGGTTATTACTCATTTCCTAATGCCAAATTTACACAACATCAACAAACTTAACACTTTGGTGGTCTTCGTAAAAAGAAACACCATTTGTAAACGAAAGAGTAGATGAATTTCAAGCTTGGTACTTGCTTTTCATGCAATTCAAATCGAAGGCTTGTGCACAGAAGCAAAGTACCAGGCGAACAAAATTAAGGAAACAATCTTGCAAGTAATGACCAAGATATCAAAATGAACCTTTTACTCTATCTTTGTAAACACTGTTCCACCATCTTTATAACCGATATAATTCATATCGATATTCATATTTGTGATTAAAAAATTGAAGCAAAGAGTGAAATCTTATTTTTTTTTTAAAGCCCTGAGACCATTTTTCTAAACATGTTACCTTCACACAAGTCTGTATCCAACATCAACACATGGGTTACAGAAAAATATATGCAGTGGGTGATGGAAGTTACCACACGGCAGCGGTGAATACATGGCCACTGAACTACCAGCAGTAAAATCAGCATCCAGTACACTTGTCTTTTAAATACCTAGATAAGCAAACTGAACCAAGTAATGAAACAAACGCAGAAGCAATTCTAGTATGCTGCATTGAGAGCAACAACGCAAAGTGAAGACCGTGTTCAATGCGTATATATGCCGATGTATAGCAACATGCATCATCGTATTACACAACCATTCCAATCGAACAGTGGCAGTTAAGTATTCTATAAATACCGGTGCAAGTGTATCGTGTGTCTTTTATACCGAAGCTATTTCCCCCTTAAAATCTCAAGTGTTAAACCTACAACCATGGTTCATACGTACTAGTACCAAATGTATTACCAACAATTGGTTTTGATTAAGTCTTTTGCATATATATAATTCTTCTAATTAACTTGCTGAGAAATAATTCTAGTAGTACATATTTATTATCAACGACCTGAATTAGAATCTATGAAGGTAATAAAATATGGTATCTCCAGAACAAACTAACTGAAAGTATTAATGTACAAGTGCATTTGGTGACGATGTTATCGACTATATAACCAGCGATTAGTAACAGGCACTTTCTCATTACAAATACGTATTTGATTTAATGCCATCAAATTACTCATTAAAATACTTTAGTGCTTTTTCGATTGGTCAAACAAATCAGCATTTTTTTCATGTTTTGTATTGGATTGAATAATTTTTCTATAAGCGTCTGCAACTGAAAAACTAAACATTCAACAAAAAAACTAATCATTAATAATGTACTACCGTTAAGCGAGAAAAAATCTAAACGTATTTACACCAAGTGTTTTTCCAAACATTTTTTTCCTGTTCATAATCGAAGGACTCAAAGTTTCAAAGGTTAATTGACCGTTAATGCAGCAACAATATGACTCTTTACCAAACATCAGATAAATTGTGTTACCACCAAATACAGGAACTTTAGAATTCAAAATCAACATTAATTTGTCAGAAAACCAAATAAAAACAATAAAATTCAAGCAATATAAAAAAAAAGTCCTTATCTGTTTCGATGAATTGAACTGAAATTGAAATGCCCATTACTGTAATTACTGTAATTGTTCCACCCAAAAAATCATACAAATTCTTAACCATTAAAATAAAACTCATTCGGAGAAATGATGACTATCTGGTAAATCCTATTACCTCTTGATGTAATTAAAACACATGAAAAGAGATCAACATAGTTATGTGTTGCTTTCAAGAAAACTGTTGGGAGTAGATTTGTTTTCCCAGAATTTCCAAAGGGGAGGTTTTTTTAAAGTGCGAGAAATACAGAAAAATCAGGAAAATGATCCAATTTTGATACAGTTTCTCTAAATATAAAGAACACCAAGATGAACATAGTTATCAACAGACATTCACACAACAACAACAACAAACAGGATTTGTAGAAATCAACCCAAACATCAAATCAATGGAAAAAAAATTAGTCTGGAAGGAACAATAGTCCAATCCTTCAGTGTCAATATCGATGGTTGATGTTAATACAAACAAGGAACTAGGTAAATATAAAGTGCCATTGAAACAATGCATTAACAGTTGGGGGAATGAAGTGGTGATTTTTACAAAGCACTGACACTTTCTGTAGAAGTTTTTTTGGAAATATCAGAACTTCAAACTTTGAAAGAAAACACTTCTGCCCAATATAATACAACATATTTATTGTTATATAAGATAATAATATGATTGAGACAGACCACAAAGAGAAATTCAATTCTTTAAAAACAAAGACAATAAAGGTTGTTGTCTTACACCAGACAAACTTGTCAGTTGTGGATGAAAATTTTTCGAAGAATTTCTCTTTGTGGGGTATGGATTCCAAGGGCTGCCCATTTCCGGATTTCTGTTTTTTCCTTTTCTATCTTGATCTTTAGTCTAAACTTTCGAACGATGTAAGAAAATCTGCAGCAACTAAACGCTGCATCAGTGCTGAAACTTTGCAAACAAAACATTGAATTGAAATAATCGTGGCAACAGGTCGCCAAATAGTTAGCACTACTCAACCAAAGCTAAACCAGAAATGTAGGCAGTTATCAAAATTCATTCAAGCTACGAATACTGGACAGAAACATCGCAGAATTATAAAAACCGAGTCTGCTGTACCAGTGAAACTAAAACCAGTGAAATAATCCAACTGGAAGAATAAGTAAGAGCCCTTGGAAACCATGAAATACAATACAATTCTGTCAAGACCGTTACATACAGTGGCATATAATTAAACCGTCTCACTTTCTACAATCTACTGGATTCTGTATTAACAAACTATATTCTACTGTTCCCCTTCCCCTCCCGACTTCTAAAACTACAAGTGGGTGAGTATACACAAGATCTCTGTCCCATTACTGCCTCCATTACTGAAGCACTTTCACTTCATAATCATTTCATGACCACAATAACCCTACCCACCTGAAACATTCTCAAAACCATTTTACAGGTGTAAAATCGATTGTTTACCAGTAGCTGGTGCCGTCATTCTGTCCGGTGGTAGATGCCCCGCCATATCCGCCGTAGCCACTCTGCCCGGTATACTGTTGGGTCTGTCCGCTCGTCATGTTACCGTAGGTACCGGTGCTGTTGGTGCCGTATGATCCAGTGCTCGCACCACCATAGGTGCCTGGGTTGGCTCCGTAGGCAGAGCTATTCCATGAGGAATCCCCTCCGGCACCTTGCCAAGAGTTTGCTTGACTCTGCCAGTTGGAGGAATTAGCACCACCGTATCCCTGGTACCCACTGCTGCCTCCTCCTCCTCCTCCGCTGCCGTACTGATAGCTGTTGTTTTCATAACCGCTTCCTACAAACATAAATTAAAAGTAGAAACCAATTAAACATCTTGAAAACTGAAAAGTTGATAAAACATGGAGCATGGTGCAACAGCCGTTCTGCCAGAGTCCACTTGTGTTTCTAGTTTGTAGTGTATTTAGGTCAAACATTAAAATTGAGGGTAAAAAAAAAAAAAAAAAAGACTTAACAGAACACCGAATGTTGCCCTTGATACTAAAGCTGTTACCTTGACTGAACATATTACCGTTGCCGTAGCCACCAAATCCTCCTTGTGATTGGCCAGAGTTAGAATTCACAGACTTGATCTCCACCTGTCATCAAGAAATCAGAAATTGGATCTTAAACAGGAGTGATACTCTTGGTTATGAACACAGACATTTCAAGGGAAGTTGTCATTAAAATAAACCTTACTTCAACAGACGATTTTTATCATCAAAGTATACCCAATAAGAACTCGTTACATTGAAGACAAAAATCACTTTGGGAAAGCAAAATGATAAACTTTGTATAACAGCCTCCCCATCATTTCTACATGACCCAACTGCCGTTGCTGTTTTTGCAAATACCATTTGAATAAATTGATCCGAAACATTCAATTGTTTGTTTCTAATGCAAGTCTCATTGTTAAATTTTCAGTGAGATCAATCTCCGAGGCACATAATAGCAGCAGACCTGCAACTTGATCTTGGTCTCACCAACACAATTCAGTTAAATGTATCAGTTAGTGTTCCTTACTCGTTTGTCTAAGATGCTAACGTACTGCTGTTTCCTTGCCTTCGCTGCATCTTCTGCTTTGTCAAAGGTCACGAAACCAAAACCTGTACACCAAAGAAGAGATGTGAGGTTAAAAGACAAATACAATCAAAAGAAACTAATCAGTCTGTACAATACATCAACATCTATCTATCTTATTCCCACACATCAACATCTGACAAACTATCTTCCTCTAACACATCAACATCATTCGTCTTAAAGTCTATCAACTGATCATGGAAGCCTACCTCTTGAACGTTGTGTCTCCCGATCCTTCTTGATGATTGTAAAGTTTACCTACAGGACGGGAAGAACAAATAAACAAAGAGTCGTCAACAAATTGTGGTTATGGATAATGCACATGAGTGAGCTACAGAGCTTGTATCATTAGTCTAATTCAGATGAGGTCGACACCCCCCACCCCTGGTCGATCTTGGTTGCGCTTTTTGAGAGTGACATGTCCTTTGTGTTGACATACAGTAGGCATCGACGTGCATGGGAGACCCACACAATTTAACAAAAAAAAGTTATCAGTGGGGAGACAGCAGCTGTGTGTGACAATAAGCCTACCGAAACTGATCAGATTCCAGCCACTTAGCCCTCCAGACCCTTCAGACACCTTGCCAACCAGTTAGGTTGACTTGAGGCAAAACACAGGGGGCATCCATTCTACAGTTTATTACCTTAACATTCTAACAAATATTTTACAGTAAGTTACATGCTGACAAATTTAAGCTTACCAAAAAAAAGTTTTCTCAATTTAATTAGATTATTCTTTTTATTGTTTATATATATGGGAAAAACAACTTACAAGTGCTCAGTTAATTGCATACTGATGACGATCCTAACATACATGTACGCAATGTCCATAGGTAGGTAGACTTACTCAAATAAACCAAAGACCACTCACCTTTCCAAACTCACTCAGGATCTCCTCAATATCGTGTGTTTCTGTGTTTGCATGAAGACCTCCAATGAATACTTTCTTGGCATCATCATCTTTCTGCCCGTACTGAGGGGCACCGCCGTACATACTCCCTCCTCCCATGCCACCCATGCCACCCATGCTGGCCATTCCACCCATTCCGCCCATGCCGCCCATTCCACCCATTCCGCCCATGCCACCCATACCTCTATTCTTATTGCTCTCTTTAGCGACCGAGCAGGACAACTGTGGGAACAAAATAAATTAAAACAGGTTGTTAAATTGTGGTACTACAGAGTCCGAAATGAAGGAATAAAATTCCGGGGGCATGTCGATCAAACATTGTCATCCCATTCATCAAAAAATATGATGACGATTCAAAACAAGAATCCTCTAAGTAAAATGTATACCTAAGAAATGCAGAGAAACTACAAGATAATGCCCAAGGAGGGTTTGGAGGCAATTAATGCCCAAGAAGGATTTGGAAGCAAGTACATAGCCAAGGAGGGTTTGGAAGCAAATAGTGCCCAGGGAGGGTTTGGGAGCAAATAATGCTCAAGAAGTGTTTGGAAGCTAATAATGACCAAGGAGGGTTTGGAGGTAAATAATGCCCCAAAATGGGGTTTTGGAGCAATTAATGCCCAAGGAAGGTTTGGAAGCTAATAATGACCAAGGAAGGTTTGGAGGCATTTAATGCCCAAAGAGGGTTTGGAGCCAATTAATGCCCAAGAAGGGTTTGGAAGCAAATAGTGCCCAGGGAGGGTTTGGAAGCAAATAATGCTCAAGAAGTGTTTGGAAGCTAATAATGACCAAGGAGGGTTTGGAGGTAAATAATGCCCAAAATGGGGTTTTGGAGCAATTAATGCCCAAGGAAGGTTTGGAAGCTAATAATGACCAAGGAGAGTTTGGAGGCAAATAAAGCCCAAGGAGGGTTTGGGAGCAGAGAAAGAAATGTAAGCTTACCGGTCTGCCATCGAGCTCATGAGAAACAGCCAGAGCCTTATCTCTGTCTTCAACGTTGAAGTAATTTACAAAACCATAGCCTTTGCTTTTTCCTTCTGGTCCTGGTTCAGTGATTACCACGGCGGACTTGACATCACCAAACTTTGAAAAGTGGGCGATGAGCGTTTCTAAAGGTAAAACAAAAAATGCTTTGTTACTATGTGGAAACAAACAAAGTTAAACATTTTCAATATAATGTTGTAAAAGCTTACTTTCTATGATAAGAATCTAGTCTTGAATCAAACTCGGTTCTAATTTAGATAACAGCTAATCAAAACATGCACAAAATCACTGAAATCAAATCAAACTCCTAATTTCACTATATTTGTCGTTTAAACTTTAGACCAAGACTCAAGATAAGGTTTAACATTTCAAAAGAATTTCTGTACATGCCTCCCCAGTTTGGTGCAGGTCTGAAGTACATAGAGTAACAGGCCTGGAATTTCATCTTTTAGAGGGCAAGGCATTTTTCATTTTTCATAGGGCATTTCCATTGGGAAAACTTAAAAGTAATATGGGAAACATTTTAAGGATCACTGAGGCCAAAACCACAGGGTTTGCCATTAAGTTTGTCAGTGATTGCAAGCAGGACCAGTTAGCTTGTCATTTCACTGGTCCACCAGCTGTCTCACCGGTCCATATTTTAAGGTTTTCTTTCAACATTGTCATTAGCAGCGGACTTGTAATTTGACCTTATAAGAAGTGGTTTACATGTGGGGTGGGACTTCAGCAATAAACCAGCTAGCTGGACAGGATTCTGACTGGTCCTCAAGTGTTTCAACTGGCATTTGGCCAGTAGACCACTATTAAGAGAGAACATTGGCACCAGGGCAACAGAAGTCACGGTAGCCTACGGGTGATTCCTGGCCTGACTTAAGTGTCAATCACATACCTTTTGTTGTCTTAAAGTGAAGCCCTCCGACGTACACATTTCTGAAGGTGAGATAAGACATGTAAAATGTTAATCAACGGTGAAAACTTGTTTTGAGTCCATTTATTTCGAAGTGTACAAATTCTTTATGTAAATTACAGGAGGGTATTTGCAGAATACCCCACAACTTGGGCAAGATCCACTCAGAATGTAATTAGTTTTGGAGGTAAAATGATCAAGCAATCAAGTTGCAGGATGTTCTGTAGTTCAGGGTACCTCTGTAATCTGTAATATGGTTGGTACAACCACCTTGATAATATCACAACTAAAGCAATTGTAACCAAAGTCAACACAAACTGCCTCATTTTACGTAGATTGGATGTAGAATCACCAACACTTGACTTGATTACTGTAGCATAAATTCCAGGCAACAGAAACCAACCGTGGCTGCAGAATAAATGTCCTCTCTTATAAACCCAAAGGAACCAATCAGACACAAATCATTCTATAGGCCTAACTCACTGATTGTTAATAATAGAGGTGTTCTGTCATGTTTAAAACATCAAATTGCTATGAATCAGGATATATCTTGTCCTATCAATTACCGGCAGTGTGATGGCAACAAACACAAAATGACAATAATGCTGTCAATGTTTACTCAAATTTGTTAACTGAAGCTTGAGGGTTCATCCTTTAAGTTTAAGAACAAACCTAAACGCCCTTCCAATTTCAGAAGTGTTTTGTCTTCATTTCAAACAAAATCTAATTCTCTGTAATTCAGTACTTTTTTTTTAACCAATAAAAGTAAAACCAAAAATCTTTTTGTGTTGGACTTGCTTTTAAAAATGTTTAAATGAAAGAAGAAATAAGGAAAGCATCTCTGTAAATCATCAAGTGTCCCTTATACGAGAAGGCACCAAATTTAAAAAAGGACACTAAAACACAAGATATTAGTTACATTATACTTTATTTATCATTAGGCTAATTTATTAATATTCATGGTATTGGTTGGTACAACAGCAGTGGCATGGTCATAATTGTAAGTTAAACAGATTCAAACAAGAGAAGGAAAAAAAGAAGGACAAAAAAGAAATTCAAAACAACAAAAACTGTTTAGATACACTGAACTTTTATTTAACAACTGAAACACTGGCATGGTTTAGTGACTGTAACTTGATGTGATTTAAAATCTGATTAACTTAAAATTTCCCATGTGCTTAATTTTCAGAATATTGCACTGATCATGCTGGTGGAGCATGCAGTCCATCCAGCGCTTCACCAGGTCCAGGGTGTGAATATGATGGGATGCAACAAAAACACATGAACAATTCTAAGAAGTCATATGGACGGCTTAAATATAGCAGAATGTACTATTACTGATCACGATGCACAAGACAGAGCATAATCGTTCAATTAACTTATACAATATTTATCTGATGCATCAAACATTTTTATGAAATAATGTTCCATACGGAAATTATTGGAAGGCGTCCAACGTACGATGATGCATGTAAAATGCCGGGCTAGTCATGTGCTAGTGTTTCTTCCTAATACTCAATCAACTTCAACTTCGATTTTTTAATCTACAAAAACATAATTTTTTAAGACATTACAGGGAGATCACGATTTCAATTAAACAAATGTAAACATTAAAGAATCAGTATGATATGGTAAATTGTACTTACGGCAAGTCTGATTGTTCCATTTTTCTGTTTTAATTGTGTTATTAGGTAGCGGAATTACAGCGTGCAAGATCTTCAGCAGCGGGGACAAACGGGCCTCCTCAAAACGCGTGTTACAAACATGAAGTTGTTCGGATACGCATAGTGGGGTTGGCTCTTTCTTTGAAGCATTGAGTTTAAAATTCGTTTGCTACGTTTGCAAGGGCTCCCCACGTAACAATCATGAAGATCTGCTGGCTGGGCGGGGGGGGGGGGGGTGCACACTTCTCAAGAGACGAAAGTGAGAAGTAATACACTTAAAACAATTTTAATTTGGGTCAAAATTAACTTTTGTGACATAGAAGGAAAGCTTCTTCAGCTAAAATTATCTGTCATAAAAAAACTGTTGTTAACGATGATTGAAAATGGAGGATTTTAAGTTATGAAATTGCATACAGGTTAAACAGTACGCCAGCTATGGAGCCGAAATTAGCGAAAACTTGGCGTGCAGTAGATACGCGCGTGTGACACAATACTTAGCACAGCAAAATTATACGTTTACCAGAATAATGTTACCAGCGAAACTGCATGTTCGATTTGTGACTGGTGTCCTGCTCATTTCTGCTAAGAAGTAAATTCTGCTAAGCAGAAAAATCCCATCATGCTACTGCACATTGATGAGCGTTCAGTGACGGTCAGCGCGCGCGCGTGTAGTACTGGGGTTAGAGTTCGTAATATTGGCCTTTAACAGTACTTGACTGTGAAGTTTCTTATCATGTTCAAAAGAAACCGAGAGGAGAACCTTACAAGGTTAAAAATCAATTGCGTATTATTTATGAATGCTCCGAACACTGGGATTCAATAGGCCCAAACAAAAGGGTATGCATATAGGACGTCCGCGGCAGATGATTTCACGAGATGGTCGAATAAAAAAGGCCCATCATAGTATACTACTTTTACAGAGAGAGACAATTGAAAACGTGCTTTCAATCTCATTGACTGAAAAAAATAAGCACTTCTTGGGAAACCCTTTTTTTAAATCACATACATCCCCGTCAAATGAATTTGTTGTTTCACTCATCCTGCTAAATGCTTGAACACAACAGGACACTATTTTGTGTTCTTCTTCTGTGAACCTTGCACTCTTGCCGCGCACCTGGCAAGCAAGACGCAAAGGCGAGGTTAGCATTATTTTGTAAATGCTTCAACGTTACGTGTCCGCGTATCCGAAATACTGCACAAGCATGCAGTCGGTAAAAAAAGAAGAAGAGAGAAATCGATTCGCGTTCTTGTTATAGCGCCCTCTACACACACAGCCCTCGTGTCCGGTACATTGCATGACGATGCTGCCAGACAATCAAAGAACAAATCATTGAGGTTGAAAATTGCACAATAAGGCAAGATCAGGTTAGGGAATGACATATTATGTTTTCACTTTGTTATAATACGTAATATAGAATATTGGAACATGTCCCAGACTCTCGCTGTTGGAGTTGATCAAGTGTAGGCCTACCAGCAAGTTTTATCCATCCTCCATCCGTGTCGGAGATGAATATTTATCGCCTATTGTTGCAGTGTGGACCTCAAGCCACGTGTGACGCGCTATAATTTTAGTCTGGCATAAATTACAGAGTTCCTCTTTTTAAGTTTCACGGCAGACTATAACAATGTCGCGTTTGAGGGACGTGACTCAGTCACTCCCCATCACCGTTTATTGTCCGTACTTTTTCAAGCCGAACATTTTTTTTAAAGTAGGGTCATTGTTTGGTAATGACCCCAGCCCCCCCCCCCCATATAAAAGTATATCTACAAGCTTACTTGTTATAAAGATGGTAAAACGGTAGTAAGCATTCTGTTAAATTGTGTCGTCTGAAGCGCCCCTGCTGATTAGAAACCAATAAAAGCATTTAAATCTGAGAAACGATTCATGCATCATGGCGTTTCTCTTCTGAGTGTTGGTGTCTGTCGCCTCGCTAAACGTGGATGGATTCAACGTTCGTACTGTGAAAATACCGGACGGTCAGCTGAGGTTTTTGCTCTTCTCAGCAAGCAAGTGAGCCTAGACATTGCATTCAGCTTCAAATTTCACAGGTGGCTTTTATTGTATCTTTCTTTTAAATTGTGCCTATAAATTAGCATTACATTGACAAAAACCAAATGATGACCTTGTACCTTTAATTGTTTGTTTTGAAAAATCGGGGGTATAAATAATATAAAATAAATAAAAACGGAATGCTTATGCAATAGGGCTGAAAAGGGGAAAGATAATCTAATAATTAGTAAATAAATAAATAAATAAAAGAGAGGGGGGGTCACATTCAATTTAAGTCTAGCTTGAGTTTGCCACAACTTTTTTTTATAAAAGGAGTATGGTACTAATTCTTATTGAGGGGAAATGCTGGTTGAGGGAAAAAGCATTGGACACCCCCGCCCCTCGCTTTTTTTCGATTTTCGATGGCTGCAGTCAGTTGCAAAAAATTAATAAACACGCCCATGCATCCATGATGGTTTAACTACTTTCAAGATGATAATGAACTTGAATTTCAAAGTCAGCTGTGAAAAATAATGTCCATGTTGAATGATGTGTTTTTATTGAAAAGGGAAAGTACGAGGTACATGCCACCTGTAAATTATTGTCATTTTGGTGAAGAACGCGTCACATGTCTTACTGTAATTTGCCATGTATGCTGAAAAGAAGTACGACGGGTGATGCGTGTCCCCTTGATC
This sequence comes from Pisaster brevispinus, assembly GCA_023634235.1. Classification (NCBI taxonomy): domain Eukaryota; kingdom Metazoa; phylum Echinodermata; class Asteroidea; order Forcipulatida; family Asteriidae; genus Pisaster; species Pisaster brevispinus. Next base: position 12,666,398 of record JAMKCF010000011.1, on the reverse strand, counting down.
AAAGGATGCCTGTAAGGCCTATAAGTGCGGAATAAAAAACGAATAAAGAATGGGTTAGGATAAGGGTTAGGGTTATAGGGTGAGGGGTTCGGGTTAGGGCTTAGGTTGGGGTTTGGGTCAGGGTTAGGGCTATAATATAATCAGGGTTAGGGTTAGGGTTTAGGTTAGGGTTGGGGTAAGTGTTAAAGTTAGGGTTAGCGTAAGGGTTAGGATTAGTGTCAAAATTAATCAGGGATAGGGTCGGGGTTGGGGTTGGGGTGGAGGTATACATGTAATAGTTATATATAAATAACGATTAATTATAAATAACCATCATTTATAGAGTTATGATTAGGGTTGGTTTCGGTTACTGTATGGGTTAAGGTCAGGGTTAGCTGGGTTAGGATTTGGATCAAGGTCAGGGTTAAGTTAGAGGCCATGGTTAAAAAAGAATTTTGGTCAGGGTTAGGGTTAATGTAAGGTTTCAGGTTAGGGTTATGGATAGGGGTAAGGTTAGGGTTAGGCTAGGGTTAGGGTTAGAGTTAGGATTATTGATTAAAACAATTATACAATGGTTATAGCCTAGGCTAAACAACGGTTATTTACAAGTAACCATTATTTATTTATGACCATATTTTTGTATAACCATTATTTATCTATTATTTATAAATAACCATGATTATATTACCATTATCTATAATATAAACATTATTAATAAATAACAATTATTTAATAGTCATAGCCTCTTTCACACGCTTTTTTCTTTCCATACCTAAGCATTAATATGATAAATCATTCTTTGCCAGGACCTAAGCATTATGAAAAAAAATTGTTTTTATAAATAAAACTGATGTTTTTGTCTAACATTACCTTTATTATTACCCTTTCAACATTTATTTTGTATTGTTTCAGGATCACATGGTTTGTAAAAAACCCGAAGCCCTGTGTAACAAGTTATTAATGGCATTGCTTTCTCATTATTTCACTAATAATTAATAAAAGTTAATAACAGATTGTTATTTAATGGTTTTTATTCAAGAGAGGGCGTGATGCTCCGCGCGGGTTTTTCACGAAGCAATCGTCTGCTCAGATTAAACTAACAGTAACACACATGTGTAACACGATCGAGTCACACTCAGAGACATGAAAACCGTCTGAAGAAAATTCAATTGATATTTGCATCATTGACAGTGATTCACAGTGATACATTAAGTTATTAACATGTGTTGTATCGTTCAACAAGTTTTCATCAGCTCAATTAATACTTGAAAATGGAAGGCAATGATTGGAGATGAGTGGTCTTTGAGTTTGACTGTTGACATTGTTGACAACTAACGAGAAGGGCTTATATTTTCGACACAGAGCAAAGTAAGAGGGGTGCGCGGTAAGATTAGAATCTAAGAGTAAGACTGGCTTGAAGAAGAGGTGAGATCAGTCCATCTTTCTCTTTTCTTGTTTTTCTTCAACTCAAACATTGTTTCCATCATTAATGTATGTATCTGTTTAGTAAATTAATTGAGTGCAAAATAAATAGGGTCCAACTCCTCCAAAAAACAAGACTTGGTTTAAAATTAATGTTACTAACTAGATCCTACACACACATGTCCTAGGTACTACCATGACTACTAGTAGTAGTACTACGTACTACCTAGCTAGTAAGTAGATCTAAGAATAAAGATGCAGTAGAACTTGCTGAGAATTGTAGTTCATGTAGTTCAAGAACTTGTACTCCTTTTTGGAAATTCGGTCTTCAAATTGAGTCCCAAGTCACAAGGCAACCAATATTGCCTGACGTGCCTGAGGTATAATAATACTATCACTCGTGACTCAGTCAGTTAGGCTTTTCTGAAGGGCTAAGTCGTCTCACAGATACTGCCATCTTGAATCTCTTGGGGAGGGGGGGGGGGGGGGAGGGGAATGGGATACTGCAGTTACTTGCCACTGGCGTTGCGGAGCTCATATTTGTTTATAATAATATTAATAACAAAAATAATAAGAAGAATGCTTACCACGCGCCGGTATCCATCAAGACTTAAATAAGAGTAAGACTAAGAGTGTTCCCATTCGATTGCCCCCTGAGAGATTCAAGATGGCGGTATCCGTGAAATGGCTTATTAAACACGAGGCAGTTTACACTACAGGCGACCTTTGCGAGTCTACATTAATCACAGAAATGCCAAAGATAATACGAATTACTTCTTTTTTGCTCATTCGATCATTGTGAGCCATGCACTGTGGTTGCAATGGATCAAGGTTTCGTTTGGAGGCCCAAACGTTCCAGGTAAATCTCCAATAAGAGAATTCATTCACATTTCAGTTTTCTCATTATTTTTTGGGGCTTAGTGAGTTACAGCTAGAAGATTGTCTCTTGTGCTGCCAGTGTGTTCCTTTTGCAAGCAAAGTAGTGCAATTGGTTGAGTCCAAGTCGCCTGAAAAAATTGTTCTGTGTGTGACAAGCCCTTAAATTAGTAAGATAAAAAGATTAAGAGTAAATTGAGTAAGAACTAACCTACAGCAGACCTATCAACTTCCCCCCCATATTTTAGATGTACTCATTTGGGTACATTTAAGATGTTGAAAAACAACAGGTCAACAAATTATGCCAAATTTTAACCTACTGTTCTGGTAGCATGGGTGGCTTGTACGTAAAGTGCTTGCCTCTCACCAGTGTGACCCTGGTTCAAAACCCGGCTAAGGTCATATGTGAGTGCAGTTGTGCTTTGGTGCTCTCCTATGCCATGATGGTTTTTCTCCGGGCCCCCCGCTTTTCCTCCCTCTGGAAAAGTCAAACACTTTTGATCTCTGGCTGTGCTCTGTGGTCATATATGGTTTGAGGTGGCTGGCTGCCTAAGGCGCCCTCGCATGCCTGTGGCTCGAACACATTGTAACCGTGTCCTTCACAATTCAGCCTCTTAGCTGCTAGTAAGGATGCTTAGCCTCCCAAAATTATTACTGTCATAACCCACCAGCCTGTGACTGTTCGGATGATTTAGGGTTGTGATTATGACAATTACACTAAAATACGCCTGATGCTATGACCGAATAGAGTAGACAGTACCAGTAGGCATTGTCCCTAGCATAACTGGCTTTAGAATAGAGAAGCTTTTCAATTTTTAATCTCTTTAATAAACAAATATGGTTTGCATCTTTTTAAACAGTTTTCTTCAAAATGGCTGTTGGCCTACTCAAGATTTGTTCATTTGCTCATAAGAGCAGCCTGTGTCATCATTACCACAGCTTATACAAAGCCAGGATTCGGACAATATATCATGCATTGTGGTGCAGGGGATGTTCAAGCTCAGCCTCCCAGCCACGTTTCAATGCCCTCAATATTCAGATGCTCTCTCAAGAACTGCATGAACAAATCTTCAAAACTGACAAACACCGGCGGAAGTCGGTGACATCCTCCAATGAGGACATCCAAAGAAGCATCCGACATCTAGAACAGCATGGTTTATGGGGCAAAGATGGAGACCTCCTTCCAGACGTTCATTTCAAACTTCCGAAACTCTTTGGTAGGAATATTGACGAGCATTTTCAGATTCTAGCGATGAAACAGAGCGATGAATATATGAAATTATCTGAGTTATTAGCCTTTGCATCATTACCTCCAATGCCAGAGGAATGGAAGTTCCGTAAAGGATGGACGATGTACAATAATGCGGGAGAGAACAAAGAGGTTGATTATCCTTTGGAGGAGGCAATAGTGTTTGACGTTGAGTGTTTAATGACAGAGCTGGATGGTCAGGTTCCTACATTGGCAGTTGCTGCATCTACAGAAGCTTGGTAAGATATGTTGGTTGTTTCTTGTCAGTTTATCATCTCATTGACTCATTCAGTACAACCACAGTGCATTGTTTCAATATTATCTATAATACATGTTTTGCATCTAGTTTGACCTTAAGTTGTCAAAACGCTTGGCGTGTCGTGTCCTGGCCTAGCGGATAAGCGCACCGGACTCAAGCTTAGGTGTTTCTGATCTGCAGGGTGTGGGTTCGAGTCTCTGTTGTGCCACTTGTGTCCTTTTAAAAGCAAGACACTTAACCATTATTGCTGCCTCCTTCAGATGGGACGTAAATCCGTAGGTCCAGTGCATGTATCGCAAAGACAAGGGGTTCGCCCTGGTGTTCCTTGTTTGATCGGCAGCACATTGCGCCACAGCACCTCGTTAACCATTACATGGTGCTATGTAAAGGAATAGGTCTCTAACTTCGAAAACGTAGTTCCGCATACCTTGTAGGAAAAAAATACTGAGCGCTTTGAGATGCCCATTGGGTGTGATAAAGCGCTAGTTAAGAACTCAGTATTGTTATTATTATTTCATTCTCAGGTATTCATGGTGTAGTGAACGGCTGATAGAGGAACGTCTAGCTTTATCTCCTCGCATTACTCCAGCTGACCTCATTCCTCTGGAGACAATATCTTCCTCTTGTAAGGCACCAGATCAAACTGGCTGGAAGGAACGCTTGGTTGTAGGTCACAACGTCAGTTTTGATCGCAGCTACATCAAGGAACAGTATCTACTCAAGGTGACCATACTTTATCAGTGCTCTTTTAAAACTCTTTGGTATAAGCACATGGAAAAAAAGAAATTGAAATTCCACTTTCTAAAATATTTCATTCTTATGGTGTTGGTTCTTAATTCTGAATACAGCACTCCTGTTTCCATTTTCTAGAATCCTTACTCCTTAGTGCTCTGGCTAGGCACCGTCAGAAATACATCAAAATATTCTACTCTGGAGACCCAAGGGTTTGGCCTCTGTTAAGAGCGGTGTGTCGCTCTTCATGCTAGTAGGTTATTAGGGAGTAATGTATCCACCAAATTCAAGCAAAACTATGACATCTGTAGCAGTCTAGCTCATTGGTGGCAAGGTTAATAATGCAGTACTTATTAGCACCTTTTATTAATGTTTTGTATATTTTTTTAAATATCCACTCAGGGTACCAAGACTCGCTTCCTTGATACACTAAGTCTACACATGGCAGTCTCTGGTCTGACTACTTACCAACGAGCCTTGTGGAATGCCAAGAACACGGGCAAAGGTCAAGGGACTCAATACCTGGCCAGGAAGGCTGCCAACAAATCCTCTGGACCCGTTGTAAGTTCTACTTTGACAGAATAGACTATTTCTTGGCTGAATATCCCCAAACGTGAGTGAGCGGTCCTGAAGCTACCAAATCAAATGGCTACCAAATGCTAATATGTAACAGGCACTTAACAGCAGTTGAAGTCAAATTTACATCTAATCACACGTACAGGGCAAAGCTTTCTTTGGCAGTTCTTAGAGTGATAATGTTTATTCAGCAGCCATTAAGTACAGAATTTGCTTTTAGGTTTTCGGATTTCTTTGATTTTTAGTCAACAGCCTGGCTTCACAAGAGCAGTCCAAATAACCTCGCTGATGTATACGCCCTCTATAGTCGAGATGATGAAAGGCTTGACAAGAGCCAACGAGATACATTTGTTTCTGGGACGATGGAGGAAGTTCGAGATGACTTTCAGGTAATTTTGATTGTTTCTGATGTTATCTCTGACATACTCATAGTGTTCAATTGGATCTTACACCATGTGGTTAGTAATTAAATCAACTAATCAACGAATTTCTAAGTATTATAGGAAAGCTCCGTTAAAAATTTTCTGAGTTTCGCCACAAACTCGAAAAACTATACATGATCCTTTTCAGTGATTGGTGTGTTTACATTGAATTACATGGGTCATAAAACTTAATGGATGAGCAGTAAATCTGCCTGTGGAGCAGTCAGCGGCCCTACTGGTTGTGGAAAAGGAATTACATGGAGATAACAGGTGTTAGGTGTCTGATGAAAATGATGTTTTTGTTCTAGCCTCTTTCAAATGGATGTACCTATCATCAACATTAATTTTATAAAATAACAACAGGATTATTGGCAGGGCCTTGTTTCATTAAGTTAGTTGTCATAAATCAAATATAAGTTTGGCATGATGTTTTGTAAAGTATGTTTTTAATTTTGATTTAACAAACATTATTTTTTGTCTTTTACATTTTATTTATCCTCATTCTGCCAGCAGAGTTTGACTATTCATGTTGCTCTCATTTTTTTTAAGGAGCTGGTAACATACTGTGCTAAAGATGTAGAAGCAACTCACATTGTATTCACACATCTCTTTCCGAAATTCTTAGAAAGGTTTGTCAACAACATTAAGAAATCTGTGCATTTAAAAAAAAATTCTTTGGAACTGATTAAATTTGATTGTGATTGATGATTGAAGTGACATGGCTGAGTAATCAAATGAATGAAACTCAATCATCTAATAGCGCGGCAGTTTGGGGTTGTACCTCAGCCGAGGCAGTCTCAAAATTTGTGTTTTTGAGTAAATCACTCCATTGATTGCTCTATTATAATGTTGCTGTTCCCTACAGTGTTTCAAGTTATAGGTAACAGTGCAAGGGCCCTTGTTAACAAGTTTCCACAGGCTTTCAATCAGCTTCAGGAATTGAGTTCACTTCTTTTTGCATTGTTTTTGGCTTCTGCTATTACTAATAATAAGAATTCAAAACCATCTTTTGACAGATTTCAACACCCAGTGACATTTGCTGCTATGCTGGAGATGGGTCAAGCGTACTTACCCGTCAACCACAACTGGGACCGCTACTTACGGGAATCTCAAGAAACTTATGAAGTCCTTCAGCAAGAGATGAAACTAGCTTTGATGCATCTTGCTAATGATGCATGTCAGCTCATGGAAGATGAAAGGTAATGAATGGTCTGGGTACCTGACTCCTGACTGTATGGGTATGGGTTCTATTCTCAACTTACACATGATGTTATTGTAAAGTGGACTGGCACCTCGCTGTCGACTTTTCTGGTTAGGGGCTCTTATCTCAACTTGTACATAATTCTAATGGGATAGGTGGACTGTCAAGTATGGTTAGGGGTTCATATCTCAACTTTTATGTGATTGTAATGTGATAGGTGGACTATCAACTGTATGGTTAGGGGTTCTTATCTCAACTTGTACGTGATTCTAATGTGATAGGTGGACTGTCAACTGTATGGTTAGGGGTTCTTATCTCAACTTGTACGTGATTCTAATGTGATAGGTGGACTGTCAACTGTATGGTTAGGGGTTCTTATCTCAACTTGTACATGATTCTAATGTGATAGGTGGACTGTCAACTGTATGGTTAGGGGTTCTTATATCAACAATACATGATTTTAATGAGACTTGTTTGAAGTTAACAGCTTGGTATTTAGTATAAATGTTTGACCAGAGGGCTTGCTTTAATTACAGTGCTGATTTTGACACTGATTTGTGAAATAAAAATACTAAAATGATGTTAAGTTGATCCATACTTGGGCATAATAATCATTACCCATTATAGTTATTATGTTTTGAAGTAAATGTAATCAATCAAATGAATAGTGGACCACGATTTGTCAATTGATTTGATTTGATTTAGTTGTAATGACCTTTTTCTACAGCTACAAAGATGACCCCTGGCTGTGGGAACTTGACTGGTCAACAGAAGACTACAAACTCAAAAAGGAAGTCATCAGAAAGAAGCCCAGGCGTAAAGCAATCAGCAAAGACGTTCAAGAAGACTCTCCGAGTGAAGTAAGTGAAGATGGTATACAGACGGGGAGGATGTCCAAATCTAATGAGGGCAATGGCAATGGTCTTGGAGAAGTAACTCAAGATAAATCAAAGGTTGAACTTGAAGGAGATGGTGCTCCAAGGGAGGTTGATGTCAGAATGGAGGCAGAACACGATGAGGAAACAGAAGAGGAGAGACTTGAGAGGGAGGAGTGGGATGCTAGAGTGAAGGAAGTGATAGAGACAGCAATCAGAATACCAAAGGTCAAACAACACATGGTGGGATATCCAATGTAAGTCATTTCTTATTTTTTTTTCCGGGGATCAACCCATTGTTTTACTAAGGGAATAAAAGAGTGGCGACGAGTTCTTAAACGGCTGTTTAAAACCGGCAGGGTCGTGGCCACGACCCTGCAAGGTTTTAAACGGCCGTTTAAGAACGAGTCGCTACTCTTTTATTCCCATTCATAAATGCCCTTTTGTTAAAAAGCGAAAAAATGTTACAGACAATCTGTGACAATCTGCTTCGCAGCGAATTTTTGAAGTTTGTACATTTTCAAAAACTTTTTAAAGTTATGTTTGGTGGCGTTGGGTTGTGTGTACGCGCCTATAAAAATAGATTACGCGCTGGTACTAAATAGCTATATCTTGCGTTCCGCGTAATTAAATTGGCGTACATGAGCTTGCGCGCCCAACACGCGAAGCCAGCCGGTCTTAAACAGCTCCAGCTGGTCTATATCAGCCGTTTAAACACCCCCACGTGACATGCTCTCCACCAATAGGAATAGCGAAACTGTCTGGGGTATTTATGAATAGTTATTTATAACCTTCATCAAGTGTTAGAAAACACACTGATCCAAGTTTGTGTTTGATGATCAATTTCATTGACCATAAACCAATTTCACTAAATTTAGGCTGTGACCATGTAGGAATGTTTTTATGGGAGAATCGGTTGTTTCCGGTGCCTGTTATAAGAACCTTTGTTGTCTTTTCCTTTGTCAAGTCAGGGATTCATTGTGGCATCGATATTTTGAAATAAAAAATTATTACTTCCGCAACTCAAAAAACACGGAAATGTTTTTGGAATGCCGACTCGAAGTGGGTAAACACCCCGTTTACTTTTCTCACTTATCTAAAGTGATTTGGTACCATCCTTTCATTTCAAGGTGGTTTCGGGAACTGTGCCCAAGGAAACTGGATGAGGAGTGGGCACCTGGGCCATCACTCATTAGCTCCCAGGTGCGAGTTGCTCCTAAGTTGCTACGTCTTACTTGGGAAGGCTATCCATTACACTATGAGATCAAGCATGGATGGGGGTACTTGATACCGGGTAGAGAGGAGGAAGAAGAAGAAGAGGAGGAGGATAGTGCTGAGGAGGAACAAAAAACAAAGTTTCCTCTTGGGTAAGTAAGTAAATGTTACAGACAGTGGGTCTAAAATTCCTTCTTGGCCTCAGGTCACTACACAGTGGGGTCCTGGTTGTTGACCTTTTGGGCCTTAGGCCTTAGGCCTTGCACTTTCCCGTATTAATTCTGATTGACCAGCGATGTCTAGAAATACCTCTACAAAGTAAATTGTCAAACAATAATTTTTGCCGAGTAAAATTTGTTCATAGTTTAACCCTACCTCTAACTTTGTTAAACTCTATTTAATTTCTTAAAGTGCTTTGAAGAAACTCATGCAACAGCAGACTCCCCATGATGGTCAGAAATTATCAACAGAGGTTGACTCCCCAGCTGGGAATGTTCAGTTTGATATGGAAAGCAATAGTCACGATAACAGTGAAGAAGAAAGCATGGTGAGAATTCGTACTCGTACTCGTCTTTTGTCTTAAAACTAGAGAACTGCTTCCTTATTGTGTTCATTTTTGGCAAGTTGCTTCAGCAGAATGCGAGCCTATGTAATACCGTCCGGCCGTCCGGCCGTCCGCATTGAGACTTTTTGATAAAGTTTTTGCCTTAGATAGTTTGTTGTGTTACGTAATTGTGTTTGTGTGAATAGATTTACTAAGTGAAATAGAAATTGTGGTCAAGTTTTTCTATTCTTTAATTATGTTAAAGTTTTCAGGGTACATTGTTACCCTCTGGAAATTAAACAACTTATGTCTGGCCATCCACATTGAGACTTTTTGTTAAAATAAGTTTTTGTCTCATGGTGTTAGATAGTTTGTTGTGTAAACTAATTGTTTTTACCCTCATTTGCAGTTCATTTGTCGTACAGCCAAAATGTGGTTGGATCCACAGTGTGCAAATGAAAATTGTTAAAAAAATGTTAAAATTTTCAGGGTACAGTATTACCCTCTGGAAATTAAACAGAGATGCTGTTAGGTTGGTGTCTCATTCGGTACAATATCAGAGGGCAAAGAGGTAAGTCATGCAGGCTGGGACTGTATGCATCCTGCAACATGCATCTATAGGGTGATGTCTTGGAAGGTTCAGTTTTGATAATGTGGGCCCTTATGGTGTTTAATGAGTGGAGAAACCATACATATTTGTGTAAGAGGAAATGTAAAGAAAAAATGTTGCATGTTTTTGATTTAATTTGGTAATTGTCCCCACCTCTTTGTACATCAGTTGATCAAATGATTGTTTTTCTATTCATTTTTTCTCTATCGGGCGTTCGGCAGCTCGCCATGGCAGCTTCTGCTGTTCTAGTTTTCATTGAAAACTACATCACTTGATTCAGTGATATCTTTGTAATTTATGAGGAATTCTCAAGTAGAAGGCACGATGGAAAGTGCTTCCCCCAAGGGGAAACAAAGTTATTACAATATTTTCATTGGAAGCATCATTTGAAGATTTGTTTTGTTTTCTAAACAGTCAGATGATAATAGTATCAAGTCAGTGGAGATGAACTCTGTAGGACCAATGCATCAAGGTCAGTTACCACGGAGGGACGTCAGAATACCTGGCTGCTGGTTTTACAGACTTCCACATAAGGTATCGTAAGACAAAATGGACTCATTTTCAATCAACCGAAAGGTATTATACAGGATTGGTTTGGTAGAGCTGACAAAATAGTTGCAGACAGTGTTCATGTTTTGTGTGATCGTCCATACACATGAAATAACAAACCTGTGACAATTTGGGCTTCATCCGTCGTGTGAGTCAGGAGAAAATGATGAAAAACCAGGCACAGTTTTTCAGCATTTAAAGACATTTTTCCTTAATTTTGGCTGTAACAACAGAAATCAGCCATTGCGTTTTGTGAGGTTTTCAGATACAGCTCTCGGATATGACTTCATTTCAGAGGAAAATATTTCACAGAAAAAAATGGTTCTACTACGAGCTTCATAACCAGTAAGCTTTCAGTCAAAGTTAAACATGGATGTTTTTTATCTTTACCAATCCTGCATAATACCTTTAAACTACTTCGGGTCATCTTTGACACTTTGACTAAAAATTAGTTTTGAATTGATCCAACCCTTGAATACTCGTTTTCATGTATTTATCTCAATTTAGATTCACTCATATGGCTAAAAATGAGACCTGGAACTCACTGGAAAGAGATGCATAAGTTAATGTGATCTGATTTATTTAAAGTTCTTAAACAAAACTTTCCACTTTTATAAATCTTTCATGTATGGGGTTTTCAACTGTAAAAAAATTGACAACTTCTGTGGACTGAACTTAAGTTGAACTTCATATCATTCAATCAGTAATTGATAAGTAAACAGTATCTTTGACTGATCTTAGTTAAAACTTCATATTAATTGACCAGTAAACAGTATCTTTGACTGATGTAATCTACACCTCGTATCATTCGATCAGTAAACCATTATCTTTGACTGGTTTAAGTTAAAACCTCAAATTAATTGATAAATAAACAGTAATCATTGACAAAATGTGATTCAAACCTCATGTTAATTTATAAATAAACAGTTATCTTTGACTGATCTTAGTTAAAACTTCATATTAATTGACCAGTAAACATTATCTTTGACTGATGTAATCTAAACCTCAAATAAATTGATAAACAAACAGTTATCATTGACTGATGTAATCTAAACCTCATATTAACTGATAAATAAAAAATGATCATAGACTGATGTAATCTCAACCTCAAATAAATTGATAAACAAACAGTTATCATTGACTGATGTAATCTAAACCTCATATTAATTGATAAATAAACAGTTATCTTTGACTGACTTCAGTTAAAACCTCAAATAAATTGATAAACAAACAGTTATCATTGACTGATCTCAGTTAAAACCTCATATTAACTGATAAAAAAACAGTTATCATTGACTGATCTCAGTTAAAACCTCAAATAAATTGATAAACAAACAGTTATCATTGACTGATGTAATCTAAACCTCATATTAACTGATAAATAAAAAATTATCATAGACTGATGTAATCTCAACCTCATATTGATTGATAAATAAACAGTTATCTTTGACTGACTTCAGTTAAAATCTCAAATAGATTGATAACCAAACATTGACTGATGTAATCTAAACCTTATATTAACTGATAAATAAAAAATTATCATAGACTGATGTTATCTCAACCTCATATTAATTGATAAATAAACAGTTATCTTTGACTGATGTAATCTAAACCTCACATTAACTGATAAATAAACAGTTATCTTTGACTGATGTAATCTAAACCTCATATTAATTGATAAATAAACAGTTATCAATGCCTGATTTAAGTTATAACTTCATATTAATTGACCAGTAAACAGTATCTTTGACTGATGTAATCTAAACCTCATATTAACTGATAAATAAACAGTTATCATTGACTGATCTCAGTTATAACCTCAAATAAATTGATAAACAAACAGTTATCATTGACTGATGTAATCTAAACCTCATATTAACTGATAAATAAACAGTTATCTTTGACTGATGTAATCTAAACCTCATATTAACTGATAAATAAACAGTTATCTTTGACTGATGTAATCTAAACCTCATATTAACTGATAAATAAACATTTATCTTTGACTGATGTAATCTAAACCTCATATTAACTGATAAATAAACAGTTATCTTTGACTGATGTAATCTAAACCTCATATTAATTGATAAATAAACAGTTATCTTTGACTGATCTCAGTTAAAACCTCAAATAAATTGATAAAAAAACAGTTATCATTGACTGATGTAATCTAAACCTCATATTAATTCATAAATAAACAGTTATCAATGCCTGATTTAAGTTATAACTTCATATTAATTGACCAGTAAACAGTATCTTTGACTGATGTAATCTAAACCTCATATTAACTGATAAATAAACAGTTATCATTGACTGATCTCAGTTATAACCTCAAATAAATTGATAAACAAACAGTTATCATTGACTGATGTAATCTAAACCTCATATTAACTGATAAATAAAAAATTATCATAGACTGATGTAATCTCAACCTCAAATTAATTGATAAATAAACAGCTATCTTTGACTGATCTCAGTTAAAATCTCAAATAAATTGATAAACAAACAGTTATCATTGACTGATGTAATCTAAACTTCATATTAACTGATAAATACAAAATTATCACAGACTGATGTAATCTCAACCTCATATTAATTGATAAATACACAGTTATCTTTGACTGATTTCAGTTAAAATCTCAAATAGATTGATAAACAAACAGTTATCATTGACTGATCTCAATTAAAACCTCATATTAACTGATAAAAAACAGTTATTATTGACAGATCTCAGTTAAAACCCCAAATAAATTGATAAACAAACAGTTATCATTGACTGATCTCAGTTAAAACCTCATATTAACTGATAAAAACAGTTATTATTGACAGATCTCAGTTAAAACCCCAAATAAATTGATAAACAAACATGTATCATTGACTGATCTCAGTTAAAACCTCATATTAACTGATAAAAAACAGTTATCATTGACTGATCTCAGTTATAACCTCAAATAAATTGATAAACAAACAGTTATCATTGACTGATGTAATCTAAACCTCATATTAACTGATAAATAAAAAATTATCATAGACTGATGTAATCTCAACCTCAAATTAATTGATAAATAAAGAGTTATCTTTGACTGATCTCAGTTAAAACCTCAAATAAATTGATAAACAAACAGTTATCATTGACTGATGTAATCTAAACCTCATATTAACTGATAACAAAACAGTTATCATTGACTGATCTCAGTTAAAACCTCAAATAAATTGATAAACAAACAGTTATCATTGACTGATGTCAGTTAAAACCTCAAATAAATTGATAAACAAACAGTTATCATTGACTGATGTCAGTTAAAACCTCATATTAACTGATAACAAAACAGTTATCATTGACTGATCTCAGTTAAAACCTCAAATAAATTGATAAACAAACAGTTATCATTGACTGATCTCAGTTAAAACCTCATATTAACTGATATACAAACAGTTATCATTGACTGATCTCAGTTAAAACCTCATTAACTGATAAAAAAACAGTTATCATTGACTGATCTCAGTTAAAACCTCAAATAAATTGATAAACAAACAGTTATCATTGACTGATCTCAGTTAAAACCTCATATTAACTGATAAAAAAACAGTTATCATTGACTGATCTCAGTTAAAACCTCATTAACTGATAAAAAAACAGTTATCATTGACTGATCTCAGTTAAAACCTCAAATAAATTGATAAACAAACAGTTATCATTGACTGATCTCAGTTAAAACCTCATATTAACTGATAAAAAAACAGTTATCATTGACTGATCTCAGTTAAAACCTCAAATAAATTGATAAACAAACAGTTATCATTGACTGATGTAATCTAAACCTCATATTAACTGATAAATAAAAAATGATCATAGACTGATGTAATCTCAACCTCAAATTAATTGATAAATAAAGAGTAATCTTTGACTGATCTCAGTTAAAATCTCAAATAAATTGATAAACAAACAGTTATCATTGACTGATGTAATCTAAACCTCATATTAATTGATAAATAAACAGTTATCTTTGACTGACTTCAGTTAAAACCTCAAATAAATTGATAAACAAACAGTTATCATTGACTGATCTCAGTTAAAACCTCATATTAACTGATATACAAACAGTTATCATTGACTGATCTCAGTTAAAACCTCATTAACTGATAAAAAAACAGTTATCATTGACTGATCTCAGTTAAAACCTCAAATAAATTGATAAACAAACAGTTATCATTGACTGATCTCAGTTAAAACCTCATATTAACTGATAAAAAAACAGTTATCATTGACTGATCTCAGTTAAAACCTCATTAACTGATAAAAAAACAGTTATCATTGACTGATCTCAGTTAAAACCTCAAATAAATTGATAAACAAACAGTTATCATTGACTGATCTCAGTTAAAACCTCATATTAACTGATAAAAAAACAGTTATCATTGACTGATCTCAGTTAAAACCTCAAATAAATTGATAAACAAACAGTTATCATTGACTGATGTAATCTAAACCTCATATTAACTGATAAATAAAAAATGATCATAGACTGATGTAATCTCAACCTCAAATTAATTGATAAATAAAGAGTAATCTTTGACTGATCTCAGTTAAAATCTCAAATAAATTGATAAACAAACAGTTATCATTGACTGATGTAATCTAAACCTCATATTAATTGATAAATAAACAGTTATCTTTGACTGACTTCAGTTAAAACCTCAAATAAATTGATAAACAAACAGTTATCATTGACTGATGTAATCTAAACCTCATATTAACTGATAAATAAAAAATTATCACAGACTGATGTAATCTCGACCTCATATTAATTGATAAATAAACAGTTATCTTTGACTGATGTAATCTAAACCTCATATTAACTGATAAACAAACAGTTATCATTGACTGATGTAATCTAAACCTCATATTAACTGATAACAAAACAGTTATCATTGACTGATCTCAGTTAAAACCTCAAATAAATTGATAAACAAACAGTTATCATTGACTGATGTAATCTAAACCTCATATTAACTGATAAATAAAAAATTATCATAGACTGATGTAATCTCAACCTCAAATTAATTGATAAATAAACAGTTATCTTTGACTGATGTCAGTTAAAACCTCAAATAAATTGATAAACAAACAGTTATCATTGACTGATGTCAGTTAAAACCTCATATTAACTGATAACAAAACAGTTATCATTGACTGATCTCAGTTAAAACCTCAAATAAATTGATAAACAAACAGTTATCATTGACTGATCTCAGTTAAAACCTCATATTAACTGATATACAAACAGTTATCATTGACTGATCTCAGTTAAAACCTCATCAACTGATAAAAAAACAGTTATCATTGACTGATCTCAGTTAAAACCTCAAATAAATTGATAAACAAACAGTTATCATTGACTGATCTCAGTTAAAACCTCATATTAACTGATAAAAAAACAGTTATCATTGACTAATCTCAGTTAAAACCTCAAATAAATTGATAAACAAAAAATTATCATTGACTGATGTAATCTAAACCTCATATTAACTGATAAATAAAAAATTATCATAGACTGATGTAATCTCAACCTCATATTGATTGATAAATAAACAGTTATCTTTGACTGACTTCAGTTAAAATCTCAAATAGATTGATAAACAAACAGTTATCATTGACTGATGTAATCTAAACCTTATATTAACTGATAAATAAAAAATTATCATAGACTGATGTTATCTCAACCTCATATTAATTGATAAATAAACAGTTATCTTTGACTGATGTAATCTAAACCTCACATTAACTGATAAATAAACAGTTATCTTTGACTGATGTAATCTAAACCTCATATTAATTGATAAATAAACAGTTATCTTTGACTGATCTCAGTTAAAACCTCAAATAAATTGATTAAAAAAACAGTTATCTTTGACTGATGTAATCTAAACCTCATATTAATTCATAAATAAACAGTTATCAATGCCTGATTTAAGTTATAACTTCATATTAATTGACCAGTAAACAGTATCTTTGACTGATGTAATCTAAACCTCATATTAACTGATAAATAAACAGTTATACTTGACTTATCATTGACTTATGTAATCTAAACCTCATATTAATTGATAAATAAACAGTTATCACTTTATGAAAAGTAGCCCTTGATTGCTTCAATATATTTTAATTTCTCGCAATAGAATTTCAATGAAAACAGGTGAATGTTAAAGTTTGTAACCTAAGGAACCTAAGTGTACCTAATAAGGAAGCTTTTTTATTTTGATTTTTGTTTCACGAAATTAAGCAGACAAAAATAAGGCCCCCGAAACAGAATGCCCGTGTTACATCAGCGGCAATGTTTTTTGTAAACTGGTCTTCTACAACATTGTATGAAATTTTAAAACAAAAATCAGCCACAAGCCTTTCATATATACCCATTAGAAGTAATTTATGGCAAACAATTTTTTTTATATGTTATTTTTGGCATAAAATCAAACTTATCGTTTTCGTACATAACTCTTCGTGTCCACCAAAGTTCAGTTGCTACATCAATCAATAGCGGTTGAGCTCGCAGTAATTTGAACCACACACGTGTAGATCGTGTGCAGCATACACTACTTCACAAAATATCAGCGTCATAGAGGGTCTCCAAAATGCTGGAGAGCTACAAATTTTGTTTTCGCGGCGGCTTAAATTTTCATTTCCATCAGTTATGTATGCATGCAATTCGATCGCGCGCACTTTACGTCATCAGAATGGCTCGTGGTGCAAATTTCTAGTAAGCTAGTGGGTTCATGCATGTCCAAGGTTGGTTGCCACTTGTTGCGTTTGTTGACATATCACGCGATTGCTTTGTGTCCACTGATCTAAGTTAAAACCTCATATTATTGATCAGTAAACCATCATCTTTGACTGATCTAAGTCAAACCTCATATTAATCGATCAATAAACTGGTATCTTTAAGCTCTTTTCATCATGACGTGTTGCTCACGGTTGCATGCACAGATTGTTAAACAGAATACTTTCTTCTTGTATTGAGCTTTCCTCTTGTAAGCTCAATACATTCACGCATGCATACAGACACTATTGGTTGGCAAATGCGCAAATGCGTATCCATCCCGCCACCATCAGCCCCTCAAAAAAATTACGCAATGTTCCCTCATTTTGCCAACCAGTATGGATAGTGCGAACGTGCGATGTGCAATTTACACTTCGTAGGAAAGGTCTATTAATAGCGGGTACCTCTGTGCGAGACAAGTCAAGTTCTACTCGAGCTTGTCAGGGGGCACCAAGGCAATGGGAGACTTTGGGGTGCTACTCTGTGTATGGGAGTAAATTTTTAGAGATTCATTTGTGACTACCACAAGTTCCCCAGCTACTGTGAGCGTAATGTCATACAGAAGTCCACAATCCTTTATAATTCTTCCAATGTACTTGCCATCATGACTGTATTGTTGAATTTCATCCGATGTAGTTGTCTTAGCTATAACAACAAAGATGCTCCCATCTTGATCACAGCATACACCATAAGGCCGCCCACTCTTTATATCTAACGAGAATATTACCTCACCGTTATAGTCAACTGAGGTCAGTTTTCCAAGGAAAGTGTTGGTGTAGATGAACTGTTTCTTAAAGGTTGTCAGATAATGACCAATGCCTGGCGCTGGCAGCATTTTTACAGGAGATCCGTCTGGTTTGTGAAGGGAAATCTCCTCTCTGTTTTTGTAACCCACCGCTATCAGATTATTGCGAGACACGGTCAGGCATGATGGCCATCGTCCTGATGTTGCTCCTGGTGTGAACTGATGCAGGAGTTGATAGTTCCTGCTGAAGGCTTTGACTGCTCGTCCGTCAAGAACAAGAAGTTGATCTTTTTTGTTCACGACAGCTCTATACGGAGTGTTGAGATCTGCAAGTTTTTGTCTTTGTGGAATTGCCACTGAGTGGGACTTGGTACAACCATCGTCATATTTGAAAAAGAAACTAATCAAATGATTATGTTTGATATCTGCCACGATTATTTCATTGTTGGAGAAAGCAGTGACACTATTGATGGAATAAGGCTCGGTTTCAAAAAGAGTTAATGTGCAAGACTGTTGCTTCAATTCCCAATCTTGTTTTATGCAGAGCTTATCAGGATCTATAGCTATCTCAGCAAAGGAATCTTCTATGAAGCTTTGCTCATCTTCCAACACCAGTCTTCCAAATGACCCTTCATCTTCTTCAAAGTCCAAAAACGAGAGCCTTGTAGGAGCTTCCTCACTCGTCAATTCATCAAGATTAGGAAGAAGGTCCTCTTTAAGATCCAGAAACTTATTGCGACTTGTTTCGGCCATTAGTTGATATACCTCATCCAGCTTACGCTCTACCTGGACTTTGTCTTTACCGTAGGTTTCCTCCGCAGTTTCAAATGTTTTGACTCTGTCTTGATAAATCCTCTTTACTTCTTGCTTCAGTTTCTTCTCATCCTTAGTGATGTTGGCGAACTGCTTGGCAGCTTTCTGGGTAATTTTACTTTCAGCTGTGATAAGTGCACGATCCAGCTTGCTTCGGGCCTCTCGAGCATCTACCATAAGAGTTTGAATATCTTTCTGATGCTTCTTCAGTTTGGCAACCAAGTTACTTAAGGCTTTTGGAACACCAATAACATCATGTTTTGGACCGTCTTTGTCTGGATTAGTGCAAGTTGCGCCTGCTAGCTTCAGGCATGTTTTGCAATACTTGTCGTTGGACTCTAACTGGGGGTTGTATGTTTCAACTTGACTTTTGTATCCATTTGCTTGCAACTGAGCAAGGGTGTGAATTTGATGGGATTTCATGAAAGCCAAACGCTGATGTGCTTGCTGGCATTCACCACAGAGGAAATACTCACAGTTCATACATCTTGAAACTGCTTCATTCCCTTCATCGCAGGCTTGACACTTGACCTCTGACCCATGACCCTCGATGAGTCGCTCGTGATCAGTTACCTCATCCACCAAGGCATTCAGTTTGAAGTCTTTGGGTAGGTTGTTAACCGTATTGCCCTCTAGTGTTGTTTTCTTTCTGCACAGAGGACACAGTAGGGTGGAGTTGTTTGGATCTAGTTGATGAAGCTCCTTGATGCATGTTAAACAGAAGCTGTGAAGACAGTCGAGCATTGTAGGTTCGATGAAGCGATTGGTGCATATTGGACATTCTAGGTGGTCCTTACTGATCTTATCAAGTAATGAAAGGACTGTGACATTGGAGGCCATCTTAACAGCTAGTGGAATCTTCCTCTGCAATAACAACAACAAAACACTCTTACAGTTTCTCTTACAGTTACTAAGTTTCAATCAACACTTCATTAGTTCTCCATCGACACATTTGAGTTTTCCAGGCACTGATGTTATATTTGTCCAGAGGGCTCAGAAAGCATTGACTTTACACTGCAGTACTTTAACATGATAACTTAATTCGCTATTGCAGATCAAATCACATGAATGCTTATCCCCATGTTTGATTTCATGGCTGAGTAGTTAAAATTAAAGTGCAAATAAAATTTTGTTTCAATGTATGTTGTAAAAAAAAAACCTGTGATCTTTTATCTGGCCATCTTACCAATATATTGGTCGATATTTATTTTCTAATGTGTCTTCATCTATTGGCATTTTTGTTAAACTGCAACAAAGTAATGGCGTGGGTTTGTGGTAAAACGATGTGACAAAAATGTTGTGAATGAAGCATTTTTCGGGCCTGGACATCAATGGAGGTCTCGGTCTCCATTGCCCTGGTCTTGGCCTTGGTGCCCCTTCAAAAGTTTCCCATAGACTTTCCAATGATTTTCCAATGGAAGTGCCCTTTTTACAAAATAAAAATTATCCCTGCCCAGTTAAAGATTAAATTCAAGGCCTGCATACATGATGTACACTGTTAATTAACCCTCCTACTGTGTGAGTGTTCAATATCTGTGAGATCTGAATGATAGTTGAACCATAGACCAGCACAGTACATACATAAATACCAAGATACCACCAGCGTTCATGACCTGTACAGTTGAATGGTTTCAAATGATTTGTCAACTGTAGAGAGGGTCACCTTACTGCCAAACGTTATGCAAATTAGGATCATCTTCATCATCAGTTATTTTTAATTAATTATCAATTTTGCAGATCAATTTCATTTTTTAAAGGTTTATTACTTGACTAAAATGACAGTAGTTAAAACGACTAAAATGTATGTGTTTACGTTAAAAAGAAGAAGATAACACTATGTAAATTAAAAGAAGAAAAAATGTAAAGCGATAAAATCTGTAAATACTAAACAAACAAACAATGAAAATGATGTTGCTGGCCACTATTGTCTTAAAAAAAAAAGGTAAACAAATGAATGAAATTGATTGGGTCTCACAAAATTAATGGTTTTGTACCAGCTACAACAATGCTTACAACAGTTAAAGCGCATTAAGACGTTGTTGTAAAATGCGCTATATAAGAACTAGTTATTATTTTTATTATTATTATTATTATTAAAAAGTAAACCAATTAGGCATGCACACTTATGTAATAATATTGATACACTGTATTACACACTGAGGAAGAGTAGATTAGATAAAAATTGGCAGGAATGTAAGAGCTACATGTGATTTAATTTATGCCATCCAGGTTGCCATATCCATTTGTTTACTATGGGACCCCCTCCCCATCATCCCCCACGGTCCCCACCCCTGAATTAACCCCCAAAAGGTAGAATAATAAACATAATTCCTTTTTACATACCTGTACACTGAAGCAAAAATCTCAACAGTTGAATTTATGAGACAGTGCCTACCAGTGGAGTCTGCTATCTCGGATTCTGGGCGCAGCTCAGGTTTCAAGGTTACACTATTTCTCATTCCTGCCAGAAAATGCAAAAATCCCCTGTCTATTTATAGCATGTATGACCTCATACTGTGCGGCGGTGGCGATAACCAGTGTCAATAACAAATCAATAACATCATGATGACAAGTTGCAAGGTTCTTATATAAAAGGTGATTGTAATACAGTGGAATGGAATGAACAAAAATATGTTTGTTTGCTTGTTTGTTATAAGATTAGTTATGAATATCTATTTATTCATAGTTTATTAAAAATGTCTGAAAATTACAAAATGTTACCTAAGAATACATGGAGGATCACACATTATGTTATTATTGCAATTAAACCAGATTTGAAAACATTGAGTCATATCAGAACAGGAACAGCACAATTACCAACAATATCCACAAAGTGCACTGCACTACAAAGACAAGATTATACTATCAAACATTCTTGCACAATACTGGAATTATCTTGTCATACAGATAGAGGACTTTCTAAGACAGGTAGACTTTCCAGGTAGATTTTAAGTGGTCTTGCTTATCTGTAAGTTCAAGAGGGGCTCCAAGGGTCAAATTCAGTTTTGTAATCTACTCATTTTCCAGTAGATAGAGTTCTTATAAAAATGGGGAAACAACTTATAGCTTTAAATGGTGTAAAATGCCACTATGTTTGATACCCTTCAAGGGCAATTTTTTTGTCATCATCCAAAAATGTTTGATGAAGTGATATTTCAAATATATGGTCTGTACATTTTTATATGGAGAATCTTTAGTTCTGAATTCTGATGATTTTCAATCAAAACTGCATTGGATTTGACCTTTTAGACTGGCACAACAAAAAAACGTCTTTGTATTGTACAGACCCATTTGTTTTTCTGGTGTTAGATGAAGTCACGTTTCAAATCTTGCTATGAAAGAATATCAGATAAAATGACATTTTATTCCATTTGAACATGAGGTTAGAGCCTGGTAATTTGTTCCCGACTTTCCTGAGGACTCTGTCTATTGAAAAATGAGTGCATGACAAAACTGAATCTGACATTGAAGCTCCTCGTCAACAGATTTTGAGGGTTCTTTGGATCTGTAGGGATTGATGGATGAGGATCTAGATTGCCTCCTGCTGACAGTAAGAAATCCATTACATTTAATTCTCTAGGATGGTGCATCCAATAAAGTGGGCAACCCTCTAGCCAAGGACTTCTTTAATAAACTAGAAGATGGGACGCTAAGATCCGCTGGAGGAGCCCAAGCAACTCGTATCCTTGAACTGAACAAAATCATCTCGTCGTGGAGGAACTCCAACAAAAGAATTAGGTGCGAGATTTAGTCAGTTTTGATTTTTCATTATATTTATTTTTGATATACCTATCTTATCTGTTAATTGTTTACTTTATCATTAGTACATTTTTCACTTCTCCCGTATTGATCCATTTCACAATGCACAGCGTGCTTACACGCGCATATCCTGTCTGCCATTTTTTTGAGTAACAAAAAAAAATATGCAAAGGAATTGACTTCCACAAATGTGGAAAATGGTCAATGCGCATTGTGCGAAAATTCATTTCACATCGTGCAAGGGAACGAATATATGTAACTATTTCAAGAGACTAATTCTTTGACTTTTGACCCTTGACTTAACAGTTCACAGATGGTCATCGACCTTGATAAGAGCCACTTGCCACGCTCAGCGACCCGCCATCCAGACTATGATGAGGATGGCACCTATGGTGCTATTATACCCAGAGTCATTACCGCTGGTACAGTTACCAGACGAGCTGTAGAACCAACATGGCTGACTGCTACAAATGCAAGAGTAAGTCCTGACCCTTCTCAATGGTATGGAAGACGCAAATGAACCTCAGAGAAAAAAAATTCAGAAAGTTTCTTAATTGTAGTCACCCTAAAGAATGACTGAAATAAAGCAACAAGAACAGAGCAAGGAAATCTGAATGAAAGCTGCTATCATTCATTAGTAGCCAAGTTTTCTCAAGATGGCGATTGTTGATAACTGCCTGAAAGTACAGTTTGTGGAAAGCAAAAGATAATACAGGAATGGATTCAGGGTTTAAAAGATTTTGCCTTTTTTAATAAAACGGGCTTGTGACTGGTCAGAATTTTAGCTTGTTTCAGGATTTTTTATTTTTCATTTCTTGCCCATCACAGAGATGAGAGACTGCCCATATTATGACTAAACCTTAAGATTTTTTTTTTAATGATATATAGAGTCTGTAAATCTCTAAAATGCAGACATATTCTTTCTACTTCAGTCTGATTACAGATTTATTTCCTTATTTTGTTTTGCCCTTCAGATTAAATAGCCCGAAAAGTCTATTGAAGCCTTCCTCGGCATGTAGGTCAGCCCTTGTGTTCAATTAAAATGTTCCCACCTTTCTCTCAGGACCAAATATCATACCTGAAACATCCTGAATATTCAGGGCTTCATCTTCACCCCAAGAGAATACCATTATCAAATTTCCAAGTAATTTTTATTTGTGTACAATCTTACTCCCTGTAAATTGTTTTGAAGACAAAATTTCTCTGAGAAGCCTGGGTTCAGTACTTTGGACTTGTTTTAAAAATGTCGATACTTTTTTCAGCATCAATAATTATTGTTTGATTGTAATTTCTAGGTTGACCGTGTTGGCAGTGAGTTGAAAGCCATGGTTCAAACACCTCCTGGTTATCACTTTGTAGGAGCAGACGTTGATTCACAAGAGCTCTGGATCGCTGCTCTGCTTGGAGATGCTAATTTTGCTGGTTGCCATGGTAATTTATTTTAGTCTTTGAACAGTTTGGTTGAGTTTTACGTGAGTTTTGTTTAAATTAGAAAGGAAAATGTATTGCAACAACAGAGAACAATACGGGCCAAAAATTACTGATCACAAAAAATGAATTGCTTATTAGAGACAAACTATTTGCCGAAAGGCAATATTTTATGTTGTTTTTTTCTTACCTCTGATTGTTTTTATTGAGCTCGAGTATGAATCTTTCTCCATTGTTGTAAACAGTTGCACAGCTATGTTGGACATTAGGGAACTGAAAACTACAGTGCACAGCTTAGCTCCTTTGGTTGAGATGTTGTTTTGTAACAATATATTACATTTCCATTGCTGCACTTTCTGATCGTAGTCTGCCATGACCATTTGACCTCTGGTTCAATTTCTGATCCGAAGTCTGCCATGACCTTTTGACCTTTTCCATCAGTTTTTGATTGAAGTTTGCCATCACCTTTTGAACTTTTGCTTGAATTTCTGATCGTAGTCTGCCATGACCTTTGACCTTTTGCTTTAATTTCTGATCAAAGTCTGCCATGACCTTTTGACCTTTTGCTTCAATTTCTAATCAGAGTTTGCCATGACCTTTTGACCTTTGTTCCAGGTTGTACAGCGTTTGGTTGGATGACATTACAAGGCAAGAAGAGTAGTGCTACTGACATGCATAGTATTACAGCTGCAACTGTGGGCATCAGCAGAGAACATGCCAAGGTAATTTACAGTAAACCAATATCGGGAAAGCTGGTTAGAACAAGAGCTTGCTAAGTATGGATGAGTCTCGCTTAGCAGAAACTGGTTACTGGCCTAATGCCATGAAGTTAGCATTATTGCAACCGGTGCCCTGCCTGTTTTTGGCTTAGCAAAGAACTTGTTGAGCATTATTCCGAGCCTTTTGGATGCTGTTTAATGAATCTCTCCCTCAACTTGAATTTACAAATATGCAACAGAGAGATCATACAAACTTAAAAAATGGTTTACTTGTACTTAACAGGTTATAAACTATGGTCGTATCTATGGAGCTGGAAGGCCATTTGCCGTTCGTCTTCTGATGCAGTTTAATCATAGGATGAGTCTTGAAGAAGCTCAAGAAAAAGCTAATAAGATGTATGCTGCTACAAAAGGTGTACGGAGGTAAAGATGATATCTTGAAATAGATCTTAAGATTGCTAATAAGATTTATGCTGCTACAAAAGGTGTACGGAGGTAAAGATGATATCTTGAAATAGATCTTAAGATTGCTAATAAGATGTATGCTGCTACAAAAGGTGTACCAGTACGGAGGTAAAGATGATATCTTGAAATAGATCTTAAGATTGGTAATAAGATGTATGCTGCTACAAAAGGTGTGCAGAGGTAAAGATGATATCTTGAAATAGATCTTAAGATTGGTAATAAGACGTATGCTGCTACAAAAGGTGTACCGGTACGGAGGTAAAGATGATATCTTGAAATAGATCTTAAGATTGGTTATAAGATGTATGCTGCTACAAAAGGTGTACGGAGGTAAAGATGATATCTTGAAATAGATCTTAAGATTGGTAATCAAATGTAGGCTGCTACAAAAGGTGTACGGAGGTAAAGATGATATCTTGAAATAGATCTTAAGATTGCTAATCAGATGTATGCTGCTACAAAAGGTGTACGGATAAGATGATATCTTGAAATAGATCTTAAGATTGGTAATAAGATGCAAACAGAGACTGGAAAAACTGTTTTCAGTATTTCTTAACTCTCTCTCTTTCAAACTGTTTCCTCATTGCTGTTGACTTCTTATATCTACCTTTTGGAGAGAATTCATTCTTTGAAAGACTCCTTTTTTTCATATGAAATTATTCCTTATTCTCCCCCAGGTTTCATCTTGAAGACAGAGCTGCACAGTTCCTCATCCAACATAACATCTTGAAGGAGTCAGACGACAGATTCGTCTCTAGTGGCAGACTTAAAGAAATTGGCAAACATCTCAAACCTGGCAAAAGGTGTCTACTGGCTAACGGAAACATTCATAATTCTCTCGGGAGTCCTCCAATTTCATTATCGCTCATAGTTTAATTGGCTTCAAAATTATGTTTTAAGCATAAAGGAAGATTATTGGGTATGCTAACCGACCAGGTTAAATCCAGGTTAAATGCTAGACTTACCAGGTTAAATCCAGTGTTCTCATAAATGAGCACATTGTTCATAATGTCAACAGTGGAAAATTACCTTGAGTGTCTGCTTCCATCTTGTGGCCAAAAGCCTTCCATAGATTAAGGAACCACAAACAAACGGCATACACTTTATTGGATAGTATAAAGCAAGCCCCAAGTTGATAATTACAGTCATGTTTTAGTTTGATTTTAATTGTTGTTTTTTGTTTCCTCATTTACAGACGCCTATTGTCAGATACTAAACTGTGGGCAGATGGAAGGTACGTTATTTTATACAGTTTTTTGGGTTGAACAAAGAAAAACTGACTGGAGTGGGACTTGAACCTGTGACCTCCAAATTAACGTGCCGTCGCTCTACCATCTACTCCACCATCTGAGCTATCTAGCTATAATGTCGGCGGTCTCCCTGTTTAGTCAGTATCTTTGTTCCGGGGTGCCAGACAGAAGCCATTCATCCTATAACTGCCGTATAGCCAGGGATCACACCCAAGTTTACGATACAACCTGGAAAGCAGCAGGGGATGCAATGTTTTAATTCAAATAGCAATTCCCTTTCTTATCAGTGGATCCAGGTTTACCTCCCACATTGGACCCAAATCCCTTCATCGTACAGATTGGTTTATCACTCTCTGCATGATTATAAATTACTGTCACCAATTGGCACTTCCCTCTACAATGTTCTCATGTGTTATATTCTTCGTTGAGGATCAGTCTTGAAAATAGCCTGGTTTCATTTCATTTTTTCCATTTTTTTTTAAACACTTGTGTGTGAATAGTCTTGGTGATTAATTCTGTTGTGTTTTAATCTTGTAATCTTGCAAGTATCTGCAAATGGATACTTTGTTTTTAATACAGTGATTTGATTGACTCCTTTTCAGTGAGTCTGCCATGTTTAACCAACTTGAGAGTATCGCTCATTCTAAACATCCTAAAACACCTGTCCTTAACTCATCGATTAGCCGAGCCCTGGAGCCTGAGACGGTCAACAACGAGGTAAACAATTGAAACTCTGAACCCCCATCTACAGGTGACCTCAATCCTCCACTATCCACCTCTCCTATGTACCTCCACACCAAAGATTGTTTAGTGCCGAAGGCGCAAAATGGGGAACTAAAGCTCAACCTATTTTTGGAATATGAAATATATGTGCGCCATGGTCATTGTCTGTACTGATCTACTGTTGCATCAAAAGCACATTTTATATTTCATATTTCATATTTCACATTTCATATTTCATATTTCATATTTCAGCCTGATTACCCCATCTTGCGCCCCCGGCGCTCTATAATCTGTGCTCCTCATCACATTGTTTGGACTTGGATTAGATTGGGATGGTTGACCCAGTAATAAGCAATTGTTATTTGGGCCTACATCCCTCTGTCCTTCAGAATCCTTCATTTTGGCAATGAGGATAAAGAAGGATTTGGGAAGGTTACTTAATAGACCTTATGCACTTGATGTCGGTGGACGAGGGCGTCCTTTTGTACAGGTCAATAAAATGTTGTTCTTTGATCCATCATTAGTGCTAGAAATTTCTCTGCCAACAGGAAAACGTGAAGATGACCAGAAACACAAACTTTTACTTAATTATTGAGCCGGCCATTTTACTTCATAAGCAGTACGCAAGGAAACAATTACAAACAACGTTTACACTTAACAAATAAATAAAATAGTTTTAGAAGAGTATGCAAGAAGTTTACATGGTGATCAAGTGTTTGATGTGGAGTTCTTTCTGTTAATTTCAGTTTATAACAAGTCGAATAAACTGGGTAGTCCAAAGCTCAGCGGTGGATTACCTTCATCTCATGCTAGTCAGTATGCGCTGGCTGTTTGAACAGTTCAACATTGACGGTAGATTCTGCATCAGTATACATGATGAAGTACGCTATCTGGTTACCAGTGAAGACAGGTACCGAGCAGCCTTGGCATTGCAGATAACCAACCTCTTAACAAGGAGTATGTTTGCATTCAAGGTGGGAATGAATGATCTTCCTCAGGTGAGTACAGTATAGAGTTCCTTCTACTCTTATTGAGCACAAAACAAATTTGCTCACCAGAAAATGGTTACCAGCCAAATATCATGTCATTTGAACTATTTGTGCCCAGTTCCCCACTTTTTCTTAGAGAAATTTGTGATCACTAGTTTCTGCTTAAAGTACCTCTATGAACCTCTTTATCTAATGTCATGAACTACTAAACTAACTTATAAAGCTAAAATAAATCCTTAATTGTTGACGTTTTTTTTACCTTTGACATTGTTTACAGTCTGTAGCTTTCTTCAGTGCTGTGGATATAGACACTGTACTACGTAAAGAAGTAACGATGGATTGTCAGACTCCTTCAAATCCATATGGTCTAGAGAGAGGTTATGGAATACCACCAGGTAAGGTTAACTCTATAGAGGATAAGGAGCTTTCAGTGATGCTAGGTGGCAGCAGAGCTCATGTATGAATGTATGAGCTCATCATTCTCAGAAACAGTGGTCTCGCTCAGAGTTACGTACAGAGTTGCCCACTGCCACGTAGCATCTCAAAGTCTCGTTATTTGTTTCCTGTTTGCACTAAATGAGAGTAAAGTTGACATTTTGACATTTTGACAGTTTGATGGTTTGAGAATTGAATAGACCCCTTGCATATGACGTCACACTCTCAAAAAGCGCCCTCACTGAGGCCAAAAAGCACCCTCACTGAGGCAAAAGGAAGCAAGTCATTGGACGATAGCTGTTTTTTGTGAGTAAAAAGGTACACGTGACCTCAGCGTACCTGCAGTGTATTGCGTTATGCAAGGGGTCTATTGAACAGGTTTTCAATTGATATCTGTCCCTTAAGAATGAGGATGAAACGTAAAGGCAGACCTCGATGAAGGTTTACAAAATTAAACATTCAATTCAATTTTTTTTCTGAGCTAAACCTTGAACCTTATCTGCTACAAGTATTCTCCTTTACCGCAATTTTGTATGACGTAATTCGTCTCCTTTTTCTCTATTGTACAAGTTTGATAGTGTAACTTTGTGTACCTGTTCCAAGCATAACATGTTGTGTATTTCATAACACACAGGAGAGGCTTTTGATATTTATGAAATACTGGAGAAAACCAATAATGGATCGCTAGCCAAAAGCAGCAGCAACAGCAAGAGTGCTGTCAGTAGCAGTACTACAGCAACAACAGTAAGTCAGTCCTCCATGCAGTGACTACAGCAAGTGTGTCCAGCAACAGCAAGAGTGCTGTCAGTAGCAGTACTACAGCAACAACAGTAAGTCAGTCCTCCATGTAGTGACTACTCAAAGTGTGTCCAGCAACAGCAAGAGTGCTGTCAGTAGCAGTACTACATCAACTACAGTAAGTCAGTCCTCCATGCAGTGACTACAGCAAGTGTGTCCAGCAACAGCAAGAGTGCTGTCAGCAGCAGTACTACAGCAACAACAGTAAGTCAGTCCTCCATGCAGTGACTGCAGCAAGTGTGTCCAGCAACAGCAAGAGTGCTGTCAGCAGCAGTACTACAGCAACAACAGTAAGTCAGTCCTCCATGTAATGACTACTTAAAGTGTGTACAGCAACAGCAAGAGTGCTGTCAGCAGCAGTACTACAGCAACAACAGTAAGTCAGTCCTCCATGTAATGACTACTTAAAGTGTGTACAGCAACAGCAAGAGTGCTGTCAGCAGCAGTACTACAGCAACAACAGTAAGTCAGTCCTCCATGCAGTGACTACAGCAAGTGTGTCCAGCAACAGCAAGAGTGCTGTCAGCAGCAGTACTACAGCAAGTGTGTCCAGCAACAGCAAGAGTGCTTTCAGCAGCAGTACTACAACAGCTACAGTAAGTCATGCTTCCATGCAGTAAAAGGACTGACTACAGCAAGTATTTCCGGCATCATCAGTAACAGCAGGACCAGTGGCACTTGCAGCAGTGCTGCCAGCTGCAGTGGTAGCAGCACCACCAATGGAGGCAGCAGTACTAACTACAGCAGCTGCAGTGACAGTCCTGCCATTAGCAACAGTATTTTTACCAGTGCCTAAACTACTACAAAACCCTAGTAACAAAGAAAAATATGTAACCTAGTGGTAACATTTTTGTCACCATTTTTACGAAGAGGCAATTTAGCCCCTGTAGCCAAACTTTCATGTTTGGAGAAAATGGCGTTTGAAGTTTTTTCATTGTTTCGGTCACTGTTTGCCCTTTTAAACGTTGACATTTTTCCAAGCATAAAAGTGGAGATCCTTTACCATGCAAATCTGTTGTTATTTTATTCACAGTAAGTTTAATTAATGAGTAATTAACTGTTTAACACATGTATTAAAACAAGTTTCTCTACAAACCAATTTATCTAGGTTTATCTTTGTGAAAACTCAAAACGCAGAGTATTTGTTTTTGGCATCGTGCCAGTGCTATGTACACCAACATAAAAAATGGCAAACCGAATTGTGGCTGTTTGTGAAAACGCAAAACTACATTTTGTAAAATTAGTGTAGTTAGAAAAATACAACGGTTTAGCACTTGAAGCTTGGGGAAAATGTTGAACATCCAAAATGTGTCAAAACACAGATTTGCCAAGATGTATGATTTTTTTAAGAATTGCCTCTTCATGAAAATGGTGACGATTTGGTTAAACAAATAAATGAAATTGAGTTCTGTTTGAGCTCTTGTTAAAATGATGTGCCTCCTAAATAAATGAACCAATCATACTAGTACCAAATTATAAAGAGTCAAGTAACTTCCAAAGATCAATAACAGAAATATTCGCCATTGGCATAATTTTTTTTAAAAAATACATTTATATTTTGCTACTCATAAGTCTTATAAAATAAACTTTCAAAAGCATATCATAAATTGTTAAATTGTATAATTGTTGTAAATTCAATATATCTGTGCTGGTAGATTACTAAGGTATTTTAGTTATGATCAAGATTTGAAGCTTTGCATGGTGTAGGAAGTAAGAACCGAGTAGTGGGAGAGGTGTTGGTTCGGAGAAGAATTTGGGACCAGGGTTGAGTCGCCAGTTTCTAGAAGAGACTTTATTCACATGGTTGGTACTAGTAGACCTACTCATTTTTTCATCTAAACTTCTTTTATGATTTTGTTCACTAATACGGGAAAGCTCCATTACAGAATTTCCGAGTTTTGGCCACAAAAACTCTTGTTTATGCATGATCCAATTATGTCCACTGTTTGGAAAAGGAATTACATGGAGATAACAGTTGTGAGGTGTCAGAGGAAACGGATGTTTAATTTGAGCGTCTTTCTTTAATGGAGCTTTCCGGTACATCAAGAAAGGTTTACAAAAGATAATTGCTTTTTTTATACTGTTCATTGTCTACAATGGTACTTAAAATAATGTAGTACTCTGGCAGACTGACAGTCTGGCTCACTGAAAGCAACAGTACTTTGTTTGGAAAGTTGGTAAACTACTCATTTTGTCTCTTTCAATTTCTATTGAGCTTTTGTTCACATTCAAGCCAGGTTGACAAAGATAAATGCTTTGTATGATTGCTGTACAATTGCTGATCAAATAATGTACACCTACTCTCTCTGGCAGACAAAACTCACTGAAAGTAACGGTACTTTGCCTGGAAACTTGATTGGTGTCGTGAGGAGGCATTTTATGGATCATGTTATTGAAAATGTAATTGTTTTGTTAATTCTTGCCATTATATACTTTCAATAAACACACAAGATGTACATTGTTTAACATGTATGTAAACAATAACAATACTAAAAGGAAAGGTAAGAAAGATCAAACACAAAGTGGCGCTTTTCACTCATTGATTATTTTTGGTACCCACTTTAATAAACAAAAAATTAAAAGGTGCATTGAGGTAGAACTTAAGAGTGTGCATTGTACATCCCTTTCGGTAATTTTAAACCAGTTTTTATAATTATTATTAAATATTTGACCGAAGACAAATCATATGAATAGTAACAGCGAGACAATGTGAAAGAAAACAAGTACATGTAAAAGTACTGAAAATTAAGTAAGTAGAAAAATTAATACTAAAATGGGGAAAAAAGAATAATAAAATTATTTGTGTGTGTGTGCAAGAGTAGAGCTTATGTGGGGAACACGACAAATCATGGGTCAGGACAACAAGAGTAACCTGAATTATTATTTGGAAGCATACTGCACCCCCCCCCCCCCTAATCCATGAGCGATGATCACACGAGCATTGATTCCATTATGGGAATGGGAAACCAACAACGGCTAAATTCACAAGAAGTGAACAGCTAATGCAAAACGTGATTTAAACAGACGTCTTTAGAAGGGCGGGAAAAATTTCGGCAGAGGGTGTATCGCTGCAGCAGCCTCCCAGGTGTGGGGAGAAAAGTTCCACAATCTGGAGTAAATCCAGTTGTGTGGTGAGATTTTGTTGTTTTTTGGAATCACGGATAGCGCCAACTAGTTGTAACTTTAAAATTATGACATCAAGAGTTAAAAGAGGGAGAGGGTGATTTAATATTTAAAAAGTGTGTGGAGCCGGTCTTCACTGCGTGTTATTAACGACTGGGTTGCTGCCTGGACGCTGTTAATGGACCGAGCCGAAGGGTACAAACTATCAGAATTTTTGATTTTTCTGTCGCCGTTATTTGAGAAATGTTCTACTCATGTTCAAGGGTCACTCGTTAGGCTGTTCAACTTTTTCATAGCACCTAATCTCTAACACATACTAAACTATTTAGGCTAATTTTCAAGAACTAGACCACGAGCTTCGAATATTAAAAGCACCGTAAATAGAAATACCTCGGTAATACACCCCCACGTGACCAGTCTTCGACCAACCAGAGGGCGTAAACTCTCCGAAGTATTTATTAATAGGGTTTTAATATTGCGTACAATGATTATGTTTTACAAGTGTGCCATTAAGAACAGATTGTATACCCTATAACTAAGAATATCTTACGGTTGAGAACAGTGAGAAAGCTCCAGCGAAGAACCTTCCCGGTGGAACAGTTCTTTGACGGTGTAGAAGATGAGCTGGAACGTTGGGTGGATTCACCTCCATCCAACGCCCGAGAATAGGCGAAACCACCGGGATGCAGGCTGACTCTCGTCACAGTAGGGAAGAAGAAACCCCAAAATACTGAACGGTAGATTAAGTTCACAAAAATGTCTCTTCCGGAATTAAATTCAGCTCTCAAACACTTCACTCGGTCAAGACGAACTTTCTCAAAATGCGCTCCACAGATGAGCGCAAGCAGAACGTGCCCGAAATAGCAAAGACTGAAGAGCAATGCCATAAGAGGACAGACTGCGAGAACTGAACCTGGATGTCATTAAATTCAAGAAGGACAGTGACTTTGTCCTCGTATCTGGATCACTTTGCCCTCGCACATCAGGAACTCTATTTTACTAATATTTTTTATTGCTTTGTCATGTATGAATTATCTTCATCATAGATTGTATCTCTTCCCGTTTAACAGGGTTGCATATTTCATTGTACGTTTACATGGGCCTATATATTTTAATGCTTTATATTTGTTTAACTCATTTATAGATTTATTTGTTTATCCCCCCCCCCCTAAAATTAACTTTCATTGTTTTAGTCCAACTTCTTAACTTGGCCTATGTACAATTTCCAAGACACAATCCTTCTGAAATAGTATCAAG
Source organism: Pisaster brevispinus (assembly GCA_023634235.1). Classification (NCBI taxonomy): domain Eukaryota; kingdom Metazoa; phylum Echinodermata; class Asteroidea; order Forcipulatida; family Asteriidae; genus Pisaster; species Pisaster brevispinus. Next base: position 12,632,567 of record JAMKCF010000011.1, on the reverse strand, counting down.
ATAAAAAAAATTGCATCTGAAGATCCCCCGAAAAAAAGTAGGCATAGGCCCCTAATGATAAATAAATAATTGAAAATGAATAAATAAATATATAAATTGTTAGTCATTGATTCCTGTTTCTCAAGTAGGCCTAACTGTAATTTGTGGATTTTCATTAGTGTGGAACTGATAATTGTCGGGGTTACAATAATAGTACATCAAAGCTTTAGCACGTGGATATAGTTATAATATCGCACTCCAGATAACTTGCAGTGTGCAAAGAGTAGATACTCCACAATACGGTGGCAACTTAGATGTAAACACGTCACGAGGGGTTGGAAATTTCGGGCGCTAGCTATTCTACTATTCATTACACACCATAAGTACAGTACAGAGGTCAAAATACACAATGATTGCACTTTACAGTGACACAGACAGCACATGATCAAAGTAAGCAACATGGCGGTTACATGGAGTTCAGGCCCCAACTATTGCCACACAACTTCTGTGACACTTCTGGTATTTAGCTTGTACTTGTTCGTAGTCGTTGGAAACTGTTCTAGTGTTATGAATGACGTTTCGACGGCAGGACCAGTTACCGCTAATTATCGTGCCACCTTAGCTACTCCAGGGACGACCATCGCCCCCACCATCAGCACGCAGCCGCCAGCCACTATCAGCCCGAATCCAACAGTCACCATCGGCCCGCTGCCGCCAGCCACCATTGCCCCTCCACCTGTCGGCAATCTTTGTGGGACACAACAGAGTAACAGCTACAACTTAAACACACTCACAACGTATGTCAATGATTGTTTATTTTACACGTGTACACAAACTTCCATGAAGTACATGTTGTAGTTTTAGTTTGGAATTAATCACTTGTGCAAGTGATAGAGTATGCACGCCTTAATGTACGCCTGAAGTTGAACCAATAGATTTCACAACAGTCCAATTCCTCACTTATCGCGTATGCTGAACTATAATGAAATATAATGTATAACTATCATAAAAGTGTTACTCAGCGGCGGATACAGGGGGGCGTGGGGGCGCACGCCCCCCCCCCCTTTTGCTTGAAAAAAAAAAAAAAAAGGAAAAAAAAAAAAATGGAAAAAAAAAACTCGAGGGGAAAAATAAGGGAGAGACAAAATTAAAGACAAAGGCCTTACCTGGTTTTTTTTAAAGCTACTAATATTCCATACCTCGTACACTTTTTTTCACCATTTTGTTGTTTGGTAAATTTTCACGCCCCCCCGTTTGGAAAATCCTGGATCCGCCCCTGTTACTCCAGCTTACCCCCCCCTCCCCCATTTAGACTGGGGTATTGTTTGTTCCTTGTTTTTTACACGCTGTATAGGCTATTTTTTCACCCATTCCAAGTTGCTGTTTTTGTGCTGTTGTGTAATGTTTAGCTCAATTTTGTTTCCCTCTCTTTGTATTTATTTCTTCTTTTTTTTGAGTGAATGAGGTTTTTATTGTATTGCTTTTAATTCATGGAAACCTGTTTTCTTGTAAGCATTCATAGCATAGTTGTTTTACTTATCTACATTTGATAAATATATTTTTCTCTTTCCATTGTTTTTTTAAGCCTATCTTTTATATATATAATTTTTTTAAAAGGGCCGATATGTAGTTTTTTTTTTTTTTTTTTTATCTGTAAAAATTGTCTTAATTCAGCCTCTGGCTGCGATGGCGTTTTTATCAATTAACCATTTCAATTCAATTCAATTCAATGTATTGGCAGGCCCAAGGTTTTTTCCACAAACGTTCTTAAAAACCACAACACAAACGTATAATAGGCCCAGGGATGGTCACTAAGTTCACCCACGAAGGAAGGAAATTTGCCTTCCTCTGTGGTTCACCCTACCAATGTTTGTGTGTACCACAAATTGATTGTTCAGATAATGCATTGCTACTCTGATTGGCACACATATAGCCATGTTTCCCCATAATCGATAATTTGAGGTCGTTCACAAGAAACTATTTGTAAATAAATATGCGGAGGTGGGTTATTGTCACCTCCAGTGCATAAGAATAAAAACGCAACATATATACATACATATGTTTTTCTCTTTGGAAAACCGTCGGACGAAATATGAACTAGCTTCAAAAACTTTCGCGCAATTGTGTTTGTAAACAATACCGTTTACAAACAAATGCTTGGTGTGAGATGTTTGCTCTGGAAGATTTGCAAGACAGAAAATGAGGATCCCATGACAATGTAGTGCCAATAAACTATACATTTATTGTGTTTCCTCTCCGTAGACCGCCATATTGGACCCTGACCAAGTTGGGAGCATGTTTCGACACCTATGGGAACAAAGACATTGGCTGTGCATTTAGTTTTGCGTTTTGTAAAGATCTTCCACTCGATGTTGGACAGAAACCAGGAGCTGGTGCTTCGCAAGTTTCTACACGAGCTGGATCACAACGACTTTTGCTGGGCGGTAGAAGTGCTGTTGTTCAAAACATCGCTGGTATGTTATTTTCCGTCGTTCATTAAGGAGCATTCAGGTGGGTGCGTAGAGTCGACTAGACTTAACTACCATCTGGAATTGCCATCCAACTTGCTGAGATCCTAAGATAATTTACTGCAGGATGATGACATCATAAACGTAAGATGGCGACATCCTGAGATAATGTCTCGGGGATGACGACTTCTTGAAAATAGTTTTTCGTCTTCCAGATACATTTTGTTTCGGATGATGACATCCTGAAAGATAAGTTAACTTGGGTTCTCGACATTTTCAGGGTGTTATCATCCCAAGATGGATTATCTCGGGAAGTCGACATCCTACGTTCAGTATGTCGACATCCCGAGATATCGGGATGTCGACATATTTCTTTCATGATGTCGCATCTTACTTTCACGATGTCGACATCTTAATTTACATGATGTCGACATCTTACTTTCATGATGTCGACATCTTACTTTCATGATGTCGACATCTTACTTTCATGATGTCGACATCTTACTTTCATGATGTCGACATCTTACTTTCATGATGTTGACATCTTACTTTCATGATGTCGACATCCTCAGATAAAATATAGCGGGAAGACGACATCTTACTTTAGAATGTCGTCATCACGAGATAAATCATCTCAGGATGCCGTCATCTCTTGAATTGTTGTTATGATGTAATCATCCTGCAGTGAATTATCTCAAGATCTCAACAAGTTTGATGTCATCTCCAGAGCTCCGTATATACGTAACCATAGTCGATCTAGATGTCATTGAAACACTGCATGGTTTGGTCCAACCGGGACTGTCTCTCAGAAGTCAACTCACCAATTACGTCACTTTTTCAAGATGGTGGTTAGCTAACGTGACGGAGAAAGTTTTGTCAAATTTTTTTGTTGCTCTCACACACGAAGTCAACTTCAAATCTCCAGAGTAGTTGTTACAACTATGAATGGTAGGTTTTTGCCAATAAAATATTCCAATCATTAAGACATTAATTACTATTGCACCATTATTATGCAAGTTTTTTTAACGGGCTATTACATTTGTTTCTGTTCACTACATCGTCGCTTTGTTGCCATTGACGATGGACGCGTTTGAGTGAAACACTAACCATACATGCGTTACTTGAATGACAAAATTGACTACATGTGTATAAGGTTGGCGCCCAAACTTGCTCTAGAATGCAGGTTAGAGTCTCATCATTAAGGTCAAAGTCCTTAAGCAAGACATTTTTACAATGCTGCTTTGTCTTTTGGGTGTGACTTTAAGTTGTTGATCATGGTCCCTTAATAGAATGTCTACAAAAACCTCAGAACAAATATTTTGTAAAGTAGGGGCTCCCTCAATCGTTTTCAAAACCCAATCGTTTTCAAAACTTCAATGGTCAAGAAATACTTGTTTTATAAAGACTGCTGTTATTGCTGTTTATCGTGCGTTATGTACCATGTACCATTATATATATTAATTGATTAATTTTTCGAAGTAGTGAAGGGACAGCAGATTCTCTGGGTGGAGAGTATGGAACCAAATCAACTAAAATCACTGACTTCCTTGAACCAACAGGGAAATCACCACAGCTTGTTATTTCCTTTGACAACGGAAATACTACAACGACATGTGGAACGCTTCATGTGGAGTTTAATTTGAAATGTAAACAAGATGCAATCTGGGCAATTCCTATAGCAGGCAACCCTGGCAGTCTACCCACTGACACTACCGTAGCATTGGATCAAGTTAACTGCAAAGTAAGAACTCCCTTGCAGTACGCTCTTATTTAACTTTTCTCATTGAATGTCCATACATACCAAAATGAATTTTCTTTATTTATTTGCTTGCTAGGAGCGGTACTAAGTAATATTTTAAGCTCAACAATTCATTAACATTTTTTACAGAACCGCATTTTTTTTTTTTTTTTTTAAGTCACGACGAACTGCATTCTACTAAACAGTCTTGTGCCGAGAACTTTGTGTTGGATAATGCCCGATGTTTTTCTTCTCTTTCTGGACGTTGGTGTCCTCTGCTCTGACTATCTACGGGGTGTCAACAACTTGATTTGCCTGGCTATAAAACTTGTATTATTTGACAAACTGTCATGATCATGAAAAGTCCAACCCCCAGAAAGGAAACTTGGCCTTACCTGGTGCCTTGGCTCACATTTTGTTTTATATTTGTTCCACCCAGTATACACTACAAAGCAACTACAGTGGAGCGTGCTCTACGCCGCCATCGGGTCTGAGTGCAGGTTCCGTTCTGATCATTATGTAAGTATTGGCGAACAGTTTAATATCCAGTCTATAGTATCCAGGAAAGATTGACATCTTTAGTGGGTCAAATTACTTTTCAATGTTGCACACAATTTACTCTTTTTGAATAATTGGCGAATCCTCCATTTTGGGAAGAGATGGGTATCATCACAGAAGCGGTATCGCTTATCCAGATCCTTGCGATAACACAGGCTTAACCCAGTATGGTTTTTGTTTTGTTTTGTTTTTTTTGGTTTTAATCCTTTGATTATCCTTCTCAGATTTCTTTGTTCAGTCGCCGCGTACCTTATCGGAGGAATATCATACAACCTGTATTCTGGAGCAAGAGGCTTGGAGCTAATCCCAAACTATGAGGTTTGGAAAAAATTTCCCAGTGACGTCATGGTATGTATTGCGTTCTGCCAAACATAAGCCCGGGCTAACAGATTGACAGATATTTATTTAAAAAAAAAGACAAACATAATACAAATCAATCACCAAGAAATATAACGTGGATCTCTAGTGGCCCGTTTTTTAAAACATCGGCTTAGGCTTGGTTGGGCTCCAGCTTAGGGACCGAAAGTGTACGTTTTCACTGATGGAGTGCAAGCCTTCGCCTAAGCCGTAGCCCAAGCCAGAGCCAGAGCCTAAGCTGGTTTGGACTGAACATCGTCACTGACTTTTCGCTGCACTAATAATAAACTAATGTTTGGGTAAGTGATACAAACGTACAAGAAGAACGATTTGGAGGATGGCGGTTCCACACAAACATTTCCGACAATTTTACTTTTCCGGACTCGCTTCTCAATACATTTGAAGTTGATTGTGAAAAGTGAACTTTTATATCAATATTGAAACGACGCTATTGCGACACCTGTCAGTATTAAACCTTACGATTTAAACCAATAGGATTTGAACTCACTGACGACACATTTAAAGTGAACATAGTACCTCATTGCCTAAAGTTTTTAGGCAAACTAAGTAAGAAAAAGGCATTTATATTCTGTGTGCGATGACTTGCCCTTGACAGCCAAGGCAATAGAAATGAAGATCGGCCCCTCGTAATTTAGAAATAAAATTTAGAAATAAATTGGCATGGATAGAATAATTTAGAACACCACCAGTGCATGAACTGACGTCACTACAAGTATAGCTTTAAAATCACGATTTATCCATATATTTATGAATGAATGAATTAAATTTGTGACAGGGTGGAGTTGGATTCGTATTTGGTATCATCACCTGCCAGAAAAACTCGACATCCGAGCAATACGATAATATCTAGAATCGTCCCTGGAGGTGTACGTTGGAGAAAGAAATAGAAGATGATCCTGTGTTTTACGGTTATTTACCGGCAAGCTGCGTCTAAACTCCTCCTAATGTTACGTTACAGCCACAAAGGTCACGTTGTGTTTTTTTACTCTTAATAACATTATTAATAATTGTTTTGTAAAAGTTAATTTTTTTGTACCCATTGCACAGAAATGCATTAATTTAAATTGCATAGAATGGAAGAAAAAATGTAAGAAAAGAAGACTGGTCGCTGGGCCAGTGCCTAAAACACAGTTGGAATACGTTTGTCCAATTATTAACAGAGAACCAATGGTTACTTTATAATATAGGCTTTTATCATGGTGCAGCCATTCAAATCAATGTAACCAGACCGAGGCTGGAAGGAGAAATAGTCTGGTTTGTTTTTGTACAATGATGTTATTAGCATTCATAACTGTTATTGGATGCAAGGAACATGACCAAGATAGTGGCAGCACAATAAAGGTCGATTACGTAAGCCTAACTAAGGCCGTCTCAGAATAAAAATGGCGGCTCCGGCTATGGCTACGGCTTGATCGCACTGAGGTATAGGACGTCCTTAGAAACAGCCATAGCAACATTCATAGCCGTAGCCGCCACTTTGGATACGGCCTACTCCTGCTAGCTGTAGAAAATGTTTTTAATATTTCAGGAGACTTTGAGAATTGTGATTTCTCAATTTAAAACGGTTAGGGCCTACGTTATGGTTGATTCCCGTCATTTTTCAAATGTTTGGACTCACATGGTACCAGGTAATTTGGGTTTGAACAAAGAAAAATTGACTGGAGCGGGACTTGAATTAACGATCTCCGGATTGACGTACCGGCGCTCTACCAACTGAGCTATCCAGCCCTATGTTGGCGGTCTCCCTATTAGTCAATATCTTTGTTCGGGGGTACCAGGTAATCACAAAACAGTTACTGACAATGTTTATTTTTATATTTAAAGCAAACTAATTGAGTGAAACAAAACAAATTTAAGAAAAATCATCTCAGCTTATAACATTAAGAATCAATATTTGAATTTTAAGTATTGCAATCAGTTTCGTCGTGTCTTTCTGAAAGTGATATGATTATAAAATATATGGGTTTTTTTTATAAAAAAAGAAATTGCTATTCATTATGAAAGGAGGCATAAACCTAGATCTGAAATAGATGCTAAATATATTTAGGTCTATATTATGCAGATTAATCGTCAAAATATGTTTTTAAAATTATTTCTTTTTAAGAAACTGCTAAATAAAAGACAGTTACAGGCTCTACTGTGAACAAAAAGTAAAACCAGTGTGAATTGTTCTATGGGCTTCTCAAGGCACTTTTGAAAACCTTTCTGCCAGTTTCCTTTCTAAATATTCCAAGGAATGCACCTCTACTAGGTTGTTCCAGAATGAGTAGGCCCCTAGACCAACTAAAAGTTTGAGTTCCTTACCCAACCCCAACTCCCCCCCCCCCATCCTGGCCCATCCATAGTTTCCTTTCTCTACGTTTTTATTCAGAAGCTTCGTAAGCAATTCAGAAGCTTCGTATAAAGCAGCGGCTAACTGGGGGGGGGGGGGGGGGCACCCGGGCCCTTCATCTGGACTATCAGTGAGTGTAAAAATAACCAAAGTAATTGTTACACTTTATAAGCTTTAATGTGATAGTTTTAGTATTTAAAAAAACTATTTATCCATTGGCAAGCAGACACTGTACTTATTTTCACAAGAGCGATGAAAATGGGTTTGTTAAAGATAAATTGAAACGGAAACTACAATTTCAATTGGCCAGAAGTGCCCCCTCCCCGGAAAAAAATGGTACACCCTCTTGTGTCCCCCTAAAATGTTACCCTAGTTTCGGCTCTGTCCGTAAGTTGTAACCCTTCTTTTTCCACCATGGAAAAAACAATTAAAAAACTCAACAAAAAAGAAAACAAAAACAAAACCCGAAACGAGAGCAAAAACAAAGCATTGTCTCATTAGTTGTCCCTGACCAGAATGTTTTTAATTCTGCCGCCTAAAACCGCGAACAAGCCCGCCCGCTATCGTCAATGTGTAGGTTGGCGTAAGTAAAATGGCAGCTTCCGTCCTTGCAGACGACCGCTCTAGACGATACGAAAAGATTGAATTTCTGGGCGAAGGGCAGGTAAACATCCAAAGTGTACTTACTAATAATACTAGTTCTACTTTTATCCGTATTCATTAACTTATGACAGTATTGTTGGTCGCAAGGAAAGAAAAACTAGTATGGCGTCCGTTCGGTGTGCAGGCCCATGGTCCATGGTCCATGTGTCAATGACACCTCACGTAGTTGCGATAATCGTAAACCTCCATCCTCCCGACGGTCGCAGGATGAGGTTACGATTATCGCAACTACTCCTCACGAGGTTCGTTCCGCCAGAAAGAACCTCACTGTCATAGTAACAGTTCTGTAGGAGGAACACCTCTCCACCTGCACACATCGAAACACACATCAACTCATCAGTACAGTCATTTGACCAGTTCGGGATCACTTTTTGAATTCACATTGTTTTTGGTTGCCATCTCTTTGACATTTTAAACAAAAAAGTTTATCAGTTTACCTAAACATGTTATAAAACTCACCAAGTATCCACTGACAAAAAAAAAAAAGTACTTTTGAAGAGGCTTTGAGAAAAGTATTGTCACCTGTTTGACCAGTTCAGGATCAGTTGATTCTATTCTGAATCAGTAGCTTGCCCTCTATTGCAAACCAATACTCCCATTCATAAAACTGTCTCTCAAGGACACAAACTTCACAAGTGTGTTGGCATGGACATGGACTTCCTTTCTCCAGAGAATTTCATGCAAGTGTATTCAACAGCAGTGCAAAAATCCAGCAACAAAAACACAAAACAACAGCAAAGGCAAATGAAAAGGTGAAGCACGCCTAAAAGCAACATTGACCTAAATATCTATTCTTACAGTCGCAATTTCCTCCTCCAAGTTTCATTTTCTCACAACAAAACAATATTCCTACAAGAATTTGTTGAAGAAATGTATCTTAAAAGCAACAAATAAACTTTCGACTGCAGCAGTAAGATTTTACCTCACTGAGTGCGGCACCATTTGACGCAATGAGAGATGCTGAGAAGTGAGTGATCCCGAACTGGTAAAGGGTACGATGCCCCCCAAAAGACGATTTCAGTAATTTCGTCTCCTCAAAAAAACAAGACGACTGCTCAGTATTTACCTGAAATATTTGTTACACATTCCAAGCATTTAACATAAATTTTATTCGCCCTGGCGTTCAAATTTTTAAAGGTGAGAAGTTTTAACAGCGTTTTTCAACCAACATTTTTTTTAAAAATAATGATCAAAATCGCAGACAAACTTCAAGAAAATGGCCATAATTTATTTGTTGATGAAGTTTGGAACCTTATTTTGGGTTTGTTGGTTTATTGCATGTTATTCTTCACATGTATCAACAGAAATTTGTAATGTCAGAAGTAACTTAATTATGGGGTTGTTGCAAAGTTGAAGTGATCCCGAACTGGTCAATGATCCCGAACTGGTCAAATGACTGTACTCTCATGCAGTTAAACAACACTCGGTTTCGAAGATTAGTATTGCGCACCTTAGTTATGAACAACATTATAAATTATAAGAAAACATTAAAACAATGTTGACAATGGTGATTGGTGGAATCCAAAGCAATTATAATTTATATATAATATAACCAGTCAAGCCATGGATGGAGATGTGCTGGACCTGGTCTGGTGTAGGGTCTTTTTTTCCATTCTTTTTGTCCCCCTTGTCTTTGCCTTAGTTAGACACTCTGAAAGTGAAAGTGAGTTAGTCACACAGTTGGGGTTAGCCCAACAAGACAACGAACATAAGAAACTTTAGCCTTCACCACATTCACTTACTTCCAAGTTTATTTTGGATGGTGTGTATACGTTGGGTGCGTTCTGTCGATTTGCGTGAGAGCCTGATCGCGCTGTGCTATTGGACAGTCATGCAAAAGCGCTGAAAGTGCGACCAGTCGATCATGTCACAAGTTCCGTGCTGCGCAATTGACGGACCACCAAACTCACCTAACCCTACCCCTTATCCCTACCCCTGCTCTACTCCTAGAACTATTCACAATAACCAACGGTTTGAGTATAAAAGATAAGCCATTGATTATTGTGGACTAGTGTTGAGCACAGTTCTAATACTATTGAATACCAGCTTAAGACATGTCGTGGACCAGCGTTGCACGCAGCATACCAGTGATACAAGCGACGGCGGCCATTTTTGTTATCGGAAGGCGACGATTCTGAATAAACGATGGGAATTTATCATTTTTTGCACCTTTTTTTTGCGGAGTGGATTTTCTGGACCCACCCCGAGCTCACTGTGAAAACAATAAACACATAGAGCCTAATTTTGGCGAGCTACGTTTTCAAAAGAGAAGTCCAGGTGTATTAACGTGAAGGGGAAAAAGTTTCGAATAGGATTTTGTACATGATGACCTATGAGGGTCGGGGAGACGATAGCGGAACGAACCGAATAGTTCTAGGAGTACCCCTACCCCTACCCCTACCCTCACCCCTACCCTTACCCCTACCCTTAACCCTACCCCTACCCCTAACCCTAACCCCAACTCCAACTCCAACCCTAACCTGAACCCTAACCCATCAGATCGACTGATCGCGCAAAACCAAGTCCTGCATGATTGACTGAGATAATGCCCTTCTTTCCCCATAGCTAGCTGCATGGTTGCTCAACAGCGCAAGTCTTGCCTTGCACAATCTGTCAATGCCGCAAACATTCCCTAGCGCAATCGCCTGATTGCTGCTTAATCGACTGATGGTTGCACGAACAACTCAAAAGTAGATTAGTAGAATAGTATAAATCTAGTAGAATAGATTACTCAAAAGTGCAGCGAGATCGGGCAATCGCACAAATTGACAGAATGCGCCAATCACAGTACTCACAAAATTTTTCTGGACTAGCCCGTGGTGGAAGTTTTTTTTATGCCTGGAACGCCCTCAGTTTTTTGCTGTTAGTTGGATGGCTGATGTGAATATCCACCCAGACATTGCATTGTGTTCAATGCTTTTCGCTTCATTTTCTTCAATTGCTTCGCCAGGTGTTGTTTCATTTTAAAGACAAATGCAATTCTGTACCTTTTTCAGTGATTGTCGACAGACTGTTGATTGAATGTTTGAGTTTTTATATGACAAGTTGGGTAGAAATTACAATCTTGCTTGCCAGGAAATGCCCCGGAATGCAGAAGGCTACACTTTTTGTAAACAAGGTGACATGATCTTTTTGTAAGTTATTGAACACACTTTCTTTACAGTTTGCTACGGTGTACAAAGCCAAAGATACAGAAGACAAGAGTAGAATTGTTGCTGTTAAGAAAGTAAGTTTATTCACTCACAAGGGCAATGGTTTCTGAAAAGATTCATACTAAAAATTCTCGTTATTTTGTGTGAAACTGAGAGGTCCATGGGTTAATTCTGGACTGACATTTGCTGAATGTTCTACTGAGAAGCAGTTCCTGAATTGTGGGCTATTTTTCACTCGAATCACCACCTCCTTATTGTGTAAAGTCTTACTTTACTGTTCACAGAAGGAACAAACAAGTTTTCATTGCAAATTTAAAAGAAAATATTCTTGCTTAAAAAGCTAAAGTCTTTTCAGCCAAGCATGTGTAAGAATTTGTATTTGATTCATTTCTAGATAAAGCTAGGTCACCGGAGTGAAGCTAAAGATGGTGTCAATAGAACTGCTCTCAGAGAAATTAAACTACTACAGGAGTTAAAACATGACAACATAATTGGAGTAAGTTGAAACCAAATTGTTAGGAAAAATAATTCAATTTGATCGGTAAAAAGTCAAACAGAAAAGGGGTATTGTTAAGTCTCTACTTAAAAGCAGAAACAATTTTCCTGAAAAGTATTTGTCTGGAAAAAACTACCATAGTTACAGTGTGAGAAACATTTCCAATTAAAGTCAGTTCTTATTCACAAAAGTCCTTACTATAAGCTGTTTTCTTCAAAACGAAACCATCTTCCCCAAAAAACTTTTCAGAGGTTGGTTGGGAATGAATGGTTCAGTGAAACTAAAGAACTATAATGAATTAGTCTGAAGGGCTAAAACGAGATACACTACTTAACAGTTAGGGTCATAGATCGAATCCATCCATGTTTAGCGAGGTGACAGCGGGTAACAACCGCATTTCTGACTGCAGCATTCACAAACAGACACCAACCCACAGAAATCTTAGAATCGATTCATGCATGAACCGTTTCTCAAATTCAAAATGTTTTCGGGTGAACAAAATATCAAAACCATATTACTTTGAAGGGAATCCTTTCTAAAAAATAGTTTATACTATCAACAGCTGCACTTCTCCTGGCCAAGTAGGTTTTTATGGCCATGAAGTTTTGTAGTAGTTACCAATCTTTGATGCTACCTGTAAGACAAACTTAACAGTTCAGTCTATTAATTGCTGACTGGCACAACACTTATCATTGATGATTTTCTTTTTCTTTATTTCTCAGTTATTGGATGTATTCGGCCATAGATCTAACATCAGTCTGGTATTTGATTTTATGGACACTGATCTGGAGGTGATTTTATACATTTTCTGTTATATTTAGTAATTATAACTCAAGAACTCTTGAGAGCAGGGGTGGTTGTTGTGGTGGATTGAGCTTGGTGGGCTACATATCTTGCAGCACAAGCAGCATACTCCCAAGGGAGCTGAGATGGTTTAAGGAACGGAATAAATGGCCCAGTGACCAGGGGTAATCGTTTTTGAGCATGACTGCTTTACAAGAGAAGTCACTGTTATTGTTCTTAATATGAGGAGTATTTATTTCTTTCTTACAGGTGATAATCCAAGATAACAGTCTAGTCTTAAAACCAGGAGACATTAAAGCTTACACGATAATGACCTTGAAAGGACTGGAGTATTTACACAGACATTGGATTCTACACAGAGTAAGTGAAGATAATGTTCAGCTATGACCCTCAATCATGGCCCGGGCCCAATTTCTTAGAGCTGCTTGAGCACAACAATTTGCTAAGCACAATAACATTTTGCTTAGCAGAACAAGGTTACCAGCCAAACTAACATGTCACGTGTACAATTTGTGACTTGTATCCTGCTCATTTCTGCTTAGCAGGAAATTGTTTAAAGCATTATTTTCTGCTTAAGCAGAAAACAACACCACAACACCACAACACCACAACACCCTGTGCATTTTTATGCCTTTCATTGATTTATCAAATTTTTATTTCTATTTATCGTCGTCTTTGTTTAAATGTATTTGTGTACCCCCGTACTGCGGTGGTGCTATTTTATGTCTTTTAACAATATTTTTACCTTGTAATGCCACATAATTCAGCTTTGTGCTGCCAGTTGGTTTTGTAATAAAAATGAATGAATGATTGAATGAATGAATGAATGAAAAGCAGCTCTATGAAATTGGGCCCTGGAAGTTTTTTCACACGGCGGAGGGCCACTTCTCTTAAGTGAAGAATAATTCAACAAGAAAATTGTACTCTGATTCAATGTAATGCACATGACATCATGGGAGAAGGACGCCCCCGCGAAGAGGTCAAAAGAAGCTGTGCGTGCATAGCTGTGCGCTTTCGTTGATGTCATCATTGTTTTACCCTCTAAGATGGCAACAGGATGATGTCAATGCTTTAGATCCATCAATGTCAAGAATAGGACTCAAAGCTGCTGAAACAAGCTGATTAACAAAGCAAGCTGTGTCGTCATGATCAAAGCAGGCCTGTGGCTGGACCTGGACTCTCTTCCCAGTTACTGCACTTGCTCACCCTCCCTCAGTATCATATCTATGGAGAGGGCACGTGCAGTAATGGCTGAGAGTTCATAGTTCCATGTACAGCCACAAGCCTGTTTGATCATGACAACCGGACACCTTTAATTATGCTGTTTATGTAACAGATATTGCAAGAGAATTTCTGCTAGGAAAACAGAGATGAGAAACAAGTCTCAAACAGGAGCGTGATATGGATTTTTGTTTTGATTTGAAATGCTGTTGTTGTTGTTTTTTCTGTCATGATTTTCTTTTGCTTTTCTCTCCTGAAGGATATGAAGCCCAATAATCTACTGATTGATACAAGAGGTGTTCTGAAGATAGGAGATTTTGGTCTGGCCAAGTTCTATGGTAGTCCTAATAGAGTTTACACACATCAAGTCGTTACAAGGTGTGTACCAATACACTCTACAGCCCTTGTTACACCACACAAATTTCCTGGGAAATTCCTGTGAATTTGTTTTTGACCTATTCACACTTGAATTACTAACCCTGGCAAACTCCCAGAAAAAAAGCTTTTCCTGGGTAGTTACCCCTGCTTGGGAGTAGGGTTGAGGGAGATAACCCTGGGGTATATTTCCTAGGAATCGGCGCGGCAGTGTAAAAAGGGCCTATTTTTTTCTTCAGTTTTCTTGGTGTTACCACATTTTTAAATGAATGTCAAATATTAAGATTTAGTTGAAATCAGTGGTTGTATGATACTAGAATGTATTTTATGTTTAATAGATGTTAATATTTGCATTGGGGATGAAGAATTTAATTTGGTTTTTCTCTTACACCGATGTGTATTAAGCACTGTGTGCTCAGTGCTCAATTAAAAGTATTTTATATTCCCTTGTTGGGGTTCCGATTTATCTGTATTTTCTTTTGCATCCGTGTTGTACTGCACAAATGCCTGTGGTTGGACTATCCCATGCTGTACGTTGCTGTAACTTTTTATTCAAAGGGGCAGGAATAAAGTGTTATTCAAACTGGTCTTTTGTCACCAGGTGAGCTCCGTGTGTAGTGGTTCAGACATCTGGACCCAATTTCATGGCGCTGCTTAAGAATTTTTCGCTTACAAACCCTTATGGTATGAATCCCACCCAAGGTTCCGTTGAAGGTCATGGGTATGAATCTCACCCAAGGTTGAAGGTCATGGGTATGAATCCCACCCAAGGTTGAAGGTCATGGGTATGAATCCCACCCAAGGTTGAAGGTCATGGGTATGAATCTCTTCCAAGGTTGAAGGTCATGGGTATGAATCCCACCCGAAGTTAAAGGTCATGGGTATGAATCTCACCCAAGGTTGAAGGTCATGGGTATGAATCCCACCCAAGGTTGAAGGTCGTGGGTTTGAATCCCACCAAAGTATCTGTTAATTTTGTCTACAATACTTATTATACATTGTGTAGGACAAAACTAATTCATAATGTTCATTATCCCAAATACTGTAATGACTTTTGTGTCTGTTCTTTGTAGGTGGTACCGCTGTCCGGAGTTGTTATTTGGAGCTCGTATCTACGGTGTTGGTGTGGATATGTGGGCACTTGGATGCATTCTTGCTGAGCTTCTCCTTCGAGTTCCCTTCCTACCTGGAGAGTCCGATCTAGATCAGCTGACTAGAATATTCCAGACTTTAGGAACAGTTACTGAAGAACAATGGCCTGTAAGTTATTATTCTGTACATCATCAATACCCTAGTAATGAAACCAGGGGACTCTTTAAAGCACCTAGCACTGAGACCCATAGGCCTGAAGAAACCTCTACAGAGAAGACGTTGAAGAAATGTCTGTTTTAGATGTGGGAGGAAAACCCCAGCTGGGGGGGGGGGGGAGAGAACCCATGTAATTAGGAGGGACTGAAAATCCAATCCAGATGCAAGGTTCCGGTACGTATTTTGAACCAGGGTCGCAGAGGTCAGAACTGATAGGCAGAGAAGAAACCACTGTTGAGTTCAAATGACTCAAGTAATGGTTTTATATATGTTAAAGACCTCTGCGACCCCATAGAGGTCAGAGGTGACAGGCAGGGGAGAAACAATTGTGAGTTAACAAAACTCTTTTCAATATTAGTAATGGCATGATTTATACAAAGATTTCATGACCTCTTCCCTCTTCCTTGAACTAGTACTTTATCAACATTAATCTCATGCTTTGTTCCTTCCTGCAATCATTGCTGCATATTAAATAATAATAATAATAATAATAATACTGTCAAAGATGTCCAAATGTGACCCCCCCCCAAGGCCAAACTCGTCTGATCTCATTTATATTCCATAATCAGGGAATGACTTTACTACCAGACTACATAGAGTTTAAGAAGTTTCCTGGCACACCCCTGATGGACATCTTCTCAGCAGCTACTGATGATCTACTTGAGGTCTTGGCTGCTTTACTTTGTATCAATCCATCTAAGAGATACACGGCTTCTCAGGTAGTCATCCATTAATTTATCATTTAATTTTTCTTACTCACGAAGTACAATTAGTACAACAGTACAATTAGTTCCAATAACAGGATGAATAGGAAAGAAGGAGAAATGTTAAATTTTAGATGTGGGAGGAAAACCCCAATGGGGAAAACCCCCACGAATTCAGGTAGGGATTGAAAACCCAATCCACATGCAAGGCTCCAGGTCTGAGTTGGGATTTGAACCGGTGTCATTAAGAGGCCGTTCAGACACAGTACTAAAGTCGGTTTAACTCATGGTTCAACCCGATCGAGTTCAACTCTGTGTGTCTGAACGGTTCTAAAGTTAGACCGAATCGGGTTTAACCCGGAAAAGTTAGACCGTCGAGCTGGGGGGGTTTATCTTTAGTCCGGATCGGGTTTATCTTTTAGCACTGTGTGTGGACAGAATAAAAAAGACCACATCCGGTTTAACTCACAACAGATGAACTGCTGACCCACAGGATCGTTATGCAACACATATGAATGGATAAACACAATGGTTTTTGTGTTGGCATAACGGGGTCGTGCTGCTGTTTGACCTCTTAAAACCAAAGATAAACCGTTTCGGGTTTAACTCCATGTTGTCTGAAGGCAAGGTGTTTTTTTTTTAACGACTGCCCCCCTGCTGGTCATAAAGTTAGACCGTTTTGGGTCTAACTTTAGTACTGTGTCTGAACATGGTCAAAGAGGTGAAAGGCAGGGAAAGGAACCACTGAGCCAATCTGGGCCCAATTTCATATAGCTGCTTAATAAGCAGAAGATATTGCTTAACAGGGTTCTGCTATTAAGCAAAAATAAACAGGATACCAGTCACAGAGGGTACATGTGAGATGGTATTTGGGCTGGTAACTTTATTCCGGATATAGCAGAAATGTTTTGTGCTTAGCTACTTTTTGTACTTCAGCGGCTCTATGAAATTGGTCCCTGATCTTAGATCTAGAATCTAAATTTAGAAATCAGTTTGAATGAAATGTCTTAAAAATAAGTGTTCAACTTGTAGGATTTGTACTTTTGTTGTGTTTAGTTTTTTTTTTCGTGTATTTTTTTGATGGTCTGAAATCAAATTTTATTTTTCTACTTCTCTTCGACGAAGAATTTGTATGTCACATTTAGCTGCACTTTTACCTCATTTGTCACACTGCCTGCTGAGTGCAAAAAAATCACCAAACAGGTTAGAGTGATTTCTGTCATGTGATGTTTATCAATTGATGGAGCACCTGTCTCTTTGCATCTTTCTCAAAGAATAGACTTGTGGAAGTCTGGCACGTATTCAAAAATCTGGGACCAATTAAAGTGAGCAAGTTTGTTTCCTCTACGTGTGAAATTAATGTGCTAGGGAGCAAAGTGGTCTCCAAAATATTCAAAATATAGGGATAAGCGCGAGACTTGCATGGTCTGTAACCTTTATTACTCTGATCACAACTCTATCTTGCAGGCGTTAAAGATGAAATATTTCAGTAACAAGCCAGCACCTACTCAGGGTCCGAACCTACCCATGCCTGGGGCACCAGCAGCCGTCTTCAAAGAACAGCAACTTACAAGAGCAGGTGTAAAGAGAAAACAGCCAGAAGATTCAGGTAACCAACAAATCACTGAGGCCAAATCGCAATCAAGTGACTTTGGCTACGGCTGTGGCCATTGGCTGCAGCGACAACGTTGAAGTATAAAGCCGTGTTCGCATTGGATTAATGTTTTACCGAGACCGTGGTTAACATTCCAATAGGTGAAACTTACCAGCGTCCGCACTTGGATTATTGACGTGGGTAAACTAACCGACACGACCGGTAAAACTAACCGACCAACTTAGGACAGACACAAGAGGGCGCTATTGCCGTGACCTTTGACCGGGATGCATGACAGCGAGAGTGCAACCGAACTTCCGTCCGTGTAAATTACATGTGCGTGGGATTTGTAAATACTTACATAATACGTGTACACTACGTGTGGCGCGGCGGGTCGGGGGACAGGATGTGGCTTTTTACCGGGACGGCTTTTACCCAGATCGCGTTCACACTGGACTTTTCAACTCGGTTAAACTGACCTGGTCAATTTAACCGGGCAGACGTCGGTCGGTTAAACTACCCATTCAGGTCGGGTAAGTTACCTGGGAGGGAAACTTCCTGGGCTGTTCGCATTGGACTTAAAATGGTTAAGTTACCCATTTGCCAGTTAGTTTACCCAAAATAAGGCCAGTGCGAACAGGGCTTAAGACTTTTTGGTGTACAGCCATAGCCACTGTCCAGCCAGTAATTCAGACACAACCTGAGGACAAAAAAAGGAAACATATGCACCATGCACCACTCTCAGGCAATGAGAGGTTTTACTTTTATCGCAGTGAGGGCGCTCTTGGAGCTCTTGGAGCTCTTGGAGCTCTTGGAGCTTGTGACGTTATATGCAAGGGGTCTGAAGAATCATAAGCCCTCATGATCATGGAATGCACAAGTTTGTTAGAATCGAAATGAGGCTAGAATTCAAAGTAGTCTGATGCCTAAAAAGTGTTAAACATTGATTTCAAGTTGACAGATAAAGGGCTATGCCAGACTTCATTATTACATGAGTGATAGCGGGGCAGAGGGGGAATATTTGGGGGAGCTGTGTTAATATCAAAATGGCCGCCATTGCTTGTTATCGTACCTATATTATTTCCGAAGACAAATCTGTGATGGCCCTATATATAGCAAAATACCTTGCACATTCAATGCCCTTTTTAAATTTCTCTCTTTTTCCACAACCAACGTGCCTCACTATTTATACTTTTTACATTACTAGCAAAATTCAACTTTTGATTTTGTCCCTGTCTTTTAAAGTTGTTTTCTTGTTGTGCGATCTTCATTCAGGTCGATTAGCAAAGAGGCTTGTATTCTGAAGTCCAGCAGGAAGAGAACTGGAATCGTGGTGAGTTCAGTTAGTTCAAAATCAAATCAATCTTGCACCATGTCCCAAAGGGTATTGGCTTCACATATTTTCACTCTCTCCAGTCCTGCTTATCTTGTGCTTTTCGGCGTTCCAAGTAGAAGGTGCTGGTATCAATGATGTCATTTCCCCATCTCTTCCCTGGCCTACCCTGTTGGTTTTTTTTCCCCACTGACTGTTTCTAGTAGGATGAGTTTCGGAAGTTTGCTGTTTTCCGTTCTCACTATGTGGCCAAACCAGGCAAGTTGGGTCTTGTAGATGATTAACGGTGGGTTACCACCAGCCGATACTCTCCTCCACACCTCTTCGCTTTGCAACTTGTCAAGCCAGGCGATGTCCAGGTTTTTTGAGATGGCAGCACATACGGAAGGCCTGTAATTTATTTTGTTCTGCCTACCTGATGGTCCTTTGTTGAACCATATAGATAGGTTTGCCATGATTTCATCTTATTTAAAAGGTTGTTCATTCATGAGATTAACTGAAAGCCTACTATGGACTTCATTTATCTGGAATCAGTGTGATATTCACTATGTGTGACTTTCAGCTGTGTGTGATAGTCACGTAGTGTGACAGTCACTTTTCGGTGTGACAGTCACTTTTCGGTGTGACAGTAACTAGTGTGACCATCATGTACCGGTAATAGGTACATGTCTGTACTCCAACATAAACGGTGTGAAATGCGTGCTGAAAACTCTTGTAATTTGTTGAGTGACTTCACAGGCTCTCTGACTGAATGTATGCATGTGTGACCATCATTAATGTGACAGTCACACTTGCAGTCGCATTCATGACGGTCACACTTGCAGTCATTCAGTCACCGTCATTAATGTGATCAACTGTTTTATGTGCCTCTGGAAACACTAGAATTACTGAGTGATATTCAAAGATTCTTTTGCCACTCTACATCTTGTGTGACTGTAGCTTGTGTGATCTCCATGAGTATCTGCCTGTCGTGATGCTTTGTTGTAGCCTCATCAAATGAATGCGTGTATAAGATGAGTTTGAGCATGTAAGAAAGTTTTCTCAAGCAAACTAATGGAATTTGCCGATTGATTCTCAGAGGTCAGCACTATAGATTGCATCAAGTGTGATCATTACTTGTGTCAGTCATAAAATGAGTTATATACTCATCTAAGCATGGTACACGAAGAATGTACAGCCAACTTGTGGAATTACAATGGTGATAAAAAAACTATAATTAGTAAACTGTCGGGTACAGCTGTGATTAAAACTCTTATGGGAGAAGTGTTGGCTCTGAGAAGAACCGGTGTGGTCTCGACGTTTCGAACAGGATACTCTGCTCGTCTTCAGGGAAAAACACCTCTCCCAATGGAGTTCTACACAGAGTAAACCTACAAGTTTACCAGTTATAGTTTTTTCTTATGATCTATACCATCCAAAGCTTCAAATATAATTTATAACAGTGATATTCAACGTCCCTCTTCCAAAAAAAAGCAACCACTAGAATGTGAATCACTGTTTTCCGTTACTGTTACAACGCTAAGAACTGTTTACCCTTTGATACAATGGCATGTGTTCTCTGTGACTGTGTTTGGGATCCTCACCAAACTGAATAAAATTTGACGATCACTCGTACTGTTACTCGTACGTTATGTTTTACCTTTTCTTGAATGTGCACCAATGGAAGACATCCACAGAGAAACTCTATTATTGAAAGCAAGCGCCATGAGCACTTTCGTGGATACCGACGCTATAGAAGACGTCATTATTATTATTCAGTTAGAAAACACATTGTTCCCTGTTCCTTGGTCTTGGTCTTGAGATTTGTTCATTGAAACAAGAAGCTGTAGGAGGACTTTGTGAATGTCATAAGGCTCTGTCTGTTATGATTTTGTATCTCTCCTATGTCTTGATGACTGTGTCAACCTACACGATGCTGCTGCTATAGGCAACAGTCACAGCCATTACTAAACCCAATCACTTCAAACACAACCCCAGACATTGTATCTAGCTGTTACTGCAAATGTGACATCAACGTTGTTCTTCTTTCATCACAACAAGTTGCAAAACTAGTCCGAGGTCAACTTATTTCCAGACATGAAACGTGTCAGCAAACAACCTGAGATGAGTGATCGCATATGTTTTCTGTTGTCCCCTTTTCAACAACTTTTAAAGTTCAGCTCTCAGTAAGCTACAATACTTACCTGAGCCATGTCTATAAAGCCATGCTTCCAAATGTCGTTCAGCAATTTATTTTTTGCTAAACAGAAGTTTGTTGTAATTGTTCATTTTGTTTTTCTTTGAAGCCAATTTGTTCCGGTGTGAAGCAATTTGTAGTGAGCTTGACTCCTCGATGAACTGCTGATGACATTCATCCAGCATTTAGCAAACGGCTGGTTGGTATCGGAACCCAATTTCATAAACGTGTTAAGCAGAAAAATACTCCTTAGCAAATATTTGCTTTGCTAAAAATGATGGGGGTAGTAGTTACATCAATTTATGGATTCGGCTGGTAACCTGTTTCTGCTAAGCCTGTTTTTTTCTGTGCTCGGCAAGTTTTTTGTGCTTACAGGCTTTATGAAATTGGGTCCAGGTCTTAACTCAATTTGGGTTCGAAATGTTCGAAGAGATACTTGTGGTAGATACAGACCATGCAGGTTAAAGCCAGTGTATTTGATTGCTGTTTTATCTTTATCAATACGGCATGTTCTCACTGTTGATTTTTCAGTGAGAGCGAACAAATCTTTTTCAAATACATGGCTAGGATGTCCACATTTAACTCATTTAAGTGGATGCTCTTCTTTGGTCAGTTTTAGTTTCTTGAATATCCGAAGGAGAATCTCATCATTGTTGAGAATTTACATTTTCTAAATCCACTCCTCATAATATCAAGATTGTCTACATCTTACCTCAGATCAATAACTTTGAAGAAATGAAAATGGGGTGGAAAAATCAAGCAATGGTGAAGAGTTTGTTTCATTAAAACAAGTCTTTGTAAAAATCCCCCATATCAACCCTTTCCTTGCAAGGGTCAAGGACCTGTCATCATCCTAAGGTTACACAAAAGTGTACTTTCAAATATTGATTTACCATCTTGTCATCAATCTATTAGCAATGTTACTTTACCTTGGAGTCTAATGTCTCATGTCATCACATTATATCAGTCTTTAAAATTTGATTCATAATGCAAAAACTTTGGAACACCAGTTGTAGTGACAGTTTCAAAGTCATTGCTGTTTCCATCCCTTTGCCGTCGTCTTAATGACTGACATCCTGTCTGAATCCATCCCGATTCTTCTAATTGGGGCAAACTTTGATGAATAACGTAACATGTGTAGATTTACTGAGACAAGCCTACTCAATTTACTCTTTTCTGAATTATATAGCTCTTTAGTTTTGCCCTTCAGGGGAAACGGAAGAAAAATCAACTCAATTATGAAGGGATAAACTTTTACCAGGAAAAAAGAGGCCAGCATTTGCTTGTATTTTGGGTAATTATTTCTAGGACATTGAGTGGAGTCCCAAATCCTCCAAAACTTTATTCAACTGTGAAACAAATATTGCAGACTGCTACCAAGTAAGCCTTACTACCAACCAAATGGTATTTGCCTGACGTCTTGACCCCAGCAGGGTCTTTCTCAAAGCCTTTTAGAAAGACTCTGCTAGGGTTGAAATGTCAGGCCATTACAACAGCAGGACAGACTTTATTTAACATTCGGAATGTTTCAAAGGGGTTTAAGGACATTTTAGAATACAAACTTTTGTATGAAAGCCATGGAATAAATTATTTAAGTATCAGCTGTCATTGTAATGTTATTGGGTATTGTTCTTGTCCATGTGGCCATCCTGATGGTGTGAAGGGCGCCCTCTACAGCTTATATTTGTCCAAGATAAAAGGTTATACATGCTTGACAGTACAGTGGAGATCACATCCTTTTTCATTAGAGCTTTATAAACACAGAAATTAGCTTAGCACAGAACAATTTTGCTACAGTTATGTAGTCAGAGCCAGATCCAAAGCCAAATGCTGCAGCCAGAGCCAGATCTTAAGCCAAATGATGTAGCCAGTGTTTAAGAAAGCCGCAATTAATCCAATTAATCCAAGTTTTATGTACTTGTTTGGTAGTCACATAAGGCAATTTTTGTAATGTAGCTTAAAAGTTTACTTTGTAAATTTGTAAGAATTATAGAGACGCTGAATAAAAAGGTATATAATTGAGAAACACATTTTATTATTGTACTTTTTTGTCTTCGGTTTTCAGGGTTTCAGGAAGTGTAACTGAACAGATGTAATGAAACATTCCATTTAGAAAAGGAATGAATCTTGTAGCATCACAAGCTAGACAATAAAAAAGTAAACAGGGAATTGTTATTTAAACAAATTTCCGATTGGTGAAGAATATTACAAAAATGTTAATACTCTATCAGTATCTTTAATCATTACAAGAATCAATGTAAAATATCCTTGTCGGATATGAACTTGCATTTAATGTCAACCTCCTATAAAATAAAAAAAGGAAAGATAATAATGTTAAATATCCTCGACAGTTATGAATTGTATCTCTACCTAATCTTAATACATCAATAGTTAAGTCATGCCTCGTGTTTTCCTGTGAACAATCCAAGTTGTTACCCTGAGATGAAGGTTTCTTACACTCAAAGCCTGTTTGCACCTGTTTATTATACAGTCCAGTGCTGAATTCTACAAACAAGATCAATTAAGCTTCTAGATTTAACGAGGATTGACTGAAAATCTGAATGGACGGGAAAACAACTAAAATGACAGACAGTTTGAGAAATCTTCAATTTCCGGCGAAGGGAGATGCATCCTGCAAATCTAAGACGGATTGTCTCAAGTCATTCCTTAATCCTTTTCATAGAGAAAGTCAATCAACAAGTGGAAACTTACACTACAGTTGCTCCACTCTGTCTATAGCTTTGTCTCCAACACTCCTCAGTGAGGGGACATCTTCGTGTGGCATAACCCTGCATTGATTACATAAGGATGACGTGCCGAATCTCCCAAATGAGGTTTAATTTTTCAATATCATATTCTTATCACCTTTAAGGTGTAATCTTGTTGAGAAATTCCTTGGACACTTTGGTGGATAGAATTATTTCTTCTGACTGTAATTTATTGGCTATTGAAATAACAAACCTTTATGCCAAAATGTGAGGATTGCTAGCTTTGTCTTCAATAACCTGAGGTAAGAAAACCAAATGTGAGAATAGAACTTTTATGTAGAAAAGTTGTAGTGTCAGAGGAGAAACCAGACATTCATTTTTAATTAATTTTTTTAAATTTATATTAATTTGTTTATTATTATTGTTTTAATTTTTATTTATTTATTTTAAAAAAAAGTGTGGGGAAGGCAAGCGGGGGCTATTCAATGTAGGTTTTTTTCTTCTTTTTTTATTCAATGTATTGAACCATTTATTTGTGCCCTTTTTTGATCTCATGTAGGGGGAGGGTTCTGAGCTGGTTGGGGGGGGGGGTTACACCTCTGTGAAGTTTGCAAACCTTTACTTAACATGCAAACAGCTATTTGATTAAATTGGTATGCTTCATTCAAAGTTGGGCAGGAATATTTTTTTTTAATCACCTGTAGAGTGTCAGCTAAAGTCAATGGTAGACCTGCCAACTCTCATGTTTTTTGCAGAAGACTCCTGTACTTGACGGGACTCTTCTGACGTCACGCAAACACTCAGCATCTCCCAGATCCCCAATCGTCCGATGGAGATCGAAATAAAAAGTACTAGCCTAAGTTCCTAAGTTCTTAAGTTCCATTGTAGCTACTTAAGATAGTAACCTTGATCTATGGGAAACGAAATAACACAAAGGTAAAGCTAACCAAACATATAGTACTTAACCAGTGTAGAGTTGAGGGTTTTAATGGAAGTAAACAATGTGCTAATCAAGGTCTGTTGCTGGCAGAGTGTTGGTTGAAATCCTGTCATTGTGTTGTAGCTCTTAGATTGACATGTCAATAAATCATTTACCCTTTGTATATGCAAAATGAAGCTATAAATCTAGTGTTTTACTGTTTTAGGATAAATGCAGCGTTCTCCATTAACAATGGTCCGCTGGCCAAATACCAGTTAAAACACCCGAGGACCAGTCAAAATACACTCTCACTGGTCAGCTGGATAGTTCAGTGTTGAAAAGAATCCCTATTTCATTTGTAATATTGACAAATGAAAAAGCTAATGGACTAGTGAAATGACAAGCTAACTGGTCCTGCAGCCAGTTACTAGAAAAAGGTTCAGGACAAACCCTTAAATGGTCCACATTAACCCAGAAAACCCATAATGGAAGAGCATAGTAACTATCTCCTGACGATGACTAGAGCAAGCTAGTCGAAACGTTGAGACCAATTAAGAACTCACTCCGCAGCAGTGAAGTTAATAACGAGAAGTCCCCTCGATTCTATCCACTAAGCGAAAGTAGTAGTCCCGGCCGATTTCCTACCTTCCGCCCAGGTAGTAGCTAATAAGCTGGACAGTTTTTTTCAGAACTAAGTAGTCTCCCGAAGTAGTCTCCCGAAGTAGTCTCCCGAATTCCAATCTACTCCGCGGCAGTAGAATAAAAAGCAAGACCTAGTTCTCTAGGAACAAATCTACACAGCTAGTAGATATACGCATGGTGTTACCGCAAACCGGTACATTGATACCTCGCCATACAAAGCCTCAAAAAGTATAGACTATAGCCTTGATGTTTCTTGTTCAAATTGGGAGTTAACCATTTATCAATTTTATTATTGGCAGTTATTCCTGATTAGATTTGTCCAAAAGGAATAAAAACATCAACATGTATCTTGGCTTCCTTTCAAAATGTTTACTTCAAATCTTATTTGGTGTTAAGTTGGCACAACTGGATCACTCACCCTAAAGAACCGGTTTAAAGTGCCCTCGTGTGCCAATATTCTGGAGAGGGTTGTGTTACAAGTTTTTCACGGAGTAGTTTCAGGATTAAGTTCTTACAAATTTGGAGAAAATTTAACACCAAATATTTCTTTTTCAAATATTCACCTCATAGTTTTGCAGGAATTGAAGTGTTAGAATTAAGTTTGAAAAACAAATTTTGCTTTTTCAATTTCCATAAAAAGTTTTGGGAATAGCTATATAACTCTTTCCTCTCTCCAATACCCAGTTTGGGCCTCAATGGTTGGCTTAAAATTGTTTATTTGTGGAAAACAATCAGTTAGACAAACAAAACAGCCAAGTCCTGGGTCTATTTACTGGATCAACGGAGCTAAGTAAAGGCAAGTTCTTTAGAGTGTTTAAAGGTACGTGTAGGTTCATAGATTGTTTTTTGTCAACGTAATGCTGATTTACAGGCAAAGTATCAGTAAAGATACAATAAAAGTCACCTGTGAAAGTTCTAGCTGTATACAACGTCTACTTGTTGAGAAAACAGCCAAAAAGTGTCTCAGTATTTTCATCAAGAATATCAAATCCATCCACATTTCGGGAAGTGACAGCGGGACACTACGGAAATGTGAATTTTCAGTCAACTCTCAGAAATCTGAGAAACGATTCAAGCATGAATCGTTTCACAGATTCAGATGTTCAGGGGTGAAAAATTATCAAAACCATATTACTTTGAAGGGAATCCTCTCTCAAAATAGATTATACTATAAACAGATGCAGTGCTTCTTACTAAGTAGGTCTTTTTGATAATACATTTTGGAGTATTTACCAATCTATGACCCTACCTCTAAGTTGCTCCATGGTTTAAGCATAGAGCAAGGCTCTATGGTTTAAGTCAAAATGTTTCAGTTTTGTAGACATGCCCTGAGCTATTCCTCTGAATGCTATGGTCTGGATCCCAATCTCGTCAAGGATTTATAAATAAACAAGAGTACAATCACTTTGACTACCCCCAGGATATTCTCTTAGTCTGGAGGCTTAACTTTTAGTATACATGTTAACATTCCAGAGATAATATAGCTAATCTTTTCCACTGTCAATCCTACAGGACATTCTTAAAGCATGGAGGAAGGAACTGCTTTCCTTCCTCCATGCTTAAAGTAAACAAAGTTAATTTAAGAGTTTATGGGTGAGTTTTATTAGTTTTATGCAACCGGTTTATAGTGTTGCTTACATTTTTCATGTTGGACTGAAATGTTTAATCCATTTGTAGAATGGAAGCCTACCAATGGAAAGAGATAAGATTGAATCTTGTTTTGTTATATTTATTTGAGAATTGGTAAGCAAGACAAGTTATTATGAATAATTCCATCTCACAGTCCATATCGAAATGGATAAATAAACCACTATCCCCAATAAGTAGCTGGATTCCCAATAAGTAACTCAATTCCCAATAAGTAGCTGGACATCTTTCACGATCAGATTAATTTTAAAAAATGACAGAAACTAAACTTTACAAGTCCGCAGTATGTAATGCTCCATGCCAGACCCGGGCACTTTCTGCCAAAAACCCTAAACTTGGTTTAAATATGTTGATGAGAAGATAGAGCAAGGAAGGAGATAAGCGATTAAGTAGGCCTATTTCTAAACATATACAATGTTTAAGACAACCCATCACATTCATATCAAGGCAGATGTTTCAGCTGTTTTCACTTTTAATGCCATTTCACTATTTTTGAGAAGTGCCTATTGTGGCATGGAGTGTCCAGCCTTGTTTAAAATTGAAATAGGGTCCCAATTCCAGAAAGTTGTTAACCAGAAACAATTTGTAAATTTATTTGATATTCAAAATGGAAGCATGAGGTACTTGTCTGTATTTAGCAAGTTTGGTACACTTCTAAGCGTTATAGTGCAGGTGGACCCAGGGAATGTGTGATAATTTCTTGAACTGCAACTGATAATGTAAATCCTCACAGCAAAAAGGTGAGGAGTAATTAAATATTGTAAGATGATTGGCAGATTCTTTGTGGGTAGTGTTGGATCTAACAGGTGTACTGAGGGCGTAGTGTTATTTCATTAGGTGTTAATGTGAAGAAGGTTGGATCGTTAGCTCATTACATGGCTGTTATGTATCTATTTAGAAATAGACAGAGGTGTTGGGAACAGCAATGGATTCAAGAGCTGTGTGAAAACACCTCAATCCCAGCTTGATGGTGGGTCGATAGAGCAAGGTCCTTGCTCTATAGTGGTACATAGCTCTTGTCATTTGTCTCATCGTCGTGAACAGTGCTATATGGCAAGTCCCGGTGTTTGATGGTAGGATCATCCTTCCAGTCAGCGCTACATCGTCTCATTATTTGAGAAGTCTTCATCTTTGTCTCAGTACAAGGGTTAACATGAGCAGGGTGAGGTCTCAGTAACAGTAACAGGTTCTAGACCTTTTTGTAAATCATCACATCTTGATGGGTAATTAAGAACTCTTCACTGGTTGTATTTCATATTGTACTATGGGCATTCCCCACCATACTCCTCTATACTCGGTACTCCTCTATACTCGGTGCTGCATCATCTCATATTCAATAACTTGACATCTGCGTTGCCCTTCCAATTCAAACTTGACATCCCCTACCTTAACCTCTCCAATGACAGCCTCGCCCAGTTTGCCAATTTACCCTCCTTGATGTTCAGATTTACTTTAAGTGAACCAATGTTTTTTTTTTTTTGGCATCTCTTTATATAATGAGTCTTTTTCTTGACTCTAGTTCAGGATATCAGAAATCTGTGTACAATGTGATCCGTTCACACTGCACCTGTGCAAACACTATGTATGCTTGATACAGTGTGCCGAGTAAGTTCAGTTTTGCAATCAATTTCTCTTTTACCATCTCGCTCCACTCCACTGCCAGGTGAAACACTGCTTTACATTCATGCAGTGTTTATGCTGTATTTGAGTTGTGCATTTCAATTGAGCAATCCAATTAAGCCATCTGATGGGGGACAAAGGAGGGAGGGGGTAACCCATGGGATAGGGGACAGAGGGAGAGAAAGGACCATGAGGTGGGAGACAAGGGGGAGAGGACCCATGAGATGGAGGGACAAGGGGGAGAGGAGGCAGTAGAAATGTCAAATATTCCTTGAAGTCAGCTGTAAAAATTTTATGGTTATTTTTGTTTTTTGGTAATTTTTAACTTGAAAGAATTGTGTTGGAGAAGAAAGTGAGAATACAATACAGGGTGCTTAGACCATCGTACTTTGACCATGCCATTGTTCATTGAAGGCATGGCTTTATTCAACAGACCTCTCTCTATATCATGTCATACACAACATCTAACGTTCTTTGACACGATCAAAAGAAGAACCCTGTGATGCCTTGGCAAGTTTTTTAAGTACCCTCTGAGATATCTTCCCCAACTACTCCAAGTACATTGACGTCAGTCTGGCTTATTTTTCAATTTATTTTTAACACTGAACTGTTAGCAGCAAAGAAGACCCTTGTTAGTTATCTTGATACAAAAAGGTACCACACTACAGTCCACCCAGCCTCTATCTGGTAACATTGATTTGAATGAACGAAAAACAAGATGGTTGCTACTTGACATCGGTCCATTGAACGTAGCCCTATCAGCCTCAGCTCCTGAGTCTAGACTCGTTTGTTATATCCAATTTCTCATTCATATACTAACAAAAATTAAATAGCATTGGCACCAGACTAATCACAGCCCAGCCTTTGAACCAGTCTCGGAGAGGAGCCAAATTATAAAGGGTGCCCAGACTATTCGGCAGTGATGGAATTTGGTTATTTTTTGACGTTACAAGATGGTATGTTAATGCAAGCAGACAAGTTTCACCTGATCCTACCACTAGTTGTAATTGGCACGGCAGGACTTAAGAATGAATAAACATCTCTTCCAAATGGATGTGACTCGGAACTCTATGCACCCTAGAGTTCAAAGTTCCGTTGTACGACTCTCAGGACTTCATAAATTTCCCTCTTTTAAAAAAAGAAATCTTTAAAGACTTGATGTAATGAATAAAATGACTTGGCTAGTTGTTTGAATATGTTCTGTGTGGTTTTTTTTTATTGTGTGTTACAGCTGTATGTACACGATGAGTTTATAATTTTATACATTTTTCAATTATTTGTTGCTTTACAAGAATGTGCAATTAAAGTTTGAAGCCTTTATACCATCCTCTTATAAAATCTTAATTATTGTCAGGTCTAGAGTAAATTTGGGAAGGGTGATATGCAACGCTATCAACAGGTGCAGATTAAAACAACATCTTCGGGGATTAAAAAGCACGACAAG
The DNA here is from genome assembly GCA_023634235.1 of Pisaster brevispinus. Taxonomy (NCBI): domain Eukaryota; kingdom Metazoa; phylum Echinodermata; class Asteroidea; order Forcipulatida; family Asteriidae; genus Pisaster; species Pisaster brevispinus. Next base: position 12,602,308 of record JAMKCF010000011.1, on the reverse strand, counting down.
GAAATCTTTCATAGATCTTATTTCAATTACTTTTAAGGTACAATATCAACAACTTACTTATTTGAAAATTGCAATGAATAACAGCTGATATATTTGACTTTTATGACAAAAATATAGGTAAATATCAGTAGAAATACAGTTAGTTAGAAGGTAGATGAATGGGTAAAAGTGAGAATGAAGTAAAAATGAGGAATTGTTCAGGTGTTTAGGATAGGGAAAGTATTAACAGTGATCAAGATTGGGACGGTCTGACAATTCTTGAAAGACAGTGGTTCTGGCTAGTTGTTTGTTTGCAATGAGTTTGTTCTAGCCATCAAGGGAACGAGTTTCCTAGCAATGGAACTTATATCGTTATCTTACTTTGCATTTGCCTGTTTTCAATGTTGTTGTTATTTACAGAGCACTCTGAGCATTATTAAAATGACGGTTATGGTGCAACTATTAGGTGTTCGGACAAAAGTCCGAAGACCTCTTCTTTTTGTTTGGTTTTAAAATAATTTTTAATTAAATGATAACATTTTAAGGCTCAAAAGACTGCTAATATATTTGTAGAAAACTTAGTTTCTCAATATTTCTTTTGACTCTCTTAAAGTATGGCACATTATCAGCATTTCAAGTTCTACCTGAAATGTGTAATAACTTGACTTTAATCAACAAGTGTCAGTGTTTTTTGAATCAATTAGTTGAATGTTGCTTGTCTTTTGATGACTGGTAATTGCTTTGTGTTGATTGATAAATCGTTGATCATGATTTGTTTACGACAGGTTAATTAAATTACACCCAAGGTACTTTTTCTTATTAATTGAATTAATATCTTTTCCTGGTTGTTTCCAGCAAACCTTACTTTCTAGATCATTCCCCTCCTAGACATTTTTATTTATTTTGTGTATGTGATATTTTATTGGAAACAAACACAAATGGTAGCCCTCAGGCCAAATTAGATGCATTCTTACAAAAATATTTCAAAGGTACAAAAAGTAGTTAATAGAAAAATATGAATTGTTGGAAAAAACATTGTAATTATTATAACAAATATTATTAAAAATATAAATATTATACAAAAACAAAACATAATATTTGAAGCAAAGGCAATACAAACATTACAAAAAGTAACTGAGCCCAAAGCACCAGAATCATTTGTTTAAAATTCTAGTGAAAAAGTTTGTCCCTCCATGCAAATGGTAACAATTTTGATTTGCGATAAGTTTTATAGAGCTGATTTAAGTTCTTGCCACTGTAATTTAGGATTAATAAGTTAATAAATTAATAATTTAATAATCAAAGCAAGTTTTTGGAGCTCTGCGCTTACGCCTTACAACGACCTAGAGGATTGCACGCTTTACAGGGCGACATTATCCCAGAATTCTTTCTTTCAAGCAGCCCCATGACGAAGTTCCTTTAGGATATTAAGCATGGGACTGGAAGCTAGACCACTTAAAAACATTTTTTCAAACAGAACCTTAAATGCCATTTGGCTGGTGGTCTGCTGGACACGTTTCTGTTATCTCTAAAAACAAAATCATTCACTTGGGAAATGTTTTTCCAGAGATGCTTTTGAGAAAAAAAAATAGATAAAATCATTTCATAGTTTGTAGGCTTGTAAAGCATGTATTCATGGGTTTTTTTCTGTTCACTTACTGCTTAAGGGTTTAGACCTAGACCCATGGAGGGACTTCTGAATTTTGGCAGACATAAACTTGTCTTATTAATTTCAGTGTGAAATAATGATTTTAATAAATGATTTAAGATCTATTGGTAGTTGTCTTGGCTACTGCTATCCAATCGTTTCAAAATTGTAAAGAATTTAGATCATGCATCCTGCATCTAATGCGTAGCATTCATTAAGAATCCAGAGTTGAAGTTAAACTTTTTTTGATGATCAATTGCTCAATTTTGATGGATATATCTAATATAACAACCAATTTCAGCTGGTACATGTTCAACTCCACATCTCCATCAAGTCCAAATTACCAATTACAAACGGTGCACGCAATAATCAAAATGCACTTATTTTTCTTAGTATCTTGCAGCAGTGTGTTTTGTCTGACTGTAACAAGGCTGGGCGTTTGTCACCTGTGCTCCGTTTGTGGTATAATAGGCTCAGTGGGTGAGCAGTCTGTGTTCCCGCATTTTCTCATGTCTTAATCAAAATTAGATTTAGACAAATTACAAAACGGTAACATGCAAGAGCTAATTTTTCTTGATATGTTTGTCGGGGGAAAAGAAGTGGGAAGTATTAACTTTAGGGGTGGTTTTTTTTCTGCCCGGTGTCCACTTTGACCACAAGTTTGACAGTGGCATGACTAAGGTTTGGAGTAGATCTGATCAAATTAGGAGAAAAAAACAGGTTTTTTTCTCTATTGAACAAACAAAATGTATCTCAGACTTTTGTATTTTTTTAAAGGAATAATACAGAAGGCCTACATGTTTAAAGATTTGTTTTTGTGTTTGTATGTATTTAAAAAATAATTTTGCCCTTAGGAAAGACTCTGCTGGGGTCGAAACCTCAGGCCATTAGCAAGTGTTGCATTTATACTTAGCAGTTTGCAACAGCCAATTTACTTTTTTCCTCAGAAACATCTCTTGAAAGTGTTTTATGTGTGCTCAGAATTGTTCAGTCAGCTCAAAAAGATAGAGACATGATAGAGACATTACCACAAGTCCATTCTCAAGTTTGACAGCCTCTAAATCTATCTTTCCTAAAACCAGTCTCCTCTCCCACCAAGCAGTCAGGATCAGGATCTGCCATACTTAATTTACAACCCGCAACCGTCTTCTCCTCTCTTAAGATCCTTGTTTCCTGACCTACCCCTTCCTGAGGATTTTCTTCAAGATATCCATCTGTAAATCCTCCTTGTCTTACAGTTCAAACTTCTTAATCTGACATCATAAATCATAAAGAAGGACCAGCTCTGTCCGTACCTCTCCACCCAGATTAACCGCTTATGGGCTGAATAGTTGGAAGAGAGATTTTAAAAGTCTGTTGTTGTGGGTGAATCGGAGGTACTGTTATAAGGAGAGTCACAGTGATGCCAAGAGTGGGTAAGAAAAGTTTAAGGTACGTAGTGGTACTGAGTGTTTTTTCAAAACGATTTGCAAGCGTAATAGGATGGCAAAGTGCCCCCAGTGCTTCTTTTTTGACAGAGGAGGTGAAACACTTCAAGTAAAAAACAAACCAACCATCTTTTTGGGAAACTCAATTCTTCCAGGAAGTGATTGTGTGTACGGACAAGATTGACTTCCCTCTCACTACCTGAACCCACTCCTTCCAAACAATTGTGGTTATCAAACATTACTGGGAACCATGCAGGCACAGACAGTATACATTACATTGTATTTCGGCTGGTAACCTGTTTCTGCTAAGCAAGACCCTTCAGTTCTTAGCAATATTTGTTTAGCAGCTTAATGTAATTGTTCCTAGGTCAGATATTCATGACATTTTTTTTATAATGGAATGGATTCGTTGGGTCAGATGAAGAGTCAAATCAATGGGGTGATCTTGAGCATCTTTATTACACCTGTCTGCCCAATATTAATCAATTAACTGTCCTTGAGATGTTGACTTTATGACTGTGATTGATCACCACATGATATTTCTTGAACTAATAAAACAGACTTAGAAAGACATTAAGACATGACTAACGCGGGCTCTTCTTCCTATTCAAATGACCGTCTAATTGTTATAGCTGTGTTCTTAAGTTCCCTGTAAACGCTTTTCTGTTTACCTTGAGAAATGTTGCTGTTAGGTCTTTTGATGTCTGATGTACAATTTACTGAAGAGAATGTTACCAGGGTTTCTGCAAAATTCTTAAAAGTATTAAGAGTTCTTACATTGAACTGCCCAAATTTAAGACCTTAAAAGTATTACATTCAGTTATTTGAGGTCTTTAAAAAATTGGATGAAGTGTGTAAGTGAATTTCTTATTAGCTCGAAAAGAAACAAATAACACTGCGTGTAAAAAAGTAACAAAATGTGAGCAGTTATAGCCAATTCTCCCCTGCTTTATTCACTTATTTTTTTCTTCTTAAATTTTTGTACAGGTTAGCATTAAAATGGTTTCAAAAAGTCTCAAACTTTACTTTTTGAAGTGTGCAGATACCCTGTGTTACCTACTACAGCCATGCTTTCCACAAAATGTCATAGAATTGTCATCAATGCAAAAAATTTTCTTCAAGTTTCATAAGTAATAACAAAGTAATTATTTAACCATTTTACATTGGATGCCAGCATGTATACACGCCAAACTTGTCTAAAGCCGGAACAACTTTGGAGTGTCCTTTTTCTTCGGCAGTCAGTTGACCGGCTGATGTGTATATTTACCCAGACATTCCAATGTGTGTCGTGCACCTACCATGCTAAACTTTGTTTTCCCTGAACAAAGAGTGACAGATGCTACTGAAGTTTGTGCTCAAAATCTCTCTTTTTGTGCGGGTTATTGTGTAATCCCTGATTCCATACTGTAGTCCTTTTTGTTGCACAAATGTTGCTTACAAGAATGGACAGGCTGCCACCATTGTTTATCATTGTATTCGGCTCCATGGGAGGTAAGTTCAAGTGGTCCAGATTCCAGTACTGTGGCTTTGGCCGAGGTTTTTCGATTCACTGTGGACACACACTCATGTTCTCAAAAGTTTGTTGTCCTTCCCTTGTCACATCAGGGTTTCATTGTGACAACAATATTCTCAAAAGAAAATTACTCCAGAGCTCTGAAAATTTTTAAAAATAAGTATATAGAGGTACAGACTTTTTTTTCAAAATACCAACATGACGTGTTTAAGAAAGTAGTCTAATGCACATATTTTTATAGGTTGATTGGGGATTCAAAAACAACCCCAACACCTAAAGTAAGGTTTGCCATAACATCATGTACGGATCTCTCTTATGAGTTGTGGTGGAACAATTCAATGTTTCGATCAGTAAGCTCTGATTGTCTTCAGAAGGTTGCTTGTTGTTACATCGGCATTTAGCTTTTCAACACTGTCTTCCGTAAGAAACAACTTAAATGTGGTTTCCTCATTCAATTTTACCTTCCAACAAAACATCCCCACGTAAATTTTGTATTTTCCTGGAAAGTTTCCAAGGGAAAAAAAGTAAGAGATTGTTTCTTGAAACACATTGACTATGAAGCAATTGGAGGGCCTTTGCTTTTGGTAACATGTGTTGCATGTTTGAAACATAACTCACAGAGGGGGATGGGTTAGGAGGGGAGGGGAAGTATGTGTCACATTCACACATGTCAGTTAACCACATAATTGACATGACCCCACTCTTTTACTCTGTGTGTTAATTTAGCTCTAACCTGTGTTGGATTTCCAGTGTTCAAGTAAAATTTTGAAGTTGCTTTTAAAATCTCACTGAATATTCATTTTTTCCAGAAATTAGTTGTCCGGTAAGGAATGGGATTTTTTAAAGCCATTTTTAAAGTCATTAATCTTCATTTGCTTTTAGAAAATAGTTTATGCTAAAACTGTCTGTAAAAGAACAATTCCCTGATGCTGTAAAGAATGGTATTTCTATTTATTGAAGTTGCTGGAGAAGTCATTGTCACTCAGGCGAAGCCCAGTTCATACTGCGAAAGCGAATGATAAGTGAATTTTAGTGACGTTAACAATCAGTACGCACTACTTTTTGCAATTAGCATATTTTTTACTTCGTTTCCGCTTTGTATCCACAATTCACTTGCTTTTAGAAAATAGATTATGCTAAAACTGACTGTAAAAGAACAATTCCCTGATGCTGTAAAGAATGGTATTTCTATTTATTGAAGTTGCTGGAGAAGTCACTCAGGCGAAGCCCAGTTCATACTGCGAAAGCGAATGATAAGTGAACTTTAGTGATGTTAACAATCAGTACGCGCTACTTTTTGCAATTAGCATATTTTTTACTTCATTTCCGCTTTGTATCCACAATTCACAGGAGGTAGGCACCGGGTTTCCTCATGTGGTGAGGAAAGGCACTGGAGTTGCATGTCAACTTGCAAGCTCTAATGACAAAAAACATCAAGGGTTAGAAGTATTCAGCGATCTTTGTAGATCCCAATAATTGAAACTCCACCTTCTTCCTGACTGAATAGTACAGTAACTTCCATCAGAGTTGTCCGCAAATCCAGTGTTCCTGTTAGTTGTTTAACAAAAAAAAACTTGTCTCTTTAGCCAAACCGACAAGTTTTCCCTCTCCGTAACCTGTCAGGTTTGATTTAAGCATCCTTGGTAGACCATCCCAGCAATGTTCAGTCGGCTTTCTTAGGGGAAATGGAAGGATATCCCCGTGGACTATATGCGCACATACTAAAGAGGAAGTAACCAGCTCTTGGTAAGAGATTCAGAGTCGTGCCTCGTTATTGCCTTGATCTGCTCTGAGATCGAAGAGAGTCAGCTGAGGGCTGGATTGATGACATCATAGTCCAGAGGTGGTCCTGCTATTTTTACATTCGCAGGAAGTCCGAATATTACAAGCGAATGCGTTATTGCATTTTTAATGGCTGTCATGTCACGGGACACCAGTACATGTATCATGACTAGCATTTTAAAGCTTTGAATACAAGGTTTATTACTATTTGATTGGAATGACTTCACATATTGGATGAATAGATTGCTGATAAAGGGGATCAGTTTATGAGTTGGACTTTAAAGGATCTACTAAGTGTTGATCTAGTTAGGGTTGAGGTCAGAGGTCAATATAGAGGAAGGGGCTGGCCAAGCACCTCCAACAGGTGCTTTTTGAATGTCAGTTGTCCCCTGCTTTCATAGCTAGCCTGTAGCTATGGGGGTGTAGGAGTATTATGGAGAGCATTGAACAGACCAGATAAGCAGTGAACATTATGCGTGGGTTTACACAGTGGACTTGGGTTTGAGTCAGTGTGGTGGGGGAGGAGGGGATTGAGGAAACATGGCCATTATAGAGCAGCTTTAGCCTATGAGTGGCACTTCATTCTAACCTCTCAACTCAGATGGAATATTTCCTTAACTTCACGTACATGGACATATGAATGCGGACAGTGGCGAAAATCCAAAACGGCTAAACCTGTATGGGCCAAACCTTCTGAAAAGCCCTCAACGAATTTAAGCACGCATACAACTGCTTCAACTTACATGTACAGCCACATACAAATGAATCTACACCAAGTGTATGTTAAGATTGTCTTAAAGTAAATTAAAACAGTTGCTGTAGTCTTTGGGGTTTTAGACCATGGAGGAGAATGCTCGAAGGCTCTGAAGAGAACTGGCTCCTATTACATGTTGTACCCTCAAGAATTATTATTCCGGAAATAAAAACGTTCAAAACCAGACAGTTTGCAGAGTTTTTAAAGCCATTTAAAGAGTTGTTTGAATCTTTTCCAAATGTATTTGGGGAGTTGAGGAATATTGCTACCCATGGATTGACAACCCTCCCAGGCGTTGCCAACCATCCGTCAACAAATACCAAATACTGTTAGACAACTATCCTTCAACAAATACCAAATACTGTAGATGATCATCATCAGGGAGAGGCTCTTTAAGACCTCAGAAATCGCCCCCCCCCCCCGATCAACTCCTTGGCGATTCTTGTCATCATCGAAGAAATCATCTTGGAAGTGATTTGCCAGTTCCCTGCAGGTTTGAAATTTGTGTTGATGGAAACCGGATAAGGACAGCGTAATGGTTGTATGACTGTCTCATACAGGATGTTGTGGTAATAGAGGAAGAGAAGATTCACTTCATGGTGGCTTACACTCAACTCGACAGAATACCTCCGATGAATATACATCAAATATCTTGGAACAGTGCGCTCTGCTCGCCTTCGGAGGAGTCTTCAACTTGTGTTTTGCATTCTGATTGTCCCATCCCTTCTAAAGACTGTACTACATTGAAAAATATGGTACTTCTCAGAACTAACTCTTCTCCCAAGAGAGACTTGGTTGTACTCATAACCTTACACAGTTCTGAGAACACAGTTTCTATTAAATGAAAGCTTGAACCATAACCTTACACAGTTCTTAGAACACAGTTTCTATTAAATGAAAGCTCACTCTCAAGATCTTTCTCCATCTTGATGCAGTACCTTAATCTTGTAAATTCCCATTTAGACCCTTTGCATAGGAGGTCACACTGTGAAACAGCGCCCTCACTGTGGCAAAGGAGGCAGATCATTGGACAAAAGCTGGTTCTGGTGCGTAAAAAAACATGCGCGTAACCTCAGCAGATTAGCAGCAATGTGCATTTTGCAAGGGGTCTTTTAAAATTTATCTACCAAACTACACATTCACTTCAACATCTCTTCCTTGTAATAGAGGCTATGTAAGTAAAATTTAAGAACCCTAACATGTACACACAAAAGAAACAACAGACTGGCAGCTGTAATCAAATTTGAAAAGACAAAATTGGAAGGAAGTATCCATTGAGCACAACAGGGACTTTTGTCAGAATCGTTGCAGTTGATCTCAGACTATTGCAAACAATCAGACCTCCTTTGATTTTGATTCTTCTGGGTTGAGCCGAAAGGAATTGTCCCTAATATTCCCAATTTCCTTATTTATCACAATGTCTGTCTTCACAAATGGACATGTGCTGTCTGGGTTGAAACCATGGTGGTTGGTGGCCAACTTGTTGTTGCTTCATGGTAGGGTGTTTGGCAGAAACTCTCTGAATCTACTCAGCCTGTCAAACAACCCTTAGGAGTCCTTGGGCACAAAAATGGAAAGCCATGGGTTTCCATCCATTCTTTGATCTTCTCATTTTCCTCAGAACGTTAACACCTTCTCCTCCATCTTTACCAATCTGAATCCAAATCTTGGTACTCGACCCAATAGTCGCTGTCATTCCTTTATTTTGTCAACTAGCAAAGTACATCTCAATCGTCTTTTGTTACTGATAGAACTGAGATTCTATGATCATATTTGCAAGTAACAATGTCTTAAACTTGTTGTAATTCAGGGACGTATTTCTTAAGTTCGAATACTAAATCTTTTCTGTGAAATGTTGGAATCAAAGTGCTGGTTAATTATCACAATACTGGATTTCTCTTTTTTTATTTGCTTGGTGTATTAGGAAACATTCCATCGCGACCAAGGGCTGAATTGCAAAATCTCTTTGTGAGAGATAACTTAGTAGTATAGAACTCACCATTTCAATATTGCATCTCATGCCATTTCAGTTTGTAGCTGCTAAATGCACCAGGGAGAAAACCTCTTGCCGACCATTATATTTGTCAGTTCAGGAAGTGTATGATATTCACTAATTCAAAACAGTGTCTGCCTTTTGAACATCCCTTTGCTTTGTTTTTTATTTCTGTCCATTCGTATTTCCTTTTTTCTTGCTGACCTGAAATACAGACAGGATCAGTGGATCATAACACTTAGAATTGAGGTGTGAAACAAAGTGAACTTGATCCAATGTGCCATACAAACAGGACTGTGAGTTTAAGCCCTGTCGTGCTGACTGGACTGTCCTCGTTTCCTGAGAAGGTACTGCCGCTGAGACTAATTGTGCCCAACCCCTAAGATGCTTAAGCATATTATTCACTTAAAGACATTTGCTGATTTATGTCAAAGTTTGACTTCCTTGTCATGTTTGTAAATACTTTCTGTCAACTGTATGAGGAAAGAAATCTTGACAGTTCTAGTCATGGCTGACCTCGTCTTCATTTCCTTCAATTCTCACTTTCCTTAGACCCTCTACTTTCTTATTAAGACAGTTAATTTAACTCTTGGAATAAAGTAATTAGTTTTTTTACCAGGGATAAAGGATAGCTTACAAGAGGCTCAGACCATTGAAACAGCTGGCATTTAAACATTCTAATACACATATTGGATGTTGTCTGAATTGGCTAAGGCTGTGGCAGTTTTTGGCTACAGTGGCTTCGTTGATGTAGATGTAGCCAGTAGCCAAAGTCAGTTAGGAGCCACAGCTGCAGGTTTTTGTTAAATTTTGAAATGAGTCGCAGGACAAATATAGGCTGGCTGTGTTTGAATTTAAAGTTATTTGCTACCATTTGCCGTAGTGAGTCAGTGATGATGAAAACTGCTGTACAAAACTCTTTTTGTCACTACCATGTGAAATGACTTGACAATTGGAGATGTACAACCCCCCCTTTTTTCTTGCCTTCCTTTTTTCTTCTTTTCTCCGATCATTTTGAGTGGTGGGGGTGTTGGGACTGGTATGCTATCCCTGGATGCACACGTATACCCCCTGGCTCATTACAGCATGCTTTCATTGATATTTCAGCTGTATTAGAGCTTTCTGGAAACAGCCACAGTGTCTCCACAAACTCACTTTTGAAATCCTAAAGAAACACACTTTTTTTCACCGACACAATCAACATTCCATTAACTTGAACTTTCGCTTGTTTCAGACACACACAAAAACACTTCAAAAGAGGGCTGAAGTTTGACCCCAAAGATCCTGAAGTGCCTGGGATGTAATTTCTTTCTTCAGTCTTTTGCTAAATTCTCTCAGCGGTTTATTAATCCTGAAGAGTGCTTGTCTTTTTCCGGTGTAATGGGAAAGCCCTTGGTGTTTGTTTAAGTGAACCGCTGCCGACACAGAGATATTGTGGCAACGTATCCCACTTCTTGACATTTAGAACGGTCTGTGAGGGTTGCCCATCCCTTGGAGCACAAAAGTCATCTGAAGTGTTGCCCCTGCTCTTGTTTATGAAAGGAAGTTGGACCACTTCAAATGACTTGTTTGTAGACAGGCTGTGTATGGTTTTAACCCCAATGTGCATTGCTCTTATGTTAAGTGCGTCTTCAAACTCGAAAGGATGTAGAACCAAGGAATCCCATGGAGTAGAACTAATGCAACAAATAAGACGTCGGTTGCGGGTTTATAGTGGGTTGGATACCTTGAGGAGAGGGATGGGCAATTCTGGGGTTAAGACCTCTTTTCATATATTGCTCGGGTTCGATTGAAATGTTTCATTTGAGAGAAAGATGAAATCAAAATGAGTGGAGTTGAAGGGGAAGGTTGCAGTTGAATACTTTCTGATGAATTGACAGCTTGGTTAAAGGAGAGTTTCGCTACTTTGCAGGATGGTTGACTCAATCAAGAAAAAATTAATTTCAATCAGTTTGCAGGTCTCCTTCAGAACCAATAAAACCTTTAAAACAGAACAAAAAGAAACTGTTGTGTTGATAGAGGTCAAAGAGCAAGCATGGATAGGGGTCAGAGGACAAGCATGGATTACCCCCTTCTTTATTAACAGTGGAAGAGAACCTCTAAAAAGAAGCGCTTGCTTGATAATCAAAGTAAAGATTGCTTTGCAGAAGTGACAGAAGTTACACATGACGGTGCCTCTTTAATGTTAAGAAGATGATGTAATAAGGCAGGCCCTTGGTATTATCTTTAATAAGTCATATTGAGAGCTCCGAGTACTTCTTAAAGACTGGTAAACATGTTATTATAAACCAGATAGCTGTAGATATGTCTACTCCCGATCCCATGAATCAGTCAGATAGTCCTACTAGCGGTAATTGCCCTTGATGGACGGAAAGACATGAGATGACATTGAAATAGTTCAGATAAGATGGTTAAGATTAATAGTATGATGATGTGATGGATGCCTGTGATGGTGGTCCATCCTTTAGGTGGTGATCTGAGTACTGAGTATACAGTGCTTCACTCACATGGGTTTATGGATAAAACACAAATAATATTCTTTATCCCCTGATGTAAATTTACCATCTAGGCCTATTACATTTGGTCTGGTTTTATATTTTGTAACTGTGTGTGTGGTTTTCTTTTTAATGTACGAAACCATTCTAGGTATTGTCCATTACTGGTTTTGTCTTTGTCTCTGTTTAGTACGTATCAAGGGTCCCCCAGTGAGAACAGTTCTTTAACAACTGGGCCCAATTTCATAGAGCTGCTTAACGGCCGATTTTATGCTTACTGTGCGATTTCCATTTCATAGCGCTGCTAACCGTAAGCACATGAAAAGGCATGCTAACCTTCCGGTGCTTACTGTATGAAAATGAATGACGTAACAGGGTAAATCCATTGTGGATGGCTGCCTAATTTTCTTGCTAACCTGTGAAATACGCTTACGCGTAAGCAAATTTGTCTGCTATAGTTAGCACGAAAATTTGCTTACCGTTAAGCAGTGCTATGAAATTGGGCCCTGATGGGGCTACCCCGCCCCCCCAGTAAAACAAGACAGATCAAATCAATATTTGTAGGAAACGAAACAGAGAAATTGGCAGAAAGAAAGTAGCTCACTAAGCTTGCCTTGCCTCAGTCCTTACAACCTGCACACATTCTCAAATCAATCACAGCAGTCAGCACCAATTTATATATTTGTTGGTTAAAACCTTTTAATCCAAACATGACCAGTACAAGATTTCTTACAGAAAAGTTGTAAATAAACAAAAACAGCATAGTCAGCTAGTAAAAGTAAACAGATTCAACCATTTTAATAAATAGCATTTTTTTTAAAGTAGGTTTTCATGAATTAAAAATAAACTTGAAATGTTGTAGAGCTAGTACAAAAGAAATGATACTTTACTGAGTAGGGCGAAAAAGAAACAATCACTTTTGGGTGTGGTTCCGTTTGGTATCAACTCTGCTAAAGACGGAAACAAGGGCTAGTGTTAATCTGTTACACCTGTTGTCATGGTCTCCATGCCCTCTTATAAATGTTTACTCATAAACTTTCTGATAGTATAGTTAAAATGTCCTTTACATAATAAAAACAGCCTCACCTCCACAAGGTTGGGATTCAGGCTGGAAATCACAAATACAAAAACTGAGACAGTTTTAGATTACATGAATACTGTTATATAAGTGGTGCAAGACCTTAATTATTTACTGATACTAGAGGGTCAAGTAGATGACTGTTTTCAAAGCAAAGTTCCTACACACCCCTTGCACTGATGTGACACACAGCTACTGTTTTCCAATGATCTGCCTTTTTGGTAGTCAAATTGCATGTAAAAGAGAAGATACGGTGCACGCAGTATCTAACATGTGCACTGTGCAGTAACACACGTTGAATTGTGCACGCAGTGCGTAACATGCGTACTGTGGAGTAGCACGCTAAACCGTGCATGCAGTGCCTAACATGCGCACTGTGTAGTAACGCACGTTGAATCGTGCACGCAGTACCTAACATGCGCACTGTGCAGTAACACACAGGAATATTACTCCAAAATTGACGCAATCAAGATTCATTGTGGGCAGCACCAGCTGATTTTGGTCAACAATGATGACAAGGCACACTAGTGTATAACACATGCTTTTTCAAATTAAAATATACACCACAATTACTTCATTTATTTAAAAAGTGGCGTTATAAAATGTAGTCATTTCAAACATAATAAATAAAAAAGATAGGTAAATATAATTTACAACATGTTTACTTGTTTACTTACTGAAAAGTAAAAATACATGAACAAATGTATCAAAACAGAAGAAAAAACTTTGAGATTGGTGTTACAAGAGCTAAGAGCCTAAGATTGATCTTAAGATGTACCAATCTTAAATTGCTGTGTGATATCACAATAGTCCTTGAAAGTCTGAAGCATTAAACAAGGTCTTGGTTTAGTGGTGATGGCGAAACTAAAGTGAATTAACTCTACATGGTTGAAGAGAATGAGTTGCCAAGTTTCCTAACAGCGTAATGTTGTGTTATCATTCACTAGAAACACAAGACCAATGTTAAACCTTCGATGGATCTCCGCTTGATGAGTCACTTCCACGCTTTACAATGAATCCATCCATCATTCATTACAAACATGTTGTTGTTTTCTTGTAAACAGCTTGCTGAATTCAACTGCAAGGTTTTGAGTGGATGGTGTAAACACCAACTTATGAAAATATTGATGTGTTGGACATGTTTTACTGTATGGAAAGTTGTAAACAACACTTTGTTTAAGTTTAAATTTGAAAATACTTTACTTAAAATGTATAAAACAACAACTTCCAAATACTCATTTAATAGAATAGGACCAGACAGTTTGCAATGACAGTTTGCATACATTGATTTGAATGAGAAACAAATCAACATGGCTGCTTCATGATAGATGTCTAATGTATTCTTTTAACAGACTACAAAGTTTGAAAATAAATAGAAAACGAGTATCATAAACAAATTAAAAAACAATAAAACTCAAAGGAGGCTGAGATAACCCATTTATCCTACAAATCAATCTTAAGAAGTGGAAAACTGAGTTTAACCATCTCAACTTTAACCCCAAAACGTTCTTATACAGTTACATGTTATCTAGTATTTTAGTAATTCAAATTACAATAACATTTATATGTCACTTTCTTAAAGTTTTAAACCTTTGGTATAATGATCTTGCTTTAGGTAACTTAAATTAAGAACAAGTTGATGTTCATTGTTACAGTAGAGCAAAACTCTGCAAAAAAAAAGAAATAATAAATCAGAAAGCAGACATTGTTCTTAAAATAGTCATAAAACTGGTTTCCCAGAGTTAATATTTACATGAAATACACACACAAAATGGTGGGTCAGTGCAAAAATGTTGTATCTCACACGTATCGCTCTGAAAAACGCTGTATCTTTGAGCAAACTTGTTTTGTGTGTACATTCGGGCTATTTTAAGCGAGACACTTTTTGACAGTTAGGGGATAAGACACTTTTGCACCGACACGCCGAAAAAAAAGTCACTCCAGTGACTTAGTGTGAAAAACGTTCTTCTCAAAACTCACTGAGACTGAACCAGTAGCTTAGCTTCAGAACACTAATGTTTCTTGTTAGACAATCAACCTGGAAGTCATCTGAGTAGTTTGGGTCGTACTTGTATAATATTTTATAATGTGTGACACAGTGCTAAGCTTCTATAATTGATTGGAAATAGATTTCACAGCCAAGTGATCAAGACAAAAGGGATGAGTGATACCAGTGAATGATCTTATAAAGATGCTAAGCAAAGGTCCTTAGCAAAAAACAATATAGTTCACTAGAAACACATTCTCTAGCATTGCATGCTTTGTAAAATGCATTGTTCCATGAATCAAAGCTTCTTACTGCTTAGAAAGTGTTGAAGACGCAGTTAAAAATAATGACAACTACATGATGGTGATGGTGTCATATGTTTGTTAATTAGTCTTTCCCAAGCAAAGCTTTCAACATTCTGTTCATTTGTTTTCTAATGGCAGGCATTTGAAAATGATCTCAGTTGATTGAAGAAAAAAGAAGGAAAGAAACAATTGAAATACTTTTTACGGATGAATACTTTTAAACTGAGATTGAAGGGTTATTCCGTTCTTGCAATGAAGATGTGGGAGAAAAATGGAATACAAAATTGAAAAATGATCAGATCTAATCGGAGATTTGTCACCTTTGACCTCGTCACCCTCACTATACTGATAAAAATACAACTTATTTACAATACAACATATTTACTTACCTCAAATCATTGTCAAAGTCAAACATAGTCATTACGAAAGACAATTTAAAAGTCAGACTTTTTTCAAAATCTTGTTGTACGCATTTCTTAGCACAAAATTCTCAAAGGATTAAAATCAATTAACAGATACTTTACTTGACTTTTTTTAAAAGTAAATATATTCATCAGTTTTATATTTACAAAGTATTTGTTTTTTCACTAAAACAAAAAGAAATAGTGCCTGCAATACTGTGTTTTGACTTTTAATTCAAAAGTGGAAAACGAAGTCACAGAAAAAAACATGTTTCAATAATATTGAATACATTTTTGACAGATAAACAAAGTTCTACACACTGTCCAATATAAATTTCCAAAACACTTTGAAATTGGCGATAGGAACATAATTACTATGTTCTTAGTTTCTATAGATAGTATGTTAAATAATTAAATAAGCCCAAGAAAACAAATGACATGTTTTTAACTGTACATTGTCAGTAGTTGCCATAAATGAGGACAAACCTGCCCTATCAATGATGAGTTGAGCCTGAAGTTCACCACAGTCCTTGCCACCACTGAGCTGGTCTTGGTTTCCATACCAAAATGTTTTCAGTACATTCTGGTTTTGTAGTGGAATTTGTCCTCCTCTCAAAAAAGGGTCCCTACAAGATGACTGATGAGATTAAAGTGAAGATGATGCTCACTTAACCAGGGATGCAGTCTGGGACTCGGCATTGAAATTTCCCTGAAGTCTCCTGTAGAAAAGAAGATCATAATTGTGCTTTGAATGAAATGAAACTAGGAATAAAACTAGGAATGAAACTAGGAGTGAAACTAGGAGTGAAACTAGGAATGAAACTACGAGTGAAACTAGGAATGAAACTAGGAGTGAAACTAGGAATGAAACTAGGAGTGAAACTAGGAATGAAACTAGGAATGAAAATAGGAATGAAAGTATAGGAATGAAACTCGGAATGAAACTAGGAATGAAACTAGGAATAATACTAGGAATGAAACTAGGAATGAAACTAGGTATTAAAATAGGAATGAAAGTAGGAATGAAACTAGGAATGAAGGTAGGAATGAAACTAGTAATGAAACTAGGAATAAAACTAGGTATGAAACTAGGAATGAAACTAGGAATGAAACTAGGAATGAAACTAGGAATGAAACTAGGAATGAAACTAGGAATGAAACTAGGAATGAAAGTAGGAATGAAAGTAGGAATGAAACTAGGAATGAAACTTGGAATGAAAGTAGGAATGAAACTAGGAATGAAACTAGTAATGAAACTAGGAATGAAACTAGGTATGAAACTAGTAATGAAACTAGGAATGAAACTAGGTATGAAACTAGGAATGAAAGTAGGAATGAAAGTAGGAATGAAAGTAGGAATGAAAGTAGGAATGAAAGTAGGAATGAAAGTAGGAATGAAAGTAGGAATGAAAGTAGGAATGAAAGTAGGAATGAAAGTAGGAATGAAAGTAGGAATGAAAGTAGGAATGAAAGTAGGAATGAAACAGAGAATGTGGGTTTTGTAGACTAGGCCCTATAGAGCTTTCCTTTGCAACGTTGCAGAGGATTTCGGACTTGCAAGATCAAAACTGTTTTACTAATTTCTCAAAAACTATAGCATTTCAGAGGAAAATATTTCAAGGGAAGTTTTTTCCACCCTAACCATTTTTATACCATGTAAGTTACGTGTAAATATGTGAGCTGTTGTATTTTCAATCTTACCATAGTTATGCACTTGCTTTAAAAACGCCTTGACATTTTAAATGTGGATGTCATTGACTTTCTTTGACAGACCGATTGGTCCTTGCACTTTACCCATTATTTACAATTTATTATTATAGGTCCAAATACTTGACTTTGAACAGAGCATGAAACACTTTCATACCTACTTTTACTCTCATTGTTTAAGAAAGCCTTTTAAGACACTGTCAACCACTAACTTGTCATCTGAGTCCATTTACCCACTTTTCACTGTGGTTTTATGACCAGCTTAATTACATTAAAGATTACCAAAATACCATAAATTGGTAACATTTTTTGTGTATTTCAAACGAGACCGCCATAGATTCTCCAGAGGCAGTTAGTTTTCCCTGGTTGTGTCATGAGAGAGAGAGATATTTAGCTGCTGATATGCCATGGTTTATTGATTAACATCAGCCACCTGTTATACCCCCAACTCTATATGATCAGGAGTGAATAAAAAAAAAGTTCAAACCTCAGGATAAAGAAATCAACTTTTACTTTTGTTGGGAAAGTTCTGTTTTGTAGTAGATGTAAGACTTGGATGTGGTAACTTGGTCAATATCGGAGGGGAAGTCTTTCATAGTTTGATCAAAGATGCCCCAAATTGTGACCTGATAAACTTTTAGGAAAGACAGCAGGTTTAATCACAACTATTCATGTATTAGGAGAAACAATAACAACACGAACAGCTGGAAAGTAACTTGTAGTTTGCCTCACAACTGTTTGTATTTCTTGTGAATAACCAAGCTGTATCCAGCTGCAGAACACAGGTATTTTATTATATTAATCCACTTGATTTGTACACATGTCCTTTTTTTATTGGATTGTGTACATAAATAGTTTTGAAAAGCATTAGGTGGTTTTGTGGCTTGGTCCTAACGTGACAAGCTGCCGAGGGAATGCCAGGGGTGTTGTGGGTCAAATAAAGAACCATTTACCTGGTATTTAGGTCACCGTGAACAGAAATATTAGTCCTCGTTATTTCAGACTTCAGTTTGGGATTCTTCAAATAATCTAACATTCCTTAGCAAAGGGGGTGCTTTTATTTCTCTATGAAGTTTATTCCTCGTCTCTTTATTGATGCTAAAATTATTTATTCTTTTTAGATGGCGAATGTGTGGTCCTTGCATCTCACACAAAAATGTGTTTACTTTTGGCAATGCAGCAAAAATTTTAATTTGTGGCAATTTTGCTGCATTATTTTTGTTAATGGGTTTTTTTTCCCCAGGTTTATTTGAATATATTTAGCTAACCACTTCAAGAATATTTTTAGAAAATCCCATCTCCTTTCATTAGTTTGTCTGTGTTGGAGTTACTGAAAATAGCTCTCAAAACACAACCTGATAAAGAGTTTTCAAAATACAGCTCAAAACTATTTCCTCTATTTCATTAACCCTAATCCCCATTAGGGTCTCTCTACAAAGCCTGCCAAATACAACAGAATGCAACACAGTTGAAATGAGAACCATGCCAAATGCAACAAAATGCAACAAGGGATATTGTTGCATTGTGCAGGCATGCTGTTTGGGAAAGGACTGAGCAATGGTGTTTGCCCTGCTAAATGCAACAGTATGCACATAAGTGTAATGTTTAACTGTTATTATACAGTCTATTGAATATGATTTGAATTATGATTCTTACCTAATATTACATCATACTTCTCAATACTTTTCCCATAAAAAATATTTTGAAATACCCATTATAAGTTGTTCAGATACAATAGAAGCACCCAAACCTATATGAAGTCACTTCACTGCTGAATGCAACAAATTCAGTCCAAAAATGATATCTGAGTTGACTGCCAAATGCAACAGATCACAACAACTATTGCTATTTGGTGCATATTGTTGCATTTAGCATGGTTAGGGTTAAGCTAAAAACACATGGTGTTCCATTTCAACTTGCTATCACCCAATGTCATGAACGAGAGAATGAGAAAAAAGTGCATAAACTAAAAGTCCAACATAATTTCCTATCACATGTTTTTGAAAAGAACCAGAATTAGAGATTTCTAATGAGACAAGCTACATGTATGGGAGTGATTAAGTGGCAGGACAAGTCCCTCGAGTTGGGTGGGGTGTACAAATAAGCTTATATCATGATATGGCAGAAAACTAGGGCTGAAGGTAAGGGCCCCTCCTTTACCCTTGGTGAATTTTCTGGAGCCATGACCCAGCTTTCAAATGGCCCTGCAGTGTTCAGACCAAATTGCCTATTAGGGGTCTTCGCCCAAGCTCAAGGTGTACCTACCCCCAGTGGAAACCCTAAATACATTCCTCTCATGTTCTGTTACAAGGGAAGGAACTCCGCCCCAGCTGTTAATTTATGAGAATATTTGTTTCCAGGCCCATAAACTCATTAAATAAAGGAGTGGATTTGAAATTTTCAGAATAACAGGAACTAGCCTTTACTAAAAGAAATGGTGTACAATTTTGTAATTTCCCACGAGGTAAGTAGAAGTTTTGAACAGCTGGAAGGTTAAGTCTGTCATGCATTACGACTTGGACCGTCCTTTAAAGTAGGGGTGTGTAATCAAAGCTAGACACACTGTAAATTAGCAAGGCGGTTAACAAAACAAAACCTGATTGATTTTTTTGTAAAAAGTGTGACCTCAATCAAATACTGTCATGACTTTTGGAATGTTCAGTTTATGAGCCAATTTCCCTATCAATAGAAATGTTGAAAATTTTCTTTTTTTACCTCTGAAATAATGATGGTGGACACATAAAGGGGAAACTTTCTTCCATGGTGGGAGGAAGGGAAAGAACTGTGCACAAACCTGTTGGTCCATATTTCCACATGGCCACTGCGTCTTGGTACAAACTTGCCGTCTTATACATTTAGCGAATTGTCGCATGCAGCGATAGTCATTCTTGCCACAGCGTCCACAGTCTGGTTCTAGAGCGACAAACTCGCATGCCATGCAGGAGGTGTGCTGACACTCCCCTTGACAACCTTTCTTCCGATCGACGTTGTCTCTAAGAAAAGAAAGTAGGAAAGAAGAAAAGCTTGTGATGAGTTTGGCAGTAAGATTTTCGAATGGATAAACGGTTTGGGGTCGAGGCCATTTTGTCTGGATCCCTCTATTCCAAATATTTGATCTCCAGTATTGCAGGGGCTGACTCTAGTGTCGTTAAAGGAACCATGCTTTTTTTTTGCTCTTTGGCCAACACCTTAATGCTGTAGAGTGCATTTAGCCGCAGATTTTAAATTGAAATCAACTTGTTCTTGTTCTCTCCAGATATTCGTCAACCTCATTTCATCATCAAGAAACTGTATTTTTTTTTATTCACCATCATGAAATAAGATGCATGTGCTGATGGTTTTATTCAATACAACTTATTGCCCATGAAGCGAACCATGTAATTTCGTTGAGCGTTTCACATCCTTATGTTACCCCCACAGTCCTCCAATAACTCAGGGTACCGTCTATGTAATGGGTTATGACACACACTCCCTTGTGAACCACAACTCTGCAAATCCCAAGTTCACCAGCATGTCCAGTGAGGCCATTGAATAACACCCTGCAGCATCACCCCTCCATAAATCCCAATAAACCATAAATTATGCCGCTAACTTTGTCAGACTTTTTTTGCTGGGTGACAGAATTATGGGAGATGTGAGCAAGTTTTGCATAAACTGTAAAAGACAGGTGGCTTGAGGACCGGGGCATTGAAGAAAGAGTAATACAAGGTGTCCATCTGTTAGGGAGGGGTAGAATCTCAGTTAGGCTAGGGCAGGGTGGGGGTAGGGTGGGGGAAGGGGGACAACCTTGCATTTACCTGCCTACGGATGGAGTTCAAACTGCAAATAGAACCCCAAAACCCATCAAATAAAGGAGCAAGAAAATGGTGTTATAAAGTGACAATTTAACTTTCGGACTTGGCATCATCAGCCCAAATGTAGTGGGTCCTTTCTCAAAAGCAAAATAAGTTGCAAGTTAAACGGACTGCATTCAGTAAAGTAGTTCGCCCTGAATGGCATATGTTTAGTTCTGTAATCGCGTGTCACAAGTGTGGAGAATATATATTAAAGTTCGACATAACAGGAACTTGTTCATAAATTCACTAAAATCAATTTGTGTACATACTTTTAAAATTTGAGAGTTTTATGATAGAAACTTGTACACGCATTAATGTATAAAATAGCCTCATGTTAGACCTGTTTGCTCTCATGTTTAAGACTAATAAAAGTTGTTTCAAGTGCATCAGTATACATTCCAAAAACACATCTTTGTATTAAACCATTCCGAAAAAAAGAATATCTGTCGGAGGTTTCTCAGAAATTACCAGTTGTGTACATTGTCTGCAAAATGCCCACACCATGCAGATCTTGTGTGGTTACTCCACAGTGGCAGAGAATGAAATATCTTAGGTACACCATGTAGACAGGTGTTCTGTAAAAACCACTCAGCAATTAAAACAGGTGTTTCAATGACCTGAGATTTAGGGACACATCACCACAGGGTTCTGGGATGGTTGGTTTAGGTGTTACACATTTGTAATGTTGTTATGTTGCTACCTGTGGCTAAGGAGACAGGTTTAAGTATACAGTGCAATGTGCACACATATTCTGTGGGTTGTTCAGTGTGTTGTTTTTGTAAATGCAAAAATAATACTGCAAATTATTTGGTGTTTACATAGAACCGATTAAGTTAATTATAAGTATGATTTGAATGGTGGATATACAGTCTAGTATGGTAACACCATGTACATGAGTAGATTTGACACTTTGCCTGGTGGAGATACAGTCTAGTCAGGTCTATGGTAACACCATGTACATGAGTAGATTTGACACTTTGCCTGGTGGAGATACACTCAGTCTAGTCAGGTCTATGGTAACACCATGTACATGAAATGCTCTTTGAGTTGTTGCATTTCTGAAAAGAACAAATGGTGTAACAACTCTATGTTTAGATCGGTATCCTCTCGTTGTCTGTGTTTATTATAGACTCTTTAAACTGTATTAATAAACCTTAGACTTCTTATTAATTTGTAGTACACAGTACCCAGATTCATAAACGTGCCCCCTGCAGATTTTGAAGTAAAACTTTTTTACAACTCTGCATACAAATCTTATTGATAAGGTTTGAGAATAGTTTGTCCAACAGAACTCTCAAAACAGTAGTTTTATTAACCCTAATAATATCACAGCTTTTCCCACTTTTACATTTGAATGGATTTTTTTCTTTCTTTTATTGTTTGTTCAATAAGTGGAAATAACAGTTTGAAGATTAAATTTGATATGATCTGATGAAATTTGATAAGAAGATGATTTAAATCATAGTCTTATCGTTTATAACAGCAGTAAACAAAAGCAGAAAATCTTCTAAAAGTTCTGTTTTCGTGGAATGAAGATTTGAGGACGCCATAAGAACTTAACAATTAAGCATGAAACGGAACTCGGTTCTTGAGACGCCTGCTACATTTCCTTGCCATATGGCTTCGATATATTTTGTCCAGTTAACTTCTACTGATGTGATTGATGATTATTTTAACTGTGTTAAGTAAGTGGCCTGACTGGAGACAAACTTGGGATCAGTTCGAGTGCTCACAAATGACCTTGTGTTTGAACTTTATTGTGAGATTTTAGTCTTAACCCACACTCAGAAATATATACCTGTACTCATCAAGTAGTTTGTGTACTCATCAATGCACTCTGTACTCATTAATGTACTGTGTACTCATTAATGTGCTGTGTACTTTCTACTCAAAGAAACTTGAGTAACTTGCCCTAGCACTCATGCAGGGCTCGAATTTGGGAGAAATATCCACAAGACTGAAGGCCTGTAGCTCAAAACTTTTACTGGACCAGAATTTATTTCACAAGACCAGAATTAAAATGAGTTGAACAAGCACTAAGAAAAAATCTATCTCATTTGTCTTAAATGTATAGTACAAGTACTTAGAACGATACTTCGAAATATATTTATCAGAACCATAGTCAACATTTCTTTCACAAAAATATCATATAATTTGGGTTTGTTCAAACCCAAATTATATAAAATATACCCAGTCAGTTTCCCTTGTGGTTTATTACTTGATAAAAATATCATATCACACAATGAGGTAGCCTAGATTATTATTCAATAGAAAAACACAAGACCACCGGGCTTGTCTAGTTATGAGTTTACTGGACCAACGCTAAAATCACTGGCCCCGGGCCTGTGGTCCAGTGTTAATTTCAAGCCCTGTCATGGTTACTCACTGAATACTCACTGAACTCAAGTTGAATTCATGTTGTCTGTGGATGATTTCAGATGAAATACTCAAAACTACAAACTGTGCTGAAACCTCCTCTGATTCTCAGTGGACTGCACTTAACACCCAGCGGAAGTCTCTTATTACCCTAACCATATGTAGACCACATGTACATGTATTTCACGCTCATTTTTGCGCTAGCTGAGGAGCATCACTTTAATATTTACAAGTCTAGTCCATCCCTAATAAACTGTGTTAAGAACTCTAGAATTTATTATATATTGAAACTAAGAGTGCCTCCGCGTACGTACTGACCCTCTTGGGAACTTCAGAAATGGGCAAAAACTTGAAGATTTCGGTTGCGAACAGAAAGGGAATGTTTCTCCGACATAAATCAACTTAATTAGATTCAGATGAGAGGAGAATTTGGAGAAGTTTTGTTGTGAATTGATAGAAACTTAGCGTGCAGTGGGATACATGAACCACACAAACAACTCTCATGTGTCATCTAAGACTGTTGACGCAGACACCTGGACCCAACTTCATGGTTTATAAAGCTGTTAAGCCAGATCAAAATTGCTTAGCAAATTTATAATTAGATAAGTTAACATCACTCACAAGGGGTACATCACTTTTTTATGGTTAGGCTATCTGTTTTTCAAACAGGGGGGGGGGGGGGTCAATAGTTTATTTTCTATTGTAAGTAGGTGGGGAGGGGGGTGTTTTTCTCCCATTGTAACATCAATAGTTCCTTTTCTTTTGTAACACCCCTCCTAGCCTCGACTCTTAATAATAAACTAGCTCCAAGTCTCATGGGCATTATGGTTGATACATTTTCTCATGCGCCCCAGCGTGGCCCAGTTCCCCCACTAAGAATTTCACTTTCAACCAGGGATACTCAAGTAGAGTTTCTGACGACAGCGACGCAAGATCTTTGATTTGTACAATGCGTTTGTGTGTTACCACACTGCACCTGTTATGCTACAAAATACAACGTCCCTCAAGATTTCAACACCCACATAGATTAACACTAGCCAAATAGCCTGGGAAACTCAACATGGTTATAAAATCCATAAATTTCTTGTCATTTTAACACTTGTTCCCCATTCATTAATGTTCTTCAAACCTCCAGATATAAATGAACTGCATTTCAAACACTCTGTGTGCTACAGTTTCAGTTCCAAGACCTTTTGTGGCTCACAAGGCGTCTGAAATGTCTTCATAAAAAGGAATCACTTTTTCAAGTTTCATGACCAACTTTGATGTGTCCGAGCCAGAAATATAATGCTCCGATCAACCCCAGCACATAGTCCCAGGCCAAATTACACCCCCTGGGAACGTAACTCCATCCTTTATCCCTGTTCAATTTAACAACCCTTGATATTGCAGCGCTAGACCGCATCTTATTCAGAGGAGTATATTAATTTTGTCTTTCGATGAGAGTAATGAAACAGGTTTTGGTCATGTCTCACCTTTTATAATCTGGTTTAAATTTTCAGGCATCTTGAGGAGCTGTTTTGTTTCAGATTCCTTTTAAGTGTAGGAAAGAAAGTATGATAATTGTCAACATTCCATATAGCTCTTAAAGTGAGCGATTGTTTGGAAAAGGAAATTAAACAAGTTTTGAAACAACTTAAAAAAAAAAATTATGATAGCAGCTTCCTGAAGTCTTTTAAAAGTAAAAAGAAAAACCAATTTAAGTTATTTGTTCACACATGGGTATGGACACTAGAAAGAAAACCCCATAGGAGAGAAAGAATTGAGAATTTAACTGCCTAATTACATAAACAAACAGCTTCGTGTGTCCTACAACAAAAATTGAACTTTGAAAGTAAAAGTGAACTTTGAAAGTACACTGTTGAATTCCTAAGATGTGTCATAAGAAACAAATTGTTCCATTAAAGGACTGTACTTTTTTGCCTTTGTTCTAATTTCCCCTCGCTTAGGAAGTAGAAACTTGTAGTGAAATGTCGGAACAGGAGTTTGTCCGGCTCTTGGCAGAAGGTCCAGAGAGTTAATCTCATCATTGATCCCCAGTTGATGTCATCAATTCTTGATGTGGAGGTGTTTGTCACAGTTGTCATATCCAAACTGTAATCTATAAATCTAGTCAGCTTGCGTAGAATAGCATCTCCTTTTAGTAGGTGGAGCCAAGAAGGAGGGGTTTATGTGGATATGGAGGCTGCTCTTTGAGCAAGACGAGCTGAAAACCATACGTGACACTTTGTTTATACTTAAAAAAAACGTTTTAGGTGCACGCCCTAATATGGGAGAACATATTGGTATGTGAAAGTTCCTTGTAAGACTTATTACAGATGTTATTTTTTCCTCCATCAGTTAGAATCAACTCGAAGCGGTTTAAGTGTGATTTTACAGAGTCTTGATATTTATCTTGACTAAGCCAATAGTGATGATCCAGGTATTTCCTGCTTGTTAACCTGAACGACCCTGACTGGGTTATGCACCCCATAAGATGACTGACTCAGACTCAAATAACGCTGTCATCAGATGCAAGGATATCAGGACAGACTGTCAATCTGTATATCCTTTCTTATGGAAGTGAACTCCGCAATTCTTCCCTTGAAGGACTTTACGTTGTGCAGTATCATTGTTTTTCAAGATGATTAAACTCATTCTTTACCCTGGTTATAAATTAAAAGATTAACAATCAGCTTGCCATTCTTTCCTGCTTAGGATTCCGACTTTCAAAGCACAGTATTGTTGATGAGTTATCCGAGTCAAACCTAATATCAAAATGGGTTTATGATTTCACTTCCAACGATTATGAAGTAAGGATTTAAAGCTTAAAGACGCTGTCCTAGACAGATTGCTGCTATTTATAGACTGAATCCCCTCTCAGAAAAATGTAAATGATTTTAGAAAAAAATATGGAGAAAGTCAGGCAGTGTTGCCAACAAATGCTGTTGCTCTGTGCCTTCGGCAAACATGTCCCTGTTTTGAAATTCAATCTTGTTTTTAATTCTCTTCTCTAGACTTTGCTTCCTTGATAAAGTGACACAACTTATAAAGTATGTCATCATTTTCACTTTGCTTTGAAATGCGGACATACATATCCCTCAAGACATACACCCCTTCCGGGGTATATGTTTGGTTCACCTGCAAAAATTATAGAATAATTAAGGAACCTGGAGAATGAGGTTACAACATCTGGGTTACACGTACACAACACTTGGTTAGAGTCCCTTAGCGCTATCGTCCCCAAACACACCCTAAGTCATATTTCACCTTGTTAAGAAAGCAACATTTAATTTCCGCTCATGCAAATAACTTCCGAGTATAAATCAAAACCTACGCACACCTGAGTAAATAAAGTCATTTTTGAGTTAGCTCATGAGAAGCAGTGATTGTGCTCTGCATGAGGCAGTTTCTTTGGTAATTCCCAGCTGAAGAACAACCAAGAGCCACGATTCTGTGTCCTGCCAGGGTGTGCCATAAATATTTTTACCAACTTTTTTTTACATTTTTTTTATGGCAAGCGCTGACGCAAACAAAACAACTCAACGAAAGACAGAAGGACATGAGAATGTGAGTTTAATTGAGAGAATAAAACATGATCCACCTACCTAAAATAGGGGACCAAGTTATTTAACTTCAAAATCTTATTACCTGCTACACAGATTGCAGTGATTCGATTTGTTACATTTTTAGCTCAGAAGTACAACGTCACGTCCTTTGGCTATGGCTACAAATTCTGGCTGCAACAACGATGTTGGAGAATAGGATTTCTCTGTATTCTGACCATAGGCAAAGCCATCAGTCACAGCCTATATTCTTACAGGTTGTCATGGCCGAGCGGTTTTAGAGCATCGAATTCAAGTTCTGGCGTTTAATTCATCGGGGGATGTGGGTTCGAATCCTGGTCATGACACTTGAGCAAGATGCTTTACTATAATTGCTTCTCTTCACCCAGGGGTATAAATGGGTACCTACGAGGGTAGAGGTTGATATTGTGTTTGAAAAAAGCCTTCGGAGCGCCACGGCAGCCCGGGCTGTATACTCCCGAGGGAGCTGAGAAAGATTAAAGGAATGCTATTGGCCCAATGATCAGGGCATTAATGTAAAGTGCATTGATACGTTATTGTACACTGCGCTATATAAGAACTAGTTATTATTGTTATTATTACAAAACTGCTATGTCACATTACTAGGTTAGTGAGGGAAGGGGAGAGGGGCAGTAGCTGGGTGTCTTGTCCTACCACTGTCCTCCAAGACAACCCTACCTTCTGATCTGATCCTACCTGTCTTTGACCTGGTCTGTTTCAGACATTGGTCTTAGGCAATAATAATATCCCAAAGAATGGCTTCCGTGAGTCAATCAGTGCTTCATGCTCAGCCTTCAACAGTTACAAATTTAAAAACTTTGGGTTATAAATATTAAGTGTAAACCTTTGACCAAGCAATGACCTCCAAATACTGTTTTGTCTTACCCCTCTGAAAACAGTTTGTATTTATTCATGAGTTCCTGCAAGGAAATACCCTTAATTAGACTTAATTTAAATAGTCTGTGATTGATTAAAACAATTAAATAGTTTCCTAATTGTTAACTAAGCATTGCAATTAGATATTAAGGGGGTGTGTACTAATTACAGAGAGTAGATTGAACCGTTGCTGTGGGCAAACTTGCAACCCATTTGGAAGGTCAGTAACTGCAAATACATTGCCAAATACAATTCACACTGACAGCCATTTTGCTGGCAATTTCATCGTTGGCGTTGTCGTTTTGTACCCAAAATGTTGTTGGGCCTGCTTGTAATTAGCAATGTTTTGATTGAGCGGAACGTTTTTTTTTTTACTCGAGTCTGTTTACCAAGATATTCAATGGAAAAGGGAGAGATACAATAGTAAGTAGTTTAGGGCCAATCAATTCATTTATACATGGTGGTGCATGTACTTTCTGTTTGTTCAAGGATACAGGACAGGCCCTTCAATCAGCCTGTATCTACTTGATCTTATTTGCTATTTCCCCTTTTCACATTTTGAACATAGATGGGACACTTCTGCAAGTGATAGGACAGCAGACTTAGATGTTAACCTGTTTTGCAGTTGTACCACTCAAAGTCTTAGAACTTAACAGTTAACAATTTATGTTTTATTAGGAACAAGAAACTATTCATGCAAAAAAGCAAAATCTTCACTCTGGAAAGCATTTGAAACTCAAGCAAAGTCTTTGAGTGCACAAATTAAATTAAACTTACAGAATAAGAAATGGTTATTTGAAACTTTAATTAACATTTCTGTTTTTGAAAGGCACTCCTTTAGGCATGGAGTTTCATCTTTGAGAGGGCAAGGCATTTTTCATTTTGCAAAGTGCGCTTCCATTAGAAAATCTTAAAGTCAACGTGAAACCTTTGAAGGGGCATCAAGGCCAAACCAGGGCAACAGAGGCCATGACCTCTTTGGCCTCCGTTTAATGCCAGGCCTGCTCCTTGGCAGTCTTAGTGTACCATGGTTATGCCACAATGAAACAATAACCACAGAAACAATTGAATATTTAAAATAAACTTCATCTGTACAAACTGAACATTATTGAGAGAGATGGTGTGAGAGTTACAGGCAAAGAGATCTATGGCAAAACAAATGTGTTTTTCGTTATAAACTTTAATTTTATTTCCATAGTTCGGCAAAGGAAGAGGGAAGAACCCTCCCTCTCTCTGTCCTGATCCGGCAATTTGCTCCTTGGTCTCGGTCTTGGAGGTCAACAAGATGATGTCTGATTATTGATGCACGTAATTCCATCTTAAGATCTTTGTACTGTCTAGTCCTCTTCCCTAAACCAGATTATAACATGCTCTCTCTGTACACATTAAGGTTTAACTGCATCAAATTGGCAAAAACAATTGCAGGCACGTCAGGAGTGATTTAAGTTCATAGGTTTCATGAGATGGCCTTGCTGGTTGTAAATTGACTAGATTTGTGTTGCAAGAGAAGACGTGCTCTTAGGAGCTTCAGACGATTATGGTTTATGCCTGTAACTGTCAAACTTGAAGGAAGATGGGAATTATTTGTGGATTATTTGTAAACCTGGTTATTCCTTGTAATTTGGAAGAGGGGTGTTGACAAAATATAAGAAAGTGTACCTTTGGTAACTTTTTTTATTATAAATTTCTTAGAGTGGCTTCAGAACTGACTGCACCACATTCAAGGTCTGAGTGCTAGGCTTTACTACAATGTTGGTTTTGGGAACCACTGACCATGACATAAGGAACATAAGGAATTGCTCAAACTTGTTTGTTTTAACTTTCAGGATTGCCAAAATGTGGTTTATAATTGTTCATGGATGTTGGCAAAGACAAACAGGAGGACATTAAATTTCCTGCCCCCCACCTAAAAAAACAATCTGTCACACCTTGATTGATGAGACAAATATCATCAAAGCCTAAACATAGTTCAAGATAAGTTTGAAAATAAGTTGAAGAAAGCTTGCTGCTTGTCCTTTTTATGTGCGTGACACTGTTGTTGTTCTCTTATTACATAAATATGAGATGTATCCTGTATATATGAAATAAACAAACACCTACAGGATACAGTATTTATTTTTAAGAACAAATGTCATGTGTTAATTTAATTGTCAAAATTGTCAAAAACATATTTATTAGTGAATGATTAATTAGTGAACTTTGCATGAAGTTGAATAAAACTTGGTGTTTAACAACTTCAGAATAAGTTGCTAACCATTTCGAAAATTGCATTGATTAAAACGTGGAAGTATTTAACTACAAAACTCATTATACCTATGTGGAGCTCAGCATGCTCCCAACAAGATCCTAAGGTCAAATCCAATGACCCCAAGGTCAAGACTCAAGTCCTAAGGTCAAGTCCCCAAGGTCATGTTTCAAGTCCCTAAGGTTAAAATTCAAGTCCTCCAGGTTGAGTTTCAAGTCCCTAAGGTCAAGTTTCATGTCCCTAAGGTCAAGTTTCAAGTCCCTAAGGTCAAGTTTCATGTCCCTAAGGTCAAGTTTCATGTCCCTAAGGTTCAGTTTCAAGTCCTTGAATTTCAAGTCCCTAATGTAAATATTCAAGTCTCTAAGGTCAAGTTTCAAGTCCCTAATGTAAATATTCAAGTCTCTAAGGTCAAGTTTCAAGTCCTGAATGTCAATTTTCAAGTCCCTAAGGTCAAGTTTCAAGTCCCTAAGGGCAAGTCATGTGTCCCTAATATCAGGTCCCAGCATGATTACAGGTACCTGTTTCAGGAGGCTTACTAGGAACAAATTTGGATTAATTGGTTGATTAATTGATTAATTGGTTGATTGAATAATTAGTGGTTGATTGATTGATTTGAATGTAAGAGACACATTAGCTACATTGTGATAAATGTCTTAAATTGTTGTATGCATAAATGATGTTTTTTTTCTAATTTTGTTATATTCGGGGGGAGGGAGGTTATGATACTGGCTTACAGATACATTATTAGGCTTAACCACATCACACACATAACTCAGTATAAAATATTGTACCTGAAATAAAATCAATGCCTTGCTGATAACAAACAGAAATAAATTGACTGACAGGCCATATGAAGCTGCCATTTTGGATTTCCCCCAAATAGTTTAACAAATTGATGGAGGTATATCTCCAATTATCCACAGCGCGGGCTCACTGTGGGGTATTTATCCTCTGAAATGACCCCTATATCTCCCAAGCCTGGTCCAGCCAGGAATTCCCAACACCCTTGGTTTGCTCTTATTACTGGTCAAGCTGTGTGGGATGTATTTGTAGATGGAGCTGCCCGCAACAGGGTGAAATTCAAGAATTTTAATTTGTTTTTTATAGTGCAGGGGAGATGTTTCATCAATTAGGGTCCGACTCGGCTTCTTCTGATGATTCTAAGGAGTGACTAAAGGGCCGTAACGGAACCTTAAAGTGCTTGGGTAGATGAGGTGACCTTTTTCCTGTCCTTTATTTCTGCTTGGACTGAAACTGCCAGTAATTATGACTGGCATATTAGAGGTTCAGAACCCCTTTGTGTAAAGTGCCTGCTTGGTTTTTTAATTTTTGAAAGGTTCAAGAAATCAAAACATTCCCAAAACCTGACCCTAAGCAATTTTTTGGGGTCAAAGATTTGCTATTACAAGTCAATGTGTGTCATTTTAGTCAAGTAGAATGACGTTGTGCAGAAAGTATTTCAAACACGTTTGTTGATTTAGCTCCAATTTGGGAAAGAGGACAACAATTCTTTCTACAAATAACCAAATATTGTTAAATATTCCAGACATTAGTGGACATCACTTTAAAAAGGCATTTTCCAAAAGGATATGCTTTGTTTGTTTATTGATTAAAAGTACCAGAAGAGATGCAGTTATTGATAGAAAATAAATGGAATTAAAATGTTCATCTCTATAGCACACACAATTAGGAAACCAGCCTGCTTTTGTTTAAATAATCTATTCTGTTTGGTACACCTCATCAATTAGTTATCTTTAGAAACGGTAGCTCTAAAAAGAGTTGGTTGGATCAATCACAATTTTCAAATTAAATTCCATATTGGATAATAAACAGAGGCATGTCTTCATTCTTTTAATAAAAATCTATTTATGAAATCAGACAACATGAGTTTATTAATAAACGGTTGTAGTTGTGTTTTGCCTTAACAGTAAGTATACCTGTCAACCTCAATATCTTTAAGTTTACAAGTCGCCGTTGGTCGTAATTAAATTTACCGTTATTCTAAAGATTTTGTTTGTCAGACGTGATGGATTTTGACCAATTTCCTTTCTAATGTGGTAGTCAGCAAACTATGCAAGTTATGCTTTGATATAATGATGTTAGCTTTGATATGAACCAATGATAAGATATATGAAATAAAGTCACAGACCCTGCTGGAAGTGAGGTAGTTCGGATTACTGTTTGTTTATAGCTTAGGTGGTCGGTTTGGGTTAGTTTCAACCACAATTTTGTTTCTGGTCTCGCATCTCGATGTCTTGACAGAATTTCCTAATTTGTCATCTAGAAATAGAGCTACATGTAGTGCAATGTACCTATCTGTATGATATAACAATTAAGCATTAACATTTCTCAAATGAGACATCCGTCCTTCTATTTGACCTACAAAGTCCCATATTTGACATTAAAGTAGATAAAGCTAGAATACACACTTTCCTCAACTGTGAATTACACTAAAATTCCTATCTGCGATAGAACATTAAGCAGAAAGGATTATCGATTCCTTTCCTTCAAAAACTACATGAAAAAAATAACAAGTTCTGGTCAGATTTGTGAGTTCATTTTTATATGTCACCACTTCTGAATGAACGACTTCTGAATCTTTTTGGACCTGACATTGTTTTTTTCCCTGGTCATGGATCTGGCCAAACCACAGGAGGAAACTTGAAAATAGAATTAATCTTCACTAAAAGTGTCTTGAAGGTTACCCTCTGGTTTCTTGTTGGAATCAATTTCCATCGTTTTTAGGCCAGAAATTGAATCTCTCAGGAGGGTGACAGTTTCAAAGATGACGCGGTAAGAATTTAAAGATGCATTGAAAGCGATGTTGATTACTTTTGTTTATTAGCTGTTTCGCAGCATAGCGCAGCGGAACAGCTCTTGTTTTCGTTAAAGTTTTTTTAATTTTTTTTTTTTTATTTTTTATTTTTTTTTTAATTTGTATTTTTCAGACAAAATTCGTTCTAAGCGGCTTTTTGCATAGTTCCTAAGGAGCAATTGCAATGAAACTTTCAGTGATGAAAGGCATTGGTGCAATGATGATTTTAAAACAATTATGTCATGATGACGTCATCACCTGTCACGTGACGTCATCTTAAAGTTTCCCTTTTTTAAATATTTGAAAATCTATATCAAATCAACCACAAGAGACCGTAGGTTTCTGTTTGCGGGATTGGGTGGGGATAAATTAGGTCTTCATTTTATTCAGTGTGCGTGACCTCACATGACCTCTACTTCCGGTCTAAACAGGAAGTGCTTTGTAATTCAAAAGTGGAAAAAGTTATGAAGTTGCTTTCAACGATGTTATTGTCTGGCAAGGGTGTGCATTTAAAAAAAAAATACCGATGACGTCACGATACACAAGAGCGCCCTCTAGCGGCAGGTTGAAAACTGTTCAAAATGGACTTTTTGAAGATGTGTGTGGAGAACTTTTGTGTAATCACTTCAAAACTTACAAACATGTTAAACGTCAGGCAGCCATCATATGTGTGAAGTTTCAGATTGATGACGTCATCGGGGGTCACGTGACGCGGCATTAAAGGTGCCTTTTTTGAAGTCATATATCTCCCGAAGTATAAGTGCGATCATGTTGAAACTTGGTAGGTCGTTAGATATTGGCAAGTTCTTGTACATTCTTAAATGACGTCGTGATGACGTCATCAACTGATTTTTAATGATTTTTTTCGTTTTTTGCCCCTTTAAGTCATAAATTGCTAACAAAACGTGGTTTAATCCAAATTCTTTTTAAAACAGGCTTGATACATCATTACTGCTTTGAATACAAACAACTTTCAAATTCAATTGAGTAATTTGAAAAAGTTATGGCGAAACAGCTCGGCATTTGTGCACAAATGCAATATGTCTAGTTTTCTTTTTTTGTGTATTAAAGATAGTTAAAATAAGTTTTCCATGAAAGTTTTAAGGACAAATTTTCTCACAGTGATTAACAAGAAAGCTAAGATAAGAATTAGTGAATCTAACACACTCTGTAAGTGAAAACGTTTCCTGGACATTGTTAAAAGAAAGTATAAATCTTTAAGATATGACTCAATGAAGATACCTCGCAAGCGTATCTTCAAATCTCAGTACCTTCTATCTAGACCATTAAAACCCTTATAGTCACAAACCAACCACTGCCCCCTCGATATGCTCTGCGATTTGTTTGCCTGAAATACTGCCACCAGCCTATCACCGAGATCTCCTGATTATCTGATTGAGAATTTGTTGCATTTGATTGAAGAAGGAAATTGGCAGGATCCATCAGGTCTGAAATTTACAAGGGCACTGACCGAGTCTCAGCATTGCATAGGTAGTGCAGATTTGACAAGATTAAAGGGTAACTAGTTCCTTATTCCCAGTACTTTATAACTCTATACCTTTACACATGAATAACTAACCAGCTTTTAGATCACTTTTGATGTACCTTGGTATGCTATTAATACCATAAAAGATTTTTATTTTGTTTATTTATATTTTTATTTAACGATTTGTCATCAAATATCTTACTTAAATGGGTGTATTTATTGCATCATGCTATAAACTGTTCATCCTGACTTGTGAAAAAGTAGATATTTTAAACACAAACAAAGTATGAGCGAAACTGATTATAGTAAAAATTAGCTTGGGTAGAATTAGAAGCTACTGCTTCTAAATAACAGTAGGATTCGGCTCCACTAACATGTAGGTACCTAGGCCTCAAATAGACGGCGACTTATTTCTAGGTTTATTTTATATGATAGTCAGGCAGATAACTTATAAACAGATCAGGTTGGTTAAGAATACTATTAAGTACACTCAGGCTTACGCAGAAATGAAAATCTGCAAAGTTACAAACATTTTACACTCTGTTTGTTTAAGATGGAGTGGCCTCCCTAGTGTCTAAAGTAATTTTTCAATACCCCTTTCCTCGGCCAAGCTCTGCCTCTCTACAAGTAAAGTTTCCTTGAAAAAAATGATAATCATAAATCTTAATTTTAGACATCCCAGCGTTGAGTTTACTGTCAATTCATCTTAGGGAAGATTGTTGATGTTATGGTGGATGTATTGATAGGACAGCCAATCATACACCTTCCTTCCTACTTCCATCCTCCATCTCCTTTGACTTCATGTTTCTTGTTGCCGTGTTGTCGTTGTGCAAATAAATACGTGCCTCCAAACTCTGAAAATAACCGGGTGCCTAATTCTCCATAGTCAGAACAGGAAATTGTGCACGTGTAGTCAGGGGCCAGACCCGAGACATTGCCTTAGATCATTTAACCCTATGTACTAAGTGACAGTGACCTTAAACATAGTACATCCATCTTGGGTTTTCTCCATACAAACGCATGGTATCAGATAGAGGCTGTAACCCTAAATAGTCGGGTCCTGTTTAGTTGTAGTCGTTGCATGTAGTCTAGGTCTGTTTACCCTTGTTGTAATGTTGTGGTCAAAATACCTTGGGGGAAAAAATACACAGGAAGGACACTGTTGTATCACAGTTTGTTTACACTTATTTCAAGTAAATTTATTTTGTAGATGATTAAGACCCTCTTGTATAGTGAATCAAGTGACTCAAACTTGGCACTGATGTCTTGAGGTTGTGCCCCTGTTCTCCTTTCTCCCAAATTTGTGTCCGCACAACTGCTTCAGCTTGTTAGCGTCAGGAAAGAAATTGCTGGTTATTAAGGCTGAAACTTTCAGCAGTAAACATGTTAACACATTTTTAGTCATCTATGTCTGATACCCTGTATGCAAGTAATGACTGGAAATCTTCATTTATAAGGGTCCAGCCTGTTCAACTTAAAATCTGAGTTTGGTCTATAGCCTCACATTAGTTAAAGGTAGGGGAGATTGTATCTTTCTTTACAACTTTGCCTGTAAATCAGCATTATGTTGACAAAAACCAATCTATGACCTGACCTTTAAGACAAAATAATATTTACATGAAATAACGGACAAATATTCACAGTTGCAGCAAAATCTTGTACAAAATGTAATGAGTTGTGCTAATAATCTTCTGAGCAGTGTCAAGCTTGCAAGCGTTGTCAGATTGACCCTGTTTGAGTAAGCTGTCCCCTTGTCATTACAAGCTTGAAGACATCCAGTTCTGTCATTCTATATCAACCTGTTTCTTTTACAAGACTCAGCATTTTGCTCCCAGAGCAGCAGTTGCTGTCTTCTGATCCACTATCAAGCAATAAACGGTTCGGTACAGGGAAGTGAGCAATAATCTTGAAAAGGTCAAAACATAACCACAAGCTGACGCTCTTTACTATACAGTTGCACTCGGCCTGCACTTTCAGCATTTTAGGTTGGATATATTCAACAGTTGTTCCTGGAAACTAAAAAAATTACTTTTTAGTCTTACTGCCCTTAATCATTCGCACCTTAGAATATTCAAAGTTTGATAAGTCGTATTCTCTCTTCAGACAGGATTTCACAAGTTAGGCTGATGCAAATTGATCAAACCTCTGGAGTAAACTACTGCATAAATGAAGTAGTTCGTTGTGGACTAAAGAACATTTTAGTTAAGTTCAAAACTCAAGACTTAACTACTTAACTAGCTTAACTAGGATTTTGCAAGATAAACAGCATACTTTTGGACAATGACCTCCTTGAACAGGAGCAACCATACAGCTGTCTGTTGGCAGTAGTTTTAATTAAATCAGGGAAACAAAATAGGAAAGAAATTATAAATAAACACAACAAGGTCATGAACCATTTATTCTTAGCTCATTGACTCCACCCACCATACAACCCAAACATCACATGAAACCAGTTGCACTTCTACTGAATTAGTCCCAGGAATCAAGGATGTTTGATACAGGTACCACCCTTGTTGTTGTAAATTTAGATCAACGTTTTGACTAAAAAGGGAATGTTTTTCTTTATGGAAGCTATTTTTAGTGGTATTTTATTTTGACTTTGTCTGATTTTTTGGGTGTCATCACCCTGGATTTACCTGGGTTATTTAAAGTGCCTCATTTCCCCTCTGTCTGCACAACCTTAGAAAATGATTTTGATTTTTCTTGTCAAAATAATATTTCATATTATTGAGAGGATCATTTCTACAAAAAGCTAAAGTTCACAGGGCATGCTCAGTGAACTTTTAGGCGGGTAATTATTTTACACTACATTTAGTTGTATGGTACCAACATTCTGTATGTTTTGGAGGGCATCTACACCAATTGGCAGAAAATCTAGAGGTGTTTGCTGTGGTGGGACAACTCGTCAAGTTTCTTCATTTTCACCCCTGTACCAGATAATGTGAGAGATAGTATCCTGATATGACAACAAGGAGCAGTGCCCATTTTAGGTTTTTCCTGAGAATACCTGAACATGATTCTTAATGCATGCCTATTTAACAACATGAGCATCTCGATTTTTTTGCAATTGAAAAGCAGGTTAATTGCAACAACCTTCAGTGAGTTACCAGTTCTCTCAGCGAGTTACCAGTTAGCCCTCTGTTTATTCCCTTTAATGGAAATACAGACAAGTCATTCACAGATTGTAGAAGTAAAGCAAGCGGATGTTGCCCCCCCCCAGATTTACCCCTCCATCTAGACACTCCCCTTCCTTCACAGTCCCCTATCTCCCCCATCTTCTTAGTAATCACGTATGACAGCTTATTCCTTGCGTGCAAAAACTCATAAACTTAAAGAGAAAGAGTTCAGCGTGGTCTTGAGTAACTCAAGATGGCCAAAGGGGGCTATGAAGTTGAACATGTTATCATCTTCCGTACCCATGCTACAACCCCGAGAGGTCTGTTCTCTTCTTTAAGTTTGTGATTGATGAACAGATTGAAACTCATGACAACCTGTAAGACGTCACATGTCTCAATCAGCAGGAGTGGATTTCTTTCCAATTGGACAGTTTTTTACCTGATGTTTAGGAGCACCTATGACCTAACAGGGGGGGGGGCAGTGTATGGGGGAATAACCAGAGGTTAATTACCATATATTAGTCTGATCTGGTCTGATTTCTTTTACAAGAATTGTTAATTTAACTTGGAGCATTATGTGGGTTAAAAGTAACGTTTTGCTTCAAGACTTCTTTTAAATTGTACGCTTTGAAAAAAGGTTATATAATTCTCTCCTTGCATTGCTTCTTCGGGGGGGGGGGGGCAAGATTTGGGGGGTTATTAATGAGTTCTTATATGTGCATCTCTTCTCTTCTGCATTTCACTTAAAAGTTTAATTTCAAACTACAAAGTACTTTCCCAAATACCTCTAAAAACCCAGCAAAGGTCAGCTCTCAGCTCTTGGGTCAGTGACCTTAGTTGGAAATGATTGCCAATTCCTCCAACGCAGATCACTATTCCCATTGCCGCATAGTTAAAATTCTTAATTTGTTGAATCAAGAGTTCTGAATTGTGGTAATTTTTGAGTATGAATGATCAAGGTCCTATGTTGGGTATTCAGCCCAGACATTCAGGTGTGCTCATTTTGTTTCACGCGCCCCTTTTCAAAACAAACAGTGCTGTATCCTGCAGGATGCTTGCTGTATAGAGAAAATTCCAGTCAAGTATTTCTAAACCTTTTCATCAAAAGAAGGTATGCTATTCCATTGAGGAAGGAACACTGGCTCAATATTTTGGTACTTGATCTCTACAAGTTTTGCTTGGTATGAAATGATAAAGAAAAACAAAACCTCATGACTGCACCATGGTCAGCCATTTTGTTTTTCTCCCACTCAAATCAATGTATCGAAACTGAGGCTGGAGGGAATATTGTCAGATCCCAGGACCCAATTTCATAGAGCTGCTTAAGCAGAAAATATTGCTTAACAATTGTCTGCTAAGCAGAAATGAGGAGGGTACTAGTCACAAATTGTACATGTGACATAGTAGTTTGGCTGGTAACCTTATTCTGGTAAGCATAATTTTGTTGTGCTTAGGTCAGTTTTGTGCTTAAGTAGCCAGGTCTCCAAGCCAGGGATGAGAAATGTCAAGGTTTTATCTGACTTTGGACGCTTTTTTATATCTGCATGGTGGAAAAAAGGCCTCAAATTTCCTCAAGATAAAAACAAATGACGCTCTTTGATCTACTTTTCTTGAGGATACTTTTCCCAGAAGATCCTTGAGATGTATAACTCCAGAGGGTAGTAATGCCACCACTAGCCTAGCTTCTAAAATGGATCCTAGTTTCAAACCTTCTTGTCAGCATGGACTCTCACCCATGTCGTCGCCTAATTTATGCATTGATATTATTATTTTTTAAAGGTTTTTATTTTTCAAACAATTTGGGATGAACAAAGAAAAATTGACTTGAGCAGGACTTGAACCTGCGATCCTCTGGATTAATGTGCGGGCACCCTACCTACTGAGCTATCTAGCCCTAATCTTGGCGGTTTCCCTTCTTTGTCAATATCTTTGGTATTTATTTGTTATTTTTTTACAGAAGAGAAAAAGAATTATCACATAAACAGGTTCTGTCATCCTTCGCAATCATTATCTTCAATTCTCTACACAATTTGTTATCAAAACACAGCTTGACAGTTGGTACATTCTCTGTGTATAAAAACCATCTTTCATTTGAGTAAATTCTATGTTCCTTATGATTGGTTTAATCTCTCCGTAGTGGAGACCCTGGACTCAGACCAACAAAAGCTCTAATGATCCATGCCCACTTGTACTGACAAGCTGTCTGATTTGGGCGGAGTCGTATAAAAACACGACACTGTCTGACAAAGTTGAGAGAACAAAGAGTCCCATGGTGTAACCAGGAGATAGAGATGGGATGGGCTGACCATGTGTAGAGGAATATTATGACCGGCAAGAAATGTTCTGGTACAGTACGAACAACTTGATAAGTTTCAAGTACCAACGTTTGTATAGAGTTCTTCAGTTGGGTCTCACTAGTGTTACAATAGAATGGAATTCTTGGAGAATTTTCAGGATTTGCCTGTACACTACAGAATCAAATGGTTGTTGAATCTGGGTAGTTTGTAAAGAGGCAGTGATATAGCCGCTGTTGGCTAATTCATAACCGCAACTAAGTTCTGAAAGGCAGCCATTTTTAAGTTTCGCTTGTGTATAGTGATTGCACATGGCTTTAAAATGGCTGATGAAACTGAAGCTTACGCCATAGCTAATGTTCATCTAAGGATTGAGTGACTTCAGCTTTGGCTATTGGAATGGGCTGCTTCAGTTGTATAACATTGAGGAATATGGCATATCCAGTGATCTAGCCATAGTCAGTAGTTGAGCCATAGCCAATATTGATCTAGCCACAGTCACAGCTGCATAGAAAACTGTCAATTCACACAGTATATTCAAAAACACATATCTAGCCTATTTTGTCAAGGGTTCAGTCATGTCCTAGTCCTACCCCTTACCCTAAAAAGAAAGACAAGTCAACCCTCAATCCCACATCCGCTGCAGTAACCCACATAATAGAAAAAAATAACATGACTGTAGCATTACGCTGTTTGGAGAAGCGCCATTTTAAATATTTATCGTCTAGTCCCACTTCTCTTCTTAGAATTTGAAGTTTGGAGTTTAATTTCCAAAGGCTTTTTAAATCCACTGTTTCCTGTGATAAAAAAAAGGTTGATGTTTGGACTATATTAGATTTGAAAAAAACTTTAACCTTGGCCAATGTGGCGCCATTCTCAGTATTAATTGTCAGGTACCATTTTTCTAAGAATCTGAGTTTAAAGTTTAGACTTCTTGAGTTAAATGTATGCCATGATTGAACGTAAAGAAAAAAACCACACACAGATTTACAACCTTCTTATAACTTCAGAATGTTCCTTTCTCTATGAATAAAAGAGCAAGTCAGCATGTATGAAATTAAACCACAACTAATTCACTTGGCGTGAAATTTGATTATAAAGATCCTCCAGCCCAGCTGGAATTGCGGTAATGAACGTTAATTGGCCTCAAAGATGTTTTTGCTATTTTTATAAACCGTGATTCCCTAAAGGGGAGGGGGAGGAATCAGGAGGTTGTTAACGTCAGATCTGAAACATTTACGAATCATTATCAAGGAGGTAGCCTGAGATGTCATGTCATAGTCTGACTGTTTTGACAAGTCCAGCTATATTTTTTTCTTGAGGAGTGCTCTTTTGTTGCTTCAGAAATGTACAGTTATGTAAAAATTATAGGTATTTCAAGCTCAACTATTGTCTATTTAATATAAGAACTCACAACGACAAGTTAGGTACAGATTTTACAAACTTTCACATTGCAGTGACAAGTTTTATTATTCAAAAGCATAATTTTCTCCAAGAAAAGGGTGCTTCTGATAAAAACAAACTTTCAGATTTTTTAACCTTATAGATCTTTGCAGATGGAACATGATGCTACCTAATGTCATCATTAGGGCTAAGAAGTAACACATGGTGCCTAAAATACCTACTGACCTTGCAGTAAATAAGACCACAAAGTTGACTTCTAGTCATCAGCCTTAGTTGCCGATGCTGTATTTTTTAGGGAGTATTAAACAGGCCTACCTACTTCAAACCAAGTCTACAGACGAT
Organism: Pisaster brevispinus; assembly: GCA_023634235.1. Lineage (NCBI taxonomy): Eukaryota > Metazoa > Echinodermata > Asteroidea > Forcipulatida > Asteriidae > Pisaster > Pisaster brevispinus. The sequence goes on along the minus strand of JAMKCF010000011.1, from coordinate 12,560,883 downwards.
ATTTAGTCATTTTGTTGAAACCTACGTTGAAGTTTTCCTTTCATTCAAAGAGCCTGTTTGAGTTTGGGGGGGGGGGACCTTCCTGTACCTCTGTGCTAACACGGGAAATGTTTACCTCTGACAAAGGTTGGAAATCGTCAAGCTGGCACCATCACATCCCATTGTCATTCCTTACATACCTAGGCCAGCCTAGACCCAAACCCTTTACCTATTGTCAGCATTCATCTCCTATGTGTGATAATGAAACATGAAGAACCACTCAAGAACTTTGTTTGGACAGAAAACAACCAGACAACAAAAACCTTTTTGCGGGGCTTCTGTGACCGTTTTGTAAAACTGGCTTAGCAGGAAAAAAATTAATTGCTCAGTAAATATATTCAGTAACAAATGTTGTACGAGATACAGTATAAGTATTAACATGTGCTGCAACCAGCAGTAGAGTTAAACTTAAATAAGGTTTTGATAAACTACTGATGTTTACGGCCTTGTAACAGAGCAGACCAATGTACACTGTCAAAAAGTAGAGGCAAAAAAGATGAATGTAAACTTGAAGAATTGTATAGTTTAAAAAGAAAATACTAATAGGCCTATAGCACACTTGTAGGCCTATGTCCCACACAGTATTTGATCTTGAAAAATGAAAACGTTATGAATTGGTTTGAGAAGCTGGTCTTACATAAACTACAATATTTTTTAGGAAAGAATACAAGTGAATGATAAAATTTACTGTTCAACTGTTTTACATATTTGTTTTGTTTAGGGTGATTAACGAATGACCCGACCCAGTTTTTGTTTCTATACAGTCAAGGATTGTTTCTTGTTTATATTTTTGTTTGATCTGTGAATAAATTTATGAAGGGCACTCTATCTATAGAGAGTCAGTCAATAGATACCGTGCAGTCTTGTTGATTCGGGATGTATGAGAGAAATCATATTTTATTTTTGAGCATTTGTTTTTGGTTGAGTACATTCATTCAGCCTTCAACATGCCCTCAATCTTGTTGAAAATAACACCCACAAATAGACGCCAGTGTTTCCAGCGTGAAAGGTTGCCCACTGCAATTCCTACATTATGAAAACATATACAGACTTCATGATCGTAAAACTATTTCGACAAATACATCCACTTAAATGTCATCACATAAAACAGAATAAAATAATACACAAATAACTGAAATATTGCTTTTGGTAGAAATCAGACGACTTAAAAAAAAATCCAGAGAGATGAATTTATGACAATTATGGTTGATTTTAAAAACCCTCAATCGTTTTTGGTTGAATATCAATTTGAAATGCTGTCAGACAAAACGTAAACATTTGTAAAGTTTAGTGATGATTTACCAGTAAGGGAAGTTTGAGGTCAAAGAAGACAAAATACAAGTCATATTTTGTCTTCGTTGGGTCAAGCCATATAGCCATGTTGTATTTTATGTTTCTGTGTTGTATAAATATAAAAGAGTGAGTATAATGGATATATGCACATTGCAGATTGGCATGGCTTTTAAAGTGTCTGCAAATTGTTTACATATTTTTGTGAAAGTTTTTTTTGGGGGGGGGGTAGGGGAGCAGTTGTGATAGAGCCAACATTTATTTTGACACACACACATGACACGACATGAATCTTATTCATGTAGAACAAAGACAAAGAATATTTCATATACTTTAACTGGAAAGGAATATGAAAGTGAAGTTATATCTATGTTTTCACGATTCTTAACATTTTCAGCGGAGCAAAGGATACAAGCCAAGTAGGATTTGATTGCAAATATTTTAGTTGTGTACATGCTGTTCAGAAAACAGACTAAAAACAGAAATATTAGTATTTTTGACCCCCCCTCCAAAAAAAACCCCCACAAAAAAAACCCAACCAAAAACAAAACAAAACAAAACAACAACAACAACAACAACAACACCACCACCAACAACAACAAAACCATGTTGTCAGTTGGGCCTGCTCCAACATTTTCTATTCAATTTTCAATTTGATTTCTCAACTGTAAGCATTATCAGGAGTCATTTAGATTGTAAGCTTCCTTGCCTGTGACATCCTTCCATTACCTGCTCTATCCCTATTGCTCAGGTAGCGGTATTATGTCCTTAACTGCCCCTTAATTAATTTATGTAACCTGGATACACCTGTTAGCAGTGGGATAGTTCCATTGCAACCACACCTGTCACACTGTAATTTGCATTGGAGATGATGACAGCCTACTTCGCTACATTTCTTGTATTCTCTACAACTCTAGTGAGCTGTGAGTGTGTGTGTGTGTGTGACAGACAGGACGTACCTTATGGAATAAGTCACTGGTGACAAGCGAATTGGGAACTAAGTCACTGGTGACAAGCGAATAGGGAACTTGTATTTAACCTCTCCCTTGATCAGTGTTGATTGGCTGGTAAATACAGTTCCATGTACTACAAAAAGTTGATTTGACTTTTACACAGACTTTGTGATGGGTTCTGGTAATTTCTTATGGACCTTTGGCGTGCTGCTTTGTCATGCTTTCCATATTCAATGAATAGCAATTCTCATTATGGCAATAAGGGGCCTGACTAAATTCCACCCAGCCTCGGTTTGAATACACTTTGTTTAATGGGAGATAACAAAGTATGGCCTCTTTGTGGTGACTTCATACTGTTCTTGCTCTATAATCAGCTATGCATCCAACTGGGCCAATGCAGAATTTAAACGATTATCATAAACTTGTTGCTTTTTTCTTTCTTTCTAGCATTCATGGTGGCCAAACCACTTGAGGTTTTTGCTTATAAACTTAAGTGAGTGACAGTTCAAAATGTGTAAACTCACTGCCAAAAGTCACTCACAAATCCCTAAACATCCACTCTTGTTATCATAGCACTCCCCACTACTAGATTTCCCAAAATCTGTCACATTTTGACCTGACGTTGTCAGGGCATGACAGAAACACTCCCCCAAACAATGGCGTGTCTCTAGAGTTTTCCTAGACAAGTCAGGAAAAAAACCCAACAAACTGACTGCAAGAGTGAATGAGGCCTCAAGAGTTCTTCCCTGTCAATTTTACTGCTTGAAAAGAGAACTTGTTTTGAACATTTGTATTCAGCATCTGCTGAGCTTGGTTTCTGAGATGGAGTTCGATAAGATACTTCAGCTTTGACGCTGAAAACGGTCCTGAGTATGTAGACTTCAACTGATGTTGGAAGAGGATGTAAGGGTGAAACTATCATGTCTGTGTCAAGATGAACATTGGAGAAACTTTGTAAAACAGCACCATTTCAGATCATCGAACTTGAGTAATGCTCAAATTATCTGATTTGCATTGTTGGAAATAACTTGTCAGTAAGTGTACTCTGTCAGTCCATGAACAACTTTTTCTACTTGATCAAAATGAGCGTAACTGATACACTTTCATTAATGTGAGCTACATTATGCGGTCAAGCAGTGTTTGTGTCTAAACTGAGTGAGTTTCTAACACTTCAACTGCAACTTTGTGTTTACAGTTTGTCACACCCACGTTGAATTAACTCAAAATGCTCTCACAGGATACTGTCCTAAACATGCTGCCTCTAAACAGCAAAACAAGTCCCCCTCAAACTCGAAATGAACTTCCTCGGAATACCAAATCCCTATTGGGACGGAACCTTTTATCTGGGTTCACTGCTCCCTAATTTGTTTCCCTGCCTACCTTATGTAGGTGCAAGAGCCAGGTGTGAACATGGGTCCCAAGTGAGAATCCATCACCGGTTGTTGTTAAGGGGGAGCTGACAGGTCATGTAAGGCAATCAAAGCTGCATTTAATTTCAATAACTCGTGATCTCGGACTGTCACTTTCAAAAATAACTCATGATGTCACGATGAACTCAACATTGAAAAAGTCCTTTTTGAGAATTTCTTGAATTTTTCTTGTACAACAAGGCATTTACAAAAATTACTGATAGTAAACAATGAAACATTTACAGTGCACTTAATGTGAATGTGTTTTTCTATTAGTTATTGCATAGACTGTTGCTAAAATGACCTCTCTTCTGAACTTCAACCAGATATTATGAGAAGAGTTCAATATTTGAGTAGTACCCATGTGATTTACAGACACACCTCATGCCCACACACACCTCATGCCTAAACACCCCTCTCCTTGATTTTTTATTTTGTTTAAAGTTTGACATAGTCCCTGAATTGCTAAGGGTTGTTCAGAGGGCATCTTTGGTCATTGACCCACAGATATGTAACCAACGCAAAATGAAAATCCCAGATGAAATGTGGATTTTAGGCTTTTGTCATACCAGTAATCCAGCGCCTCTGCCGAGAATTGGATAAGCCCTTAGTAGTAGAGACTACAGTGGTAAGAAGCTATTCAACATAAGTCTCATAGCTTCTCTTGGGGGATATGTCTGAATGGTAGAGATCCGTAGAGTAAAAGCTGAACTTCACTCAAGCACATCATGGAAGTTTCTACCATTGTGTTGTATGTTTGAGGAGCAAGGCTTTAGACCGGTCTAAGAGAGATTTGCTAGATTCTGGAAGTGGAGAACGTGGCGCCTTTATTTCTTTCTTTCGATACAAGAGGTACCCTGAGGACTGAGGTTTAGAATAGCTTATGATTGACTTGTTTTTTTCTCCTCTTTTTGATTGACAGGGAGTCATCGGTTTCTACTGTAATGAAGTCTCCATCTTTACCACTGAATAATTCAACGGCCATGTCTGCTGATATCATCAGGTCAGTTAACTCATACATTTATATATATATTTGTTATTCTTCCTGCTTAATGTATTTATTTTGCATTGACTGACAAGGGCATATGCTAAAATCATGCACTACATTAATACATTTTGACACATTCTGAGATCATTGAAATAAACAGTTTAATTTAAGACTTATAAATTACTATTAAAATCAGACATACAGCTTAAATTGTAAAAAAAAAGAGAGGAAAGTTCCAGGCATGGCAAGATTCTGTACTGTGTTTTCAATTTTCAATAGCACAGCTAATAGAAACCCCAAAATGCGGAAATCGGATTATCGGCTGGAAAAGTGCGTGCCTACAATATTTTGACTGAGCCGTGAAATGTGACACGTCAGACTCTGCACTCATAGGATCAGAATATACAAAAATTAACTTGAAAAGCTATGTGCTAACTGTCCTTGTCATTTTCAAGAAACAAAAGAAATCTAGAAAAAAAAAGAAAACAAAACTGTGTAAGATTCAGTGAGATGAGTTCATTTCCAGCAACAAGAACCACTAAACCCTTGACGAGTGACCACAATAAACAGTACCAAACACAAACATCTTAAGAAAACACTTAACTTACAAACCACCTCAAAAACCAAGTCATGGGAAAGTTTACCTTAATGAGTGGGCACATGTCTGATTCTACCTGACCCAAATCAATACTCACGGATCATAGATTAAATTGACATCCATGACCTTCCTAACAAAATAGACAAAAGTTTCCTCAAAGTCTATGACTTTCTGCTGGAGATAATTTTGATAGACATCCTGTATACACAATCTTTGTGGAGAGTGCTTCCAGATTAAATCACTTGATTTTAGAATGAAAGTTGACATATATGGGTTCTTCCTGTCCATGAATCCTCTTTGATTAAAGCACTTAGACTAAAGCCTAAATGCAGACTTGATAGTGTGTGGATGAGAAGTGGTTTGGGGTTTGGATCTTGAGGGAACTAAAGTACAACTGTCTGCAAGAAGCTAACCCAGACAGAGATTTGACACATGTTGTTTCTTTGAAGACATTGGACCACCTTTTAGATTCGACTGGATCCAATGCCAGGAGTTCTAATTGCCAACCTCTTACCCTCTTTCAAATAATAACTTGATTAATTCTACCTTAGTGTACACATCTCCCCGGTAATTGAAATGATTACTACCAATTCACTTCTGTGACTCCAACATCAATCAAATGAGAAATGAGTTGTTGAATATTTTGTCTGGAGTGACAAATCGGCTCTAGTCATGAAGTCTGCCCAATTATGATATGTCTCAACCCTTTGCAGTCATGAATGCTTGTGGCACACTCAGCAGTCTCTCCACCTTCACCTAACCTAATGGCATTTCAATTTTCTGTGACCTTTTTAAAATTTTGCTTCTGTTATGTAACTAGAAGGACCCCTCAAATGGACTCAAATTTGTTGAATTGATTGGATCCATTAGGTGTTTACACAAAGACCTGAGGCTGGACTATTTCACCTTATGTTTTTTTTATACAGAGCCTCGATAATCCCAACTGGTTTTTGGTAAATCCGTGATTGTGCACGTGGAAAAGGTTTTAACCTTGGTGTAAGATTGTGCTCGCTGGACTTTTACCACCAGTTTGATTGTGGTTATTTATAGGTGTAGTGATTCAGTAATTTGGGTGCTGACAGTTCTGGGTATACTACTCAAGATCAGCTCAATGTCTCTATCTCTTACTACGGTGTCTTTCTTTGTGGGCACTTGGCTGAGAAAGTTTATCTTCTTGCTTGGGGATCATGTCACAGTTTACTGTATAGACTTTTTATGAAGTTTCTTTGGTGTAAGAAGGTTGCCTGTGGTTATGTTAAGATCATATTTTATGTTTTATAGGGGTGAAGTCTAGAGTTGGATAACCCGCGGTATAAATTAAAACTCACTTGAGGTTGTTTCCTGTGTTAATGAGGCCTCTGCAAAGAAGAAAATCACAAATTGGTCTTTTGAGTCAATAAAGTTCAACTCCAATAAGAGGATGTCACGCAAACTTAGAAAAATGATTGAGTCTGAATGTGAGTAGAATCTAGGTAGACCAACTAGCTGCTCCCCCATGTGTAGATTTTCAATGGCTATACAAGTTTGATGCATTAAGCCTGAAAAATTGATAACTTTCTGCTTAGTAAAACAAGTAAGCCAACCAAAACAACAGTTGATGGTTGTGAGTGCACATTGTCTTTTGTTTCCAGCTAAAGTTTGCTGTTAATGCTAATATTTATAGTATTAGATCAAAGAGAACATAAATCGGTCTGTTATCTGTAGCAGTGGGGGGGGGGGGGCTCTCTTCAAGTTTAGACAGAAGTTCAGTCTAATCGAGTGAAACTATAAGGCACATAATCATCTACAGTTTGTCTATTGTTTCATTCAATTAGAGTCAAGTTTAATCTAACACTTTAAGAGAGCAGTGTATCAACTTCACCCCATTTGGCAGCTCTAAAACTTCAGTATTGACTTATACTGGTGGAGAACTTCATTGAGGCCATCAGTGGCTCCAGATAAACAATACATGTTATTGATAGAATTCAGAAAGATCTAAACCCTCACTGTTATAAATTTACACGTTACTACTCCACTATAAATGTTACTACTCCACTATAAATCACTGGAGGACCGTGAGGCATTATTTGCACAGTAAACAGAAGAAATGATATTAATTAAGTCTGCAAAAACTAGGAGTTTGTGCATTCTGATAATGGGTAGGAGTGAGTACATGGTTAGTACTGCAGAGGGACCCATTAAGAAGCAGGAAGCATGAAATCCAGCTTCATACCAAGACCCTCTGTACAGCTCTATCAAGGAGAAGTTTTCTTCCTGTTTAAGGAAACTGTAATTAGCTAATCAGAATCTTAATCAGCTATCATATGAAGCATGATCCAGATAACACTACTTGTGTTAATTAAGCTACACCACTGTGAGAAATCTTACAAGTAGGTTAATTCAGAAGGTCTGGTTCACAGAGAGGCGTTCAAGTAGAAATTGGCTTAAATTACCGGACAATGAGTTATGTGCTAGACCAGTTACAGGTGAAACTGATAATTGGATTGTAAGGTGTCTTTGAACTGTCGACACCACTATTTATTGGACACCCAAGACAGTTTTGGTGGATTGAGGTCGAAAAAGACCAGTTAGCTGTACCATGGAGGTAGCTCACATGGCTGTACCTGGTCCATTTCCCCATTGTGCATCGTGCTACTTTTATTTGTCTTTTAATTAAGTTTGTCCACACGAGCCTTGGCTTACTGACGTCTTTGTTGTTTTTTAGTTAAACTAGTTTTTGCATATGTCTGTGTGAGACGCAATTATCCATTCCCAAGCAGTTGAAATCACTGAGGTTTGAAGTAAATAAAAACTTCTGAACAGTCTTTCTTCGTCTGTAGGTCTGGTCTGCTTGAGATAAACTTCACAGATATCTGATATTGATAAACCTCGCATGGAAGGGAAAAGGAAATACTTGGTACCTTGGAGTAGATTAGTTTGTGTCTACTCAAAAACCAGTTTAGAATGTGCTCCATTTTAAATACCGTCACTGGTTAGTTCTAGCAAGTCTGCATAGATGAGATAAGAGACTTCTTATAATAATACACTTTTCAAATAGAAACTTCCTCGGTGAGAATATTTGACGTAGATGGGTTCAGGTAAATTGCTGAAAATTATTTCAATCCAAAGCTTCAGTTATTTGTAACCATTTGTTTGAAAGTGATAAATGAATGTTGTTTTCTGGATACCACCTACTGGAAACTTATTGTCCCGAAGTAATTCTCTTGGCGCCTTTAGGGCATGAATCCCTATAGCATGGTAAAAGCCAATCAATTGAAGATCCGCATTTGTGCTGCTTCTCTGTGCTAGTATATGAGAGAGCTTTTTATATACCAGTATGCTGCTTCTCTGTGCAGAAGTGCAAGATAGAACTTTTACCAGTAGGCTACTTCTTTGACAGACTTTTGTGAAAGTGTTATTTCGACTGAAAAGCTTGTCACTATTAGGGCATATGTGATGAGGAACAGAGGACCACTGAGAACTATGATGATCGTGACTCTTTTGCTTCTTGAAATAATTCATGTCACGAGCATTTGATAATCTTCAATTTTTATGGATGGGATACAAGAAGACAGGTGTTAGGCCTCTGTAAATAAGGTACATTATGGCAAAACCATAATAAAGAGATCTGAGTTGTGAAATTTAGTTTGACTTTATCCCAGCTGTGAAATCCCACTCGCAAAGAGCTGAGCATGTTTTGCTGATAGATAACAACTTACAGCGTTCATTTCACTACATATGCTACTTCATCTTGATTCCCCTTCAATAGAGTTACATGCAGAATTAAGTTAGTATGGCCTCCCTAAGCTGACATCATTACAAGCTTACAACAAACAATACCGCCGTACAGTCACCAGACTTAAGAGAGCTAATCCTTGAATAACTTGGCACTTGGAGGTGTAAGTGAAAGTGGATTATCCGGTCAAAGAGGATTAGCAACTTGCGTCAACTCTTTATTGATTGGGACCGCCACCATAGCTTCCTGTTGTAGCCTTGATCTTTGCGGCAAGACGTTTTTTTTTTGCATTTTGTGTGAACGAACCGACAGCACCAGGGCGTTTCGTCCCAAAAAGTGCTCGAATTTCAAAGTTGCTAGGCGCATAATCCGATAATGCTGTGGTGATAATTTGGTCTGGAGGGTTCGTGGTGTGGGTGATTTTGTTTGGAAGTTTTATTTTGTTTTGTAAGAAAACTGAAGTGAAATTTAAAGATAGGCCTAGGCATATTTGAAATTATTTGTCTGTGTGTAGGAAAAAAACCAAAGGAGTGTAGTTTCAATCATGGTGAGAGTTCAAGTCTTATGGAAGGCTGGCGATTTTACTAAGAGATTTAAGTTACAAAAAAAGGAATAAACAAGCAGACAGACAGACAGACAAACAGAAAAAGGAGGAATAAACAAACCAAAACAAACAGCAAAACAACTGAACACAACTTCGAATCATTTGTTGCATAATCTGGTTCTATAGTGTGCCGGCCACAGCTCCCATCATTTTCATATACAGAACGAACATTTTTAGCGTTCTGTTTTTTCAATCATCTGATTTTTCTACATTATTATATGAACAAATTCTTAAGTTAAAACACGGCTCAGTTATTACTGCTAAAGTTTGGCTTGGGTAACTAGGGCCCGGGGTCTAAACTAGCAAATTAAATGGGTTTGGGATTCTTGTTCAACTTAAAGCATTGCTGTCTCACGGGCGATCTGGTCGTTGTTTACTCTTCTTTTTCCCTGCCAATTTATTCTGCCTTTTACAAACAACCTCACTATAAACACAGTTGTCATTGTTCATTTTTACGTCACAGTCAGACTAATTAGTCTTGCTGCAGACAGTTACACGCAAAATCCGGAACTCACACAACGAAGTTTCGTTCCAATTATTTGTAGAAATCATTTGTCATCAGTGTTCTTTTCTTCGGTTTTAAATAGCCGAGTAGGCAAAAAAGGAAAGCCTTTCTTTCAAGCATGATATTGTGACCATACGCCGCGGAGATGTCAACAAAGGATGTCCCTCTATCTCTAGTGTGAAGAATACCATCGGCAAACTCTCTTTACGTAACACGCGGTGCGTTTACTGCTTTATTCAGCCCCAATCATTTTTTCCAAAATCTTGCTTAGGAGAGAGAGGGGGGGGGGGAGGGAGGGGGTCAACTCACATCGCAAAGGGGTGACAATTAGGCTGCAATGATTATTGGACTACGTCTTGAAAAGCAATGGGTGTGATTTGAAGGAGTCTGTTGACTATGTGTGGAATATTTTCTTGGAATGTGTTATTGCGAAGATGTCAACCATTGTATGAAATAGTTGTTATTGCATATTGAGAGTGAACAAGAAGATAATGGGCACACCGTGGACGAAGGAAATGGCTGTACTTACATTGCAGAGCAGATTGCTTTCGGATCCGTAGCGCAGAACTCTGGTGTGCATTTTGGCTTACAGGATAAACCCTGGTCAAGTTGGATTAGATCGGGTAGACCAACAGCAGGCTGAGACCGCTCCATCGGAACTGGAACAACAATTACACAAATCAGATTTTAAAACAATACAAATCGAAAGACACATTTTTGTGGCTTTAAAACTGATGGAATAGCATTGAATTTATACTAATGTGAAAGCAATCACTTACACATCTTACAACTGTAAATAAAATTACGATTAATAGGCAGGACACAACTGTCCTTCCTTATAAAACAGATAAAACAATCTGAGAGAGAGAGAGAGAGAGAGAGAGAACATTAGTCCTGTTTTGAACAAAATGATGAAAAGGTCGTTGAAAAGAAACTTTATCCTCAAGCAGTAATTTGAAGTTTTTATTTCTTTGTGATATTTCAAACCCATGGTCAATTCTTCCAAATCACGTCGATACGGATAAAATGCTTTCGTCAATTATATTGAAAATGTTGGTACATGTACGTGTATAGGGCCAAAGTCACGTAAAAGGTGACGTCAGTGTGTCTGGTTTAGAGCTCATGTGCAAAGAACAATTGACGTCACTATGCGGATTGGGGAAAGTTGCGAGAGAAAATTGACGTCACTATTTGCGGCTTGGGGAAAGTTGCGGGAGAAAATTGACGTCACTATTTGCGGCTTGGGAAAAGTTGCGAGAGAAAATTGACGCCAGGTTCAGAGCAAAGTAGCGAAAGAAAATCTGTATAAATATTCAAGTCTGTGGTGTGTCCCTTCAAAGCCACCGTAGAATTCTGGAAGCAAATTGTAAGTGCGCCGTACATGTTCCGTGAGTTGAACTGTCGTTTCTGGCATTGGGCCAGACTCTTATTTCAACGTATCGTGTCCGTAGGCTAATGTTCACGACGGGTTACCAATTGACAAAATACCAACTAATCATTCCTTTACAAGTATGTGGTAATACACTGTATTGTTGAAATGAGGTACGTCATCTGAACCATTCATGTATATCAAAGACGGTTGGGCTTTTTAACAACTTGAAAATTATCAACCCTTGTCGAACCGTTATAGAGGGAATTAGTGCCAAAGCACCAGCCTTTGTTTCAGGGACACACTGCTAACTGTGGTTATGTAGAGTGATGCTCCTCGGATTTTGCAAACCGCAAGCAAAAGTTCAATTGTGGAGCCACTTCAAGTGCACTAATCAGATGCTAGCAAGGAATCTGTACAAGCATAAGACACCGTTTTTTTCTGAGCAGCATTGTTTTAGTGAGCTTAACCAATTTGTTTAGCTAAATCAATTTGTTTAGCTAAATTGTTTAGATAAATGTCAACCATTCTGGTTGGACTATCGGCTGTCATTTAGTACCGGTACCTAGTTTACAGCTTCTTTGTGTTTCACACAAAAATGAATTGAGAGAAGAATAGGGTTACAGATTTTAAAACAAATGCAAAATTGTCCAAACTAAGCCATTCAAAATCTCAGCTAGGTCTATTGAAGTCATAGGCGAGCGCGGTGTGCAAGGTGCAGATTGACGGCACTAAACCACAATGATAGAAAGTAATGGTGTGGAAACGTAGTATGAAGTGATTTTATTTCACATAAATTGATCGGTGTCATTGGAGCTGTATAAACAGAAATAATTCAATCATCCAGTCGCCCCTAGAACACACTCTGAAACAATCCTCAAAGTAACGGCGTGAAAATACGTCAGTCAGATTTTGTCCTCTCTCTCTCTTTCCTCTTTTTGGAAGCGAAGGTGGTATATGAACTGTTAACACCTATATTCGCTTTCAGGTGTTCATTTGGGGTGGTTTTCCTGGAGTTGTAAACTTGTTCATCAACAAGTGTCATAACCTTTCAAACAAGAATGCCAAATATTCTTAATTGAGAAGTTTGTGGCGTTGGAAATTTAGTCTTGGTTGTGGGTGACGACTGCAACTTCACAGTGCGTGTAACCTTTTTGTATATTTTGGTGTGATCGCGGCAATTTTGTGTTCGTTTAATTTTTCATTCATTTTTATAGCAATATGTATAGCACATTATTGTATTCATAACTGTTGATCATTGACTGCGACTTTAATGTGATTTTTTTCATGCATGGTTAATACAACTGAATATTAATTTTTAACTTTGTTACGTTGTGCTGAATCTTAGGCTGATGACGTCACATTTCAGCAGGAAGCTTCTACACAGTCAAACTTCTTTGTTTGTGAGTGATAGTTGCTTTAATAAAGGTTCATGGTTTACCTTTGCATACACTCCAGGTTGTCCTTATTTCAACAGAACTACCTTTTATTGACTATAATAGCGACACACATAAAAAGTTGACCTTGGCCTACATGAATTTGTGTTCGAAGATAGGTATGTAATACTAGGCAACTATTATTAGTGCTGTAACTTCGTGTTTTACAATACATGTGTAGATAACCGCATTTATATACGTAACGCAATCATTCTTCAATTATGAATATCATAATTATCATTAGCCTATATATCATTTTGCTTTACCGTCGCAAACCAATATAAATTCTCCATACAATATTTTAATTTCCGTATTTTCTTGTGATGATTTAGCTGCTTACAACAATATAATTATAATTTAATTGACAATGAATTATAAAAAATATAAGCCGCAGGTAGCTTAGGCGGGTCTTTTGTGATTGTTGACTTAAATTAGTCAGTAGTTATTAGTGGGGGTGTGAGGAGGACACGCTAGCCCTAATGCCGTGTTTACAATGCAAATTCCCCATGGTCTAATTGACTTGCATTGTCGCAGTGAATTACTCGGGCGTTAATAAACCATTTACGCCCATTTCGTCTGTGACAAAATCACCTCTAAAAATGAATAATATAAAATATAAAAAAATCAACAAGTTTAGATTGCAGTCAAAATTGATTTATGTTCATCTGTTGTTGCGAAATTAGGCATAGTGCCTGACACTGTGTTTAATTTTACGCTCGTTAATTTCATACAAGCAAAACAAATCACAATCAAAGTCACTAATTAGTAGTAGTGTGATGTAGGCTGTAAAATTGTAGCCCGATCATGCCTGTCTTGTATAAATGTTTTAATAACTTGTAACCATAGTTTACGGTTTTAAGATCCAATACGTGGCGTATAGTATATGACAGGTGCAATCGAGCTACATATAAATAGCCATAAATATTCAAAAATAGAACCTACTTGGACGGCATATTCCTTTACGTTGTTCTCTTGGCACATCATTCTGGACTCCAAGCATAGCATCATGTACGCATTCCAATCCAGCGTCACAACTCCCTAAATAATTCCACTTGCCACCGCAGAGTTCTTCCTCTACCTTCAAACACCGAGGACAGCATCCACATATCCCCGAGCCTATTCCACCTTTACAGTTCAACTTGGAGGGTTTCCTAGGGTTGCAGTGTAGCTGCTCGCACGGTGGACACCGAAGCTGTTCGACCTCACGACCCCTACGGTCCTTGTCCCTGCTACGGTCTGCTCCGTGTTGTCGACGGCGGTTGTTCTTTTCCGATTCGTCTCGTCTTGTCTGGTGTTGTTTCTCCTGATCTTGGTTCTTCTCTCGGTTCGGATCTCGGTTCTTCCCAGCTTCGATCGGTGTGAGAGCGATTAGTCCAATAAGCCACGACAGCAGGCAGACGGTTGTTAAGATCCCCGACAAATCCATGGCAACAAAAGTTTAAATCAATGTTTTATAAAATAAAATAAAAATACAGAGAAAAGAACAGTTAAAATTTAGCCGGAGGGTTTGGGAAGAACCGATTATCTTGCGGTGAGTTGAAGTATCCTCCAGCCACAACCGACTCGAGCCCAAGCTTTGCGTGAAGCAACCTACGGGCGAGTTGGAAGTGAAGCACCAGCCCCAAATCCCTCTTTTAAACGTCCTCGCCGAAGAAGGGTGAACTTTTTATCGCCGATTGATGGGTGGATTTTCCAGGCCCTTTTCTTGGCCGTTAGTTGTTAGAAGTTTTCTTCCGTCAATTTTTCGATTCCCAAAGCGCCAATGAACAACCAGCATGCACTCATCACCGGCCAATATCGAAGGCGTGAAAACTTGAAATTAAATACTCTGAACGATGAAGGAAAGATTCCGCACTGCTGCAGATGAACATCGTGAAGTTGCCAAAGTCTTCAAGAAAACATGTTATGCGTGACAAGCTACTGGCATACTGACACTTTTGTACTTGGAAAGTGACACGTGGTTGGCCAACAGCGGTACAAATTTAAACTCATTGTACGCTTGAATGCGTTTTCATTGGAGGTTATATGTATCTAGCAAATCATTGGTTCGTATCATTGCTCTTCCGTTGTGTAGTGGTTAGTTCCGGATATTCATGGCTAAACATAATAGTATAACATGCTAGTGTGCGATCGTCTACTGTGCTAGACTTGCTCATCTTTTTTTCATGAATGAACAAGCCAGACATGACGTCAGTAGTTGAAGACCAATTACGCCACGTTGTGACTGTGGGAACCGAATATGGTAATTTGGTGAACTGTTATTGGCTATCTCCATTGCTTGACAGTGACTCTTGACCAATGGCATGATTAATATAACTACATACGCCCTCTTTGTCAAAATGAGTCACACGATTTCATATTGTGAGGAGAAACACTTCTGTTGTTATTGTACATAATGTTCAAGAAATAAGGATTAAGTTGAATGCTTTCTGTTAACAGTTTAGAGTGAAGTGGATGGAAAGTTTGTTCAGGCCTTTGGTTGTGGTTTCAAGCAAGATGTTTTTGTTCGGAATGGTTTAGCACTTCTTTTCAAATGTTCTTTAAAACTGAAAGAGACAGTCATGGAATATTATTCGTAGTTGTCTGATTCTTATCATAAAATATATTAATTTGTGTTTCAAACCCTTGACATTTAATATCCACAATCTTAATGAAACACTTCGTCGATTGTTATTAATCTTGGCTTGAAGAGAGACTTCTTGAGTCACAGATTCATGCCAAATTAATAATTTTCCTTTGAACATAATGATACAGGATCGATGACGTGTAACTGTGCTGAGCTCAATAAATGCAATGTCCCCTTAGATAACCAGGTTATAGATGACCAACAGAGGGCGTTAAGGTTAACATGTTTTGCTTTACTGGGTGCACCACACTAAATAAACTCCCATATCAACCAATGCTAAGTGCTATTACATTTTAAAAAGAATGTGTAAACACTATTTTAAAGTCTCTCTGCCTCTTGAAAACAAATCAAACATATTTTCGAATAACTAAACTTCATATTTCTTTACAATGTTTGGCAGGTCAGCCGTTGCAGTTTTAAATATCCCTCCAACTCCTAAACTAAAATAGGACCAAATTTAGAGCAAAAATTTATCAAATTTCCACAAAAGTCGAAGCACAGAACCCCAAGATTGTAGTAGCTTGTCCTTATAAATCAGGAATATCTATTAATTGCATCACCCCCACAAACAATTGTAAAGGGAAAACAAGTTGAGGGCCTACAAAATATGGTAATAAGTTAGACACACGAATGTTTGCCTATTTAGTGTAGTGCACCCTGTAGTCTTTATGGCCAGGGTTTGTCCAGCAAAGCGGCTTCCAATTAGACCTGTGAATATAATTTGTTTCGTAACTTGTATGTACTACCTTTGATTTTAAAATGTTTGGGTTTGTTTTAAACATATTATTTTGTATAAAGGGGATACATACTATTATAAATCATTTAATGACACAATGAGAAATTCAGTCCCAGCAATTGCTTGCCTTTATTTTTATGCTTTGGTAAAAAAAAAACATAATGCAAAACAAATTTAATATTTGCGCAGTTTGCCCTCTTATAATTAAATATACACATTTCATTGAATACTACAGTCAAGACATTACACCTATACCAAAATACTTGTAACATATTTCTTCAATTTAATCTAAGAAAGGGTCACATTACTACCTTTCGTTTCAAAATGAATTTTATTCAAACAAAAACGTTGTTAACTTGGTACAACAAATAACCCTGTTTGGTTTTAAAATGACACAATTTCTTGTCTTTTCCATCTAGTTAATGTTCCAATTGTTGTAACAATCACAATTTTCGCCCAGTGCAATCTTATGGAAACTAAAACAATTTAGACCATGTTTTCTAAGTGAGTAATGGTCCTTGCTATGGTGTGGTACACAGCGACACCTGAACTAACATCAACAATAGGTGGCGCTATACTATAATATACTTTTTTTCCTTCAACATTGTAAACTTAAATAACAACCAACATCCTTCTCCATCAAAGCTAGAGGTGTTGAAAGGATTGCTCAGAATGTTTTTTCTTTGGCATCCTGTTTAGTATTTCAATTTTATTGCCAAGAAGTATAAACCCAAACCGTTTGGGAAATGGCTTGTGATGGCCACCGATGAGTCACTTTATCACAGGTTAATTTGATCAAAATTAGGCTAATTAATTGGGAAATAACTATTTGTTTCCCTGCAATTATGGCAAAGTAGATATGCTAACAACTCCTCAAAACAAAGGTTAGATGAACTTTCACAAGAGTGGAAATTCTTAGCCGTAACCTCTAGGAATATTTGTATAAGGTCATGACCTTGTTTATTTCAATTGCAATGCTCACAATCAAGAATATTAGTACAGATTTAAGAGAGTTTATATGAAAATTCACAATCTTAAAACCACAGGATTTATCTGATTCAAATGGGTTTTGCAAACGATCCTTAACAAATGTTGTGCACTTTTTGTGGCACATTTATAAACTACATGTACAAACAACATATCAACTGGTCACAACATACATTAAGGCACAGATTTGTTCTGAAATGAATGTCTAAACTGACACAAGAAGGGTTAACACAAACAGGAAAGAAAAGAAAACCACTTCTTCACATATTCTTTACACAGATTATGAAGCTCGCTTGGCTTTCTTCTATTTACATACATAAATACAGGATGTAAAATAATGCATTAAGCTGGCAGAATAAATATTTCTGTACAATTACTGCCATTAATGACAGTACATCAAGTCTAACATAGTTTGAAGTAATTCTAAATTACTAGCATAGCACATTATTTACAGCAAGGGTAGTATTTTTTTAAAATATAATATTCATATTAGAGCAATGTTTATATAATAAATAGATCTACATGAGTGTGTAGGTTAGGAGTTTATAGGTCATAGTGATGGAAAGTCAACAAATCCAAAACAGTGTTTTTGGTCAAAATCTGATGTGTTTGGCACTTTGGATGAACTGGGTCTTTCATCATGGATTTATGCCGTAAGAAATTAAGTCAAAGGAAATTTAAAGCTACCCAGGATTATAATTTCAGTATTAATACATTTAAACAAAAATAACATGATAGGAATTATATTTGGTATGAATTATTTGTTTATACAATAAATTTATGGTCTTAAAATAGGTTAGATAGTTTTAGTAAAAACGTCAGGATATTGTATTTAAGAAAAAAACGGGGACTTAAGTTGTAAAGGTTCCCGATTTTAATCTTCTCTTGTCAAATAACATTGATTAATCAACCTAAACCAAATTCTCAATATTGGCCACACCATACGTCATACTCAGCTTATAGTGGTACCACTAATATCCATGCACAACAAACAAACAAACCTCAACATTGCAACATGTAAACAAAAACCCTTCATTGTTTTGTCAAAACTATTATGGTACAAGTTATGTTAACAAACAAGAAAAACTTGTTTCTTCCAAAACTGAATTAGTTTCAGATTAAAGGCAAGAATAAAAGTACAAGAAGTATCTACGACCGCCACTGAAGATCCACTTGTTAATTTCCTAATTCATTCAATGTTCAACTTTACAAAATAAACATACTCTGAAACTCCGAGCTCAACCTTCTTAATTAAAAATTGAGTAACCATTTCAACGCTTAAGAATAAGGTACAGCTTTAGTTAAAATTTGAATGTAAAAGTTGTCGAAATTCCAGCTGGTAATGGTGTCAAACTAGCCCAGGAATACCTCTTGAAAAATGACCACCTTCCCAAAGACACAATCAGAAAAAATAATAGGAAATGGGATTGCTTTATCTTAGTAAGAACCAAGTAACCATTAACATGTGTATTTACAGCATTAGCCATGTTGTACCTTATCTTGATTCAAAGAGAGTAGGCACACCAGTAACTGTTTTGCCAATATCACATATTATGCTGTTATAGGGAAGGTATACATTTGGTAATCACTCTTAAAATGAAATAAAAACTTACTTTGTTTGGATACAGCAGCTTTTGATAGTAAAAAGCATTTTGAGAATCATTTCACTTCAACGTAATGTGGTTATAAAAAAAGATATCAGTTTTTATCCCCCAAAATTTGAATCTCAGAAATGTTACTGTCAGATACGTTTCTCAGATTTTGTATTCCAAATATGGATTATTCTTCCTGCCTGGACATAATAACCTCTCTGGATTTTTCAGCGGTATCTCAAAAAGGCTACCAAATTTTCACAGGTTAGTTTTTTGTATACATCTACATTTATATAAGATTCAAACAATCGAACGGTTCCAAAAACCAAAGATACACGTTCCCTTTAAAATATTCTCTAGCATGGGAAACAAAAAATAAATAAATTTAGTCTTTTGCTCTACACTGATTACAAAAGCTGTACCATTTCTTGATTCAAAGAGGGTACAGACAACAACCTGACCTTTGACCCATGTTAAAACTACAGGGAAATGTACAGTAGTAATTACTAATGTAACAGTCTTAACTTTCCATAACGTTTTATTATCTTACATCATATTTGGACATTTGCATATAATACAGGATAGAACAGTAGCATTTTTACATATCAGTAACATAATGTAAATTCCTAGGAGCACATTAATACTTATGTATCCGTTAATAATAAGCACAACATACACTTGAACAAAACTGACAATAATGAAGTCAAAGTACTGTGCACAAATATCACATTCATCCTAATTGAAATTGGTTCCATTGCATATAGGAAGGATCTACATCAAGACGAGTTGGCAGGGTAGGGTCGGCTTAGATAAAACCAAGATTAAGGAAAAGTACAAGAACTGGATTCTTAATTGATGCTACAGTATCAATCAACCTGGATTGTTGAGCCTTCTTCCAAAATGAGGCAACTCAGGGCTGTATTTCATGAAGAGCTAAGATTGATCTTAAGAGGTGTATCATTCTTAATTGCTAGCAAAATTTAATTCGGTCACAATACACACGGCAATATTTTGTGAGTGTGAAATTTATGCAGTGCTTAAATTTATGGCCTTGTAAAAAATAACCTATGCGGCAATGTTAATGCACTTTTATTATTTGAATGTGACTTCACATGTCTACACATCTACCCTTAAGAAGGAAATCTTATGCAGCTTCCATACAAGGAATTTCGAACCATTTCTGTTCCTGATGACTTCAAGCCATTAATTACACAATCACACCCATACCTGCTGATTTTCTTAATGCAATAGAACCACAGATAGCAAAACTTAACATGCTTGCGTAGTTTCTTAACTTCCAATGTTGCAGCTAGGATTAAAGCATTAGAGCTTTACTATGAGCAAGTTTTACAGCACGATGTTTGATATGCATGAAGCTGACACTTCTTCATCCTCTTCACTAGACTGCAAAAGTTCAGTTCGTCTTCACATACTTCTGTAGTTTCAAAAAAATAAAACAAGATCATGGTACTATAAATCAGTTTGTTCCCTTTTAATTCTATGGTTTATCCACTCTTTAAGTTTGGTTGGGAGGGGGGAGGGTTTCGGTTCTAAAATTGTTCATAAAGGATAAACACTTTAAAGGAAAACAATTATTATAGTACGACATTTTAATCAAAAGTTAAGAAACTTAAAATGTGATTTGGTTGTGTGAATATATGGGACATTGGTTCCTTGACACACTGTTAAGCTCCTTAGTTAGGAAATACAAATTACAGAAGAGATTCCAGACATTACTATGTCACTTAAAAGTATAAACAATGGCTGGATGGGCTTCTGGAGGATAAATATTGGATATTGAATCTATCAGTGTGTCGGTGCAAAACTTCAGATCTCCTAAAATAGCACTTAGGATAAGCCCCAGTTGAAATTGTCAAAGCGTTGTATCTCGCTTAGAACTAGCCCGGATGTACACACAAAACAAGTACGCACTGAGATACAAAGAATCTGCAAAATCAACGATTTTCTGCACTCATGCGCGGATATTGGTAGCTTCACTATCACTAAGTGTGATTGACCGGCTAGATATGGTGTTTTTTCAGGAAATCGATCTTAGAATAGATAGGAGAGTATCTTACCTTGGGGACACTGTGGCAAGTTCAGACACCTCTGAGTAACAGCAGGTTGTTTGAGATTGATGCAAACTGTGGATAATGCCGACTCTCTTGAACCGGAATATTGACACTGTATGGTTCTTGTCTGTATGCCTTCAACGCCGCAACTTACTGAACACTGTCAGGTTTAACATATGGAAAAGGTTGTTATGCAATTGAATTGAATTGAACTGAATTTAATTTAATTGGTTTACGAATAAGAACATCATTGCAGCCACAGGCTGATTTAAGACAACTTTTACAGATAAAAATGAATATATTAAAATTTGACATCAAAATTACAATGGAGAGATAAATATATAAAATAATAATGATAACAAAATCAAAAGCTAGTTTGAATAAAGTAGTTGCATTAATTTTCTAGCCATAATCATGTTTAATGATCCTTTTGGTCATAATTTTGTATTCACAGAAACTATCTGTATATAAAAAATAATTAACTATAGGATTTTTACAATTTAATATTGAAACAACTTTGTAATAATATTTTCTCTTCTTCAAAGTTAAATGTCACGTTTTTGTTTAAGATTGAAATTGTAATAAGAGAACAATCTTGTGCACTTTTATTACTAGATCTTCTTTTCAAACGAGAAGATTGTGTAAATGGTCGCTAGACACTACCGGACACTACTTACCATACTCCAGTCATTAGCTGTCCATATTGGTGTACATTGACCACTCGGACACGGTCGACGTATCTCTGGTTTTATTGACGCATCGCATTCACTATCTGGTAATGTCTCCTGTCTACTGCCCTCACAGGCAATGTCTCTGGTCTGTGTCCCACCAAATGCATCAGAGCATCGCCCATTACACTGTAATCAGTCAAATAAGAAATAAACAGTAAAAGTCTGTTTAATATTCAAACCAGGAACATCAAGCGAGAGATTAAAGGGATGATTTTTGATTGATGCTACAATATCAAACATTGATAGGAAACTTTTCATTCTTGACAAAACCAATCAGTCATGTCTTTCACAACTTGGTTATTGTACCTGTAAGGTGAACCTTTCAAATCCCAAAAGATAAATAAATCAAGGCGAGGCCGATTGTTCCGTTTGTAAATCACTGTTGCTATAAAACTATCCCCCAAAACTGCCATTTTACTTCCCTATACTTAGCCATGGAGCCACTACTAATGCAATAGTGCCCTCTAGGGTCCCATCCAGTGCCCTACGGCCTAGTCGTCATGTTATCTTCCTCTTTATAGAGCTTTCCATTATTGATAAACAAGCTGCTGTAGTTGGCATGGACGGCCGAATGTTACCAAAACATCCAATAGTGTTAATAGATGTTTTAACCAACTTCAACATTTCTGTGAACTTTTAATTAAATAAAATACCTCATGATTGGTTGCTTTGTTTTCAACAAATTCAACACTATTTAAAAAATATTTGTGTAACATTGTTACAAACTGTGGATATATGTTTTTGCTTTGCATTTCATGGCTTTCCATAGTTTTCCAGCCTCGGTTGGCAAAGACTCAGGCTGTGACGTTACAATAGAAAGGTCTATGCTTTGTTTAGAACTGCCATTTATTCTTGTATGAATGTAGATTTATTCTGGTACAAATGTAAAGGCAATAACTACGATAATATACAGTCAGTGAATCTCAAGAGGTAAACCTTGAGCCCAGGAAATGGTCAAATATCGAGGAGGGTAAATATGAGTTGGGGAGGGGGATGAAACATGGTTCAGAAGTCTCCAGGTTTACATACCTCTTGCCATGGGCCTGGTACCCAATGTGGTTGACAGCTGTGTGTGTTACAAGCCATTTCTCTGTCTGGTAACCCAAGACCCTGATCACTGCATTGTCTGTCTGGATTAGGTCTAGTCCGACCTACTATAGATGTACGTAGACATTCCACTGATCTGGTCTGGATCCCACTGCCACAGGTCACTGAACATGTACTCCAGTTGCCAAGGAGCCATCTAAGATACAATGTATAACTTGTGATTATAGCAATGTGACGTTTCTTTTGTAGTTCCATCAGCTATCCTGATGAAATCATTGTGTCGCACACTTCGGTACTTCCAGCTCCAAAGCTGGCATTCCCGCATATTTTTACCCCAAAATATCACCCTTTACATCTTTCAACCAAATTTTTTATATCAGAATTTTTTATATCGGCATGTCATGGCCGAGCAGATAAGAGCACCGGACTCAAGCTCTGGTGTTTCTGATCAGCAGGGCCTGTGTTCGAGTCCCGGTCGTGACACTTGTGTCCTTAAGCAAGACACTTACTTAACCATGATTGCTTCGTCCTTCGGATGGGACGTAAAGTCGTTGTGAAAACCTGTGTGTTGTGTAATGCACGTAAAAGAACCCAGTGCACTAATATCAAAAAGAGAAGGGGTGCGCCCCTGTGTTCCTGGTTTGATTGGCTGCATATTGCACCACAGCACCTTGTAAACCATTACATGGTGCTATTTAAAGGAATAAGTCTCATACTTCAGAAACGTTGCCCCACATACCTTGCAGGAAAATACAGAATGTTGAAGTGCCTTGAGTGTCACTGAGTGACAGATATGAGCGCTATATAAGAAGCCACTATTATCATAACTCTGAGAAGACCTTGAGTTCTTTGAGGAACATTATGTAAAAGACATGACCAGTTCAACTTTTCTCCAAAAAATCCTCAACTCCTATGGGCTTCTTCTGGTAATCATTGGAGCCAGTTTGTGTGAAGAATGGGCGGCTAATAGTGGAATTACAACATACTCACGAATAGAATACATATTCATATTGGTTGCTAAAATATGCTTTGACCTCTTTCTAGAACAAACGAACAGTTCATGAACGATGTCAAACGTATAGACAAATGACTACTTCCTACACCAAATTAAAATCTTGGCCATCATGGCCTCATTTGCATTTGGGTTTCTCATACAATGTTTACTGTAAATGCAAGAGATGATGGTTGTATTTTCAGGATGGATAGATGTGTGTCAGTCTTGGCAGTTTTGTTCTTACCTGACTCCATAAAGAGATGGTCCTTTTCGTTCCTCGTTAGCTGTCGAGAGAAAATATAAATCAAGATTTGATGTAAGCGATTTTTACATTGAATAATTATACCTGTGCTGACTTGCGCATCTTTGGCTATGCTCCAGCACTGTTGAAGGCAGGTTGAGCCTTGGTTTTCAGTACAAGTTTTTGTTGTTGTATGTTTTGCACTTGGTATTTCCTTGTTATTTGTTTATTGTTGATCTAATGCAGCTTTCACTGATTGGTCGTAAACGGTCTTCTCTCTTCATGTAAAAAAATAAGAATAAGCTGTTACAAACTTCCATCAATCGCATACAACATAACCTGTGGTATATAAGTGACAATGTTGTGAAAATTCAACCCAAACAAAGTCTTTCTCCAGGTCTTTCTCAAGGCCTTTCTCAGAGCATTTGAGAAAGACTCTGATAGCGTCCAAATTGTTTTGAATTGTTGTGTATTTATTTAGTAAAGTATTCTTTTATATCATTCATACATCTTCCAATCATTCAATCAATCAATCGGTCAATCAATCAATCAATCAATCAATTAATCAATTAATTTTTCAGTCAATCAATGAATGAGTCAAAGTAATCAATACCTATGATATGAAGTATGAATCTCTCTCTTGTTTTTCCAGCTACACAGGTGTAAACTCCTTCATCTTGTTCCTTCACGTGTCTGATTCTCAAAGTTCCATCTGGCAAGACTTTGGCTCTAGCATCACTAGCCGAGATCTCCTTCGTACCTCGATACCATTCCAGCTCAGATTTCTTGAAGTATCTGACTGGGCATTTGACCGTGATACTGACCCCTTTGTTGATGTTGACTGACATCCCAACGGTCAGACGGAGTTTAGACTTGAAGCCTTGTTGGCTGTAGGTCGTGTGGTTTGCAACGATGACTGGATCTTCAAAACAAGAGCAAGATTTGCTGTCAATTATAGATCACTTAAGAGTTATACCCATCCATGGACTATTACATAGATAGTTCCCAAAAGATGTCACAGATTGTAAAGGCGACCATCTTTATGGGCAATAAAGGAATGGAACAACTTGGCTGCGTAAGTTGGAACGCTTGACGTGACTCCAAGCCGAAACCCAAGTTGCCTGTAGGGATGGAGTCTAATTGGAAGCGTCTCTTGATTGTGTTTGGATTTAAGTGTACCTACCTGTACATGGCTTTTGTTGGCAGAACTCTGTATGTGATGGTTGACTTGATTGAGGACACAGTCTAAAATCCACCAATGGGGAGCTGCCGTCAGGTTGATGTCTCACACATGTGATGGTTCTGACTTTGATACCAACACCACATATCACTGAACACTAAAACCAACCAAAATAATAAAATGACGTCAACTTGAAGTTGATTTATCAAAATGGGTTTTTAAGAAACATACAAAAATCTACTTGTTGGGCAAACTAGAAAAATGTGTTATGCTTGATTGGTAATGATATTGTTCAGAAAAACAACTTTTCATCTAAAAGCATTAAAAACAAACAATAATGCCTGAAAGGTGTCCTCAGTCCTGTCATCTGAAATTTTGTCAAATGCAACACATCGCTACTTCCCATTAGCAAAGGTTTTTGATTTGTTTGCTTTCAAATGAAGCCAACATCCTCACTGAAGCAATTTCCAAACACTTGACCAAAGGTGTCTCCTGTTTGTTAAAATGTTATCAACAAAATATTGACAGAAGTTTGTACAAAAGAGTATCAACATTTCCCAAACTACCCCCATTATTCTTAAATTTTTAGTAGAGTCTACTGCATCATTTAAAAGCCTATAATCACAACTGAAAAAATGGCCCAAATTTGATAAAACTGCTGGACTTACTCAATTTTTGGCCCTTTTTTCAATGTTTAGCATTTCCCAAAATATAGCTCTTAACCTAGGTCAAGTTATATAAAAAGGCATCAGTAGAGGCTACTGCATCATATAAGAGCCTAAAATCGCAAATTAAAAAACGGCCTAAATTTGATAAAACTGCTGGACTTACCCCTTATGATTTTTTTCAATTTTTGGCCCTTTTTTCAATGTTTAGCATTTCCCAAAATATAGCTCTTAACCTAGGTCAAGTTATATAAAAAGGCATCAGTAGAGCCTACTGCATCATATAAGAGCCTAAAATCACAAATTAAAAATCGGCCTAAATTTGATAAAACTGCTGGACTTACCCCTTATGTTTTTTTCAATTTTTGGCCCTTTTATCAATGTTCTATATTTCCCAAAATATAGCTCTAAACCTAGGTCAAGTTATATAAAAAGGCATCAGTAGAGCCTACTGCATCATTTAAGAGCCTAAAATCGCAACTTAAAAAATGGCCCAAATTTGATAAAACTGCTGGACTTACCCCTTATGATTTTTTCAATTTTTGGCCCTTTTATCAATGTTCTATATTTCCCAAAATATAGCTGTAAACCTAGGTCAAGTTATATAAAAAGGCATCAGTAGAGCCTTCTGCATCATTTAAGAGCCTAAAATCAGAACTTAAAAAATTGCCAAAATTTGATAAAACTGCTGGACTTACCCCTTATGATTTTTTCATTTTTTGGCCCTTTTTTCAACGTTCTATATTTCCCAAAATATAGCTGTTAACCTAGGTCAAGTTATATAAAAAGGCATCAGTAGAGCCTACTACATCATATAAGAGCCTAAAATTGCAAATAAAAAAAACGGCCCAAATTTGATAAAACTGCTGGACTTACCCCTTATGATTTTTTCAATTTTTGGCCCTTTTTTCAATGTTTAATATTTCCCAAAATATAGCTCTTAACCTAGGTCAAGTTATACAAAAAAGCATCAGTAGAGCCCACTGCATCATTTAAGAGCCTAAAATCAGAACTTAAAAAATGGCCCAAATTTGATAAAACTGCTGATTTGATTCTGCCCCTTATGATTTTTTCAATTTTTGGCCCTTTTTTCAATGTTTAATATTTCCCAAAATATAGCTCTAAACCTAGGTCAAGTTATAGAAAAAGGCATCAGTAGAGCCTACTGCATCATTTAAGAGCCTAAAATCAGAACTTTAAAAATGGCCCAAATTTGATAAAACTGCTGGACTTACCCCCTTATGATTTTTTTAATTTTTGGCCCTTTTATCAATGTTCGATATTTCCCAAAATATAGCTCTTAACCTAGGTCAAGTTATATAAAAAGTCATCAGTAGAGCCTACTGCATCATTTAAGAGCCTAAAATCGCAAATTAAAAAACGGCCCAAACTTGATAAAACTGCTGGACTTACCCCTTATGATTTTTTCAATTTTTGGCCCTTTTATCAATAATCGATATTTCCCAAAATGTAGCTCTTAACCTAGGTCTAGTTATATAAAAAGGCATCAGTAGAGCCTACTACATCATATAAGAGCCTAAAATCGCAAATTAAAAAACGGCCCAAATTTGATAAAACTGCTGGACTTACCCCTTATGATTTTTTCATTTTTTGGCCCTCTTTTCAACGTTCTATATTTCCCAAAATATAGCTCTTAACCTAGGTCAAGTTATATAAAAAGGCATCAGTAGAGCCTACTATATCATATAAGAGCCTAAAATCGCAAATAAAAAAACGGCCCAAATTTGATAAAACTGCTGGACTTACCCCTTATGATTTTTTCAATTTTTTGCCCTTTTTTCAATGTTTAATATTTCCCAAAATATAGCTCTTAACCTAGGTCAAGTTATATAAAAAGGCATCAGTAGAGCCTACTGCATCATTTAAGAGCCTAAAATCAGATCTTAAAAAATGGCCCAAATTTGATAAAACTGCTGGACTTACCCCTTATGATTTTTTCAATTTTTGGCCCTTTTTTCAATGTTTAATATTTCCCAAAATATAGCTCTTAACCTAGGTCAAGTTATATAAAAAGGCATCAGTAGAGCCTACTGCATCATTTAAGAGCCTAAAATCAGATCTTAAAAAATGGCCCAAATTTGATAAAACTGCTGGACTTACCCCTTATGATTTTTTCAATTTTTGGCCCTTTTTTCAATGTTTAATATTTCCCAAAATATAGCTCTAAACCTAGGTCAAGTTATATAAAAAGGCATCAGTAGAGCCTACTGCATCATTTAAGAGCCTAAAATCAGAACTTAAAAAATGGCCCAAATTTGATAAAACTGCTGGACTTACCCCTTATGATTTTTTTCAATTTTTGGCCCTTTTTTCAATGTTTAGTATTTCCCAAAATATAGCTTTTAACCTAGGTCAAGTTATATAAAAAGGCATCAGTAGAGCCTACTGCATCATTTAAGAGCCTAAAATCAGAACTTAAAAAATGGCCCAAATTTGATAAAACTGCTGGACTTACCCCTTATGATTTTTTTCAATTTTTGGCCCTTTTATCAATGTTCTATATTTCCCAAAATATAGCTCTAAACCTAGGTCAAGTTATATAAAAAGGCATCAGTAGAGCCTACTACATCATATAAGAGCCTAAAATCGCAAATATAAAAACGGCCCAAATTTGATAAAACTGCTGGACTTACCCCTTATGATTTTTTCAATTTTTGGCCCTTTTATCAATAATCGATATTTCCCAAAATGTAGCTCTTAACCTAGGTCTAGTTATATAAAAAGGCATCAGTAGAGCCTACTACATCATATAAGAGCCTAAAATCGCAAATTAAAAAACGGCCCAAATTTGATAAAACTGCTGGACTTACCCCTTATGATTTTTTCATTTTTTGGCCCTCTTTTCAACGTTCTATATTTCCCAAAATATAGCTCTTAACCTAGGTCAAGTTATATAAAAAGGCATCAGTAGAGCCTACTGCATCATTTAAGAGCCTAAAATCGCAAATAAAAAATGGCCCAAATTTGATAAAACTGCTGGACTTACCCCTTATGATTTTTTCAATTTTTGGCCCTTTTTTCAATGTTTAATATTTCCCAAAATATAGCTCTTAACCTAGGTCAAGTTATATAAAAAGGCATCAGTAGAGCCTACTGCATCATTTAAGAGCCTAAAATCAGATCTTAAAAAACGGCCCAAATTTGATAAAACTGCTGGACTTACCCCTTATGATTTTTTCAATTTTTTGCCCTTTTTTCAATGTTTAATATTTCCCAAAATATAGCTCTTAACCTAGGTCAAGTTATATAAAAAGGCATCAGTAGAGCCTACTGCATCATTTAAGAGCCTAAAATCAGATCTTAAAAAATGGCCCAAATTTGATAAAACTGCTGGACTTACCCCTTATGATTTTTTCAATTTTTGGCCCTTTTTTCAATGTTTAATATTTCCCAAAATATAGCTCTTAACCTAGGTCAAGTTATATAAAAAGGCATCAGTAGAGCCTACTGCATCATTTAAGAGCCTAAAATCAGATCTTAAAAAATGGCCCAAATTTGATAAAACTGCTGGACTTACCCCTTATGATTTTTTCAATTTTTGGCCCTTTTTTCAATGTTTAATATTTCCCAAAATATAGCTCTAAACCTAGGTCAAGTTATATAAAAAGGCATCAGTAGAGCCTACTGCATCATTTAAGAGCCTAAAATCAGAACTTAAAAAATGGCCCAAATTTGATAAAACTGCTGGACTTACCCCTTATGATTTTTTTCAATTTTTGGCCCTTTTTTCAATGTTTAGTATTTCCCAAAATATAGCTTTTAACCTAGGTCAAGTTATATAAAAAGGCATCAGTAGAGCCTACTGCATCATTTAAGAGCCTAAAATCAGAACTTAAAAAATGGCCCAAATTTGATAAAACTGCTGGACTTACCCCTTATGATTTTTTTCAATTTTTGGCCCTTTTATCAATGTTCTATATTTCCCAAAATATAGCTCTAAACCTAGGTCAAGTTATATAAAAAGGCATCAGTAGAGCCTACTACATCATATAAGAGCCTAAAATCGCAAATATAAAAACGGCCCAAATTTGATAAAACTGCTGGACTTACCCCTTATGATTTTTTCAATTTTTGGCCCTTTTTTCAATGTTTAGTATTTCCCAAAATATAGCTCTTAACCTAGGTCAAGTTATATAAAAAGGCATCAGTAGAGCCTACTACATCATATAAGAGCCTAAAATCGCAAATTAAAAAACGGCCCAAATTTGATAAAACTGCTGGACTTACCCCTTATGATTTTTTCATTTTTTGGCCCTCTTTTCAACATTCTATATTTCCCAAAATATAGCTCTTAACCTAGGTCAAGTTATATAAAAAGGCATCAGTAGAGCCTACTATATCATATAAGAGCCTAAAATCGCAAATAAAAAAACGGCCCAAATTTGATAAAACTGCTGGACTTACCCCTTATGATTTTTTCAATTTTTGGCCCTTTTTTCAATGTTTAGTATTTCCCAAAATATAGCTCTTAACCTAGGTCAAGTTATATAAAAAGGCATCAGTAGAGCCTACTACATCATATAAGAGCCTAAAATCGCAAATTAAAAAACGGCCCAAATTTGATAAAACTGCTGGACTTACCCCTTATGATTTTTTCATTTTTTGGCCCTCTTTTCAACATTCTATATTTCCCAAAATATAGCTCTTAACCTAGGTCAAGTTATATAAAAAGGCATCAGTAGAGCCTACTATATCATATAAGAGCCTAAAATCGCAAATAAAAAAACGGCCCAAATTTGATAAAACTGCTGGACTTACCCCTTATGATTTTTTCAATTTTTGGCCCTTTTTTCAATGTTTAATATTTCCCAAAATATAGCTCTTAACCTAGGTCAAGTTATATAAAAAGGCATCAGTAGAGCCTACTGCATCATTTAAGAGCCTAAAATCAGATCTTAAAAAATTGCCCAAATTTGATAAAACTGCTGGACTTACCCCTTATGATTTTTTCAATTTTTGGCCCTCTTTTCAACATTCTATATTTCCCAAAATATAGCTCTTAACCTAGGTCAAGTTATATAAAAAGGCATCAGTAGAGCCTACTATATCATATAAGAGCCTAAAATCGCAAATAAAAAAACGGCCCAAATTTGATAAAACTGCTGGACTTACCCCTTATGATTTTTTCAATTTTTGGCCCTTTTTTCAATGTTTAATATTTCCAAAAATATAGCTCTAAACCTAGGTCAAGTTATATAAAAAGGCATCAGTAGAGCCTACTACATCATATAAGAGCCTAAAATCGCAAATACAAAATCGGCCCAAATTTGATAAAACTGCTGGACTTACCCCTTATGATTTTTTCAATTTTTGGCCCTTTTTTCAATGTTTAGTATTTCCCAAAATATAGCTCTTAACCTAGGTCAAGTTATATAAAAAGGCATCAGTAGAGCCTACTACATCATATAAGAGCCTAAAATTGCAAATTAAAAAACGGCCCAAATTTGATAAAACTGCTGGACTTACCCCTTATGATTTTTTCATTTTTTGGCCCTCTTTTCAACATTCTATAGTTCCCAAAATATAGCTCTTAACCTAGGTCAAGTTATATAAAAAGGCATCAGTAGAGCCTACTATATCATATAAGAGCCTAAAATCGCAAATAAAAAAACGGCCCAAATTTGATAAAACTGCTGGACTTACCCCTTATGATTTTTTCAATTTTTGGCCCTTTTTTCAATGTTTAATATTTCCCAAAATATAGCTCTTAACCTAGGTCAAGTTATATAAAAAGGCATCAGTAGAGCCTACTGCATCATTTAAGAGCCTAAAATCAGATCTTAAAAAATGGCCCAAATTTGATAAAACTGCTGGACTTACTACCCCTTATGATTTTTTCAATTTTTGGCCCTTTTATCAATGTTCTATATTTCCCAAAATATAGCTCTAAACCTAGGTCAAGTTATATAAAAAGGCATCAGTAGAGCCTACTACATCATATAAGAGCCTAAAATCGCAAATAAAAAAACGGCCCAAATTTGATAAAACTGCTGGACTTACCCCTTATGATTTTTTCAATTTTTGGCCCTTTTTTCAATGTTTAATATTTCCCAAAATATAGCTCTAAATCTAGGTCAAGTTATATAAAAAGGCATCAGTAGAGCTTACTGCATCATTTAAGAGCCTAAAATCAGATCTTAAAAAATGGCCTAAATTTGATAAAACTGCTGGACTTACCCCTTATGATTTTTTCAATTTTTGGCCCTCTTTTCAACATTCTATATTTCCCAAAATATAGCTCTTAACCTAGGTCAAGTTATATAAAAAGGCATCAGTAGAGCCTACTATATCATATAAGAGCCTAAAATCGCAAATAAAAAAACGGCCCAAATTTGATAAAACTGCTGGACTTACCCCTTATGATTTTTTCAATTTTTGGCCCTTTTTTCAATGTTTAGTATTTCCCAAAATATAGCTCTTAACCTAGGTCAAGTTATATAAAAAGGCATCAGTAGAGCCTACTACATCATATAAGAGCCTAAAATCGCAAATTAAAAAACGGCCCAAATTTGATAAAACTGCTGGACTTACCCCTTATGATTTTGTTCATTTTTTGGCCCTCTTTTCAACATTCTATATTTCCCAAAATATAGCTCTTAACCTAGGTCAAGTTATATAAAAAGGCATCAGTAGAGCCTACTATATCATATAAGAGCCTAAAATCGCAAATAAAAAAACGGCCCAAATTTGATAAAACTGCTGGACTTACCCCTTATGATTTTTTCAATTTTTGGCCCTTTTTTCAATGTTTAATATTTCCCAAAATATAGCTCTTAACCTAGGTCAAGTTATATAAAAAGGCATCAGTAGAGCCTACTGCATCATTTAAGAGCCTAAAATCAGATCTTAAAAAATGGCCCAAATTTGATAAAACTGCTGGACTTACTACCCCTTATGATTTTTTCAATTTTTGGCCCTTTTATCAATGTTCTATATTTCCCAAAATATAGCTCTAAACCTAGGTCAAGTTATATAAAAAGGCATCAGTAGAGCCTACTACATCATATAAGAGCCTAAAATCGCAAATACAAAAACGGCCCAAATTTTTGCAAAAACTGCTGGACTTACCCCTTATGATTTTTTCAATTTTTGGCCCTTTTTTCAATGTTTAATATTTCCCAAAATATAGCTCTAAATCTAGGTCAAGTTATATAAAAAGGCATCAGTAGAGCCTACTGCATCATTTAAGAGCCTAAAATCAGAACTTAAAAAATGGCCCAAATTTGATAAAACTGCTGATTTGATTCTGCCCCTTATGATTTTTTCAATTTTTGGCCCTTTTATCAATGTTCTATATTTCCCAACATATAGCTGTAAACCTAGGTCAAGTTATATAAAAAGGCATCAGTAGAGCCTACTGCATCATTTAAGAAACTAAAATCAGAACTTAAAAAATGGCCCAAATTTGATAAAACTGCTGGACTTACCCCTTATGATTTTTTAAATTTTTGGCCCTTTTTTCAATGTTTAGTATTTCCCAAAATATAGCTCTAAACCTAGGTCAAGTTATATAAAAAGGCATCAGTAGAGCCTACTGCATCATTTAAGAGCCTAAAATCAGAACTTAAAAAATGGCCCAAATTTGATAAAACTGCTGGACTTACCCCTTATGATTTTTTTCAATTTTTGGCCCTTTTTTCAATGTTTAGCATTTCCCAAAATATAGCTTTTAACCTAGGTCAAGTTATATAAAAAGGCATCAGTAGAGCCTACTGCATCATTTAAGAGCCTAAAATCAGAACTTAAAAAATGGCCCAAATTTGATAAAACTGCTGGACTTACCCCTTATGATTTTTTTCAATTTTTGGCCCTTTTATCAATGTTCTATATTTCCCAAAATATAGCTCTAAACCTAGGTCAAGTTATATAAAAAGGCATCAGTAGAGCCTACTACATCATATAAGAGCCTAAAATCGCAAATAAAAAAACGGCCCAAATTTGATAAAACTGCTGGACTTACCCCTTATGATTTTTTCAATTTTTGGCCCTTTTTTCAATGTTTAATATTTCCCAAAATATAGCTCTTAACCTAGGTCAAGTTATATAAAAAGGCATCAGTAGAGCCTACTGCATCATTTAAGAGCCTAAAATCAGATCTTAAAAAATGGCCCAAATTTGATAAAACTGCTGGACTTACCCCTTATGATTTTTTCAATTTTTGGCCCTTTTATCAATGTTCTATATTTCCCAAAATATAGCTCTAAACCTAGGTCAAGTTATATAAAAAGGCATCAGTAGAGCCTACTACATCATATAAGAGCCTAAAATCGCAAATACAAAAACGGCCCAAATTTGATAAAACTGCTGGACTTACCCCTTATGATTTTTTTCAATTTTTGGCCCTCTTTTCAATGTTTAGTATTTCCCAAAATATAGCTCTAAACCTAGGTCAAGTTATATAAAAAGGCATCAGTAGAGCCTACTGCATCATTTAAGAAACTAAAATCAGAACTTAAAAAATTGCCAAAATTTGATAAAACTGCTGGACTTACCCCTTATGATTTTTTCATTTTTTGGCCCTTTTTTCAACGTTCTATATTTCCCAAAATATAGCTGTTAACCTAGGTCAAGTTATATAAAAAGGCATCAGTAGAGCCTACTACATCATATAAGACCCTAAAATCGCAAATAAAAAAACGGCCCAAATTTGATAAAACTGCTGGACTTACCCCTTATGATTTTTTCAATTTTTGGCCCTTTTTTCAATGTTTAATATTTCCCAAAATATAGCTCTTAACCTAGGTCAAGTTATATAAAAAGGCATCAGTAGAGCCTACTGCATCATTTAAGAGCCTAAAATCAGAACTTAAAAAATTGCCCAAATTTGATAAAACTGCTGGACTTACCCCTTATGATTTTTTCAATTTTTGGCCCTTTTATCAATGTTTAGTATTTCCCAAAATAAAGCTGTTAACCTAGGTCAAGTTATATAAAAAGGCATCAGTAGAGCCTACTGCATCATTTAAGAGCCTAAAATCGCAACTTAAAAAACGGCCCAAATTTGATAAAACTGCTGGACTTACCCCTTATGATTTTTTCAATTTTCGGCCTTTTTATCAATGTTTAATATTTCCCAAAATATAGCTCTAAACCTAGGTCAAGTTATATAAAAAGGCATCAGTAGAGCCTACTGCATCATTTAAGAGCCTTAAATCACAACTTAAATAACGGCCCAAATTTGATTAAAATGCTTGACTTACCCCCTTTTGATTTTTTCAATTTTAAGCAAAAATAACAGGTTTGATTTGTTGTTCCACATGAAGCTGGCAACATGATCTCTGGTATCTTTCACATGCTAAGATATATTATTGTTTTTTTCCACAAAATTAATGAGTAAATTAATGTTTTTGTTATGTTGGACTTCACTCAATTAATGTTCGTAATTTTGTGTGTAAAATGAATTTTCCAGTGTCTTTAATAAAAAGGATACACACTATTTCAAACTGAAGTTTTGTTGTCTGTGTAATATTATTTACCTTGGACCAATCCTGTGGCTTCCACTCATATACCTCCTCACATGGACCACTGTTACACGTCTCAATACTGGATGGGTTCTCTGATGGACAGTTAACCCAATCAACTACTGTCACCTGACCAGTCACTGACCTCATCTGGCAGGTCAAAGGGCGTGACCTGATGCCTCCCAAACATGTTTGTGAACACTGTATACAGGACAATAAACTTGACTTTATTAACAAAATACAGCAGTTTACCCTGCACACAAAATGGCATTGGTAGTGCCTATTACATCATTTTAGAGCATCAAATGAAAAATGGTTATAAATTAAATGTAACGCTCACCCATTATGATCTTTTAAATTTTGTCAAAATTTAATAATTCGTTATATGCTTTCAAATGAAGCAGGCATTCTTAATTGATTTATTAACAAATGTTCAGTTAAACAATGCCATAGTTTGTAGGTATGGTCAGTCACTCACATCTACATTGTAAGTCATAATTTGTGTCATTAAAATCACAAATCAGTTAAACCACTTAAAAAAAGCTTTTCTAACAGATGTTTTTACAGATTTTAGTTTTGGCTTGTACACAGTGTTAGCTTTTTACCTCAGACCAAGAGCCAGTGTGCCAGTAAGCTGGACAATCCATCTGGTTGCACTGGAGTGGTTCGTTGGGTACCGGGATACCATCACAAGCCGAGTCCGGCAACACTGCAGTGTTACCTAGTCCCCTAGCCATGGTTCTCATACATAGGACTTCTAGAGGGTACTGGACACCACCACCACAGGATACCGAGCACTCCTTATACAATGGAATCTTCCACCTGTAAATCAAATACACAGCATGGTTTTTTGTGTTAAATCAGGCAGAATTGAGCAGAGGTCAAAAACAATATCATTATCGTTCGACCCTGAAATATTTGTTTATCAAGTATCTTAGGCAGCTTGAGATTTTGTGATTTGAGCAGTGGCTGTAGACATACTTCAAAGTTACTGCTATAACAAACCCCCGGTTTGAACTTGAAGCTATTATTAGTATTACTCTTATTATTATAAGTATTGGTTTGTTAAAAGTCAATTATGGCAGCCCCAAAGTTTCAACTGTGTTTAGCATACAGTGCAACTCATTACAGAAATAAAATACCAAACAGCATCAAAACCAAAACAGTTTTGTTTAAACCATGTATCATGTAATGCGACCACATCATACAAACTACTAACCCGATATTGAATTATGTGTATTTAGCAGTGTGCATTTTAGGCTCATCTTTACATGCATTTTGACTGCCAAAATGGCAGACTATGGGCAGACTTTGGCCAAGTGTGATGTCAGTGCAAGAGGTTAATTGTAGTATTATTTGATATAATATTCCCATAGCATGCACCCTTGTTTACAAGTGTGCTCCGTGTCGCAAGCTACATTGATTAAAGTCACATATGAGACATCCTGGGTTTCATTTACAGAGAATAATAAAAACTTTAATAGTGAGAACCTATAAGAACTAAGTAATCTCCCGAATTTCCGGAATCTACTCCGCGGCAGTAGAATAAAGCAAGACCTAGTTCCCAAAGAACAAATCTACACAGCAAAGTAGATATACACATGGTGTTACAGCAAACCAAATATACATTGATACCTCACCGCGCAATGCCTCAAAAGGTTTTCACAATAATGTACTTACTCTGGAGGGCATGGCTGGTCATTACAGACCTGTGTGAATATATCAGGTCTAGTTGTAATATCACATAGCGTATCACTCACTGGTCCTTCATCAGCAATGTGAACACATTGTATTAAAGATTCCTTCACACCTGTCAACAAAATGAGATTTAAATTCAACTCCTTCATGTACTGACATCTTCTTACATCTTGAAACTTAGAGGTATCACAAATATTAAAACCTGTTATTGGTCACAGATTAAGGTGCTATATAGAACAAAGAAACATAATTTGATATAAAACATTACTTCCGCACCACACAGATTGAATAAATATACCCTCTACAGTACTTCATGTTCAGGAGCAAGACCCTTAACCATTAACTGTTTCTCTCCACCATGGAAGACAAATGGAGAGGTATCAGGCAAATGATGGTTTACCATATAATTTCTCAGAAGATTAAATACTCCAAATATGGGTATAAAAGCCTCAGCATATTAAAAGTATCAAGTAATGGACCACAAGGGAAACTGACTGGATACATTTTTTAAATAGTTTTGGGTTGAACAAAGAGAAGACCGCCAACATTAAGGCAAGATAGCTGTTGGTAAAAAGCTGGCATGATAATCCAGAGGTCACTTGTTCAAATCCCGCTCCAGTCAATTTGTCTTTGTTCAACCCCAAATCATATAAATATAAACATTTAGCACTATGTCTTTACTTAGAGATGAGTTTCTCAGAAGTTCATCAAATCAAGACATACCTCCAACACATGAAGCACTACATTCAGTGAATCCTGTGTAACGCCACACAAACTGCACCTCTAGAGGGCCTCCTCCAACCCCCTCAGCGAAGCCATCTGATGGTACGGTGTTCCCCTCGGCATCATAAGAATCATTATAAGAATAACATTCATCTTCCTCGCAATCAGAAATCTCATCAGGTTTCGGAAGATGTACACACGGTTCTTCGGTTAAATCTTGTAACATCTGATTGGATGGAAGGTAGACTTTACAGCGAACTGAACGGAATTTCTTGCCACTACCACAGGTCACAGTGCATGGACTCCAGTCACTGACATGGTAACTGGTGGTAGCAATGTAAAACAATGATACAAACTGTTACAATATGAAGCAAACAACTTGAGCCTAAAAATATTGAGCCTATGGCACTATGTTACAAGGCAATCAATATAAACCCCACAACTCTGATAGATTCACTTGGTACTCATCAGATTATCTCATTGTATTACTGTGTAACTTTCTATTTTCCTATTATCAGATCTTTAGTCATTCAAACTAAAACAGAAAAGGTCAAACAAAAGATCTAAACAATTTGATGGCTTGAGTTTTTGACATTGAAGTTTTTTCTGGCAATTGAAGCTGATATTTTGTTGATGCAAATGCAAGGCAGCTAATCATAAACAAGTTGATAAAAATTAATAATCGTAATCGTAAAGTTCAGCTTCACACACTTGTTCCCAAATGTATGTACAAAGATTTACTCAAACAGAACTCAGTTTTGGAGATCCCGGGACCAATTTCATAGAGCTGCTTAAGCACAACAAAATTAGGCTTACAAGTTTACGATTACCAGCCAAAACAACACTTCACATGTTCCATCTGTGACTGGTATCCTGCTTGTTTTTGCTTAGCATGAAATTTTGTTTCGCAGGATCCTGTGCTTTAAGCTGCTCTATGAAATTGGGCCCTGGTCAGAACCCACAGGCCAACTCCCAACAACGTGGAAACTTAGTGCTGCAATGGATGGCAGTGTCCAGTGAGCTGTTCTCTATGCAGGGATACTAGTTTTGTCTCATAACAGTCCAAGAGAAACTCACCTTGGTTTTGTGAACCTTTCAAACGGTTGATTAGCAATCTGCTCCGTGATTCTCACGATGGGTGATGATGTCACTGGTCATGCAGACATAAAATGACACATTTAGAACACAAAAACATAACAAAAAAACAAGTGTTGCTGTTGAAACGCCACAGCCCTTCTTACATTGAAGTTGATATCACCAAACCATGTTCCAACACCTGTCCCTGTAGCCTTGACATTTTGATCTGTTGACTTTAACTCACACTGTGACCTTGGTCTTTGACAATTTCAACCCCAAAACACTCCCAGCGTTTCTTTCTCCAAAGGCAACCACCCACCCCAGTTACATGTCCCAAAGTCACTTCTGTATCAAGCTGCGGTTCAGAAACGTAAGCCATCTGGACATATGCCAAAGGCAATGACAATAGCCCTTCATCCTACAGGGCCGAGGAGTCGAATCACAAGGCTTCTCCAAAAAGGAAAGGGAGGCAGACAGAAAGATGTGATCATGACTCTTTTGGGGCTGAAAATGTTTGGCAAAACCAAAACTTTTGAGAAAAACCAAACTGACAATGTACCTGATACCAACAATTCCAATCAATTATTATTTCTTACCCCCAAATTACAGCAAATTTAATTAGACAACTTGACAGAAAATGAACCTGACCAACATTGACCCTGTTAATGGTTGTCAATTTCTAATGAGCTGTGCAACTCTTGCTTGTATTGGAATATTAAGACCTGTTTAAGAGTGTAAGTTTGTTTCCTTCACGGTTAAAAGCAATGTTTGTGGGACTAAAGTGGTCCCAAAAATGTTTGAATATGCGCAAAACTTGCACGGTATACTGGGAAAAAAAAGATTAAAGAATCCCTGAATGCTTGTTTAACCTTTTCAATTAAGTTTTTCAGTTTACCTTGTTCTCTAACACATGGTACTCCAACGATGCATGTTTTTGTCAGGGTAGGTCTTGCTCTTGGGTCACAGCCTCCAGAGGGCTCCCTTCTACTATCAAAACAGTTGACCTCCCTTCGCTTGGTGCCTTGCCCACATGTCACCGAACACTGAGGAAAACCATAAATAAATAACAACAAATCTATTATAATTTGAAACATTAGTCTTGTTCATGTTATGGTGGGGCATATTGGGGACACATTTAGGCCTCACTGTGTTTAAACAACTAGTTTTAACTGTAGCCATTATTTCAGACGAGGCTTTTAATCTTGCTCGGCTTCATTTCAACAGAGTGAAACTAAACTCTGACTTACCTCTGACCAGTTTTCAGTCAGCCAGTGTGGGCACGGTTCCAGATTACATCTCTGCTGGGGGTGTGGTTTACTCCCGTAACACATATCATCATCAACGCGCATCATCATGTCGTTCGGCGCCCTCTCTACGCAGTAAATGTTTCTCATCTGGATACCGCCGCTGCATGTTCTGGAACATGGTTGCCATGGATCAGCTTGCCATCTGAAGATAAATCATGCAATTATTATGATGATGTCGAAACCAAAACTGTCACAAACTCAACGTGTTCCTTTCAAACTGAAAGGTTTTGTATTTATCAAGTAACAAACCACAAGGGAAACTGACTGGGTGAATTCTAAATATTTTGGGGGTTGAACAAAGAAAGTTTACTATAGCGGGACTTGAACCTATGCCCTTTGGATTAACTACCAACTGAGCTACTTAGCCCTAATGTTGGCAGTCTCCCCATGTTGTCAATATCTTTGTTCAGGGTGCCAGTCACAGGCCGTTCAACCTGTATCTGCCGTATAGCCAGGGATCACACCCAAGTTTACGAAAGCGGCAGCCAAACGATCACCTTAAAGGGATGTGGCCTTTTATACTTAAATTCTTAAATCAGAAAAATGAGGTTTGAAGTATTTGGGTCACACAAACACAAGTTTGTTTTAAAGTCTTCTTTTGTTTTACGATACAACTAAAAGCTGTTCTAAGCAATCTTTTTCATGCATTTGCATTTCTCACAAGCAACAATTTTTAGTCATGTAAAAAACAAAGTTTCCTTGATCAGGGAATACAAACAAGTCAAATTAGGTAATTAGGTAAGTCATGATCCTCCTTCTACTCTAAGCATCAATATAACTTGAAGCACAGTTGAACTTACTGAGGGGGGCACGTTGCCTTGGTGCATACTCTCCTCTCATACTGCAGTTTATTCTGCTCACAACTATTGTCTGGCTCAACTTGACTCGTTGATAAGTTGATGCACACATACACCTTCTCTTGTTCCCCTGTTGCAAGATATTATACAAAAAACAAAAGTTTAAAGTTTCTTGACTTTAAGATATGAACAGCCTATTGTCTGAAACCCTGACTTTAATACTCAGAGGTTTGCCAGTTTGGTATAACTGAATCCCTTGCAAGACTCAGACCCATTTTAAGAAATCAAAAGCCAATGTTTGTTTCTGTTCAAAGGACAATCATCTGAAAAAAACATTAACTGTATAATAAATTCAAATAAAAAATGTATTAAATAAAAATAATAATAATAAAATAAGTCCCAATATTTAAAATGAAAGTAAAAGTGCAAACATACTTGTAAGACTTGTACAAAACTTTTACTAGACAAAGATGTAAGATGCTGATGTGACAAATACAAGTTTGAACAGGGTTGGTTTGAGCATGGTTTGAGGTAACTGGGTGGTGAATTTTAACGGAACAATCCCATCCCCCCTTTCACTTCCTGCGACTACCCTGGATCCCCGGACTAGGGTTACTCTACTCCAATCTAGTATACTGCAGCTGTGGTTCCAAACAACAACAACCCTAATTCAGACTCCAGTATCTAGGTTTGAGTAGTGCCTTTTTAGGTTTTCATTTTTAGAATATCTGCACGTACTTCTCTGGCAAGGTTCTCGTTAATTCAGAATGACAAAGCAATCACGGTGATCACCAGGGGATGTCATTCTGACATAACATTGTCTGGTTATACCCTCAGTTCACTTCATTTCCATATAGAGAGCGCTATAAAAATATAATATTTACAATACTTAGGGAGTTTGACCTCCCAGTAGGCTGTGGTAATCCTGTAACGTCTACTACTAGAACATCATCAATATCTAGACTTGGAAGGAATCCAGAGAGACCAGAGAGCATTCCAGAGACAGACTTGAGTATTTCAAGGCTTCAGCTCTTAATACATCAAACTTAGTGTCTTAAAGACAATACTGTTCTTGGAAGTAAATGCTGCTCCGGGCCCACTTTCATAAAGCAGTGCAGCAGAAATAATGCTGGCAAATTTAGTTTGCTAAGCAAAAAATTGGTGGGGCACCAGTCACAATGATGTAAACTTAATGGAATGTTGACTGGTAACCTGTTTCTGCTTAGCATGTGCTGAACAAATATTTGTGCTTACAGGCTGCAAGAAATATGGCCCGGACCATCTGTAAATATAAAGCACTTTTAATAAGTCAGATACAAAGACAAAATTCATAATTGTTTTCGGAAAGGGTGAAATAACTCCTTGCCTTTCGTTTGCAGTAAACACAACCAATCTCTGAAAATGTCTCAAAATTAATTGGTCATGCTTTAGTGAAATCATTGCTGGTCTGTGGCTTGTAATGGGTTTTATACACGCTGATATCAAGTTTACTTTGACTTCGTCAATCAAAACTTCTTAAGGTTTTTATTTGTATAATTTTCAATCCATTACTTTGTGTATAAAACTCTACCCGATAAAATGGGTCAGCATAAATTTGTTGTGCTTAGCTACTTCTATAGAGCGGCAGCTCCTGATAATGTAGTTTACAAAGTTCCTTTTGATCAATGGTACATGATCCTGTATTTGAAGACTACTGAATGAGACAATTAAGATGTCATTTCCGAGCTCAAATCTAACAAGATATTCCCAAGATGAAGCCAGTATCTACTGAGCAGTATTCACATGAACTATTCATGGGTGCATCATTTCGACTGACAGCAACAACAAGACAAGTTTAAGAATGTTCTAGATTTCCCAATTCTCATCGGTTATGGCCATATAAGGTAAGAAAAACATTCTTTACTCCATGGAAAATCACAGGTCTTCACCCTGTTCAGGTAAAAGAAGAAAAACATGGCAAAAACATTTAAGAAAGGGTACCAAGACTAGAATAGATGTTACCTAATTATTGTTAACAAGAGAAAAATAATTTTATAACACTTTTGCTCTTTTTGTTTTCCTTCTTGTAAGTCCGGTTCCTTTCATTTTTAAGCAGAAGTGACATGTTTTTAGCCTCCTACCAGGGGGCCTGCAGGCTGTAGTAACAAACCTGAGTACAGCTTCACCTGGGCAACCAGTCAACTTAGCACATAAACCACAATATGTACTGACAGTTAAGTCACTTTCTGGGCAAACCACAAGAGTGCAAAATTTAACAGTCCCTACACATAAACTGACTGGTAACGTTTTTTAAGGTAAATTTTTACTGACCTTATATCCATCCTATATGAGCCTATATAAATGACGTCCGAAGTTGACGGAGTAAGCACTTTGATAATATTATTAATCTATTATTTTTTCCCAATATGCAAAACTTTAATTTGAAAAAGAATGCCAAAAAACTTTATAAAAAGCATTACTTACCCCTACATTGGTCTATTTGTTGTCACTGTTTATGTTTAATTAGTTTCACAAAAATGTCATGTTAGTTTCACCAGTCATTCAAAATATTAAAATTACTCAAACACTGCCTCATTTTAAATTTACTTTCCAAGAATAACTCTCATGTAGTAGTTTTCCATTCCATTTCCAAAACTTTTAAGTAGATCAAAAAGAAAGAAATTGCGGTTTTTGTCTGGTCTTGATACCATTTAACACTCATAAGCCGAGTATGGGATGCATCCCATGAGCCAAAAACACACTCTACTGAACCCCTTGACCTGATTATGAGCCTAACAGTTACCCACCAGCACAAGCAGCAACAATGTACTTACTGTAAGGAACTCTCATCCATTTTGGTAAAGACAGCCGCTGGTTTATCACAGATGAGCACGGTTGGGTCAAAGAAGTTATCAACAGCACCCACACTGAGGCAAAATGCACACATCTCAAACACTCCATGATGGTGAGTCCCGGCTCTGAACCTGTACAGTGTCTCCTTTATAAATACTGACGTCTCCCAAGAAGTGCTAGAGCTTCAGGCTTCTCAGCTTTACATGTTAATATCAACAAATTGAAACACTTGAAAGCCTGGAGATGTGAGAACAAGCCTTAGGAATGGTTGCTGCTTGAGAGCATAGAGAAAGGGTCCTTTCTCTATATTGAGAGTCACCTCAGTCCGGAGAGTTTGACCTCTTGATCACATGCTCTACTGAGAAGATGAATCCTTCAAGAAGACAATGGTGACACTGACCTCAAAATTACACATTGATTTGAGGTACCAGAGCGGGACATTTTGACCAACCAGAATTAGTTGAGAACTGGGAGAGTTCAGACAGCCAATCAGCAGCTCTGCAGGAGACCCGGAACAATCCATTTCAACATAGGGGTTGGTGCATGGCAGTCTTATTTAGAGAAGAGACAAAATTACCTCCAACTTGAACTGTTTAAAACAGCTATGGGTGTAGTGCATCGGTTGCTATGTGTATAGTACATTGGTTGCTATGGGTATAGCTCATCACGTTTGCGCAGCTTTATAGTAAAAATAAGACATATAATGTAACATATTCTAGACCAATCAAAAGGCAGAATCTTTGTAAAAGGTGTTAAAATATGGTAAAGTAGATATATATTAAAACTTTTTGTTCAACCCAATAAGACTTTTTGCAACCAATACAAGTGCACTGAAACATGGCTAAATAACAGGAGGTTATTTGCATGTGTACAAGTCACTTCAGTAGGTGTTGAATGGGATCAAAACCTCCAAGATATTTCCTGGTCTCACAGTAATCTGAAGACAATTTCCTACCCACCAGGTTACCATTTAGGTGGAGTGGAGGCTGGTTGGCCACCAAGGAGAAACTCTACATTCTTAACACAGCTGA
Source organism: Pisaster brevispinus (assembly GCA_023634235.1). Lineage (NCBI taxonomy): Eukaryota > Metazoa > Echinodermata > Asteroidea > Forcipulatida > Asteriidae > Pisaster > Pisaster brevispinus. The sequence goes on along the minus strand of JAMKCF010000011.1, from coordinate 12,516,159 downwards.
TTAAACCTTGAAGACAGGCTTGACAAGTTCAAATCTCAAGTGAATTGTAGTTTCCCATATTTTGTTTCTATACGCCTCATGTCTTGTTGGTGGGAGATACTGTTTATGTTTATTTGTACAAGTGGAGAACAGGACCTGCGGTGAACCGCTACCCTAAGAACTTCCTGGTCTCATGGGTTCAGTGGATGTATTTCTTGTTTCTCTGAATCCCAGACCACATTGAGACATGTTGCTTTACTAACAAGATTTCTGAATGGTGCTGACTAAGATCAGTGGTCATACTCAACCGAAACAAACACAAATTGATCCTAATTAGCATGCCACGTTTGCCATAACTTTGGCAATATGATTTGAAGAGACAGATTTTGCTTACAGCTGCACTCCTTCGTCATACCCTTAAGCATTTAAGGGAGTTGAAGTCCTAATAAAATTGCCATTATTCCCAAAATGTTTACATCCCCCAAAAGCGTTCTTTCTGCTCTGTTTATTCTTTACACCAATTGTGTTTCCTTTTGTTTCTACAGCTGTGAATAATTAAAGCAAAAAGTGTGTCAATTTCCAAGTCAGAAATAGTCTATCAACCTATCTACCGTTGGATAAAACTTTTGACATGACCTGACCTTTGACATGACCCATGACGTAGTGCACATCAACTTGTTCACACCTAACCAGAACCTTTTAACCCCTTCTATTTAGCTGCAGCACTCTCATGATAGTAGTGTTGATTTTTGACAACGACTTGAAATGCTCAACATTCTTCTTGGAAATGGAAATCCAAATGGAAATGCTTTGCTTTGATTCAGTCAAAAATGATGTCAAAACCTACAAATAGAACTGAGAGTCAAATGGGAGGGCATTAGAACACGAGTGGCAGCAACTTACCAGGTAAATTTCAAATGTTTCTGTTTTTCTGAGCAAGCACACATTTCCATGAGCAATGGATTTACCTGATAAGTCAGCTGCCAACTAGGCCCTTTTTGAAAATACTGCTATATGGCTTTGACTTGGGCTCCGTCCTCCTGGTTGAAGCCCTGTAGGGAAAGCGTGCAGTTTCCAAATAACTAACAGATCCTAAGCCCAAGCCCAGCAAGCCGCAGTCCAAGCCCAAGTTGTGGTTTCGAAAACGGCCCTAGTTTCCCCTAGTTTCAAAGGACCTCAATTATGGAGGAGCCATCTTGTTTTCTCCCAAAGAAAACGAGATAACCAAACTGAGGCTGGAAGGGAAAGTAATCTGGCCCTGCTTTGTACAATGAAAGTCAGCATTACTAGTTACCATTGTGTACAGGAAATAAGACCAAGATGACATAAGCTTACAGGTCTATACAGCTTCACATTTTGCAAGGTCAGTGGAACCCCCCCCCCCTTCCTAAAATGTTACATCCAAACAATAAATAAAAGTCATCAAAGTTATTTAATTTTTAATGATAAATTCCTGACCCAGTGGGCAAATGAACACCCCATGTGATGACATAATTGATAATGTCATATTTCATAAAGAACTTACATCAAATAGATTGGATTTAAATGTTACCAGATGTGAGTGTATTTTGGGCGAGTCAACAAGATTTCGAAAACTCAATATGTAACACTTGTAACTTTGGCAAAAATTGTTAGAGCTGCTTAACAAAACTCATGTTTAGGAAAAACAAGCGGGGTACCAACAACAAACAGTACACTTTGAAAGCATAAGTTGACTGGTAGTCATTCTCTGGTAAGCAAAACTTTTTGGTACTTAAGACAATTTTGTGTCTAAACAGCTCAATGAAAAAAAAGAAGTTGACCTTGTCTTCAACTAGATATTTGCAGAAAGAATTTAGTTATTTTTTTTTTCTCTGTACAATTTTTGACAGAAGATGCTGTTTCAAAATGAAAAACATACAAAACTTTACCATGAACAATGCACAAACTAAAGCCACATGCAAATTTTTTTGTAAAAGGCTGATGGACTTGAGATGATGACGTGAGTTGGACAATAATTCTATTCTAGTTTTTAATAAACAACCACTTATCATTAGTGGATTTGTTCTTACAACGAAGTAAATGAAAGCATGTCACTTTAATGAATATATATTTTGTAAATTTTCAAATTGGCCAAAAATTGGACCTAGTTGATGTGTATGGTTTCAGACAAGAATCACATCTAGGATTTCTTATCAAACTCTTTTAAAAATATGGATGGATATTTGACAAGTGTTTTAATCTTCTGTTTCAAGCAAACACTTTGAACGGTATTCCCTGTATTAGGTTCTGAATGACAGCATCCCATCTCATACCCTGGAGTTAAACAAAGTTTATAAAGTATTTAAATAACAGCATAAAGCTTTATGTGAAAAATGAAGGGGGAAAAAATCAATGGAAACTCAACACCTGTGTTTCCAAACTGCTGGTACTGCACTTAAACCAGAGGTTTGGCTCCTTAGATATTTTCATGCCACAAAGGAAGGGTATACCTTTAATAACAACTCCAAGAAAGTAATGACCATAAAAACTTACTTTGTAAAGAGCACTGGAGAGCTGTTGATATTATAAAGCATTGTTAGAACCGACCCCTTTGAAGTAATGTAGTTTTAGAGAAAGAGGTATTTTTTTCACCGACAAATTTGAACTTGAGAATGAAGCCTTTCTCATGCAACAAAGGTGTTTTTTCTTTCAATTCTTTTTTCTTCTTCCATTATTTTATTATTTTCTTGCAACTTGAGCCCAAATTTTCAAAGTTGGTTATTTTATGCATATGTTTGGGATACACCAAGTGAGGATACTGGTCTTTGACAATTACCAAAAGAACAGCCTGCCTTTAAGTGTTTTGTAGTAACACTCAATAAACATATCCTGGGGAGTGTTGTGGCGATTCTACTGGCCAGTGATGTCACAATAGCTCAAAGTATCACTCTAGATTTCAATGTATACAAAGATGGATTTGCAATATTTTACTTAATCCTAAAGTAAAATATGCACAAACTACATGTATATTTTTGTTATCAAATGTTGTTGAATGTTAATTACTACTTTTATTGTTTAACAACTTGATCTTTGTCCAAGTTGTTTTAACTTTCCCTGTGACAGATAATATCTTTACAAATATTTCCCCCTACTATTTAGCTTTCCTGCCAGTGATCAGCGTTACAGCATCTTGATCAATGGGTAGCTATCAGCATGCTATGATCTCGTACTTGATAACATAATATCGTTTGACAAGCCACGGTTCCATACTGTCTTCAGTTTTAATGGAATCGTTTAACCCAACGCTGAAATGGAGAGAAAGCCAAGTCTGGACTGACAGACTGGGTGTCTGAGCAGACAAAGCACCCTGCTGATCTAAGACAGACAATCTCCCAGAGTCTCAATATTCAGCTTCTTGTCTCTCAATTCATAACTTCTCAACCGGTAATAAAAATGCTTAAAATCTTCCTCTTAGAAAATTACTAGGCAAGTAATCTAAATGATTCAAGCCCTTTTCACATTACAAAGCCAATTTTCAGCAAATAAAACCCCTACAAATTCCTGGGGAGTTTTAGTCCCAATGCCACCCCATGTTTGGTTCACACTCAAGGCAAGATTCCAGGGAATAATGAACACTCAGTATGCTAACCCCAGGGTGATTGCGCTTAACCCTTCTTCAAACCAGGGGTAGCTTTTTTCCGAGGAAATGGCTGTTTCCCAGGGTAAGCAATTCAAGTGTGCAAGGTCAACATTTTCCTGGGAATTTTCTGTCAAATCCACAGTGCAGTCATCGTTAAAATCATCCCAACTCAATTTGAAAATCACATACCCCAGTGAAGGCCATTGTTAAACAGATCTAGGCTAATGTCCCTTTCTTCAAATGGTATTCAATAATGAAAGTAGTTTCAAAAAGGCGTATGTGCAGAAAGTACAAGTAAACAAGTTTTAGGTATCTCATAAAAATGTACAAAAACAGTATCCCTAAATTTGGGAGATACTTATGTTATCTGGGAAAACAATCTGCAGATTCCCTCGATTACTCAACCCCCATCCCCTCCAATGCAGGCTCTTTGAATACTGCCACAGCTGTGACAGGTGTTTTAAATGCAACATGTAGATTCAACCTCCAATATTTAACACACCTGCCTACACAGCCAGAGACACAGATCAAAGCTTCTCAACTGATACAGGATACATGCCTGCAAGCCTGAATGTTTAATATTTCACACAGCTGCTTATAAGCAACAACAAAACTAGCTAAGCACAAAAAGTGTGCTTACCACAATAAGGTGACCAGCCAAAGTAGCATGTCATATGTACAATCTGTGACTGGTATCCAGCTTATTTTTGCTTAGTAGAAAGTTGCTAAGCATAATTCTCTTCATAAAGCAGCTCTATGAATTCAGGCCCAGGCCCTAGCGAGATACAAGATGAGAAGGTGTGAGTGTTCTTACCTTGCCCACATGTTGCTGAGCAGTCTCCCCATCCTATGCTCCTCCATCCATACTCAAGAGGTACGATATACTGGTAATGCACCTTCTCCTTGACAGCGGAAGTCTCACTGGATTGTTCAGGGAATAACACCTGGCAAAATAAAACAAGGAGTGATTAAAACAACACAACTATTGACAAAATTAAACAAAATCATCAACAGATTGGTGATTTTTCAAGAAAAGTGGCGATCACAATTACTGATCTTTACCTAAAAATAATTTCAATTAACATAAGGAATAAAAGATCAAAGCAAAAAAAACCAAAAAAACCCCAATATATATTAAAAAATTGCTAGAAATAGAAAATTCTTGCTTAGCAGAAGCAGGTTGCCAGTCAACTCTCCATACATGTGGCATTGTTGCCCCACTAAATTTTTTATTTGCAAAGAAATTTGCTAAGCAGCATTTTTTGTCAAACAGCAAAATTTTCAAGCTGCACATCAAGATTCAGGTTGAACCTGAAAATTAAAGATTGCTGGATGATGTACTTGCTGCCCTCTGTTGACCAGTAATTACTATGCATTAAATTCACATCTTCCTCATTGGCCAAAAGTTAATCTGAAGAACTGCCTTACAGGGATGGTGTTGTTGAATGCTGCCCTCTTTTGTCAATCTTAGTCAACTTTTAAGAGAACTCGGACTTAATATTTAAACTTATTGGTAGCTTAATGTGTACATCAGCTTCGACCCCATCGATAAATCCACACGACATGGGGGGGGGTTGCTATAAAGCTGGTAAACTGACAACTTTGTGAAAGAACATATTGAATGTTAATGTGAACACATAGATTACTGATCTAAATGCCATATTAATCTTGCAGTACTCATTTAGTTGCTTAGCTTTGTTTTTAACAGTTTAGCAACTCATTATAGTTCTTTCAGAGTTTTTAGATTTCTTTTTTAAATAGGACTAAAATGTGAATAAGACCAGGGCCCACATTCACAGAGCTACTTATAAGCACAACAAGCCGTAAAGTACAGCCAGAATAAGGTTACCAGGCAAAATATGATGCCACAGATACCATCTACGATTGGTATACTGCCTACTTTTGCTTAGCAGTAAATTTTTAAGCAACATTTTACGCTTAATTGTTTAATTTCATTTTTCCTTTTTAAAATCAGAAACATGAATCCATCTCAAATCAAATGAACAAAATAACTTACCGTAATTGAATGATTGAATCATGTGTAATGGTCATTGCTAATAGTCATGAAATTCATCAGTTTCCTTAACACCCAGTTTCCTTAACTGATTTATTAGACAAATTACTCCTAATTGTTGTTCTGCAAATTAATTTTATCAAATTATCAAAGAAATATACTGTCTCTATGTAAACTTTGATGTATAATCACACATTGGTCTGGGACTTAATTCACAGATCTGTCATTAACAGGAAACGCTCTTCAACAATTGTATTTGCTGAGCAATTGTTTGTTCTTTGATTTCCGAAACTTCTACCTCTGGGGTACCTAGCAGTTCTTTTATTCTCAATAAATTTGAGCAATCATTGTATTCAACGTTTTCATCATTTCAAATGTTCCTTAGGATTGGAGGAAATTCCCTGGACAAAAAAAACCCCAGTGCTACTTCTAAGAAAAGTTTCCATTTCCTGGATCATTCTCAGAAATAGACAAGATATCATTTCCGATTAACAGACCTTCTCGCTATTCCGTAAATGGATAGATATTAAACAGTCTTGTAGCAGTGTAATGCACTTTTCTTGATCTGTTCTAACCATTGTGAGTAGAGTCCTGGACCCTCTGGATTATGCCTGTCATTCGTAGTCAGTCTAATTTAGTTTAAAGTGACACCGCGCAGAAGTGACCCTCACATTTTACTAACCAGGGATTTAGAAATCGTTGTAGCACTCAAGGATTCAAAATTCAAGAGCACTTAAACAAGACAGTTGTACCATAAGTTGGATCAGGGTCCAATTTCACAGACAAATCAATGCACAAAGTGTTGGGGTTAAACGAACCAAACGACCCAATGTTTCCCACCCTGCATAGTTCAACCAGAGATGTAGGATATTCAATACTTACATAGACAATCAACGGCTCAGTCAGAGGTCCATCGATATAAGCATTCTCCCTTCCACTTTGTAAGCTTGTGTATCTGACAATGCTATCTGCTATCCGATACTCTCCAGAATCGCTAGGGGGAGGGTTCCGATTGAGACTGGTCCTAGATATAGCTCCTCTAAGACCTAAGAAGTTTGGTCCTTTGCTTGTTAGCCTGATGGATCGACTGCCTTCTGGAATGGTGAAGATCTCCTGGACTGTAGATGAACCTGAAAGGGAAGGTTGAAGAGTCTGATTATTAAAAGCATTTCATTGTGGAGTTTGTTTCAATCAACCAATCTTGCACCGTGTCTTGAAGAGTGTTGGCTCCACAAATGTTCACTCTCTACTCCTGCCTACCTTGCCCTCTCCGGTGTTATAAGGAGGCTCTTAGAGATAATGAACCATAGATTTTGTATTAATTGGAATATCTGTTAAGAAAGAGAAACAATTTTGGGTTGAACAAAGAGGAGCTCTGTTGGTAGAGTGAAATGATTAATTTGGAGGTCCCAGGTTCAAGTCCCACTCTAGTCAATTTTGTTTTGCTCAACCCAAAGTTATTTAAAGTTTCTCTTGTAAAGAGAAACAATACACAAGTACAAGTGTCTACTGCTTCATCATAGGTTGGTGGACACATTTATATAGTCAATACTTAAATTTGACAAATGTATTTCAAGAAAATAACAACAAAATCTCAATGAAATTTTGTTGAAAACCATGGCTTGGTTTCAGCTCCAACTTATAGGCTTCGGTAATTCTTTTGAAAATAAAACGCACTATTGGTTTGAGGGCTTGTAACAGGTGTACTAAGACTTAAGCTGGAGCCTAAACCAAAGCTGTATTTTTCAAAAGGGTCTTAGACTTGAACACTGTTTATGCAATCACTAGTTTTATAAATTGGTGCATGATGTCCCCTTTTTGACCTTATGGTTTTTCCGCCAACAGCTCAAACTTAAGTGATAAGCAGTTTTTAATCTATTATTCTTAGAAACAGGAGACCCGATTGTTTTGTTGTTGTTTGTTTGTCTTCACATTATAATTCAATTTGTTAGGAAGTAGCTTAGAGACAAGGACTAAAACTGAAGTGGTTGTCTATAGCTTCATATTCTGCAGTGTAATAAGGCCTGGACTGCGTGACAAGTTCTGATCTATCACAATAACTTGAAGGCCAAATGATAGCATCTGAGAGATGAGTCTTAATAAGAAATGACTGTGTCTTAATGAAGACAGACTCTGGGGTTCCTACGTTGGCTAAGAATCGGACAGGAAGCCTCAATTTCAAGCAAACACTGGACATACTGGACATATGTCCTTCTTTGCACATGTTTTTTTTTCCTGACACGGTCAACTTGAAGGAAAAACAAAAAGACAACTTATGAGTTCCATAAAAGTTTCTTTTTAGGAATATTCAAGCCTAGAATATGAAAGTTGAACTTTGATAAAGAGTTTTGTTAACATCAGCTACCTGTACTTTGGTGGGCAGAATGGGAGAGTATGGGACACTAGGTGGCAGCAGACTAGTACAAGCTTGTCCCATTTTTATGAAATGTCATGTTTGTACATAAACAGAAAGTGCTGTGTGAGTATGCTGCCATCTGTTATTTTTTAAAAGGTCTCCCGCTGTGGTAAATGTACATGTGATGCCCCATGCCAAAACCAGACAAATGACATTAAAAATGAAGACAACGGAATCTTCAGCCTTAATATCAATGTGATGTGTTTTTTTAAACATTATATTTGTTGAGAAACGCTAACCTTTGATTGGCCCTAATTAGGTATTATCTGAAAGCTCTGGTTTTCATATGTTTGATGAGGGGGATAAAACAGTTTTGAGGTTTAGTTGGATGTGCCAAGTTTTAGCAAGGAACACAGTGCTTCAGTGGGGTCTCACAAAGTTCAGAAATGAATCTAAGACAATGCATGGTCCTGGTCACACTTGCCAACCAGCTTGTATCAAGAGAAATAGGCCTATAAAAAAACAACTATGTTTTTCAATTTTTCAGAGAAGAGTTTTGAAATAGGCTGACAGAATAGTGATACATTAAGCTTGAAATGATAACTTGATAATTTCCTTTTCCTGTTATAGCCAACCCTTTACAAAAACATGGATGTCAGAATTCAGATTTTCGTTCATTATTAAATTAACTATGAACATGTAGGAAAAATTGCAACATATAAAAATATGAAACTGTGCCCCAGGCAAAACACCTGTTGCAAGAAATTTTAAATTAATACATTATTAACCTCTAACTGGAAGCAATCAGAGCTGTTATGAAGCTGAGGGGTGTATTGGGGGTGCGACAACACTAATCCTACCCCCATCCCCCCTTGGATCTTGAGCTGTTAGATTGAAGAGTGGGTCTCACAACCCATGGGAATTATCAGGGGTGTACTGGGGGGGAGCGACAACTCTAATCCTACCCCCATCCCCCCTTGGATCTTGAGCTGTTAGATTGAAGAGTGGGTCTCACAACCCATGGGAATTATCAGGGGTGTACTGGGGGGGAGCGACAACTCTAATCCTACCCCCATCCCCCCTTGGATCTTGAGCTGTTAGATTGAAGAGTGGGGTCTCACAACCCTGGGGAACCATCAGGGGTGTACTGGGGGAGCGACAAACCTAGTTCTACCCCATCCCCCATTGGATCAGGAGCTGTTAGATTGAAGAGTGGGGAACCAACCACAAAGGGGATAACCATCAAGGAAATGTCTAATTGTAATTTGGATGGCAGTCTACTGTACACTTATATTCTTGGTCTTACTCTTTGGTCCAATCAATATTGAATCCAAAACTAGTGCTATCAGAGATTTGTTCTATTTCTTTAATAAAGGGAAACTATGAGTTGTTGGGACTCTATACCACTGTCCTTCGATCAACCTCATTCTCAAACATCTCATCCCTGCAATGCAACATCACTCACCATGGTGATATGTCTTTATCTTTTTCATAAGAAGGTTGATTCCATTACAAGTGGACTTGGGAAACGAGGACTCAAAAGCCCAAGACGTTGCGACATTGAGAGTAGGTTTTAAATTGCTGTATGAATTAGCAATTTGTCTTGAAGATGCAGGCACAATATTTAGTTCTTGCAAAAGTAAGGCTATTCTGCTTTCAAACATGCCACCTCTACAAGGGAAATTTGTATTAGAACATTTCAAGGGGCACCAAGGCAACTGCCTCTAAAATATCAGGCCTGGTGGAGATGTATTCTTATTCTGGTTTATGAAAAACATTCAAAACTTGCGGCCCAAGGGCCGAATTGTATCTGAATTTTCAAAGAGATAAAACATGCAAAGATTCATAAAAACAAAGGGTAAAAGAAACACAGAGACAAAGATATTTTCCAGGGTCTTAGAATGAATGGATCTTGGAATGAAATGACTCCAGTTAACATCTGGGCCCAATTTCATAGAGCTGCCTAAGCAGAAAATGTTGCTCCACAATTTCCTGCTAAGCAAGATGAGCTGGATACCAGTCACATAGAGTATGTGTGACATGATAGTTTGGCTGGTAACCTTATTCTGGTAAGCATAATTTTGTTGCGCTTAGCTACTTTTTGTGCTTAAGCAGCTCTATGAACTTCAGCCCAGACTAGTATAAGATGACGGTATGCACTTTTTTTCCTGCTATGCCACTAGTTACCAACATGCCAACATTGATATGAACTTTGACTAAGAATTGTTAAGGTTGAGTTCCGTCATTTACACGGCCTGTTAAATTGGCTGAAGTCTCTTTCCTGTGTTTGAGGACTATTGACTATAAGGTCATTGAAACCCTCTCTAGCATGAAGTTGAAGAAGCGGAACTATATCCTAAGTTCAGTATAAAGGATATTTCATTTCCAATAAAATCCATCACCATCATATGGAACATGGAAAAATAAGATCAAGCATCGCATTACTAATCAAGATTGAACAGCTGTTAGAAGCATGAAGTATGTTTTTTTCATCCTCTTATTTGTATCCATGACCATATGACCATACCAAGGCTGAAAAGGAAAAAAATAATCAACTTTTTTGGCTCTTTTCTTATCATAACGAATATCACTATTTCTTCATACTTCAAACTCAAACAGCCTCAGGCTTTGACCACACAAGATAATTTACAGTCAACCAGGTCAGGGTAATACACAGGGGGAAAAAAAAGGTTCACATTCAAATAATTTACTCGGAGACACTTGACACAAATATATCTTGGGCAGCAGTTGTGTTCCTCATCAGTGCAGTTGGTTGCCTTTGGAGGTTGCCTGTGAAATCTGCCAGAGCTTTGATGCGAATCCAGTTTATTCTGAGCGCCATTAAGGATCAGAATGGTGTATGCAAAGGGTATGTCTAATCATTGATGACAGCCAAGGAGGTAGAAATCTCAAGCCCTCTTCAGCTGACTGACTCAAGAGCTCAGTGATGACAGAAAGGAAGATGAAGTCCTTATCTTATCATTTCCTGACCAGTTAAGAAGGTGATGATTACTGAGGCCAACAGAGGCTGATGGACACCTTCATAATATACTATCATCTTTAGTAAATGAAGGTCAGGTAAACTACCCCACTTGGGAGATAACTACCCCAACAGTGAGCATAAACCAAGTGTTTGGCAGATAAAGTATTCAAATAGATGTTACAAGGCTCCCTTTGACATAGCCTCTACCTTGGGGGAACTAAGAGGGGGAGGGGGCAGGCAGAGTCCTCACCTTACCTTGAAGATGGCAGCAAGGGGGGGAACCTGATGGAAAGCAGCAATCTTTGTTTGTAGCACTAATCAAAAGTTGGAGTAGAGGCCCTGTTAAGAGTAGGAAACTAGGGTCTTCTTCAAGTGGGCTTCCCAATTTCAAGGTTATCTTTCGTTAAGCTAGAGTAACTCCATTGGGAGATAACTGGTTCAAAGAAGGTAGTTTATTGACAAGGATACTACCCCCATTCTGCTGTCAACCTCCCTTCTGACAGACCAAGAGAGGTTGATATATGTTCATCCAGGCTTTAAAGGATAATCCGTACATGGCGAGGTATAAATCCCAGCATTAATCCAACCATTTTTGTGTTATGTTTGTATTCCATTGAACGGAACACACGGTCGTCATCACACCACAGGATCCTGACAGCCATGAAGGTCTGGCTGTTTACTGGCTGATTCACTACAGCTAGGTGGTCACCTGTGTCCAACCAGGTGTGGTTTAAATGAAAGGAATCAAAGTCAAGGAAATATCAGGTCACCTGCACAGAGTGACGCAGAAGGTGTGTCTTCAATGCATAAGAGTCAGGATGATCCTCTTTAAGAAACTGGCTGAGACATCTAAACAAACAAAAACTCTTTCAGTTCTTTGACATCAAATACCTTCAAACTAAGGTTCATCCTGGGTTTAGGATGACTTTCATTGTACATTTCCCTCTCTAATGTTACATGTTCAGTAACCAAAAATGTTGATATTTGATGATACTTGTAACATAATTTCCTGATTATATTGTACAATTCCCAGAACTAAACAATGGGAATGTAAACACCCGACTTTGATTTCATGAAATAGACACTGAGAGTTCTCTCGCTGTTTTAATTTAATGGATACAGAGCAAGCTATGTTCTGTAGTTCCCAGTTTTAACTTGTTGACTTATGTCGAGAATTCCAGGAACTTTAGAGAGACTTTTAGGTTTTATTTCCTGCAAGTAATTGAGAGTCATGGATAACTACACTCCATAGAAGCCATAACAAGCCGTCTGATGAGCTAATCATATGGGGGCATGAAACCCATGGCCTCCTAATTGCCATCCCACTTGTAATCATTACCAACCATCCCAATGGGAACAACCCGCATATCTACAGCTTCAAATAATAAAGATCCTCCATGAGGCAAAAAGGGTGTTCACTGAATTGAATCACCGCTGTTCACTTTATTTATAACTCCTACTTACAAAACCACCTCTGCTTATTCCCCCCCCCCCCCCCAGCCAAAAGAGGTGAAAACATAGCTGTGCAACAAATACCGGGTAATGGGAACTCCGTACATAATTAGGTGAAATAAATTGTGACAACCAATAACCCTCCCAATCCAAGCTTCTGGGTGAGGTTGACCTAATTGCTTGTTTTTGTGTATCCCTTGTCATCAAAATGGCCGAAATGGGAGTCTGGAAACTGTAGATGATTCTTAAAATATACAAATTACAAAACAAAGCACCTCCGAACAAAGATATTGACAAAATAGAGAGACTGCCAACATGAGCGCTAGATAGCTCAGTTCGGCCCTTCCATGGCAAAACAGCCTAACTCAAATAAGACATTTTGAGAAAGCAAGTACAGAGATAAGCTGTTTTGCCATAAAAAGGGGACGAAAGTGTAAAAAGAGGTTGAGAAAGAACATACTAGTTATATTAAAAAAACACACATAGAATGCTTTTAAGACTTTGAAGTATGGAAAAAGTGTACTCAATTTACCCAGAAATAATCTTACATAAAAACACCAACATTTTTGAGGTGTGCTGCTTTGCAATGGAACGGCCCAGTTGGTAGAGCACTCCCCACATTAATCCGCAGGTCGCAGGTTCAAGTCCTGCACTACCAGAGTCAATTTTTCTTTGTCCAAGCCACAAATACAAAACTCACTGAACTAAGCTCATTCCCTGCAAACTTGTATCCCTTGGTTGGGCCCATGGTTGGGCAGACAACAGGTAGGTGTAACCTAGAAAAGTTTCCTGCGGCCTTTGCTCAATTTCTCATAAGAGTCAGCGGTCTAACAACTTTGGTTTGCACTTTGGTTGCTTACAAATCATGTACTGAAGAAACAAAACCTGATAAATCTTTCACATGATTGAGCAAAATGGAGCCAAGTGTATCAGAGAAAACTTGAAGGACCTCTTGCCTGACACAACAGCACTTTGCCTCTCGACTGTGTTGACCTGTTGTCCCAACAACCACATAAAACAGGTTTCCCTGCTGCATTCTAATCAAGGGGTCAAGCACTGCCAAACCATGATGACCTTACACAACTTACCTCTAAGCCCCACCCATCTCACATCACCCCCCCCCCACCTACAAGGAACAAGAATGACAACACACTTAATGAGATCCTTTTTAAGGGAACAACTGGAAGATTACCAGTGACAAGCCAAGGTTTTACTCTTTTCCTTTACTTAATTAAAAATTATACGTTAGAAATAGTCCTTCATTCATAACTCCAGCCAAGACACATTCTGAGAAAAGAACTCTTCAGTTCAGCACTTAGAGGTTGTTAACTGCAAGCTCGTTCCCGTAATGATCAAAGAGGGTTACATAAAAATAAAAATCTAAATCAATCAAAATCCACAAACAAATGTTTTTCTTGGAAAATAATATTTCTTTTTGCCAAACAATTACTTTAGAGACCACTCAATCTTGATCAATAGACTCCATAATACCAGGAAAAATAAAATATGCAAACGCAATTATATGAAAACCCATCCAAACTGCACTAACGACCTTATGGTCCTAAGCTGATGTGAATCTCACATTTGTTTCATCAAATCACATAAAAATTGAAATGACAGGACAGTTGTTTTTAGACATATCTTTTTTGTCATGCCATGTTACACAGCAAAATCTACTGAATAACAAGTAGTTCAATAGTTTTTGCTGTGTGAAGTTTTCCTTCAACAATTTGGGATGCAAACTTTTTTCAATTTTTTAAGCTGAACAGTCAAAGAAATCTTGTCAAAAAGATCTTGTAACCAAAAAGCTTAAGTAGCTAAACATGACCGACTTTTGGAGCCCTTTTTAGTTTTCCAGACAGCAGGCCCTGAAGCTGTCAATTTTGCAAAGTGAAGCAGCACAAATGAGACTTTTTAAGGAAGGCCGATAGGACAAAATGACCAATTGAGAAGACTTCAAAGGCTACCCCAAAAGGACATTCCTGTGATATCCTTAAAACCACTTTTACACATAACCCGTGAAAACATCAGAACGACTCTCCGCTCTTTGCATATCTAGGTCTTCTTTTTCCCAAAAGGAAACATAATCGCCGCTGCATGAAGCAAGTGACTGTGCGTTTAGTTGAAGGATACCTTCATTGTGACTCCATCTTTGTGATTAACAGACAGGAAAAACACGATTCTTTTCCAGTAATCGAAGAACGTTAAAAAGGTGTGTTGGAGGATGTGTGTTTATTCTGACAGGCGGATCAATGGGATGCATATGTCCCTTTGAGCGACAGCTTCAGTTTGAGTTTTACAATTAAAACCCAACAAATCATATTGATGACCTGGGTTGTCTCTTTAGCTGATTTGTAGACAGTAGATTGCTTTTACAAGGGAACACCATTGGAGTTTGCTGGAAATTGTTTTACAATATTTGTGATAATGGGTTGTTAGGATCACAAATGAATCTGACATTGACTAAATAAAAGTATAAGCTCATGCTGAGTGAGAAAAAACTTGATCTACTATGGATTATAAGACCACTTAAATACATACATCAACCTCAATTACATAAAACCTAAAAACTACTGATGTTAATTGTAGTTTATTCTACAGAATATATAGACATGAATTTCTGACAAGTATGACACAAGGACTTGATGCAGAGTTCTATGTTTGAATCTCAGTGGAGAAGTAGAGCTCTTGGTCCTCCAGACCATCTAAGACATATCCCAGATTCCTCCTCCTTATGCTCAAGTGAGCTTCCACTCCTTCAGTGTCATTTTCAGACTTGATTGGTGATGGGTACAGATGACAAGGTGACCTGCTATGACATACCTAGCCCGCCCAAGTAATATTAGCTCTTAATGCCTTGGGTAGACATTAATCACAGTGGTATGCACCCATGTTCAACCACCAAGGCTTTCTTAAGTCATTGCACTATCATTGCACAAGGAACCCGAAGGATTTGATGTTAATCCAAGAGCTTGAGAGTAGAGCTTGTCAAGCTTCTTGGCCAAACACTGGGCTTACCAGATCTTTGGTCTAGCAATGACATCAGTTGTTTTTTATAGGCCATGTCACAGCCCATATTTAGCAGAAACAAAGTCTGCGTTTGTTCAAAAGATTTACTCAGAAGGAAACGTTGCCTCGACTCTGCGTTGAAATTCTAGAAAGCTGAGCACTAAGTATTGCTCCTCGCGCAAGTTTAGAACTTTGGCACTTAAGTTTCAAAATACATACCAACTTAAATTGAGCCATGAAATGTGCGCACCTTGCGCAATCATCTCATACCACCCTCTTTTCACTAAATTTCCTCAGGCCAAACACTCCTCACCGCATTTATATTCACGTTTAAACAAGATCACGTGATCTCCTCTCGACCAATCAGAATGGATGAGCTATCTCAGATATTTATGAATGCTAGATAAACCTGCAGTTAGCTCATTTTCACTCTTTACCTGATCTGATCCTCTTAATGGAACATCAAACCTTTTTTGAAGAAAAATGACTCTCAGGCCATGATCGTAGTCCTAACTGGATATCAACCTATAAAGACATTTTCCATTTTGACTTGTCATAAACATATGGAAGGGAGGACTTTTATGGATTTGGAATCAATTACACGAAGGTCAGAAAACAGATCAGACAAAACTAAATTGGTCTGGCGAGTTTGAAAAAGAACTCTTCCAAAAGTAGACCACTAGTAGTCCAGACACACGTGATGGTCCTTTACCAATAAAACGATCATGTCATACTACAAACAATTAATGGTATGACATTACCGAATCAGAGACACATAATAATTGAAAACAGGAACATAACTGGGTAGAATATTCATCCTAATTTCTTTCAGTTGACATCAACAAAGATGCTGATTCTGAGAAGAATGGGATATCTGTCTCTGATTCTTGAGACAGAATTGTCTTGAAAATGTTTCTTTAATAATGTGAGACGAGATTTATGTATGGTAATGAGACACATCCCAGCAGGTGGTCATATTTGTGGGGGGGGGGACATCTTGTAATCAAAGTCGGCACACATTGGAGCAATCATGATGTACATCAGACATTACAAAAGGGCAGACATTATTTATGTTTAAGTTGAGTTGACTTTTAAGTTTGTTTTCAAAATCACAATCTTGTCTCAAGGGTTGTGCTAGAGGCAGGAACGAATTTTGCAATCTGCCATCCCCTTCCTAAGTTCCTGTAGTGTATATCGATTGTTTATTATAGACTTACCAGTTCGTTATCAATAATTTGTTTGATTCACTGCCCATTTAAACCAAGCTAATATCTTTATGGATATGAGAACTGTTCTCAGAATAAAAATGACTTTCTGGTGAATGAAATAAGCTACAATACCCCCCAGCTACCTCCATATTTGTTGTGACAGAAAGCAGAAAAGATCTGTTGGCCTTGTCTCAAAAAGTGCAATTAGTTCTGTGGAAATTACAGGAGAGCCCTTAATTATCTAAACCGGTCCACGCCATTCAAGAAACAGTATAAGGTTGCTTGTATTGAATCTACCAATCTAGGTCAGTCAGAGGCAACGCTTGTCAACACAACTACCTTGTCTGGCATAGAGGGAGTCACATTAAATGCCACGCACGTAATTTGGCAACGGTTCCAAACTGGTTTAGTATACAGATTGCGTACAGACGATACTTAATTGTCTTCCTAAGTGACGCCAAAGTGGCAATGATGTTATTTAATCAAATTACATCAGCAACCTACTGATCCTCGGGCGCGGGGGGGGGGGGGGGGGGGGGGGGTGCTAGGAATTGAAGTCATGAGACCTTCTCTTCAGACCGGTCGCCCTACAAACAGAATGGAACTATATGCAATTAAACCCACCAATCACTTTCTATGATATGTCAAAACAAAAGATCTTCTTGACATAACAATGAAGCGCCAAACTGCAAAGTTTATTTAGTCTGGTGCACACCTGTGCTGGATGTTTGCACAAATGTTAGGGTCGGGGCTACAGCCTCATTTTAAGGTCACATATGTTGTTGGGGGGTATGGGTATATCATAAGACCATGGTACCCCATGCTGAAGAGTGAGCTGGGTGGTCACTCGCTAAAGAAACAACACAATGTCAAAAAACAACAAAATATCTTGGGTGGGATATCAGTTAAGAAATTGATGCAAATGGCACCCTTTTAAAATGAACTGCTTACCGTAAGCAAAGAATCAGCGCTTACAAAAGCAGGGAATTCTTTGCTTAAGTCAATCGAATTTCACGGGTTAGCAGAGAATTTTTGCTTGTGCACGTGCGTACTCCACATTACTAGGCATTCTTTGCTTACACAGCTAGCGCAAAAATTCGGCGCTTGCACAGTAAGCGGAGAATGGTGACTGCAAGCGCAGAATTCGGTGGTAAGCAGAGCCATGTTATTGGGCCCAGATCAGGTGCATGCATTTGGGCTGCTTCTTAAGTGATATTATAGGCGATTATAACAATTCACAAATCATGAAGAAGTTCTTAGCTGTAGAAGAAATCAACAACATGGATGGAGCCTGCAGGGTTCCATATTCCTATGTTATAATTTTGAAAACAAATTCAGGGTTGTGAGGTTGCACTGCAATGTTAAATTATTCTCACATCAAAGAGTTTTATTTTTGTATTATGTTGACCATACAACTGGGGACGTACCACTCTTGAGTGACAGCCCATGAGCTGTTTCATGGACAGGGGTTCAGTACACCATGAGGTTAGGGGAAATACAAAGTTTTCCCTCAGCCATGCAGTAGAGAAGTTTGGGGGAAATCCCCAGGCTACTAGAGACCCTGGTAACAGGTGCCTAGGGTCAGTGCATCCTGAGGAGAGTAGAAGAGAGTAGGTGATGGGGGGAGGGGGCTTCATATCTGCCCCTCATGCCTTCAACGCTGCAGTAGGATTAGCAAGTCTTAAGGATGTGACTGATACTAAAGGAATGCAAAGCCAATCATCTGAATGGAACTTACATTCAGACAGGGAGGGGACCAGGTAATCTTTGAAATTTCCTTCCTGTATTCGTGAATGCGCATGAATCCAACCACGAAGGCAAATTTCTCAGGGTAGATATTTCTTCAACCTGTCAGCTGGTTGAGTGTTTGGTAACCTGTGTGTGATCAGAGTGGGGTTCTCTCATATATGGGTAGATCTGCGATAAGATCAGGCTGAGTGTGCGTCAGATAGCTAAGACACCAGACACACAACCACAGGCTAGACGTTAAGATGACGTACATTTGAGAATGCATCATATTCCAAATCTTTAAAGTATCTTTTACTAAAACACAAGAACATGTGTAAGACATCCGTTTGGCATGAGCAGACACAGTCAAACTTGATTAAAAATAGACTTATGACAGTTTTTCTTTGAAGTCTCAAGCTCATGCCACTATTATCATTTTTGTTGGAAGAGATGTTCGTGTTAAAAATAACTATTTTTAATTTCACCATTTTACTTTCTTAACCTTTTTTCAAGTAATAAGTCAAGTGTTCAGTGTCCTTGCATTTATCCTCATCAATTGCTTGATCTCTTGCTTGATGTCTAACAAGAGTACAGTTTTAATAAAACAAATCTTTAAAGTCTTGCAAGAAAGGGGAGAGGATGACTAGTCAAGTGTGGCCAAGTGGCACAATCATGCGTCAACAGCAAGCACGCAATCTTTGACTTTTGAGTTTCATGTTCTATGTCAGAGTCAGGGCTAATGTGTTTATCTGTCTGTAACATCCATTTGAAGACAGTCACATGTGGCTTAAAGTGAGGGTGTAACAATTCCAAAGTATAGAGAAAAACGTATTAGCATCACATAAGTACAATCCTGTTTGGGGACAAATTTGCCTCCTTATTCTCCAACTGGTTATATCCATGGAACAATCTTGTACCCAACCAGTGGTTGTGTGTATGAATAAAGCACCTTTCAAGGAAGATATGACTTCCTTGCAGGTGTGAAAAAAACTTTGATATGATTTGTTTTACTTGCTTTAAGGAATGCAATTTTATATGATTGTAAGTGTCTACATATGTTAACCCTGGTTTGTAATCAACACAAAGAGGAAGGCAAAGCCAATGGCATAAGTTATTCTGTGCAAAACTCTTGCAAAAAGTTCCCTTTCTAAGTGTCATGATTCAGGTCAAACTTACTTTATGTTCAATATAAATGTGTTTTTGAGGGGAGAAAACAATTATGGCATACAGCCTGTGTACCTAAAAGATACATTACAGTTTATTTATCTTATATGGTTACATAGAATTTATTCCCAAGTACAAGTACATTCCAGTTGATGGCAAGATTGCAGTAACATTTGAAATGATTGAACAGTCTCTTTGCACATCTCCTGATGATCTCCCCTCACACTATGAGCTCCATCGCCATAATTCTGGATTTCCATGTGGCTTAATTAACCAGATCATCCCCCTCCAGGAATGTCATTCCACAGGAATGAGCAGTAAAACTTTGTCAGCTTACAATGACTCTCTCGATGAATGAATCAATTAGAATCAGGGCGGATACTCTAGGGCTCTATGATCCTATATGAACTCTAGGTATCTATGGCAGACAGAAATAGCCCTTTCGGCATTGCGGTCGAGAGTCACGCTACCTGGGTATGTCACACCACCTCATGTGGGTGTGTAAGAACTTGGTATAGGTCAAGGATGATGGTTAGCCACATCCCACATCCTCTTCAGGTCAAATTCAATCCTTCAGCTGCGTGGTGTCTTGAGACATCTGTCCTGAGACAAGGACTTTACAAATAGACAACAGTCCCAGAGCAAACAGAGGGCAAAGCACGCTGCTTGATCACAAAAAGTCTTCAACATCACTCCTCAAGGGGAAAGGAATAAGAAAGACCTTTTAAAAAATCAATGGAAATGCTCAGGTCTTCAATATAAAAAAATGACCAGTGAAAATCTCATGTTTATGCTGCCACCATGTTTGTCAAGCTCTTTGGGTACAATCACAGTTATTGGTGCTCAAAGAATGAAAATAAAAGAACCAAACTATTTTCTGTGAGCCTCACTTTGGTAAAATTTATTTGAATGTGGACAAAAAGAAGGATGAAGGTTGTAGGTCGATATTGATCTTATGTTTCCAATGAACACCAACCTGTTTAACCAACCTGTTTCAAACCTGTACATTAGGTTTGCGGTAACACCATGTGTATATCTACTAACTATTGTTTCAAACCACAACTTTTTTGATTTTATGTGATATATTTTAAGTAAAATAATTACTTATTTCCAAGGGAAATATGGACCTTTCCCAAAGTCGTAGGCACCTAGTTTACTTTGAGTGACCCATCAAGTATTGTTTACATTATTGTTGTAATAAGGTTGTTACTGATGTTGTTAATCTACCTTGTAACAGCCAGTAAAGTTAAGTAATTTCAATCATTGGACAATGGATTAGAGAACGCCTAACGATGCGTATACCTTGAGCAATGTGTTAAGAGCACGCCCAACGATGAACACCTTTTGCAATGAATTTATAGAGAATGCCTAGCGATGCAACCCTTGTCAAGTCATCATATCAATCTTGACACTTGTTTTTAAAAAGTTTCCTCGAATGACTTGGGCGTTTTACATTAAGTACATCATGGGGGGGGGGTAATCTAGTCATCACTTTCAGTAATTTTAACACCTGTTTCTGTTGATGGCCTAAAGCTGCTTCATGTTTTATCCTAAACACCAAGGCAAAAAGGTGCAAATTCATGATGAAGAGTTCACACAGGTTGGAATGTGTTCAAATTTGCCGCACGCCTGCACAATTCTCCATCATCATTTATTGTTTTACGTTCGCACTCAGCTACTGTATCGCGCCTGAAATTTCGTCTTTGAGAGGGCAAGCCATTTTCATTTTGCAAAGGGCACTTCCATTGGAAAAATTGAAAGTCTATGGGAAACTTTTGAAGGAACACCAAGGCCAACACCAGGGCAACAGAGGCAATGGCCTCCAGGGCCTCGTGTAATTCAAACCCTGCTGTATGAACCTTGGCCCAATTCCATAGAGCTACTTAAGCAGAAAATATTGCTTAACAATTGACTGCTAATCTGAAATGAGCAGGGTACCAGTCACAAATTGTACATGTGACATGGTAGTTTGGCGGGTAACCTTATTCTGGTTTGCATTATTTTGTTGTGCTTAGCTACTTTTTGTGCTTAAGCAGCTCTATGAAATTGGGCCCTGTGGTTTCCTTTCTAACTTCTATTTGTCTCAGAGAATAATGAAGGGTCAGATTCTGCAAAATATAATTCCACCACGCATACAATTAAAAGAGTATTGTAGATGCATGAATAACATCCTTTGAATTAGAAGACGAGGGCCGCACTGGATTGCCCCCCCCTTCACCCTTGCTTCGCCCCTCCCCCTTGATTTGTAAATGCCCTTCAGGGAAGAGGGAACACAATTTCATGCCTTGTTGCACTTAATGTCCGCATACTTTTATCAAATCATAAACAGACAGAATTTCAGAAGGCGTCACAACAATGCAGCCAGGCTCAGGCACAAGATATTTAGGAGAGTGCCTTGGGACAGGGATTGGGCAACCACTTGGATGATGACAGATTCCTCCTGTACTTAATCTAAGAACAACATTTCTGGTTTCATCAAGCCAACAGTTGGCGGTCTTGTCAGACTATGGTTGACGTACTCCTCCTCTCTGGGTTGAATGAGGGTGAGAATAATGGGATGTGAGTAACCCAAAAGGGGGGCGGAATAGTTGCTCAGAGTTATTAAGGCACTCTGACGACATGTGTTAAGCTATAGGCAGTTCCTGATGGTTTGGGTAAATATGTTCTTCATTAATACAGTGCATTTTAAACTAAAACTGTGTACCCTCTATCTCTCTCTCTTGAAAACTCTGCCGGTTTCATGCCAGAATAATTTGAAAATCTACGGAATCAGAAAAAAACGCCTCAGGTAGAGCGACTAATTTCACAGTTGTAATAAGAGCGTGTATTAATTCAGACAGTTGTGAGCTCAGCAAAGATTACAGTCGAGTCTGGATGTCAAGGGATTGGGCAGAGGTGAATGGAGAGAGGGAATTGGGAGAGGGGAGGGGTGGGCAAGAGGGCTGGTTGGGGAGGTTAGGGCAGTCACTAAGAGAAATATGGGTGACATGAGCAAACACCGCCTTGGGAGCAAATACAGCCGTCGATTTCACCAAACTCTTCCTAACTTAGGATTAATCTTAGGACTTAGGACGAGTCCCAGCCTTGCACTGTAACATGTAAACCTTAAGATTAATCCTAAGTTAGGACTCGTCACTCGTCCTAACTCGAGATAGGATTAATCCTAGCGTTTCGTGAAATCGGCTGCTGGTACAATAAAAAAAACAAAAAAACAAAAACAATGGTAAGGGAGAGGGTAGGAGGATGATCAACAAGAAGATGCCTCCTACACTGCTAGAACTTGGACAGGATTTTAAATCTTACGCCCACAATGAGAACGATGTCGTTAGCTTTTTCCCATGGTTGACTGCAGTGCATCAGGAAAAACCCCATGAGTGGTAAATGAGGACCGGGGATCACCATATCAGCATTGTATTTCAACTCCATAATAAGACATTCAGTATGAACTGACCTATCTATGGTCTTTGGGACACCACAACATTGCATACACAAACCTGTATGCCATTGAACCTTCTACAAAACCTGCTAAAGACATTCCCAGTTCACCCTTAGCCTAGCTTTAATCGGTACAAGTATCTGGTAAATTCATCAAATTTGATCAAATTAAAATGGATTTCGTCACGTAAAATTCACCATGACATCACAGGTGGCTTCTGTCCTATCCCATAACCCCAAAGGACAGGGTAGAGTACCCTAGAAAACAAAATGGCTCCCAAGTTTACCAGTCAAGGTGTTTCATCAATTACCTTTCCATAAATGTCACATTCATGTCATGATATTCCACATGAGGTGTTTCCATGGCTGTGAATGAAACTAAGTTAACAAAATGGAGAATTGAGTGACCAATCTACAAGGCAATGTAAAAACAAAATCTGCCACAATTTCTCCATCAGTAAGGTAATTTGTTTACTTGTTACGCATTCAGTCGGCTTTAACTGAATTATATGTGACCTAGGACGTGCACACAGCTGGACCTGTTTTGTAAGTCGGTTGCTTGTTAAAGCTTGCTCAAAGCAACAAAGGGTAAAAGCTCCATTTGAAAAATATCTCTCAGATTACTGCCTTACTAGTTATTTTTGTTGATTTCTAACAACGAATTACAAGTGATCAATTGAGAGTACATCATAAAAACAAAAGAATATAGATCTCAATCAACACCTTTTAGTTGATCTGTGTTCTGTCAAAAGTTTGTGGTTGCAAAAAAAAAAAAATGTATTTATATATATATGTATAATGACTGTTCCAGATGACAACTCTGCATAAAACAAATTGTATTTAATTTCCCCACATTTTTATAGACTTCTTGTTGCTTGGGGCTACTACCTTTCAGCAGGTGGCAAGGCAGAGAAAGTCTGTTTCTCTTATTGAATTTGTCAACATTAATTTTCTCTTTTCTCTTGTAAAAATGACCATTGACAAGAAATAAAGGTGATGAAAGTTTAGCTCAGGTCAAGTGTGTTGATGTTGGATGGAAAAAAAAAGAGTGAGGTGGTGGGGACTGGGTATATGATTGTGATAAGCTGCTGGGTAGGAAATTATGATAATTTATATTTGAATTTAAATTTAGTTAATAATAGGTGTGCAAAAAAAAAAAGACTGTGAAATTTCAGTGCTGTTGTTGCATTGTCATTGTTGTTGTTGTCGTTGTTGTTGTTGTTGTTGGGTTTTTTTTTCCATCAGTTAAGCCCGGTTCATACCAGACTTAACGCAAAGGCAAATGCAAAGCAAATTATCGTGGGGCAATAATCGGTATGCGCTGTTTTCCAATCAAATTCACTTCGCTTTCGCTTTCGTGTGGCGAATGAACCAGGCTTTACAGTTTGTTTTATATTGTTTTATTAACTATATACAGCATTGTATATGACATCAAACCTCCCATTTTCAAAGACTGTGTTTCCATATCTACAAGTCATCCTTACAGATGAGTCAAGAACGACCAACGTAGGAGCAATTTTCTAAAAGACCTTTCCTTTCCTTTTGGTCAAACCGGTCAGGAAGGAACGCATCAAATTGTCGTGCAGATGTCATTAAGCATAGGAGGTGATAACCATCAAGCAACCCAAAATACTGCTGGTTAGACCTCAAGATTGACAAACATCGAGGAAGACAACAAAATGGTGAAGAAGTAAGGAAGCCACGAGGAAATGAACGTAAACTGCAAGATGAAAGATGATTATTGAGAACGTTCCTTTAGTCTGACCTTTACTTTGACCTCACAGCTGCAAGCGGTCTCACCCCTAACAATTGACTGTCTCCTATCATTTCGCATAACAAGTGGAGACTAAAGAAGCTCTGGCCAACCGTCATATCTAACATTGTCACGACCAGCCTGTCTCTCGAGACTACATGTAACCTTCAGTAAATCAATGATTTCTATTTTGAGCAATAACAAGCCAAGGTGGTATAGTATCCATTGTAAACACTGAGCGACAGAGTGGCAATGCCTACAGAGGCTCTTTCTTAAATCTTCTCCCCCAGGTGTTGTTCGGTTAGGGGAAGGCAGCAGAAATATTCCCTCCTTTAAAATAAGTGTAAGAGAGGTAGATACTAGAGTAGAGACTCAATGATTTCTTACATCTTCTCTCTAAGTGCTGCTCTAGGCTGGGAAGCAGCAGGAATATTTGCCCCTGTAAAATCAGTGACTGGGCTGTCATGTTTCAAAAAGAGATCACAGGTTATAACAAATAATGATAATGATAGTCAGGCCTGAAATACTGTATATCTCATTTCAATAAAAGAACAATAAAAGACGCATCCGTTAGGGTGTTTTCCTTTTTTCAAGAATGAAACCATCAAGTACAATTCCTCAAAACTTAGTTTTATAATACATAATAATTTTATAATGCATCTTAATTGAAAACAGGCAGTTCGAGTTAATGCATTTTCCCCAAACAATGCCTTGTTGAAGAGACTTGAACTGTCATCAGTAATTTCCAAACAACAAATAATCCCCATACTACTGGTTTTGTTTTCTCCAAATCCTTCCAACTTTGCAAAGTTTTATTTCCATGGATGCCTCTGTATCAAGTTGAAGATGTTCACCCTTTATGTCGAGCTAGAATAACAACCCTGAACATAGACTCTTGAGCTTGTACTATTTCCATACTCTTGTCTGTGGTATGCACCTAATGACGAAATACCAGACATATTTAACCAACTTAAATAATTGCCTGGTAGATATTCCAATTAATACAGACAGACTGATGAGGGGTACGGTACCTTGGTATGGCTATAGATATACACCAATAACTTATCAGTCTCATCTTTGATACATTAGTGATTAGGCACAGGGAAGCAGGTCAACTCACAAACAAACAAACAAAACACTCTGACAGGAAAAAACACAATAAAGGAAGTACAGAATTTTGTAAAAAAAAAAAAACCTGTTTCTGTGTTTTCAGAAAAAATCTTAAACTTAAATTATCTTAAAGCTAGCACGTCACAGTTTTATACAGGTACTTATTGCTCTTTTTAAAGCAACGGTTACATTACTTTTTCTCAATACGTGATTGAAGCATTAACAAAATGATTTCACAAAATTCTCAAGCAAAGCAAGAAATATTTCTGCTTAAGGAAAGTGGAAAGAAAGCTCTGTAAAAAGAATAATAAATCCATGGACAACAGTAACTTGTTCTACTTCACACACGTACATGTAATAATCCGTGTAAAGTAATTATCTTCTAAAACCTAATCTTTTTTCATTTCCTCCATGGTAATGAAATTGGGTATAGTATTCAATCAGATTAAGTGAGCTGCTTTGAGACAGAACCTCTGGCCTGAAAGTTGAAACTTTATTATAAAGCAAAGATCTCCCCAGTGATCCTTTAAAAATATTGAAACAAAAAATCAAACAAAACCAGACACGGACAAAGATGCCGAAACAACCTCCAATAATTCGTAGGTCATACCCTCAGGTTGGAAACAGTTTGTCGACAACAAAACCTAAATTTGGTCAAATTAGACTCCATCAAGGAAACTTGGACTGCATTGAGGAGTTTATATGGCTGTGTTTTCCCACCGGCTCATCGGTAATTACTTTACTCATTTTTAAGCGGTGTTGGGTTGTAGGGTAGGATTTGAAGTTGAGGTATTGCGAGATTCGTCAATTTACAAGGGGGCATTTGGGGTTGTGTACAACGCTAATCTGATCACTCAGTGAGCATTTTGTTACTCATGTTTCCGACTGACATAAGTGTCAAGGAGGACGGTATTTATGGATTTCAGGTTGGCTTGTGTTTCTTGTTTTTTGAAGGAAAATAGGATTACTATCTTGATATTCTACAGGTTAAATTAATAAACGATCGGATATACATCCCCGTTAGATTTAGATAATCTGATTTAACAGTTTTAAATATAGGTCGGGAGTCCCAGATTTTGGGTAACTTTTTCTACGTCTGTAACATTACAGAGTCTTTAAACTCTGTGTGAGCCACAGGTAGGGGTGCATTTTCGTATCAATTACCAGTACCTGTTTTGGTTAAGACTTACTGGTAAGCCACAACGAAAACAACTTATGGGGTTACTGAAGCTAGAATTCACCCTACGATCCCAAACTCCTGCCATCATTAATTTAAAGATCCAAGCTTTCTGGTTCGAAAATACAAAGCTTCAGGCTCGGTGAGTTTAAGACAATACATCTACTGTATTACACTGAGCAGATTTAACAAGATTGTACACGCACAGACTTTCATGGGATGGGGGGCTTTTTCATCCCCTACTTTCATGACACCTGTCAACAGGATTTTCCTCTCTAACTCCAGCTTTCAATAAAACATACAACCTACATGTTCATGGGGAAGGGAACTTATTTAAACACCTCTGGGTTTTTTTCTCCACCTGTTAAGCTCTTTGCCCATCCATTTAGTTGCAGAGAATCGGTAAAACTTTTCAGGAATGGACCGCCCACTTAAAAAAAAAAGTCAGATGTTCACACGCTTGTACTTTTTGAATTTCTTCAAAATACAAGAGCAAAATTCCTGCACGAACAACAATGGAGTCCTAAATCCTCCTAAGACTTTTTTCCGTTTATGGTGTGTTTATCCAGGGAGGCTGCGCTCTGTGCAGAGTACCGATCAAATCCCTAGCTTTACCTACCTGATGTAGGGGGCAAGGTTAGCCGGTTCCCTTTCATCAGCTTACAGGTGGTGTTGTCTCCATTACAGACACTGCACCTGTCCAGGGTAGCGGTTGAGTTCAGCTGGTGGTCGCACCCCACAGGCTACCAGGAAAAGTGCAAAAAATATCAAAGAAATCTTTAACAAATTGTTTCTTTTATGTACAAACTCTAGCACACATTGTTAAGGATTAGCTTAAAAATGCTGCAAACTTTAACAACAACAAAACCACCTTCAGTTTCAAAACAAACGATACATAGAGTTTCACATTTTTATCCGCTGAGCGTTTTTAATACAACATAAAATCTGACAATTCAATGTCAAAAATGTCAACACACACAGCTCTGTGTTGCAGTCACTCTGTGGACCTTTTTTTGTTCTGTATACTACAGGGAAATCCTATTCTTCAACACTTTAAAAAACACTGTGTGGACGTGTGTAAGTCCACACAGTGTTTCAAGCCCCAACATTATGTAGATCTTTTTTCGTTCTCCGACAGGTCAACACTTTGTATGTAGCGTTAATAAAACATAATTTTAATGGATGTTAGTCAAAAGAGAAATACAAATTCAACTCGGAAATTTTCCAAGAACATTTATTTTACATTTCGTATGAGATGGACTCATAACCCAAGCTCCCATGGGACAAATTGAAAATTTGAACTTAATGGATTTACGACTGTGGAAATGCCCCAATCTCACATCTAGTTTGTATAAATCTTTCTTTCAAAAGCAGGCTTCAAAGATTATCAGAGCAAACTGATCGAAACATTGAGTTGTTACACCACCGGTTCTTTTCAGAAACTTACAAGAGAGATTTCCATGATGAACATGGTGTTAAAACAAAACTAAAAGAATACCACAATATTTTTTGACATTTAGTAACTCAGCCTTGGACTTCAAAAAACACACACATTAAAAACCCTCACTTTACTTAAAAGGAAAGATTATATTACATCATTATAAATTGATTCCTGTGTAAATGCGTGAAACATTGTATAGTAAGGTGATAGTAAAACTCCAAACAGGAAAAACTAAAACTGGGTCAGAATCCTTGTTGTAAACATGAGGAAATTAACACAGGCTGCAAAACCTTACTTCTTGTTTCCTCGACGGAAAATATTATTATGTTACATACAAATTAGCACGAAATCAGTCGGCAGTGTCACGCAGGTTGGTATAGATTGAGATAATTTGAGTCTATCCTGAAACCATTAAAATGTGTTCTTATGGGAGACATCACTAAATACAGTTTCACCGAAGGTGGGTTTCACAATAGCAAGAAATTTCTCATGTTGAAATAATGGCATTTCTAGCTTTCGGTAACCCTTAGAGTTATAGATTCCAAGGAGCTTTTGTGAACAGCATCCCAAGCGCTGCAGAGAAGTAGATCAAAGAGTAGGATTTATTTATATCTGACGAAAATTACAGCACTTTTTGTTTACCAGGCAGACTTTAAAAAGTCTAAATTCAGATTAAATTATAAAATTATCACCCCCTGATTTAATGTTAAAAACTAACACTTTAAATAAAATGAAAATGAAAATTGACTTCGAAGAAGAAACGAAACATGCAATCATTCTGTCAAGCTCTCTTGTAGCTTTCAAATTTTCACGGGGGGGGGGGGGGGGGAGGAACTGAACTACAAATTGAATTGTATTGGACAATGGTGCAATTTGTCATGTAATTAGGTTAAACCCTGACTCTATAAGTTTGAATGTGTTTAGATCAGTTTTGATGATCCACTTTGCAAATGATCTCAATGACAAACTGGCAATAAATAAACAAACAACTTTTTTTTTAAATCACCTCTCTTGCATAGAGAAGGGGAAAAAAAACCTTTTAAAAAAAATCATTGTGTTTTTCAATAATCAGTGTTCATTATACATCCAAGCTCTTTGATTATCATGGACTAGAGCCACTGGCAATTTGATCTAGGGACCCTTGTGCTCAAATCTGTTTTTATTTGTGGAGATTTCAAACTATCGCGTGACAACCCAATTCAGAACCCGGTAGTCGCCTGGGGACAGCTAAAGCATGTATAAACATAGTACAGCGTGGTGAGGTAATGGGACAAGTAATTGAGGGGAACCGGTGATATGTTGAATAGCGCCTCACACCTTGGTGAATGGGATTAAATAAAGTGAATCAACAGGTATGAAATGGGAACAAAATGGACAGGAAAACGGGATCTCTGTGCGGTATGGATTCCTTTAAAATGTTGGCACTGTGCCAACACTTCAGTAACTTGTTCCAGGTTTGTAACATGTTTACGCTGCTTTGAACATGAAGGAATCCTTCATCTCAGAAGACCCAATGTTTTGAATAAAACTACGAAGGAAAAGATGATTTGTTTTTGTAAAGAGAGTAATATTTTGAGTAGAATGTTTATCTGCTGTTTGAAATTCCATTCTGCTTCTCAGATTACATTAAGCCATGTCGGAATTAGCGGCTTAGGCTGCGGCTTGATCACCACTCGAACAAGCGTTGAAGCACAGGCTGCCCTATGCAACACCCTTAGCAACAGCTGCAGCCGTTAATTCCAACACAGCCTGAGTATGCTTTCAGATTACTCAATTTTGAAGACCTGTGTTTAGATTTAATCTTCCTTTTTCAATCACACAAGACGGACGTATATTGTGCAATAATGGATTAGTTCAAAATTTCTTATCCAGAATGGGGTGTTTTAGTAAAGAAGTGTGTTTTTGATACATTTACACATTTCACTTTTCAAATGATTAAGTTCAAGAAAACATTTCAGTTTTTGATTTTAACACTTTAAGTTTGTTGAAAAAATATCACCTTTATACTTTAAGACTGACTGTATTTTAAGTTTAAGTTTAAGTCAGAAGGAAGTGGAAACAGATTTGAACTGTTTTCTCCTACGTTTAGCTTTGACTTGCTGATCCATATCATTCTTCAAATTGAAAGGGTCGGCATATACAGCTGATTTGAAAGATTCTGAACAAGGGCTGCCCATAGCGAGGGGGATTAAAAAACTTACCTCCCTCCGATAAGAGTTCAGATGGAGGAAGGATGCTAGTATTTTTTTGTTTTTCAGCAAAAGGATTCTGTACTGTACTTTTTGCCTAATTTGAAGAACTGTGCTGGATTTCTAACCAATTTTACAAAAGTAAACTCCTCTATTTGAAGATCAAAAGTTAACTGAATATGACATCTGATCTTGCGGCATTTCTGGGGAGGTTTTATTCATGTCTGAAGTCATCCATAAGAACTAATCCCAAACCTAATATGTTTCATAACACACCCGGACATCCATCCAAGAATTAAACGTTGCCCCTGTGTACCATTCACAGATATTGTTAGACTTCTGAAAAGCATGTTTGATTAAAGCAAACCAAGGTGCTTAGATTGGGGGATTATCCAGCATGAAACCTGTCAAAACACTGGGACTGCCCAAACATTAACAATCGGAACAGTGAGTGGCGTGCGGCTTGGCCTGTTGGCTTTTTGTATGGAAGCCTTGATGGAAGTGGCGGGAACGGAGAGATGGGTACAACAGGTTGGTGGAATGATGAGGACTGCAGGAGAGTGAAAAGTGCATAGTAAGCATGGACAGTAAAACCTTGAATGGACAAGTGAGTCTGTGTCTGGAAGTGTCTGGAGGTACCCGAGCTATCATTGCAATTCCTCCATGATGAAATCAACAAACTTTTACCAGGGGCCTAAACTCAGTTGCAGCCAATAATTCAGGGGGTTTTTTTCATCAGATTTAAGCAAATCCAAGATTGGAGCAAATCCAAGACTGGTACATGCGGGATAAGCATGACAACTGAAGGGATCGGACAGTGGCCAAAAACAAGAAACTTTACACCATGCAATCTAAAAGCAGTTTCAGATAAAGAATGTTGCACAATAATAAAGCAGGACTCTTAACTGTGAAAAATATCTCTGTCAAAAAAACTTCTTCCTTTTTGGGGAGTAGAAAAGCGCCACTGCAATAAAAATGAGAATCTACCAGAGGGCAAACCACCTACAGGGATTTAATCTTGGTACCAGTACATCTTTCAGTTTCAATTTAATTTTGTCAATAATCATTGCACTCAACAAGTCTTTCTCTCCATAGAAGTTCCAGTTAACCCCCACCAAGAACTTTTATAAAACCCACACAATTGCACGCATATTTGTTGAAAGAAACATGCATCACTGTTACCTCATCAAAACACCTGTACAATTCCATGATTTATCGTACCGGTTAGAACACAATATTTATTCGACCTGATAATGGTTAAGGTCATCCAAATAGCTTGAAATTCCTAGTAAAAAGCTTCATGCAGACTTTCACGGTGACGAATATTGTAATTTTGTTTCCTAAGTTACGTTTTAACCTGTCATAAAAACGATGATTTAAACTCAGGAAGTGAGACAGACTGGCTGGAACTTTTTTAGCTCGATATTTGATTAAGATTTGATCCAGGGTTTCATTCTCGGGAGAGTTTACAAAAAAACACTGAAAAGGAGTTTACAAAAGCCACTGAAAAGGTTGAAATACTAAAGACAGGTTGAATCACAGATTAACCCTACCCCATTTATCTCCTTCATTCTTGCAACTTGACTTTCTTCACAGGAATGTTGCATGACAAATATTGATTATCTTTGGACAGTATTCGCTTTCAAATCATTGAATGGTTGAAAGCTGTGCATCTTTTTGCCGAAACAAATCATTTTAAGCACCAAGTTACAACTAATGTGTACAAGATCTCCGAAAGCACACTCCTGTCACTGAAGCGACCCCAAAACTTTCAGATAACTTTATCCTTTTGTAAACAAAGACACTGAAAATGTTTTCCACTTAACATTTTTCCAAACAGTAAATGTGAATCTCTCCAAGTAAAAACAGTACAAAGAGATTTCTCTTTAAACTTGACAATAATGCCTTCTCATGGCAAATCAATTTCACGACCTTGAAAGAAAGAAGTCTCCAAGAGGCATAAATCTCAGCTTTTATTAGCGGTTGTTAATGTTTTGATGAAGCATGAGGCACACTTAGATCCTTACATGTGTTTCTTCTATTGACTCCAGTACTTCAAGTACCAACTTAAAATTCACATCCGTCATCCTGGGTGATAAATTCTTGCCTTGGCCAGTCCAAATATTAATATGGTTTAAGGTGTCCTGGGGGGTCTGTAGCTTACAACCACTTAAATAATCTGTCATCGATGTTTCTGAAGCATGCTTGACATTCGTGCTGGTTTGAGGTAAAAGTAAATAAACCTGAAATGAATGTTCCAGGTGACATGAACACTTTGGATCTACACTGCCTCTAGGAATCTTATGATTTGCTGAAAGAATGGATGGATTAGTATTCTATCGTACGCCCGTAAAACCACCTCGTTAAAAAAACACAAAAGACTACAAATAAGAAACATTATTGAATTATACTGAAGGTTGTGGTTTTACTTTATGCGCTTTCAGGCTATTTTGTTAAATTACTTGTTGATGAAAAGGTAGGAAAAAAAACAAAAACTGAACATTTCTCGCAACAACCAGGCCAGGAAAGTTAGAGGAGTTTCTCAAATCTGGGGAAGATATCCCATTTGGCCTCTTTCTCTACAGTTTCCCAAAGTTCATAGAGCTGCATAAGCACAAAAAAAAGTAGCAAAACACAACAACAATGTGCAAGGTCACCGGCCGAAATACCATGTCACATGTACCGTTTGTGACTGGTATCCTGCTCATTTCTGCTCAGCAGAAATTTGTTGGGCAATATTTCCAGCTTAAAACAGCTCCTTGAAATTGGGCCCGGGAATGGATTTACACATGGGTGCCAGGCCCCTGAAAAAACTCCCAGTTTGTCCTTGAGCCCAAGACTGACTCACCTCGCATTTTCCCAAGATGCACATATCAATTGAGTCCGATGAACACATGGTTCCATCCAGCACCTTGGGTGATAAGACCTTAGTGACGTCTTCGCCCCTCGCTCTGCAGGTCAGGGTACATCTCTGGTCTAGCGGGAGGTCCTCTACCGGGATCCAGTCGTACATTTGACCATCTGTGTGCTTCTCATCATTTGAGAGGGCGCATTGCTGAGCACGAAAGTCAGGTGTACCAGGTGGGCACTCCTAAATGGAATGATCACATAGTCCAGTCTGAATTAAAGGACTGGTGAAATGTTTGGGTGGGGGGGGGGGGGGGAGATAAATCAGGGTTTGGGTGGTGGGGTAACAAAGAGTAGGCCCTGCTTATACAGTGTATGTCAATAAAAATCTTCAATAATTTGCAAACTATTGCGTTCTTCGAAATCCAAGAATAAGAGGTGGGTTTTTTTTTTTGTGGGGGGGGGGGGGGTTAGAGGTGAAAACTTATTCCATTCATCAATGTATTAAAAGCTGGAAACACTTAATGATGCTTGTAGAAGTTTCCCACCAAGCAACAATTCTCAAGAGTTCAGCTTCTTCTTTTTTCAAAGTATTGTTTTAGTTCACTACAGATAATCTCTTCAAATGCAAGAGTTGGTATGAATGTGTGTGTCTTGATTTTAAATGACTCTGCATATTTTATTAACATAATAAGAGCATTGTCTTGTAGAAGGTTGGAATTCCATACTGTGATTTTGCACGTCCTGTATCTCTTCTCTGATCCTTGGCAATTTCCTTGTAGGCATCTTCTCTTCTGTAGGGACACACCCCAGTCACATTTTCTTGAGCAATTTGTCCACTCCTCCCACTCTGACCATAAAGGTGATACTGTACTCGCCACCTGCAAGGGAATCAGTACAAAAAAAAGTTATAAGGTGGTGCAATTTTGCAATGTCTTTCCGTACTTGTACAGTTGGAAAAGCAATCAGCATAATCAGGGCTGTTTCTGAAGAGACAGATGCACAGAAGAACAATAGACAACTGCTAATTAAGGCTGTTCCAATAACCACACCCAATTAGGGGAGTTTGCTAATGCTGGATTAGGGGAAAGGGTTGGTCAATAGGGTTCTACCCAAAAGTATGAAAATGCAGCCATAAAATTAGAGGTTAAGTTATCTGTAAAGCAAAGTTCATTTAACTTTTTTTTGTAGCTACAAATTAAAAGATCCTTAAACATGATGGATTAAAAAGAAAAGTGGGAGGCGAAATGAACTTTAAAAAACATGAAATTCTGAAAGGGGAAATATGTGCCAATAAGAATGAAACAAACATTTGATTCGGACTTATGAGTATAAGTTATATAGGGTTTGGAGAAAAAAAGTATAGAAAATAAAGTACATCAATCTCATATCTCTTTTTTATACAAATGTTTTGCTATCCAATAACAATTCAGGGGTTACCTTTATAAAAGTCAAATATTAAATTTTGTTTATGGTTCCAAAAACATCAGTATTAATAACGTTCTAGCTAAACCATATGACCTAGATTACAAGAAAGAAGGTTAAATACACAATAACTATCTCACATGATATTTGAATTTAAAAAACCTACAGAGCTAGCACTACAGCTATAGAATCTACAAAATGAAAAACATGTCAACCCTGCAAACTTTAACAGATGCAAACCATGTTTTTAGTCATATTTTTGCTAGACTTTTTGACATATTTGCATCATTTTTTTGCACAGGATGTTTGATGATTGCAGAACCATTGTGCTGGACAGAGATGGCAAGAATGTTTTCAGAATAAAAAAGGATTGTTAATACACGTATGCTAAGAAGCGTCATCACTTTTGTGTGGTCTTCAAACAAAAGGCACATCCTGTTTTTTCTGTACAGCTTTCTTTACATATTTTCATTTTCACACAGTAGTTTTTGGTCTCCTCCCACAGTATTGTTTGTCTTTTCCCACAGCATTTTTTTCACACAGTAGTTTTTTGTCCTTTTCCACTGCACACATTTTTTTCCCACTATATAGTAGTTTTGGTCTTTTCCCACAGTTTTTTGAACTTCTTCTTCTTTTTTGTCTTTTCCTACATTAATAATGTTTTCCCCTAAGAAAGTTTGTGGTCTTTTCCCAAAGTAGTTTTGGCGTCACAACATTTATTACAGCAGGTTTTCGACAAGCCCCCACAAACACAAAGTACAACACCATGGTATGATTTTTTTGGTTTTTCACAAGTATAATTTATCCTAAATTGTTTTTCCGGTTTCTGCATGTTGTCACAGCAGCATACACAAATCATGTCATTTTAAAATATAGATCAGAAGTATCATGTTTGTCATCTTGGAAAAGTCACGGTCAAATGTTCCACCAAGTTGGGTCAATGCACCCTTTAGGCAGAACTGTTCCTCCCCTTGTTAGTAAACCCCAGACTCTTATGAACCCTGTTTCTCTACTTTCCCTTTGTGTTGTCAAATCTTTGATGGAAGGAACAAATTATGTGTACAACATGTGTGCAGGAAGTAGTGTGAGAGGTAGGAACAAGTGCGCACTGGCTCAAAAACACTCCCAAACATTTTACACTGAATGACTCTGAAAGTGAACTCGTAGTGTTTACCAGTACATCCACTCACATCATCACTACAAAATAAAATGTCAATGTCGTTTAGTTACTTGTCTTTGTGATCCAAATTAAATTACTGACAAGGATAAAGTGCCAAAGCTGAACCCTAACAGTTCAAAATGTTTAATTTAAAATCTATAACATGCAGTTTCAAAACATTATGAAGGCCTGCCCAGTTTACCCCACTCCTCATTCTCTCATAAAAGGTTGCTTCTATACTACTAATGCACTCATAGAGACCGTATTGAAGTGATGCATATATTTTAGCTTATGGGATTGGGAAAGTCCAGTGCCTGTTTTGAAGCAATTATAAATGCCTGTTTAAGCTGAAGATTTCAATAATACTCTGCCCTAATTACCCAGTTCTTAACATCCTCATTGAAACTAACACCATTAATCTGTCTAATTACTTTCGTTTGAGGCACCGTTGACCTCAATAATGACATCCGATCCTCTTCAATGCATTAAGCTCATCATTTATTTTCTTGCACAGATAAAAAAAACACCTTGCTTAAAGTAAATCTTATACCAACAATATTTCTGCTCCTAAAGCCCATTTAAGGAGGTGATTAGATAAGATTGATGAAGACAGCATTTAAGTCAATGATATAGAGGTCAATTTGTCTTCTCAGATTCTTATCCATGGACACAGTCTCATTTACACACTTTCAGTGATGAATTAAGCAGATCAAACAGTCAGCACTCTTTGCAAATAGCTGGTGTCGTCAAGAAAGTTTGGTGACTGATTAATAAACCGTTCAGTTAAACCAGAGCTCCTGGACTTTATAAAACTCACTTATACAAGTGATGACAAGATGATAAAAAATCAAACTGTGAAGAAGAAAAAAACATGATGTCCATGACTTGTCTTTTCTCTGAGATATAATTTGATTTATCACTTTTGCTTTAACATTCTGTATGGGCACCTGTTTGGTGGGCAGCCAATTACTGAAATTTGACAATTGCTTTATAAACAGGAAACGTTAATATTCTAAACTTTAAAGTTCACAGTCTTCATATTTTGTTTATTTTCCATCTAAACACTACCTTTGAGAAACTGACATTGATGTACAACAAACCCCTGCACATCAAAGAAATCCTTTATGGTCAGATTATCCAAAGCTCTGCATTCCGTAAATGCCTCATTTGGGAGGGGGGGGGTATTATTGGGTACCCAGAGCCTGACTAACCCCATCAAGGCCATTGCAATATCTACTGTTTACCTTATCAGGATCCGAACTCCCCGTCTTAAATGAGAAATCCTTACCTATAAAAGCCCAGGTTTACATTGTAAACAAGATAAAAGTATAAACCTTGAAAGTGTCACCATGTGCAACTGTTCAACCACATCAATTGGATCATGGAACAAACAAATTACATCTGCTTCTCAACTGAAATCAAAGACCTTTTGACTGAAAAGAGAAGATTAAGAAAGTTGAATTGGGCTATACACCCAGAGAACCATTTCCTTGCTTGAGCAGCTCTGATCCACTCCTCCTGCCCCCAAGTCTGATCGAAACGGGCAGAACTGTGACCATGTCTTGCTCTATCATGAAGACGATGATTTCTATAAGAAGCCCACAGCCAGGCAGGGGGGGGGGTGGGAAACAGAGTAAATCCTTCACCGCTGGATCTAACCATTTCAGAAGTTTTCTGAGGTCATTGGCACAATCCTATGTATTTTTCCTTTCCACAATATTTTTAACAATAAGCCACTCCAACAAAAAGACACGATTTCATTTGACATGCTAACAGCCTATATGTTTTTTTCCGGTATATAGAAACCTGTGGGAAAGAGTTTACGCCAAGCCCAATACTTGCAAATAAAACAACTCAACCGCATGGTCAAACTGACTTAAATTAAATGCAGTATTTACAATTACTGGTGTGCCCAGCCTCTAGCGGTTCTTTATCCCAAATGGAAGTGGGTTCTCAAACTGCCAGCAGGGACTGTACAGTTTGTGAATAACTGTTTTGTTTTGTTTCCTTCAAGTGGATGAGGAAAGAGCAGGTCTTGTGAATAGTTGGAGAGGGGTGAAGTGGGGCCTAGAGTGGGACACCCAGGGGGGTGGTTTGAGTTTGGAAGAAAAACAGTTAGTTTAGAAAGCGATACCTGTACCAGCCTGTTATTTACTGTGTTTATCATTCATGCCGAGCCATTCACTACCGGACTTGTTTTTCCCACACATTTTATGAGACTTAAAAGACTAACAAAAAGAGTGTTGAAGTGTTTGTTGCTCTACAAACATGACTTTACTTAAGACGCTCTTCTAAAAACACCACCATGTTCATCTGTGAGGGTACAGGGCTTATACCCGAATGGTGTAGAGGGCCACTGGGTGGTTTAAAAACATGCAAGATGAGTCCTTAGACTTTCATCACTAGATATAAAGAAAAAAGCAAAAAAATAGTTAGTGGCCTGACGTTTCGACCCTAGCAGAGTCTTTCTCGAAGGCTAAATGACAAGACTACAAACATAAACAGGTACATGTATACTGAAAGAAGGTAGAATACTGGTAATGTTACAACTGCCCATCACGAAACATTCCATGTGCAAGACAAGAGCTCGATTTCACAAAGCCGTAAGATTCATCTTAAGATGAGTTGTCAGTATTGCCATCGTGATATGTATTGTGACATCACACTTAGCTTAGCAATTAAGACTGATACACATCTTCAGATCAATCTTGTAGAATCCATCTATCTACCTGATAGATTGATGGTTAGTTTACACAATAAAGCTTGCACTCAACCATTCCCTTCAAACTTAAGAGCGAAGTTAAATTTCACTTCCTAAAGAATTTCCGAAAGGGGATAAGTAATGTATTATGTCCACAGGAAAAGAGGTTTCTTGTGGTATCTAACCGCTGATCATTCAAGAATAAATTACTCTGTTTGTCTGACTGTATGCACAAATTTAGTGGATGATGCTATTATTTTGTGAGAATAGGTCGGACATGAAAGCAGTTCAAAGCTTGTTTCTTAGTACTTGTGGTGAATATACTCATCATATAGCAGGTAGCTTCAGTCATCCAACGGAACTAGAGATTAATCAAATCACTGTTTGGTAACTAAGGCAAGATAAACAAATCCTCCTAATCCTTGCTGTAATCCCCTCATGATTCATGATAGAAGTGGTAATCATACAGATGACTGCACATGGAATGTATCAGGGACAGGTGAATGAGATACACCTGTAACTTCAATTCAAGCTTAATTTCTGCATGCTCTGATATTTTATGAGGATGAGAGAAATATGTCTCAGAGCAACCTGAAAGAGTTTGATAGGAACTTTTCTTAGAAGAACATGGTCATATAGATGTTAGATTTGCATCAGGTGAAAAGGAAACTATTTAATGTTTGCCCTTACACCGATACTAAGCACTGCATACTCAGTATACTTTCCCAGAATCCTGAGAACAAAAATCCACAGACGGGTGGGATTCGAACCTGTGACATTTGCTATGCTAGAGCAGACGCCTTACCACTAGACCACAAAGCTAGCTCAGTGGCTAGTGGCAGTTCGAATCCAATATTTTTAGTAACAGGTACCACAATAATTTGGTAGATGTTAATTTTCGGGGTCACACTTGAACACTCATAGCTAATACTGACTTGTTAAATTAGCTCAAAGTCAGCAAGAATCAGAGAAAATATTACGATTTTGATTGAAATATACATGTCCTTTGCGTCTAGTCATACTGGCTACATAAATGTAAAAAAAGCTCTCATATATTATTGTGGTCAATTCATTAGAAACCTTGATGAAACAAATTTTTTTTTAGCAAAGGTAGTAGCTTCTTTAAAAACTCTTAATTATTAAGACACACAAGTTAAGTCCTGATTCATTTTATAAGAAAGCAGTGAAACAAGTGCACAAAACATAACAACAAAATCAATCAAGCCAAACAGCACACGGAATAATTTACATCCTGGCATTGTTAAAGTAAACAAAAAAGACATCCATCTTCTGATGTTCCATCACGCTCCTCAAGCCTTTAATATAAAAACTTTCTCTTTTTAAAGCGTATCATGAAAACAAAACTGTAATTTTATACATATTGATAAAAAACATTCCTCAAGACTAGGTATTGGCCCAACTCACCTAATATTATCATCACAATAATCTTGGTTGCACCATTTTGGGAGTCAATGTTTCCGTGTTCATGATAGTACACATTTTAGGCGATATGGCGCTAACACGCTTACCATATAAATATAAAAAAACTGGCAAAATGGCCAGCATGACAGACAGTGTTGCATGTGTAATTTGGTCCAAAGGATCAATATTATATAATCAGAAGTTTTGTCATGAAGTAAGTGGGTCAAAGGTTCACACAGTGGACAAATCACAGCAGCAGGACTTGGTGCTTACTTAAGATACATCAACTTCAAATCCATCCAAATCCTATGTAAGGAGTCAATAGAGTCACTAGGGTTACAATTCAGGAGATTCAGTATGGAAAGACATGCAATTTGAACAAGGAAGAAAGTGTAAATATAGCATGCTACTAAAGCACAGAGTGTATGCGCTCCTTCCTGGTGTGACTATTGACTAAACATGTCATAATGCATCTTGAGCCCTTTTCACACGAGAAACAAAAAACCAACATTCCTTGCAACGAATTTAACGAGCACTGAAGTCATCCCACGCCTGACCGCTTTCGCAAGCTTTCACACGACACCAAGTAAAAATGTGACCACGTTCCATGAGACGAGAGTACAGACTTAGCTGGTTACCACTGAACTATAGAGTTTTTGTTCTTAAACAGCGCTAGTACCAGCTAAATGATGACGTATGCCGCTGTGCACAGTGTGTTGCGGTAAAAAATAAACCATGTAAACATTCTTCAAAATGGCTGCTGACACTCACGAAGACGTTGGGGAGTCCATTCATAATACTATGCCCGTAATATCCTCCAAAAAAACGACCGGTGACGACATCAACCAAAGATAAGAGAAAGAAGGCCAAGAAATCTTGGTGCTACGAGGAAACGATTGCCTTGATAAACATTATGGAGAAGGAAACCACCCAATCTAAAATGAATGGTTTGACCCAAAACGGCCATGTTTGGCGGGAAATCGCGGACGAGGTGGCAAATGGTCGCAACGGTGACCAGTGCCCGGTGACGGTGTGTAAACACACAAAGGTCGGCTCCCGAATGTTCTTCACGCATGCGTGTTAATACCGCTTTCGCGATGATTGTCGGTCAATAAACAACGGATCGTTTCACACGAAGGTTTAACTAGATTCCTTGCGAAAAATTACGCTAGCGTAAGATTTTGTCGGAGGTCGGGACCTACTACAAAATTTCGCAAGGTTTGCGAAAATTTCGCAAGGAATGTAGGCGATGTAAAATATTACTGTCCTTTCACACGAAGCCCAAATTGTAATTTTTTACAAAAAATTGTAAAATTTCGCAAAGAATGTTCGTTTTTTT
Source organism: Pisaster brevispinus (assembly GCA_023634235.1). Classification (NCBI taxonomy): domain Eukaryota; kingdom Metazoa; phylum Echinodermata; class Asteroidea; order Forcipulatida; family Asteriidae; genus Pisaster; species Pisaster brevispinus. Next base: position 12,474,667 of record JAMKCF010000011.1, on the reverse strand, counting down.
CGTCGTGTGAAAAGGGCTTTGGTGTATTGCAACACACTCCAACATCCTCAAGACTGCTTCCTTTAGAAATGAAGATGTAAGACATCTGGGCCTAATTTCATAGAGCTGCTCAAGCACCAAAATTAGCCAAGCAAGAAATAATTGTGCTTACCATAAATAGGTTACTACTTCATTTTGAATGTACCATTTTTACTGGTTTGCTGCTAATTTTTGCTTAGCAAGATTTGTTAAACAATATTTTCTGCTTTTAAAAGCAACTCTATGAAATTGGGCCAAGGTTAAAAGAGACCAATAATAAAAGAGACTGGAGCTCAGTGTAAGACAAAATGAATTTCTTCTTTTCATGATAATGGTGGTGTTTGACTTTCATCACTTATTTTCTCTATGATCATACAAAGCTCCAGAGTGAGCTCATCTCAATACTAATTCAGCTTTTATTTTCACAAAACTTGATTTTTATATGGAGCTTCCATAATACAAAATCTAAAACTCTAATAAACTTAGAATCTTGCCTGCCAGAAAATGCCATGGAATACTCAAGGACACTCTGTTTGTAACCATGTGACAGACATTAATACTAGACAATTTTGCCTTTTCTCAGAATGAGTTTATTTGTTTGTGCTGTGACTGTGAGAGTAAAAAATAGACCTCCATTGATTGATGATTTGATAATGGATAAAGATAAGATAAAATAAGATCAGATAAATTCTCTTATCAAAGTCTTATCAAGTTATCTTTGGCCATGATCAAGAAAAGAGTCAGTTGCTTCAAGATCAGCAAATAATCTTAGACTCAATCTTGTTTTCCTGCATTGCCAACTTCATACTGTAATGTAATTCACAGCAAACTTTTTGTATCGGCCCACAGTTCAACCATAGAACAAAACCCCTCCTTTATCAAGAATTACACATCATGAGTAAATGATGTGGGCTAGTTGAAGAATTATGCCCACTTTTTCCAGCAGACTGAGCTTAGTAACAACAAAATTGTAATAACACAATAATGGAATAGAGCAGAATGAAAAACTGTTCTTTTTCTTTTGGAATGTCTGAGAATGAATCAGATAATCAAAGAAGTTATTTCAAACTTTTGAAGAAAATAGAAAAAAGTTTTATTTTAGATGACCAAAATGAGTGAGTGTCTAAAAAAACCAGAAGGATATTCTTAGTTTTGGAACATTCAAGAAAGAGGTGCATGAATTCTGACAGGATTGTGCCTATACTGTTTGCAAACACAGACAGAGACCACACTATAATGGAACTTTCTTAAAGTCAAGAAAGATATAAAAACAAGGAAAAACAAAAAAACACCATATGAGGAATGATTTCAACACCTGGTTGCCGTCTCCATAGACCTTGGAAGAGATAGCCAACTTATCCATTTAAGATACTATTCATTGCATTGAGCACATCTCAAGGATAAAGTTTGGACTGCGGGAGCAGTCTAGCTTTCTTGGAAATGTTTGATAAAAGCTCCAATCTAAGGAGACAATGTTTGAGGACGGTGTTAAAAAGGAAGATGTGTGGGCTGTTTGTCACTTTCTTGACATGATAGTTAGGCTAAGATAAACAACAAGGTCTATCTGAAATTAGAAAGAACACAAAATACTTTACAAGAGGTGTACACCCATTCCAATGGACTATACACTTCAAGGTCCATTCCATAAAACAAATGCAGGAAAAACTTGAAGAAACAGTCTTTTTTAATGTTTTTTTTATATACCAGCTTTTTATAATGGTTCCAGCTAAACCACAAGGACATTTATATTATCTGTTGGGGGTTAATGATAAGTTCAAAGTCAATTCTTCTTGCAGATTTTTATCATTCTTGCATAGTTTTTATTTTATCATATAGATTCTTAAAAATCAAGATGATTTGAAGATCTACATGGAATTTGTTGGGAGTTTTTGTTGTTGTTTTTTTTGCCCCCTTATTTAAAATGTTTAAATTTCTTATTTTATTTTATTTTATTATTATGTTTTTTTATTTGGGGAGGTGGGGGGGGGGGGGGGGTAAAATAGGAGTGCCAGTTCCCAAAATAACATCCTCATACATCAATCTGTTTGATTTCACTCATTAAGGAAATGTCTCTTAAGAGTGAATTATCCAACTGTTATCCACAAATCCTTTTCGTCCGTTGGTAAAAAAAAAAAAAAAAAAAACTTCAGTGGAATGTAAACTTTGACTGACAATCGTTCAAATTCAATGACTTCCTATTATTGCGTGCCTGTTATTGAACATGACAAATGATTGATAAACAACAGACATCTGAAGAAATAACACGTATGAATAGCTTCCTTCCCGGGCGTCTCACACCAGGAAACAACATGATATTACATTTCAGAATTATCTTACATGTCCTTTCAAAGGAAATTAAAGCAAAAGGTTGAAGAATGGTTGTTTTGATCCATTATCCTGATTGGTAAATCACTGCATCACATGCGCGCACAAATGCTGCACACCCAAAGTTTCACTACTTCAGGCTCCAAAGTTGTTCTGTCTGTGTGTAAATATACCACAAATTATCCGTTTAATCATTCTAATGGCATTTCGTATAACAGAAACTTACATTTCTGAGAAGACCTTGAGTCTTTGAAGTCCAATTATTAAACTTTTCTTGCATAAATCTTCTTAGAAAATCTAGCTCAATGCATTCCCCAAAGGTTTCTGGTAATGTTGGAACCAAGCTGCGTTAAGTACATGTGGCTTTTTACAGTGCAATTACATGTGTGTAACATTTACAAACAGGAGTTTTCAAAACTATTGAAATAAAAATAACTTCAAATAAGTTGTGTTTTTGAAGAAAACAAAGGGGCCTTTTTTTTTATTTTACTCTCAGCCAAAAAAAAAAAAAAAATCTCAACAAATAAAATAAACGTCATTCCCCTCTTCCTCCCCCACCTTAAACCTCAAAGAAAGATGGTGGGTAACATTTTAAGATGAAAGCATTATTTCTCAAGAAGATTGGTAGTTTGTCTTGTACGTTTTTGCTAGGTAGAGTGAAGTTGACATCATGATTTACATATAAGTGTTGCAAGACTGTAGTTTCCTCTGTAGTTTGGAACAATACTTGGGAAATCTCCCTTTAGCCAAACTACACCAGACTCAACCATTTCCTTCCTTCTTTCCTGAAAAGTACCGTGGATTAGATATCCATAAACATTCTGACAGGAAAGACATTTGGAATCCATCTTGAAGTAGGCTTTATGATTACAAAACAGACTGCAAATTATTGTTCAATTGTTGTAAAACTCCTGTCAATCACAGATGATCAAAGCAAACATGGGCAAACACAGTTACAAATCTTGTTATGAATTAATCTCCGTGTACAGTGTCTATTTCAGGCAGGAGGAGGGCCAGGTATGCCACGGTGTAAATGAATTACCTACTATCATCACAAGGCTCCACCTCTTGAAGCCTCAAAACCTGCAATAATATTTAAGACAGCCACAAAAATACCATCCTGTATTGTTGATCTCAATGACCAAAGTAATAACAACAATACTTGGAATATTTGGGCGCCTTTGCACATCACAATCAAAACATCATGGAACTATGCCCTGACTGGTATGGCAAGACCAACAATGTTTCATTGCAGAGGCTCTTCGATCACAATGGGCGTTTTCTTTACCATTACAACACAAGCCTACCCTAAATCTAAACCTAAACTATTTGCAAATGGCTCCTGAGCAATGATAACATGTCTGTTAATTTATTTACACGTATCCTTGCTTGTGTGTACTTTATTCTCTGTACTGTAGTCAGATATATGCAAACATTGCAACCTGATTCAAGCAGGAGGACAAGTGTACATGATGCAGGGTGGTTTCTGGTACACACTGAATGGTCCATCCACCACCGCTCAAAAACCTCAAATCTTTCATCCAATCATCTTGTTTTCAAAGAGTTGACAAGAAATCTCAAGAAATTTCATCATTATGTGGTTATATTTTGCAGTTCACTCTCACCTATTAGGTTGTTTTTGTTAATGATATTGTTTGGTTTTAAAGTTTCATGCATAGAAAAGAACGGGTTTATTCTGATATAGAAATTATAAGCAGTCATCATTTTGAAGGGAGTGTGCCAAGCATATAAGTCTCTCAGCTTAGTGATGGTCCTTGTTTACCAACTTGCATTGGTAACTTTTGCATTGGTAACTTTTAATTAAAATATAACAGTTTTCTACCATTGTAACGATCAAACCTTTGTACCTTTAAACACTAATTAGTTAAACTATTTCATTAAAATGCATATACATGATTACAACTAACAAAGATATTTACTAATGCTTCACCTTTATAAATGTCAATAAAACCAACTTGTAATAAATACAAACCAAGGAGCATATGGAATTAAAAACCCCAAAGGAAAATAATCACAGTATTTTTTAAAAATAGAAAACAGTGTCAATTATCTTGATTTTAAAATTGATTGTGACTAAAAGCCACTCAATACCTGACATAACTTCTCAAGGCTGTTTAGTACATGCACATTCTTCACAGAATGTTTTAAGTGGAATACTACATCAAGAGTTATGTTGGGGGTAATTACAACCAAGCTGACACACCCTCTACAGACCCTGCTTTCAAAATGTCTGAATGTCATAATGACAGAATGGCAAACACATGTAAGTTATAACAAGGAGATGTTAAATACAAAACATGACTGTCACACAATTCATGTTTGATTATAACTGCATTCACAGCATACATGTAGCATCCCCCAGATCTGTCAATCTGTCAATCATCCATGATCTATTTAATTAACCAGAAATAACTGAGCCATAAGAAGTCCAGTTATCATTTTAAGCGGGTGAAACATTTGGCCCATATGGCTATTTGTACTGGGCCAACAACAGTCCTTGGGCAAACAATGCAAGAAATGAACAGCAACGCTCTGCAAACTTGTCAAGGATATCCATGCTAGGTGTAAAATCCCTTTTCTTCACCAAACTGCAGTTCTGTTTTACTGCACCTTGGGGTAGCCCCTCGTTGTTTTTGTTGTTGTATATTTTGTTGGGGTAGCCAGGAGGTCTAATGGGGTGTAGAGGATGAGAGTAAGGTGGATGAATCCAGCTGGTTGCTCTGGCCATCTATGAGGTCGTTCAGACACAGTACTAAAGTTGTAAGGCAGTTTTAACTCATTTGGGTTTAACTTTATGTGTCTGAACGCTCTTAAAACTTAACCGAATCGGGTTGAACCCGAATGAGTTAAATCGGTCGGCGAGGGTGGTTTAACGCTAAACCACTTCGGGTTTATCTTTTAGCACGGTGTGTGGACAGAATAAAAATGACCACATCCGTTTTAACTCGCAACAGATGACCGCTGACCTGTGTAAGGTCGCTTAGTAAATATGCCTACGTACGCCTCAAAGTGCGCCTCAACAGGGCTGTGTGCGTGCTTTTGTGAATAAACCGGATGTTGTTGTGTTGGGTCACGGTGCTGTTTGACCTCTTAAGACCAAAGATAAACCGTATCGGGTTTAACTTCAAGCTGTCTGAACGCTGCTAATAAAGTTAAACCGGTTCAGGTCTAACTTTAGTACGCTGTCTGAACATGGCCTATGCTGACAATAATCTGCACTGCAGTGGGATCTGAGTCTCAAATCCAAGCAGGAATTTTGTTCTCAAAAATGTCGGTATTTTGAAATACTTAAAGTTAAGATTTTGTCTCCCAAGCAGATTCAGAATTTTTAAGAACTCATCTTGTCTTTAGGTACTAAATTCACCTATACAGCCACAATTTCTTATGTTTATTATTGAAATAAGTAATTATGATTATGTATACACAGCCTTTACAAACATTGAGATGTCTCCGTCAACTCATTGTGTCAATTTTAACTCAACAAGACTTTTCTCATACGCCTATGATGTATACCTTTATCTCTTTTCAGCATTTAGTAGAACTTCTCTAAAAGTTTAGAAAAGCCATTCAGAAAACTCCTGGAACCACTTTGTAGGAGCGCAGCAAAAAATACTTCCTCTTTTTTGTCACATGCAAGATGTGGCCTTATCCAGTGTTTGTTGAAAGAGAAGAACCATTCAACAACATCCTTTAGGATTTCCCCTCTGGGATTATACAATCAAAATATGATACCCTTGAAAGTGAGGCCCCACCACTTTATCAAATCCCACCAGCCACTTAATGAAAAAGTACATGTAGAGTGGGTTGCATTGCAACACCAACTTGAAAGAAGTAGAAGGAATTTCAATGGATGGTGAGGTATGTTAATTGCAGTCTTGCTACCTAAGGGGAAGCAAGGTAGTTTATTGTTGCTCTACATTTCCTTTACACCTGGGAACAAGATGCTGGTCTTATGTAGGCCAGGATGTCGCATTACACCTGTGCTAGGGGAAAAAGTGTTCCAGGGCTTGTCTGCTGATGGTCTGATGGGGCCATAAGTAGGAATCAAAGATTGTTGATATTGGCATCTCACCTAAATATGTTCCGTGGAGAAAGTGGAGAAAGGAAAATCAGACAACAGAGAAGCAGCAAAGATGGCTTTTAAAAAGAAGGGAACTCAACTAACCCCTACCCAAACTCAATATACACCACAACCATGCAGACAACTCTACTAAATTCATTAAGGAAGTTGTAGAATGTCAATTAATAACTTTTAAATACATTTGCAAGAACAATATTTCATATATTATTTTTGTATATATTTGTAATTTAAGCACATACTGGATTCAGACTACAACAATACAAAGTAAGCTGTACACCAAATACACTACCCAGAACTGAAGCAGCTCGATACTCATCTACTCCTTCACAGAGTCAAAAGTATTAAAATCGAGAACAAGAACCAAACAAGAATACAAACACCCAACACCCCTATAAACCCCCATCTTGGCAACCCAGAACTGTTCAAGGAAAAAGAACAAGGCCTATTTTAGAATGGAATGTTCTAAAAATAGATCTACATTTCAGAGCAAAATCATGAAGCCTGGTATGGTCAGTGGGTAGTGGTTTAGCATAACTCATTGTATAACAGCGTCCACCAAAATAAACCTGGTAAGGCATTTTGTAATTACAAATGCAAGCTTTGATTTTCATCAGAGAGTTTCCCCAATTGGGGAATATTTATAACCTCACTGGAAGAAGGGTATCAATCAGGGTAGCATTATACCCAACTTGGGATAGTAATAGGTGATGATATCATTCACAGCTCGCTCACTCCCTAAGCAACCATAAACTTTCAAAGGTGACAGTAATTGTATAAAGCTTCTTTCAAGAATTTAAGACAAACAACCTTGCCTCCAGGAGAAGTCAGGACATGTGTAAGGGGCCTTCAATATCACAAACAATATTTCAAATCTGAGCACTTCTCTGGTCATTCAAACTGACCATGAATATGAAAGAATGTGACCACTGTATTACAGATATTGACTGACCAGTCATAACACCGCAATAAAACTAATTAATCAAGAAGATTTATGGTCAATGGGGAGTACCTGACTTGACCAAGAAATAACGAAAGAACCAGAAGTGCAGAACCATATTTTCATTGGACTATGATACATCCCAGAGCCAAAGCTTGGTCAAGAACAAACGCAATCAACTGAATGATTGATATGTGTTCAGTCAACTCCCCTAATAAACACCAATTACAGAAGGGGTGAAGGTTTGTCTAGAGAATGTCAGAGAAGATCTGATTAGAGAAGTGTCAAAGTGACTGGCTTTCATCATATTCAACACCTTGCAATGTAATCTTAAAGGGGTATGACCATCTCATTGGTCATACCTGGATTCCATATTAATGTCTGATATCTGATACTAAACTTTACGTGTCTTTTTAAGTTATTGCAACTTTAAGAAAGTGAGGGTACTTTGTGCTTCATAACAGAAGTGCACTATCAAAACAGCTGAAATTTTACTCTTTTCCATTTTCTTTGTCAGCATTTTTATTTGAGTATCATTTCATTTTTGAATCTATGATGGGCCCTGCCTCCAAAAGGGCTAAATAACAATATTTCAAAAAATTGAAAAAAAATTGCTGTTGCAAACTGCTTATCAACCAACAGAACCTGTGGTTTAAAAGCAAAAGTGGTTGTTGGTCTTTATGTTTCGGCCCAAGCAGAGTCTTTCTCAAAGGCTACATTACAAAATTTCAATCATCTCCTGACCAACATCATTCCAATTGATAATGCCAAGATCCTTTGTGATGACTACCTCTCTAACTAAATACACCCACAGCAAATCCCCCCCCCCAAAAAAAGTACCCCACTATCTCAACAACCACTCACAATTCCCCAATCATTGAAAGTACAGTCCTTCACCCAAAAAGGTCTCCAAAGAGTGTTTCCAATTTATTTCCACAGTAAATCAATGACTACCTGAGACTCTGGGGGCACCTGAGCTATCACTTGATGGAAACTTGATACTTGATGACTACATTTCACAACTAAAGTTGTCTAGTTTCAGTAAGTGCATTAGGGTTTCCAGGGCGTAGACTGAACGCTACCCTCTCTGTGACTGAACTGTAAATCCATTCTTGCAATTTGAGTTCTGATATTGAAGGATGTACTGTTAGTTTGATATGTCAAGATCCAGTTGGAACTGTGGTAATAAGAAGAAGTCGTCTGAGAAACCACTTATAATTCTCATTTGGTAAGGTGGAAGAAGGAGTCCTACCATCCAGCCCCACGACAATGCTACTTTGATCTACTCAATCCAGCAATAGGTGTCTGAAGGACAAGTCAGCTTTGGTGGTTGTCCCTTGCTGGATTTCATAACCCACTCCAGAATTGAGCGAGACAGGACCTTATTGCATGGATTGCACATTTTACATTTTCAAATATGTACAAGGTTAAACAAGATACATGTACAACCTTTTCTCAAAGTGAGTTACGATAGCGTCATAACATTTTTGAATGTTTTAAGTTCTGTAAAGTTTAGGCCTAAGTAATACTAAATAGTATATTGCTGTGTGCCTGGAAGAAGGGTGTACATTACCAGCAAAAAGGTTCACTAACCGGTAAAAGGGCATAAGCAACTTATCATGTTTCAAAATCGCGGTGCAAAATTGTGTTACGAGAAAACTGAGCATGAAAGTTTGATCGGTTTTCTGCCATGCATCAGTCATTATAGGAAGGTTAAATTCTGCATGGGAATGGGAGAACTTGTCTTTGGGGGTAATTCTAACAACAAAAATGTAACAATAATGACACCTTTATTTCAGGGGCCATTATTATTGCTTACGACCTTCTGTTACTAGTACAGAAAATACTCTGTGTCCTTGGAAGAAGGGTGTCTCGATGATATTATATCTATATTTACAAATATGTTTAAGGCATATAAAGATACCGCTGGTGCCGAGGTTAAAAAATGATGTTATACTCATTGAGCAGACAAGTTGGCTGCGACAAATTCCCAAACCCTTCATTCCAGTCGGTCTAATATAACTAACGATTCCTTTCACAGAGGCTGAACTATCCACAACGGCTGTTGGTAATCATAGAGGACATTATAACCGGGCAACAGAAGTTGTAATAATCATATCAACTTCCATCAAGATGCCTGTAGAGCCAAGCGGGGGAAAAAGGGGACTGGACCAAATCTAGTTTGACCCTACATTGTTGATTATCTTCTTATCTCACGCTGAAATATTTGGGTAGTTTTTCTCAATGGATTGTATAACCAAATGGCATGTTTATTTCACAGTCTGACAATTCGACTAAATTGAACTTTTCGTTTAACCCAATATAAAAAAACTAGATTTAGATGCAGTTGTGGATTTCTGTGCCGAAAGCCTTACTTATTCTTTGATAAACTGTTTTCTTCTATTGAAAGTGAATCCTCTGGTGTTATATGCAAATCCCTTCTGTTAAATGTCTCAAAAGCTAATATTTTGTAAATGACCATGCAATAAGTTACCATGCAAATGTTACATTCAAAACCACATGAAAACTAAAAATTACATAAAAGTACAGGATTCACAATGCAAGCACTACTGTTCCACTTAAATTTTATTGAAGAAAACATCTCAAAAGTAAAACTATTTTCACACTTTCATCTAAAAAACGGTGGGTTTTTTTTCCTTCAAAGTTATGCGTGGTATTTTTTGAAGATACCTTATGGAATCTGTGAAGGTGATGAGGAAAAGGTTGATTGGATTCTCAAGGGGGGTTTAAAACACAGAAGAGTGACTTGTCAGGAGAAGTTAATGCTATAGGCTACTGACTGCAGTCAATGAACCTTATGATTGGATTGAGTCACTGCATCCAAGCACCACCCTTAACTCAACCCTGGACACCATGGCCGTATCCAAATTGGCGGCTACAGCTACGGCTACGACTGTTGCTAAGGATGTTGCTAAGGATGCCCTATACTTCAACGCATGATGATGCAGCGACCCAGCCGTAGCCATAGCTGCACCTATGGCTACGACAGCTGCTAAGGGTATTTCTAAGGACGCCCAAATAAATCAATGCATGATGATGCAGTGACCTAGCCATTAGCATAATTCAAATCTAGGCCATCAATTTTCAATTAGCATAAAGCAAATTATAAATTCCTTGGTGCTTTTGATCTTCAAGTCTTACTTCATGACCAACATAAAAATACTAACAGATTGAAAGCAGTACATGAACTTGCAAAACCTAGTTTCTGTTTGGTTCAAAATGACAGTGACAGTTTTCTTTGAGTTGGATGGTCAACAACATCCCCAGATGGTCAGACTTTCTGACATAGGTTCATGGTTTAGGAGCTGACCTAGACCTGATTGAGGGAGTCACAAGCCTGAAAGAGACTGAAGATTCAATCAATCAACAACTCTCACGCACACACTTCAAATGATTCAGCGTATTATATCTTTGGTATAATCTTGGGATCTTGGATGGTTTGAATGTAACCGAGGTGAGGTGTGCTTTCCGGAGGGAGTAGAAAAATTTGGAGGGAAATTCCTCGCCTTCCCACAGGCTATGGAACGTAAAATGTAAAAAATATAGCAGGCCTGGGCCTTTGTATGGCATGCTGAAATCTCATTGCCATAAGATTGACCCTTGACTTGGTCTTAGTTTGGGGAATGGTAGCCGCAGTAGATGTGGATGGTCAAGGATGGCAGGTGTTATTTATTCTGCAGCCTTTTTTTTACAAGTCTCTTTCTATAATAAAGTCAAATATTCACTCTGGACCAGACAAACCTTTTCCTTCAGCCTGACTATGGAGACAGTTATTTGAATGGAAGACAAAGCAACATGGCTACTTCATGATAAACAAAGGCCCCTTTTCCAAACTACTGCCTGGGCTTGGGCTCCAACTTGGACTCTGTCTGCCTGGTTGAAGCCCCATAAGGGAAAGTGCACGTTTTCTAAACAACTAGTGGAGCCTAAAAAAAAAAGGCCAAGCCCAAGCCCCCAATAGGATAAAATATACAGATATGTAATCTATACTTGGCTGAGAAATCTAATCATTTGACAATTGTGTGTAAAAAAACTGAAGGAGGATTTTCTGTACAAGTCAACTTTAAGTAATTTTGATTGATAACACTTAATTGCATCAAGATTCAAACCAACACATATGGAAGTTCAGCTGCCTAATCTGTATCAAATTTATTCCTCTTTTATTCAATACAGGTTGTATCAATCTCTGCATTTCTGAATAATTTCCTGTCTACTTCTATTGAATAGTGAATGAATTGCTGCTGAAGAAAATGATTGCCAAAGTGGAAATAGCCTGACGTTCAACATAACCACAGCAGAGTCTTTCAAAGGCTTAATCAATGAAATGAATGCAAGCTTAGCTTTGTGAGTCATACCAGCATTCTCTCTAAACAGTGGTCTGCTGGCCAAATGCTAGTTAAAACACCTAAGGCCCAGTCAAACTTCTATCCAAGTGATTTGGCTAACTAGAGTAGTGTTGAAAAGCATCACTGTTTCATGTGAAATATGTATTAATAAAAAAGCTGATAGAATATGGAAACAACAAGCTAACTGCTCTTGCTAGCTTGTCATTGAATTCGTTGTAACCATTTGTTCCTACTTCATATTAAAATTGACTTGTTGTAACCTTACTTAGCATTGTTAAGGTTGCTGTTTATTTGTGAAAGATATGGTTTATCTGTCCGAGCACATGTCATATACAAATATTTGTTTATGAGTTTTTTGCTTCAAAAGAAGCGGCGTTTGCAAATTCAGTCTTCTCAATATTGAAGAATATTCTGTCTTCTCAATATTGAAGAATATTCTATGCATTTCTTTTACAGAATGTTCTTTTTACCAAATGTACAGACTTAGCAAAGGTTGATAAACACTCATGAGAGACACATTCCTTTCGAATTAATGAAGATGCTGTCTGAATAGATCTACAAGTCTTAATTGCTGTCAGATTACCATAATTTGGTCCCTGTAATGTTACCAAATAAATCCAAGCAAGTGGTTCACTGCACTCCAGCACAGAACTCAAATGAAGCCAATCTGATACACTTGTTGCCATTACCCTCAGCTTGCAAGACTTAATGGCCTGGATGAGGCTTTGTGTGGTGAGCTACTATTGTTGCTACATCAATTACAGGACATAATCAGCTGATTGGGATGAGAGCTAAGCCCATGGAATGTCCCCATATAACTGTTACTAATTTGTGGTTCAACCTCAGAAAAAACTTCATCCCAGTATTGTGAGTTGCAACAGTCATAGACGATAATTTGTTTATAGAGATCAATTCACAAGGTGGATTTCAGATCAAGTTATAATTTAACAAGCAAACATTGCAAGATACCAGGGTCCCGCCTACCAAAACAAATTTCAGAGGTGGAAACTGTAAACAGGAGCACAAAAGCCCAGCGTGCCGAGCAAGCTATTGGGAGGGACAATGGTATTTAAAAACATTTACTGTGATTCCAACTGTCACTCAAGAAAATGACTTGACAGTTTTAGTCCACAGATCATGTCCCCAAGTCCACTTTATACACGAGTGTAGTGTACCAGGCGAATCAAGTCTTGATTACTAACTGAAGTTATTCCAAACAGTATAAACTATGAAGTGAAATGATTAGTCCAGACCAGAGTAATGTCTATCAGTAATACCCATCCACAAGGTCCGATTTTTCATAAGAATCAGCAGATCTGACATTTCTACTTCAAGGTCTATAGTTTGGTCTTGGAGGTACTCCAAGTTTGGTGTGAAAAATAGTTTGAAAGTCGAGAGTAAGCTCAACTTAAAATTGCCCCTTCTGTGGGCTACTTTGGACAACTATTTTCAGCCATCACAACATCTAGGCCAACTGTTTGACAGTTGTATTGTAGAATCTTCACATAAAACACGCTTCAGAAGAATATGTTTTTGAGAATTTTGAAAAGAGGACTAATATAAAGAGCCCTTTAAGAAAATATTTTGAACAGATAATTGATTGTTATTGACAACTTACCATGATGAGGCTTCCCAACCAAACAACCACTCTGATTCCAAACTCAAACTTCCGCAGACCCATTCTGGTAGTTACTCCTACTCCAAAGCAAGAATGATGTTCTCAAAATAAAATAAAAAAGGCTCCTCAAAGATTGAACAAGGTTTTAAGTATGAATTAAAAACCCAGATAATATCCAGAATATTTCAAGCAGTATGTTGATTCAAGATGACCAACAACCTTGACGCTGAATGTTCTCAAATATTTCACAAATGACTCCCTGCGCTAAAAAAAACCAAACTTCAGATAGAAATTGTTAACCTCTGACGACGACTCACTCCACCACTAAAGCAATGAAGTTTGAACGAACACATCACAATCATCTGGTATTTAAAAAATTCCTGCGAAGAAAAATCCCCGATTTGGAAAACTCTTTTGAGCTTTTGTCAGTGAAGATCATTAGAAATATGTTTCCAATAATGATAGTACAGTCTGTGATGAAACACCATTCATCTGCAGTCAATCATGAATGAGCTGATAGGTAAACACAATCCCAGACTCTAGGGCAAAATTCTTCCCTTGTGCTGTAAGCGTGTGGACTACAACACTGTGTGGATACACTACCGTTGTGTAGGGTGACTTCCAATAGTAAAACTCCCTCTACAGTGACCATGTGTTGAGGACACAGTATGCTGATAATAAATACCTGGGTTTTTATTAGTCACAAGTCAAGAGCTGTGGTTGGACAGAGAGTAAGCCCTCTGTCAACCACTCAGCACACAGACTCGGAGATCAATGCACACAGACTCGGAGATCAATGCAATCGTACTGCACACTCTGCACTGACACATTATGCAACCACATGCCGTCTACACTATTTAGGATTACCACAGAAGCCATTCAATCCAAGTCCGGTTTCCTTGACTGGCTAGAGTGGAGCCACACTGGCATCTGACAGGTTTAGATATTCCCAAATGATTTGCCTTGTGCAGCTCAAGTTGATCTTTCCCTTGACATGAGCACCAAAGACAGGTTCAGCAACTTATGTGAACTTACCCCCACCCTGATTTCTGGTCAGTGGGTTTTGCTTGAGGCAGAGCTGTGATAATTAACTAAACTTTTTGCACAAAGCTGGCAGATCAATTGTTCATTAGTCCTTGCTCTATGATAAGTCATCCCAAATCCCCATGAGATTTCAGAAGTCAGTTTGCCATCTTAATACTCAACCTTGTTCACTTGTTCCCATTCACCGAGAAAAGCCCTTCTTAAAACTCTGCTAAACTGTTCTTTTTGTTTCAATTTTGCATAAGTAAATTCTATAACTAAAGGCAGGATATACTTATGGTCATTGCCAACGGCCAGTATCCTCACTTGGTGTATCCCATAAACCTGTGAAAATTTGGGCTCAATTGGTCTTCGAAGTTGCAAGAAAGTAATGAAAGAAACAAACACCCTTGTTGCATAGAATTGTGTGCTTTCAGATGCCTGAGAAAGGCCTCATGCCTGCCTTTCTCAGTATAAAATTTGGGGTGGAAAATTACCTCTTTGTCTAAAACTACAAAATTCAAAGGGGGTCACTGTTTTATAATATCAACAGCGCTCCAGTGCTCTTTATCGAGTAAGTTTTTATGATCACTAAATTTTGGGAAAATTACCAAAGGTTTAAACTCCCTTTAATGTAATTGATGAATGCATTGAGGAAGGGAAATACAAGGTTTCATGCAGGTGTAGATTCAGATGTCATGGGAATGAATACAAACAAACAGGCTTTAAGGTCACCTAGTGACGACATCAGCAGATACAGGAATCATAATGTGAGTGGGTGTTGACTACATTCACATCATGACATGACTGTACTTCTTCTGTAACAAATGTTGTCTGTACACAAACTGTCTAACCGTACTGTGATAATGCATCACATGAATACTGAACAAACAGTGGCAGCTGCAAACAATGGAGAAAAAGCAAGGCGGAAAAATTGGGAGACTGCTTTTGTTTTTTTAAAACATATTTTACAAATAACCCTTTTATTGGAGATTATGTTTATGTTCTCTTTAAGGATATATTTTCTATTGGGTTTTTACCTTTGTATTATTGTGTCCTCATTCTACCTTGGACCAAGAAAAATATACAGTCACACATTGAACATGAGCAGGTTGTTAGTTGTCCTGTTTCATATGTTGTGGCTCAGGGTGTATGAAACTATCTTTGACAGTGTATTGTGAGTTTGATGTAACTATGATTTACTGTGTGCTATTTGTAGGCTAAGTCTTGTAGTGTAGATTGTAGTTATGGGTAATAAACAAACAAAGTTATGAGTGATAATCAAACCAAACCAAACCAAACCAAACCAAACCAAACCAAACCAAAAAAAAGAAACATTTTTTTTGCAATAAGGCTGTTCAGAAGGAACATATCTAGCTGTGATGTAGGTAGTTGGACCCAGTCTATTTGTTGCCACTCTTCTCATAGCAGATATGGTAATGACAACTTAAGAAATGCATACATTAGGCAGAAATTCACAATCACACTCCTGGGTAATTTATGCCCGCCTGCACACACACAAAATAACCTCAAAGTAAAAAGGAAAATACCCACTACCAAAAAGCCCCAACAGCTATTTGGGGAATTTAGTGAGCTTGCACCTAGCCCCCTGCATGCCTCACTGTAAATGGCCTATACCTATTGCATTGTGATAGGGTTTTAAGACCCTGGGAGTAAGCTTGGTAGAAGTAGTTGCGAGGTCTGGTGTTTAGAGTGGTTCTAGAGTGTCACTTCATGTCAAGCATCAGTGAATAGAATAGAAAGCCTTGGGCTGTTGCACAAATTCAACTAGCATTCTAAAGACACAAACTCACGCTATGGAAATGTTTCTGTCCCATTCATCAGTGGTCTTTACTTTATAGCATTCCATGGTAAATTGACTGTACATTTAGTACTACAATTAAGTGTTATGTGCTAATGATCAACATTATATTCTTGCAGATATCTTGCTAAAAGCATAAGTGCAAGGCCAACATTAGTAATTTGTCAAAGACCAACATCCGCTCAATCGGTCATCGGATCGGAGTCACAAGAAACCAGTTAAAGACCCCATCGCTGATTCACTGAGTTCAAACGTTCGAGTTTGGACTCGCAAGATCAAAGCTTTTTTACTCATTTTTCAGAAACTAAAGCATTTCACTTCAGGCAAAAAATGTTTCAATGGATTTTTCCAACATGATCGTCTTTGTACCATGTGCGCATTGTGCAAATCTGTGAACAATTATATGTTCAATCTTGCCAGTGTTGTACACATCTTTTTAATGGTAAATCAGAACTGATTGGTTTGAGTATTTATTTATTTTCCTCAGAGAGTTCTTTTGTTGTTTACTCTGTTGTTTGTGTGTTTGTTTGTTTATGATCTCTTAGCCTGCCCGTCAGTAAGCTGCTCAATTGAGAATCTAACAATCTCATGGCATTCTTTGAGAGACTCGGCAAGAAGCCAATGGAATCCCTTCATAAAGGATGGAATTCTCCATCAGGATATTGAACAATTGATTTAAACGGTGCCCTTCATTGATGTTTAAATACGTAACTTAGCAATACTGCTGACGACATTGCTTAAAGGAGAGGTGACAGAACATCAAATCAGCAGCAAATTTTGCTCGACAAATTTATACACTGGAGCAAAGTCATGAAATAAAGCAGTCACTATGAATAGACTACACCTGATTCTGAGAAATTAAATGTTTCTTTCAGCGCTTATCAAACTTTTGTGCTGAGTTGTCTTTACCTTGCTTAGCAACAGTGTTGATGACATTGCTCAAAGAGGGATAGCATATTAGTGGTCTTGGCAAATACTGCTAAATGAATTACCCTGATTCTGAGAAATAAAACGTTTCTTTCAGTGCTAAAGTTGTGGCTATAATGTTTGTCTCGATTAAAACTGTCTAATCATATCAACTCAGTCTTGTTTTGTTTTTTCAAACATGAAACCTTCAATTATCTTTACGATTTTTTTTTTAAATAACCTGTCTTTTGTTTTAGAAAAGTTTTAAGTGAATAGCCTAAAATGAAAAAATCTGATAATTACTCCATACGTGAAAAATGAAGCCCTAGAAAATGAGTAACTTTCATTTCGCAACTGTATACTATCATGTAATTGCAATCGACAAAACAAAATATACTTGCATAAGTGAACATAACCGCTCCAGATTTTCGGCAGTATCTCAAGAACGCTACCACCTTTTGAGATGAAATTTTCAGAGGGTAGTTTTGTTGTATGTATCTATATTATATAGAATTAACACAATCAAGCGGTTCCAAAAGCCCAAGACATACTTTGCCTTTAAAAGAACTCGGTGCATCTACCCCAAAAAAATTTTTTAAGAGTGTTCAACCAAAGAGAAAGAATGAAGGTCCAGTCAATCTGAAACCATGTTTGGTGAAATGAAAGATGTCCATAGATGAGGTCACGATAAACTGTAACAGACAGGTAGGGTGTACTGTGTTGAATAATTTACACTAATGGATTCAATGGGCCCAATTGAAGGGTAATTTCCTTCATGTGTGGCTCAGCATTTCATGACATCTAGATTTGAAACTTACTCCATGCTCTGGCCAAGCTGTAAATCAAGCTGTGATAATTTGATAAAGTTACAGTGGTCAATAATAATTGATGTAATGGATAGTATTCAATTGACCTCATGGCCAGTAGCTGACCCTCTAGCCAATCAGCCGAGGGAACTTGGACACTCCAGAGTACAGAAACCTTGGTAGATGCATTCTAGCGTGCATTCGGAATTCATGAAGGGTGTTACAGGGAAAGTCTTGCACCCAATGATCAGTAAGTAATTCCTCATGCTTCATTAGAACCACTGTTCCATCTCCAGCTTAGAATGGCTGATGTTGCCTCAGCCAGAACGTGATCCTAGGCCATGTTTTTGAAAAGACCATGCAACATGCACATGTTCTGATCCCATCAGCTGTTACTGCCATCAATCTTTTTAATGGTTTGTTAACATCTTGAATGATTCCATCTTACCTACTGACCCGAAACCAATGACAGACTTTTAGAGCGAGACACTAGGTGGCAGCAGACAAGTAACATTTCAACGCTTAAAAGTTGGCCTTTCGATCATTTCAAAGATCAGCAGAGTTTGCTACTAAAATATCTGCTGCCACCAAGCAAGTCCCAAAGCCGCTAACCCACAAAGTCACTATTCTTTAAGACAGGCACCCTAAACTCACCTTTAAAGGGCAAAGGTTTTCACCTGTCTAATGTTGCCACCCACCCCCTACCTTTTTTACTGTTTTCTTTTTTCTTCTTTTTGCCCAAAAATTGCAGAATGGAAGTGAAAATCAGCACCCTGGCTCAGATACACATCAGCAATTACTTTAATATACATGGAGCCATGGTTAATTTAGAAAGCTGACAGGTAATGTCATCATGCCACTTTACTGCCCATGAAGGTGCCTACTTCAGCATTTGTTCTTCATTACACGCTACCCAGTCAATGTACCAAGTAGTTCTTACAGAGAATTGCGACAGCAATTATTCAACTCAGATTCAACTTCTGTAAAGTTCCAATATGATGTTTAGATTTTTCTTCAAAATGTTTATATATGGTATATTTCTTGCCAATTTATTTTCAAATTTCAGTGTTTTAGAAAATATACCGTAAATGAATGATTCTTTTAAACAAATTGTATTTCATATAAATGTAAGTTCTTTTTTTTTCTTTTTCTTTTTTCATTTGAATATTAGAAATGTCTAGGCAGACAAACTCAACTGACATACAAGAATTGAATTTCCGGAACCTCTAACCACCTGAACCACAAGGTTTGTTATTCAGAATCTTTACTGGACCACAGATATATTGACAACATCAAAACCAGTGTGGGTTTCCTCGTTTAAAACTTTAACTTGTTGACATTTTAAAATGGACCTAAAAATTTAACCTCACAAAAGTTATTGATCATGATGGGGTAAACACAGAAACTCTTATTTAAGTTGTTTGTTTGTTTGTTTGTTTGGTATTTTGGTGGGATTTTTTTTTTTTGGGGGGGGATTGTGGGTACTAAGACTGTTGATATATCTTTTGTATTTGTGTGTCCTTTTAATTAGATGAACCAATGTCTTAAATTTTTTAATAAGGTGAAATTGGGGATCATATTAAAAGCAGAAAATGAGAAATAAGTTCTTTTTTTAAAGCGGAAGAAAGAAGTGTTTCGCTTGAGGCAACCTGTCTGCTCTCTCTCTAAGACCTGTCTGATTGCCTGGATTATATTCTCAACTTCAACACTTGACTAATAACACAGGTGGAGCAACAACATTCACCAAAACCTTATCCTACCCGTGGAAAACATCGTGTTTTCATTCTCCTACTCAGCTGCCTCAGGCAGAACCAAAGAGAAAGTTGAGGTTGCAACACTTTCAATAGTTCCAAGCTTTTGTGGAGTTGTTTGCCACTTTGATGTAAACCTTGGCGCACCTCTGAATCATGTCAGGTTCTAGAAAAGTTTAGTTCTTCTCAAAGTGCTAACCCTTTTCCAAGAAAGATTAAAATAACATGTTGAAGGCAAAAAAAAAAAGGGCATACAGACTATTCACCCTGATGGTTTATGTACCCAAAGTGTGCTAAGGTTGTACATCAGAGTTTGTCCTGCCCATTTAAACTTGACCCAAACCATCTTCAATACTCTGGCCAAGTTTTACCATCAAGGGAAAGTGAAGTTACCCTAATTCATGTTTTCATCCTGTGCAAGGACTGAATTCGACCTGCTGAAATCACAACTTCATCTCAACATGTATTTTGTGCGGAGAGTGTGTTTTTATGCAGAGTAATTTTGAAGTCATTCACAGATATTTTATTCAACATGGTCATATGATCAGTTAGGTCTAACACTGATCCACATATCCATCAAGATTGCCAGACACCAAACCCCCTTTAGGACGCTTTCAATCAAAGCTAATAATTACAGCTATTCCTTTTTAATGTAACATTTATGGCCACAAAGAAAATGGCTAGGCCATGTATCATTGCACGTAGTCCATTTAGAGTTTCTGTCTATAGCTACAATCATGCTATAAACATTTTTTCCCCTAAATTCCAAGAACAATACAACATCAAATTGACAGATGCATTAACAATTTTAATGCCGGCCCTTTTGGCTCAAGAAAAAACATCCGCTAGTACAAATTGCCCCCTAAAAGCTGGTAACAGTTGAGAGCCTTTCTCTTTGGCACCGCTAGGCGGGACTAAATTCCATCCTTTGAATTTATGATGTCAAGTTCATAGATAATGGGCGATATATAAAACTAATGGCATGTTAATGATGTTTTTTATGAGGTCCTTTCATGGGTAGTCATAGAGCGGTCCAGTCATTATAATGTGATGGTCAAGTGAAGGAAATGATTAATATGGGTGCTGGTTCTTCTTAGAGGGTCACTTGCTGGTGTTGGTCATGGCTTAACTTTCAGTCCAGGAAGTTTTCTTAAGTTTAAACTTATGTTAAGCCGGGGGTGGGAGGGGGAAATGTCTGATTGTCATTTTATAAATCTTCAGATAAGACTTTCAGTCCTTAATCATTTAAGTCTGAATTATTTTAGTCTTGCATGATTTTTGATTCTACAGAGACTTTTTGCTGTAAGCACTCAACCTCTCACAGGAGCCTTTGTGAGACAAAGCTTTGCATTCATGAATGTATAGCAAATGCCCTCTTTGCTCGTCTTTTAAAGATAAGACGAGCAGAGTACACTGTTCGAAGCGTCCAGACCACACCGGTTCTTCTCAGAGCCAACATTTCTCCCAAAAGAGTTTTTGTATACATGGCTGTAACTCAAGTTTAACTACGTTAGTTTTTCTTATGATCCACACCATGCAAAGCTTCAAACATTACTAATAATGCCCTTTATGCTGGTGAAAAGTAAAGCTGTCTTCCACCTACCATTGAGCGTGGAATGCTTAGAGTAAGAACTTTATAATGTGTACCAATGCAACATGATCAGAAAGCACTGAGTATTACCCAGCATGTTTTATTTACTTCCTATTGGCAAAATGTATCAAATTTTATTGCATCAGCACCCTCTTAAAACAGTTGAAATAACACAGAGGCGACTGTTTTTATTTCACATTTTACATAGCCTCGAGGTAAAGAAATATCTTTAAAAGTGCAAGTACCGAGGAATATCGCCAACTTTTTATCCATGGCCAACCTTCCCAACCCAAATGAAAAGGAAAAAAGGCCTGACAGATGTCTATCAAGAGACTATCCCTCAATCAGAAACTCAACACAATGGAATTCCCGGCACCCTAACTAGTGTGTACTTGACAAAGCCGTCAGCGAACAATACTAGTTTATATAACATGGGTCAACTAATAGGGAAATGGTGTAAAGCAGAATTTCTGGTGTTGACATTTCGGGTGGTTGCGTTCACTCCCCTTCACATGACGATTGCAATCAAACAGGGGATATCATGAGTTTATTTTATGTGACAGTTTGTGTTGAAGTTGTCGCCCATTCAACAGATGAATGGCCAGTGAGTAAACAGAAAATAAACTCTGGTACCCCTGTGAAACCAAGGTGGTTTAAGCCTTTCCTAAAATAAAGAAGTCCCAGTTGACATGACACCTGAATTACCTGAGAAATGTTTTTGCTAACACTAAAAGTATTGCCACCATTGCCACAGAGCTTTCGGTTAAACTTCCAAACTTTAGGTGAACAGCAAAATAAATCAGATACTTGCTCTGTAACTGGAGCCAAATTAAGCTTCGGGTGGGTCCCATACCTCATAGTAAATCATAAATGTTTACTTGAATGGTGTAAATCGAGTCATATCTAGAAACAAAAAGTGATTAACAATCTTCCAAACAAGAATTTACAACAATTGTCTTGGAGCACAATAGGTTTATTTATGAGGTTTGTTGGGTTCTTGGTTTTTGGTTTTGGGGTTGTTGTTGTTTTTTTTTTTTTTTTTGGGGGGGGATTACATGCAGCAAGTGCGCGACTGGTCCTTTGTCCTACCATTATAGACATACCTTTTTTATGCCCACCACATCTTTGGACTGATTTGAAGCCCCAAGAGCAGAGAAGCAGATTGATTTGCTTACGTGTATTGATTAAAGTGGTTTCCTCCCTGCCATTCATCTCTCTGTGGACCCTGGTTCAAATGCAATACAGACCTGAGTTTTGCACGTGGATTGGGTTTTCAGTCCCTACTGATTGCGTGGGTTTCCCCAAGTTGGGGTTTTCCTCCCACATCTTAAACTGAGATTTCTTCAACATCTTCTCTTCACAAGTATCTTCAGGGTTGCAGTGCAAGGCACTTGAGGGTTCTTTGGTTTCATTACCAGAAAGATATAATGATTTCTTTGTAATAAATCATACTGCTTTGTTATGTTCTCTACAGCATTAGACAAATTCTTACATAGGTGCTACAGTTACTGCATCACCCCCTCCCCACCCCTCCCAACCTCAATTTGGTTAAACTTACTGTGGTTTATGTTTGGAAAGTCTATTGATCATGTTCAAATGCAAACCAAGAGTAAAAACACTAGAATGTTCGTTACAAAAAGTAAACATAAACCAATGTAATCAAATATAGCTTTGTGTAAACTGTTCAAACCATGTGGGATATTTTACATAGCACTTGAAGGGAATAACTTGTCATCGTTGTGACCTCATAAATACCTTTCACATCTCTAGAAATCCAAGAATGGGCACACTCCTGATAATTTACAGGAGAGACTCCACCTGTAAATCCGATAAGTTTTTTTCACTCTAGCGTCTTGCTGATGGAGTTTGAGACTTGAGGGAGAATTGGATGGAAAGTCAATAAGATTGACCCTGACCAGAGAGGCACTCAAAGAAAATGTCAACTTTGGGTAGAATTCTGTAATTGTATCTGTCCTGGTAAGAACCACGGAGGAAGTAGGAAGAAATCTTAAGGTCTATTTCAAAGGAAGATAAGTTGACTTTTAGTTACATGGGATTTTTTTTAATGTGACTTATCTTTTCTGGTAATATAACCAAATGATCCTCAAAAGCACTGTAATCCAGAAGTCTGAAGACGATGAAGAAATTTTCAGTTCTGTGGGTAGAAAACCACAAATGCAGGAAACATACATGATCAAGCAGACTGAATGAAAACCTAATCATGATGTACAAGGCTCTATAATGTCAAGTGGGATTTAAACCTGAGTTCACAGAGGTGTAAGGCAGGACAAAATGCTACACTAGCCAACCTGATTCCCAGAATGTTCATTAAAATCCACCGGGAAGTGAAAAGTTAAAACAAAGTAGATGCTGACATCTTACTTTTTTATCTGGCTGGATAAGTTGCTAGTGATCAACGTTGATAGTTGGATATAACATTTGCAGACACCATTGTCACAGAAAAAGGGTAAATTACTTTACTCTCTACCTGACTAGATTTTCAGAAGGTTTACTTTTTTGTGTACATGCACTTTCTCATTCAGTGTATAGCTAGGTGGCCTTTAAGAGAAAGGATGGGGTAGAAACAGGGCATACAACAAGAAAGAAGCCCCATACAAAAACCTACTCCACCCATACTAAATCAACAGAGATGGTAAAAAAAGGGGGCAAGTTTCCCCCCTTTGCCTCGATCTGACACTGCTTCCCCATGCCCTACTCAAGATCACTGATTAGATGCACCTGTCACAATTACTGACATCCATGTACCAATTATACAAAGCCTGCCCCTACCTTGGCCCTCAATGAGTTTCAGTTCAATGCTTATCAAACCCTTGGGCGCTGTTTAGAAAAATAGGAAACAGGCAATGTTACTGTAAATTATGTCTCCACTTCTTAATTGATTGTATGGTTTTGAACATTTCCTCGTTTCAATTGCTAGTTGCACTTTTGAAGGCGCCTACTGTTGGATTAAGACGAACTATTGCCAGACCATTGTCAGACTATGAGTAAATACCCCAGGCATTTCCAACCTATGTGACATGAATCTAGAGACCCACTTAATTCTTCCCAATATTTTTGGACCAGATGCATTTCTTAATGTAAAGAGTTAAGACTGAAAGTTGATAGTGTAGAATTTTTTATCCCTTAGTCATCGATATTTCCAAGAATTGAAATCTACTGAACATACATAAACTATATTCAACTCTTGTTTGTCAAACAATTAAATGGTTTCAAAACACTCTTTATCTGTCGTAATTAATTTAGGGCTTTAAACCATAAGAAGACCCTAATCTCAAAGACTTGAGTTTTTGTGTTTAAGTTATTTTTCTTGCAATTTTTGAACAAGTATCAGAATAAAACTAACAATAGTTTTCACTTTAAAATCACAAAGCTTTCAAAGCTGTATTTCAAATTATATTATTGTTATACGACTAATATACATAAAGTTTTTATTCTTGTTACTCAATAATGAACGGATTTCAACCAGATAGTTTCAGTAGGCTCTGAACTCTGAATAAAAAGTGAAAAACTTTTTAAAAAACTTGTTGTAAACTGTTATTCATAAACTCAAGTGTCCTGGACCACACAAAATAATAATTGACACAGAAAAAAAGTTTCTTGCAACTTTAAGTAACTGAAGAAACCAATCTGGGTTGAGGAGAGAATAAATTAAGGCCTGGGGCAAGAAACTCAACCATTGATTGATTGGTTGGGCTGTAATCATTTACTCAAATTACTAAGTGGTTTAGTGGTGAGTAGCTACAGTAACTAAAAAGTCTTTGCAAACTGATGATACCCTACAGCTAACTAGCCAGACTGATGCAAATACATCATTACCTTTCTTCCTTTCTGGCCAAACTGTTGTGACGCCCCTTCCAAAAATGTTTTTCTCCGTCAGCAAGTTTGAGCCCCAGTCAGAAAATAAAAAATCTAACCAATGAGTGCTAACTAAGAATAATATTTGGTTGCTTGTATTTTTGTAAACAAAGAAAAAATATGAATGAACATTTGTTACATAAGTCTTCAGCCCTTAACACATGTGGTTCTGGGGTTTTTTTAATGCCAAAAAATTAATAAATACAGATAAAATGGCTCCAAGAAAGTACCACCACTACACCCATACAAATATGCCTCAGAACTTGAGCTCAATTCTCAGTCAAATCACGGAGGTACGTAATTTCTACCTCTATGGTCAGATCATAGAGCTACAAACCTCTATGGTCAGATACTGCCACAAAACGTGGTCAAAAGACAGCCTTGTACACTCAAGTCTGCGGGGAATGAATGCTTCGATAACTAACTATTAAATTTATACAAGCTGTAAGATTCTGAAAATTTACTAACCAAATGCCTAACTGTCGGCTCACTTGAAACATGAATATAAAGATTATAATTTAAAATTTCAATTATGGCTTACAGCAAAATGGGGGATATCTATCTTTTAATTAAATGATTAAATGATGATAGAATGATAACTGACATCACTCTGACTCATACACCAGGGCTGTTCTAACAAATTCTTCACTCTACGACAATTTGATTCCCTTCAATTTATCAATGTAAGAGTACATTTCGAACTAAAACATCCAGCCTCTCATGAAATAACCTTGGCTCCTTCCCAATTCCATACCAGACATAAGCAATCAAACATGCCGCAAAAAAACTTCCTACTCTAGTTAGATTTTAACTGTTCATTGGTCTGGCCTCAGTCTCTACAACACCGCAGATCCCTGCCTTGCAGTCAGAAAGTGTCTGTCAGTCAAGTGATGTGGGAGGTGACTGACTCTATTACAGGGAATTCTCCAGAAACCAGTTCAGTGATTGAGTTGGTTCCTTACCAGAGGGTGCCTAGGGGTAACATGGAGCAAAATTTGTCAGCATTCAGACTTTTTGTCAAGAAGAGAATGATGTGACTTTGTACCTTTTGACATAAGATTGATTAGCTCTACTGGTGGTACATATGTCACAGTCAGACCGCCAGAGGTTGTCCAACAAAGCCTAGTCTCTTATACCACTCACTTTAAAAACACATTTTGAGTAGGCCTATTTTTTTTTCTGACAACACATTCCTGTAAATAGTGGTTTTTAACTTTGTAAAAGTTTGTGCCATTTGAAATGATTGATTGGCTTTACTGCGGTAGGCTACATACATGATATGGTTTCACAGCCTGATTACCAGGGGTTGTCCTTTAGAGTGTCCTAATTAACCAACATTAAAGGGGCACTGTCATCATGACCACAGGGAGTCTGTGGCCAGACATTAAATTCCGAACTCTCACCAAGTTACTACACATGCGTGCACGATAATAATGACGTCGTCCTTTTAAAGCTTTAGTTTGCGATAAGACGGTTAACGCGCGTGGGTGTAGTAACTGGGTGACAGTTCATGTTTCCATGTCCAGCCACAAGCAGACTATGATCAGGACAACAGTGCCCCTTTAAAACAAAACTTTTTAGTAGGCCTATGTGACAGTTCAATCTGTTCTTTAAATCAAACAAATGATAATAAAAGTCTTCTCTTCATTGCAAACATAGCACACCCCCCCTCCCCCCAAAGAATAACTTTTAAGATATTTCAGGAAGTATATTTGGCTAGTATTTAGTGGAGTAATGGTGCAATCTAATTGTTGCTTTCCTTTTTCAAAACAAGCTCGCATAAAGCCCACACATTGCATTTTAAGTTTAAACACACATCAGAGTTAGCCCCCATAACCAACCTACATTTTGTTTCCCTCTCTCACACAAAAGAATGTTTTGTTGGAATTTATTTCAACCCACAACTGCAAAGACACAAATAAGGCATTCAAGAACTCCATTGAGCCCACATGTTTACTTTCAACTCCCACATTTTGCATTCCTTAACCTTCATGTCGGAAATAGCTCACATGGTGTTTGTTTTTGTTTTCATCTAAGGTTTTGATAGTACACATTTCAAAGTGATGACAAACATACTTCTTAAGCTAAATTTACATTTGAACCCTTGAAACATGGGACACAATTATATGAGATCAGTCAACAAACAATGTTACCTGAGGGTGAACATAATGAGAAATTTTCCAGTTCTAAAGAACCAATGAATCCCCCCCCCCACACCACGGCCCAAAAAAGAAGCCTAAAATATATTTTTAAAAGGATAAATTTTCAATTGCTACTTGTTATATTTAAAGAAAATTTGAACTGCTTTTATGACTGTTACAAAACAATAAGGACATTTTGACAGACTGAAAATTAAAGCTCTGAGTATTTTTATTTATTAATTTTTTGGGGGGGGGAGGGGAGGGGGGGTTTCCGTCGCCAAAGTATAAGTTTCCACAAACAATTCCCCATAAATCAGGTTGGTTATGAGTCTGTGTGTGGTGCTGAACTTGAAATGAAGCTTTACCAGATGACTGTTGTATGCCTTATTAATCAAATCCACTGTGTAATAAATCGACCCTTCAGTACCATCAACCAGGTCGACCTTTGCCTTGGTACTTCTAAACGTGTTCTAACCCACGCAGCGAGAAGCCAATTAATTTATAACTCACCAGCTGGGGTGTCTGTGACTGTCTTTCTCTCCTTGGGTGACTCATGACAGAGATAAGGGTGGGATACCTAAAGATATTCATCTCAATAAAATACAGTAACTGATACTTCAACTTCAGCTGTCAAATCTTGAAGAAAATCATTGGGACCCTTCGATTCTTTGCTTTAATTTTCAGGAAGGGCATAAAGTGAATGCCTCATTGTTGATGATGCAGTACATGTACACTCATGTTACAATAACTGTCTGCTTTTATAACTAATGAAAGCACTTTTTTCAAACTTCTAAGGAATGAGAGAGAGTTTGACAAAACAAATTGAATGTTTCCTTCTAAAACCCAACAGAATAATAATGAGAAGAAAAAGAAGAGGAAGAACACTTATTACATGCCTTATCCATCGAGTTTTGACGCTCATGATGCGGTACAAAACACTAACAAATAATATAACAGTATAAGTTCACTTGAAGCTTGTAATTTACAGAATAACTAAGGAAAGTATTTAAGCTTTATGTATAAATGCGTCAGAATTATCTATACAATAAAAAGTTTATTGTGAATTCACTAAAGTGCAGTTTTACTGGTCATTCATTAAATACGGTGAAGGCAACTCGGCCACAAGCTCTAAGTAACTGACTCACAAGACACCCCCAACATAGCCACATTCTCCTGACATTTCGGCTTTATGGAGGTGACTTCAGACATGAAATGCCACCCTCTTCAGATAATCCAGCTCCTTCAAGAGCACTTAACATCTTAACATCTCCTCTGGAGCAAGGACAGCAGCAGTTAACAGGGATTGCATCAAATCCCAGGAAATTACAGATATAATTCACCCAAGAATCACATGCCCAATTTACATCCTAGTAGTACAGAAGCTCTCTCCAAGGCTAAAAGGAGTTATCTGGATTGGGTTGATTTGTGGCACAGACGTGTGGGATAGAGACAGGGTGGTGCAGGGCACTGGGGGATGGAAGGGAGGGCTATGTACAGGAGGTGAAAGACTTTACACCCACACTTGACACCAATACTAGTCATTCTTTGAAGACTTGAGAAGTTCCAGGGAGATTATCAAGGGGGGGGGGCGGGTGGGGGCTACGGAGACAGTTGCCTCTGTTGCTGCCTCTGCGAAGTATCAGTCCTGACTTTGATTTAACAATCCTAAACAAAGAAATTGGGATAGGTGTTGAATCTTTTTTAGATTGCTGGTACTGTTTATCTGTTATACGGGTTTGAAAGGCAAGATAGGCAAAGCCTATGCAACTTAAGTGAGGTTGATTTCAAGTTGTTTCTGTAAACCTCTTAGCTGTTATTATTGGTCCAAAAAAAAGTACTGAAAAATTGTATTCAGTCCACAATTCCACAATCAAGCTCATTAATTTCAACTTGCACACAAGGAGCTAGTGCCATGGTTATATTGACAGTGATGAAGTACAGGCTGGGCTGGGTGCAAGACTTTCCCTAGAGTCCTGCCACACACAGTGAGTCTTTCTCAAGACAGCTTAGGGCTGTTACTTGCAGTTTTCATTGACATTAGAGGTTTGTGAATAATCTTATCCCCATCGGGAGAATTGATCCAAATCAAGATAGTTAGAGTGAAAGTATATCCCCTCTTTGAAACATTATTATTAAAAGAGCAGATATAATGCTGTCCAATTATTTAAGAACCATCTTATATCCTCATTATAGAAACCACTCAAATCAGGATTATGGGATTATTGTTCCTCTAATCTCAAGACAGATGAGACTAAAATACTCCTTATCATAGCAGATAAGGATTTGCGCTGTGGGCCAACATTTTCCCACTGAGTTCTGGACCCCAGCCATAGAACTCTGTCAGTTCTCGCTCCCATAACTCAACTGAACGACTACTCGGTAATACCGTATAACCGCCCAAGCTTATTGGTTGTGCTCATGGAACAGCCAACAATGCCAGAAACACAGGGGCAAACCCCTTCTCTTAACAATAAGTGTACTGGGTTCTTTTACATGCATTACACAACAGAAATAATGGTAAATTGTCCTGCTTATAAGGACACAAGTGTCAAAGACCGGGACTCGAACCCACACTCTGCTTTTCAGAACACCGGAGTTTGAGTCTAGTGCTTGACCGCACAGCCACACCACAATAAGCTGTCCACAACTTCAGAATTTGAGTGTTCCTCACTCTCACAGATACTCAAGGTCCTGATCAGAACACAAGAACCTCACAAACAAGACTTATTTAATAAGAAGTCAGATGAAAAACTACTTGAGTCAATAAACCTTATCCCAAATAATGTGGACAATCTCTGACATTGCCCAGAGAGGTCAATGACAATGAAAGTTGACTGAAGTACAGCTCCGTGACAAGAGTCCATTCAAGATGAACAATCTCAGGATTCAACAATTACTTAATGGCCCTCAATTAATGTTGGACAGGTAGCGGATGCTGCATGATATCTGTCCACCAGGCAAATACTTTCCTGAATTTTTGTTTGATATGTCTTTTTTCCTCAATGGGTCCCGAAAAAATGACAATTAACAGAACCTCTTCAAGTTACTTCATCTGCCCAGTCTAAGTATTCTCACTCTCTTATTTGCACAAAATGTGGTCAAAGTGTCTTCCTCAACTCAAACTTTTACATTTTGCTTCAAACCTTTACTTTAGTTGACTTCAATTTAGGAGTTTTGAAATTGTTGATTTCAGAAATGAAAAGGAAACTTTGTTTTTGCAAAAACAGAAGAAACTGCAAAGCACATCAAACTCTGAACAGTATTTTCAGGTTTCTATGGCAAAAAGAAAAGAAAAGAGAGAAAATCATCTGATCAGCTGAGACATTGCATTCCCTGCTGTTATTTAAAAAGGTTTTGGCTCAATTTCAAGGTTTAAGTGACATTCAGAGCACAAAGAACTTTCATTCTTGTAAAAAAAACAATAAAACAGTACCTGACAGTACCCTCTCAAACTGGTCCACCCTCGGGCAAGGAAACTACTTTGCTATGTTAGTTTTGGATCACCACCTACGGGCAAATATCCTGTGATGAAAACAATTGCTAAGAAAGAAAAGGAAGTTGAATATTTATCTGGGAATCGATCCTCTCCTGCACCAGTCCTGTGGAGCTAACATTAGTCAGGGCTGAAAAAAAAGCTTCTACCTCTTTTCGTAAAGATTATTGATGTTTTACAAACGGCTGCCTAAATGACTCAACTCTGCAGCTCATCAATTTTATTGTTTCTTTAAATAATAAGATTGCAATTTGGTGAAACTTCAGTCCTTGTTCAGTTTCTCCATCTCAGGAGATTAACCAATAGACTTAAGCCGAGCTTCAAAGCCCCAAATCTCTGGAGACTCCTATTTGGACCAATGGGTTAAGTGCTCTTGAACTTCAACATTGAACAATGTACATAGGTGGTTATTTATGAGCATTTGTAGGATATGTTGAAAGGAAGCATCCTGCCTTGGAGGAGCATCTGTTAAAA
The DNA here is from genome assembly GCA_023634235.1 of Pisaster brevispinus. Classification (NCBI taxonomy): domain Eukaryota; kingdom Metazoa; phylum Echinodermata; class Asteroidea; order Forcipulatida; family Asteriidae; genus Pisaster; species Pisaster brevispinus. The sequence goes on along the minus strand of JAMKCF010000011.1, from coordinate 12,443,417 downwards.
TGTCAACAACATTTTAGGAAACTGCTATTAGATCAATGTAGAATCTAAGCATTTAGTTTGTTTTATTCGGTGACAGGTGTTGAGTAGGGATTAGGGGATTAATATGGTAGGCTCTATCTAAGCGGTAGGTCGGGGAAGTCAACATAACTCATCGTAGATCATATCAAAGGTTCAACCTCACAATAAGAAAGATCAATCTGCTGACCTAACGTTGATCATTAACAATCCTTTCAATCCTCAACAGTTAACAAAGTTTCACTAGGGGCAAGACAAATTTATAGATGGTGAACAACTCAAACAAAGTAACTTAAACACATACACAAAAATCGATCTACGGTTGGAAAACTCAGGAAATCACACACCGATTCAACAACCTCCAATAAAACTCATACATTGTCACAATTCCAGTGTTCCAACAAGAATTTACTGGGAGGGAGCTCTCTGAGCCAACAGTGGTTAACTAAAGCATAATAACGAATCGCAACAAAAAACCTGCAAAAAGACAAGCAAAATTGTCCAGTTTTCCAGAGGGGACAGGACCTATTCAAGTTGATTATCAACAATCCACAAATTCACACTCTCAGAGCTACGTTCCTAAGATTCCGAGTAAAAAAACAACAACACCCATATGTATTCTCTTCTACAATGCTACAGGCATGCAATCAGTACAATATGTTTGAATCAGTGAAAGCTGGTGTAGTGACAATTTGTTTACTTACGTCTTAATTTGTCCTAAGATTTCTCAAATGATGTCCTCATCATCATCTTGAGTCAAAGTTCAACAGCTGGTCAAGGTATAAATGTCTTCAATTGATTCAATAACTCAGGAAGCAAACACCTCTTCTAAGTTGTCACCTATTTTGATAAAATAAGCAGGTAATATTTGGTCACCAAAAAGTATCACTGGCAGTGAGGTTTGACCTTTACAAAGGTGAGAGCACTTACTGCTGCAAGCTAGCTTTACAAATTTCAGTTGTTGATATTTCCTGCAAAACAAATAAAGCTTTAAAATATGGGGGAAGGGAAAATATGAGAGATAAATTGTTGCTTTTTTGTGATAATTTGAAACCAGACACTTCAAATCTTTCAGCAAAAAGGAAGATACACTATAATGTTTTAAATGAACACCATGTACATTTTAAATGTGTTTTTAATTTGAATACTTTATTAAAATTTCTTTATTCATTTTTACACAACAAAAAGGGCTTCTTTGGAGCATAAACTACTGCATTCACTGCAAACTTTTGTGCTTGGTTTCAGACCTGTACTCTCAACCACAAACAGCCTGGAGTGCTGGGTCTAAACACTTAAACCACAAGTAGCAGGTGATAAGCTTCAAGACCACCAGGTTAGATGCCTCTCTTTTGAGAAGTCTTGCATGGCGCCTTTGAAGATGTCCTCAAGATAGGTCAGGTCTGCAGCGGATCATCTTAAATATTTGTGCATCATGCCCTAAGGGTAGCTGGAAGTATGCAAGTGTAATTGGTTCAACAAGGTCATGGTCAGTGTGGTCATTGTAGCCACACTGAGGCCAGATGTCAAGGACGATGGTCACTTAACACTTAAAACACAGTAATTTCACCCAAGACATCTTAACTTTCACTAGTTTGGGTTTTGCAAAAAAATAGTTAGTGGCCTGACGTTTCAACCCTAGCAGAGTCTTTCTGGAAGCTGGAAGGACTTTTATCACGAATCTTGAATAAAGGTATCTAGCGATCATTCATTAGAACATAGTTTCATAAAATAGTGTTTTTCATGACAGATTTGTTTGTGTAAGTCAGTAAGTGAAAAGTTGAATAGAAGCTTATAAATTCTACCAAGAGAATCTCACTTTAAAATTGAATCTTTGAGCAAAATTAGATTACTGTTATAACTACATCGTTTGACGCACTTACTGTGCAATCACTTCATACTTGAATCAACACAGCGATCTTACACAGGTGTTTAGCTATCAATTGATCTCTGCCTAGGGGGCTCTTTACCCCATGTCACTTTCTCAAGAAACAGTAGTGGTGTGACAAATATTGTTTCTTTCAATTTCTTTCTTTCATGTTTTGCTAAAAAAAAAAGGAATAAGTAGGGGTTTGCGCTGCTCAGAGAAAGCGATATTACAATGAATAAACTAATATTCTCCCACCATAACAGAGAGTTTAAAAGCTTTTTTTTAAAATCAATTTAGTTTCGGTTTTGCTTTTTCCCCCTTTTTAAATATTTTTTAAATATTGTACACAATATTTTACAAGCTTTCTATTAAACACACTGACTTTTGCCAAAATTTATTTGCTCAAGATTTAAATTTTTCTCTGTGTAATATCAGGTGTGGAATTTTATCTTTGAGAGGCAAGGCCATTTCCAGGTTTCAAAGGGCACTTCCAGTGGAAAATCTTAAAGTCTACCAGAATCTTTTGAAGGAGCACCAAGGCAAAGACTAGGCCGGTAATACTAGAAAACCTATCCCCTCATCAAAAGTGGTGAATAAATGGCAAGATTGGAGCTTCAATCATGCGTTTGTCTCCGAGTCTAGTAGGGGCCAAAGTTACAGAGAATTTGAAAAATGTTGCTCAGTTCTGTGACAAAATTCCATCCATTTCTGGTCCTTGGTAACTATTACCACTACAGGGGATTATCTCAATATGTTGTAAGTGTTAAGTGACAATTTTTTTTCTTTCTGTTAGCAAAACAACAGTTACTTGCCTCCCATACAGGCACAGTGGGCAGTATCACGTCAACACATACCCCCCAATTATAATGATTAAAAACAATTTCCACTTCTGTCCCAGTACCTTCCTGTTGAAAAAAATACCCTATGAAAACAAACCAACTCGGTTCTTAAGTGGGTGCCTGTTGAAAAAACCGCGGTGCATGTGGGTAGAGTAAGCAAGTCACGCAGTGCGGTCTTTAGCGTGCCGTAGGGTACTTGGCAAATCTCGTCGTTTGTTATTTGTGAATGTCATGTGACAGGTGGGGAACTGACTAGGGAGCTAATCTAAACGAAATTGAGCAATATTTCTGTTTAGGATGAGGTGGTGAGTTAGAACATGACAGCTTCAGATTCCTGATTTTTCATCAAACATTCAATGGGCTGTTAACGGGTTGAGATTTATTGAGGAAAAATATGTTTTGCTTTTTACGTCCCTGGGAAATTTCTCATGAGTGGTTAACTTCATTAATATCAATCTAAATTTCCATAAATACTTTTTAAAGTTTATTTATTGGGAAAGTTGTTTTGATGGAAAAAGCACATTCTACTACCCTCTCATGTGCACTTGTCAATTAGAGAAAACATGGTTTTAATAACAGTATTATGCAGCCTACTATTTCACAGGATGTCACAAATTCATTTCCCAAAAACTTTTACAATATTTTCTGATTATTTCCAACCATGACACTCTGTTTTTCACTCAAGTTTTGTTTTCAGCAATAAATTTAATCAGCAGAACTTTACAATATTTATTAATATTAGTAATGTTACACAAAAACCGAGTAAAACAATGTGCATGAAATGTCTGCAGGCTTGAGATACTTCTCTGATCTCTAATTTAAAAAAACAGCAGAAGATATTTTTAAAACAAAATATCCATCCTCATCATCTAATACTGACTGCACTTTCACTGAGTGACTCAAACAAACACATAACGTAACAAACACTAATAATAAGTAATATTATTAACACTAACACTAACAGGAATACAGGGAAACATTGCCTAGTTTTCGGACAGGACGCAAGTCTCCCATCCTGTGGGAAAACAAACTTCGTTTAGTTACCATAAACTGCATTACTGGAGGTAATACCAATTTTGCTTCTGTTAACAACAAATCTTACTAACCTGCTCCAAGAGTTCAGCACCAATGTCATTGTGTGAGGAAACTTTCTTACAATTTTGTTATTTCAAGAAACATTCCTGACCACCACACGTCACTGAAGTCAATCTTGAACTTCTGCGCGATGGACGAATGGGCTTTAGCCTTGGATCAAGACGTTTGATATGTATGACGTTGAGTGTTACCTTTGGCAGTACGCTTAAACTAAACTAGATTCAAGGCATAAACGAACAGATAAAGACTAGACAAGCCTCCACAAGCTGATGTACTTTCGGCCAATCAAATTTACTTTCTCTTTGTCCCGTTATAAAACACGTACGATACACGATGCAACAGGTTTGTCTCATTGGCGTAATTGAAAATAAGGGGTTAGAGTGCACTAATAAAAACAATTATTTTCATATTTAAACAAATTGCCAAATGAGCTACATTGCACAACGGGAAACCCCCAAGTTTGCTCCGATATAACAAGTTTAAATCTTTCATGCTAGGGTTTAAAACCTAAACATCGGGGACAAACCATATCCCACCTTGTTAGGCTGTTCATGGAGGAAGGAATGGGCTGTTATGGCTCTCTTTTAACATCGCTCTTATCATAGTCGCCATTAACAGCCAACCAGGCAAGGCGATTCCACAGATTGCATTTATGGCCGACTCGCTCGGTGTTTTGTCCCCACAACTCCTCTGACCTAAATTCAACGGTTGAACTACATAACTTTCATGTAATTCTTTCCATGACACTTAAGTAAAGCAGACAATTTTTGGACAGTGATAAAACCATAACAAAGGTTTAAAACTTGGGCAGCATGAGATGCTGATTGTGTTTTACCGCCTGCCTGGCTGGCGCTCATAACCACCGACCGTAAGGTCACAACGTGGTCTGTTGATAGATAGAGGGCGCTATTGTCTGTGATAGAGACTGCCTTCTTTGCTTTAGTTAAGCTTTTTAAATAAAGAGCCAATCTGTTTTTAGAAGTAGTGTATTTGCTCTTGTTGTTGCCCTTGTACGGGAGCGTTAAAAGGGAAATTTAAAAAAAGAATAACCATCATGTTAACTTAATACTAGTCATATACATGTATTATAACTTATATCTCATAATTATAAATTAGCATCAGCCATATTTATGACTTATGCCAACAACAATAACAACACCACCACCACCACCACCACCACAACGTAACATGCATGCTTATTTACATATTATTCAAACCTCACAGAACACATCAGTTTGCTGAACATGTAACAAAGTAATTTACTAGACTTGGATACTAGATTTGGCATCTGTTTTATTACCCAACCTTAAACTTGTTCTGTAAAAGAGCCAAATACCAATCCAAATGATCAATATTGACTGATGTAGCAATATATTAATTATATGCAATGCATAATTCATAAACAAAATTGTCTCATACCTGACTCAGTGGAGCGCAAGAATTAACGAGATTGCATTTGTTCAATTTAAATGATGTAGCATTATCGGTTTATAAAAGAGCAACATTCATTTTTTTACCTAGTCACGGTTAAACAAAAAAAGAAAACATTCAACAGAGGTTTGTGTTCTGTGCACATTCGAACGGATTGTTTCGGTTGTTGACATCGAATTAAGAATAAGCGTTTAGGGATATAGGTTCTGGAGTATTTCAGACGGCAATAATTCTCAGAACACTTGCAGTTGTATACTGGTAGCAAGTATTTTTTTAAATATTCGACTAAAAAAAGTGGCCCTTTGTACTTCAATGAATTTGGATATTTTAAACTTTCAAAATGTACACATAAAGATAATAACTTCAAACCCGCTTTAGTCTCTCTGTAAACAATATTATTAATCACAACCCTAACTATCAAATTAAATTAAAATCAACCAAAACAGGTCAAACATGACTGCAACATATATATCAAATGAACTTGACCTTGGTTGACTGCAAACTGGCGGCCGCCATCATGGGCTTTGATGCTGTTGCCATAGAGCCAAATGGAGCCCATTGTGCGCATGATCATTAATATCAATATCGTAGCACTGATAACCATAGTAACGAACAGAAACCATGTGTTCAACGAGTTTGGAGGAAAGAATAAAAACCATGGCATTATGAAGATTCAAAGGATCTCTAAAATTGAGTTTGCACTTTGTCAGTTTATGGAACATGTTGGTAAACTCTTGATTTGCATTTGGTGCGCCCTCTTTTGATACTCTTTTGGAAGAAAAATATGCATACTTTAAACTTTTCCAGCTCTGTATCAAAGAGGTGGGTTCGAAGTGAAACACCCTTTGCTATTTCCGTAACAAAATAATCCAAAACATTCTAATCCCCAGAGCCTTTTTGAAACTAAATCATACAAAATTATCTCTGCCAATTTTGAAAACTATGAAAACTAAAGAGAGCTTTCACGTTGATTTTCAAAAACGACTGATCACAAAATTGTTGCAACTCACACCCCCCCCCCAAAAAAAGTATTGTAAACGAGTTTAAATAATTGTCAGATTTAATGTATGCACAACCAAATTTACAAAACACATCACAAATAATATGTCTGCTCTCTTATTTCCTTCCGGCCTCGGTATGGACGCGGATAGTTTACCTTTAAATCTACATTTCTCAGTGCATACAGTTTATAAGATTCTAAAACAAAACACAAATTTATACGGTTTTCTTTTTTTTCCAAGACTCATTTTGCACCCAGACTTCTCAACACAAATCAAGTAATATGCCATAGGTGGCCTGCTGCAATGAGGGTGGTTTCTCGATTATTTTGCCCGTGCTGTAGTCTCCATTCGTACGTGATGTATGGTGACATTACCTTCGCCTATAGAGTGCACCTTGACTGAAGGCTACGATAGACGTAAAACTAAGGCAAATATTGCACTAGTGCTTAATGAAGCAAGCACACACCAACAAGGGGGAATTAAAGGGTCACATCTGATACGAGACGTAATAGATACGAGATGCAAATCACTAATATAGTGTTGCCGTTTATCAACCAAGTATCCACAATAAAGTAGTAACGACTACTTATATAGCAACGACTACTTATATAGCATAACATTCAAGCTTGATAATCAGCTTTAGAGTGATTTTCAGTTGTTTTAAATAACGTAGCCCGTTTTCGTGGGGAAAGAAAACAAGATATATGGTTGATAAACGGCAAAATATTTTGAACACAAAAACTTTGTATGATCAACCATATCAATTCAGAATAACTTAGACAAGGAAAACTGCAACAACATTGTGTATGAGATTAACTTGGCCTTGTTCGCCTACAAATAATATAGCCTGTGTTCAAGGTTCGCGGCTTCCCGGATGATACAACACATAAAAGACTAGCTACGCCGCTTGCACCAGTCTTTTTTGACCTACTTATGGTCGCCGTCGACGAATAAATATGGCGTCAATAACTATGGTATGGCGTTTGTCCTTGTTGCCATGGAGTCAGTGAGTACCTCCGTATATGCATAATAAGTATTTGTCAATAAAGAGCAACAATAGACATACCATTGAGGGTAGCCAGCCATTGTCATGTGTCGTGAGTTAGTCAATGCTTACAAGTTTTTTTTAATAGCCTTTGAGTTTCGTACCCCTGTCATGTTGGACTGATTGGCGCGTTCGGTTTTGTCGCACTTTGCTATGAATCTTATATTTCTATGCAACACTTCACATTCCTGATGCATAGCAAGAATTTTGTGTGTGAATTCTGTACAAGGTGGTAAGTCGGAACTTTTTATTGCCCATATCACGTCACAGTACGTGTTATTTTCTTAAATTATGTACTCCATATCTACATGTACGATCTTGTTTCCAAAGGTCAGTGGGTGGTTGTGGTGTGGGAGGAGCTGTTAGTGTAGGAGGAGCTGGTGGTGTAGGAGGTCGTATAGTGTGGGATGTTTTTAAAGGTGCGGGGGGTGGCGGGTGCTAGAGTAGGATATGGTTGGGGCGGGGTATGTGCGACTCTTACAGAACGATACATCGAAAAAATCATTTAATTGGATTAAAATTTAATTATCAGTTAATTCATGTTAGTTAATAAATGAAGCACATTTTATCGTTTCCTTAAAGGGTAGCTATAATTTAGAGTACGAGGTACATGAACTATCGACACGTGCAGTAACAATAAGGACGATTAATTTGCTTCTCTACTATATGTCTACGTTAACTTTCTAATCGTAAACGTTCTGCCAAGTTCAAGGTGTCAACGTTTATAGGTTGACTTTGTATTTTATTTTTTGTGCTTTGTCGATGGACATGTTTGTTTGTGTCTTTTTCGCTAAATTCATAACACAGATTAGTCAGTCCGAAAGCCCAAACCGAAAGTATTAAGTAAAGAACGAGGCTAGATCAGTTTCAAGTCTAATTTCCGTTACACCTCCTGGTTTCCACGCATATATTTCCGCAATTTCTATCTGACTTGTACCTGTTTAGTTTCTGAAACTATTCATCATGTGGGACGAGCCGATGCTATAACTGAGCGTGTAAATATTACACAATTGTATTTGTGTGATGACAAGCATGAAACGTTGGGGAAAAAGTATGGGCAAGGTCAATTGAGTTTACTGTCTGCTATAAAAACACAATTGTATTCTCAACAGAATGACAAATAGACAAATAAATTAACCCAATCACCGAATATTAGGCTACCCGTAACAGCCCTATAAACCGCAGTTGCGTGAATGTCACACTCCCTACTTATTATGGTTTGTCATTTTGGGAATGATTTGCGTTAATATCGTAGGTCATTTTCAACCAAAGTACAGCTTCTTTTTAGCTAAGATAACGCCCAACTTCGCCGTGCACGTGATGATTTTGTACTCATTTAGACTTGTCTGAGTCATTCTGACAGGCATTCATACCCACATTTCAACGGTATTTCAGTTGAATTTCTACAACCTTTAATGAAATTGAATGGTTGACCACACTCTTCCTGTTGGTTTTCAGGAAAATACAATGATCTTTGACCTAATCATAGCGTGCCGAGAGGAATTCATCAACTTCCGCATTTCATTGTCAATTAGGATATCCGGGATAATAGTTGACCCTTTCATCTGAAATAAAATTCACCATCGAAGTGTCTGTATTTCCACACATCAATGCATTGTTCTGTCTTGACAACTTAAATATTGCTGATGAATAATGTCTGTTTCCAGAAAATAGTCACATTGGTTCCAGGAGTGACGAGTGTTTGTTGTGTTCCTGTATGAGCATTGTTTTTTTCTTCTTCAAATTTCAGGCTCTAAAATGGAGATAAACTTGTGAAGCGTTGAATCAACAAACTATTTTAGTGACTGATATCGACGACATAGACGTAAAGGAACGGAGAATTCCCTGTTGGTTAAAACACAAAGTAACAGCAACATGACGAGTAATGAGGAACTGGCTAAATTGATTGAGAAAGATCCAACGGCTGTTGAGACTTACATACCTCAGGTTCTTGAGGCGATAAGAAATGATGAAGATGCTCTGAAGAGGAGCGATGATCTCAGTGATGCACTTAGAAGACCAATGCTGAATGAAGTCAAAACAAAGTAAGAACGTTTACTTGACAACTTTTCTTAAAGTACATCATTTTATTTCGCTCTAATTTGTCAGACAACTGTTTTAAGCAGTGCTTAGCTGAATGACGTGTGGCGTTGCAGTTTTGTTGTTGTTTTATGTTGTTTTTTTCTAAGCTTTTGCCTTTCTTTATGTTGCAAACTCATTCTTTATTTACAATATTCTACCCCGGTTAGGGGAAAACTTCGAATTGATTATAACTTGACTACGGAATCATGTAGAAGTAAACTCATCTTGTGGTATTTCATTCCCCTTTTCAGGAAAAACAAATACGAAAACCACATGGTGGATTTATGTAAAGCTTGCTTTGAGAAAAGAACAACTAAGTATTACGAGCTGGCCGCTGCGCTGTTTGAGGACAAAAAGATTATAAACTGGAAGGTATGTCTTACATTGGTCAAAGAGGTTTGTCAAAGATGAATGGAAAAAAAATCTGACTAAGCAACCCTCGACTTCAACCGTTTCAAATGAAAAACAGGATATTAAAATGTTTGCAAATCTTACTCATAATTATTTAATCAAATATTACAGAACGGCAGCTACAGTGTTTTCCTTTTGGTTTATTTGTCTTTGCAGGAACGCGTCCCGTTGGCAGAGAAGCTGATCAAAACATTCGAAACTCCGGTGAAACTCGTCAGAACTGAAAAGGACGATTGGTGGGGCAAAGATATCCAACCAAGTGAAACAGAAATTGGCAAGGCAATGACGTCATGTATAGAGAAAATGATGGAGGCATTTGAGTAAGTTATTATTAACAGAACTATGTTATATATATTCAGATAATTAAAAAAAACATTGGTACACTACACGTGTAACTAACTTAAAGTTTTCTCGCTGACTATCAGTAATTTCAAGATTCAACTTCAGCTTAATATCTCTCCTTTCAATAATTTTAACTTTGTTTTCAGCCGAGACAAGATTTTGAAGAAAGTGAGTAAGTTCATGGTGGAGCTCCTCGTAGTCTTCTTCAAGGCGCCAGACGATTTACAAATTGTTAAAGCATCAGCTTTTGTCTCAAATTCATGGCATACCATAGCCTGGGAGGTAAATATCGTAACACTAAAATCATTTTTTACATTTAAGTTCGATAATTAATTAAAACTTATAGGCAATGTGGTGACCATGGTGAGTTTTTTTTTAAATAGGGGACAGAAAAGATTCTTGCTGAGATTTTCCGTGCCATGTGTGAGTGGATAAAATCGGGAGAGTTGGATTTGGAATCCTCATCTGATGACAAAGCAAAAGCCATTAATAGTACATTACAATCATCACTATCAGGAGCTGGGTAAGTAGATAAACTGTAGAGTGTGGATCTACCACTACTGGCACGATGGCGATGCTCTTATATTGCATGTATTTTTACAAGTTGATAACACATTACCATTTTTTACGTGTTAATTTTGTTAGTGCACATTGCGCGTTTGCTCCTTTGACGAAAAATATAAAAATGCGGCAAAATGGCGCTTTAGTAAGGCTAAAAAAAGCTTGAACTCTTTTCTGTTAACAATTATTATATAATATCAGTGGTCTGTTTCATTGCCCCGTTCTATGGGAATTAGTGAATAAAGATAACAGACAATCAACAGCGCCCTCTACTGATTTGTTCCAATAGAGTTTACTTCTCTATCGTGTAGAGCTTGTAAACAAGAATTATGAGCAATTCGAAACGGAACATCTGGTACTTGCTTAACCTACACAACTATATTCATTTTAATCCAACAGAGCGCCGTCTAAATATTCAAAGGAGTTGAGTGAAATGTTCCAGTTTGTGCTGACACAGGAGTTGGACGGTGAACCCTACACGGGATGGGGGCAAATAGCGCTGACTATCTGTTCTGGATTTGTTGTTAAGGTGAGTCAGTTACTTTTATAGGCAAGTTCTTGCTGAAAATCTCTTCGTAAATCATACAACCTCCATCCTCATGACCATGATACCAAACTGTCAATTGAACTAATCGTACCCACACAGCACTCTGGTACTGCCAGAGTCATCAAAGACTTCATCCCAGGGGTGATGACAATACTTAAAGGAGACAACGAGACATTGACCACCATAGCATCCAGTTGCGTCACAAGCTTCTATCAACAAACGGATCTACTCGCACCGTGTGCTGATGATGTTGTAGAAGTTTTCCTTGCTGGGAAAAGTGACTATATCGGCCGTATGTTGTCTTGATTTTTATTTATTTTTATTTATTTATTAATTTTTACATACACTCTTTGGGGTGGGGACAAGCAATTCAGCATTAAAAGAGACACTGCACACACGCATTCATAGTAATGCTTTTTCCGACTTGTAGGTGCAGTTCATGCAACTCTTTCTCAAGCTTTTATAATCCACCAAACTGTTTTAACTTTGCATACCACTTTGTCTACGTCTTCAGGATGTTGAACGAGTTTACTGTCAATTGTTATTGGTTTTACCACGTACCAAGATAATGGGACATTTTTAAAGTTAATGGTTCCTTGAATATGTAATAAATGGGTGTTTATTTTACCTTATTCTACAGTGGTTTTGAAGCCTCTATATGGCGTAAGTCCAGAACCAATTCTGAGTAGGTTCGACAGATTAGCTGAGTATATGGAAGACATGAATCAATCCAACAAAGTCTACATGTATATGTTATGGGATGACATAGCCAAGGATAACGCCAAGGTATCAAGCCTTTCTAAAAGCCATTAATCTTACAGTCATTTATGATTTGAACTAAAAGTGTAAACATGTGTTAACATCTCGATGGGATAAATTAGAGGTTAATAAACTGACTGTAACACCAGTAACAAAAACACTTTTTAAATCATCAACATTAGAATTCGAATGCTCATTGGTGATTTAAAACCAAAGATTATCTATTACAATGATTGGATAAAAAGTCAAAACTCCATCCATTTGATTTGTGGTTTTTACAAACAAATTGCACCGTTGAGCTGATACACCTTTCAGACATTATAACACAAGGTAATTTGTCTTTATCCCTAGTTATTAGTTCCTTACGTAGACCTCATGATGGATGACACAACGAATGGCCAGCTATCTCATCAGGTCCTTATGGTCCTGGGAGGTGTGTCTGTCAAATTCCCAGAAGTCTTTGTCGACAAGATCGACAAGTTGTTACGAGTGACTAAACAGACACCACACACGATCCACGCTGTAGCCAAAGTAGTTGCGAGTGTTGGCCAAATTAATGAGGTAAGTAGAGCTATAGCAACATCGCTGCTTCTGGTAGAACTCTTAGGTTAAGATGCATCAGTTTTCCTGAATTTTAGCGAGACTGCGCTTATATTCTGACTGTATTTAAAAGCAAACTATTTTATAGTACAAATGTGTAATACAAAAAAATTCTTCTTGCTGTTTGGATAGAAACAAGCCGACCGTTGCCTCAAAATATTTGTAGACAAGCTGAAGACAACTGAAGACATGTGGATCAGTACCATCTTAATGGAGATGAAGAGAGTTGGTCGAAAATACGTAGAAATCTTGAAGAAGTACAGAGCAGATATTGAGCCGTTTAAGATGAGCCCACAGATGGGTGTGCCTGATCTTGTACAGAGTTTGATAGACTTTATGGAAGGTCGTAGGTAAGATTCCTTCATTTCTACTAATTAGTCTTCATTAAATCAAAAACCTAGACTAGGATAACCTGTCATGAAAAATACAGGTAGCAAGTTTATAGTGTAATATTGCGTAAATTTTGTTCATGAAGAAGTATATAAAAACAAATCATCTTTCACAATATCTTTTTACAGCTTGGAAACTCTTGCTGATGACGTAGACGAGGTCAAAGACGACGTTAAGACCTTGGATAATCGGGTTACCGTGACTGAGGAGAATGTGGATCGACTTGATAAGACTGTTACAGAGCAAGGCCAGGAGATCGACAATGTCAAGAACGAGGTTGCGGAACAAGGTGAAAAGCTAGACAAGCTTGAAGAAGTGGTCGACGACACAGTCTTGAAAGTCGACGAAATCGATCACAAAGTTAGTATTGTCAAAGAATTTAAAAAGTTAAACAAAATGGGTACTTATAAAAAAGAAGAAAATCGATGTCGAAATTCTGCTACATCTTATCAAACGGTGTCAACAATAACATGGTTAAACACATTGCCATAAGGTTTTGTATCACATCTTTAAATTCAGACAATCACCAATGCACCGAAGTGGTCCCGAGACATATCCAAGCTTCTCAATCCCGAGCATGAACACGACTGGAGATACCTAGCTATACGTCTTGGCTTCACCGGAGAAGATGTCCGTAACTGGGCACTGTCTCCAGACCCTACAATGGCCCTACTGGCAGAATGGTACACTGTACACAAGAGCAGTGAAGCTACATATGCTGTACTGACTGCATTACAGGATATGGGCAGAGAAGATGCGTCTACAATAGTGGAAGAATCGTTAGAAGCTGCAGGTATGGTGACGTAGATTGGCATCTACATTTCATACTGGTTACTCTTTGGTGTTCTCACAGTAGGCGTATTCTTCCATACATCAACATTTTTAAAACGGTAACAATTCTTTAATGAATACCTTTCCACCTTTCCACCTTTCCACCGACAAGTTGTTTTCCTGGGGGAAAATGAGGTACATTTGGCTATTGTTTTAATCTTATTTGTACCGATGTTGTGATTAATTTAAAAGACAAAAATGGAGCCCGTTTATAGCTGATTAATTTAACCTAAATGACATCGGTTCGTGACAGATACTCTGGTACCCAAGGCTGCCCCTGACATGTCGGGCAAACCCCCTCGGGTCTTCATCAGCTACCAGTGGGATCACCAGGCAGAGGTGAAAGTAATCAAGGAACATCTTGAGAAAGCTGGCTTCGGATGCTGGCTGGATATCGGCCAGATGGGAGGTGGAGATAGCCTGTTTGCTAAGATCAACGACGGCATGAGAGCGGCAAAGGTGGTCCTCTGTATGTGCACTGAGAAATACTCCAAATCTGAAAACTGTAATAAAGAGGCGAGTTCTAAACGGCACCTGTCATTACTTTCTGATGTATGTTGAAGTACCATCACAAAATGAAGCAAACTTGACATTCCAATAACAATCAATCCATGCCAACAATGACACAAGCCTTTTTCTCTGTTATAGGTGAATCTTGCCAACCTGTTGAACAAACCAATCATCCCTGTGCTAATTGAAAAGACAGCCTGGCCCCCCGCTGGCTCTATGAGTATGTTGTTTGCTCAGCTTCTCTACATCCAGCTTTACAACGACAAGGAATACATCAGAGGAGAGAAGTTTTGGGAAGATGCGAAGTTTGCTGAGTTACTTGGACAGATTAGTTACCACGCTGCTCCGGATGAAGACATGATTACTGATGGTAAGATTTCATATAATTCCTTTAATGTTTAAACAGTAGGCAAACAAACCACCACAACGAAAAACATAAAATATACGAAAATACGGAGGCAGGAGCCAGAAGTGGGCGTTCTTTCTTGTCTTATTGTTGTTCCTTCGTCTCTTCTTTACTAACAGAGTATCGCAACTGGGTTCCCCAGATTGATGATCTTCCTAAAGTTGTCAAGAAGGCAGATACTCAACCCTCAACCAATTCATCCACTCAGAATCCGACATCACAGGATCAGGTAAAACTCAAACCTTAGTTTAGCAAACAGTTTTGTCAAGTTTTGAATAAAGCAAAGCAAAACCTTACCACTTTTCCCCCGATTGTTTCCCCCGACAGGTGGATGAGTTGATCCCGCAGGTCTTTATCTCCTACCAATGGGACAAACAAACTGAGATTAAGAGACTTTACTCTCGATTGACATCACTGGGGTTCAGCTGCTGGCTTGATATCCTTCAGATGGGTGGAGGAGATCCTCTGTACTCTAAGATAGACAAAGGAATCAGAAATGCAAAGGTAGTTTTAGCAAACCATTACACTCTGACTCATGAAGCTTTGTGTATTTCAAATTTTTGTAAAAATTGAAGATGAAGTCTTAAAGATATTTATGTTACAAAATAATACCACACATAAGGTTAGCAACCCTCTTTAAACTTTTAATTATTTGTTAATTAAAGTAATTATTTTCGTTCAACAGGTTGTGGTTTCTAGCGTGACCCCAAAGTACGCCCTTTCAGCAAACTGTCGTCGAGAGGTTAGCCTTTCCGATGCCCTCCGGAAACCCGTTATTCCAATTCTAATGGAGCATATGACTTGGCCTCCGGAGGGTCCAATGAGCATGCCCTTTGCGCAGCTTCTCTACATCGACTTCACCAAAGAGTCAACTCAGAAAGATTTCACCGACAACAAATTTGATGAATTGCTGGAGAAGCTCAAAGAAAACGCAACAGTTGAGGAATTCGTCATTCAGCAAAAATTACCAGAAGAGGACAAACCCAGTCAGACCATGGAACAGAGAGAAGACAAACCCTTGACACCTGTCCCGGATGTAAATCACCAGGAAGAAACAGCAAAGTCAACAGATAAACCTGAGCGACCTAAATCAGCAAATGGCCCTCAGCATGCTCAGGTAGTTCAACCAGAGAGACCCAAATCTGCTCCTGCAAAGCCAAAGAAATCTTCGTCTGTATGTGCAATTATCTAAAAAATAATACAAAGTAGAATCGAATAATTTTGAAATGTGTTTGTATGACTAGTGCCCTTATCTTAACGTTTAAATACAGTGCTACATAACAAGTTTTAAGATAACTATTAGTTTGAAAGATACGATTTATTTTTGCTACCGCCCGAAGAAAATAATAGAAAAGAGGCATTTAGAACAAAAACAAATTCAGAACAATTTTTTTTTTATTTACACGTGGCGTGGTTTCAATGGAAATGCGGTTCGATCTGCAGGGCTGTCAATGAATTTACCATGGGCAGCCATTTTGTTTTTCCCACTTTCGCATCAACGTGACATGACGTCACGGAAACTCCTTAATTTGCTCTTTCACACAAGGAACAAGACTGACTGAAACAATGATAAAGCTTCATACAAAACAGGTGATATTGAACTCCGTCTTATTTCAACTTGTTATCGAAATGGAAGAGATTAATTTTTATAAAAATGTTTGTACAAGGATGATATAGTATTTGTTGATAAAACGCCACTGAAAGACAACAGTTTGATTAAGCATTCTGAATGTAGTTCAATCGTTAAATTTGTTAGTTTGTTATCATATTCTAAAGTTCACCGCTGAAAGATGTTTATATATTTTGAGTAATTTTAGAGTTTACACATGCAATAGTTTTATGAGCAAAAATTTAAAAACCTGTGGGCACGTATGAATTTTCAACATTAGCAAGACCGTTTTGTGTCCCATTTGACCCGAAAATTGTCACTTTAAATTTTAATTAGCTATTTGCGTTTAGATTCGAGAAAATTGGGCTTTCATTTAATTCGCCAAAGCTACAGGTGGCAGTAAAAACTATAAACGAATTAATGACGGGATCCTGGCACTATCTCCCGTCTATGTACAAACAATTTTGAATGTTACATTGTCCGTGGCATAACGAAAGTTTGTTGATATGGGTTTTTTTTTAAACAGCACCATCTGTCTAAATTCTTGCAGAGATAAAACAAAATTCCTTTCGGCGAAAATCGGGCCATAGAACTTTAATAAGAGAAGATAATGTAATGTGCGTACGCACAACTTTGTCAAGCAGTACGGTATGTTAAAGTTGAATACTTAAGCAGATTTTAATTAGTATTGGGAGATTAAAGGCATATACGTCAAATTATTCATATTACCTAATTTGCATAAGAAACATTTGTTCCATAATGGCAGGACCACATCATTGTGACTCAGGAATCTTTAACTTCATATAAGGAAGTTTCACACATTATGGTATTTCGTTTGACACTTTTTTGTGTCTCTATAATCTTGTAATTTCAGATACTATAAGAAAACAAAAACTGTTAGACTGAAGTAGCCTTTGAATAATCCAACTTACGAAACCATGACAAACCGAAAGTCGAGCGGATCGGTTCGATTAGCAGAGTAAGGCAGTTGAAAGTAATAAAAAAGGTTATTTGAACGATATTTGAGTAACTTGCGGTGATTAATTTCCAGGTAAGATAAACCTTCAAGCGATTTGTGTCTTGGAAGACTATTTAGGTACAATAATGTACAATAGGCCCCTAAGGTACAGTTAATCGAATCCAAACAATGGAGTTTACCTCGAACAGGGTACAATTAATCGAATCCAAACAATGGTGTTTACCTCGAACAAGGTACAATTAATCGAATCCAAACAATGGAGTTTACCCCCAACGAGGTACAATTAATCGAATCCAAACAATGGAGTTTACCCCTAACAAGGTGCAATTAATCGAATCCAAACTATGGAGTTTACCCACAACAAGGTACAATTAATCGAATCCAAACAATCGAGTTTACCCGCAACAAGGTACAATTAATCGAGTCCAGACAATGGAGTTTACCCCCAACAAGGTACAATTAATCGAATCCAAACAATGCAGTTCACCCCCAACAAGGTACAATTAATCAAGCCCCAAAAATATGTTTACCATATAAAAAACGCACCTCATTTATCAATTGCAATCCAGTTCCTAAGGCGAGAGAACATTCAAGGGTTACATGTAGTTGCAAACAAGAACGTTGGATCATCTACCTCCATGGTTGGATGAACATTGGATACCACTCAAATAAAAAAAAATAAAAAAATGCAAAATAAAAAGCTGAGAATGAAAGAGTTGAACGAAATAAAGCCCAACAAAGCATTGAACTGTTGCATTGGACGTGGGGGTCTGAACGAAGGTGACTTGAGCAAACAATAAGCCACCGATTCGTCACCACAAGGAAAGCTCATTACTTTTAGGTGACCCCCAAATAGGCAGTGAGGTTGCCTGCTTTGCATAAGAAAGCATCATGAATAATAAGAAAGGGACAAAAGCCTGGAGCGGAAGGCTACTTCATGACGGAGTCTGCGGGCGTGGTATATTCCCGACCGTATAATGAAATGCACTCAACCATGACCAACACACTGTGGAATATATATTATACCATTTCCATGTATGGATGAAATAGACAGACGCCATTTTTCCGGTTTCATTCCATCTGTGAACTAAAAGCACCTTCACTAGTTGATTATGTGAATTTAACGAGTGTCTTGTCATTACGTGATCGCCATTGTTCAACGTTTATCACAAGACGTAACACAAATATTCACACGCCATCTACGACTATCTTTATACCGAGGAGATAAACGGACATACCTCTGCTCTCGACATCGGCTCAAGCACCATCCGTGACACTGATTCAAAATTGTTTGGTTTGGTCGCCTTTTACCTTGGATGATGTTTGCTTCTGTTTGAATTTCGACCCTGAACCTCCCATGGTTGGTCAACTTTATGGTCTTTCTCAAGAAGCGGACAACAAGAAACCATTCAGGAAAGAAAAAAAACACAGCTAAACATACGAGTTATCAATAGATGAAGACGTCAACAGGTTGTGCGTTTCGATTCATCCAAAACATTTAAATTATTTTCATTGACATTATGGCGAATGCAGACAATTTAAGCGGTTCCCAACAAGAAGAAGTGCCTCAAACATCAGCGGGTGCAAGTGGAAGGAGATACCGTAAGAAAGACGAAAAACGCGGCAGTGTAGATTCATCAAATACGCCGGTAAGTATAGAGGAATCATCACGAATCTTCAACTACGTACTCAACTGAAAAACTAGTGGAGATATCATGGATGTTACACTCCCTTTTTATAATCTTGTTTCCCCAAAATGGTTTGGTGATTTAATTCACTTAAACATGTACTTGTTGATCTCCAAAAGTCTTCGAACCCTTCATGTTAGTATTAGGTTTAATCAATGATAGAGTCATATAATATTTCGTGTATCCCAGTCATGACGGTAAACTTTGCTAGTATCACCAATAAATTCCCCTTACCACAAAAAATTATAGGCTAATAACTAATAGTAGTTATAGTAATCCGTTGCTGGGAGACAAATGTACATTGCCACATAAAAACATTTAGCCATCATTGGCCATCCATCAAATTGCAAAAATAATCAGAGGATGTTGCCTCATGCAATGGGCCAAAGAACTATTTGTCATCTTCACCGATGTTTTTTTCTAATTCTAAAAATGTTCTTATCATAAACAGTCAGTTGGACTTCATTACATCATATTTCAGTCGTAAGTTACCATCGTAAATAGATGAGAGTCTAGCAGTTGTTTGTTATTGGTGGTACAAAAGACGGTTTATGTGTAGATATAAATTATCCCCATCAAACACATACAGGTGGCAGGCAGTAATTACAAATATTATTTCTTATGATCCCAAAGAGAGTAATTTTGAACGGAAGTAAAGGCTGGTTGCCATGCAACCATTGCTGCATATCATCAACAGACTGTGAAATAAAACACGTTTAATTTACATGCTGGGCATAAGACATTTCTATGCAAACAATTCTAATGAGATGAATGCAATCATAAAAATCAATTCAGATTCATCTTCTGATTGTAATTATTTCAGAATGTTCACTTCACGCGATACTGTACAAAGACTCTGCTAGGGTCGAAATGTCAGGCCACTAACCTTTTTTTTAAACATAATTTTTACCACAAACGGGGAATGAATTAATGCACATGATTATTATGATTCTCCTAAACGGAGACAGTTCGTTATTGGACAAAGATAATGACAAATTAAAAGATTCAAAATAGAAAATATGTCTACTATAATTTAAACATTGAGACCTTTTTCTATTTTAAAATTAGATTCAGATCTTACAGAGATTGATTTTTTTTCTGATGATACAACTACATTGTAGATCATGTTGGGTTCTAAACAGTATAGAACCCAACATGATCTTTTAGAACCCAAGGGAGAAAAATCCATCTCTGTAGAATCTGAACAAGAGTCAACATTGACAGCAAAAAGGTGCACTACACGTACTTCTATCTGATGTTACAATTCTAAATTAATGTTAAATTAATGATTAAAAAAATTAACACCATTCAGCTCTAAAAATACAAAAAAAGTACAGACTATGCAATACTGACATTTAAATAAAGATACAAATGACCTGTGAAATTTTCAGTATTCACTTATTATGTTCTTAAGAATTGTAAATTAAAACTTTTCTCAATTGAAAATGTATTTTGATTCTGAAGGGAGGGTTGAAATAAAGCATACCCTCCGTGAAGCTTGGTTAAAATTCATCTCTCGTACAAAAAGGTTATGAGACTGGATGCATATTCTTAGATATAAATGTTTATGTTGTTGGGAGTAACCAAAACCCCCAAATCCCCTTAGTGATTTCCTATTAACTCTAACAACATCCAACGCCATGTGGAAATTCAACTCCCCAACTGTTGGACTATGATTATGGTGGGATGCCTGATCCCATGTAAATCATAATCACTTTACTAGTGCAGTCCCAAATCAAACAAAACATACAGTTGAATTTTGATGATTTTGGAACAGTTTGGACTAAGAATAAAGCAGTAAATTTGATTGGTTTGAAAACAATTTACACCTGGCAAATGCATATGAACTTTTTAGGACTGAAAGATTCAGCACTAAATGTTTGCAATACAACATGGAAGGACTGGGGGGAAGTCACAGTCAATATGACTCTTTAAAAAATAACTATAACTTGTACACAACTTTTGAAAAGGTTTGTAATTTTGCATTCCGGGCATAGCAAGGGTGTGAGAAAATCCATGCTCGCTGAACCAAACAACTGCGTGTCATTGCTGAATTTCTGGCAGAATTCAATGTATTCTTCTTGACAAAGAAGCAATTCTACATGCAAGGTCATGGAAAGTTTCAACACCATGCATTCACTCTTCAGTCCTTGTGTTCTGTGTTGTAAATAATATGTGTACATACTAGGTGTGTAACACCCACCTCCCATTGGGATACGGGTTCGTGTGGACTTGTTTATTTATTCCACAAAGACTGCACTAAAGATCACACCAAGTTGCTCTACAGGTATATAAGTACAAGTACTGTACATGTTTTAAAAGAACATGATGTTCCATTTGGAACAAATGTGTACAAATGATGGCATTCACTCAATGACATTACAGTAAATTGAAATACAAAATTTAAATGGTATCTGATGTAAATTTGAAACTGAAGTTTGTTCAAATCGTTGCTTCAGACTGTTTGTCTGAGAGTGCAGTCATTAATTTATTACATTTTCAAAATGGTTGTCTGTGTTTTTTATTGAGTGAACACTGACTTTCCCAAACTAATTCACCTGATTTGTTCGCTTTGGTTTGGACAACCAACCATGACTAGCAGTGCAGCCAAGCCTACATGTTCTGAGTGTTCGCTTTATCCAAAAGTTTGTTATTGAGTTCTGAATGGTGCAGGCATATCGGCACGGGTCGGAGCCAAATTTCCTTTTAGATAAAGTGAATGTAATAATTATAGTCAACAATGTTTAAAATACTTTTATCAAGTTGCAAACTTCCTCAGTAAGGTACAATGTTATAAATACATGTAGTTACTAGTTTAATGAATAAAACTTTCGAATTTCAATTTTTGAAAATGTACTCACATAAAGTTGTCTTTTTGTGTGTTTTTCTTCACAGCCTCTGAGAGAAAAGGAAACAAATCAAAGTGATGCAGACATACAGGTAAGACTGATATGAATTAATGAGTAGAGAGCAGCAAAACAAATTCCCCATAACTTGAATATCATAATGACAATAAATAATAATGACAATTTATACAGCGTCCATCCATTTATGCAAAAAAGGTTAAGTTTTTAACCCTTAAAAAAGGGGGATTTTGCATCTGACATAAGACGACCAAGTCCTGAAGTAGAACCATGACAACTCCTTTCAAGTTGTGACAATGAGATGCTTGGCAAGAGAAATCATTTAAGATGCATCTTCAATGTGCCTTTGTCTGTACAAGAATATTAAATTGCATACTCCTGCCTGACTTTATGAGATGCAATTGATTATTTAAACGTCAACAAAGTTTTCCTTGAGAAAAATGAGTGAAAGTGCAAACGTCTCAAGTCCTAACAATTACCAACCCATCAAAACCAAACTGGCATGTTATGTTTGATTCTGTTGGACTTAAAGACTGCACTGACACTGGTTGTGCTTTACATGGGATCAGGTGTACCACCATAATCAGAGTCCAACAGCTTGAGTATTGTGTTTCATCTGGTGTTGGATTATGTTAGAGTGAGGAAGGATCAAAGAAAATCTCTCAAGGGATTGAGGGTTTTAAAATTCTACCCAATAGTTACACTGTTTGAATGAGAGATATCTGAATATACACCCCGATGGTTGTGATCTCTGAGCTAGATATCAGTAAATAGATCCAAAGAAAGAGAAATGGGTTTTATAAAGTCTGCCAGACGGAAATAATACTTTTTAAGTTATTGTTCTCAAAGTCAGTATAATTTAGTTCAATCAGAACCACACAAAGTAAGGTATATCTAATTACATGATGTCATGACGTCACGCTTACACCCATTTTCCCAGAATTTTTTACACACTGATTTCAACTGTGCCAAACTTTAAAAACCCCTAAAATAGTTAATAGCCTGACATTTTGACCCGGGCAGAGTCTTTCTTAAAGGCTTAACTTAAACTACTCCTTCTGATACTCACCTTTGTTTTGATTTTTTTCATCCCAGAGGATCAAGCTTAACCGTCTCAGCAACTATGAAGTCGACGATGTTAAGATGGCCAATGTTTTTGGCTCCAAACCAGCTGATAAGAAAGCTGTCAGTAGTTCCATGCGTCTAAACCCCCTCTATGACCAAGATGGTACAGTCGAAGTCTCCTCCAATCAAGCCCAAGTTGCTAAGTCTTCAGATACTGCCAGTCAAGATTCTGGTATTGGCAACATGACATCTGTTAAGAGTAAAAAAGGAACGTATAAGCGACCTAAGAAGACGGTGGATGAGGAGGAGGATGAGCTTCCAGTTGGTGATGCTCAAGGAACTAAGATAAACTACAGCAAAAACTTTAGATTTGGGAGGCCAGCAGAGAATGGAGTTCAAAATGGACCAGGTGTTAAGAAACTTGTGAGTTTAAAGTTTTAGTAAGATTTGAAGCTTTGCATGGTGTAGGAAGTAAGAGTTATCAACCATGTGAACTAAATATCTTTGTGAAGAAGTGTAAGTTCTGATGTCTCAAGCAATGTACTCTGCTTGTTTTTAGGAGAAATCTTGAAATTGAACTTAAAGAATCATTATAAGCAACACTTCAGGGGCCTATTTTACAAAGAGTTAAGATTGATACTAACCATGTATCAATCTTGATTGCTAAGCAAAGTGTGATGTCACAATACAAATCACTATGTATGACAATACTGACATTTAAGACGAATCTTCTTAGTGCTTTGTAAAATCAAGCCCAGGAATAATTGACATTTTTCTTGATCCGTTATCCTACATTTGTGTATTTGCTACAGACCTTTTGAAAGGTAAAACAACAACTTTTTAATTTGAAACTTTAATGTAAAGAGGCAGCAGACATCATTTGTAGAATTCTTTCTTTATATGGTTTGATCATTTCTTCTCTTTTCTTTTTGATTCAGACAACCTTCGGAGTTGTAATGCCTTCCAGAGTCAAGCAAGTAAGTAAACAATTATTTTCTCAAAGGTCCCTCCACGAGAATGTCAAGATAATTCAAGAGGATTTAGCGAGCAGACAAAACACAGAGAGTTTTTTTTACTGGATGTCATTCATAATTAATTTGTCTCACGACAACAAAAGCGTTAAAAAACTTGCGAAAAAAATTAATAAATAAAATCTGACTGGACACACTTACCTAATTCTTAATCCATCCCAATTTTTTTCCCACCATTTTTTAGAACACCATTCCCAAGAATCAGCTTGTTGCTCCGGGTGACGGTGTCACCCAGTATGCACTGGGTGAACAGAAACAGACATCCAAGCCAGATATCGAGGCTGCAAGACGTCGACATGAGATTAGGAGAAGATGGAGATATGTCATCATTCTAATTCTCATCATCTTATTCTTTGGGCTCATTCTTACCGTTGTCTTGTACTTTGCCACAAGAGCACCTTGATGTATACACTGACGTAACTGTGTCCCTTCCTTTTTATAATAAAAGATTTTCATGGATTCCCGAGCCACAAACTTTCCTGTAACAAGCACTTACATAATTTTGTACCTTGAAGGTCAATAAAAAGGCTATGGATTTTAACTAAAATCAAAACGTCATTTGGTGACAAACTCAAGATAAAACTTCCCCAAATCCTAAAAATTTATTGAATAGGATACTTTTCTTTTAGACATCTCAGTTTAGTGTTTGTAGTTTGAGCATAATCGCAATCACCTAGCCAAAGCACACTGTGTCATGCCACAAGAGTCAAATCAAACCTCAGGACACTAATATTAATGTCTCAGATCAGAAAACCAATGGGTAGATTGTTGTTGAAAGACTCCAGCTATTTACAGAAATGCTACCTTGCTGCTGTTAAGAAATGCCTCTTTTAACAATTAGAAATGGTTACAACTCCTTCAGAATAAGATTAGTCTTAGAATGAGTTGGCGAACAGTGAAACAGTCAAAATGTAGAAGTATTCGTCTAGTTACTGAAGCATAATATCTTGATTTGTGCAATTCATAATCATAGACATTAAACCAATGTTTGCATGAAAGAGATTGGCTGTTGCCAGCTTGGCGTTTATAGCCCCTTGTGGGAGTGTGCAGAGTTCCCTTGACGGGAAGATCATCTAAACAAACAAACAAACACAACGTCAACAGTGAAAAACTCATCTTCAGATTAAAAGCCTGTTTGATTGCCGAAATTGAAATGTAGTATTTCTGATAATGCTTACAGTCATAAAGAAGGAATGCAGTAATAAACAAGAGGTAAGGGTTGAACCTCTACTAACCTCTTGTGACCTTGGAAAATGTCGGGGATGTCTAAGGCTCAACCACGAGTTACCCCTTGCTTCATTCTGCATTCTTCCCTCATATACCTATTGAATCGCTGCAGTGTTATGAACAGTTAAATACCCAATCAGAGCACAACTTTGAACACAACGCATGGGAATCGCGTTTAGGATTAAACAAAATCCACTTCATTGCATTGGTTACCAGGGCCCAATTTCATAAAGCCTGTAAGCACATAAACTTACTAAGCAAAGGAAATCTTGCTTAGCAGAAACAGGGTACCAACTAAGATTCCATAATGTTAACATTATTACGACTGGATCCCCACACTTTTTTTGCTAATAAGTAGTATGTTCTGTTCAACAGCTTTTGGGCCCAACTTATTGGTTGATTTCATTCAATGCTTAGATGGTTCTCTAGCATAGAGCAAAGTCCCAGAGATGTGTGATATTGTTTCGACATAATTGCTCTTCAACCTTTTCAAAAGCATATATCTGTTGAATATTGTAATTTACCCTTTATATGCTATATACATGTACGTAAAATATTGCGTCGCTTAACAAAAGAGTGCTGTCTGCTGTCAGGTTTTTTACACTGTTGTTTCTTAACTTTTATATGAAATATAATCTGAGTAAAATGTTTTGTAAAACTTCAGAAAAAATACTTAGATGATTTTAGGTATCTAGATAATTAAATTCATTTTAAGATAGGCATTGTATTTCACGATGGTGGTTATTCCCATGGTTTTACTCTCTTGGCCTACAAATATAATTTAAAACTTCGAAATATTACACGATAATTGTTATGTCTGTATTTTTGCCAAGTATACTGTACTAAATGTGCAAAGAAAATCACACATTTGTTACCAGCGGCTGAAACAACTTAATGTTTATGTATAAAAAAAGAAATTGTTTACATTTATTATTTGTTTTGTAAATATAAATTATGGAAATGTGTTATGGATAGACTTAATGCTTGACATTAAGAGTGCCAAATAGCTTGGTGAGTTTGGGGCTATTTAAAAAAAAATAATGAAAAAGGTGAGAATGTACAAGGAAAACTTTTTGAAGTAACTACAAGTATTTTTCATTTGTAATTCAAGTGTACTTTTCCTCGAGAGACAAAGTACCAGAACAGTGTACAACAATGACAACAACAACAAACTAAAAAGGTTTTAATCTGAAAGTTCACTGATTATCAAGTTCCTACAAGTACCAGTACTAGTACCAATCCTCAAGAAAAATATCTGCGCCTGAACTAGGGTCAACCAAAATGAAATGAACGTATGAATAAAAAGATAATGTTTATTAACTGGAATATGTAGATACATGCAACATGTACTACAGTAGGTGTTTATAAATGTAAGTCAAAAATGGGCAGGGGAGGCCCCTCAGAAAGTTGTTAAAGATATTTTGTAATAATCTTGTGTGGCATTTAAGGTTTTTTTTATGTCTGTAAATTTATAATGAATTTTTAGTTTTCCAGGCAGCGATATCAAGAATACTAGAAGTAAATGTGTAATTAATGTTGTTTTTTATTAATCTCCTGGAAATATCAAACATATTCTTACATCATTGTTTAAGTTTTTTTTTATAGTATTGTACAATTTAATATTCTTATTGTTAGTGGTCTGTACACTGGATACTTATGAAATTTGTAAAGGAAATAAAAAATTATACATGACGACATTTTGTTGGACTCCTTGGTGAATTTAAAAACATTTAATCTACCGTAACAAACAAGGACCTTAAAAGCAATCAATAAAACTATCAAAATGAAACTAATCATAAGATAGAGGCATTTTCTATGTAAACTGTAGGAGCCAGTCCAAATCAGCTAATTTCAATTCATTTGATAGATAATCAGTAAGTCCATTACAAGTCTTAACCAAAGTCAGAGAATGAAACGGTGAGGTGCTATATTTTAAATACTCTGTTAAGGTTTGCAGTAATACTACACGCTATGAGTTCTGAGAAAAGCTAGCGGTTTGACAACTCGTCGTTTCAATCCGTACGCTCTGATCAGAACATACCGATCAAAACGCCAAGTTGTTATACGACAGCTTTTAGAACCACAGCTCATATCACACAGTGTTACCACAAACCTAGATTATTCTCCCACCATGCAAAGTTTCAAATCCTACTTGTTATTTTGTTATTAGTTAATATCACACACGCACAAGTGAAACATAGAAAAAATACAGCACTTCTGCATCCTATATCCAAAGAGGTCAAAGACCTCATTGGATATAGAACGCAGAAGCACTTCTGTATATTTTCTGTATTCCACGAGAGCACTTGTGATAACTAATTATCTTCAAGCAAACTTGATGCAAAGCTAAAAATAGCGCAATACGTGGAGTGAGAAAAGCACGTTATAGAACAGGGTTTGATTTAGTGCCATGCAATATAGTTATATCACACGCTCGCTGCTATGGATTGACCAATGAGAATTGAGGATTCAAGTTTCCTTGAAGATAAAACTACATGTACAATTTAATGGTAATGCAATGCATTATGAGAGGCATACCATCAAGGGTACAAGGTTAGTAGCAGGCCTGGAATTACATAGAGGCCATGACCTCTATCGCCCCGTACTTGGCCTTGGTGACCCTTCAAAAGTTTCCAATTAGCCTTTAAGATTGTCCAATTGAAGTTGCCCATTTGCAAAATGGAAATGGCCTTTCCCTCTCAATAATGAAATTCCAGGCCTGTTTGAGTTGTCATCTTGATGTTGTTAATCAAACTTATTTGATTACACCAAATTATCTGCCATAATCAAAATGGCGTAGTACTGAACCTAACATTTTCAACCCCATAAAAATAGTTATTTGAATACATAAAAAATTCATTTGGATTTGGTTCAAAAATTATATGTAATACTTACGATATCAATAGACGGATATATTATGCAGTCATACATGAACATGTACTGGATCTTCAACCCAGGTAATAATGCCTGGTTAGGACAGATCATAACATCATTAACCAATATCTAGCCATTAGCTACAAGAGTTTCTAGCCGTTAGCCACAGATACACTTGTAAGTTTTTTTTTATAGAATGGAAGACACTGCACTACATACACTACATGTAGGCGGCAGCAGACTAAACCAGGGCCTAATTTCATGGCTATGCTGGCCGTAAGCAAAGAATCAGCGCTCACGTCAAGCATATTTCACAAGTTAGCAGGGCATTTTTGCTTGTGTGCGTGCAAACTCCACGTAACTGTGCGTTCGTTGGCACTCTTTGCTCACACAGCAAGCGCAGAAATTCGGCGCTTGCACAATAAGCAGAGAATGGTGATTGTAAGCGAAGAATTCAGCAGTAAGCAAAACCATGAAATTGGGCCCTGGTAAACTCATTTTTGTTGGAAATGTGTGCATACTCTGACCTCTGTATCCAATATAGAAAAGCCTGACTTGTCTGCTGCCAGCTAGCATCCAAAAATCTCCCACTGTAAAAGCTAGCATGAACCAGACACACACAATAGTCGTTTGTCTGGGAACCTTTTTCAGATCAGCAAAAATGTCCAGTATTTTAGTCAATCAAGTGGGCCCCTGGATTCAAACAATAAGCCACTTCATCAACTCCCCAATCCCCATTCAGTCTTATTCCATATCTCCAAAGATTACAAAGTCAATTCGTACATCATCGTCTGTCACCGGTACACTGCCACATATCTGCTCTTTGAATGCCAATGCGATAGTTTTAGGCTTACCGATAGGATGCTGTGCACAACGCTCCTGGTACTTGTCATAATATCCTTTTCCTTTCCCGAGTCTGTCTCCGTTAAGAGTGAATCCGAGCCCTGGAACTATGATCAGATCAAGCCCGCCTGAGTCATTCAAAATAAAACGATACAAAAAGGGGAAAAAAACAATAGTGAATATTATTTAAGTTGATGGAATAATATAATCAAATTATTCATGCTGATGGAATGTTTTTCAAACCATTTCAATTATTAATTCTGGTTGTCAAGCCAAGGACTCTCAGAAAAGCGTACTAGCCAAAAACCCCATGGAGAGAAGACATGGAAGTTTCAGTTTTAGGCGTGGGAGGAAAACCCCAGAGAATTATTCCAGTGGGATTTGAACTGGGGTCCTAGGGGTGGAAGGTGAGGAAAGAAACCACTACGCCAAACTGACTGTCTGAGTTTTGGAGGTCCATTGATCAGGCTAACATAATCGCTAAACTTGAATCAGCATCCACTGAAGGGCTCAAGGCTTTGTCCTTCTACTTTTACTTACCCCTCGGCCTTTACCTTTTGAGCTACCACAGTGTTTCTTTGGGGTTTACTTTGGGATTAAACGTTTGGATTAAAGAAACTTGATCCAACCTGTAGACAGTGCATCTTCTCTGTCCTCTCCCTCTCCTGGTTGCTTAATCTTCCACTTAGTCAACGGCAACTTGTCATAATCCTCCATGGAGTGTAACTTCAGCATGTCCATCCTAGGCCCGATGTATTGAGGCACGAAACATTTCTTGTTGTTAGCAAACATATGTTCTAGGATACCCTCTGTGTTGACTTCATCAGAGGTGCTGAGGTAGACAGAGATCCGTTGGCTTTGTTGATACACTGGATGTGAAATAACCTATGGATAAAACATACATACTTACTGTCAACTTTAAAGACTAAGGAATATGCCCAAACTGACTTTAGAATACATTTTTCAGAAACTAATAATTACTAATAATGTAACTGCAGTCTTGAGGAGTAAAATGTGTGCATGTGGTTCTGAGCAGCTCAAAGTTCTTCTCATTAAGCATAAACTCAAAGACTTCATAATTTTGTTATGAAGACTTTTTGAGATTATCCTTTGAGAGAACTTAGAACTTAAAGTAACAGCACAGAAGTGCAAAAGGAAACGATTTACCAAGGAAACAAACTGATAAATTATGATCCCCAGACATTCATAAAGACACTGAAGAATGACCATGACTCAGGATCATTTTTTGTGCTCCGAATTGATGACAACCCGCCCCATTGAAGTTACAATGCTCATGATTTACTGTGCGCACTCACTGCAGTGCCTGTAACCAGTGTTTGTAAACAGACGTTGAATAACATCCACTACCCATAATGCATCAATGGCAAATCTGACACATGGCCACATGATCTCCCACTGCACTGCGACAATGGGTGTGGCACCCATCTATTCCGAGTGTTCAATCAAAGTCGATCGCGATAGACATGGTTTCTCTGAATGTGGACTAAAAAACCATCAATCTGGAGCTCAACAAATTATTGTGAGTACAATTAAATGCCCGATTACATTTCACCTTTGATGCTTTGACATACATGTATTAGGTAGCCAGTACTACTTTTTCAAGCGATGTTCTTAAAGCTTTTTTTTTAGGGGGGGGACGCCTTTTTCTTTGTCGTTCTGAAAATCATAACAAATTGCCAATTGCATCATCAGGGAAAGAGTTCAACTGGGGCACGACGACCACACTCTGCAGATTTGAAGGACTAGTGTTTAAGGTCAGGAGTGCAGCCAGTGCCCCAGCAGTTATTTACTGCCTGGGTCTAGACTCTAGCTCATGATTTGATCGATTACATTTGTAATGTATTATATAGCAAGTTCAAATCAATTTACTTCCAAGAACAGAGCATAATACATGTACAATGTTGTCAAAATCTTATCAGTCACTTTCAGTTGTAGTACTAGTAGTATTTACTTACTAATAATAATGGCGTTGTTCTTACTTTATACTAATGTTACGACGACAGCTACGGTAGGCTGAAAAGTTAAGCAGTGTTAAGTGGACTTGAGTCGACTCGAGTCGAAGTCGTCTGCAATTTACATGAACTAATAGTTTCATACAAATGAATATGGACTTCCTGAAATGCTAAAAACCAACACATTCTTAATAACCATTACCTTCTGCGTAATAAAATCTGACTGCCGCTTCTTCTCTTCATTTGACAAGGCAGCTAACCGTTGTTTAATTTCACGACGAAGCAGGCCTTTTGCTTCACGTATGGCGGTCGCCATCTTGGCTACTGAACTAAAATTACGAGGCGTCGTTGGTGGCGCTATGTAGCCTTCTAAAAATTCCTGGCGACAGAATTGAATCAGTTGGTCGGATGAGGGGAGGCGAGTTGAGAGATGAATTGCTCTGAGAGAAAAAAAAGCTGCATCAGATATTTCCAATGCAAATAACAAATAATACAAAATGTCCTTATAGCCTCTTGTCTGTAATTCAATTTATTTTAACTGTCAGCAATGGGCTTTATTATAGCGGTAAGTATTTCCATGACGACAGTAATTGCATTGGCGAGATTACCTGGTTCTTCTTAGACCTCAACGTGGAACGATTCTTCAGTCCCGATGTCAACCAAATGAGCCGTTCGATTCTGTGATCTATAAGCTAGAGACCTGAATACTTTTTGGAAACACGCACACACACGCACAAATTGACATAAATTCACAAAATTACATCTGATCAAATATTGGTGTCGGCTATTTTCTTCGAAGGGGGGGGGGTGCATCAACTCAGCCGCATCAGAATGGGGTGAACATCAAAACAATAGTATACAATGTAAGGTAAAAACGCTCCAAAATGTATACGCCCTAAAAGACCATTTGCATACCTGACCTGGGCCTAATAGCGCTGCTTAACGGTAAGCAAACTTTCGTGCTAACTGTAACAGAAACGTATTTCACAGGTTAGCAAGAACATTTGGCAGCTATCTTGCGCGTTCACCATGGATTTGCATTCATGTCATTCATTTTCATACAGTAAGCACCGGAAGGTTAGCATGCCTTTTTGTGTGCTTACGGTTAGCAGCGCTATGAAATGGAAATCGCACAGTAAGCCCAAAAATCGGCTGCTAGGCAGCTCTATGAAATTGGGCCCTGTACAATAAGACGACACACCCATCTGGCCTGGAATTTGCATTTAGCTTTAGTCATGAGTAGAACAACAATCATAATCCCAAACCATAACAAATATTAAAACCCACGCCCAACAAAGACATTACTCTTTAAAAAATAATAAAAAAATATGTATGTATTGGTGATGACAGAAATTAATTTCAATGACATTTGTCAGAGAATGGTGACATCTTTCACACGGTATTGATTTGGTGGGCGTTTGGCCTCGCCTCTCCCCACTAATCGAGCCAGCTGTTCCAGCACAGCATCATCCCAATTAAATCTCGAACAATTTTTTAATCAACACATTGTTATTGTTCAGATTGTATTGTTAAATTCGTATTGTTTGGAGTTGCAATAACAAATCTGCCCTCACTTACGGAATCGATGAGTCCAAGTTATTTGCATAATCCCGCCCATGCCAAGTTTTGATGGGATGGGATAAACCCCGGTTATCATTCAAATCAAACTGGGCTGGTTTTTAAATAAACCATAACTGAGTGGGATTAACCACAGTTCAACTTTATAATTTGAAGGCGTTCAAGGCGTTCTTCAAACAAGCTTATTATTAACGACACTCTCTTCCCGTGTGGTTCCCTGCCTCTGCACTGCAACACAGTAGCCGAATCTCACCAGCTCGAGCGATGCTCAGCCTGGCAGTTGAGGCAACTGCCTACAACTTCCGGCACCTTACCTGCATAATTAGACCAACCTTTCTCTGCAAACCCCCCCCCCCCCAAAACCAACATCTTTCCAGAACTTGTTTCATCCCAAAAGAGATCAAGTTCAAATCTCTGTTCTCTTTTAATAAGAATAATGGCCAACGGCATTCAAATGTATTGCTTATCTATTTTTCACAAAACTTGGAATAAATCAATCAAAACAAATAAAGCAAAATTAATAAATAAACATATTTGATAATGAATTGAGGATAATTCAAAGAGGATCACCATCTTGGTATTAACACAGAGTAACCTCTATTTTGATACCTGAATCTCTTCAAAATGGGAGGGGGACAACAACAACAACAACAACAACAACAACAACAACAACAGCATATAATTATTAATATACACACTTACTCTTAAATATTTACAGTATCAAATTACAACGAGGTAAACGACTTAGGGCGTACACGGAAAAAGTCTCTGTGGTTAAAAGAATCTGAATCGAGCCCGTAATATTTTCCGTTAGTAAAAACTGAACTGAAGAACTGGATAAAACCTGTTACATCATTTAACAATTTTGAAACTGTACCGTTCGCGTTTTACAAACTGAAGGTCAAGATGAAATCTGTTACATTCACATTATTACGAACTGAACGTGCACCACCGCGATAATTTGAAGGACTTTAAATCCAATAGAACCATCGTGGATGAAACCGTTCAATAAATTCACGCTTACTGGACACTGTGCATTTTATTGCTTCAGACACACCCAACGGTATTTTGTTCTCATCACTTCAATACGTACACGTACATTTGCGGTCGTATCACTTTGGTGTCTACACAATTCCTAACAATATTTTGGTGGACTCTGAATTCGAACATTGGAAGGAAATATGAATTTCAAAGTAGAGATATCGAATTTGTTGGTGACGATACTACTGATTTGCTTGATGTTCTCACCGTGTAATGGGCGGTCTACTGGAGCACCGAATGAAGCCTGTACATCCCTTCGACCACAACATGGTTCTACCCAACCCATGGCTACGACAAACCCATACTTACTTCAAGTGTTTGGGGGGCCTCAGGTCGTGCCCGGAGGCACCGTATCAGGTAAGGTCAATTAAATCAGAAACGGCTGAACTTTGCCGCATTGTTTCACTAGTTCAGAAACATGTCAACATTATACAGTTATATACCATTTACAAGAAACTTCGTATAGCTTATTATAAATTGCTGAAAATGCATCTCTCAATTTTTCGCAGAAAGACTTTAAACAAATTTATGATGGATGATTATGTTTGTTTTTGTTTTTGTTGTTGTTGTTTTTTTAAAGGGGGGTTCAAGTATTGTAAACCACAAAATTCGCTTATGCTATCGCACAATTATGGTGTTCTAAAGACGACAAAAATGTGCGTCATGTCGTGCCGTTGCGTCGCCTGTGCCGTCGCCCGTCGTGTCGCCTGTTTTTCAATAATCATAGTGGTTTTGGCTTTCGTCGTGTCGTGCCGTTTGCGCCCCCCGTCGCGTCGCCCGTCGCGTCGCCCATTTTCTAATCGGTTGTAAAGCTTGTTTCTCACAGCTTTGTGACAACATTTTATAAGCTTTTTGAACACCTTGAGTCAGGCCCGCGATACGGTGTATGGTCCGGGCCCGCTTAAGTTCTTAAGATGCTCTTTCGTACAATCAGAGACACAATTTGGCACATAAATCTCTCCTTTTTTTTTTTGGGGGGGCAGGAATGTTATTAGTGTAATTTGCAAAATGACGAGGCGATGTTGGGTGAAAAGATATTTAATTTTTCGAGACTATTGCAGTAAATTACTAGATCGTGGCTCAAATTCAAAAATGTTTCCAATGCATAGTTGTTTACGTACATTTATCGTCCTCTCGTTAATATTGTCACTGAATAACGGAATATGTCAGGTTTAAGAGTGATAAGACCCAAGGGAGCAATAAGTGCCTCTCGTTTATTTTTTATAAGGATGAACACAATAGTTTTTGAAGGCTTATCCCTGGCATCAAATGCTCACTGATCAATTGCTTATGGTCATACGTTTTTGACATTACCATGATGATGAACGAAAAATTACATTAAAGCTAAATAATTTCATCCTTGTTAACATTTTACCAGTCAGGGGGAAACTAATAATTAATAATGATTACCATTAACTTGAACAAAGCCTACCGATGGCTATTTAGTTTTATTTTGATGTCACGTTTTTTTCTAAAAGCACAAGCTGGTGAGAGTTTTCCACCGCATGTTACAGTGTATCGCTTTGGGCGACTGGGCTATCTAGTGGCTAAAAGGTAGCCACTGGACCGCCCAGCCGCTCAAAGCGATAGGATGTTGAGCAGGGTTTCTTCATGTTTATAAGTTTTTCTGATTTTATTTTAATTTTACTTATTAAATTGTTAGTTTAAAATGTAGCCATTCCACCAAAATGTTTTTGATGTGGAAACAAGTGATTTAAAAAATAAAAAAAAATCACCTAAAATTGCACCCACGTTAATCTCCCATTAGCTGATGGCTCCGAGGTGCCCGGAAGCTCAATAGTGACCTTTTCGTCGCCAGACTTGCACGGTCTTTTGAACGTGACCACAGGGTACCCAGTCTACCTATTTATTACTCCATTATGGTCCAAAAACCTTCGTGGTCTGGATATTTTTGACCCCCATTCCTATCGCTCGAGTTTGCTGAAAAGATGTTTAGTTGTCGAGACTCGTGCAGTAAATTACTAAAATTGTGGTTCAAATTTTAAAATATTTCCATGGCTAGTTCTTTACGTACAATTATCGTCTCTTAATATTGCCATTGAATACTGTCAGGTTCAGAAATGATAAGTGCGAAGGGAACAATAAGTGCCTCTCGTTAACGGCTACCTGTAGTTTTTATTGCGATTTCGTTTATAAGCATGAACGAAATATTTGTAAAGGCTTTTATATATCATTATTAATTTCCCCATTTCTCAGTTGACTTGTTGTAAAATGATAATAACGATGCAATTATTTAGCTTGAATGTCAACTTCTTTCATCATCATGACAATGTCATAAAAATTACGACATGACTTAATCAGTGAGCATTTGAGGCCAGGTAAAAGCGTTCGAAAACTATTGTGATATTTGTCGGGTTAAATTCCGATGTTGCTTTATTTCTGCAATAATTCGTTTATTTCTGAGTTGTTCGATTATGACAGCGTTGTTCGTTTAATTCTGACTTGCTTGTTTATTTCGAAACTGTGTTGTATATATGGCGCGTGCAGTGTGTTCCTCGCTCATGGTGTTTCCCATTTTAAAAATCTGCATTGTAAAAGCACGTAATAAGCTTTTTATTAACATTTTTTAATAGTTTCTGTACGCAGTATGACTATTTTTGTTTGTGAAATATGTGTTTATTTTTGAGTTACTTCAAAACAATGTGCATCTAAATTTATTTACTCTTTACAATGGGAATTTGTTGAATTATTTACATCCTTTTTTCGGCTTGTATTTATTTGTATTTTATGTAGGCCTCAACTTTGAAAACATGTGGTTTTTTGTATCTATTAAAGTATTTCTTGAGTGCATTCCGGTTCTATTATTTTTTCTTTTCTTGTCCTTCAAAAATCTCTCTTTATGGTGACATTTAGGACATATCAAAAACCATAAAACTATTCTTTGTTATTAGCTTGTCCTAAAAAAAACCCACACATTTAGGCGCATTCACTATGATCTCTTTAATGCTATTTTTTACTAAAATTATTTTGTAGGTTTTTAGAAGAGTGAAACCATAGGCCTACATGTAGCTGTGTGCAAGCAAGTTATGAGAAGAGATCATAGTGTTACCAAGAAAACAGGTTTTGATAGGGTCTGAATGCGCCTAAATGTGTTTTTTTAGGACAAGCAAAGAGAAATTAACAGTTTGATGGTATTTGATATGTCCTAAATGCACCATAAAGAGAGGTTTTTGAAGGACAAGCAAAGTAAGAATAACAGGACCGGAATGCACTCAAGGTGTTCAAAAAGCTCATTTTGTCAGTTGCAAAGCTTCTCGCTGTGTCGAGTGAGAAACAAGTTTTGAAACTGATTATAAAATGGGCGACGCGATGGCACGACGCTACGGGCGACGGCACGACGGACGACGCGACGGACGACGGCGGACGCGACGGACGAAGGCGGACGCGATGGACGACGCGACGGGCGGCACGGCGCGACGGACGACGCGACGGGCGACGGCACAGGCGACGAAACGGCACGACGCGACGCACATTTGTCGTCTTTAGAACACCATACACAATGCAGGAATTATTTTCAAACTTTCAAACTCTCAAACGTTTCAAATTATTTAGTGCATGTTACTGAAAGGTGGGTGGCCACTGACGTCATGTGCAATCCATCTTTTGTTTTCCATTCAGTGTCTCGAATGAAAGTTGACAACTTTCTCAACTTCCCGGACTAACAAAATACAGCTATGTACTAATACTTTATTCATTTTATAACCCTCAGCAAATAATCAGGCAATGCATCTTTAACAGGAAAAAAAGTCTCACCAATCACAAAATGTTTTAAAACTTTTAGTAGTTGCATGAAATGTGAAAGGGCGTGACATCATTTGGTATTCCAGAAATCACAACAATCTCCCTTTGGGAAAGAATTTCGAATAGCGTGAAGCTATTTTTTCCATTAGTACATTTTCATTTAATTTTCATTTTCAAAGAACACTATTTACATACGCCAATTGGGGTTTTTGTGTTTTTTGTTTTTATATGCAGGTGTTTTTGTTGTGTGTGTGAGTTTGTTTTCACATTCAAACCGGGGACCTATAACAAAAGAGGACAATAGGGTCCCCGGTTGGGTAAAGGTCCCCAGTTGGAAATTGTGTACAAAACCAATGGGAGCTGTTGCCAAAAAGTTAGAGTCCAAACAAAAGAGGGACAATAGGAGGTCCCCGATTGGAGGTGTTTACACACTTGTGTGTGTGTGTGTGTGTGTGTGTGTTTTTTTTTTAAAGAGCCAAGCTCGTTACCTGTCACTGTCAGGCATCTACTTTAGTTTACCGACTGAATCAAAATAGGCTCTTAAATCAGATTTAGTTTTGCTTTTTAGTGTGCTTATTGAAAAATAGAGGAAAGCAATTGATACTTTCATAATTTACAATGCCACATAATATCAAAAGAAAACACGGGATTATATCGAAGGAAAAAAAACCCAAAACAAATGGAGGTTAATTATAATTAATGTTTGCTCCATTTCCAATGGGTAATAGGAGTAGCTTTAACATTCGCAAACATTTCCCGCATCTATACGACCTTCAAATCTCTTGTCAAAAAATAACTGGAATCCCTTTGTTTGAATTACAATCTGTTGGCATTGACAATGTTGACAAAGCCTAGATAGACAAGCAACAAAAGCAGTTGAATTAATATTAATAACGTGCTTCGTAATAATGAGAAACTATTGATTATAGATTTTCAATGATGTGTAGAATTTTTACATGGTGCAGGGTCGCACACTGTTATTGAGAAATACTTATTTAATATCCAAATTATTGGATGACAACAATAACAACAATTGAAATGAGGGAGGGCCTCAAGAGTAGTAGGTAAACTGGGGCGTGCCCTCCCCTCTAAAATATTACCGTAGTTTCATCGCTGAGGCCAACATGTTACTCCCTGTTGCGGTGTGGGCACTGACAAATCGTCAAGATTCAAAATAAAAATTAAATACAAATGTTGTTTTCAACATTGAAGCCCTTTTGCCTGTCTAATAAATCCGGGGACTTAAAAACCTCTAATGGAAAGTTATTGACCAAAGAATGTACATAATTACATTTTTGTAATTTTCTCCTGAAAATTTGAATGCAAGAACCTCGTAGGTCATTGGGTTATAAATACCTATAATTCTCCTGTGAATAGTGCGGTTGCGCACGGCCAAAACACGAATCATCTTAGTACATAATTATTGACAATGGATAAATTTAATTTGTCCGTATTCAAATAACTATTTTCCAATTCAAAGTGACCCTGAGGGCGTCTGGATCACAAGTTTTCAAAGGCTTTATTCTTCAAGCCCGTCGTGTTGGTCAAACTGCGCCGTACGGAACGTGGGTTGGCCTACCGGCGGATACAAGAGTTATGACTTGTCAGGTGGCTGGAGATACGGCAACCCATTCAAACACAGTGTCTAAGACATCGCTAACATTTACATGGCAGGCTCCAAACACAAACACGGGAACATTGGAATTTTAGTAAGTATGACAGTATTTGTAATTAGCTGTAGGGCGCAAGCTTATCACAGGTTTACTTAACCAAGGAATATCTCGGTCAGCAAAAACGAGTTACTTTTCAAAAGTATTTTACAATTTCGTAACTGTTAGCCCACCCCACAGTTTTCTGCTAAACAACTTTGTGAAAGTTGTTTCTATTCTTTGTAAAGACTATTGCAATGAATTAACGAAATGCTTCCCTATTCAGGCCCGCTCCTTGTAAAACATCACTTCTTTCAGATAGCATCGTTTGCCCCGATAGAGCTTTTTAAAAATAAACTACGCCCTCTCCTCGTTAGAAAAAAGTTTACATCAATAATTTTGAAAATTCAATTGGTTGGTTCAAAACTTTGTGAAAAAACAATTTCTGTGGCATTTCATTAGTCCACGTTTTGTCATTTTTAAAAAATATTTTGTATTCCCTCCAACTTACCTAGAATCTCTTCATCCTATTAAAAAAAACCTTGATCTGCTTCTGTCTACTTTAGCGCGACGGTAGTCCAGTCTTATTCCAGTTTCTGGGGGCCATTTAGATCGGCACAACTAACAGGTAAAGTAAAACTCATTAAATTTTCATTAAAATTACTTTTTCGAGCGACCTATAGACCTTTCCATTGTTGATAAACAAACAGTGCTGGTTGGCATGGACCGCCGAATGTTAGTAAAACATTCAATAGTGATAACAGATGTTTTAACCAAATTCAACATTTCGGTAAACTTCTAATTATATAAAATACCTCCCATGATCGGTTGCTTTGTTTCCAATAAATTCAACACTAATTTTGAATATTTGTGTAACATTGTTACAAACTGTAGTTATCTGTTTTTGTTTTGCATTTATGGATTCCATAGTTTTCCAACCTGGGTTGGCAAAAACTTGGGCTGTGACGTTGCAAAAGAAAGGTCTATTGAGGGAGCTATATTTTGTAAGGGCGCCCTCCATAGTTAGAAAAACAAACAGTTGTCGTAAAGCATGTGCTCGCTCAGTATGAAAAACGGGTGAGATTTCTTAGTTTGATTGGAGAAAAAGTACAACTTTCTCTACGATCTTTTCACAATTTCCTGAAAGAATGTTTTTTCGGTGTTTTCATGCATGTATTTTTTTGTCTTATTCATTGTATTGATCATCATTGTTAATTAGAAATTACTAACATTTTTAAAGTAAACAAATCAAAATGGTACTGTTTACATTCGTTTACGTTTCCAGTTGGTCAGATTTATTCTATTATTGACAATCTGAGATTGCCAATAATGGAGTATCATGATCACTCGTCCCGGAACATGTCGTAATTGTTTATTTTCTCCCTGAAAATTAAACCCAAACTTACAAGAAGTAATGAAAAACAGTCTCTGCTCGCTCCAATTGCACACAGTTTACAATGTATATGTTCCGCCCCAACTTGATAATCGTCCCAACTATAGTTGGGACTGGTCCCAACTTGAGTGTTAAAGTTGGGGCGTCCCAACTATAGTTGGGATCGCTGTGAACACAAAGCACCCTACGAATAAACTTAAGACATAATAGTAAGTACATGCATGGAGGTAGAATCTAATTCTACCTCCATGGTACATGTATCATCATATGAAGTTTTAAAGACTACTCTCCCTTGAGAATATTTGAGATTAAATAGGGGAAACTAAAAGCGTCACCCGGCGGCACCGTGAGCATGATGCTGCTGTCCGCTGTCACTCCTCTGAAAACAATATTTATACTGAGTTAGCGGTCCATTGTGAGCGATATACTATCATTCCAA
This sequence comes from Pisaster brevispinus, assembly GCA_023634235.1. Lineage (NCBI taxonomy): Eukaryota > Metazoa > Echinodermata > Asteroidea > Forcipulatida > Asteriidae > Pisaster > Pisaster brevispinus. Next base: position 12,402,670 of record JAMKCF010000011.1, on the reverse strand, counting down.
ACCAGTTTTGCCATGAGTTTGTACAGAGCCGAGACCCGGGTTTGAAATAAAGAATCTTGTTAATTAACGCCGATCGCATCAGGACCCATGATCGATCACGGTGTCCTGTTGAAGTCTATGGGCGATCCCAACTATAGTTGGGACGTCCCAACTTTAACACTCAAGTTGGGACCAGTCCCAACTATAGTTGGGACAATTGTCAAGTTGGGACGGAACATATATATTTATTAGACCTAGACCTAGTAACTGGGGCGCTGTACTCCATTTTTCCCCGAAATTTTGACATCTGCAGTCGTACTAGCTACGACTGCAAATGTCAAAGTTTTGAAGAAAAAAAACCAGAGTACAGCGCCTCAGTTACTGGGTCTACTAGCTAGAGGTCTAATAATAATTATTTAGGGCTATAGGCCTAATAATAATAGTTAAGTTTGCAGTAAGACCCAAGGCAGTGTAACAGTTTACAAGGTGTAGAACAATCTGCAGCCAACCATACTAGAAAACACAGGGGCGATTGCCTTCTCGTTACGATAAGTGTACTGGATTCTTTTATGTGCGTTATACACAACACACAGGACCTACAGCTTTACCTCCCATCCGAAGGACGCAGCAATAATAGTTAAATGCCTTGCTTAAGGATACAAGTGTCATGACGGGGACCCGAACCTACACTCTGCTGGTCAGACACACCAGAGCTTGAGACCAGTATGCTTGGCCACTTGATCACAACATGCCATTTCCCTTGTAAAATCTTTTTTGAGTATTTTGCAGAATAGCCCAAAATATAATCGTTAAGATATCACATCTATTTATTACCAAGTTGCATAGTTGGTACAGTTGGGCCTATAGGTCAATATTTCTTGAACTCTTTTTTTTTTTCAGTATCGGGTTCTTCATCTGGTGGAAATGCATGCTCAACAAACCCATGTCAGAATAATGGAGTTTGCAACCCGCTGGGAACAAGTGGGTTTCAATGTACTTGTCAACAAGGCTTCACTGGAAATTTATGCTCAAACCCAACAAGTAAGATTGGACAACTCGTTCACCTACTGGAACTATGACTTGAGATTATTTACTTGAGCCTAGATGTAGCACACAAAAAGTGTCGTTTGTTTGGTGTGCAAAGTTGCTTTTGGGTTATGATGAGAAGAACAAAAAGCAGATATTAAAATCATTTTACTTGCAGATTCAAAGTGAGTTCAGTGAGCTTGGAAGAAAATCCAATATGCAATCCATGTACAGTTCCCTTAGAATGTACACCAACTTTGGCTATCAAACTCTTGTTGCACTTCAACAGAATTATCTGCAGTAACTCAAGTTGTAGAGGCAACGTTACCACTAACTCCACACCTCGTGACAAAGTTTGGGTCTCATCAAAAATGGAGCAATAAAGCACTTAATCCTACAAGCGTTTGAATGATGCTTCTCATTCACAGACCTAGTTATTACCAAAAAGAACCTGGCCAAATTACTCCGAAAGGGAAGAAACATCATTCTCGTTTCTGTATCCTTGTCATCCCTCACTTTGCCTTAAACAAATTATACTTCATTTTTCAAAAAGTGTTGGGTAGCATTTTTCAAGAAGAAGAAAACAAAACTTACTTTCAAATGACCATCAGATAATTCTTGATCATTTTTTTTGTTTGATAACAGGTAGCTCGGTGTGTTCTCCCAATCCATGTCGGAATGGTGGCTCTTGCGTGGTTACCAGTGCAAGCTCATACAGATGTAACTGTTTAACTGGTACATCAGGGAACATATGCCAGACTGTAACACAAGGTATAACAAAAAGTTCTTTCAAACATTTTACATTAATTGCATTTGCTATAAAGGTTGGTAGAGCTTACAAAATAGTTGCAACTTTTTTGTTGTAGGAAGTGCATGTTCATCCAGTCTTTGTTTAAACAGTGGTCAGTGTCCTGTGACTGGCTCGACATAGATGTACCAGTCACTCAGACTGTTCTACAGTGTCAACCTACTACAGTTACATGCACACCTATTTTTACTCCAATTTTGGTGAATGTTTATTTGCTTGGTATTTTTTGATTTATTTTTGTTTCTTCTGTCATGTCTGTTTCAATGTTTTTGTTGTAGGAAATGCATGTTCATCCAATCCTTGTTTGAACAGTGGTCAGTGTTCTATATCCGGCTCAACATACACATGTACATGTCAGTCGGGTTATACTGGTCTTCAGTGTCAATTTTTAACAGGTATTTTTTCTTCTTCAATCTTTTAAAACTATCTTTCCAAATCCCTCCCCACATTTTGTCCCAAAATACCAAGTTATAAGAATCTACACATTTTAAGAATTGATTGTCACCCTATTTGTAGTGACCTGGCTAAACTTCATCTGCAGGGATCAGTCAATGTTTCAGTAAGATTTGTGTAAAGGCACCACAGTGCAACTTTGTTTTCCCCAAGCCATGTCAGAATAGTGGCACTTGTGTGGTTACCAGTCCAAGCTCACACAGATGTAACTGTTTAACTAGTACATCTCAGTTTCACAAAGCACCAACGTTCATCTTAAGATGAGTAGTCAACGTTACCATAGTGATTTGTATTGTGACATCACACTTTGCTTAGCATTCAAGATCAATCTAAGCTCTTTGTGAAATGGAGCCCAAGGAGGACATGTCAAACCAAAACACAAGGTAGCGTACGTGCAAAAATACCAGAGATAACAGACGCTACCATCTCAATCCTGAGCCTGTTTTACACACTCTTTGTATCGTCTTTGATAAACATCAGTCCAGGAAAACCTTGTGTGATAAAAGTTCCAACAAATAAGTGGGATAGTATAAGATTTATTTTAAATCCAGTAAATATCTTATGTTCTTTTAGGCAATGCATGTTCCTCCAGTCCTTGTTTTAATGGCGGGCAATGTTCAATTGCTGGAGGAGGATCATCGTTTGTGTGTGCCTGCCAGGCAGGGTACAGTGGTTTACAATGTCAAACAAGAAGTGAGTACCGGTTAACAAAGTGGATCATTTTTATATCAGCTCTACCTTTTTAAAAAAACTTCAACTTGTACCTCATCTCAGATTCTGCTATTAAATGTAAAGCCTGCCTTTGTAGGTTGCAGTAACTATTACCAAAGCTTGGAGACATAGTGTTTGTGATAATTCTTGTGTTGTTTGGATAGATTTTTTGTTTAGTTGAAGCGTACTTAAACTGTCCTCATCATGAAAAATATGCCTCTCTGAAATGCTGTCATCATTGCCAAACGCTTTCACGTCCAAGCTTTTATTCTGCCATCCAGATTGCACTACAAAACATAGACTATTCTCTTGCTGAACTTTTTACTAGTTTCACTTCAAAGCGATAACTCTTAAAGAAAATTAAAAGACTAGAAAAGAGAAGTAAAATAAAAAGAAACATTTAAATGAAAGGATTGTGTTTTGGGTGAGTTGATGAGTATGAAGAATGTAAGTAGTGATTTTTGTGAATGATAGGATAGCATTTTTTATATATCACCGAGAGTTTACACCTCATAAACACTGATAGTGTAGTTTGTGTGGGGACCAGAATCACCCTCACCCCACATTTCTTTTGTCATTTTGTTTGGATGGCACAAAAGTGTTCCTGCATGTTTGTCATTCATCTCACTCCTCTGCTATTAACCACTCACTACCATCACATCATCATGCGCATTTTTGTTCTCATATCTTCGTGTCCAGGCAAAAGAAGTTGTGTCTCCTAATATAGCAGTTACATTTCACGCGAGTTTGAAATTGTCAGAATGCCGTATCTCACTTAAAATAGCCTGGATTTACACACAAAACAAGTGCGCGCTGAGATATGAAATTTTGGAACAAGCATTTTCGTGCGAGATACAACACTTTTGCAAAATCGAGATACAAGGTTTTTGCAACCATGCAACGATATGTTCACTCTTCATTTCTTGTCGTGCCTCTCCTATCTTTTGGTTCTATTGGACATCTTCTATTAGTTGGTATTGAAAAAAGAAAGGATGATACTACTAGTGGTAGACCCGTGTAGAGGTACAAAATGTACATAAAACAAGCTTAACTTTCAAAGGTTGTACTGAAATCATTCAAGGTTAACTTTTTCCTGTGCTTAACTACGGTCCTTGGTGAATAAAATATGTTGGAATAATTCCAGTTTTAGTTGCACAACCAGTAATACCCCCAAAAAGCTGCGTAATTATAGATATATTTTCCGCAAATTTGATTGTGAAATTCCTCAAGTAATACTGGTATAATTTCCTGCTGTCCTAGTAAGCCAGTTGTGTAGCCCCAATCCATGTCAGAATACTGGTACGTGTGTAGTCAAAGGCAACTCCTTCCGATGTTACTGCAAGCCTGGTACAGAAGGAAACAGATGCCAGACTGTCATACAAGGTACATGACTTACAGGCTCTAGTACACTTATACCTTAACAACTTGGTACAGCATTGGTCTGAATGAAGGAACTGCATTATTTCTACACTCTTAACTCTAAAGCCATTCTCAGGTTGACCTTGCGATGACACAAGACAGTCGGCGACTGTCTTTTCAGGAGGATGCTGTGCCTGAGCTAAGAAGATCAGGAAAAGTTCAATCACCAAATATTTGTGACCTGAGAATAATCACGATGGTGTTAAGATGATTGGCATCAGTCGCCATTTTGAAAAAACTCAAGAGTCACAAGAGTAGTAAAATTCCAATTACTTGACATGTGCCCAACAGGCGAGAATCACTCGCAGTCGCCCTGCATGCCTACAAAATGCTGCTAGTCAATCAACTTGCAGAAAAGTAAGCAACAAAATGGCGGATGCTGAATGGACTAGCAAATCAGATTACAAATGACATTTGTTTCAATTAACAATCCTTTAAAAAGAAAAATTCCAGTTAAATACACTTGTGGTGAAAACTTTTCTTCAAAATGTATGCAGCCATATTGAAAAAACATATGACCCCACTTGTGTCTATGTCATGGATTCATTGTCGCTGATCGATCGTGGGTGACATGAGGGTGGTTTTGTTGGGGTGACGCGTGTTCCTAGACATTAACACAATTTCTCAGTTAAAGTGAACTGAGTGTCTATTTTCTGCTTGATGCCGATGGTTCCATCACAGAGCAAGTAAATCAAAGGTCAACCTGAGAACAGCTTAAGAATCTACTCATAGTTACACGCACACACTCATGCTGTGAAAGTTTCACAGTGTATACAGAAAGTTTTTACTTTATATTCTTTTACTTGTTACACTCAAAAAATCTATCTCCAATCTCTTTGGTTTGATTAAACCTGGAATTCCATTCAGTATGAGAAACTTTTTCTTCATCTAAGATCTGAATCTTGGCAGTAATCAGTCTTGATCATGATTGATAGGAAATCTTAAACTCCTCAATTTCAACCTTTAACCCTTGCCTTACTTCAATAAGAAACTCTAGAAGGCAAAAGACAACCTGGTTTATTGTTCATTGTACGCATGCTCATCTTTTTTGAACAGAGAAATTAACCTATAGAGCCTGCTGCCGCCTATCATTCAGAGTCCCCCAATTTATTTTGTTATTTTAACAAAATCATAAAATCATCCTTATCATTTTGTACAATGCATGATTATCACTGGCTGAGAAGTTTGCAAACAGTGTAAAGAAGTTTGTCAAATCTGCCACTAAGACTTTACCAGGTTTCAACAAATGCAGCATCCTTTCCAAGCTGCTAATTCTTTTATTTTATGGGGCATGTATTTTAAATAATTCATACTTTCTTCAGAAATATTCAAAAGGTTTTTGATTAGTGTTCGTGTTAAATTTCACAAAGTTATGCAAGTTTATAAAAAAAACCTTATCATCAAGTGCTATGCAATATTCTGAAAGGTACAGTTTTAAAAGTGTGATGCTTACAAAATGTAAGCAGTTTAAACAGATACAAGATATAAGATAAATGCACTTAAAAGATAAAGATTGACTTTGCTGGAAGTTAGTCTTCCAGAAAAAGAGAAAATCTTTGAAACGGAGAGGCATTAAAATGACAAGAATGAATCATGCATGTTTGTGTCTTTTATTTGTTTTAGTTGATGAATATATCTTGATAGATTTTAGTGACTTTCAGTTGATGTTTTGTGAGTGTAGTATTGACTTTTTCTTGTGGTAGGTAGTCCATGTGCCTGTAATCCTTGTGATAATGGTGGCTTGTGTGCACCTAGTGGAACATCGTTTCTCTGTACATGCATGCCAGGGTTCACCGGCTTACAATGTCAAACATCAAGTGAGTTTCAGTCATTTTGGGCACAGTTACGATTGAGGGTGCGCTCCACTCAAGTGAACCTGCATAACGTAAATACAGGTGTTCATACAAATAAAGCCAGCAAAATGAAACCTGAACACTATTGGGAGGCCGTCCAATCTGGACGTGCACATCCTCCTCCCACACACAAACACAAAAAAACTAAATAATGCACAAATTAATTTTAAACAAGCCAAACACTATATACCCCTTCGACTATGCCGGCGGGGCATAACAAAGGTTTTTAAACTCTATCACTGCTGGCAGCAATTACAAATTAAGGGCTGCATTGGGAGATGGTAAAAGTGAAATTTCATTATTAGAAATGTTTATGCCAACATTTTCTCTGCTGTTGACTGCTATGCAAATCCATTGTAAGTGGAAACCACCCCAGACTTGCCTTGTTGGTAAATATCCAACGTTGTTTATGAGGAAGGTACAATATTAGTTTAGGGAAATCAATGTTATCATTCAAGTTCTTCGATACCTGAAATATCTTGCAATTTTAAACTCAAATGTGTGTCACCAATGCTGTACCATGACTTGAAATGCCTGTAAATGGTTCCATGTGAGGCGTATGAAGAAAGTCCAACCTGTGAAATGTTGAGCTTGTTTTGTTTTAATTCTTCGTGAAAAACACCTTTAAAACCCTAAAGAAATTCCTGTCTCCTAAGATGAGATTGTTTCTACAAACTTAAAAATTGCGGTATTTGGCTGAAATAAAACCTCAGAAAAATTTGTAATGAACATATTTTACCAGCCCCTGTCCTCCCACCCCCCACCCCCGCCATGGTAGACAATCAGTCTCCACTGCACTGCCACTGCAACTGAGACTGACATTCTACTAGTACCACCACCCCCCCCCCCCCCCCACGACCCCACACCACAATTCATAGCTTGTATCACGGTACTATCAATGATTTTTACCCATTAGATATCAGCACAAATATTGATGGCAGTGATGGAAGATGAGAAAATAAAATATTAGAAGTGTATAAAGTCCACTTACAGGTTTAACAATTAACCTTTTTGCAGTTGTTTCCCTCCAAAATGTAGGCCTACAGAAGTATTGTATCAAAAGCCTTGTGCAAACTTTACACAAAGCTTTCAACGAAGTAGAAATTTAAATTTTATTATTTCACAGTTGAGCTTTGCATTCAGCAAATGTTCAGCAAATGCTTTCAGCAATTGTGACATTGCATTTCGAAATAAGTATCTGAATGAATGGAAGATATCTGTGGTTTTCAGGAAACTGTAAAACTGACATTTTTTCCAACTTTTTTTTTCACTAAGTCTGGGTTTTAAAAACAACATTATGTATGGGGTAATGGTTTGGTGTTGATGGAGATTGATGATGATAATCTGTATTTGCTTGTGTGATAATGTTGATCAATGTGTGTGATCTGATGACAATTGCGATTTTGACAAATAAATCTGAAACCCCCAAATATAAAGACTATAATTTATCTTTAAGAATCTGATTTTACATTCCAGGTCCAAGCTCAGTGTGTTCTCCCAATCCATGTCTGAATGGTGGCTCTTGTGTGGTTACCGGTGCAAGCTCGTACAGATGTAACTGTTTAACTGGTACATCAGGGAACATATGTCAGACTATAACACCAGGTACTAGACCAAGGCATCTTCATTTTACTTTCATCAGTAAGAACATGTAGTTGTGAGATGCAGGGGTGATGTTGGAGAGAGATTTGTCTTTTTACCCTCTGATTCACAATTAAGGTTAATTTGTGATAAGCAAAACATTTAATAACTGATCTTTACCATTGTTCAGTTCACTTACAATAAGTGGTAATTTTTCATGTTAGTTTGTCTGTCATTGATCTTATTATTTTTAAACATTTATTCCAGTGTTTGTTTGCTTTTTATGTAGTTTATTTTACTGTTTCTCAGATGTAAAGTTCTGATATGATTTTAAAGTTTTTAATGTTCTTCAAATAGTAGTTTGTTGTATTTTTTAATGTTTTGTTTTATTTGTCAAATTTTATTTCTGTGATTATTTTATTTGTTTTGTGTTGTGATATTATGTTTTTCTTGTGGATAGGCAATGCATGTTCTTCCAGTCCTTGTTTAAATGGCGGGCAATGTGCAGTGAACGGAAATTCTTATCAATGTGCCTGCCAGCCAGGATACAGTGGCTTACGATGTCAAAGTGAGTACCATTCTATTATTTTATGTTTTTACCCAGGTTCATCAACTCCTTGCTCTCTAAACCTATGCCTGTACGGATCTACGTGCGTACTCCTTAGTAGCTATTCTTTCCAATGTGTGTGTGTAGATGGAACCAGCGGAACATTCTGTGGCAATCTTGGTAATACTTAAATAAGGATTTGGGGTTTTCTAATCTCGTACTCTTGAATACTCAATTTCAACTACTGTTTAAATAATAATAGGATAATAATATGAAACATTTCTTTGAAGCATAATGCAGGAGCCTCCATGCGCAACACATAAACATAAAACAATGAAAAGAAATATATAAAGCAATTGTTACAAAGTGATCACAAAAGTTCATTTCAAAATGTAAAGAAAAAAGGTTTTAATTTTTAGGGGACACAATTGCATATTTATATTGTTTCTGGCCCATCAAATGATCCTTGTGACTTATTGAACACAAACCATACCATCATTAACCATACATTTCATACAAAAACAAACTTGGGTGGTTATAAATGATAGATCAGTTGATCCTCTCACCATTTTATAATTATAATGAGGCTTAAAAGAGCATACATTTTAACCAGGATCAACTAAATCTGCTGATACCCGGAATGATTCTTTAGTAAGTTATCGTGGTATCGAACTCTGACCATGTTCTATCCTATAGTCAAGAACAGTAGGTTGAGAATTGACCCAAATTAACCTGGTATCATCATCATTCTGATATTCTTGTGTTGTATACAGTGTCGGGGCCTTTTAGGCGATGGGGGTTTACAGGCTTACCATCTCTTTACATGCATTTTGACTCCCAAAATAGTCAGCACGGCTTACAGTAGTTGCACTTGATGTTGGTGCAAGGGGATCAGTTGTTACAAAAAAAGCTTTTGAGTCCAAAATATAATTGTGTTGCTTTGACAATCTATGCTTCTGTGAAACACTGAAGGGTAAGCCTTTATTAAACAGATGCAATGAGTAACACTTGTCATGATTTCTTTGGTTAATAACAGACAATGCATGTGGATCCAGCCCCTGTCAGAACGGAGGCCAGTGTACCGTATTGGGAACATCATACCAATGCGGATGCCCAACAGGGTTTTCAGGACAGCAATGTCAAATCAGAGGTGCGTCAGTAATATGATTTGGTTTATTCCTATGCCATTGTACACTCAAAGGCGCCTGAAGTGGGATTCGAACCAACGACCTTCCACATCAGTGTGACGTCAGTTAACACTACCATACTAATCAATATTGCAATACAAGTTGTTATATTTGTGTCAGCGTTCTTCCTTAACAATGGTCTGCTGGCCAAATGCCGGTTAAAACACCTGAGGACCAGTTGAAATTCTGTCCAACTATGGGTAGTCTGGCTGCCTAGTTTATTGCTGAAGTCGATCACTATATGTAAACCACTTCATGTTAGTTCAAATTACAAGTCCCATTCTAATGAAAATGTTGAAAGAAAATCTCAAAATATGGGCTAGTAAAACAGCTGACAGACCAGTGAAATGACAAGCTAACTGGTCCTGCTCGCAAGTCACTGAAAACGTTAAGGAAAAACCCCTGATTAAAAACTAGCCTCTTGTGTCTAGGCTTGATCATTCTCAAGACGTCTGCTCTAGAATGAAGACGGAAGTTTTCTTTGATTTCCATGAAGGTGCCTAGAGTGGTATTCACCATACTTCTATATTATCTCTCTTCTTTATTATCTATATGTAGTAAATCCACGGTGTTGTGGAGATGATTGGTTGAGGTAAAGCTTCTCAACTTGTAGGGAGTAATCCCTTGAAGGATATAAAGGAAGTAACACAAGGACACCTGTTGTACACTTTCAATGCTCAACGCAGTCTTCTTTATTTGAAAATTAAATGTTGTGATGGATAAACCAAAACCCCTGCAATAGGATACACAATGACTCACATAAGTGTGTGATATCACAGTCTATTCAAATGACAAATGGATACAATATCATCTAATAGGCCCAGTAATAAATTGTATTAATTTTAGTAAAAGGACTCACCCGACACTTGGATCTCATTCCAGTGTGGTAAGGTCTCGCTGGTGGCTAGCCTAGTCTCTGTGGCTTTAGGATATGATAGTACCTATGAATATATAGTACATAAATTCCTCTTCAATAAAAAATAAAACTACTGAGGAGAAATCACCATGAGCATTATTAAACAGTATTGACAAAAGTCACATGCAACAGTACTGTAATACACCGTGCATTCAATGCGTACAACCGTACACACAGCCATGAAGCTAAATGTATAACAACGCCCGTGCACACACGCACACACGCACACAGCTATGAAGCAAAATGTAAAACAACGCCCGCCGTATACACACACCCATACGAGGCTTACAATGTGAAGCTACGCTGTATTAAACGATACACCTACTCTAAAAATAGAACGCACAAGGCCGTGAAGAAACACTATTATTTCTTATAATCCCGCAATTCTAATGCTCATAATGACCCACCTACGTGACCACTGATAACTATTTCAACTTATCAAATATGACAGAGTATTTGTAGATCAGTATTTAAGCGAGAAAATAGGCAAAAATTGGTCTCTTACCCGACTCAAGCCCTGCCTTCATCGTGAGCGAAACTTGAACAGCTCAGCCAAATCACTTAAACGAACTAATGTATCTATGCGCTTGTTTGTCAACAGTTTTGCAACAACGAAGGCAACCTCAGATTATTGATATAACAATGAATGTCTATAAAAATACTAATTGTTGCCAAAAGGGTCCCTTAAGGGTTGCAATCCTCATCATAGAGAGATAGAACTACAATTTTGCCCATGATGACGTCATTGGGGTTCTATATTTTCACAATGAACTTATACAAACAGGTAAGTGACAAGGTTCTGCCCGGCGACAAGAGTTAAAGGGGCTCTGTGCATACGTAAATAAAACACATATCCTCACAACTTCCCTGTTTTTAAAATGCATACGACCCCGTATGACCCAAACAATATCCAACAACCATGACAGTTGAAATTAAGATCCTTAATACATCAAGAAATATCCACATCGAAAGTCTTCTAAACCGGCTTTAAATCCAACAATAAAACACTTTAACACATTTACGTAAGATGTTTTAAACACGTCTCCTAAACATCTTTCAATTTATACATGGAAACTGAACGTATCGCAATAATCATTGCTAAATAACAGCAGAGGTGTGGGTGTAGAAAAAGTCTAACGCTCAGTACAGCTCAGAATTATTTCTTTTAACCCTCTACAATACTTATCCATTCCCTCAACGTTAAGGTGGCACCCATCTGTTAGGTACTTAGGGTTGTTTATTCTACGTTGTGAATACATTTGCACATTCAAGGAGACCTTAGGTTCAAGTTTCCGAGCCAACTGACAGTTGTACCTTTTAGCTCTGTGATTGAATGTTGAGACAGACACTTGTCTCACTCTGTTAATCTTAGACCTCTGGATGACTGACAAAATACGAATTTTCTTAGGTCTATCGACTCCACTGCATACTTGGTCCAAAAACCTATCCATGTTCTCCACTACTGTCTCAGGTGTGCCATCTTGATTACATAGGTCATTAGTACCCAGGTCTAAAATCAGCAAATCCAACGGACGCGAAGTGATTTCCCCAATGTAATGCTCTGCACTACCAAAGATACGTGGAAATGTCAGACCTGGATGACCAATGTTTCGAATGTTAAACTGGCCTGGGGTAAGGTTCAATAGACTATCCAAACTCTCCCCCGTATTCGTTACCCTCCTGTTCAAACGAGCTGGAAATGAATGCCCATATATTAATATCTGCGGTTTAGCAGACATCTTGATAAACCTGTACCGGTGGGCTTTGCTGTTGTTTGTTGTCTTAACCAATGAACACAACAGTATAATGCAACTTAATACAGTAAGTCACTAATATAAAATCTTAACACTCTGGATGTGTTCGAAGACCACACGCTCGCATTTACATTTATTGGCGCAAACTATGAGCGCAATAAAGAATCTAACACCTATGCGAGGACTAAATATATATATATATATTTTTTTTTTTTTTTTTTTTAAATCAGCAAAAACTCATGGGGAAAAGTTCCCCCCAATTTTTTATTTTATTTTATGCACGAATTCAAAGGAATAATATCACTTAAGGGCAGAAAATTTACTAAACCGGAGAGGACGCGTTACGCATGGTCTCGGTTTGTTGCGCAAACACAAGCCACCTCTCTTAATTTTCAATTTCAATAACCCAAAATGCAAGTACGTGCCCCAACAACAATAACCAACTATGGGACAACATGGAAACTACTCTGTAAAAAGCGAAAAGTGCAGTCCCTTGGGCCCTAATTTACTGAGTCGGCTTTCCTGTTAAGTGACAGCATTAGGTGCGTTGCGCTCGCCCTTGCGTTTAGCTATGCGTTTTGACCTCCTTGTCGGTTCTAGCTCCCTATTCTCTGATTTACAATGACCTCCACTGCCTGGTCGGACCCTTGGCTCACTTAAATCTCCACCTGTTTCAACCTGGGGAGAGGACACAGAAAGATCATTACGAACTACCCGAAATTCTTCATCAGACGACGTCTCATCACTTGAATCACTGCCCATCATATTTGAACTAGTGTTCTCATCATCATCAGAAAAACAATCAGTTCCGGGCAAAACCGAATACAGATCCTGATTTCCACTTTCAAGTTCTCCCCTCGGATCCACCATGAGCATCCTTCGGTTGAGCCATCTTTCCGGTCCCCCCAGTATCGGACGCACAGCAAAGAGGTCACCTTCTGGGTTACAGTTTACTACCACATGCTGTTCTTCATGGAAAGCATCACTCAACTTATGCCTTCCAGTGAACGCGCATTTCTTCACCAGGACCTTGTTCCCTACAGTGATTGGTATAGGCTCATGGTTAGGGTCATAACGCCGCTTGTTGGCGTCGGCTGCCCTAATCATGCGATCTTTCACAATGTCATATGCTTTGTGGACAAATTTTGCTTGTTCCTGAACATATCCCTCTTGGCACTCGTGTTGTGTATTGTTTATTAGATGATCTAGCGGGATCACTGGTTCGCGACCAAACAGTAATGTATAAGGGGGCAGTCCAGTCACGGAATGAGGCGTAGAATTATAGATGTAGACTAAGTGAGGAAGTAACTCAGGCCAACGCCTTCGATCTTTCCCATCTAGGGATTTTATGAGTGAGCACAAGGTCCTGTTGAATCGCTCTGTTTGCCCATTGCCCTGGGGATGGTATGGGCTAGTACGGGTTTTCTGTATCCCATACAGGCGACACAACTCTTTGATCAAACCCCCCTCAAAATTCCTACCCTGGTCGGAATGTATTTGCATGGGTACACCATAGTGAACAAACCAGCTGTCCCGAAGCACTCTAGCTACAACTACCGCCGTCTGGTCTTTACATGGTACAGCTAACGCGTATTTGGTGAATGCGTCCGTCATTATGAGTACGTTCTCAAATCCTTTGCAACCTCGGTCCAACTTTAAGAAATCGATCGCGAGTCGTTCCATTGGTCGAAATGCCAACAAATGGCGCATGGGTGGTTTGATAGTCGGTATTGGGACTCTTGCAATGGTACATTTGAAACACTGGCGAATATAATCTCTCACGTGTCCATTGATGCCTGGCCAAAAGCATCGCTGTCTCAGCAAAGCTTGAGTGCGATTGACCCCCTGGTGACCCCAGTGATCATGTGTAGTCTCCAACATAGTTTTCTGCATACTCTCCGGAACCAACAGTTGGAACGTGGTACCAGCAACAGGGTCCTTTACTGTCCTGTAGAGAACTCCCTTTCTCTCAACAATTTTCGGCCATTCTTTCAACCATCCCCTTAGATCTGGAGTGTCAGTGGGAACAGCCTGTCCGGGTTGCCACTTCACTTCCCACATCTTCCAAATCTCACCAAGTTGCCCATCCTTCTTTTGCATAGAGGCAAGCTCTACAAAAGAGAATGACGGCAACACGGATGAGGTTTGGGTTGTCTCAATATTATTCCCAATCTGCACAGTAGGTTGTGCTGCCTCAGCAGCTACTCTTATTTGTACAGGCAGAGTAGTACTTTGCGTCAGCTCCTGAAAAATCTCTGCAGCCTCTGTCGTCCCAATGTGAGAGGGATGTCGGCAGAGGGCATCTGCACAACGATTGGTTCTTCCTGGACGATACTTTACTTCCATATCGAACGCTGCCAATTGGGCCACCCACCGTTGTTCTGTGGCACCCAACTTGGCATTTGATATGTGAGCCAACGGATTGTTATCAGTGTATGCAATGAAGTGACTACCTAGTAAGTAGTCCCGAAACTTTTCGGAAACGGCCCACTTTAAACCTAGTAACTCAAGTTTAAAACTGGAGAGATCCGAGTAGTTGCGTTCTGCACCACGCAATCCGCGACTGGCGTATGCCACCGGATGAACAGCTCCGTCCTCACCCACCTGTGTTAGACATGCTCCCAGTCCCTTCAAGGAGGCATCCACTTCCAACATGAACTCCTTATCAAAACAGGGATAAGCCAAGACTGGGGCACTGCAAAGTGAACACTTTAACCGCTGAAAGGCTTCATCAGCCTCAACAGACCACTGAAGGGACCGGATCCTCTTCCCTGTTTTTTCTCCAGTCCTGCCTGTCAAAGAATGCAAGGGGGAGGCAATTGTTGCGAAGCCAGCAATAAACCGTCGATAATACGACGCGAGGCCTAAGAAAGATCTTAATTCTTCCACGGTGTTAGGGACAGGCCAGTCTGCCACCCTAGACACTTTTTCTGGATCCACTGAGACACCAGAACTATCTACAATGTGCCCGAGGTGTTTGACTGTCTTCTGGAAAAGCTGACATTTGCTACCCTTGAGCTTCAGATCATGCTGAATCAACCGCTCGAAAACTATTCTGAGTCTCTGAAGATGTTCTTCAAAAGACTCAGAAAACACGAGAATATCGTCAAGGTACAAGACGAGCTTAGACAAATTAATGTCGCCAAATATCTGTTCCATTGTTCTCTGGAACGTACTTGGGCTGTTGCATAAGCCTTGAGGCATGCGGTTAAAGGCAAACAAACCCCAGGGAACCCGAAAGGCTGTCTTGTCTATAGAATCTTCGGCCATGATCACTTGGAAGTAGCCGTGCGCCATGTCCAAAGAAGAGAAAAACTTAGACCCCCCTAGAACTTCTAACGTTTCCTCAATTCGGGGTAGAGGGAACGAGTCCTTTACTGTGATAGAGTTAAGCTTCCTGTAATCAATACATAGGCGAATGCTATTATCCTTTTTCCTAACGAGTACCACAGGACTTGCGTATGGGCTAGCCGATCGTCGAATTACCCCTCGGTCTAATAGATCTTGTAACAGCTTGCGCACTTCTGACACAAGATGTGGTGCCACACGCCGATATGGCAAATTAACCGGCTTGTTGTCCGTCACATGCACTTCATGTGGAATAAGATTGCACTTCCCCAAATCAAGGGCTCCTTTGGAAAAGGCGGCATCATACTTCCGTATCATCTCTGCCGCGGCCTCAGCTTGTTGACCGTCAAGTCCGTCTAAACTTATGCCTGGAGGCAGGCGATATACACTCCCGTCTGAAAAGTGGAAAATATCTTGCAGTTCACATGACCCACCAACTTGGACTCCCTCGTCCTGGTCCTTAACACTAGTGACCGCAGAACCTGCATGAACCTGAGAGTCTAGGGTAGTGTTACCCCCTTTCTCAACAACCATGCTCTGTACAGACACCTGTACCCCCTTCACACCAGACTGTAAGTGTACCTCCTCCGTATCTTCAACTGCTGTTGCCGTAGCTACCTGAGACCCTGCTTCCAAAGTAAGAGACTCTGAACCTCTGTTACAAATCAAAACGCTGAGGGAACATTTCTTTAATTGCTGAACACCCTCAATAACCTGGACATCAAACGATATGTCCCCATCTCCCAACTCTGATTTCGGGGAGCAAACCACACGCTCGGGGCGAAGTGGAAGTGCCTGTACAAAAACACAACCATTCTCGCATATGCGTGAACCTTCCAACGCGCACGAAACTACTGTACTCGTTCCGGGCGGCAGGATCTCTATCTGAACAGTCTGCACTGTTCCGACAGTGCGCTCTCTAGACTCCGACATACCTACAGTTTTCTCTACTGGTTCCAAGCTAAACCACTGAAGAGCAAGTTTCCAGTCATCTATGATAGGTCCCGACTTAGGGATTCCCATGGCGGAAATTACCCTCAACATATTACAACCAAGTATGATTGGATAATCCCTCCTCCGTTCCAGGTCGGTACCCGGACTATCCTTCCTGACAAGGAAGGTCGCATTTACACTGAGCCCAAGGATCTCTATCGGGACTTCCAGATACCCCTCTATGGGTACCTCTAAATCATTCACCCCATAGACTGTCAAGAATGAACTCACTGAGCCCAAACTATTTGCTTTGCTGGCCAAGTAAGTGTGATAGAAGGTGGACGACATCAATGACGTTTCTGCGCCGGTATCTAAAATGCATTTTGCATCTACTCCCCCAACCCTAATAACAGCGGTTGGACTCCGGGAAATCAGCTTTCGGTGCATCTCCTCCCTACTAAGGGGCAAACTTGTTGTTTTCCCTCCTCTACCCATTTTATTAGCCAAAGCGATAATATTCTCCCTGGGCACAGTGTAGTCCTCCGCCGAAGTGCCCCTTACGACGGAGGTGTCCCGTTTCCCGCCACGGGACTCTGACCCATCTTATTCTGTTCCCCTTGTTCTCTCTGTCTACGTCTACAGTGCTTGGCAAAATGCCCTTGAATACCACAGTAATTACATGGACCGTAGGTTCGACCAGGCTTAGGGGCTAAAGCAGCATCTAGCTTCTGGGAGATCACCCCGACAAGGTTTTGAATTTGGTCAACAGTAGCAGATTGCGTAGTAGTGAGGGCTTCTAATTTCTTAAGAATTTGGTCATTCCCAGCAGTAATAGCTCTAACTATGTCATTGGATTGCCCAGCTACTGCCCCCACCTCCACTACTGAAGGATTATCATCTACAGCTACAAGCGCTCGCACCTTATTCCGACGGGGACTGCCTTCATCGCTCTCTGGAAATAGCGCAAGGGCATGCTCTCTGAATCTATAGAACCCCAAATCTGGCCTCTCTACTTGTAGCCTACGCAACTCGCGTCGGACAGCCAACTCTTGCACCCCCTTAACAAATTGTTCTTTCAAAACCCCATCCCGTAGGAGGTGTAATGCGGCGCGTTCGCGAGCACCTGAACTCTGTTCCATCCTGTCATGAAGTCGCATCAAAGACCGGCTGAAATCAGCTAGTGATTCACCATCATTTTGGGTGCGACCATATAGTGTGCTGGTTAATGATGAGAGGGATTCTGGGGCACCTACCATACGATCCAACAGTGCAATTAATTTAGGGAAAGTGTCTCTTTCCTCTGGAGGGCTACATAGAACTTCGTCTTTAGCGATGCCCCCCAGGTGGTCAAGGGCTGCCCCTACTTGTTCTTGCTCATTTAACCCTAGTTGTCTCGCATACATATCAAACTCCTCTATCCATTCCACAAGGGTCATGTCACCCGACTTCTTAGGAGGGCCACAAAATCTCGATAGCTTAGCTTTTGGCGCGCGTGTTAGTCTCATGTTTTGAAAGGCTGTCGCTAAGGTTTCACCCAGTGCGGCATTGGATGTTTTAATTGCCGCGGCTAGGTATTCGGGAACATCCATTGTGAACAACTGTCAAGGTATCGGCTAGCAAGAACTAATCAATGTATATTATAATTATACGAGAATACTAACAAATCTACTCCTTAGTTCAAATGGTCCTAATAATCAGATATGGAACAAATTTATATGTAGCATATACTATACTTGGAAAAGGATATTAATATGTAAACACTCAAAAGAAATTGACAACCAGCAGATTTCTGTTACGGTAACAGTTTGCAATGTAGACAAACTGCAGTCACGTCTCGCACCAATAATACTTTCAAGAAAATAAAGACAGTCAGTCCAAAAAAAATTGTTTCAAGTCCCACTGGAGACACAACTGTAGTTATCTCGATAAAATATCTGAAAACGTTAATTCCAGCAGATAAATACTAAACATCAAATGCCAGGGGCTAAATAAAAGTTGTAAATCAATGACAATCCTGTGCGTTTTGACTTCCTCAGATCATCCTGTCTACGACGCCACTTGTAGTAAATCCACGGTGTTGTGGAGATGATTGGTTGAGGTAAAGCTTCTCAACTTGTAGGGAGTAATCCCTTGAAGGATATAAAGGAAGTAACACAAGGACACCTGTTGTACACTTTCAATGCTCAACGCAGTCTTCTTTATTTGAAAATTAAATGTTGTGATGGATAAACCAAAACCCCTGCAATAGGATACACAATGACTCACATAAGTGTGTGATATCACAGTCTATTCAAATGACAAATGGATACAATATCATCTAATAGGCCCAGTAATAAATTGTATTAATTTTAGTAAAAGGACTCACCCGACACTTGGATCTCATTCCAGTGTGGTAAGGTCTCGCTGGTGGCTAGCCTAGTCTCTGTGGCTTTAGGATATGATAGTACCTATGAATATATAGTACATAAATTCCTCTTCAATAAAAAATAAAACTACTGAGGAGAAATCACCATGAGCATTATTAAACAGTATTGACAAAAGTCACATGCAACAGTACTGTAATACACCGTGCATTCAATGCGTACAACCGTACACACAGCCATGAAGCTAAATGTATAACAACGCCCGTGCACACACCCATACGAGGCTTACAATGTGAAGCTACGCTGTATTAAACGATACACCTACTCTAAAAATAGAACGCACAAGGCCGTGAAGAAACACTATTATTTCTTATAATCCCGCAATTCTAATGCTCATAATCAGTGGCGTCACCAGAGGGGGGGCAGGGGGGGCCTGCGCCCCCCCGCTCAGAACCCTTGCCCCCCCTCTTGCCCCCCCATATGAAATCACAGAAAAGTATATTCTTATTATATATACATCAGTTAACATATTTAATGATAATCTTGCACTTCTTTGGCACCCCCAAATTTAATCTTTGCCCCCACTTGCCCCCCCAAATGAAAATGTCTAGTTACGCCACTGCTCATAATGACCCACCTACGTGACCACTGATAACTATTTCAACTTATCAAATATGACAGAGTATTTGTAGATCAGTATTTAAGCGAGAAAATAGGCAAAAATTGGTCTCTTACCCGACTCAAGCCCTGCCTTCATCGTGAGCGAAACTTGAACAGCTCAGCCAAATCACTTAAACGAACTAATGTATCTATGCGCTTGTTTGTCAACAGTTTTGCAACAACGAAGGCAACCTCAGATTATTGATATAACAATGAATGTCTATAAAAATACTAATTGTTGCCAAAAGGGTCCCTTAAGGGTTGCAATCCTCATCATAGAGAGATAGAACTACAATTTTGCCCATGATGACGTCATTGGGGTTCTATATTTTCACAATGAACTTATACAAACAGGTAAGTGACAAGGTTCTGCCCGGCGACAAGAGTTAAAGGGGCTCTGTGCATACGTAAATAAAACACATATCCTCACATATATTATCTCTATATATTTTTTTTTATTGATGCAAGTATTTAAGTACACACAGATTGCCTTGCTTGTGTTTCTATACTTGTAGAAAAATAGTACAGTGTTCTTGTAGCTGCACATTAATTCAGATAATGGTCAGGAACAATTTGCTAAAGACAATTATTCAAAATTTAATCATTAAGGTGTTATCATTTTATTATTCTTTAAAACAGGCCAGTAAATAATATCAAATTTTTACAATTGCCAAAAACCTCAGATTTTAATACATGGGTCATTTGAGAAAGTTAGAATCACTTGTAAAAGATGGAACAATCCTTCTAAAATATTGAACACGTTAATGAACTGAGGAACCTTAATGAATAATTTTCTTCAACTTTTTGTGACAGAGACTCCGTGTACCAGTAATCCATGTCAAAATGGCGGACAATGCTCAGTGGCTTCAGTATCAGCATTCACATGTACATGTTCAATTGAGTTCAGAGGATCAGTTTGTCAAAGTGAGTTGATTTATTTATTTCATTACAACTCCAAAAGCAAAATTCCCATAACAGGATAAATAAGAAGCAATAAAGAAAATTACCTTTTTTAGATGTGGAAGGAAAACCTCAAATAGGGAAAACTCACACAATCAGGTAGTGACTGAAAACCCTATCCACATTCAAGGCTCTAGTATGAGGCTGGATTCGAACCGGGGTCCACAGAGGTGAAAGATGATGAAAGAAACCAGTTAGCCAAACCGATCCCCCAAAAGTTTTGACATTGTTTGCTTAGTGAGTAAATAATGTTGCAATTCCTTTTTGTAGTGATTTTTCTATCTGACATAAAAACATGTGAAAGATTCAATGTAAAAACATTGTATCCGTTGCCGTTGGGTTTGTGTGTAAATGGAGGATTGCTTTAGAGTGTGATGTCTATGCAAGTTTACCCTTTCTTCATTTATCTAACCTGACATCCTTCACCAATGTCTGTAAAGTTCTCCAGTCTAACCAATGTTTGATTTGTTCCATAGATACGGCTTGTTCCTCCAACCCATGTCAGAATGGTGGCCAGTGTTCATCTCTCAGTGGGGCTTATTCCTATCTGTGTGTTTGTCTGTCTGGATACACGGGTACAAGATGTGAAAGTAAGTCACTCAAAGATGTTGCGATTGATCAAGAATCGGAGGTCAACTGCATGGATTGTTGAGATTAGCTAAGCTTTTTGATTTGTCAGTATACTTTAAGAAATCTTCTAAATGGCTTGATAATATTGCATTTAATTTTTTTTATGTTGTCAGCAAACAGCATGCCTGTGATAAAGTTCTTGCATTGAATGTTCGCATAATCATTTTTTTTTTTCAAAGCGATTTTAATTTCGGGTTGAACAAGGAAAAATTGACTAGAGCGGGACTTGAACCTGCAACCCCTGGATTACCATGCCGGCGCTCTACCAACCGGCGCTCTGTCAATGTTTTTGTTCGAGGAATGGCAGTCAGAATCCATTCAGAATGATTTTGTGAAACTTTCATTACTACATGTACCTGAATATTACTTTTATTTGCAGAGCTCTTAGATTGTTTCATTTGAGAAATTTAGATTCCATCAGGCCATTTTTAGTCCTTCAAGTACATTATTTTTCACTCAGTGGTATTCTTAAATAAACAGGGCCTCATTTCATACAGCTACTCAAAAAGTCAATATTGCTTAACATTTTGCTGCTAAGCAAAAAAAGGGGAAACAGGCAGGATACCACTCACAAATGGGCTATACGACATGGTATTCTGTCTGGTAACCTTTTTCTGGTTACCACAGTTGTTTTGTGCTTGTTTATTGTTGTGCTTAAGCAGTTTCCAAGTCTCCTCATCATGAAAACTGAATATATTTATTTTATTCAGGAATAAACTGTCATCCTAAATGTATTCCAATATGGGAAAAGGAAACAGTCTGAGTGTGTATGCAATATGCTAGCTTGCCTTGCCTTTTCATTTTGTTTGCAATTTCTTTTATTTAACTTCAAGTAATTGCTCAACCTTGTTTTGTATCACGAATGTCGCTATCAGTTGTACTTGCACAAGCTTTTATTTATTACATTTGCTTCTCTTTTGTTATTTTGCTGCTTTTTTTTCATTTTGATTTTTTAGCACGGTTACCTGGAGGTTGTTCCCCAAATCCATGCCGCAATGGCGGCCAATGTCAAGTTGTCACTAGTGGCCTGGGGTACATGTGTACTTGCCCCAATAACTTTATGGGATCTGATTGTTCCCAAAGTGAGTCTATAGCAAACACTTTATACAATTTTTACAAGTATTTTAATGATACCCCGATTTTTACTCTAAAAATTTTATTCAGCAAACAAATGACTCGTTGTGGATCCAAGTTTGAAGTTACAATTTTAAGTTTACGGCATGCATGTCATTTTTCATTTTCTGAAACCATAGACCCCTTGCGTTGGACGCCACAAGCTCAAACAGCGCCCTCACTGAGGTCAGTTAAGACCTATCATTGGCTGAGAGTTGTGGGTTGGGCGTGCATGCGTGCATTTTTTCATTGTTCGACTTCAGCGATGGCGGCCAATGCAAGGGTTCTATTAGGCATGCTATTGTGCAGTGATGTGGTTAAATGTTCACTTGGTTAGCAAGAGTACTTCTTAATGTAAAGTTATAGTTACAATTAACACTCCCAACTTGTCACTATGGAAGTTCTCATGGAAGTTTTATGGAAGTTCTAATGCATAGAAGGTTTTATGGAATGATGGTTCATAATATGGGACTTTGGAACACTAAGTGGCAGCAAACATACTGGGTAGTTTTCAGAGAATGCAAACAGTTCCAAGAACAATGGATTTTACTGGTAAGTTTGTGGCCACCCAGCATTCCCATCAGCCATTCTGTGCAAAACAGGTTTGGGTGAAATAACATCAAACTAACAAGCAACATTTGTGTGATGTGCCTTAATACTGAGGTCCTTTTACTTATACTCAACAATAATTCTTTTTTTTCCTGTTACAGTAAGGAATCCATGTTCCCCAAATCCCTGTGTGAACGGAGGATCTTGCTCAAGTCCAAATGTCAATACCTTTCAATGTGAATGTACTAATGGATGGACTGGTGCTGATTGCTCTACTCGATCTGATGGTAACATAGTACACCAATGTGACCCCCTCTGACTACCCCCCCCCCACCACCTTCCTTCTCCCAAATTCCATGTGCCAGGTCTGTACTCCACCACCTCCTAAGCCCCTTTCACACTTGCGTATTCCCCCGGATGCAAACACCGGGAATGACGGCCGGCCCTTTTATGCTTTACCCCTGGTCTACCCCGGCAATCGGGCATACCCCAGGGAATAGCTACCCCTGCTCTGGAGTAGGGGTAAGCGGTAAAACCCTGGGGTTTGTTTAATTCCCTGGGGAATAACCTGTGGGAAACGTCAGTGGGTTTTACTACCCATATTTACGTGGCAAACAGCGAAAGGAACCCCGTGGAATAAGGACCAGGGAATATGTGTGCAGGGATAGTGCAAAAGTGCGCCGGGGTAACCATGGGGTTAAACAACTCTTGGGGCCTTCCCTGGGCTGTACTCCATGGGGATAAGAGATGCAGTGTGAAACAGGCTTTAATTTTTAAACTACTCATTCTTGGTTAGACAAATTTAACTACCCTTTATGGCTTTATTTAAGTCCTTTAGACACAAGTATTTAATTAAAGAAGACATTAGTCTGAATTTCAAACAATGTGCAGAACTTCTCAGGCATACAAAAACACCACAAAATACATTTCTCAATGTAAGGAATGTTTTTGTCTTGTAGCTGTTTGTGCACAGTCCAGCCTTTGTCAGAATGGGGGTACATGCCAACCTAATAATGGAGGGAGCTTTATCTGCCGGTGTGCACAAGGATTTGATGGCATCAATTGTGAGAGACGTAAGTTCATATAGTTCCTAAAAATAGTTTTTATTTCATTTTGATAAAGAGGTGGTTAATCCATTTTTATTTTGTATTGTACTGAAGCTTCAGAAAGCATCTTTTGTCATTAAATGTTGCTAATATTTGTGATATTTTTACTTAATTTGTACTTTTTGTAAAATAAGTGGCAACTGCTTATTGTGAAGAACTTCACATGTATTCAGGAAATTAATAGTTCACTGGGTTGCAACCAATCAAACTGAAATGCCTCAAATATAATTATTCGTGTATTTATTTATTTTTATTATTAACTACCTGATTTTTTAAGGAAACAAAAAAGTGCCCTTAAATTTTACAAAATGAAAGGTACCGACTGTTTACAAGACTACAAAGTACTTTCACAAACATCTTTTTAAATTTGTTTTATAATAATAATAACAGTAATAATAAACATAGTTCAGTTGAAACCTGTTTTAAAATAAATGAAATTCTTTCTTTTTATTCTGATGCAGAAATTTCCCGATGTTTGCCAAATCCCTGTGTAAATGGTGGTACATGTCTGATATCTGGTTTAGCGTTTACTT
This sequence comes from Pisaster brevispinus, assembly GCA_023634235.1. Classification (NCBI taxonomy): domain Eukaryota; kingdom Metazoa; phylum Echinodermata; class Asteroidea; order Forcipulatida; family Asteriidae; genus Pisaster; species Pisaster brevispinus. The sequence continues at coordinate 12,378,241 of JAMKCF010000011.1, read as the reverse complement.
GTAACTGCCCAACTGGCTATGTAGGCATCACCTGCCTTTACCCAGGTAAGACTTAAAAAACGGCAGTCTTCATGGGTTTTAATGCACAAGTAAATGGGAGTCACAGTGAAGCTGATAACAAAAATGGAATGGTACCTTCTACAACTTGACATAGCCTGAAATACAATGTATAGCAGAATTGGATTTTATCACCCAAAATGTTGTACTTCTCAACCTAAAAATAAACAGATGAAAGATTGAATATTGAACTATGAACAGATATACAGTGGCTAGTGTTTTTAGATGGCGGACCATGATCGAGTTGGTTGAATAAATATTTAATCCAAATCATGTTAATGTGCAAGAAGAAATGTCAGGATTTAGCAGGGTTTCTAATGTTTACTTCAAAAATCAAACCTTTTCAAGATTTATTTCGAACTATTCTTTTCGAAATAAAATATACACAAAAGATTACACAGATGAGATGAAATATTAAGTACAGCAAATAAATGGGAAACTCTTAATCTATGTAGACCAGAACTAAATAAAGTAAGGGGCTGTCAGATTAAGCTTGTAGAAGACAACCTAAACAGACAAACTTCAAACAAGGAGACAAGACAAACAGGTAATGCAGAACAACAAACAGACTGTGTCTGCAATGAAGGAACAACTGGAAGATTTATAAATGGCTGATGAAAAATAAAAGCAAAAAGACCGAGGATGACAAAAGCTTAGTGACTGACAAGAAGAGAGTGTTACACAATAGCAGAGGAGAAATCTTTTGCAGTTATTAATATTACAATTATTTGTTCATATAATGATAGATATGTTTGATTTTTTTGTATATCAGATTTATGCAACCCTAGCCCCTGCAATAGAGGGTCTTGCGTACAAAGTGTGGGCCAGTCAGCATACACCTGTACATGTAATGATGGCTACAAAGGAGAGCTGTGTAATGTACAAGGTAGGCACTTCCACCTCATCAATGCTTCATGGATTACTCTTTTGAAGAACAATACCTGATGATATGGGTACAATTTCATAGAGCCTGTAAGAACAAAATGGAGACCCTTTGTTTTCCCTTTTCTGTTTTGTTCTCGGTCTCCATAAGGTAGTGAATATGAAATCTTTGCAAACATGTGCGTAGTACACCAGCATGGCAGACCTCCCTCGTTGCTGTGGAAAATTTGAATTCAGTGAGAAGCGTCTAATGGCTTACATTTAAAAGAAATAATCATTTTTTCAATAATTGTTTTGTTTTTATTATTCCAGCTCTGTGCAATCCTAATCCATGTGTGAATGGTCAATGCACACAGAATGATGCATCGCTTACTTTCTCTTGCCAGTGTAATCTTGGTTTTGTTGGAGTCACCTGTGATCAAGAGCTTATTGGTAAGAAACGGGGCTGGGAATGACTGAGGTGTGTCTAATTTTGAGTTTAACCAGATACATTTGAAATAAAAATGTTTTTAATTATTCAAATGTAAGCAAGACACTACATCACACAGTGCACTTTTAATAGCAAACTGTGCAGATTTTTCTTTTTAATCGGCGGTGGTTATTGATTAGTCAAGTCAAAGTAGGTCGATGGTCCTTTCTTGGTTCTTACAAAATAGTATATATTGTTGTCATCTATCTGTTTCATCCAGGGCCTTGCATTGCAGTACCATGCCTTAATGGCGGCATGTGTCTGGAGAATCCAGATAAAATCAACTTTGAGTGTGGATGTGCTATTGGATACAGAGGAACGTTGTGTGGGGAAGGTATGTTCGGCATCTGGTCCCAAAACCCAAAACCTTACTATTAAATTGTCAAATAAAAAAATGAATTCTTAAGTAGTGATGAGTTGATACAAGGAACTATTGTTTTGACAAATGCTTGGTATATGACTGTGGATTCCTTTTGGTACACCATGCATTTATCTCTTCTTGGCTCTGAAACAGAGACAATCATGACGGGGATTCAAATGCACATCCTGATGACCACCAGAACTTGAGTCCGTAACTTGAGTCTGATGCACTAAACCGGCTCAGCCACGACATGCTTGAAAAGCTCTCATTTATAAGGAACTGGCAACTAAAACAAGCGACAAAATATAGTACTGTTATATGCAGGTTATTTAAACTTGCAGCTTTATTCAGTTATTGTGAACTATTTTCTTGGTTAGTTTCAAACTTTTTTCTGCCTCTTACTGAACTTCATCTTTTCCTCATTGCAGCCATACTTCCAGTCTTCCAAAATTGCCCAATGTTTGAAATTATCGTCGTCACCCTTGACGAAGCCAAGAATTACTCCACAGTAGACATGAATATCACAGCAACTGTACCCGATAGTCCACCCCCAACAATAGAGTTCATCGCTGGACCCAGCCTTCCTGGACGGGTCAATTACACTGAAGAGTTTAGAAGTGGTGCAGAGGTGATAATGAAAGCAACAAGCCAAGCTGGGATGACTGAAAAGTGTGACTTTATTCTCATCTTGTTTGGTGTGTAATTGCTCTCTCCTTGTTACTTACATAAAACAGTAGTGCTTAAAGTTCACAAAGTTATGCAAGACGCCTCTCATCCACTATATACAGTTGCTTCACATTCAAAAGGTCAGGAACTCGTCTCGCTGTTCCCTGGACTTCGTTCTGTCGCACCAGACTATTATTTGGACCAAATGCTGTTAACATGTTCAATGACAATGCTCGTAGGGTCTAACCTGGGGTTGTTTTTAAGCACTCTTGTATTGTACCATTGTTTCATGGTCATTTTGTAATGGTCGCTTTGTAGCCTATTTTTAACTCCTTGTATCTTGTAATTTGTTTGTAATGTGTGTATTTTTATATGTCCAGTGGATGTCGAATATCTATGTTTTTTAATATGGAAGACAATAAAATATCTATTCTATTCTTTAAAGAATTTGTTTCACAGTATTTATTTGCAAATAATCAACTCACAAATTCAGATTTGAATGTTTGAAACTGGAAATAATTTCCCACCATGGTTTTTCCTCCCAGATGATCAACCCCCAACAGTAAAATGTCCCAATGATGTCATTCAAGTAACCTATGCAGCTTCAGACATTGTCGAGTGGAGACCAGCAACTGCAACAGATAACCTAGCCCAACCATCTGAAATAACCCTTAGCTACAGTATGAACAGTGGCTCATTCTTCTACTCAAATGTGGATCCATTACCAAGGACTGTAACAGTGACGGCTACCGATACATTTGGAAATAAAGGAATATGCAAGTTCAATGTCACATTGATAAGACCAGCAAGTAAGTTGTTATTACCCATTACTAAATGGGTTCACTCTCCTGCCAAACTGGCTATTGCCACATAAAAACACAGGAGACTGTGGAGACTAATGTCTTTAGTACACAAGCCACTGTTTGTGCACTCTCCAGCCCAACTGGCTCTCCTGCCCAACTGGCTCTTGCCACAAAATACCACAGGTAACTGTGGAGACCAAGTCCACAGAACACAAAACATTGGGTTTCCATATAATACCAGCTGTACAAGCAGAAGAAACCCATACACCCATTGCCTGGAAGGTCTAGGTGCTTTGTGGCAGCCTGTGGTACCAGTATATAAAAGAGTTGTTGAAGGACCATGTAGCACTTCTCAGGCTAATGCCTTTTTGTGTAGCTCTTGGAGTTTAGGTCTCTGTAAAAATGTACTTTGTGAATGCAACCTGACAGAGCTACCCTTAAACTTTCATCTTTCTTCATATTTATCAATCATTTTCTCTCTAAAATAAGCTTGCAATATTTGCTTTTGACTTCCTTAGGGCAAGTGCTAGAATTCAGCAAGTGGGCAATTATATTCAAGCATTCTGGATCCAGAACATGACTTAAAAAAAAAATAATTCAAGTCAAAGTGTAGATGGAGACACCAAATTCTTTCTTCAATCTGTTGTATGATTTAAGAGTTAAAACCATTGATTTTGAGTAAATGGCACATCATTCACTTATACGTTCCTCTATATGACTCCTAGATTCCCCATCACCAAACTTCCGTAACTGTGAAGACGGTAAAACCTTCACGTACCACTTAAGGAACAACACCAACGTAGCATACGTCAGCATAGAGACCATTGATGCTGTGGACTTCTTGGGGAACCCCGCCTTCATTCGTCAGATAGAAGGCCCACAAATTGAGCTACCTGGTGACTTGACTTACGCAAACAACTATAGACAGGGGCAGAGGTTTGCCTATGAAGCAATAGATCCAGCAACCAACCAAACTAAGAGTTGTACATTTTATATCAAGCTACTAGGTAAGTGAAATTTATTGTAGTCCTAGTTTGTTTTCTCTGTATAACTGGTAATTATTTTGTAAATAAATAAATAAAGTAGTTCTTGTAGATGTTCTAACAAACAATACAAGAATAAATACTTGAGCACCTTTTTCGAAAATCTTTGTTTGCACCTATGTTTAATTCTGACCAGAAAAATTCCAATAACAACTGAGATAAAGTAGACCTGAATGAACAAATGTCTCCAGAACAATTTCTTCTCTCAAAGGTTGCTGCTGGGCCTTTTTTCGACTAAGAGCAGAATCTAGATGTTCTAACAAACAATACAAGAATAAATACTTGAGCACCTTTTTCGAAAATCTTTGTTTGCACCTATGTTTAATTCTGACCAGAAAAATTCCAATAACAACTGAGATAAAGTAGACCTGAATAAACAAATGTCTCCAGAACAATTTCTTCTCTCAAAGGTTGCTGTTGGGCCTTTTTTCGAATCTAGGTTTGCCGATTTTAACAAGAATGTCCCTATAAAAGTTGAATGTAATTGTACATTCTTATCTCTTTGTGGCAAGTCTATATTCAAGAGTTATTTAATTTTAATCCAGACAGCCAACCCCCAAAGCTCAACTGCCCTGCAAATATTGCCGATAGGACAACCACCAGCACCAAAGCAATTTTCTGGGATCAAGCAGCAGTGACTGACAATCTAGGATTGCCTGAAGGTGCCACCATCGCGTATAATCCTAAGAATGGAACAGCGTTTGACGCCAGTGAGAATGGATGGTCTTATATTGTGACAGCATCCACCAGTGACACATTTAGTAATGTCGGGCAATGCGAGTTCTCTGTGACTTTGTACAAATTTGGTAAGTGGATATTTTTTTAGGACTGATTTCCTCTGTCCATTCACCAAATGAAATCTTGACAACTGAAAACAATTGTTTGTTATAAAATGATAAGTTGACTTGCAGAAGTCTCATTGACTTCGGATTCAACTTTTGCTTAATTTGTTTTTCATCATTAAATTAGTTTTATCGTATAAATAAAAAATTAATGTCAGGCCTTTTGCAGTAGTACAACATTAGAGCTAACAAATAACTTTTTTTACGTTGCCTCATGTAGTTATATTGACATCCTCAACCTTTTGTACCTTAACAGTTTTCTAACTAATTATTGACTTGTCACTATTTTTGCCCGTCGGCTGTTTAGTTTGCCCGTATGACAAGTTTGCCCCAGAAATGGATTAATAAAGAAAAGCCTTTATTTTCTTTGATTTACAGACATTGTCTGCGAAAAGTTTCCTGGCTTAGCCAATGGCTCAGGTGACTGCTCTGTAGCCTTAGATGGTAGGATGGAATGCCGAGTGTCATGTGAGGATGGATTCTTCTATGCTCCAGCAGACAATCGTTTCAAATGTCTGATCACTTCAACAAAAGCTGTCTGGAACCCGTCACCAAACATCTTTAATTTGTGCTCTCGTAAGGATAAGCAGAGATATTTGTCTATTTTGTTTTGCTGATTGGACCATTTTGCGAATGCTGCAAAATTGTGACCTGTCGTGGCCGAGCGGTCAAGCGCACTGACTCAAGCTTTGGTATTTATAATCAGCAGAGTGTGGGTTTGGGTCTTGGTCTTGACACTTGTGACCTTTTTTTGGCCATCAAATTGTCTTGGTAGGCATAGAAATTCTACCATGGAAGGAAAGACAGCTTTATTTTGTCCAAGCCTCTAGTTTGAGAGGAGATTACAGAAGATTGGGGATCAGCTTGGCTCAGTGGTTTCTTTCCCTGCCTTTCACCTCTGTGGACCCCAGTTCGAATACCACCTCAGACAGGAACCTTACATGTGGATTGGGTTTTCAATCTGTACCTGGTTGCTTGGGTTTTCCCCTCACTTCTAAAACTTAATTTTTTTTTATTTTTTCCCCTATTTATCTTGTTATTGATGCTAATTGTGCTGTTTGATGTGTAGTAAAATAAAGAGAGGCGATGACAGACAAAGAGGAGACATCAACTCTGTGTCAAAATATTCCATACTTGTACATCCTTAACCTGAATGTTTGTTTGATTATTATTCAGGTGCAACAGCTGGAAGCAGTATCAGTAAGACAGTCACAGCAGTGTACCCTTTTGATGCAAACGGCTGTGACGCAACCAACAAAGTATTTGTTTCCAACATAGAAACAAGTATGCAAAGCAGTCTTAGAGATCAAGGGCTGTGCGAGCGGGGCTACGCAAGAGCCTGTACCCCTGGCAGTGTGATGCCTCGCTGTGGGGTGGTGTCGTCTAGCAGCAGGAAGCGGCGACGTCGTGCCTTCACTGATTTGACTGTAGATATTGAGATCATGGCCCCAGCTGCTTCTACAGGTGGATCGTCCCTGAGTGAAGTCAAGAAAGACGTTGATGATCTTGCAGCTGATATCATGAAGCTTATTGATGCGAGGACTCTAACATTGATGGTCAACTTTCAGATGGTGGCGAGTGTTTCATCACAAGTTTCATTGGAGTACAAGTGGACATGCCCTGATGGATACAGCAGTGTATCGGGAGGATGTGGTAAGTTTTGAAAAAATCTCACTTCGCCTTCACGTTCAAATACTTCAGATATTCTGTCCAGGGTTTGCCTTTCAAAATTTTCCAGTGACTAGCCAGCAGGACCAGTTAGCTTTTCATTTCACTAGTCCGTCAGCTTTTGCACTTGTCCATAATCCATGTGTTCAATAGGGATGCTTTTCAACACTGAACTAGCCAGCCGGACCACTTAGGCTAGAGTGAAGTTTGACTGGTTCTCATCAGGTGTTTTAACTGGTATTTGGCCAGCGGACCACTGTCGAGGAAGAACATTGCAGTTGATAACAGCAAGTTCTGTGAGAATCCTGTAATATCCTATGCTGTTATTTGGTCCTAAATGATTAACAATAAAGATATAACATTTTAAAACATTTCTTTTCAGTTGCATGTCCAGCTGGTACATTCTTCAACTTAACGTCCAAAGAGTGTATATTCTGTCGTAGAGGCTACTACCAAGATGAAGCCAAGAAAGTAGGTTGTAAACGCTGCCCAAGTGGTCACACGACAGATCAGATGGGTAGTCAACAAGAGAGTGAATGTAAGTCGGATATTGTGTGTTTTTACCCCTACAGCGATGTGTGCTAAGCACTGTATACTTGGAATATACATTTCTTAACACACATTGGTGTATTGGTAAAACACGATTAATATTTTTTTTCCTTGATGCTAATTTAACATCTATTAAGGTAAGACATGTACATAGTACATTCTCACTATCGGAATCAGAAATGGTTCATTATTAAAATTAACGGATCAGAGAAAAGTTTAGAGGAACAGGAAAAACAAAAACCAGAATGTGTTACCAGAAACAGTTTGGGGTGTATGCACTTTTGTTTAACATTAGCAATATGTTAAGTGTACAGTGTAAACATGTTACATGGAACAGTTGTTGAAGCTTCATAATTAATAACTTGCCATATTGAAAATGAGGACGTCAATCATCAACCAAAGGAAACCTGGATCCTTCATTCAAAGATCAATGACCTGTGATGTCGATCTTTAAATCATCCTCATATTCTCCAAAGTATTAAATGAATTGACAGTCTTCATATCCATCTCAAAATGCTTTTAAAAATAAGTGTCCAATATCTGTTTATAATTAGACCGACTTAACACCAAGTTGGTCCTGTGCAAAGTCTAATGCAACAAATCTTTTGCTTTATGATGTCTTTCTTTTCCAAATTAGGTCTTTCAAGCACTGCAGGGTTAGTTCAAGAGTGGACTCCATTGCTGATTGTCGTGGTGGTCATAGCTATTTTGTTATTCATTGTTCTTATCATTGGCATCATGTGCATCTGTACCTGTATCCCATCATCCAAGAAAAGACATTACAGAGAAAAAGATCTTGATGGTTCCCTCTCAAACCTCAAATACTTGAACAAAGCTTACGAAGAAGATTACGAGAAGAGTCGTTCGAGAGGTCTTCATAGATTAACAACAAAACGTCAAACCTCGCCTAGCAGGTCGTCTACAGCGACTGGCTACATTACAATGTCTACATCCAGGGGTTCGCATCATCAAGCTGATATGGTGTCAATAGACTCGGATGAATATCGGCAGGATGTCCACGATGGACGGACATCACATTATAACCATGGTAATGACATCAAGAGGGATTCTGGGGAGTCTTTTGGGCATGTTTCAACGGCAACGTTGGCAAGTAACAGGGGCGCTTTTAGACCGCCTTCTCCACAGCAAGGGTCTGTTTCTAATTCACAGATGAGAAGAGAACTTCCTGATACTGGGCTGTAAACTTAAGAACTTTGTCACGCAGTGGCCATTTTGACAGATACCCTGTCTCAATCACTACAATAATGCTTAATGCATAACAACGAAACCAGACTGCTTATCATTTGGATCTTGGTTTATTTGTATATATTTGAATCGGAGAAGAAAGAAAGATAGAGGTGCTGAGATAAATGAATTTTTTAAATTCATATGTTCATGGTTCATAGTGGTTAATACACAACTCAAACACTTTTTAAATTTGACATCAAAAATTCACAGGAAACTACTCACCAAATTTAAACTGTTGTCAATTTTTGTATAAATTGTTACCTGACAGTCACAAAATGTGTGACTTTGACACGAGTGTCTAACAAAAACATGGCTCAAGTCTTAAAAATTTAAGTAAATTATTGTGCAGTGGCGGGACATGCATTAATATAATTATTTTCTTTTGATTTTGCAGAAATTATCTAAATTGTGTCCCATGACTTGAAGAGTGTACTTTGATTAGTCTCACATGGAACTAGAAAAGACCTCAGCTCCACCAAGCAGCACAAATATCAGGATACAATCCAGTGTTTAGTTGTGACATTAGAAGGTGATGTTGCTCTTTTGTGGAATCATTGACTCCTATCCCTGTGGGTGCCATCTGACAACTCCACATTGTCATTCATTATTGCCCTCTACTGGAGGGCCACAGACCAGGTGGCCAAAAGGACACTTAATGTAGTTTGTTATTTTCAAGACATTGCTTTGCAAGCGTTTTTGGTGCAAGGAAGCTCATAGTCATTCCAAAGTCGGCAGCACTTGCTAGGCTTTGACTTAACATGGGCTGCTGTGGCTGTTATCACCAAGCGCAAAAAGTAGCTAAGTGCCAAAATAAATGCTTACAGGAATAAGGTTAGGCTACCAGCCAAAATATTAAATTGGGCCCTGGTTATCAGATGTATAAATTGAGTTTCGATGGGACTACCTTTCATTTAAAATGTTTCCATTTTAAATAAAAAGATAATTCTTCTATGATAAGTGTCGACTTTCTAATAATTGTTAAGAGAGAAGGCAAGAATGGATTTATTCTTTCTGAAGACATTTTTTCCAATTCTGTAAATTAATTATAATATATTGTTCCCATTTAACAATCTTCCTATCTTTTCATGCTGTTCTTTAGTTTAAAGGGTAACAGAAATTTAAATAATAATTTCAAATAGTTTTCAGGGTTTAAACCTTTGACAATATCTGCCGAGTTGTCATACTTAATTAAAAGTATCACCTAAATGTGTAGCATTGAATGATCCTAATCTAATAACATTGTACAGTCACTTATAGTATGTAAATATTTCTTCTTTTTTTATTGACTTAGTAGTCCCTCTTTAGCTATATTGGCTACTCATATAAAGTCAGTTTTGAGCTTTGAATATCATACATACAGAATAACAAAACCACAAAATGAACAGTACTGCTCATTTTGTGGTTTTGTTATTCTGTACAATACATGTATATGAAATTCAAAGCTCTAAACTGACTTTATATGAGCAGCCAATATAGCTAAGGAGGGAAAAACAAAATTTCAGCAAATACATAAGTTTTAGCAAATCGTGAATCGTCATTATTCAGGTTTTATTATCTTGAAAATGTGACTACTCGATTTTGATTAAAAAGAAAATAAAAATAATTCATAGGTTGGTTCATAGGTAGGTTACTCTTCCCAAAACTGATGATTACTTTGTATTCAACATTACACAACCCAAGAAATGTTTTCAGTTTAAATTTTCTAAAGGGAAACCAAAAAGACAATGTAATAACATACATGTCATGATGCCATGCCTCATCTAAGATTGCTTCATTGGTTACCAATTAAACAGAGGATTGTATTTAAGATTCTTTTATTTGTATACAAATTCTTTCATAATCAGACCAGAGTATTTTAATGAGTGTCTTGAGTTGTATCGACCTTTGCGTACAAATCTTCGCTCCAGTGCAGATCCATCTCGGCTAACTTTTCCCATGACTCAGTCAAAGTAAGGCAGGAGATCGTACATTCACTGTTACAGCAGCTAAGGAGTGGAATGAACTTCCCTCCTGTATAAAAATTTGCTCCATCAGTGGATGTGTTTTTAAAAGAAGATCCTCAAAACATACCTCTTTTCTAATTAGCTGTTTCGTAGCGCAGCGCAGCGAAACAGCTCTTGTTTTCGTTAAAGTTTTTTTTATTATTATTTTTTTTATTTGTCTGTTTCAGTAAAAACGGCTATTGACATAACGCACGTTCGGTCAAAGCGGCCTTTTGCATAGTTCCTAAAGAGCAATTGCAATGAAACTTTCAGTGATGAAAGGCATTGGTGCAATAATGATGTTAAAACAATGAGGTCATGATGACGTCATCACCTGTCACGTGACGTCATCTTAAATGTTTCTATTTTAAATATTTGAAAATCAGTAACAAATCAGCCACAAGAGACCGTAGGTTTCTGTTTGCGGGATTGTATAGGGATAAAATAGGTATTATTGTGTCTGGCAAGAGTGTGCATTTAAAAAAAAATACCGATGACGTCACAATACACACGAGCGCCCTCTAGCGGCAGGTTGAAAACTGTTCAAAATGGACTTTTTGAAGATGTGTGTGGAGAAGTTTTGTGTAATAACTTCAAAATTTACACACATGTTGACCGTCAGGCAGCCATCATATGTGTGAAGTTTCAGATCGATGACGTCATCGGGGGTCACGTGACGCGGCATTAAAGGTGCCTTTTTTGAAGTCGTATAAGTCCCGAAGTATTAGTGCGATCATGTTGAAACTTGGTAGGCTGTTAGATATTGGCAAGTTCTTGTAAATTTTGAAATGACGTCATGAGGACGTCATCACATGATTTTTTATGATTTTTTCTATTTTTTGCACCTTTTAGTCATAAATTGCTTACAAAACGTGGTATAATCCAAATTCTTTTTTAAACAGGCTTGATACGTCATAACTGCTTTGATTACAAAAAAAACTTTCAAATTCAGTTGAGTAATTTGAAAAAGTTATGACGAAACAGCTCGGCATTTGTGCACAAATGCAATATGTCTAGTTTTTTTATTTATTTGTCTGTTTCAGTAAAAAGTGCCATTGAGATAACACACGTTCGGTCTAAGCGGCCTTTTGCATAGTTCCTAATGAGCAATTGCAATGAAACTTTCAGTGATGAAAGGCATTGGTGCAATAATGATTTTAAAACAATGATGTCATGATGACGTCATCACCTGTCACGTGACGTCATCTTAAAGGTTTCTATTTTAAATATTTGAAAATCCGTAACAAATCAGCCACAAGAGACCGTAGGTTTCTGTTTGCGGGATTGTATAGGGATAAAATAGGTCTTCATTTTATTCAATGTGCGTGACCTCACATGACCTCTACTTCCGGTCGAAACCAGAAGTGCCTCGTAATTCAAAAGTGCTAAAAGTTATGAAAATGCTTTCAACGATGTTAGTGTCTGGCAAGGGTGGGCATTTTAAAAAAAATACCGATGACGTCACGATACACACGAGCGCCCTCTAGCGGCAGGTTGAAAACTGTTCAAAATGGACTTTTTGAAGATTTGTGTGGAGAAGTTTTGTGTAATCACTTCAAAATTTACACACATGTTGATCGTCAGGCAGCCATCATATGTGTGAAGTTTCAGATCAATGACGTCATCAGGGGTCACGTGACGCGGCATTAAAGGTGCGTTTTTTGAAGTCGTATATCTCCTGAAGTATTAGTGTGATCATGTTGAAACTTGGTAGGTTGTTAGATATTGGCAAGTTCTTGTAAATTTTAACATGATTTTTTATGATTTTTTTCATTTTTTGCACCTTTTTGTCATAAATTGCTAATTAAACGTGGTATAATCCAAATTCTTTTTTAAACAGGCTTGATACGTCATAACTGCTTTGAATAAAAAAACCTTTCATATTCAGTTGATTAATTTAAAAAAGTTAAGGCGAAACAGCTCGGCATTTGTGCACAAATGCAATATGTCTAGTTGATGTATTATTGTTGTTTTGTTTATACAATGTTTAATGACTTGTTGATATATTGCTCATTACTATTGTAAACGCTGTGATATAGTTTTACTATGAATAGCGTACCTAAATGCATAATAATAATAATGGTAAATAAATGATGGCGCTGTCCAATTCAGTGACACTTTATGACTGTTGACTTGAAAACCATAAGTTTGCAAATTAAATGTTTACAAGTGTAGGGGTGGGGTCCGTGTCAGTTTATTGTATCCGCCATGTTGGTCATTGTGACCAGGGAATGTGGTGGGCGAATATGTCGGGGACCAGAGGAGCCATTTTGACGATTGCGTCATTAGAGGTGTGGCTGGTGGAGTTAGACCGCCAGGATATTTTCTCAGATCCTCTTTTTAGCAATAACATGTTTTCATGCCTCAATTTCGGGCAATCTTCAGTTGCGGGTGTGGGTGATTCATAATGAATCCATGGGTCTCAAGTCTCGTGAGAGACAAGTTTTAGGTTTTTGCCGTTAGGTTCAGGGTGAGGGTTGTGAGTTTGTAAGAGTGAAATCCTGACCTTCGGTGAACTGTATCTCTAGTAAGGAAATTAGGATGTGGAATATGATCGAGCTGTTGAGAGGATGAGTCAGTTGGACTCTGGTTTAATTTAGCTCTGATCAGTTTTTCCCTTATGTTTTGATCTTTTCTGTATGCAATGAATAATAATAATAATAATAATAATAATAATAATAATAATGGACATTTCTATAGCGCCAAATCCATTTTAAAGAAAAATGCTCCCTGGCGCTTTACAATCCAACGATATACATAAAAATAATATAGTAATATAGCCTAATCTAAATAAAGGGGGGTTCTGGGAAGATTCCAGAGAGTGTTTTGTTGCATTGTATCAGAGACCAATGTTTCCTGATTGCTTTGTTTAGGTCACCTTGGCTAATGTACGGATTATGTGTCATGCTCAAGACAAGTGGGGTTTTTGTATTTTTGTTTATTGGGTTGTTTGTGAATCATGTTTGACCGTTCACTGTGTGATACTTTCCCAATGATTTTGGTTATTTCCGAAGCATTGTAACTTCTTATTGCCAATTTTTTGGAAAAATGTTTGACTTTGATTAAGAAATCATCTTTATTGTTTGTGTTTCGAGCATATCAGAGTATTTCTCCATAGATGAATGCTTTAAACACATGTGGGGGTGTGATGATGTCTTGTGTAGGTATTGGTGTAGGTTTTGTGTCAAGAATACCACTTTCTCTGAACCTTGTGCCTTTGAATATCGTTAGGTCAAGATAGTTGATGGAAGTATCTGAGGCCTCAAAATTAAATTTGAGGGTCGGGTGTAGTGTGGATAAGGCTCTTGAAATTCTCAAGAGTGCTGTTGTAGAGGACAAGAATGTCACCTCTATAAACTTTTTGCAGGGGGGTGCTTGGATTCCAATATAGAAGAAAAGAATTTTAGGTTGTTTTCTCATTGGAATATTCTAAAAATTCTGTTGTTTTATGATATATTCACTTAGTATGAAACTCAAATAAAATAGTATGTAATTTACTACAATATGATCATACATCTTTATTCTATTTCTGATATCGTTAAAACATTTATTTAGTATTTGTATTTGATGACTACTTAATTGACTTTACTATCTTAAGGAACTGAATTGATTTTAGTCAGAGACACGTGGCAGTGATAAAATACACCACCATATGTTATTATAATCTCTTTTTTTTAGTGTTTGTTGCTGTAATTTATAACGAAATTATTAAAACATATTGTCGGTTTACCAATATTTACATGTGTTGAAAACATTAAACAGTATTTCTTGTAAATGTAATAAATAATGAATGTTTGTTCAGTGAAACCCTTACTGTGCATTATTTAATCTTTATCAGACTATAGTAAGTTGTGAAACCATGGAAGGGGTCTTGGCGACTCCAAGACATTGTAGAGGGTTAAACAAGAATAAGTCATTAGAAGGCAATATATTATGTCAACAATTTATAGGAAAACAAATTAGTTACATGTAAAGATAAAATTCACAACAAATGGAATATATATATAAAAAATGATAATGATGATCATGATATTGATAGCCAAGAATATATTTGGTCTTTGCAACACATTTATTTTGACAATTCAAAACTGATGCAAACCCTTTCTCTATGTTCTCTAACTTCCATCACGAAACAGTTTTTGCTTAAAGGCAAACCCCCAAAATGATAGCATATTCCCTGAAAGTGTTGTAATTACAACTTATGTTGGTTAAATTTAGCTTACCATATTCCTTCCTACATACCAACAGAATGGTGTATTGTGGTGTATTGTGGTGGTGTTGTCGTCCGGTCTCAGTAGTCCAGTCAATGGATAGTCGCGTGGATAGCGCGTGCCGGGTGCCGAGCACCGTGCCGAGTCTACCCATGACAGTACATGTCTGACAACGAAGATGCAAAATAGCAGTCGCCGTCACGCCTTGTGGGTTCATTACGTAATCATTACATTCCTCCCCTTTCTGTTTTTGCGTGTGCTTTTTTCAATAAAATATTTGTTTATTTATTTAGAGAGGAAAACAATTTCAAAATGTTTCTCGACAAACCTCTTAAATCACAATTTTGTAGTTTTAAATTCTTGTTGTCTATCCTATTGTTTTATATGCCTGTACTTTTAATTTCCCCCTTGTACACAGGGAAAACGAATTTTAAGATTTTTATCATGACAATAAATATTTTGAATCTTGAATCTTTGAAAAATATGAGTCGTCGTGGGTCTCCAATTTCAACGTAAATAAAGCTGTGGAAATGCTTTTTTGCTATCATTGTGTCTTCAACGTTTGTCTTAATTCTTTTTGCCCCCCTTTTTTTTGCTTTCATTTCACGTCATCACTTTTTCCCTCCTGTTTAACCCTCTTTCTTGGTTTAACGTGTCACAAAAAACGACAACAAACATTGAAGTTCACTACGTAACCATAGCCATGAATGGAAACTGTATTGCCTACAGCGATGTTCAATAAAAACATAACTAGAAATGAATAATTTCAACGGCTTTACAAACACCGGCACAATGTGGTTCATTTAGTTGCCTCTTGAACCCGTTTTATTCAAGAATTATTCAGTGCAGACCGTAACCCGCGAGTTCAAATTCAAAAGGCAGCTCCCTGAACAATCCTCAAAAAAATTAATATCAAGAGGGCGAAACTGTGCGCTTCAACCAAAGTTCAACTAAGATCACCAAGCACGACCCGCCCCCAGACACAGCCGCTCGTCACGATTGAATGTCCACGTGTCATAAAAAAGCAATGAATTTTAAAACAACCTACCCATGTTTCTACAAAATTTCATCCAATTTATAAAATACGTTTTTAGTTGTGGGGAATTTTTCCCTTATGACTTAAACAGTTATACAAACAACAATAAAAAATGCAAATTTTTAGTGGTACGCGTATACAAACAAAACTAAAAACAAATTGGAGGGTTAAATTTGTATTTATTTGTTTTACAAAATACAACTTATTGGACGAACCGTATAGCTACTTTTTCTTCACAAGATAAAGGGCCTTTTTAATGGCGGAAAATAGTATGGTACCGTATTGTAAGAGAATATGTTAAACTCCTTTCTCGATTGAGACGCCTAGGTAACGAAGAGGCATTGGCGACGTGGACCAATCGTACTGAGTGCAAATTTTAATCTTGCAACCAAATAAACTGCGGTGTATTGCCCTGTGGAACGTCATTAATACATGTTTCATTACATCATCAAGAACATGAAAGTGATAGCGGTTATTTCAGTGGCCCTTGTGGCTCTTGTTTATCTCCTACTTCCACAGACAACTGAAGCCGCGAAGGGACCAAAAGTTACGCATAAAGTAAGTTCGCCCAACTCGAGTCATGTCGAGTTACTCCTTCGCATTTAATTGGCATTTTTTGATGTCATTGCAATTGCATGGTTTAAAAAAAAATTGTGATGTTTGGAAAAGATGCCGAATCTGACCAATATACTTTGTCATGTTTGTCACAATGTCATTATTTAAAATTTACATCTTGGCATATGTTTGTCCTCAAAATGATTGCATAAAGTGGCAGTCGGATGGATAAAATAAACAAAATAATAAAAAAAAATTTCTTGAGTTATTGAGTCTTAATACTTTTTTATTTTTTAAACTTGTTGCCCTTCACGTTCCTGCGTTTATGCACCTGGAGTTTTTTTGTTTAAATGGGATCTCACTAAAATTAGGCTCCATATGTACTTATGTAGAATGTGTTCTTTGTCACTGTTTGTTCTCACTGTGACTGTGAGTGTGAGCTTGGCATGGGTCTAGAAAATCCACTCCACATAAACAAAATTGCAACAATCAGTGAACTCTCACTGAGTGTTATTTAAGAATCCTCACCATTCGGTAAAAAGTACAGCCACTTCCATTTGTAATCAATGGTATGCTGCGGGCAATGCTGGTCCATGATAACCAGCGATGCATGTTTTTATACATAACCCGTTGGTTATTGTGAACCAGCGTTGCACGTAGCATTGCTGAATGAAATCGTTCCCTGGAATTGTGTACATTTTTCCATGTAAACACAACTTATTTCAATGCATAGGTTGTAAATGAATAGAGTACACGTATTAAAGATTAATTATGAAGGGTAGTTGGGTCAGGTGTTGGGCCTAACTATTAACTAAGCATTTTGCTTTAAAACACCAAACTGACCAATTTCCTGTTGAAAGCAAGAGAGGGATGTCTTCAATTATGTGGAGCCAAGATAAGACTAGATCATTACGAAAGGGATGTCCAGTGACTGTGAGTGGTGACTTATAACAGTCATCTGATAGTATTAGATTACATATGCTCAATACTATGTAATGTCCTGTGGTTGGTGGTTTACATAGCATTTTTATTTAGTATCAACTTGGTTAACTTTGTCATGAAACAGCAGTTTGATTACAGCATGATGCACTGGTGCAATATGGTGTTTGGGTCGTAAAACTTCATTGTGGTTATATTCCTATAATAAGTATCCAACCATCAAATTCCATCGGTTATTTTATAACAGAAAAAAAGGAAGGTACCTTGCTGCTGCATACAAATATCATTAATATATCAAAATTAAACAATAGAAAATAACAATATTTCATTGGCTTGTTTTCTAACTTGTTTGTATTTCAGAGGATTTGGTTAATTTAGTTTTGTATTGTTGTGTTTCCAGGTCTTCTTTGACATGAAAATCGGAAAGGAAGATGTTGGTAAAATAGTCATCGGACTTTTTGGCAAGACTGTCCCCAAAACAGTCAAGAACTTTGTAACTTTGGCCAACTTCCATAATCTTGAAAAAAATACGGTGAGTTGATATTTTAATTAGGGTATTGTGTATTCCTGAACCTGATAAGTCTTTTACAATTTTACTTTTAACTCAAGTCTTTTCGTGCATGGCTATGATCTTTAGTACATGGAATACTGCGAATGTGAACACTTGTTAAAAAGCCCTGTACTGTCAAATATTAATTTGTAAAAAAATTTCTCCGCAGGATATTAAACTTGATCAGGGTTACAAAGGGAGCAAATTCCACAGAGTCATTAAAGATTTCATGATCCAAGGAGGAGACTTTACAAAGGGTGACGGGACTGGTGGTAAGTCTAATGAGAGTCAAAAGTTATTGAGGCTGAGTGCAGTTGAACATCTGTTGTTAAACACCAACCACAACACCAGTATCATGGGGACACCCAAAACAAGGTGTTAACTTACTTACAAGGGTGTATAAACTGTTCCAAAAAAAAAGGTCAAACAAGACTGCCAAATAGTTAACCTCCAACAATGTTACCTGAAAATGTTTTCCTAATCCTATGAGGAGATTGTAACTTTCTACTGGAATATTTGAAGAGTATCAATGCAAGGAGCAGGTGTGAGGAGGCATTTGTCTCTTATTGCCTGTGAACTTTTAGGCCAGAAGATGACATCTGGGCACCCCCTCTGGTCAACACTCTAGTTCAAAAAGTAGTTTGGATTGAGTGTCTGTATTCCCAAATTTATTCACAAGCATCTTTTTATCTTTTCAAATCGTTTCAGGTAAGAGCATTTACGGAGAGCGCTTCAATGACGAGAACTTTAAATTGCAGCATTATGGTCCTGGATGGTTGAGCATGGCCAATGCTGGGAAAGACACCAATGGATCTCAGTTCTTTATTACTACTGTCAAGACTCAATGGCTTGATGGCAAACATGTAGTCTTTGGAAAAATCTTAGAGGGAATGGTAAGAATGTGTTTCCACTTGACCAGATCATTCTCATTCCTGTAATCATCAACTAAAGGTTTAGACTCATAATACGGTTGGTATTCCTGGCCATTATAATTGTTTTTTACCCTTACACTAGCCTGTTTTCCTTGTATTATCCGAACCTCGTCTTAAATGCAGCGCACTATTATAGATACACATGTCGTCATAGTGCATGCACTACACACGTGTATAGGCTAGATTGGAGCAGTTTGCTTCCTAGTACAGTTCTTGCGAGCATCCTGTACACAAAAATAGAAACATGCATAGGACAGTTCGGGACCGGTGAAAAACCTTGTACAAACCGGCGTCTCGTATCTTCCGAGCTCGTATTAACAAGAGTCGACTGTATTATAAAAATGTCAAGGGTATAGCAGCACACGCTGATCTACAAAGTGTTGTAACAGATTTATCATCTTTTTTAACCCTTTCTTTAGGATGTTGTGAGAAAAATTGAAGCTACCGAAGTGAACAACAGCAAACCAAGGCAGGATGTCATAATTGCAGACTGTGGTGTTATAGAAGTGGATAAACCATTTGCTGTAGCCAAAGAAGGAGCATAAGCTATCAAATAGTATTTCTGTGTATCATTCTCCTTTTTTCCTTTGCCTTTGTTTGTTATTTTTGGGGGTATTTTTTCTTTTCTGTAATCCTTCATTGTGAACGATATCATGTAACTGTGTTAAGTCATGGAGCTACGAACAAGCCTTTATCATCACTGAGGCACTTGAGGCAACTGTTTCCACGCCTCTCTGCCTTGGTACCCATTGAAATGCTCTCAAACATACCTCAGAATTTTCTAATAACTGATATTTTGTACTTTTCTTGAAATTACCATGAAGAAGGTGCTGTAAAATACCTTCTTTTTACAGTATTTGGTTTTGAACCGATCTCCAGGTTATTGGGTCAAATATTTCTCCCCTTTCAATTAAGATGTTTTTTTTAGTATGACCTAAATTCATAAAGCTGTTAAGCCAAAAAAGGAAGAAAAAATCTTCAGCACAGAAAAATAGTACATCGTAGAAAAGTACATGTAGTAAGAACAGGTTGCCAGCCAAAATACCATGTGAAGTTTATTGTTTATGGCTGGTTCCCTGTTATTTTTTCAGAAAAAATGCTATCAGCACCTTTTACTGCTAAGCAGCTTTTTGAATTTGTAAATCAATCTACAGTATTTGATATTATGACTAAGTTTGACATCAGTATATTTAATGTGCAAACTAATCAATGCAAATAAGATGTAAGCCAACGGGCGCCTGGATATACTTCAAACACCTTGTTAAATGTAAAGTAAAAAGTAAACAGTTGAGTGTCGACCATTTGTATGCACTGTTTTATTAGCTACTGGCAACAATTTTAAAGACCTTAGTTCTAGATCCCTTGACTACCATAAAAACAAATGCTTAACTTTAAGCACACATTCCATTCCATAATGATTGATCAGGTCAAGTTAAATATGGCCAATGAGAATTGTAGAACAAAAAAACAAAAAAACATTAAGATCTGTCATTTAAGATATTTTTATTTTGTTTAAAGATGAATCTCATTGCCCAACCCTATTGATTTCTCTCAAAATTGTAATAAATTTCCTCATAATAATGTCTGTTTGCAATAAAGCGTTATTTAGAGGTAAAAAACCCCCAAAATAGTTACCTTTCTGAAAAAAGTAAGTGGTACCCTACTTTAATCGTGTGTGCCTTATGATTTCATAAAAGAAGGGTACCTGCCAGATGACTTTTGGCTCTATTTTTAACATCAATACTTGTGTTAGGCCGTATCGGAATTGGCGGCTACAGCTATGGCTACGACTGTTACGGCTTTGACTGTTGCTATGGGTGTTGAGAAGGATGTCCTATACTTCAACGCATGATGATGGGCCGATCCAGCCGTAGTCAAAGCTGTAGCCGCCAATTCAGACACTGCCTTACCACATCGTGATTAGGGGAAGGGAAAAAATACGAAAAAAAGAAATCATACTAGAAAGCACAATCTAGATAAAACGTGTTGTTTTCCCTAACAACCTCAGTGTGTGTTGAATTTGGTTACATAAAATGACGTAGTGTTATTTAGTATGTTTTACTGATTAAAGTAACACTTTAGTTTGTGAGTAATGCACTCAGTTTAGTGCCAGGTTTTGTAAGCGTTTATGTGATTTTCGTTAGTAGAAGGTCATGCATACTAGAATTATCAAAAATGTAGGGCTATAGATAATTTTATGAAATAATTTAACAATTTTACTTGCCAGGATCATTCATAGCTTCACATAACTGGTCACATTCTGTTGCCATACTTTTATTTCTAAAAACTAATTCAGGTGAAATAAAAAAAAAAGACCAATGTAACTGTTGCATTTTAGTCACTGATTTGTCTTGATTTTGAGAAAAATAAAATAGGTAAAAATATAAAAAACATTTGTGTGAGGCACTGATCTATTTATTTTGGAGGAAATAAATCAATTGGAATGATCATTTACTTATATTCAAATTGAAAGAAACTTCTGATAGGGGAAACACTCTGGGCTGAAGTTATTCCAGAGGATTTGAATACTCATAACAAGAAAAAAAATATTGGTTGGTGTTGTAAAAACTTTAAAAATAAATTTTGAACCATTTTGTATGTCAATTTTGTATCCATGCACATTGAAACTTAATTATCAAGTGGTATTCCACAAGACACCTGCTACCGTGCTATTTCTTAAAGGGTGACATAATGTCACGGCATGAACTAGAGTAAAGCTAGATGGAACTTGCTCTTATCTGGTAGTTTGGAATTTGATAAATGGATAACAGAGTTAAAAACCAAAGTTAAACACATTATACCATGTATACAGCGAAAATCGTTTCTTTATTATGTAAATTCCGAGCTCGTGACTGGGCGTGGTCTTTCTCAACTTTTTATGACCTCAGCCAATGGGAAGACAAGATACAAATTAGTTGAAAAACACTGCAGGCTAGGCAGTTACGTCGTGTACCAAGGTCGTAGCGCCGCCGCGCTAAGGACAGACTGTTGCATGATGTGTAGGTGGTGTACAAAGATCGAACACAAACTACTAGATATACTACAAAAAACACATTTTTTGCAGCATCAGCCAGTCGGTGCATAACTACAAAATAGCACTAGCACTGCAGACTAGAAACGGTGGTGGTAGGTGTTGATGAAATCAAATAAGGCCTTTAAATTATTTATAGTTGAAGAAAAAAAGTGAATGAAAGGTGAAATATCGCTCTGCAGGTTTGTTGGCCGTACCACTACAACATTATAAAAAGTCCACCAGTTCGTCGGTCATTTTATTTTTCCCTCATCTTTTTCATGGTGTTATTTATCGTTTGTTGCAAGGTTTAAAATGTTTAACTTGAACAAACATCTTTTTGTTTGGTTGTTTTATAATGTTAATAAGGTAAGGCTTAAAACCTATTAACTAGTAATAAACTAATGACATGTTCTTTTTGAAAAGGTTACGTTCAGCAGTCATAAGCACCGTAATGAAAACATCGCACCAACCTTTACAAAGAAGACATTGGAGAAATTTCAGTTGTAGATGGGGGGGGGGGGGGGGGGCACCCCAAAGAGGGAAAACCCATGCAGTCAGATAGGGACCCAAGTCAAAACCCAATCCACATGCAAGGCTTTGGTCCGGGAATCAAACCAGGGTCCACGGAGGAAAAAGGGAAGAAACCTCTAACTAAGCCAACCTGACTGCTAATTATTGTGTCACGCCATATTGTTAATAAATTTTGAAATAAAATAATGAAAATTGTTTTTCATTTGTAGATATTTCGTTCACTATAAGAGAATACAAATCCTGACGACCTAGGCCCAGCTTTCACATTCATTTACATTTTTATGAAAACACAGTTTCAATAATAAGCAATAACTATCACTAAGTATTTAGCTAAAACTAAGTCATGTTTACCATTTGTTTTCTGCCAACACTTTACATAGATAATTAAAGAGCAACAATGGACAAAAACAGAATCCAAGCATCCTTTGAGCAGCTTAAAACCTCAACGTTTCCCACTGAAGATTCCTTCTATACCACAGACTCCATATTCAACAACAGCAACAATCAGAAACAGCTTGTGGAAAGGTACATTCCACCAACCATCCTCACTATTCCTAGCCCATTGTCTTCAGCTCTTCCCTCTATGATGGTCTCCTCAGCCCCTACTGAACCGAACAGTATTCCTAATCCTAGCCTCCTGTCTTCCGCTCTGCCCTCTACCATGTTCTCCTCAGCCCCTACTCATCCCCCTCTTGGCAAAATCTCATATGCCAATTCCTTGCCACCATCTGTACAACCAACTACGAAGAAAATTCCTGCACAGAACTCAACAAAGTTCTCAACAAACCTCCATCATGGACAAGCATCACGACTGGACATCCCCTCACCATCTGAGAACAATCCTGACCCATGTCCAGGGCAATCACTGACCACAGACAAGCTGGACAGTAATGGTCGACATCTGACTGAATTTATAATGAATGGACAAAATGATGAGTGTTTGATGCAGAATGATGCCGAGGTGGAAGGCATAAACCATCCTGCTGAGTATGCGGCAGAAGAACAACTAGCGACAAATTCCCCTCAAGGTAAGTTTGGTGTATTCGAATTATGATGTATTATTTGTTGTAAACATTGTACAAATTTTTGTGCAATGAATGTCATAGAATGTGCTTAGATTATTAGTATACAGTAGGCCTTGGTGACTAGTGCGACTAGTGTCAAAGTCGCGACTGTTGATTGCTATGTATGGTGGCGACTACCACTTTTCAACTACCCGGTTAACCGCGCCACCACGACAACTGAACAAATAGTCGCAACTAGTGTCAAAGTCTTTACTAATTGAAGCGCGACTTGTCGGATAGTTAATTGTCATTGTCTACTCTTGCATCAAAAGAGTTGCTTACTGCAATGGCGTCCATTGCAATGCATACTTAACATTTCAGCCTGAATTTTACCATCTTGCACCTGCGGCAATCCACAATCTCTGGTTTTGAAACACACTGTAGGCTATTGGGAAGTTGTTAATGTATGGGACTGTGTGGTTGAAATAATTTTTAGAGTGTAATGCTCCTCTACCTGCAAGTCCAAGACAAGGTTTTGCCTTCCAGGATCTTGACTGTTTAGAGAATTTACCAGACGTTGTGGAGAACTTGTCTCATGCACAGAAGCAGCAAGCTGCTGAGATTGAGAAGCAATATCAAATCCTAGCTGACAAGAAGGTAAGAACACTGTGTGACTTTCTTTAAGAGTACTTGTATGTCTTCACCATGTCTTCAAACAGTTCACCAAAATTGCATTACAAAACACTAACAAGTTTGTCTGTAGCAGCCATAATTTTTTCCCAAGAAGAGATTGTAACATGATATGAATTATCAGAGGGATTTTTATTTACGGAGGACAATGCCTTAATTTCTGATGTATTTTTAATTAATCTTTATTTTACATTCAGTCCCAAATCCAGTTCTCAATTTATCTTTTCAGGATAAATCTTAAGCTGTAGCGTAACTAAAGTTTCACACAACTAACAGTTTTTATGTTATTCATTTCCCTTTAAACCTGTCTGACGGAATTCCAAGGAGATGCTGAAGAACGGTATGTTCAAACTTTGACAAGTTTCATCACAAGGTCTTTTAAAGTATCTTTTCTTTAAAATATTTATTTGATTTGTAGAAAGTATCTTTTCTTTAAAATATTTATTTGGTTTGTAGAAAATGGGGTCGGGAAAAGAGCAAAGATTCAAAATTTGCAACCAACCAGACTTGAGACGAGTAGAAATAATCGATTTAACAATTTTGTGTCTTTTTGAACAAGTCCAAGATAAGATGCATGAGATTTCTGATGAGCTGAGTAGATGCAAGAGACAAACATGTTTAGCAGAGGAGGAAACAACTGAGAGAGCACAGAACTGCAAGGCGTTACAAACTGGTAAGTTACTTCACATGTGTGCATATATATAAATTTATAATGCGCACTTTTGCAGAAAACCGATCAAGGCGCCTACACAATAGAAAACATACAAACTGAAAAAGATGGATACATGTATTATATCCTTGTAATTCAACCTAATGTAAATCTATGTAAACAAGTGTGACTTCAGTTCCCTCTTGAAGTTGTCCAGTGATGTTATTTTGCGAAGTGTGACAGGGAGCAGCTTTGGAAAAAGCACGGTCTCCATATCGAATTGTTCTTGATCTTGGTTCTACCAACAAGTGAGATCCTGCAGACCTCAGAGCACGACTGCTTTGCTTAGTAGAGATGAGTTCACGTACTGCGGGGCGTGTCCGTGCAGAACCTTAAACACAAGGAGGCAGATTTTGAAGGTGATCCTCTTTGCAATGGGGAGCCAATGTAGGCGTCTTGGGACAGGTGAAATGTGGTCGTATTTTCTGGCTTGGGCAACGACTCGAGCGGCATTATTGTGAACACGTTGCAGACGAGAAATAGATGCAGCTGGAAGCCCAACCAAGAGCGAGTTGCAACAATCCAAGCGTGAAGAGACCAGAGCATGAATTACTTTCTCGGCTGTTTCATGTGACAAGTATTTGCGAATTTTTGGTTATGTTTCGCAGTTGGAAGTTAGTGCTTTTGCACACAACTCTCTTTGAAGAGCAAGGTATTTAATAATTTTAGGTTGAACAATGAAGAATTGACTGGACCAGGACTTGAACCTGTGACCTCTGGACTAGCGTGCCGGCGCTCTATCAACTGAGCTATCTAGTCCTACGTCGGCAGTCTCCCTGTTTTGTCAATATCTATGTTCGGGGTGCCAGACAGAATTCAACCTGTAACTGCGGTATAGCTAGGGATCACAACCAAGTTTAAGGTACAACCTTGGAAGTGGCAGCAGAGGGATCACCTCTTGAGTTTTTCTAAGCCTGTAGTTGAAATAATTATAACTAATTCGCTGACAACTGGGAAAATGTATACAGAATTAATTATCATACATTAAATTTTTAATTGATATTCTCATTTCTAGGTATAGAAAACGCTTCTTTGGAAGATTTACAAAATTCCAAAAGAATACAAGAAGTGGAGCGGAAAACTGAAGAAGAAGAAAGGTTTGTTATATTCATCACTAAATTTTTAAGTTTAATGTTGACAAAATTCCACTTGACTGCTTCTGTTACACTAGTGTACTTGTTTATATGTGTTGAGTTGTCATTTCACCTTTAAGAAAGGCTCTGCTAGGGTCAAAACATTACACAAATGTTTTCCTTATTTTTTGTTATTTTTTTTTACTGACAAAATTTAGTAAAACAAATTATCATAAAGATCCGCTTGTATTCGGTGTACGAGGAAAACATTGAAAGGATGCAACTGATTGGTCAGTTCCAATTCAATCCCTTACTGTTAATGACCGATTGGTCAGTTTAAATTCAATCCCTTACTGTTAATGACCGATTGGTCAATTCCAATTCAATCCCTTACTGTTAATGACTGATTGGTCAGTTCCAATTCAATCCCTTACTGTTAATGACCGATTGGTCAATTCCAATTCAATCCCTTACTGTTAATGACTGATTGGTCAGTTCCAATTCAATCCCTTACTGTTAATGACCGATTGGTCAGTTCAAATTCAATCCCTTACTGTTAATGACTGATTGGTCAGTTTAAATTCAATCCCTTACTGTTAATGACCGATTGGTCAGTTCCATTCAGTTCCAATTCAATCCCTTACTGTTAATGACCGATTGGTCAGTTCCAACTCAATCCCTTACTGTTAATGACTGATTGGTCAGTTCCAATTCAATCCCTTACTGTTAATGACCGATTGGTCAGTTTAAATTCAATCCCTTACTGTTAATGACTGATTGGTCAGTTCCACTCAGTTCCAATTCAATCCCTTACTGTTAATGACCGATTGGTCAGTTTAAATTCAATCCCTTACTGTTAATGACTGATTGGTCAGTTCCAATTCAATCCCTTACTGTTAATGACCGATTGGTCAGTTCCAATTCAATCCCTTAGCTTTAACAAGAGTAACAAACTCTTCTTGTAGACTGTTTGCAGAGTACCGTATTAAGATGAAATCTCATAAACAGCTCGTTAGTGAATTGGAGTCTGAGATGACTAGTCATCTTGCAGTGAGGAAACAACTGCAGATTATACAAACACTTCAAGCTGAAAGTAAGATTCCAGTATATTCCAACAAGGTCATGTTTTTCTTTGAAGATGTATAGAAAACCAGTAATGTCAGATGTCATTGTGTCACAAAGAGCAAATTTCCCAAGACTCAGCCTCAAAATTATCAAAAATCCAACACTGTATTAACAACTTCTTATTATTAAAATAGCAAAGTCAAACAAGTTTGTGCATAAACATTCAAAATGAACAGTACTCCACAAAGAGTTTGTTTTCATATTCCTATGTGTACCTGAGTTTATGAGGAAAATTTGTTCGGGGAGGGGGGGGGGGGGACAAAGTAAATATGAACAGAGAATATGGCAATATTTATTTATCAATCAACTTGACATTTCACCAGAGGCAGCGATGGAGAGCGAGTTATTAAATGTCAGTAAAAGAAGCATCGATCCAGAACTGGAACTGCATCAAGATCTCAAATCACTTAAAGAAGAGAATCAATGTCTTGTAACGACTATCAACAAGGCCAAAGCAGGGGTAAGGGTTCATGAGAAATGCCAGAAAATTGGCACTATTGAAAATACAAAGAAGCTGTTTTCACAAGAAGGTTCTTATTTCAGTTCAAACAGTAAGAAAGGCTTTACAGCTTTTCAAACAAATAATATGAAAAGTGACTTGGATTATTTCACAAAAATAGACAATTTAAATATAGCCCTATCTGTACACAAAGATTTGTGACGACGGTCATTTGCCAAACTGAACTTTTATTGGTTCGTTTTTGTGTTTCAGATACAAAGTGAGAAGGAAAAGCATACAAGCTTAAAACAAGACACTGAAGTCCTTCGTGTAAGTGCACTGAACTTTATTACAACTGCTTCATTATATCGGACAAGTCGAAATGCTACCCTTTTTTTCAATTGTCTATTAAGAACAATGATTTGTCAACCAAAGGGCCTAAGTAGTAAATGCTACCCTTTTTTTCAATTGTCTATTAAGAACAATGATTTGTCAACCAAAGGGCCTAAGTAGTATATAAACAAATAATAAATATTTTTTGTATGCAAGTTCACCCAAAACAAGGCTTAAAGTCACTCTCAGTAAGGGACTACAAGAAGAAAACATTTAGGATGAAATTAACTCGGGAGCTGAAGGTAGGAATCGATATTCCTCTTAAAACAGTCTAGATTGTAGGACGGAGGGAAACATGCACCAGGCAAGGAGTTCCAAAGAGATGCAGTACGTGGAGTAAAGCTGAAGATCAACAAAACTGAAATATTTGAAGATGATTTCTTTGAGGATTGTTTTCTAGTTTCATTAATTGTAATTTTTAAAATTAAAAATTCCCTTTAACATGTGTTGCTTCTTCAGAAACGTAACCATGCCCAGTTAACTCGTCTCAAGAGGCAGTTAAAGGAGGTGCAATTAAGAAACAAACAGTGGCACGACGAGGCTTGCCAGCTTGAAGCACACATCACTAGACTGCGTAAATTCACCGAAGAATAAAGTACACGACGGTAACTCTGTGCCTGCCGACGGCGGTTTTGTCATCTTTGTTTGCCGCAAAAAAAAAGTACGGAAAAAGAGAACAAACCGCGGCAGTTTCCTTTAAGGAACAAACAACTAAATGACACAAAGCAATGATTTCAAATTGTTTTCAAAGCATCACAGTTATTTTATTAGTACTCTTAGTCTCCAAAGTTTACATTCATTTACAGATTAACTCATCTACCAGTGAATCTGCCCTGTAACTGCACCATTAACTCCCTGTACAAAGCAAAATTACATTCATGGACTGGTTTATTCTGCATCATAATTTACAAACATGGATAACTTTAGATAACAGGGCACCAAACAAAATAACAATAAGAAATAAAAATCACAAATGTGTTTGTAACATCTGTTTTTTTGTTTGTTGGGGAATTATATTCTAATGTTATTGAATTAAGGAACATTATATAAAATGCCCTGATGGCTAGGATGGGTCTGCAGCATACACTCTTGGTAATCACAGACCAAATAAAGACAAAATTTGTGTAATGAAATTGAAAATCCTCCTTATTTGACTTGAACCTGGACTGTACGTTTGTGAAGACGGGGCAAAGTTAATTGGCAGTCAAATAGTATCCCAAGATTTTGATTTTGCAAGATGGAATAAACTATACAAAATGGAACTGACTAAACTTTGCAATTCATATTATGTGAAAATCCAATGCTGCTGGTACGCTGAGATCAAGCGCGTGTTTTTACACACCAAGAGCAGCAAATGATCTGCCTCCTTTTGCCTCAGTGAGGGCGCTGTTTTAGAGTGTGATGTCATAAGCAAGGGGCCTATTCTCTGTAGAAACTAGTACTTTTTGTTTTATTATTTACATGAATTGTGCGACTTGGGATAACGCAGATGACCGAGTATCGGAGAAACAACTGTGCAAAGTGAGACTTGTAGTTTTATATTGAGTCTTGTAAATAAAGTTACTGCCATTTACAGGTCAGTGGAGATCATTTCCAGACCCTGAATGGGTCTTCTTAAATTGGCGAGGCAAATCTTGCATGATTAAGTGAGGAAAGTAACTTTTTTGAATAGTTTTTCAACTTAAATATCACAGGAATTGCCCTTTGATTGTGTGATTACCAAATGTATATGAACTTTAAGCTGTGGCGTAACCAGACATTTTCATTGGGGGTGGGGGGGGGGGGGCAATGACATTTTTGGGGTGTTTTTGTTGTTGTTGGGGGGCCTTTATGAAGTTTCAAACCATTCATCTGTGCATTTCTTTTTGATCACATTTTTTTTTCTATTTATTTATTTATTAATTTTTATTTTAATTTTATTTATTTATTTATTTATTTATTTTTTTTTTTTTTTTTGGGGGGGGAAAGAGGGGGTCAAGGGTTCTAACCCCCCCCTCCCTTTCTGGTTACACCACTGGCTTCAAGCCTGAAACAAAACTTAATTTTAGCACCAATTTTAATTTAAAACAGTATCCAGCAAAAGAATTTCAGAAAATTGAAGTAAAGCAATAAATGTTAATACACTGCATTTAGTTTGAGTTGTTTTCATGGCATTGATGTAATACAAGAAATGAAAAGAACATTCTAATACATGATTTACATGGGAAAATAGATTTACATTAAACTTCAACTCAAACCTTAATGCCCCAACATGAAGGATGTCACCACATGAGGTATCAATGCTAACACAAGCTTGAAATTACACAAAGGTCATGACCTATGTCGCCCCTGGTCTTAGCCTTGGTGTCCCTTAAATTCATTCACCCAGCTGGGGTGCTTCGTGATTCTTGCACAATGAAAATGGCATTGTACCTTCAAAGATGAAATTCCAGGCCATAACTGCCATGATCTGTAAATCATTAAACAAAAAAATGAAAGACAAAGTTCAGCCCGTCTATTATTAGGTAATTGTTGACCCAGAACAGTATTGGCAAATAGAAATACCTAGCCATTGATAATAGATTCATAACAAATTATTTTCAATGGTAAACAATAATAAACAGTAAATACACCAATACATTGCGGTATCATACTGCGTAATTAAACTAAACAAAGAAGACAAACAAGAAAATAGGTCAACTATGTCCTATAAATAAATTTGATATGAGTTCAGAATCAGTAGTTGGTTTAAATAATACTTACTCAATTAACAATGACCAGAGAAATTTGCATGTTACTTCAATCTCTGAATCATTTGTGTCAAATTGCACAATAAATATGAAAGAATATTCACTGAGATGAAGGAGAAAAATAATCAAACCATTGTCCCCGATTGTTTCATTTCACATAATAGACCTTTAAAAAACAACAACAACCTTGCATTCCAAGTATGGTTTTCATAACCCCTACCCACCCATATTATGAGTGGACTGCCCTTACAATATACTGCCCTCGCTTGGCTATCCATATCACTATTTGTATGCAAATTTCTGGCTGCAGATACACCTACCTACTTGAAGAGACTGTCAAGAGATATATGAGTATCTATGACAAATCAAAACCTAGTACATCTACTCAAAAAGAGCCATAAAACAGTGATTAATCATCAATACATCATAAATGGCAGATAATCAATAAATTTTACATGGCTGATAATCAATTCATTGTAAATAGATGATAATCAATACATCATAAATGGCCAATAAATAGATGCACTGTAAATGGTTGATAAATCAATACATCATAAATGGCTGAAAATAAATTCATGGCGAATGGCTGATTATTGATAAATTGTCAATGTGTGATCAATTTATCAATTTCTTCATAATTAATGCTGATTGCCACCATCATGAACACAAGACTAATTCAAAATTGTGGTACTTTTTGAAAATAATATGCTGCACATGTACTTGACTTATTTAAACCTCTCTCTCAAAATATTTGTTAGAACCACAACTCAAGAGAGATTATATCCATGGTGTACTGCCAACCCTACAGTACTAATTTAGTACCTTTATCTCTGGAATGTTCAACGTCAATCTGAAAATTAGAAAAAAATAGCAATTAATGAACAGACTGTGTGTAAATCTAAACCAAGCTGTGGAATTGCAGCATGTTACAAGTATTGATGTCAAATTGCAGTGAAACACTTCCAATTGCTATCACATTAGTCTGACATACAGTAAGAAGATAAATAGAGTGCATTCATGTCTTGAAATATACACAAAATCAAAGTCTGAAATAATAAACATGATTTGTTTTGATAACTACATTCATGACGCACTGAGTACTTTACATTACCCCATCAACAATATTCTAGTGTCTTTACACATGTTATATTACAAATGCTCACTTCAGATTTTACATTTAATTTATTGCCAATGTGTTTTTAAAGGCGCATAATACATTCATTAATAGAATGGATTGGTTTTGTCCAAGGTACTGCTACACTATTGAGTACATTCTATACTAAAAATGGTTAGAAAATGTCTTGGGGGCGGGGCAGGCATTGTCTGTTAGTCAGAGACAGTTTTCATTTGTAATTACTCATTAGAAGAAATCTACAACACTGGTTTAGGAAAGTTACTCTACGTCAATTCAACCATCGAGTATTCAGAAAATATAGTCTTAAAAAACTTCTGACACTTTTCTTTTTGACGATTAACAAGTTTTGAAAAAGATGTCGGGAACTGTCACATTTTGTTGTTAATGTTTAACGAAAACGCTTTCAGTTTCTGGCAACTCAAAAGCCAAATCTTGACTTCCCCTTTGTAGAAAGGCCGCTTCTGAATTAGGGGCTGTGGCTTTATCACCATGCCAACATGCGCTGAAGCATAGACCACTCTTAGCAACATCCTTAGCCACAGCCACCTATTTGGGCACAGCCATAACAATAATTTAATGTGGTCATGTTCATCTAGTTCCCTGTATTCATTGAGTTTAAAAATAAATACCACATTATTTTACCTTCCAGCCTCAGTTTGGATACATGTAATTGAATGGAAGGAATACAAGATGGCTGTATGATAACTACAGTCTTTAAGGTCACACCAACTATGTCAGTACAATATGAGGCACTAAAGTGGACACTAAAGTAGACACTACTTATCATGCATTTTGAATAGCCAAGCACTTAAAGGCTGCGTGGGCATCAAGCGTCTTTGGCTACAGCATCTTTGGCTACAGCGTCTTTGGCTACAGTAGCATCAACACTTAAGAATAGGACTTTTTAGCAATCTGGCTATAGCCAAAGCCGTAACTCTGACACAGCCCCAGTACATTTGAAGATCTGTACCCAACTATTTTAGTTTATACCATGATGTTTTCATCTTACAATTTTAAAGTTGTAGAAAGTTTGTTTACCAAAGAAAGGAATAAACAAAAACACCGTCCATGTAGATCTAAAACCAAGTACTTTAGTAGGTGCAATATTATAACCATTAGTGCAATTCCATACAGTATAACATCCATAGGATATGAATCCATCTAGAACTACATCTACTGCAAATGCATTTTTGTTTTTTTCCTTTGTTCATTATCTGCTTGAACTTTAACTGAACACAATCCAAACTCGACAAATTGTGTCTATTTTAAGAATCAGTCGGGAAAGATTTGATTACTTCAAAGACTGAAATGGAAAAGTCACACAATAATATATCTGCGCCGGTTGGAAAACAGATTTCAGTAATGTCAGAAATCGGTCTCAAATTTCATTGAAAGATAATTAAGCATTTTAACCCTTGGGCAATCTCAAGACTTCATGGGAAAAGTCACCTTTTTAAAAATAATTACTTAAACAGGCGTAGAAATAAATATCTTACAAATTATAACATACAAAAAGATATTGATAATTGACTAACTTATTTCATATTTAAAAATACTACCTTAATCGCTGATAAGCATTTTAGTAGTGTAATATACAAACAAAATAATCTCAAATTAATAATGAGTTAACGACAGATATACGCGGAAGTTATTTTTCTTAATTAAAAGCTGTCCATCCAGCCCTTCAGCCAATGAAACACTAAACAAGTGAAAGTACTTGATCAGAAATGTATTGGCGCTTTTTAAAAACGCTTCAATTTTAGTTTCCTTTCTTCGGAGAGGAAGTCGAGCAACCAGTCTCCTACCTGTCCTTTAAAGTCTTCAGATCGCCATCTACAAGTAAAGCCTGAATCTACCGAATCCAACAGGTAGGACAGATGGCACCAAGGACACCCTAAGGGATTCCCAAGGAACCCGTCAGTAGGAACTGACGATGCTGATCGGTGATCAGTACTTCCCGATCCATAGACTCCAGGGGCCAGGTTAGGACCGCAGCGTCTTCACATCCTCCAGCGTTAACCCTTTCAAGAAGGTTTATCTCAAATAACCAACTAGGAATCCGAACGGAGACTAGACGCTGGCCTGTGATCTACGATCCAGGAAAGATAAAGTTCTTATGGATGTGAACTGGAGGGTGGATTTAGGGATGTAGAGTTTACCGACTCCATCTGTGAATGCGAGGCAGGTGGTCTTTATTTTCTTTCAATCCCTTCATAAACATTTACAACTGGTTAAGAAGCCAATATCCTGCAATAGATTTTCCCAATCCTTGATTACCTTTTTTTATGTGCAAAACTGCAGCACCTAGCGACCTAGTGCATTACAAAAGAGCAACAGTAACACACTCAGGGGCCTGGCTTCACAAAACCACTAGGAAATAGTAGTAAGAAGAAATTATTTGCTAAGTACAAACTAGCTGGAGAAACAGCTGTACTCCATTTAGTGAAGCACAACTTTTCCATAAAGTGCTTAGCAGTCCCAAGGAATGGAGTAAATCAAAACATACAATTTTGATGAGTGAATGCTGTAATACAACAAGGCATGGAGCTTTTAGATTTTGATAAGCAGTTTTCCTACTTACAGCTTGTCTTTATCTGCTTAGCATTTCCATATGAATGGCCCTTGATATAAAACCAAGAACTCTTGATTATGTCTCAAGTGTACACTGTAACTGTATGTCCCACCATGGAGACCTCCAAAGTTCCACCAAGTTCCTCATATAATTTGTTTTTACTAGTGCTGTAAAGTAAGGATGATGGGCAGTATTGTATGGTTTGTAAGCTGATCAATTATTAAATGAAAGCACAGATTGTAGGTATAGGTAGATCATTCACACTGCATAAGTCAGGAACATTCCACGAAGAAAAAAACCCTAATACAATTCAGTCATGAAACTATCTGAGATGACTTTCTTTGAAGGAAATGACACTCTGGGATCCTGACATGACAGAAGATCAAGAGGGCGTCCTGCAGCAATATTTGTGGACACCCTGGAGCAGAACTCTGGCATCAACTGCCGTGACCTACCAGCGATCACGGACAGAAGAGACCAGTAGACCTGTCTGTGTCAGCAACGGTCAAGTTTTTTCGATTTGATGCTGATGTAAAAAATGAAGTATTTGATGTATCCCCATGGTTCATGGACCAGTGTGGACCAGGACCATCCCCCAACCCCCCATATTTGTGCATCTATTCACATGTGTAAAGAACATTATTTTTTATAACCCAAACATTCGGAAGAGCACAGTATACATTTCATGTCCTTACAATTGTTAATATAATGCTTTGGTAGTTCAAGAACTTTCAGCTTATCACAACACTGAAAAATGCTTTGCAATCGCACAAAGTTGAAATTGTGTACAATAACAAACACAAAATTTAACCTCAAGATCCCACAGGATAACCAGAGGCCACAAATCATGGACTCGCCAAAATACAGCAATATTTCGGACCTACAGATGAATTTCCATACTAAATGCATTAAGCAATACTACACTTTCGATAAGTAAAGTTTGTGAAACTAAATCACAGAAATGGCTAGGTATCCTTCTGAACAAGCTATAGAGAATGCCTACCCTTAGGGTTTCTGGATATTAAATCCTTTATGCACATAGTAACTGCAGTAGATATTGCAGGATAAGTTTCAATAAAATGAGCTTCAATCTTGTTTTTCCCATCTTGAATATTAGACGTACTTTGCTTTGCCTTTTGGCCACAGAACAGAGGTTTTAAGGAAAGCAAATGTGTCATCCACATCTAAATGTGTGAGCTGCACCCCCACAAAATGACAGCAACGATGCCATACTCAAAATGGAGATTATGACATTAGTTTGAATTCTAGAAAAACATCTTTCCATTGGTATCCAACAGTTGCAAATAGCATCAAGATACTGACAGCTGAAGCTTGGAGAAAGTTTTCAATTGCATGCGTTACTCTTGACCATATCTATGAAAAAGGCCAATTGATTTTCCTCATTTTCTGGATGCAAGGCCCAAATGCAAGTACAACAAATTTGCTTAGCACAGTAAAATATTGCAGAAAATGGTTACTAGTCAGAATGAGGTATAAAGTTTACATTGACTTGACTGGTGCCCAGCTAATTTTTGCTTCACAATATTTTCTGCCAAACAGCGTTTGGTTGCCCGTCTGATTTTAACTGAATGAATGAATCTGAAATTAAAAAGTAGAATTCTGTTTAGCAGCCGTAGTCACTGCCTGTAATTGTCTATCAGAAAAAAGGGCTTAATTAAATGTATTACACAACATCATAAAAATAGACACCAGGATAAGGGCAATACAAATTGCAACAATATTGAGTTAGCTGGTAAACAAGCATGGCTACTAGTCACCACATGAAACTGGTACCAGTTCTAAAACATGTATACAAACATAGTTTTATCTATGGAAACATTTTCATACATACAGTACCTATTTATATAAAATGTTATATGATATACAGAAAACGACAGAGAGAATCGACCCACTGTCACTGAATGGAGCACGTTACTTGGGTTGTTTGACAACAGATGCATCGTTCATTCATTGGTCGAGGAGGTATGAGATCCAACTCTTCATCATCAGGTATCTCATCCAATCGGAAGCCATCTTTCAAAAGCTGCTGTCTTAGATCTTGGGTTGTCTGTTGATTCAAAAGATAAGAAAGTTCACTGACTAAAGGGAGGGTACGTCTTATTTAGGACAGTTTTGAACTTTTGTCTTGCTTTGGATGCTCATCATCAACAATTTTTTTTTCAAAGAGTGAAATTTAAATACACAAACAACATTTAAGTAGTCACATTTGAAATAGGATTGCCTTTTTATAATGATTATTAGTTTGTTATATAATTTATTCAGTGCGAAAGATACTGTTTTAACTATAACTCAAAATCAAAATTATACAGACAAGTTTTTAAAAACAAACAAACAAATAAACAAAGAAATAAACAAGAATTAAAAATAAACTCTGGGTTTACTAATAACTTATAAAATATGACTGTGGGCAAGAATTCATAAATGTTTGTCATCAAATGGTCGAAATCTCTCAGTAATCTACAGACTTAAAATCAAAATGTCATTTTTTGGGGGGATGCAGCTTTAGTCCACAAGACCAGTCAGCAACAATTGTGATTTTTAAAATCTGATTAAGCAGTTGGGGAAGTCCAACAGAATAGAGTCTAACAGTGTAGACTTGATCTCCCAACAAAAGATGAGGTTTTCCCCAGACACAGCTTAGAGACTATTATCACAAGAAAAAGATACAGACGTCATAGTTCAGTCTCCCTCAGTGAAAAGAAGAAAAAAAAATGAGAGTAATCTCTTCCTCCACAAGGATCGCAAAAACCCCTTCAACAAATCTTTCTGCTAGAATTTCTATGTCACAACGCCATCGCAATCGTGTCTTGTGATCTAAATTCTTTGAACCTTTCCTGGATTGGTACGGGTCGTATGTGAGCTGTCCTTCCAGAGTGCAACCAACCTATGGAAGAGTACTGCAACCTTAAGTGCACATGGCTGGGCCTTGGATACTACTTGCAATTTACGGGAGGTCTACTCCCCTTATTACCGAAGGATTGAAAGTCTAAAATTGATCCCTTTTACTAGATGAGATTTTAATGTGGTTGACTTTGCTTATTAATGTGATACAGGCCTTTTTTCATTCCTTTCTACATGAAGAATAAACAAATATATATATAACAAAAATGGAGAGCCATCATATTATTGACAATATTGGAAAACAGTAAAATGCTATTTAAGATCCAACACAAAAGTGTAGGTAAAAGGACTAAATCTGTTTTTAAAAACAGTTAAAATTGAAGCAAAGCTATTTAAAATCCAACACAAAAGTGGAGTGTAAAAGGACTAAATCTGTTTTAAAAAACATAACAAATATATATAATAAAAAAATTAATAAAAACATTTCCCCTAGGGTAGTTAAAAATGTGGGCATTAATGCCAAGATACAATCAAGATAACAACACAAGTATTTATAAAGCCCTTGAAATATCAACCACCAACCGGCCACAAACACTCAGTGCTTTTTTGGCATTATGTTAAAAAAATCTTTTATCCACTTCATACTTTTGTCTTTTATATAAGCACAATCCTGAAATAGAATTGATTTCTTCAATGAAACACAATGTGACTCAAGCTCCCCAGTGATTTTAGCCACATCTTTTCTCATTTTGTTGGAAAGAGCAGAGTTAGGAAAACATCACAAGCGACTGGGGATTATGTACATTGAATGATGACACAATCAAAGACGACAATGGTAGAGACCCACTGTTGTCACTGCAACGTTCATCAAACTTTGACATTTCAAACACCCAGGTAGATTTTGATTCAACCTTGCTCACTATACAGGAGGGAGACGGGGGAAGAAAAACAAAAATCATAAACGAGAATGTGAGAACATGGAAAAAAATACATGGGCGAGCTGGAATGCAATTATGTTTGCCTGACATGAAGAGATGTAAGCTCTACGCCAGTATGTCATAATTTCGAGAGCCAAATGAAATGATCGCTCAATGTCTGATGGTAGAATGTTCAACACCCCTTCTCTTGGCTGTAGGAATCTCATTAATGAATGTCACTGTGTGCCTTTTTGATTACTTGCATGGTTTTTCATAATGATGATCAATTATTCCTGTATGCAATAAGATTTAACAGACATAAAACAACCATGGATTGTTGAATGTGTTATCTATGCTGACATTTTTTAGTGGAAGTAATAGTTTTTGAGGATTGATAAAGCCATTTATGAGAATTTTCCTGAGGTTGTGATAGTGTGATAGGAGAAGAAACTAACTCAAGACTAAGGTATACTTTAAACTAGTACTATCGCCCAGAGACAAACAAAGCACATAAAGCTCTACAAATAATTATCTCAAAATCTACTCAAATACATGTTCAAACATGTACATGTGGCGTGTTGTGGCCGAGCGTATAATAACAAAAGACTCAAGCTCTGGTGTTTCTGATCAGCAGAGTGTGGGGTTCGAGTCCCGGTCATGACACTTCTGTCCCTAAGCAAGGCACTTAACCATTATTACTGAGTCCCTCGGATGGGACGTAAAGATGTAGGTCCTGTGTGCTATGTAAATGAACCCAATGAATGCACTTCGTAAAGAGAAGGGTTCACCCCGGTGCTCCTGGTTTGATTAGCTGCATATTGTGCCACAGCACCTCGTAAAACCATTACATGGTGCTATGTAAAGGAATAGGTTTCATATTTCAAAACGTAGCTATGCATACCTTGCAGGATAAACACTGTAGCGCTTAGAAACAAAGTATTACTTTATGTACACTGCTTTGTAAAATGTACACATGTATATCCGGACAATAGTATCAAGTTGGAAATCAAATAGTCACCAGTGGCCCTACAGTTTGAACCTGAATGTAACAGTAGTCCTCTGGACAGATGATTCAAAATTTAAGTAAACACAGTCAGGTAGGACAAGAAGTCAGTAAAAGAGCAATATCACAAAGACAGAAGAGGGAGCACAACACTAAACATCCCATCCTCAAAATCCTACATAGTAAGTTTGTAGGTCAAACCACGATCCTTCAATTCACAACAGATATACAACGTGACGACGCAGAACATATTGCCTCCATAAAAATCATACATGCATCTTTAAGATAATAAATTTATTCTGGTTGTAAATAGAATTGGCTGGATTTCCAGATCAGATTGAATCTGGTCTGGAGGCTGTCGGGGGGGGGGGGGGGGGGCTGCAGTCGTCTTGGGCTGAGGCAGCTAGGTCTCTGAGGCAGCCTAGGTCTCTCAGACTAGGATCATTATTTCTTTAACCGCACAGTAGTAGCACGGACGCACGCTTTACACCCACTTCTACTGAACATTCTTAATAATGCAGAGAGGAGAGACTACTGTCCAAATGCCCCCAGAAAGTGATCCCATCAAAACCCTGAGATTGGTTCTCTAGAGCTGAGAAGCATTTGAAAAAGGTCACACTTTCTCGTCTTGAATGTTTTTTAACTGCAAAGTCCAGTTTGTTTTTAGTATACCTT
The DNA here is from genome assembly GCA_023634235.1 of Pisaster brevispinus. Taxonomy (NCBI): domain Eukaryota; kingdom Metazoa; phylum Echinodermata; class Asteroidea; order Forcipulatida; family Asteriidae; genus Pisaster; species Pisaster brevispinus. The sequence goes on along the minus strand of JAMKCF010000011.1, from coordinate 12,338,578 downwards.
ACCTGAAGAACAGTAAGATTTAACATCCCCCCTCCACCCCCCCCTGTAAAATATTATTAACCAAACAGCCCCAACATATACAAAGCCAAATAAATGAAGAGCATTTGTTACAGACCATCCATAAATATTTATCACTTATTATAAATATGTGAAACTCATTCTTCATGTTCTGCATCTGAATAATCTCAACGTTACATTTGGTTCATCTACTTGATTCCTTTCTTGGTAGTAACACGATATCTCAAGATCAGCAATTAGTCTTAATTTTGGCTTTCATAGCTGCAAGAAAAGGTGACTTGGTAGCTGCTAATTTATGCACACCATTCTGCCGTGGGGTGCGAACTTGGAATGTCAAGGTGTATGATTCATCTCCTGTACAGACGCCCGGCGGCCATGAAATCATCACAGCATCCTGGGCTCCCTCGACAACACCACGATCTCAAAGGTGCAACCTCGTCAAACTATCAGACCCAATCCTTGGCCAATATCCGCACAACGAAATTATACAACCGCAGGAATGAAACTGACTTATCTTTGCAGTGCATCAGTTTCTAACGAGGTTGTAATTTGATCTGAAATCGAGTTAAGCTGGTCTAGCAGGACACTTATATTCACCCAAGCATGGATCTTAAGATATAATTAACTTGGTGTACGGATGTGTGCTCATGTGATTACGAAGATGTTTCTTACACAAAGCTTTGGATTAGTTAACCTTTTCCTTCCGATAACTCACAGTTGAAGGAGCTTAGGGTTTGTAAGATGGGAGCAGGAACTACTTCAGAATGAGGAGAGTATTCATCTGTATGTTGAACAGTACATCTGACCCAGGAGAAAAACTCATTAGTAGTAACTCATCCAGAGAACAAAACTCATTACTGAGAAGTAATTAATGAAGTATCACAAAACAATCCTCTACAGACATTCAAAATATACATGTATTCAAAAATCAATTTGCCAAAAGCACTTTTATGTAAAAGACAGATGTTAAATTTGTATGAAATATTAATGACTTCATCTATAGCATTGATGCACTAGACAGACTTCACCAGAAGTAGAGAAAATAGAGGGATTTCTATCATTCGGTACCAACTGACAGCAAATAGCAATCAAATGGCAGTTTTACAAACATGTCTCAGGACTCAGAAGACATATTTTCATCAGCCAAACCCTCTTCAAAGTCAAGCAATTTTCCCTTCCATATCAAGTTACAATTTCGGTTTGTTAGTTCAAGCTGATCTTGCGCATTGACTGTACTGGCAATGTGGGAGTAACATTTTCTTCTTCCCAATCAGAAGCCAAGGCCTTCCTTGTTCCAATCCACTACTTCTTGACAGTATAACACTCATGTAACTCAATCTTTAACTTTCCCATTGTATCATTCTGATGCAGAGGTCCCTCGAGTATACACAGTTGTGTCTTGCCTTGGTTGTTCTTATTGACACAGGGACGGGGCCTGGGCAGAACAGAGGTGTTAACCGTTTGCATCCCAATTGATACAACCACAGAAGTGTCACAAGAAGAGAATGTCTCAACCTGCATTGATGGCGGTCATACATCTGCAAGGAAGGACCTTGTAGACTACATATTTAAAAAAATGTAAAATTAGACAAGACTAGGGTTGGGAGGTGATAGGACAATGGAGTCATTGATTGGGAAAGACTGCCCTCTCCTGTTCATGTCTCCCTACCAAACGAAAAGAATGAAAAGGAAAGAAGAAAAAAAAGGAAAAAAGGAAAGATTGCAACTCTTGCGTCCCCACCCCCACCCACACAGAGAGAAACTGAAATGTCGAAACATTGATGTTTCAGGGATGCCAGTGACTCTTCCCTTCAGAGCCTGAAAAAATTTGGCTGCGAAGGAAAGGGGGTCACCGCCCCCCCCCACCCCCCACTCAGACCAAATAACAATAAAAAAACATAACGGCGATTTTTTTTTATAAAACATAAAGAAAAAGAAAATTCTGACCCCCCCCCCTGCAAAAATGCCTGGATCCGCCCTGTCGAATGTGTAGGGGCCTATGTACATGATTTCATGGTTTATCTCATAATGGTTAAAAGAAAAAGAAAAAACAGTCTTATAACTTGACATTTACATAGGCCTACCATTTAAAGAAAAAAAATATATATATATATATTTTTTTTTAGCGCTGATCATTTAAAAAAAAACGCGGAAATCCGCGTAAACGCGGAAAGAGTTGCATGCCTGACTCTTCAACATCCATAATGACTCAATGGTAACGCCAAAAACTCAGTCGGTATGTCTCAATGGTAACGCCAATCGTCCGCGAAACAACATTCTCAGAGCGATTTCACGTACGGTCCAAAGACCGTGTATGGATGTACACACAAAATACATTGATACATACCATACGGCACCACGCACACATTCGACAGAAAAGTATAGTCTTCGCTCGATACTTCCGGCATTTACAATACATGTACGAACGCTTGAGGGCGCTTTCAAAACATATTATCATTAAACATGAGTCGCTCCAAACGAGCGCCGGAAATTTGTTTTCAATAAAATATTTTTTTTCCGGCCAGATGAAATACGGAGCGCCGGAAAAATTTGGGGAAAATTTTAAAAAGCCGGAATTCCGGCAATAGCCGGAAAACTGGCATCCCTGATGTTTGAAAGAAGAGTCTCCAGAATTAAATCAGCAGCAACTATTCAATTCAATAAATCTATGCAACTTGCCTCCTCTCCCACACACACAAAAAATGGTAAAGAAATTAACAAAGAAAAAAATCTACAAAGACCTGGGAAAAAATATCCATCCTCAAGAACAGAATAAACATACGATACAAGATTCTTTGACTATTCTGTGAGAGTCATAGAGTACACTGTCAATAGCAGTTCTTGATTGGAACCCAATCTCCAGCTACAAAAAGAGAGTTAACGAGACACTTTTTGCCTGGAAAGTAAGATTACAGCATTTTTAAGTTAAGACTGATGAGAGCTTTTCAGTAAGATTCAACATCTGCGGAAGGAGAATATCATTAAAATATAAGCCCTTAGGGCACACTGAATAATCATGTTTCCCTCTCTTATTCTTTGTGAAAGGGTCACATTGATATAAGGCAGTATTTGATTGGTGGCTATCAACTATGGCTGTTGCTAAGGAGGTCCTGTACGTCAATGCATGATAGCCATAGCCGTAGCCACCAATTCAGATACAGCCAAAGATGTCACAGCCTAAAAAAGCCCAAACTTGCAGGGGGAAAAGAATCGTCTCTTTGGTTAACCTCCGTCAAACATGGCACCTAGATGAGGTCAATGCAGTTGGTCTTTCTTGCCAGACCATTTTAATGCGATCAAAAGAATCTACTCCCTTGGCCTCTTGTCTTTAAGCTTGACCTGCTTCGCTTCCTTTCCCCAATTCCTTCCCAGGACTGAGACCGTACTTCGAGTTCAAAGAAAATGCTCCATTAAAGCCAAGTACGTGTACATTGTAAAGCTGGCACTAAGAGGAGCATTTACTCAACTGGACTTTGGCTCCAGGAAAGTGAACCAAATCTGTTTAGTTTTGCCTTGTTTTCTTTGAGAAGCTTCTTACCATTAATCGTAGGATCAGAGTAGGTGATAAAATAGCTGCTTTTATAAAGCTACTAAGAAGAGAATGAGTGATAAGAAAAGGGTGACGGAGAAGTGGACTATTCCCCGGAGTAGTATTAACAATAATATCAACAACTGTTCAAACCCTCCATTACATTTTACAAACAAACATCCATCAGGGTTTTTTTTTTTGGGGGGGGGGGGGGTACTTCTTCAAGAAAGCACAAAGAAACACTTTTTGGATAAGAAAGTTAAAATAATCAGCAACACCTGTTCATCAGCAAAATCATCTACAAAAGCATCACATCAAGAGGCTTAATAGGGGAAACAATGCTGTACTTGAATCCAACATAATCAAGCCAGAGTTGCTGGCAGATTGATTCCAGGGCCCAATTTCATAGAGCCACTTAAGCACAAAAAGTAGCTAAGCATTAAACAATTATGCTAACCGGATTTAGGTTACCAGCCAAAATACCATGTCACATGTACAATTTGTGACTGGTATCCTGCTCATTTTTGCTCAGTAGAAATTTATCAAGCAATGTTTTGTGCTTTATAAGCAGCTCTATGAAATTCGTCCTTGGTACAACAGGCCTACATGTAGGAGGGACCAGTCAAGAAATGGGTGAGGTAAGGGGGTGGTCCTTGAAGAGTACGGGTGGGGTCAGGGCTTGAATGTGAAAGACAGAAATCGGTACTTTCATACACACACGATAAGCAAAGTTAATATTTTGAAACAAGAAATGTTTGAACCTAGCAACTGCACTGTACTAGTTTTCCTAGCAACTCTAAAAGATGCCATTGATATGAGACAAAACTACATCCAAAAAATTGCCACAGAATGACTTGATAAATAACCAGCACACTCGGATGTTTTCCAATCCTGCACTTTGCACCATGAAATATGCATTCAAATAAATGCAACTTCAGTAATTGAGTTCCAGTGATGCATAACAGATCAAACAATATAACTTGCAATGTGTATTTATTGTAGGTAACGAGATCTGTCAGAGGAGTTTTTTTATGGTTGCAAGTTGTTCTTAACCCTTATACAAGATTTGTGCCGCCATGTTGACATTTAAACACAAGTACTACATTGAAACTGTTTACAGTCTTGAGTAGTGCTGTGCTAAAATACATTATGGATGATCTATCTAAAGAACGTCATGTATAAAACATGATTTCTGTGGTAATATGAGCTTGCTAATTTCAGTGGTACGTGGTCACATTGTCTGATTAGTGCATGTATTAGGTAAGGTCAGCGTAAGACTTTAAGCATGCTACGCCCAACCACTGTGTACAAATGTGAAGACTAAATAGTGGCAGTAACAGAAATTAGTCTGATGCCACATTATGTCTGAAAATAAGTGATCATGTTATTTACAGCATGCATAGGAAACATGACACGATATCTCTCCAAATAACACTATACCCAACAGTTTTTTAAAAATGCAACAACTCAAGGTTGAAATTATTTGTCTTCGATGGGGAAAAATCCTTTGAGGTTTAACAAAGAGAAATTGACTAGAGCGGGATTTGAACCAGCGACCTCCGGTTTATTGTGCCGGCCCTCTATCAACTGAGCTATCTATAGCCCTATGTTGGCGGTCTCCCTGTATAAGAAAAATACATGAAAAGTTTCTTAAACAAGCCATCTAACAGAACACCAGAGCACCCGATAAATGTTAAACAGATGCTGCAGACCATTGGCACAGTTATCCGATTAAGAAATAAACATGTGAAATCAGGCATAGCCAACCAAGTTTGCAACCGTTCCAATTGCAAAACAAAATCCCCTCTTTCTCTTGATTGAACTCTTTCACTTAACAAGATTTTCCCTGACTCTGCATTTCTCACTGTTTCAACTGCCGTGAAAGTCTTCCCTTGAATGCAATAAAGAGCCGGGCACATTCATGTGACGCAGACCAAACCAGCTGGAAAATTCTCGGCCAAGAAATCGTGAGATAGCAAGTAGATAAGATTGACTCAGTGAGGAAACAGCCGACTGCCTAAGACACATAGCCTCAGAGTAGCCTTTGTTGTGTTTAGCATCTCCCCCCCCCCCACCCCCGGTTCCCTTTTTATGTTTTATGGCCACATGGGTAGAGGCACAATGAGGACGGTTTTCAATTAAACCCGACCATTTCTCCTCCGATGTAAACAGAAGATTCATATCATTGCAATCAAATGGCTTTGTGACAGAGTTTTCGGAATAAAGACAATCTCTATTTTTGGTTATCGGTGTAAATTAATCCCTGAAAACTAAATTTTGAAATCAGCATGTCTATTACTATTGAGGATAAAATAATATTTATATAATCCCTGAGCGGTCTCATAAATAGGAAAGTTTATTATCTGTAGTAATTTAATTTTATAGTTTATATACTTTAAAAATTTAAAAGCAAAGGCAATTTAGTCTATGTAGTTAATGTTTTCAATTAGCAAAGCCTTTCTTAAGCATGGCAGATGGTACACTTCAATCATTACATCAAAGCTTTGGGGAATGCTTGTATTTTTATTGTTGGTTGTCTGTAAATAAAACCTTGCAGGAATCAAACAAAGAGGTCGATTTCACTGCAGAAAAATAGCACAGCAGTTTCAAAAACAGTTTCCTTTGCACAAGAGAAGAGAAATTTTGTCGAATTTAAAACGTTGCACATTTGGTGACTATACATAATTCACACGGTTTGTTTCATGCCAGAGTTGTGATGCATCTCTTTTAAATTATGGTTAAATTTATATCAATTTAATCACCATGGTTTCTGGAAGTTTTTTTTTAGGTGTTCAGGCTTCAGCCGAACACCTCGTTTCTTTTTGTTTTATAAAATGTGTTGTATTTTTGTGATGGAAGTTCAACGTTTAAAAAATGATACACGGTTATTTGGGGTTTTTTTTTTATGATGAACTGAAGTCTGTTATGAAATACATGTAATTCAAGTGATAGGATTTATGATTTATTATGTAGTTGGGATCCAATAGGCAAGGTTGTAAACAGTAGACCGCAACCAAATAACATCTTGTTCCCATACTGCAATAACAGTTATGAGTACTGATTCTAATTACAGCCCAAAGGGGCCAGACTGGGCCAAATTTCATGTCTCTGCTTTACTATAGAATTCTATTTAACAGTCACAATTCTCAGTGGTCAGGGACAGTGCCAAATTTATGCGCTCGTTGTGTAAGTGAATAATGCTTGGTTGCAACAGTAACTACTGAAGTACACAAGGTCATTGAAGTTGGCTTACATTAATAAGCCCAGATAAGTCTTCTACCCGTAAGCGACAGTTCTTTGCTTACGGTAAGCACAGCAATGAAGCTAAACCTTGTTGTCCCTCTCCAGTCTTGATTTAGTTACATTGATTGGACAAGATGGCTGCAGTTTGATACCGATCTATTATTCTATATTAATCAGCAGATCAGACGAGTCTCCTGCAGGGGTACATGGACTCTTGACTGATACGGAGGTGTGACAGGCCATGATGGAAACTCAATGCAGAACTCTCTATGGGGACCGTCCCTCCAAAGTACGTTGCACCTAATCAGGAACTAACTCTGTCCATTAATCTTATATTAGATGCAGCCCTGTTCAAAACAGACGTAGTCAGGAAAGTGACGTTTTACCTGTTTCCTATATCAGCAGATGTTTTGCATTGTTCTCCATGCTTTTGTTTTTGTTATTGTACTTGTTCTTCAGGATTGTGATGAAACGTTACGTCAACATTTTAACCTTTGCACAAATTCTTCTTGGTGAAAGATTTCTCAATGATAACAATTTCAAAAAAAAAGTATTTTCAGGGTGAGATATGTTTCCTTTATTGCTAGCTCACCCATATTCATCAAAACCCATAAAATTGGCCATGGTTTTGATGAATTCGGTATTGCATAGTAAACCCCAACAATACTAGTGAGATCAGAGAACACTTTCATAAAGAGTTGTGTGTGTAAAAAGGGCCTAAAGATGAATTTCCGATGACTCAATCTTAACCCTTCAGCCAGATGTGATGTAACAAATCACAAACTCACCTCTTTGTAAAAATTTAGACCACGACAATTTGATTTAAGTTTACAAGTTTGAAAGTCCAGCTAACATAATATGTTGGTGGTTTTAAAAAGTCATGCGTAAAACTGTCCCTGAGGTGTTTTGTCAAGCCATGCTGCTATCAGGTGACTCAGACTACAGACCTTAACAGCAAAATTAACTTGCAAAATTAAACATCAATTTGAAATGATAAATTAATCAATGTTTATGTAACTTCTTAATAACCCACAGGGATGCATATATGTAAGCTCATTAGAAACAAAATATGTATGCATTTGATGTGAAGTTCATATGAAATGAACTGCAAACTCGGTTATATTCAGAATAAGCTTTTAACAGTTTGCCCCAGACGAAAAAACGTCTGTCAGAAGAAAGATTGCAGACATTGTTTGCCAAAATAGCCTTCGGGCTCAAACCACTCAGTACGAGCCTTTAGACACACCTACTCACACTTTGTTTCTCAGAACTTTCAGCCGGGCAGTTTTATAAGTGTAAATATTTTCCTCAATTCTTTTCATTAGGCACTCTTTGATAGCTGCCAATCTTAAGATACAGGCAATGCCTCTCCATGTTTGCACAATGAATGTAGTCCACCCACACAAATAAAGTATGAAACATCCTCCGGCATGGTGAATGTTAGGCGAATGTTACGTCAAAGACACATTTACAAAGATCTTAAAGAGGAAGTCTTGAAAATACAGATCTTTTATTTTTGACCTATGAGTCCCCCCGAAGCCACAAACTATAACTGCCTTGTGAACATTTTATCACAATTTTGTGCAAAAAATAACTACCAATAGCTCTTTTTTTTAAACATTAACATTTCAAAACAAACAAGCATCAATCGGAATCTATTCACACACGAAAAGGTGTACAGATAGTCACACAGTGTAAAGTCGGCCATCTTTACGGTCAAGGATATATCAGTTTTTGAACACACAACTATAGGCATTTTGCGTAAATACCGCACGTGGCACGTGAGAGTTCATCGAATTCCTTGCATGATTGGTCGATGAACCGCTTGGCTGTAAAGAACATTTGAAGTGCTTGATGCAGCTCAAAGCTAAAGCCAAAGTTGCCCATTATGGGTTATCAGGAACTATCTACAAGGGCCTGCAGACCGTTGCTGCTCCTGTTTTTAAGATCAAGCATTCCTGAAAACATCTAAACTCCTTGACTGTTGGAGTAGGCAGAACCAGCATCCAAACTGGTGCTCATTTACCCAATCATTCACAATCCTCTACCCTGACAGGTATAACATGTACCCTTTTTACTGAGGTGAGGTAAGTGCATATATCCTTCATGATAAAAATAGCCTTTTTCAGGAATCAAACACACCCAACAGCACTTGAGTCTGGTGTATAGTACACAGCTGAGCCCTTCCACTCTCCAAATTGCCTCCACACATCCACATGCTTTGCTTGATTTTGATTTACTTCTTAAGTACATACCAGGCATGCAAAACTCATCAAAGTCAGAGGGTTTGGGAGTAACCAATGCTAAAGGATTTTGATGGATATGAGAGTCAAACTGCTAAGCACGTAACTGGGGCTTATTATCAATAAGAAGGGTTATAAGTCAAACTGCTAAGCCGGCAATTGGAGCTTAATATGATTGTACTTACCTGTGATGGAGCAGAAGACAGGGCTACGATATCAAATTCATCTTCACTGTAAAATAAAAAAAGATCAACACCAACAGTGAGTTAAGAGCGTCATGTATAAAGTCCCTATAATTGTTCTTTTTTTCATCTCAGAAGGTTTGGGATCAGTTTCTCAGAGAAGCCGAGGTACGAAGACAAGCTAAGCACGAAATAAGTTTACTTACCAGAAATTTGCTAAGCATTAAATACATGAGGCACAGGTCAATATTATTTCACTTTGAATCATAGAAAAGGAGGAATATGCTTTTAGTTCAAATCATAATCCATTTGGAGGAATGTTAGAATCGGATTTATTTATCAGAGTGGAATTGGAATAAATACCTTTGGGTTGAACAAAGACAAATTGGCTAGAGTGGTAATTGAACCTGCAACCTCCGGATTAACATGTGGGCACTCTAACAACTTATTTATCTAGCCCTAATGTTGGCAGTCTACCTATTTTGTCAATATCTTTATTCGGGGGTGCCAGTCAGAAGCCATTCAACCTGTAATTGCTGTTTAGCCAGGGGGTAATACCAAAGTGGATAACAAGGGATTACACCTAAGATTTGGGATTTAAAAAAATCGGGGAAGGTCAATACTGGGGATTAGCAGAGAGGTTGTAAAATCATCATCTTTCATTTTGTAAAAAGGCTACAAAGAAAATCCTTCTCTTTCACTCAAAACATTAACAATACTGAACAGAAAAAACAACGTATTGAATGGATAAATAATAGTTAGTATTCTTTTTTATGGAAGTTTTGCAATAAAACCCTGATCCTTGTCCGGTATTTACAGGTAATACCAACAATATGTGACATTCAGTACTTGTAGTTCTTGCACAATTATAAGTTTTAGAAAAACTACAATGTAATGATGCTTTGAATGAAACTTGTCACTAACTACTCTAATTGAGCTTTTATTTCATTTACATGGTACTTACAAAATCTTCTTGATATTTAGACGTATAACAAAATAATAATAATGATTGTACACAATAAATGTCAAGATAGTTTCAATAATAGTCTTGTTCAATAAAAGTGTTTATTGAGCTGTACCTATTTAGCCAATGAAAAGGCCATGATTTCCTATAGGTGCAGAGCATCTTGCAATCAGGGAGATTTTGTACAACAGTCAGGGAGATATTTAAAATTACATTCGTCATAATAGGGGAATAGTTTTTATAATAAGGGAGATTTTCAAATTTGCTCATCAGAACATAGACAGATTGGTTTATTTTCAGGGAACTTTCTGCAGAATCAAGGAGAGTTTGCAGCTGTGTAGGTCATATGCTATTTCACAACTACACAACAATGGATCAAAATATTACAGAAACTAATTTTCTATGGACATTTCTGATTAGATTCTATAAAAGAATTACCTTTTTGCCATATTGACAACAACATTACCATGGGGATTTGAAAAGTAGCGGAGGTTTTTAAAATAGATGACAAACTGAGGTTGATGCCTGACTGACTTGTTCTTGCTTTTCATTCCTTGAAAAAACAAAACTTACGTGAAAAAGAAAAGGAGCCGCAATTGATTTTAACCGCTGGGTAAAGATCATGCAAGTTCACTTCTCAGCAATCAATAGAAGATGAGATTGAATTAACGTAACTAGAAACGACCCCTAGTTTAACTGAGCTGCAGCTGTTGAACACTCACAACTTTAAAGCTGGCAATGTTTTGATATTATCTTATTTGCCCCCGAATTTTCGAGGTAAAATTGTTCTCTCACAATACTCTTTGTTTTAAAAGCAAATTGAATCAATGTTTTGTTTGCTTTTCCAGCGCAAAATCTCTCTTGTTTGCCTTATGGGATGATGCAGCACTGGCACTAGGTCAATTATGCAAATTTGAAACCCACCACCACCATACAAAAAGAGAAAAGAAAAAGAAATCATCAATAAAACAAACAATAAACTACCTTCAGAAACATACTCCATAAAACTATCTGACTAAAAATCTTCAGAAGCATGGGCATTTGGGGGAAGGCAACGTTTTTCTGATAGTTATCTGAACAATTTGTAAAAGGCATGTCACTTCCCTATGACGAAAGTGAACTGAAATGTACACAATAGAACATTTCAATATAAGTTAAATTTACAATGGGGATAAAGAATATTACTTGTGTTTTACCCATACACCGATACTCAGTACTTTCCCCGAGTCATATAAAAATAGGTATATTACTCGTGTGGGATTCGAACCCACAACCTTTGCCAATCTTGAGTAGGTGTATCAAATTTGTTGTGGTATCCTCAGCTAGTATATATCATTTGAACTGCCTCTAGCTACTGGGCAAGCTCAGTGGTCTAGTGGCTCTAGAATAAATATATTTGCAAATGTAACACTGTTTTGGAATATAAAAAAAAAACTAGCTCCTTAAAATAAACAAATTGTAATTAAGAGATATAAATAAGTAAGAAACATTTAAAGTGACAAATAATTGGATGTTCTGAGAAGCCTACAATGTCAGTCAACTGACATAGATTCTGTGTTTCTGAAGCTAAAAAGCTATCCTTAAGTTGACTCTTTACCCAGGAGCATTGTTTATTGAGTGTATGTACGTCACTAATACCTTCAATTGGATTAAAACCACTCTGTAGAGCACAATCTCATTTTCCAAAGTTCATAAACTTGTAGAAATTGCTTGTGTGAACATTTTAGGGTGACAATTTGAAGACGGTGGGGGATTAAGTCTGTAAGTTCAATGTCCTGGTGAACGCATAGAGTGGACTGGAAAAAAATAACAAAAATATATAAATTGTATTGAAGACAGCACTTGGTGAACCCCCCCCAAAAAAATAAATAAATAAATAAATAAATAAATACAAATCTAAATGAATAAAAAGATTGTTGACTCAATATTGATGAATCATTTCACATGTTAAACCTTTCAAAATGAAAGACACAAAGAAAAACTTTTTTTCTAAGCCAGTAATCCTGTTGGATGTTTAGATCCTCCAAATTTGTCTAAACTGGCTTACAGCAGACAATTTTTCCTGACTGGAATTTTGTTTTCTTCATTCACCCGAAGATTCGTTTGTGTAGTGTGCACAGGCAGTTACCTACTGTGCTACGCTTTGTTTTCCCCATACATATAGTGATAGAAGGTACTGGAACACTTGCTCGTAACCTCTCTTTTCCCAGGGGTTATCGCATAATCCCTGATTCCAGACCTCTGTACTTTTGTTATATAATTGTGGCTTACAAGAATGGATAGGCTGCATTGTTTATCATTGTATTCAGCTCAATTCAATGAATGTTCGCGCATTCAGAGATTCCAGCATAACATGGCAGATTATTGGCTGTGGCTTACAGCCGGCTTACAGCCGGTTTGGCGATTCCTGAACAAATCCTGGTGCTCATTATGAGAACATTGTTGTCTTTCCTTTGTCAAGTCAGGGTTTCAGTGTGGCAACGACATTTTCAAAGTAAATTGATTACTCAGGAAACTCCAAAACGTTCCAAAAATTATACCACGCAGAGGCTAAGACAGTTTTTTGAAGTGGTTAACAAATCTCCCTTTTATCTCTGAATGCTTTTTTGCAAGAAAGTTATCCCCGTTTTAATACTAATCTTTCAGGATCAGAAAGCTTATTAATCCTAAGTCTCCATGTATTGACCCCTTGTACAACGGGGAACGTACCTCTGCACAATATGCGTTTACCATTTCCACCATTTTTGGAATCAGTTCCTTTGTGTAGATTTTGACTCCCAAAATGGTGGACAGGATAGGCGCGAGTAAGTGCACTGCGCGTTGTGCAAGGGATCAATACTGAATAAATTACTAGTGAAATTTACAACGTATTTGAATACAGGGAGAACGTATGAATCAATTAAGACAGAAACTCATTCAGGGATGTTCTCATTCCATATCAATCATTTATAAGAACTCTTAGAATCAAATATTTTGAAGATATCTAAAGATTTTGGAGGGTTGATGGGATCTGACAGTATATCATATACGAACAGCAGTTAATGTGACTTTAAATATTTATTGGATGACGGAAGGGAACGAAATGAGTCACTGTTAAAAAAATAAACGTCTGTGGTTCTGGTTCAGGCCAATGCAACTCCACTCCTAGCTAAATGTAAAATGTCACAGCTTTGGGGACTCTATTACCCATGATACCCCTGGGAAATATTCACTCAAATCCGAAGACAGAAATAAGAAAGGGAAAAATCTTTCATCTTTTATGTGTCTTTATAGCTGCGGGGAAGGAAAGCACTTGGGACTTGAGGTGATAGGCCTGCACTTGCCTGCATGCATTCCTAGAATCTGAGATGGAATACAGATGTACAATTGAGGCGAAATCTTGTTTGATATCTAAAGAAAGATTAATCATGGAATCGTCCGACATCTAAGAGGAGAAGAGGGCAGACGGGAGATGACCGAAACGAAAAAAAAGAAGAAGATGAGATGGAGGGATGAGATGAGATGTCACAGGAAACAGAGAAGCAATTGCAGGATAAAAGTTGGCGATATGGAAAGGGAAACATCCTGGAGGAATGACCATATAGGATTGTTTCCCGAGAGAGGATTACCAATAAAATAGACACGGTTTCAAGGATCATATCGTTTAATCCGTAAAGTTATAATCATGCTTAAATGTCTATCAGGCAAACAAAATAATTCATACATTTTCACCTGATGCTGGTTTTTTCCTAATGAAACCAGACACAGTTTTGGATAAAATCTGTTAAGAAAAAATAACAGTATTTGTTAAAGTAAACCTAAGTTCAGTTGCTTGTGATGTAAAATCGGATTTCATAACTCATAAATGATGCCCTTGAGAAAGGCTCCATCAGGGCTCAGATGTAAGAATACAAAATTGATGCAGGAAACAAGTCTTAAATCGTATTATTTGCTTGCTGCACACACCTGACCAGAAGTTTATTTTTAAAACCATTCTCCACCGCAGACTTGCAATTTCAAATCATCTACCCAAGTTTCAACACAGATTTGCACCATTGATTAAAAAAACCCATCACATACAGGTTTATTTAGTCTCAGTTTACATTCTCTGGGACTTTGTTATGACCATGTCCCTTCCTAATGTCCAAACTCTGAATTTGGTGCAAGTTAAGAGCGAATGTCGCTTTGCAAGAAGCCAACCAGTGTTCTACTTCTACTTTATCCCTCAGTAATCTAATAAGCATTACAGAAAAGCTCCTTGTACAGATTCCTTCCTTGGAAATGGCGAGGGACCACATGAAATATTGTGACGACTCTAAAAAAAAGGCCATTTGCAATTATTCTGTAAACTTCAGCTTGCCACATTATGATTGCAAAAGTCGTGTCTGAGGCACGTTTGGATGTTCCTGGCAAAAAGGAGCATCAAATGTTGCGTCGTCTAAGCCCTTGCTTTGAGGGTACTAAGGAATGTAAGAGAGAAGGTGGGGGAGGTGGAGAGGTTGAAGTACAAGAAATTGTATCAAATGTTGTTAAAATACCTTTCCCAAAGTCATTTTAGATTGTACACGTTTCTGAAGTATAAGTTTCTATTGACCGCTTGCACGCACGCCACATGCGGTGACTGTGCCACACTCACCATCGAGGGGGTCAACAGGTAAATGCGTAAATGCTGCAATGCCTATAAAGCACACTACACTGTATAACACAAAGGGGCATTGACTCCCAAAGCGGAGGTGCAGCTAAGAAGAGCGTGTTGATGACGTCAGTTGAATTGGGCCAATAAGGAAATGATACCTTTACCTACAAAATAAGTGTTTTTCATGTGTAAACTTTTATGTTTGTAATTTGTCAGATAAAACACAAACATTGCTTTAATGAACGCTTGACACAGTTAAAATAATCACCTTACTGTCGACTATAAATGATGTCAATGCCCTCTGAGAAACAAGATATTCATAACTGTAAAAAAAATACTGAAATTGCAAGCACACAGAGAGAATTGGAAGAGTAAACTCCAGCAGTACAGTACAACATCCCGTTAACCTACATATCAGAGCAGATTGAACTTATAGTCTACAAAAACAAGACTAACACAGTGATGCAATCCACTAGCGGTATTAAGTGCACTTAACTGACCAAGAACAAATAGGCCATTTGCCCCCAGGCGGGACAAAATTGCGTACTTTGTTGCCGCCAAAAACGCTTTCATTACCCAGATTCCCCTTGTGGTTGTTAAAGAACTGGGGACCTAAAACAAATTCATGATCCTGGATTGTTATGCTGAATCACGTGGAGATATATCTGCCTTTGAAACTTGCAAAGAAAAAAAAATATATATATATATATATCAGTTTTTAACACTAGACAGAGAAGGAATAGCATTGGTAATTATTAGATTACACATTCAACAAACTTTCTTCAGATTCCCTCGGCAGAAAAGCAGTCCCAAACCAATCTTGAGATGTACGATCCTCCAAAGTGCATTAGTTTAGAGAACAAATTCCACCGAAAGAGACCCAAGGAAATCCAACCCAATCCTTCAAATGATTTTTCTTGGACAGACCTAACTCACATTCTTGTGGTTATCCCAGTAGCTTTCAAAGACAAAGTGCACATTGTTATTTCTTGACATACCAATCGTTTTCTACCCTCTTTTCAAAGAGGACGTTTTATTTGAGCTGTGACAATTTCATAATTTCCCCTTGAACATGAAAACTTAGATAAACTGAGTTTCTATAAATCAACTGCATGTATTTTTTTCATATATTATTCATACAGAAATTGCACAAAGGCATCTTATTGAATAAAACATTTTGTTAACCCTAACAAAACAAAAACTGAAACCTCTACAGAATTTTGTTGTTGTGGTAATTTGATTCAATTATGAAATAACACATCAAGAAGCTGAGGAATCAGTTTTTGCCAAAACTTTAATTGATGTACTTAATTTTTGAGCGGTTACAAGAAGGAAACCTTTAAATTATCACAGACCAGAAAATGAGGGCCCTTTGCAATCCCATATTATCCTCAAGCCCTAACTCTTTCATTAAAGGAACACATTAATCACAATTTAGGTCCAAATAGTCACGAGCAATCCACACTAAATAATGAATATTAATAGTCTGAATGTTAATGCCTGTCTAAAGGCAGTGGAGCATAATCAAAACTGGTAACATGAGCGTGTGCAGTAGGGGAAATGAGTGGGCACAAACTGCGTCACTCCAATTAAACCCTCCGTATATCAAAATAACGTCCTTATTAATTGGATTTTCATGCCACATTTCTGATAGGGGGGGGGGCAGAAGGAGGGAAGGGGAATGAAAGAAGGTCGGGAAACTTGCGACTGTTTTGATAATTTCTGAGATCAGTTGCTGATAAGCATTGACATAAGGATCTGGAACAGACCCTGAGGCAGTCTGTTGAGTTTTATATTAACACATGGGGCTGTGCTAGATTCATTATTAAAAAAACACAACTTTTATTGGGTTCGTTTTTATCACGATACAGCTGTCTTGAGACTCTGTCTTGAGACTCTTTCTTGAGTCTCTTCATGCACACGATGTAGGTCAATGCACACCATGGAGGAGGCTAGACAGGAGAACTTTTATTTTATAGATTCATAAAAAGGGCTTTCTTTGAATTGGGCTGCAGGAGGAACAAGATAATTATACCCCAATGGTAACTCTTTTTAATTCATGGTTGAATACTCTTCTTCATCTTAACCATCTTCTAAGAACCAAGAGTTCTACCCAAGGAGATTTAACTTCAAATCTTACTTCCACTTTTATTCCTTCTGTAAATTATGAGACACTAGATTTAAACAGTTTCAACTTTCATTTATTTATGGTACCTCCATCCTGTTGTTCCCTATTAAGCCATGTCCAAATTTGCGACTATGCCTGATACTTGATCATCACGTGAACATGCATTACAGCATGGAAGGCCCCTCTAGCAACAGCCACAGCCCCAGCTGACAATTCGAATAATGGTCTAATACTTTTATGAAACCAAACTGAGGCTACAAGACCAAAATAGTCTGGTGCCAGTTAAAGAAATGTCAATTAGAGTGTTAATCAACATTGAGTACACAAGGAACCTGACAAAATGGTCGTGGCATGACAAAGGTCTAATCCAGACTAATGGCACAAAAGCTTGCTTAATCTTGCCTAGTTTAAACAGGTTATCAGCCAAATTTCATAAAGTTTACATTGGTGCCACTGGTTCCCAGCTTTGCTTAGCAAAGAAATTGGCTATGGAGTGTTTCTGCTTAACAGCTTTATGAAATTGGGCCCCGATAACATGCGGTTGAGACCAGTACGATCCTTTTAACACCTGCGTTCAATAATTCACACTCAGCAATAGTGAAAACCGAAACCAATATCGATAAAACACCATTCAAAGCCTCAACTATTGAATTGATTCCCACCGTTGAGCTGTAAAGAACATCTCAAATCCATTGTGACAATTTGTCAGGAGAGTCAGTTTACGGTGGAAGAGCAATATTCCAGAAAAATCACCTGACGTTTCACAGACAGAGCAACTTTTGAGTTGACGTGACACGCACAAAATATGAGGGGTATCTAAATGTACAGCGTACGCTTCTTAGCGTAAAAAGAACATTTACTGTCAACATAACACCTGCAGAAAGGGCTAAGGCCCCTACCCATAAATGATGTTGCTTTTTCTATTGGTTTCTCAACAAACGAAAATGCAAAAAAAAAAATCAGTTTTAACATTTTTTAACGGAGAAGAAAAACTAAACATGTGAAATTTTTTAAGTAAACAGCATACATTGTATGAAATTGTTTGATTTATTGTACCTGACAAAATGATTTACATACAATTTTCAAACAAAACTGACAGTATTTCGGACAGTGATATTGGTTGATTTGTTAATACCAGAACAAAGTAAGTAATTACGGCGTTTTATTTTTCGGAGTGATAACCATTAGCTTGAAGGACGTGTATAAATTAAAGTCCAAACCGTGGGCCTTGTGCTAGCCGAACCACTCTTCCTGCCTGCAGGCACCATCACCCAGCCACTGTGATGATATCCTATCACTTCATTGATTCATTTAGACATGATCCTGAATGGATCTTAAGGTCTTAGTGTGGCTAATAAGCTCTTGGTCAGTTCCGGGTTCAAGCTCCAATGGGAAGGGTCAGAATCCGAGAGAGCTGTCACTTTCAGGCTTTTTAATCAAGACACTGTAAGGTTACTCATGAAGAGGACACCACAGATATATGGTTTTCTGACAAGTTTTCCAAAATTGTTTTTTTGAAATTGTTTTGACCACCCCACCCACCCCAAATTTTTAAATATTGAATGGCTTGATAATATAATATATACACTGAAGAACAAGGGAATGCCTCAAATGAAACAGATATTTTAGAACAAAGGTCTCCAACATCAGTAGTTTTCAATGTGTTTTTTTTCTGGCTTAAACAGACAACTTTGTAGTTTATCAGGAATTAAATTGACGATCTTGGCCAGCTGGGTACTTTTTCTACTTCTTTTTCAGTTGTTAATTTATATACTTTTTTTAATTTTGTTTTTTTATAAAAGCTGAATTTCGATTTTCAGTTATTTCTTGTGACCCACCCACCCACAATATATATATATAAAATTAGTAGGGGAGATGGCCTTAGCTTTCGATCCAAACCGGACCTTCGTCAGAGGCATAAACAAGAACAAACACAAACATATCCATTTATAGCAAAAAGAGGAGCAGAGGATTAAGGGAGAGTATCCAGAAAAAAGCGGGAAAATATAGCCAATCAGAGTTGTAGATTTACAAACAATGGGGTGGCTAAGAACCAATCAGAGTGAAGAAGTGAGGACAAAGGATGGTCACTGTGAAAGTCTGGATCACTGGACCATAAAGGTGGTACCACACTGTAGGCATTACAATGCGGGGGAAGCATGAAAGGGTATGATTAGAGGGCAAGCTGCATAAGATAATGCAACTAACAATAGGAGGCAAGATCAAAGTAATTATGGAATAATTATTAATAAAGAATCAGTGTAAGAAGTTAAAACTAGGCAAGAGGAACCTGCAGAGAGAGCGTGTTATTAAATCCTCTGTAAAGGGAATAGGTTATTGACGGGTTGATTTTTAAAACTTCTTGAGAGAGAGAAAAGAAGCGTAGAAATGGACCAGTGGAGAGAACATGTAAATGACAATAACTGTATTTATTTTACATCAAAGAAGTAAGCAAGAGAAAAAAGCGTAAAAATAGACCAGTATGTTATTTATAGTTGACTATTCTGAATGGCCCCTAAAATGTATTAAATTTCAATATCCAAATATGAGCTTACAGTGTCCTCGTGTGCAGTCTATTCAATTTGTTATGTATTTACATGTAAAAAATATAACAAAAATTTAACACAGAAAGCATCGAGCAAAATTAATTACATTTTATCCAAGTGGACTTAACCATAATTAGTAAGGCGGATGTAGCTGCTATAAAACATCAATATTGAAAGTCACAAAAATACTAATTGAGAAAATATTATTATGAGCAAACTCTTTCAGATCAACATGGAGTGAAGTCTTTGAAGAATATGGTGGTTTTGTTTTAAACTAATTTATCCCAGTAACTAGCAGTTAGCTGATGTTAATAACAGCCGTGTAATTTCAAGGGATGGGACTATAAGGGTATGGGCTGCATGGTTTAGCAAAAGGCTCGCTGTGATCAGACTGTTTCATTGAGCTAACTCTTCATCCAATTTGCAATGAAATTCCTAACGCAAAGATCTCCTGCCCTCAAAAGCTAAATCATACAGTTCTGATTAAACTGGTTGGGCGATAGAAAGTAAATTAGTCCATTTGAATAACAGAACAATAGCTATGCTAAACCTCTTGAATTAAAGGGGGAAAAGACTACTTGAATATTTAATGCAATCAGATTGTTTCAAACAAACTGAAAATGTTGACAAAAGGCATGAGTATAAAGAGGGTTTGTGTTTTGTTTTACTTTAAAAAGAAAATTGATGTTTGTAAAATCCAATATTACAAAATCGATGAAAAACACTGCTCTTATGACATGAACAAAAATTAACTCCAAAGCATTAGTGAGTGGTCACATCTTCAGACATTATTTCCAGACACAATAATCTAAAGCCCTTACTCAAATGTCAAAAATGACATATTCGCAAGAAGGAAAAGATGGCAAAATAATTCCCACTGCTACTTTTGTCTGTCTGCTGATCATTCCTTATAGTCATGATGTATGAGACAATAAGACCTAGGGATTTGGGTCATTCATAAAAATACAAACCTAGGAGAAACTAAGGTAATTTGATACCTGATGTGTGCTTGTGCATATCTGTGTAACCCGAACAAATCAGAATTGTAGTTAAAGAAGTAAAGAGATGATATTTTTGTACATGTTTGAAAACAACTGTGCACAGATAATTGACAATAGATTTTGATGATAGTTGTTTTATTGAAAAAATGTTTCATGAAAATGTGTGCAAGTTTTTAATGAGGGTGACCAATTCCATTGAATTTTGCTTTTAAGACTGGAATAGTACATTATGAATTTCATGATTGGGACCGAACCTCACAACATGCAGAGTTCCAAGCTATCTCTCACAGCCTCAGTATACTGAGTATAAGATAGATGGTTGTACATATGTCTACACTGTACTGGATAATAAATTTCTTGTTAAATTTGTGATTAAAACTGTCAGGAGTAAATTCATACTAGACTACCTAATTCTGAAGAAAAAAACAACAACAAAAAAACGTTGCGTATAGGCACTATGTGTTTTTTAAGTATAAAATGTTGTCATTTAGTAGGATGACTAAGTCAAGTTACATCTCTGTCTAACCTATGTGACTTTAAGCCTTTGGCAGTTTCACATTGACCCAAAAATATTAAATATTTCATAAACTCAAGAGCACTGTGCAGATCTCTCTTGCACCAGGCTTACAGCTTCATGCCTTCTTCCTGTACTTTACTGGACAAGATGGTTGCAAAAAATTTGTGAATTTCTGAAATTCCCCAAAGTCCATGCAAATTCTGCATGTATTCAAACAATTTTTGGAAACGTTGGGTTCCCTCAAACATTTTGGGAACCTTGGGTTCCCCAGTAAATTGTACAATTTGCTTGAACATGCGAAGTTAACAAAATCAAGACTTCAACGTAGCCTTATGTTCGAATACCACAAGACTTGCAAGGTATATAGCATCAAAAAATACAAAAATTAAAAGTAGACTTTTAAAAAAGTCCACTTAGTTTTTTGTGAATTATGCACCGCATTGATTATGCTAAAAGGTAAGTTTTCAATAAAAGAATATAGTTTAAATTAAATTCCCACTTTACATTATGGAGAATGCTGACTGAAATCCAATAAGAGAGTCAACAAAAGAACTACCAAAAATAACTCATTATTGTACAAAAATTACACAGCACTTAATTGATAAACTAGAAGCAGTACAAACACTCTTCTGAATTAATGTTTATAATTTGAAACAACAGCCTTCCTGGTGGTCGACATCTACGCCTCATTGCAACAGCCCTACATTTTAAAGGTCGGCTTTGAGGCCCTAATTTTTCTCTCTTCATTCCAAGCCGCCAGAAGATGATTTTGTAATATTTGTGGAGTCATGCATCCAAAGAGCGGTTGAAGGCAAGGTAAAATCTCTATGTGAATTGAATCTACATACTAAGCTTCGCTGTTCGGTAGCCTTTGGGAACATCGGGCAAAAATGTCTCGTCACAGGAAACTAAATTAAAGGGTGGACATTCTTTTCATGAGCGGTTACTTCTGAAGGGGCATTTTCCGGTAACTAAAGTTCTTGTGTTACGAATATTTTTTCATTCAGGTTGATAAATTAAAATTGTATGATTTATCAAGTAGACCTTGCAATACATTTTTCTTGCTTGACTCCAGTAGCGTTTTTCAGCACTCAAGATCACCAATTGCTTCAAGTTTCAGACAGGAGAAATGCTCAGATTTATGGAGGATGTACAATTTTGCAAATTGGAAAGCGATCCATTTTCTAAATTGCTCTTGTTCTGAAGCCGTTCTGACTAAAAATAGAATATCACCATCTCGCAGGAATGTCCACGCATAGACTGGCATTATGCTTGCATTCCGTTGATATTGAAGGGAACTAGTCCTGCATCTTTCTAAGAGATTCTGCTTTTTGAATTCTTCATTTTGTGAAGTGTGTAATTATTGTTATTTCATTTTAAATCATCAGATCTTGACCAGGAGTAGTCCAGGGAAGAACAAAAGTTAAAAAAACTGTCATCAAAAGAAATAGTCTTCCACAAGCCCCTGGTCATAAAAAACCCTAAATACTAGGCCTAATAATAATGCTAATTCAAAAGCTTAGAATCTCTTTCAATCTCTTTTATAGACTTTAATATTTCTTGAAAGCTGCTTGGCAGAATTTTTGGCTGATTTAATGTAGATCAAAATTTCAAAAAGCTACCAACAACAGAAAAAAATTAAACCCCTATTTTGTAAAGAAATGGAAACACTGCATTACTATGAAGTTAATCCTGGACCTTTTGCCGGCATCCATAATTACAGCTACGTTCCGTTCAGTAAATAAAACTGGGTCCCATTTCCTTATTTTATGTGAGAAATTTTAATTGAATTTTCATGTAACCTAATCACTGCAAATGTCCTTGAAAAATCCTTTCAAGACATTCTTCAAATTCACTTTGCTTGCAAAAAATAAATGGCCAAGAGCAACTTTGACACAAACCGCAAGACACACAAAATTTTAACTCTAGGACACAAGCATTTTGGGGGAAAAAACCAACCTTCAAGAAACTTGCTTTGCCACTTCAATTGTTTACATTCAATGGGACAAAATAAAATCTTATTGTCAAGAAATGTCTCTCAGCTTTCTACAAAAAATCTTCAGCATGCAGGTCAACTTTTTTCTGTGTCAGCGCGGCAAGGTTTTAAGGTAAAAACAACCCTCCAAAATCGGGAAATAAATAACAAACTTCAAAGGAGATTCTGTCCATAAAGGCTCCCTGATGTGTAGTCTAATAACAGACCAGCTGTTGACTCCATCTCTCAGAATGTGTTTGTATAACAACGGCACTACGTCTACTTCATACTCATCAATCTGGAAGACCAAACTCCTGCCTCCGATGGGGAAAAAACTTTGGGGGAAAAACACATCTTTGCTATAAACCAATCCGCTGCGTAATGCTGTACGCTGTGTTTACTCTCCAAGCTGAAATCAATTTGGGTTTGACGCAGGGCTGCGCTGAAATGTTATATTAATTTATGGGTTTGGTGTCACAACCGATATTCTGGCCACACGCATATACAAGTAAAACATCCTCGGTTCATCTGTGGTTCATCGCTCTCTGCACTGACACCTAATTTTAAGCATCTTGAAAAGTATTCTTTGCTTGA
Source organism: Pisaster brevispinus (assembly GCA_023634235.1). NCBI lineage: Eukaryota > Metazoa > Echinodermata > Asteroidea > Forcipulatida > Asteriidae > Pisaster > Pisaster brevispinus. The sequence continues at coordinate 12,315,023 of JAMKCF010000011.1, read as the reverse complement.
CTATTGGCTACACTATTTGCTTCAACTAACCTTATTTATCAATAAAAAAGTTGAAAACCTTTGACGTTGGAAATATACTCATCTCTGAGAGAATAAAGGATTTATCTCAAATTAAATAAGTTTCTTTGCAGGCGATTTCTAGTACAGAACAAAGGGTATTAATACATTTCCTAAATTATGTGAAACTTTGAAATTCTTATCATACAGACTTTAATAAAAATAGTCATAAGTTAGATTGTTTGTTTTGATAACTAATGGTTCAAAATTTCAGATTTAAATGAACATGCACATAATCCTCCTGTTTGTGAATCCTCATCAGACTGTTAAATATGGTTTTAAATGAATAAAAAAATAAAAAACTGTAAGTCCGGCAAACCTTCAGTGCAAAACACGCCCAGAATATCTTCTTGTCTCCAACTTTGGGGTAACAATCTTAAAGATCAAACAAACATGCACTTGATTTTGCAGGTGACTAGAATTACATTAATATATTTCTGTTCTGCATATCAAGACACATTTGCAACCAGGTAAATTTGAAATTAACTTCTACCACAAACTTTTAATATATCCATCTTTGCATATTTATAAGCTACAGTCATTCTCTCATTGGATAAATTAGTATACAGTTGAAATTATATAAATTATGCAAATTTGAAGTTGACACGATTCTCTCATTGGTCAAATCATCCTAAAAGTTGAAATTAGTCATCTCATACATATTTATAAGCATATTCATTCTCTCATTGGTCAAACCGTGAAGAACCCTCCTATTGGTCAAGTGATCAACACTTATCTCTGACATGGACCAAATAAATGAACCAAACTTCTCAAATGAATTAGTGCATCCCACACATTCCCTGCTACACACTGCATACACCCTGGACTATATATGTTTGTGCATCACAGGGCATTCTTCCCATTCAACAGCAAGATGAAATGGTTGAAGGTATAGTATTGTGAAAACTTACAAAACAGCCAAGCTAACAGCTGATGGAGAAGTCCTGCATTATAAAGCTTATTGATTAGTAAAAAATTTAAACCACTTCAACTCACACCAATCAATGTATGTCATAATTTTTCAAGGGATTTGCAAAATGCGTGCATGTACGTGGATTTCCCCAACGGCACTGAAAGTTTACAAACACTGCTTTGCCATGGAGAATAGCACGTCAACTCACAATACCTCTGGGAAATAACGTTGCATATCCAGCCGCAAACCATCCTGTATTTGAGCAATATTTTCCATGAGCGGTTTCTATTTCTACTTTTACTGTTGGTCAGAGTGAAAATCCTAAAGCAGCCAAGATGGAGCGGAGGACATCTCTATCCTAATGCCTCGTTTACACAACCGAAATGACCAAACAGACAAAGTTTACAATTACCTACTTATTTAGGGCAAGCCATGCGTGACTTAGGCTGTATTCCCCCATGGCTGACGTGGCAATGTACACGCTCTCTGGCACTCAGCGTCCATTAAACGAGTCCTGCAGCACGCAAACAGCAACATGTACGTAGGATTGAGAAATATGGATGAAGAATTCAGGGCCATGATTAAAAAAAATAATAATAATTTGTTAGTTTATTTGTCATCATGTCTCCAGGCTAATGCAAGCAAGAACTACGATTCTAATAAAAACCACGATTCATAATTTATAATCAACAATACCGAGTTTGGCCAACTTTTAACTCCTCTAGACCATACAAGGTTTTAATTCATACTTTAAATAGTTGATCATAAAATGCAAAACGATTTCTCTGAGAGTTCAGATCCTAAGAGCTTCCAGGGGCTTCACTAGGGCCCTGGATTTCATCGTTTTAAGACTTCTCACTGCAATCTAGAGATGAACGCACATTGCCTTGAGCTCAAACAAAAAAAGTTACACATCTTTTTATCCATCAACTTTCACAGATCCTGGTTAAACCCTGGAGAATCATCACAAACATAAAAACTACTGACGACTCAACTTATTTTGAAGTCTCTGAACGATCCAAGGGGATGGGTTGTGAAAGCAAAATTAATCTAACAAATGACCCCCCCCCCCCCTCGAATGACTCTGGAATGAATGTGAACAGGAGGTCAATATTTTCAGAACCTAAACAAACAGCCGTTTTACTTCCTTTAAAAGTAATTAACTTCTTGATGAAGAAAGTAAGACTGCTTTTACGAAGGACTCTTGGAAAAAAAACCCAGAAAGGATTAAAACAATCCCATGCGGCATTAGGAGTCTGTATCCAGCATTGACTTACACAACAAGATTACCGCAAGCGAGCTAAATCTATTACGCACAGCCCTTGATGGGTTCGGTTAACATGGATGCCTTTCACACTCACATCATTGAAACCTCCACTCTCTGAGCGGAACACCTACTTGTAATTTTGTATCACTCTCATCTGTACATCAAGTAGCTTTAATCCACAATGCCGGGCCACTTAGATATGCCAATAATGAGTATCTTGGAACTAACAGAACCTGGATTTATAGGGGTGAAACACCGCTCAAGTGTTCAGACAGGAAAAAAAGGATCTCAATTCACGACTGATGCTTTCTTTACTACTCTAGCGAGCTAAGACTCTTTTGAATTTGGAACGATGCCCATCGGCTTACTTAATTACAAAATATGTGGGTAGTTTGAAAGATCGTAGACATCGAATGCATATTTTTCTCCTAAAATTTATGAACAAATACATTTCTAACAATTCCCCTGAACTTTCGGAGTCGTCTCTGTTATTCAAGCATGAGTTGTCTAAAAGATTGCACTCTTTTGATAAGGGGTGTTTTTGTGCTGCATCCCCCACGCAGCAGTCTCAGACATTTGTTGTTCATGAAAAATATGCACATACAAAAATGTTTGATGAGAACACCGCCCCCGACCCCACAAGGAGAATTTGCACTAAGCTTTTTTTCTGACAAACATTGATCCTGTCTTTGAAATTATTTGCCTACAAATATTCAGTATGAAATTGTTTGCCAGTTAAACTAGATTTATTTGCTATGCTACATTTAAAACTGAATAAAATATGTAACCAACTTAGAAAACAAATCTACATGTGCAGTACATATATGTTTTTCATCAGTTATTAAATTGACTGACTAGACAATATCACCTATTGGTTATATTGCCTGGCTAGGCAATATAAGTTACTATATTACTGGCTATGTAGTATATCGTTACATTGACTGACAAGGTAATATCACATATTATATTGGCTGGCTAGGCATTATCACTTATTATATTGACTGGCTAGGCATTATCACTTATTATATTGACTGGCTAGGCAATATCATTTTAGTGTATTGACTGGGTAGGTAACTTTACTAAGAGCTTAGTATGAAGAAATATTTCTGGGAAATAATTGAAACTCTCATAATTTCTCAAGAAAGACTTGTATTAATTCAGAATCTCCATCACAGAAGAAACATGCGGCTTTTTCACACTACACCATCCAAGGAACCAAGGAAGGAACAATATTCTGAAAGAAAAGGTCCACTTTTGTTTTCAAATTTGTATCCCCGAGGAGTTCTAACACCAGTTCAGTCTCATGCTATGATTATGTCCTCTTACACTGTGCACGACCTCCCTAAGGGTGTGATTTGCCTTCCCCCCCCCCCACCACCGGTGAATATCATGAATTAAGCATTATCTCATAAAATTTAATAAAATATTCAATTGCTGCTGGGGGACTGTAAAAGAAAACACTTACTGTTTATTGGAGTGTAACGCTTTTGACTCTTTGACCTACATATACATGTATTTTATGTTTTATGATGTACATGATGCATGAAGAATTCTGCCCTTGATGGGGCGCCAATAAGGAAATATGAATTTCTCAATAACTTTTTAAATTTCACTCTTTGTACCTTCAGCACAATTTGTCTAAATGACTTGTTTTCTTTGTTATTTCCTTATATAAAAGTCTTCCTGAATGGTTGAGATCCTACAAACAAATCCATACTTGGATCTATGGTAAGATTGTTCAAAACTGGCCTGAGACGGTGTTTTGCATGAGCAGTGTTGTCTCCGTCATTTTTCTATAAAAACCAGGAGATGGAGACTAATGGAGTAACCAAAATTTAAACTGTTTTAGGGTGAGAATTTAAAATGGGAATATGTAAATGCAATTCAATGATACTTCACTACATTGCATCTTTAAATTAACAAGACAGAAGTGCAAATCTTGAAGGCAAGATACAATGTGCAGTCTTTCAATCCATACAACCTCAGAATTTCCACAGGTGAGTTTTATCTTCTTATATAATAATCCGTGCATTTTCTCAAACTTTTTTTATTATTTGTCTTAGCTCTTAGCCTGATGCTTTCTGAACAAAGTGCATTGCATTTTTTGGGGTTAGGTTTTCAGTGAAGCCGTGAAAAGCAAAAATTTGAAGTACCTATAATCCCATTGCCCTTGGTGTAATACTCAGAGTCTTGGCTGACCCTTCTGATGAAAGAGAGAGTTCCAGCTCTGCCTATCCAGAGCTGACCAGTGGGTCTTAATCAGCGACATTCAAAATAAACTAGAAGTTCAACTTTTGTGACATCACAAAAAATAACAAGGTGTTCATGTTGCTGATTATGAACGGAGTTTAATTCTGCATGACCTCATGGTTCATGTCTCATGATTCAAGATTCAAGATTTTTCACGTCAACTTCTGGTTTGGACCGGAAGACCAGGTCAAATTGGAGTCTTATCTGTGTAAAATTTGTTCAGTTTATGAAGAACTTTCCGATGATGCATAGATTGTAAAATTCCAGCGTTCAAAAGTTATGACTTTTTCAAATATTAAAGTTTGATTTAATGTAATGCGACACCTGATGAAGTCATCATGTCATTAAATTTGTGCCGTCTCCATCAGTGTCACATAAATAGAACTCTCATATCTTCATGAATTCTATTCCCTGCTTTAAATCATAATGGCATCAGGGTTGCTCAACTTAACTCCAATGAACCATTCTAATTGACGGATATAACCTTCCGGCATCTCTTTGATACCAGTTATAAATTAAGATCCATCCACTGTAACTCATTACTAGAGTGTTCAGAATTATCAATACAGGAAAACGGACACCTGCGAGACAACAACTCATGCAAATTAATGGTTTGCTTTGATGGCGGCGTTATTTGTGAAATTGTCATTATTTTGCACACGTAGACTTAGCATACATAATAATACAGAATTTATATAGCAATGAATTATATGAAGAAAAAAAAGGTTTTACATAAGATAATATACTGTGCCCCCAAAAGGCAGAATGAGCCTAATCATGGTTATTGCAATATTTTGATTAATTCAAAAAAACAACTTTTATGTCAAGTAATAAACCACAAGGGAAACTGACAGCGTAAATGTTTATATAATTTTGGATTGAAAAAGAAAAATTTGCTAAGGCAGGACTCCTTAAGGTTATCCTTCTGCTGCCGTTTCCCTGGTTATACATCAGTTACAGGTTGAATGGCTTCTGACTAGCACCCCAAACAAAGATACTGACAAAATAGGGAGACTGCCAGCTAAGGCTAGAAAGCGCAGGTAGTAGAGCACCGGCATGTCAATCTGGAGGTCGCAGGTTCAACCCCAAAATTACTCAAAAACACTTCTTATCCGTTAAGCAGGGAGACATATCAATCTTAGTTGTGTCAGCCCAAACTAATGCCAAGGGGGTATAGGGTTAAAACGCCGGCATCCCTCCCCCACAAATGTTGTTAACAAAACAAAAATGTTATTCCACAGGCTCTGAAAACACAATATTCTTGAAAGTAAACTTGACATAAGAACCGCATGTTGAGTTATCCTGCCTGTATGCCCGCACAGTAACTTTCTGGGAGCTATTACACTAGAAAGTAGTTAAATATGCCCGTAACAAAATCCGTTTTTTCATTGACAGTGTAAACTGTAGACATCTCAGGTTGCCCAGCCGATGACCGTCTTCCAGAAAGGTGAAGACGGAAGGGATACAGAGCAAGCAATGATGAGGGAAGATGTTATGATACTGTGACATCAGTAACATGCTACCAATTTCATGACATAGGTGGGCGATATAAGGCAAGAGTAAACTAGAGTGGTTACTGCACGAGCTGCTCCTTATTCCTATCTCCGCCACTGCCATCAGTGTTAATTGAGGAGTTTGTCTTGATTTCAAGATAAAATATTCAGAAGCTGTAGTTTGTTCAATAGGGAAATATACTGGGATAAAGAAGTAGGTTGGTGTTGGGTGGTGACAGTTGGGATTGGGAATGGTTGTGAAGATATAGACAAAAACCTAGATAAGGACAAGGGCTTCTAGCTTTAAAAGAACATGTATTCCCTTAAAATTAAAAATGACACACAAGAACAGCTTTCACTGAAAGATAAGTTGAAACAATGCAAACAAATTCAGAAACCTGTTAAAATGTGCTCCACTCCCATCACAAATGTTTACTATTACCAAACAATGTTTCTAATGCACTGTGTATGCATTGAATTTGTTTCATTTGAGCTGATTATACTAATCAAGTTTTTATAGAAATACTAAATGTTTGTAACTCTGCTCCAAATCTTCCTTACTTATTAATTTCGTTTTATTTAACCAGGGTAGCCCCATCAGCTCTCGGTGAACTGTTCTCCCTGGGGACCCTGAACACAATCCATACAATATAAAATACAAAATACCTATATAATACACAGAATTATAAGAAATACAAAATGAGGCCTAAAAGTAAAATGCAAAAGCAATACATCCAACCACAAAATAGAGGCATTCGGAAAAAAGTTTTGACATGAGGATTAAAAACAAAACCCAAATGCTACAAGAACAGAGGGCTTGGACAAATAAAAAGTATACAGTAAGAGATGTTTGAAGGGGATGAAACATTTTTAAAAGGGCACTGAATTTAAATATATAAAAATAGTAAGACACTGATTCAAATCAAAGGCATCAAAAGGTTTTGTGGTACTTTCTTGAGGCATCCTCTTACCTTTCACTGTCTATAGAGACCAGGGGTTGCTCACTTGGTTGTCTATCTAAAGCCGTTGTTTTCCATGGTACGGCTAGTCTATCTATGGAGATTAACGCTGAGCGTCTTGGTTGCTGGTCAACCAATGATGAGGAGTTGTTACTCTGTTGCCGTGGTTTCTTTGGGCTTTCTCTTTGCCTGCCGGCCTCTCGCTTTCTTGATACCTCTCTTTGTTTTTCTAATATCAAAATGAAAATTTTTAAAACAGATAGTTTGAGGTTTTTGTTTAGAATATTCTGGTCTGTACATCAGATGACATTTTCATGTCATCAGCTAAAATACACTTTTCCCAGTCTCTACATCCCGTTCTAAAAAGCATTCCCCACCTGGTGGCCCCAAAAAGGTGTATGGTTTGAACCAGCATCAGCAGTGTGCACTTTACACTGCATTTTCTACATTTTGTTCAACCTTTAAATGACAGATGAGGTACATTGAAGCTGGATGGAGCAGTAGGCTTCATGATGCAAATGTGTTACCAACCATTTAGTTAAAATTTTAACAGATGTGCAATTTAGAAAGAGGGGCAGTCCGGCACATTCTGTTTAAATCAGCTGTTTACAGTTTACCTTAGTGATGATGACATCACAATTTGTTTACCACTTTGCAGAACTGCTCAACTGTCGGAAATGCAGTACTCAGTTACAGCTCATAAGCAATGCAGTAAACAAACCGTTATGTCATCAGTACATGGGTCTAATGAACACATGTTTATTTGAATTAATGTATTGGACAAACTGGCTTCTGGAAATTGTTAATCAAGAAAGTGACTTCAGAAGATCAATCAGAAATCCAGATTTCCGATGTCAGAGGTCAATGAGACTTTAAAACAAAACATTTCCCAAAAGGAGAACAGTTGTTGGTAACTGCTTATTAACAAAAATGACCATGTCAGGTTTTGAATTTCCTCTTTGAGAGGGCAAGGCCATTTTCTTTTCTTCAAAGGGCACTTCCATTCGAAAATCTTAAAGTCTTTGGAAAATTTTTTGAAGAGGCACCCAGGCCAAGACCAGGGCAACACGGCCTCCTTGGCCTCTGTGCAGTTCTAGGCCGCTGCAAAACAGTGATTATGGCCTGATGTTTTCATATTACGCATGATTAATTTGATGAAATTTCCATACATTATTATACAATTGTCTTCAAACTTGATCCCTTCAGGGTTAGAAAAGATCTACCGTCTTATTGAAAACAGTTTCCTAAACACACACACACACAAAATTAACAGTAGCACAGAAATAAGGTCTTACAAATCATATGTTTCAAATTAACTCATCATACCTTTGAATAAATGTAATATAATGAATGTCAGCTTTAACATAACAGAAGCACCTTGCAGATAATTTTGATTTTTGCAATTTTAACAGAACCAGAGATCCCTCAAGGCACAGTGAGTAAGTGTACCAACTCATGCATGAAAGCCTATTCCGTTAATAACCCCAACAAAAGATGAATAACACCTCAGATTTTTATTATTTTTATGAAACTATGGCATGCCAGATTGAAACAGCGTTTCATTGACAATTTTTTCTTCTTCTGTAGTCTGTTTCCTGTGTTTCTAAGTATCAGGTGCTTGTTAATATCACGTTACGGAGTCCTTTTCACTCTCACTTGGGGAGTCAAATTTCAATAAAGAGAACCCAACTCAATAAACGATTGCATCGGGGACGAGGCATGGCCCATGGCTACCCATAATGCCTTTGTGACACAGAGAGCCATGCCGACAGGGAAGACATAGCAATAAAAAAATCCCAACGTCAGTGAAGTGGTTAAACAATGAAGAAGAAAATCAAAAGAGGAAAGGAAGCCTGGACTGAGTCTCAACACGAACCATGACTTAAATGTCAATTGGACTTTTGTGACGAGAACCACGTTAATAATCTAAAACTGTTTGAGCTCTACGCTTGGACATTTACTGTAAATGGTTGTTGGTTCCCAATATTGATGCCCTCTGATACTATTTATGAGCTCTGTCATGTGGCATAGCGTTGATCAAATTGGATGACCAGTTAAACTTGCCCGGGAAATGAGATATTACTGTTGATAAAATATAGTTTGGTTTAGAGCTCTGAAAACAGTCTATTTCATCGAGCTACTGTGCTGGGTTTTTTTACTGACCAGTGTTCCCCCATACTCATTTTCATCAAAATTATTAGTAGTAGATTCAGTTCAAATTCTTCAACAAAGTACAAAATTTGTTTTTATTTTTTTCAAAAAGAGAACTACATCAAAATCATAAACGTTCCACTTTTTAAAGTACCCAAAATGTACAGCTACAAGAACTTGAGTAGGCTAATTAAACCATGCCTTGAACTTAGCTCTTGAAGGGACATGGCAATTTTCAACTGGTGAGGGGCACTCTACGAGGAAAATGTAAATTTGTATTAGAACTTTGCAAAGGGCACCACAGCAAAAGCACAGGGCACCACAGCTGTGGGTGCCATGGGTTATTTTGAGGCCTGATTAAACCCTGGAGGCTGGAGACGCAAAATACACCAATAAAAACACAAATTAAACGATTTGCGTGAAACCTCCATCCTGTGAGTCTATAATGGTACAATAGCATACAATCATTTATCATTTAATATTCCCTTTAGCTAAATACATAAACACCATACTGCAATTAAACTACACCAGGGCTTTCCTGATCTGTGTCGAGTGTATTGCCATAGTACTAAGGGAAATAACCTACAGGTCTCGTCCAATCAATCACTGTCAGACCCAAAAAGACTTGGACATTGCCCCAAATTGAAGAAAGGGAATACATATTAGCTCCGACAAGTTGGGGAAAAACATCACAAACACTTGTTCTGGAACATGTACATAGGAAATTAAGCTGCGTAGTTTAAAGATGGATGATTGATCATGACAGGTAATGAATATTCAATTATGCAGATTTAGCAGAAAACTTTTTACAATGACCTTTTAAGACATCTTTGGACCAAGTATTAACTTACATGAATGGTCCCACAGCCAGTCAAATTGATGCCAGGGCACGGACAAACAGAACCACTGAGTTCAGTTAACAGACACATTCAAGCACTTACGTGGTAATTGACTTTTCATTACAAAAGAAAAGGATACCAACACACTAGTGTATTGCTATCTTGCACTTTCAATCTGTTTTAATGGCCTGTAAAATGATGCCATAATCACTTGGGAACACTTTCATAAGTTAAAATGGTTTTCATTTCTGACACTGAAAGTGTTAACCCTCATCTGTCTTTGAATACTTGCCTCACAAAACTGCATTGTAGAATGGATTTTGTATATTTTATGCCCTGATTCATGGCTTACCGTCGAATCGCACACAATAATTAAGAGTGACAGTCGTACGTGCTGTTACTTAGTACATGCATAATATGTACACATAGTAAGTACGTGCATATTGTAGGTTTCATAAAGTTGAGCTTCATGAACAAAAATGAAACGAGTAACAACCTGGTTTAGTATTGACATTGAATGAACTTACTGTTCACTAAATTATTGTTTAAATGCACTGAAAAAAAATGTCTTCTACTCTGAGAATTCAAAATGACCCACACACCAGGAAACATACACACTGTTAAACTGAGAACAATTGCGCCCTCGTTTGAAAGTTATGCATCTCACACTTAAAACTTGGTTAAAAACTTAAAGCAACTTTTCGTTAAAAAAACAAAACAATTATTGGTAATTATTCAAGGAAAAAATCCATTCAGTTCCAAAAAGTAAAAACTCATTTTGAATTATGAATTATTTGAAACAACCTTTCCAAATAATTTCTGAAACCAACCCAGTGAGCCATTTACCTAACTATACCTACACATTTTCCAAGTGGAAAATTCTACCCTTCATGTAGAAATCAAGGTAAAGAATGTGCTCTTCAAAAAAACAAAAACAAAATCAGCGTTAACGCTCTCAAAATTAGCTGTTAAAAATTTATAAAGGCACCATCCAAGTTCCTGTATGACAATCAGTCCCTGAAAGGCTCTTGTCCCTTATGCAATTAATGTACAGGTGAAGAATACACTAAGCTAATGCATGTCCTTAAGCAGAGCAGTTGTGTTTGTGGTACAGACAAGTCATCCCATCTAAGCACATACATCACTTCCTCTTCTCCATCCATTTTTCATGGGCTCTCTTCGCCTTGCAGCAATAAATCCCAGACGTCAACCAAGGAATGAGGAGGCCTTATTGATTTTCCACCTCTCCTTTGAGTACCTACATCTGCAGTCTTACGTCCTGTGTGGAAGACGAGAACATACAAATCAAGGGGTGATGTTTATACCCCCCCCCCCCCCCCCCCGACGAATCCCTTCTTTAAATGACAAAAAATTCAAAGCAGTACAGTTGCCACTTGTAATTCCAATCGTTGGAGGTGAAGGGATAGAATCATCGACAAGTAAGAAATCGAGGGTAGATGTTGTAAACCCTAGATATCTACTCTTGAGTTGACGTCTTACGGCAGGATATTTGCTACTTGTGAAATTGCTAAGATTAAACCAATGGAGGCATCACCTTAATATTTATATTAGAAGACTTTTGTGCCTAGTTTTTGACTTGCAGGAGAGGATAAGAAATGATGGTACCAGGTATTGAATCAATCTTTCAGCTACTATCCATTCTGACGAATCACATGATTGGGGTAATCGTAAATTTATTCCGAAAGGCTGGTTGACTTGATGCAGTGAAACTTTTTAGTGAGTAATGTTCTGTAACACAAAGCTAATCAAATTGGGTAGGGTATTGCTCATGCAGAGTGATGACGCATGTTTATTAAGTGGAGTGCAAAGACAAGTGCCTATTTCATAATTCTATCAAAGTTGTTGACAAACGAACGAAAAAGCAACTGTGAACATGTCAAGTTACAAATTTGTGGCAAAGATGTTGTGAAAAAGTTATGTGTAAATAGACACGCATTTCATAATGCAATAACGTGGAATTTTATGTTTTTTTTTATAGTATTGATCTATAATACAATAACTTTTAGCTCCTTTTTGGGATGCATGGACTCACAACAAACAACACTTTTAGGTTAAACATGTATATTTGAATGTCCAAACATGCCTACTAGTGTCTGACCCTAAAAGCAAAATACCTCTCGGTACACAACCATGTACAGCAAGTAGGCAGTACTATTTCAAATGTTCTTAAAGTGTTTGTAAACAGTCAGAGTTGTTTTTCCACGGCCGTTCTCGGCTGCGCCTGACGCACTTCCCTGCCGGCAGTGGACATATTTCATAATAAATTAGCGATCGTGAGAGGGGAATTACACGTCTCCAAGACAAGATCTAATTGTTTTGATCGGTGAGAAACCTGGCCATCACTAGGCCGACAGTCTACGAGTGTCAAAACAACCCTTATCCTTCGATGACATCACCAAGGGGAAAGGAGTAAACGAAAACACAACGCCAGACTAAAGGATCGTCCTTTAAACATTATGATATACCCATTTCTCATCTGCTCCCTGTAGCCCGAGGCTTGCAAGATGGGAAAGGGGGGGGGGGGGTTGTAACGTATTGATTTCTAAGATTGGGAATGACTGTCACCATCATAAGTCCACCTACACACAAGACTAGAAAATTACATTCGGGCCAAAGCTGTCGGTACACACAGCATTGACACAGTGTTCCATATATTTTATACGTGAGGACTCATACTTGTAACTGATTTTGAGATTTATTTGTGAAACAAATCTTGGGTATCAATGTCAGGAACTTAACGAAACTAGGCCAAACACTATTCTTTCTTTTAGGGGGGGGGGGGTGATGATCAGGGAGGAAGCCGGGTACATTTACTATGTCATTTGACGAAATGAAGTTATCTGTACGTGTTAAATTCAGAATCAAATTTCAATTCTACTGTCTGTGTCCTAAATTACATCCATGCATCATCTCTAAGCTCCATCCCTAAGTCAGTAAGTACATCCAAAATGGTTTGAAACCGTGCATTGTTACATTATATTTTGTTTATTTATTTATTATTATTATTTTTTTGAATGCAAGTTTGCCCGAAACAAAGCTTAAAGGCACTCTTGGTAAGGGGCTACAAGATGAAAACAGTTCAGATGAAAATAACTCTGGAGAGCAGAAGGTTGGAATTGATATTCATCTTTTAACAGTCTAGATTGTTCCAAAGGAGTTCCAAAGAGATGCAGTACGTGGACCGTGAGTACATCTAATATCACACAATATGACTGAATGCACCATAACTGTCTGCATCCTTAAATTCACCCATGTATTGGTAGAAACATTGTGTTACTGTTGACCAGCCTATGTACTTTTTTAATAGAGTTGGAGTGAGTATACATTGCTCGAAGAGAAATTGTACATTTCATTCTCCCATGGGGGGTAAGGGCTGGGTAAAGAAATCAACTTGGAACTCCTTGCATACTTGCCCCCCATAAATTTGCATGCATGTACGTCATAAGTTGCTTGAGACAATCCCACAGCTTTCTCAGGCTAATTCCTTCTCATCCATCAAGGATAAAACAGACTTCTGAATGTACAGGTAATTACCTCTAGTACCCTGATGCTCAGCTTTGGCGATGCTGCCGGATTGAGTGGAAACGCAAACTAAAGCTAGAGCGTTGTGATTATATATATATATATATATGTTATACTAAGAGGATTGGAAGAGCCTGATGTGGAAGGGAATTCTGACTGAGTAAGTTGCTCATCTTTGCGTGATTTAATTAGGGTATGGTGTTCGGTTGGTTATAATCAGAAGCATCAAGGTGAAATCCATCACAGGGTCAGTGAACCAATCACTTCTTGTAAATCTGCTTCTGGTTGAAGCGAGGTTCTCCACAGGTTTGTCCTTAAAGGTGATAGACTGGTAAATACATGTACTCCAAAAATTAACGACCACAACAAATCTAAATTGGTGAGAAGCAATCTAGCTGTTGATAGTATAAAGTATCTTGAGACAGGACTCCCATAAAAGTAATCTGGTTTATCTTTTAATATAAATCTTTTGTGATTTCCTATATAGATTTTGTCTCAATTCTAAACGCTAAAATAAAATAGCAAACAAAATAGTTGAATATTAATTTAATTCACTACTATACAAATAATAATTTGATTCACGTTCCTTAATCCTGTACCAACTTGGTCAATCTGGATTAACTACTCAACCTACAAGCTAGAAACTTCTCCAAAGAAAGAATCCAAACAATGCAACAATAAAGTTGGCCTTTTCTACAAATAACGTCTGCCGTCTGGCACCCAACAAACACTGCAATCCTTCCCACAAAAGCACCTGTTATAATGTCTTATTTCAGAGGACATCGACTAAAAAGGTGTGATCGGAAATATCTATTAAGCTTCAATTCTCAATGACAGGATGAGAAGACGGCCATCGGTAATCAAGATCATCATCGTCATCAATCTTTTTTCCGGCCTTGGAGTTGAGACAGTTGAGACCACTTGGAGCCTGTGTATAATAACCGTGCCTACAGAAGCCGGTACCGGATCAATCAAAGAAGAAGAAAAAGAAAAAAAAGGAATGGAATTTCACAATGAGGACTGATTCCTCAGGGTGCTATCAGAGGTTAGACTTAAAGTCTCATTTCGATTTCGATTTCACACAATTACTGCAAGCCCATTTTATTCCTTGCAATGATTAAAGAATGATTGTGTGAATTATAAAGGAATGCAAAAAACTGTTAATGGCTTCAAGTTTCAACCATAGTGCACAGTCTTTTGTAAAGACTTATACAAGAATGTTCAAAAATTAAGAGCCACTTACAGAGTAAAGCAAAAATTGTCAAACCTTAAAGTAAAAGTCATTCATGTAAAGGTGATGATGGCATAAATCTGCCGTAATGATCCGAGTACAGGTGATGTTCTCCGAAGAACACTTAAATAATGTCACTCATTAGCAACTGTCTCTTCAAGACAATAGGCTAAAGTGGCTGTTTAATGTACTTGTTGTTAGTTGGAGACATCTTGTCTGATGAAGTCTTAAAAGACTACAAATACCTGACAAAGTTCCATCTTCAATAGATGACCAAGGTCGTATTTTATAGAGCTGCTTAAGCAAATGAGCAGGATACCAGCCACAAATGGTAAATGTGACATGGAACTTTGGCTTGTAACCTTATTCTGGTAAGCATAATTTTATTGTGCTTAGCATACTTTTTATGCTGAAGCAGTGCTATGAAATTGGGGCTTGGTCGGCTTCCTGGATTACACTGAGTATAAGATAAAGTATACCACGACTATTATTATTGCCTCCAACCACCTCATTGTTGATGCAATTTAGAAGAATGACCAAGTTCCCAAGAGAAAAGTGTAATAAACCAAGAGACGTAATCCCTTGTTTTGTAGTAGAATGGAAACAGTATCCGCTAGTCGGCCATTTTACTCCATGACCACTGCCCTTCACCCAGATCATGTATCCCTCACACTGCCATCTCTACATCTCCATCTCAAGCTAATACACTATAATGTATGACACACAGGCAGCCCACGACTGACACACGGACCCCTCTCTCTACTATTTCTTGGTCGTTTCCATTAAAGATTCATGGTTGAAGACGCCCGGCCATTTCACAGCTAGCATCCGCGGGGAGCTAGTATCAATTACAGTGCCTCAGATCACTGAAGCGAAGGGCTGGATCCAGGCTCCCAAACTTGGCACTCGCTTGTAATTAGAGGGTCCCATGTGGGTACCAGCTTATGGTGGGGGTCAAATGATTCTCTGTTACAACTCGAGGCACAAGCCCTTCTAGCCCTTTCTGAACTTCAAACTGAAAATGTGACCAACTAAGATGTCGTCCTTTAAAGGGAAACAGTAGTTTGCCGAGGACTTCATTTGCTGATCTTCTTCAAAATCATCACATGGTAAATCCAACACAGAGATTCTATTGAAATTATGCAACTACAGAACACAAAGAAGGGGCAAACAAGCAAATCTAGCCAAAAAAAAATGATTAATTTCACATCCTGACTCTGCAGTGATCAAATTGTAAAAAGCATACGTCATTAACAGTGGACATTTTAAAGATAAAATCCACTAGCAATTACAGCTCTGTGTACAAAGTCACATTGGTGCAGATTCAGAAACAGTGTAAAGTTAGAATTTCATTAAGAAATGAGCCCTTACCATTAGAAGTTTGACATTGACCATGTGGGGATCCATCGTGGGAAATCATTAATTGAATTTCAACTGGAAAGGGGCATTTGGCATTCATAATTTATTTTAATTTTTTCACTACACTGTATCATGCGTACTACAGTAATAATCACATCATGTACATGTAGTATAGTCTGGATGTAATAAATTGAGTGGTATCATCAAAAGACCCAGAGAGCCAGCGGACTGGTGATATCTCATGGAGGCATCTGAAGCAATCGCCCCCATGCTCCTCATCACTGCCTTGGTGTCCTTTGAACTGATCCAGACTACACAGGTCTTAGTTCTAATGTGCGACACACATTGTCACATGAATTCTTATCAGCATTATTCTACAGGTAATATTGACAATATAAATTACCACTGGAATGTTTTACTGCAATCAGTCAAACCATCAGATAACAAGCATTGTTTATCAATCGATTTCTAATACCACTAATTTTGTTCAAGCTCTTTAGGTTTGGGGAGGTTTCAGACCTACATACATGGGCTTACATTTATGAATTTCACCCATTACGAGTGTATCAATTGTGTACTGCATACATGTGATAAGCACTGTCATTAAAGTCCTTGTAATTTGAAAGATTTCCATTTGAACAATTTTTTTCTGTTGCACATTTTGGGCTTGTGATCAATTTACCCTTATATTCAGTGGTAATTTTAAAACGAGGGTGCAATTAAATGCGCCCCTCAGACACTGACCTAGAAATGTACATCACAGACAACAATATTTCCACAGTATTTATGATTCAGGTCTTTAGCTTAAAGGAAGCCACTCCTTCCATAGTCCTGGCTTGAAATTGGTGCCCCGTAGAAATCTTTATTGATTGCAATATCTTCTTCTTTCTCCCGGCGAAAGTTGCTTGCCTCTGCGATTCCAGGAACGTCTGCACAATGGGCATGTGTACCTCGAATGGAATGAACTCAAGGCAGACCTGATATTTCAAAAGCCCCTTTCACACGAGAGCAATTTAGCAAGGGCCCCTTGCTAAATTGCAGAATGGAAAATGAACTGTTAATTGAACATGTAATTTTGTATCTGTAGTTTTGTCATTTTTTTCTTATTGGTTAATTTCAAGTACAACCTGCATGGTTGTAAAATTCTACAAAATGTACCTCGTGTGAAAGCACAACAATTTTTGGAGTGTCCAAGGTCCCTTGTGAAATCTTGTCAGGCATTGCTATATTTTGTCGGAGGTCCGGACCTACTCCCTTGATGCCCCTTAAATGTCCAGTAGACATATAAAATTCTCTCCTAGAAGTGCTATGCCCTTTAAACAAGGTAAAACTGCCTTGCCCTTACAAGCCCTCAGTATCTTGACTGTCCATTCTGATTCCTGCGCATCGCATAACATGTTTGTAAGCCATTTGTAGTCTAATCTGCACATACACTGAAGTGGAGTGGTTTTGCCCTTCCATTAGTCTATGTATGTCTCACCACCGTACTAAAGGAGACCATTGCACATCATTCCTGACATATGTTCAAATCAATGCCTGCTAAGAGATAGTGAGGGCAGTCTGCAACCAGACCAAATCGCAACACTTGCCCGAGATGACAGTACATGTAATTGGAAGAAACTTCTGTAGTCACCTGCTTCACAACTGAAGGATGATGATGAGATCTCTCACACGAGAGAGGATTGATGCACAATTTCAGTTGCAAAAGTGGCATCAGACATAAAATGAAAACGTTAATTTTTAAGTGAACAATGTGCTTTTTTTAAATGTGCAAGTATAAAGCAGCCTTTCACAGGAGTAGCACAGGGTCAGTGAGTTCAAGCAGCCTCAGGGACTGGGCTCTATAGGCTGATCAACAACTAAGGCTGGGAGTTTGTTCCACAGGCAGATGTAGCTTGGTAAGAAGTAGCCCGAAAAGCCTGTGGAAAATGTCCTCACTGAATTTGCATGAACAATAATCTTCAAGACCAGTATTAAATGATTTCATGAATTACACTTCACATACTTGATGTACATTATAATTACCTGCAACATCAGCAATGGGTTTGTGATAATAAAAAAAAGCTCTTTCAACTACAGTCAATAACAACAGTGAACGATTTTCCTTGTATAGCATCACAAAATGCTACACAAAATGTATCAGTTGCTACTCAAATTTCATCATTTGCTCCCTCAATGATTAGATGAAATCATTCCCTGAACAATATTAATAATAAGAGACATTAATATAATGCATAATGAGGAGACAATGTGTGCATTAAAACGCAAAACATAAAACGATGAAATATAGATCCAAATAAATGAGTCTTTAAAAGTCCCTTAGAAATCAGAACAATCAGAACAGTCAGCTTGACGAATATGAACTACATGTAGTGAGTCAAAACAATACAACGCCCTTACCTTCGAGTTTTTCAATCTATGTTGATGCACTTATTGTATTAGACTGAGACACAGATGGGCAATTTATTCATTATCATGGGCAATATTTGCAACTCAGGGTTCTCCCCATACACAATCTAGCCTATCGGGCCGATACGTGTAAATTTCAGTCGATATGCAAACAAACTAAATTAATAATATTATTTGTTTACTAATTTCACAAAAATCATCTAGATAAAACCATCTTGAATACTCCAGATTGCACAGTAGGGCTTTTAAAACCGAGATAGACACCAAGTAGAAAACATTCCAAAGACCTTGCTCGGTTCAGCATCCTTTGGCCAAATTTCAAAAATTTGGATCCAGGATGCCCCACAATTTTGAAAAATCCTGGGGACAGCCCAGGTACATGTGTACTTCTGAATTACATGTTAAAGATTGACCTCCATGGTTGAGCATAACATAAATTACAAAAGAGACACATGTCATACCACCAGCCTATTAAAGACACTGTAAAATAAAGTGCATTATATAACACCCAAGCAGATCCTTGCCATTTGATTGAAGGATTGTCCGTCACGTGATTGCAAATAAAAGTACTATTGCACGCTACGTCACTCACCGTGCATTTTTCGTTCCATTCACTGTACATTTTTCGTTCCGACCGAAAAGTACTATTGCACGGTGCGTAAAACATCACTGCGTGCGCGTGTCTTTGGTAATGCAGCAGTGTTACTGATCTACTTGGATGTTATATAAAACAAATAATGAATGTTTTTCATTCGTGCAACAGTGCGAATATTTGCATTCGTTGAAAGATGGAATGTTCCATTCAACTCGGCTCCGCCTCGTTGAATAGAACATTCCATCTTTCAACTCATGAAAATATTCGCACAATTGCACTCATAAACATTCATTATTTGTTTACTACAATGTATCTAGTTTATTTCAATACCTACAATGTTCATTTCACACAGTAATGGCTACATCCCATTCCACACAGTACAGTATCAAGTGTTACTTCAAGCACATGTAGAACTCTCCGTGTGTTCGGGGGGCCTAGTCCTTTCTAGGCATGTGTAATATTTACACCTGTGTACTCCTGTACGGTTGACCTTCAGGCTTTAATTAATCGCAGCAGCGCAAAGACCATTCAGTAACACACACATGCAGTATTATATCATTAAGGCAATTGTCACATTCTGTACAATCATATGGTGCTATTGTACACCACACAATCAATGGAATTAAAAACATTGTAAAAAATACTGCGTTGTTGCACATGGTCCTACACAAGTAATATTTATTTACACATTAAACACATGGCAACTTCAAAGGCCCACCCAAATATTCCACTGCTGCACCCCTGACCCTGCAACAACCCTATGGGTGATTGTACATGTAAAAATACAGTAAATACAGATATAACACATTGCTGTCAGTTTGGAAAGATACATGCATTTTTCCATACCACTTCTTCATTGGGATTTTGTATCAAGTGATTATTACGTCTGATCACACTCAATTAAAAACCCCTGCTGTTGAGTAGTGGATGTCAGTAATTACAAAGTTGTAGCCACAAGAAAATGTAAAAGGGGGAAATTACTGATGTTTTTGACATTTTTGCTCTGCAA
This sequence comes from Pisaster brevispinus, assembly GCA_023634235.1. Taxonomy (NCBI): domain Eukaryota; kingdom Metazoa; phylum Echinodermata; class Asteroidea; order Forcipulatida; family Asteriidae; genus Pisaster; species Pisaster brevispinus. Next base: position 12,294,948 of record JAMKCF010000011.1, on the reverse strand, counting down.
AAACCAGGATGTGTGGGTGGAGATATTAGATGAATTTGTGTTCAATGCAAAGCTTGAATTTCATACACCGAGGGCATTCCAAGGTCACTGTGGCACACTACTGATAAATGTAGGCACATACATATATATACAGCACATGTACAAATCATTATTGAGTAGATTAGTCAAGTTACTCCTGCACATCATAATTATGGTGTACATATGGTATAGTTCAACAGCAAAAGACAAGACATAAAAATATTTTAAGATTCAAGTCTCATATGAAAGCTGTGACTAATCCGTTTGAGGCAAGGGTACAGTAATATCATGTAACACGCACACTTTCCTGAGGCAGAGCTGTACACTAAAAAACATGTACAACTACCTTGAGGTTGCTGCAGCAAGATTTTGCATCAAATTACCTTCATGTATTGTTTCCTTTATTTGGGCAGGAGAGGAGATAAAACATGTTTAGAAAAGATGGGGAGGTTCAATCAATTAGTTTACTGGTAGGAACATCATAAATAACGATGGAAAACCTCAGCATCTGTCAATCACTTACCGTTTCAAACAATATACAAGTATTGCTAACAAATATAAACTCACTGGGCTTTTTTATAATTAAAACCATTATTTTTCTTTAAAAGAATAACTAAAAAACATTTGTTTACGCAACTTTTAAAATAATAATTTATTTATACTGTAAACAAAATTGTTTTTTAAAAATTAATTTATTTTACTGTTTTTTTTTAACTTCACAGTTTTTATAATATTGAATATGTTTGTTCGGCCTGCGGGCAACATAATATATATATTTTTTTTAATTGTGTTTGTTTTAAATTTCCTCATTTTAAACCATTATCAAATAATGCAAATTTCAACAATGAATCATAAAAAATACAGCTTTTTCCACGTAGCCTGATAAAATTAATTCCAGAGCAAATTTACCCCTTTTCTTCTTTCCATCAATTAAGCTTGAATTGGGAACTACTGTAAGTAGGAGGAACAATTTTTACATCTCCACTGCCTTGACGGAACAGCAAAAGAATGGGGGAATAAATGTATGTTATAAGTTCAAAAGTTCGCTATGAGTTCAAAATTACTGCAATCTTCAAGATCACTAATCCTTCTCCTTCATCCTCCCAAAAGACTTCTTGAACTTACCCATTTTAATTTGTAGTGGAGAGGGTCTCCTGTAGGTCTTCAGACCGTTAGGAATCTTGTGTCCATTGATATCACGCTCCAAGATTGCACCATTAGTTTGATTCTTTATATGAACCTGCAAGACACAAAAATTTACGTTAATGATTCCGAGTGAATTAATGCAGCAAAATTTATGCTAAATACTTCAGAATAAGTTTCTTTAAGATAAGACTTAAGGCTATCCATGTAAGAAATCTCTTTTGTGAGTAGTGGTGGCTCTGAGAAGAGCTGGTTTCTGCTTGACGTTTTGATCAGTGTGCTCTGACCGTCTTTCTTTAAAATGTGCAAAATTATTGTCCCTCATACTGTACACTTTCACAATCATTTATAAGAATTTCATGACCTTTTTTGCAAAACAAAATTATAAATAATTCCTTTGCAATGTTGAAAGAGATTGTGAACCCTGGTCCTATGAAATCCATTAGTTTTCATAAAATCAAACAGCAACATTTTCATCACAATGAGTTATCATCTTCAGAGAAAATAAATTATGATAGATATGATAGATTATTGTCTGTGGAACAAAGAATTAGCTGTTCTGCCGTATAAATGCAAACATTAAAAAAATAGCAAATGGCCTGACATTTCGACCCTCAAAAAAAAAAAAAAACTTTTTTATGCAAGTTTGCCCCAAACAAGGCTAAAAGCCAGTTATGGTAAGGGGCTACAAGAAGAATGTAGAATGGAGTCTAGAATGTAGGAAAACATGCACCAGGCAAGGAGTTCCACAGAGATGCAATGCGTAGAATAAAGCTGTTGGAATGGCTCCTTGTTCTACACCTCAGCAAATCAAGAGTGTATGGGTGAGAAGAAGCAGAAAGTCTAGTTTCATGCTCAAACATTCTGAAAACACTGTGACATCACTTTCCTTCATGGTGACAGTTAGCCTTCAAGAAAGACTCTGCTACTAGGGTTGAAACGTCAAGCCATTACTATTTTTGCCAACATTTCTCTTATTAACTTGGCCTTACAGCTCTAGCAAGACAGTTGTTTCATTTTGAAAGTTATCTCGTCATTTTCTCCAAGATTTTGGCACTTCAAGTCATGTCAAGTTGAACTTCAAGCAAAACCATTTCATAGGGTGAGAATTGAAGTTCAATAAGTTTTGAATATTTGAAAACTCATCTTTATTTTGATAAATAGTATGCAAAACAGATCAAAGGTAACCTACCACTGAACACGTGCAGACAGGGGAGCTGCGGAGTTTGGAGTTTTTCATCAAGGCTTTAGCTTGTTCGGCAAACATTATCAGAAATATGTGTACAAGTTATTTCTGGGAACTGTCTCAAATTGATGCTCAATAGTAGAGCCTATCTTTCAGTTTTCCCGGCAATGTTTATCATTAAGGTTTTTATGAAAACCTGTAAATGTAAACCTTTCAACGTAATTCTGTTTTGAACAAAACTCTTCTGACACTACAGTGACACAGATGTCGGCAGTAACGCTGTCATCACAGTCATCATCATTCATCAAATAATATATAGAGCAATATCGACACAAGTCACAAGCATCCATACACAACAGAACAACTTAACAAGTTCAAGGAAGAACTACCGAGATGACGTAACAAGGGAAGAGACAGTGACTTCACCTTCCTCCATGGTGCCATGAAGCACAGTGGCCTCAAATTTACATTGGTAAGACAAGATCGACACGCATGTCATGGCCATTGGCATTATTGAGCATGTTCAGAATGGCAGTGACTTGGCTTGGGGATGTTCAATGTTGACATATCAACTCCACCGCCGACCGTATGCGTACCGTACGACTCGGACTCATTCATGCAAAACAAAGTAATTGGGCATACATTGTATTTGTTAAATAATGACACTAACCTTCACGTTGTCATTTATAGAAGTAGAATATCCACTGTCTGTTTCTTCCTCATCCATTTTCTTTCACAAAATATGGCATAAGGGGGCAGTAAACACTGGCTCATCTCAGCTTTTCGTTCCACCGTGGTCTGCCATCTGTTGGATCTTCAGATTGTGAAATTTATAACCGCCCTCTGTTGTCGAATGTTGTCCAGCTTCTATGTCAGTGGTCAACGGCAGTTTTAGTTTGTTTTCGTCGGAAACAAGTTAGGAAAGATAAAACAGCCGTCAATACTTTTTCCAGTTCGTTCTAATAGTTGTTTTCTTTTAAGTAGTTTTTGATATAATTTTATATTTAAAAATCAAATTTTTAGTGATATAAATATTTTTAGTATTATATAATTATTTTAATACTATTTTTCTTAATATAATTTATTTTACGACAGTATATTTTGTAACAATTGTTTTATCTGATAACTTTTAAGACACAGCGCATGCTCAGTTACCTTAACAACAACCGACTCGACATCGTTGATGTCGACTGCGAACCAGAACTACCACAAAGATTGTGATTTTCTTAAGATTTTGTTTCATTGAAAAACCAAAATGCCGGTCAAAGGACCGGTAAAACCTAAGCAGGTATGTTTTACATTCTTTTGTCTTTGCCACAAAGCAGCAATTTGTTTGTGCTTTCATGTTTACATTGTTTCCAACAACCGAACAACGTCGAATCGAAATCGAATGAGCATGATCAATAATGATGATGATGATGATGAGTGTGTGTTGTGAATTCGGTGTGTTGTCTGTTGAAAAAGTTGAACTTGATTCTTGTTGAGGAAGGACGATGTGAAGCCGAGGGTATCCCAAATCTCGGGTAATTCTCATGGGGCGAATTATATTATAATATCATTATTGAAATTAAGGGCATCAACAACAACATGTGCCAAATCCGGATGTCACTTTTTGATTACCTCATCATTCGTACAGCTACAGTACTACTCTAGTTATTACTACCAATCGGCATAACTACAGTCCCGATGCTTGCCTCTTAGTTAAAATTTAAAAAGCAATGGTAAATAAGACAGTTTTTCCTTGGCAAGGGTTTCAAGGGGCACCAACCAAGGCAATGGGCATATGCATGGAGGAGATTGCCTCTGTTACTGCCGTGACTGAAGTATCACACTCTTTGCTCTAACTTTGCTATCCATGTGATCCTACTTTCAGTTTCATTGCTCCAAAAGAAATTTAAGGATGTATAGACCTATTCACCTGGTGCTGGAAATCAAAAATATATAGTTGTCAATTGTTATCAAAAATAAATTGGGGTTGAAAAAAACCCAAAAAACTAGTTTTTAGGGATCACCTTAACTTATTAAAGGGATGCAACTTTTTCAAGTTATCAAGTTATAAAATAAACAACAAGGGAAACTGACTGGGTGAATTGTAAATAATTTTAATTTGGGGTTTCTTTGTTCATCCCCAAACTATTTTTCCCAGTCATTTCCCCTTGTGGTCTTTAACTTAACACTTGTCATTAAAAAATAAGTACCATAATTACTGGACATGCTGGACCAGCATAAATCATGAAACATTCAGTACCAATTCCTTGTAGCTCTTGACATCATTAGATTGAGCTACAACAGACCACATCAGGAGGATCGAGGTTTGCATTCAACTTAAATTCAACTAATTCAACTTAAATTAAAATCTAGTTAATAAGCTTTTGTAACACCAGTCAATTTCTTCAAGTTATACAATTTGTTCCCTTTGAATTTTGAGCAGAAGACAAACTTAAAAGACAAGTTTTGTGTTTGAATAATTGATGTAATTAAAATATTCTGCTTGGTTCTTTCTATCACAGGTTGGAGGGGGCACAAGTAGTCTCAAGGTTGGCAAAGGCCGCCCCCCTCGTGTCAGTATGGGCGGTGCCAAAGTAGCTCTCAAGGTAAGTCTAACGAGTAGGGAACGTGTTGTCCTAAAAGATAGAAATTGCACACACACATGTACGAAGATAGTAAGATCAGCAACAGAACCAATGTATGAGAATGTGTTGTCTTCATCTTGAATCTGTCCCACTAATATTATAAGTGATGTTACATCTCCAGCAGTACAACCGAGTGAACGTAAAATAGGCATAGTCAATGTCAATCTTGCTATTTCCTAAGTAGAAAACTCATATTAAAAATATGTATGTCATCATCTTTGTCTTCCTAGGATGATGTTCGAGATGACTTGACGGAAGTAGGAGAAGGAGCACATGGCGAGGAGTGGATGCAGGTAAAATGAAACTTATAGAGTTGTCCTACTATTAAATGTACTAATCAAACAGATGAGTCCAACAGGTGGCCATGTTACCACTCCCCCTTATAAAAGATAATGCTCAGTTAATAGTGTGCTATTCATGTTCCTTGCTGGTTCTCCAGGTAAGGTCTTTGGAGAGTACCAATATGGAGTATTCATAAAAACCAAGTCTATACCCTGTCTTACTTGCAGCTTAGTACAATAATCTAAAATCATATACTTATTTGACAAGCGGATAAGACTGAGAATTAGCATTGTGGCTCAGCTAAGAAAATCTTAAGAGTTTCTAATTGTTTGACTTATTCCATATATATTTTTTCTATCTTAAATATAGTGTGAGTTGTTAAAAACACACAAAATGTATGAAATATAACAACAGTACAATTTTTTTTGATGTTCTTTACAGACAAAGAGTCTCATTAAGCCAGATGATCAACTTGATCTGGATGAAACAGTAAGTAATACATTTTTCTAGACAGTTTCTTTTTAAAGTACTAATGAAGTAAATAAAATACAGTTCAAGACACTAATAATTTGGGCCAAATTCCTAGCTCTGCTTATTATAAAAGCAAAGCAAATCGGAGTTTATCCTAACAGTTGATTGTTAATTAGGAAACATTGTTTCTATGTACTTTTTTGTCAAGGAGTGTATCTTTATTTTTACTTTGTAGCAACTGAAGGAGGAATTCACTCGGATATTGACAGCAAACAACCCCCATGCTCCACAAAACATCGTCAGGTACAACTTCAAGGTAAGATGATCATTCTGAGAGTGTAAATTAGAACATAAAGTAAAGTTTTCTTCAAATGGTTCCTTATGTTTAACTTACTCATTTTCACATCAGTGTAACAAGGTTGTATCTGCAAAAAAAAAGAATTAGTAATGGCGCCATGTTGACCCTGGTTGTAACTGAGCTTGGAAAAAAGTTTGTAAACTCATTTGATTTTGTGCAAGGTTGCACCTTTTGTCTTTGGTTTTTTAACAAGATCTGGTGAGAAAAATACGACCTTGTCACAGTTCCATTGCATCTGATGAAGTAGTTGTGTCTACGAAAGCTCATGCAGTTTTTGTATGTAATTAGTCTTTAAGTGCTACCACTACCTTCCTTGTTTTATCTGTCAGACTAACACGGCTATTTTTTAGTACAGTTTATAAACTGATTGCAACATGTTGGTATCTTACGTTATGACCTCGTTGAGCTCGCATTGTGATATCTTCAATTTTTAAAATTCATCTGACCGTATTGCTGTGTTCCATCTTCCATGCAGGATCGGTCCTTCAAGCAGACATCCCATGTTGATCAGCTAGCTATCCATTTCTCGTTGGATGGTAATATGATACATAAAGATTCAGATGAGGCCAGACGACAGAAAGCTAAATATGGAGCTGCTGAGAGTAAGTCAAAAGATTTGTCATTAACCAACTCACTAGATCTCATTACTCATAAACTGACCCTCTCCTCTAAAATGAGCAAGAAAGTTGCAAAATGTCTCCAAGTCAATTTGATGGGACAAGTGGAGTACAAAGTTTCAACTAAAGCTTACTTAATTGTCACTTTGTGGTAGGAAATGACTTAAATTCTTTTGCTTGATTTGTCCAAAATGAGATTCTAAACATCCCAAAACACTTTAAATCATAGATGAGATCCAAAGCCAAGCTATGAAAAAAAAAAAATAAGTTCTACGTGAAAAATTTATTATTGTTTCAGCAAAATAGAGTATACATTTCCTAAGATTGCTTTCAGAGGGCAAGAAACTTTGCACATGATTAAAGTAATAAATTTATTGAATATTAATGTGAAATTTCTCTAGGTGTCATGATAGTTGTAGCAACATTGACAGACATTTTACCAGAGTGTGTAGTGGTTTAGGTCCATCAGTGTGTGAGTTTGATCACTAACACAGTACAGCAGCACGTGTGTGATTCTACTACTTTTTTCTTTCAAAATGAGGCCGTGTCAAATGAGGCAACTTTCATGTAACTTGGACGCAAATAATTCCACAGCGTTCAAAAGGAATTTTTCGCTTTCACAAGATACTGTTTATTCCAGAAAAAAAAAGTGTTGCAATTAAAATGTTCTTTCTTCTTTGAGATTGTCTGGAATTGGTTGCCTGTAAATTGCCTCATGTGACATGGTCCTTAGACATGGTCCTTAGACAGGGGCCATTTTGCATCCTTTGTGATCCGATGTCAACCATTAAAAAGAGTTCATATTTGAAGGGAGCTGTGTTGCAATGAAAGACCTTCATATAAAAATAAATTAGAACCAAGCTCAAGAATAGGCTGTTTGACTGCCCATACTGTTTACTAGTCTTAGATTGTGACTGTTGTAGACTAGCAAAGCTCTCACCATACGTGTGTGTGTGCTCTTTTTTATTTTATCAAGAGTACGTCTTCTTAAAAAGAAAAAAGAGTGGCGGTAGGTATTCCCTTCATATTTACCCATCGGTTCATTCACAACCATGGTCATTGCTCATCTGTAAAGACTCTGATTCTCACAGCATGGGTGTAGCATTGCCAACACCTGGCATAAACAACAAGTTTCTTCACAAGAGTCAGAAGGGAAGGCTGTGTAAATTGGCCTGTTAATACCACGCCCACTCTAGAGAAGAAAAAACCTAACATATGAAGTGTGCCACATTCAGAAGTAACTTCGTGCAATTTGCATCGAACTGTTTTTTATAATCAAACTTACGATGGTAGGTGGGAATTTTTTGTCTGAATTTGTATGTAAACACCATTTTTCCTTTTCAAATGTTCATTTCAAGTAATTCATGGTAAATTAAGAGTAAATAGGCAAATACTTTACACATTTTTATTGAACATTTTCCTTAAGGGTGTGGCTATGTTTTCAAGGTCATTGCATATTATCAAAGTTGGTGAAATTATCTGGAACTGTTAAGAGAGAAAACGGTTTTCCTTTCACTATAAACAGAAAATGCTGTGTTGAATTATGAAATTGAAAATACATATCCCTACTAATTTTTGGTCAGCCATAGTAACACTTAATCTCAATGTAGTCATGTAGTAATAACATTACAACAATAACTTATTAAATTTTGCATAACTAAGCAATCATTTTATTTTGTATAACCATTAAAGATTAAGGGATGCTTAAAGTAGACCATAGACCAGTGTATACATGTATGTACTTGTGGTAATTGATACAAATAATTGTTTAACTCAGTATTTCAATATGGTTAATAAGCCTAATATGCTAAATGATGCTACAGTAGTAATATTAATAACACACATATATCTGCTACTGAGGGACTTAGAGATGTAAAAGGTTGCAAACTAACTGGGCCAAATTTCATGGCTTTGCTTACCGTAAGCAAAGAATCGGCACTTATGGAAGCAGGGAATTTTTTGCTTACGTAGAGCGTATTTCATGGGTTAGTAGAGAATTTTTTCTTGTGTGCGTACATACTCTACGCTACTAGGCATTCTTCGCTTACGCAGAAATTCGGCGCTTGCACAGTAAGCGGAGAATGGTGATCGCAAGCGCAGAATTCGGCGGTAAGCAGAGCCGTGAAATTGGTTCCAGGTCCTTACCTTCGCAAACTCATAAATACTCAAATGATAAGAAAAATAAACTTGATGATTGCCTGCCGTCGTTAGCATCTTAAGGATCCCTCATTTCACTCATTGCTTGCTCAGGGTAACAATACACAGTTCCAAAGTCAACCAGACAGATTCTTCTTAAGATTTTTTTATATAAAAGTGACAAATTCAAGACTGTCCTGAGAACCAGTCTTAGCTTGTTTTAACTTATCAGATGGAGCAATGTGAATATTCTGTATTGTTATGTGCTCAAATGTTCCTGTACAGATTAATCCAAACAGGGAAATTACATTTGACATGACATTCTGGATAAAGAACTGCTTCACAATTTTCCACACTGGATCAACTCTACTTTTCTGTTTCACCATTTTTTTAAAATTTAATTGTTATATTTTTTTACCTGTTACTCAGTCTTATCAGTGTGTGGTATTTTGAACGGTGTATTGTTACCTTGATAAAATAATCAACACAAACAATAACAATGCTAACTGAATTAAATCAGACAATATTCTCATTTTCATCTAGAGGAATACTGGCAAAATCATATTTTTAACTTTTGCATAATCCATTTCAAGCCAAAGTATAATTATTTCATCTATCTTTCCATCACCCAGACCATACTTAAATTGCTTTATAACTCTCAATATAGACGATTACACTACAACGATAAAGTGAAGATTATGATAATTATTGTTTAATCAGTAATTCTTTAAGCTTTTATGACTTTCATTGCACAGACTGAATGTACAGGTCTTCTTCTAGTTGCATCTAATTAGTGACAATTTGTGTTTAGAATCTTCATTTTGTTTTGAATGCAGCTGTTAGTGACCAAGCCATCAGCGAGGCTGAAGAAGAAAAGAAAGATGAAGAAGGAGAAGAGAAACCAGAGGTAGGACACCAGGGACTTACTGGGTACCAAGGGAATGCTAATGTTTTACTCACACACAAGAAGTTAAATTTCAGCGAGCTGTATCACTTATTAGCCATGTCCAACTTAACCAGTTTCCAGAAAGTCGCTTATTGGCCCATCCTTTACACCACACAAACATATCTCTACATTTACATTGTTTCATCATCGTTTTTATATTTATAAGGTGGTAGAGTGATGACTTCAATACATAAGGTCCAAGGAATGTTTGGTTTTCTTGAGAAGGGGAAAAATAGTTTCAAAGTATTTACTGTCTTTGATTGGCCAAAGTCTTGCGTTGCTAAGCATACTTCCACATCAAACTTTACTGTGTAAAAGTTGAATTTTAGAGCTAGCTGGCGTTGCTTATTCTTCATAATCTAAAGTAAGTTTGTTTTAATATCTGTCAGGGAGAGGAAGGAGCTGAGAAGAGAGATGAGGAGAGTACCCCGGCTCCTCCCAAGGGATCAGACCAGAAACTAACCAACCAGTTTAACTTTAGTGAGAGAGCTTCCCAGACCTACAACAATCCATACAGAGTAAGTTATCTAGAAGTTAATGGCATTGTTAATAGTATGAAATATTTTGTATTGCATTATTGGTGGCACGCATAGCAGAGCAGTGAAGGGCACTGTACTCAAGCTCTGGTGTCTCTGATCAGCAGAGTGTGGGTTTTGAGTTCCGGTTTTGACACTTGTGTCGTTAAGCAAGACACTTAACCATTATTGCTTCATCCTTTGAATGGGACGAAAAGCCGCGGGTCCTGTATTTTGTGTAATGCACATAAAAAGAGCCCAGTACATTTATTGTAAAGAGAAGGGTTTTGTCCTGGTGTTTCTGGCATTTTTGGTTACAGATTGCGGCACAGTAAACTATTACATGGTGCTACGTAAATAAACCGGCCTTATACTAGTTCTAACATAGCTCCACATACCTTGTAGAAAAAAAGAGAGCAGTTTGAGACGCCTTGGTGTGTAAAGCACAATACTGTGCTTCACAGAACTGTGTATTGTTATTATTATTATTATTGCCTAATGTACATTTGTCTGGAAACTGGGATGTTCTTGTAAGATTATTCAACATATTCAACTACAGGTGATCACATAAATGATGTAGGACAATTTCATCAATAGTGTTTTTTTTTTGAGAAGCCAGGTATTTTAGCAAGTTGATTTGATTATATGTGTACGTCTTTGCTCTTGCAAACCTTTGTAGGAGCGTGCCACTCAAACTGAGCCACCACCAAGGGCTAACTTCTCTGCTACAGGCAACCAGTGGGAGATATATGATGCATACAAAGAAGATCAAGAGAAACAGGTAAAAGTCACAACTTTAGGATCCCTAGGCTTCTGTCATTTCACCCAATCGTGAATCCAAGTTTTATCCTCAGGCAACACAGATTGGCACAAAAATGCACAAAAATTGAGGATCTTTGAAAAAAAAAAGTTTGAGACTTTGGAATTCACTCCCATGAAGTTTTAATCAGTCTTATAACTTAGGGGTTGATACATCTGGTTCTTGAAAATATTTGGTTTATCTAAAAGCTGTATTTTGCCCAATATGAGCTTATTGTTTTTATTTATACCAGACAATAACAATATTTTGATTATGCTACCACAGGTCTCCTTATATTGTACATGATAAAAAGCTGTAAATTTAAAATTCCCAAAGAGTGACCAAGTAGTCACATCTTGGTGTGTTGGGAGCAATTAGTTACTGCTTGTGTACTTGTGCAGTTATTGATGCTGTTACTATGTGATGTCCATCTAGGCATTGAAAGGTTGAAGTAACATTGAACTACTTCAGTTGAATACTTTGTTTCCACTTAACAATCCGATACATTCAATAGCAAAATTAGAAGTGTTACAAAACCACAAAATGTTAACAAATGTCTAACTTTTTACGCAAAGAAAGTTTAAGTGCAAAAATATGTTATCTTTGTACTATTGCGACTTATCAGCTAGTAATTATATTGGGTAGTAATCTTTTAATATAAATCTTTTTAATAATAATCTTTTCCCCAACCCCCATGCTCTCATCTCTGCTTCTCCTACATATATAATTGCATGCAAATTCCCCTGGCTGACCCATGACCTTCAACCTCTGATGTTGACCTCTGTTGGATGTCTGCACTGATGAATCCCACAGGCTGAGGTTCGAAGACGAGAATCATTACTAATTAATTTTGTTCAAGTTTGCCGTGGTTTAACCCCTGTTTTGGTTTTTTCCCCCTTTGTTGATGCAGTGCTTGTGTGTTAGATTGAAATCTGAACTATTTGGGTTTTGTTATTGTTCGGTTATTAAAGAGCATCTCAGGCTGCGTTTGTGCCCATGGCTCTTTCACTGCAAACACTCATTCCACGTTTCAGCCAATCACATCATTTCGTCTTGAAATGTTTTATTATAGAAAACTGAAAAGCATCATACAAACATCTGTAATTTTGTTACAACAAAGTGGCATGTGTGATTCTTAAACAAAATTGCCAACAGCGTGTAGCTTTGGTCATACTTCCAAACAAACAAGTCTTTTATCATTTTCTTAATCGCTACTACCAATGCTAATGCTTTTTATTTCAACCTTTTTTGTGTGTTTTGTTTTTGTTGGGTTTTCTGAACAGTTTTTAAATTGATTGGAGCATTTATTAATCTTTAGTTTTGTCAAGTCAAGGGCTGGTACCAAGAGTATCCAGCAGTTCAGAATTCATCAAACACACTTTATTTTATAGCAAAAAGAAAATATTAATCTTACATGGATCAGATGATGGCATACTCCAGTGTGCTCTAAGTGGGTTTAGTTCTGTAATACCCAAGCATTTTGTTAAATGCTTGTTTGCTTTTTTTCATAATTGCTTAACCCTTAACAGTGTGTGCTTCTTGGTGTATGGTTTTAAATTTTGTTGACAAATTATTTAATTCAGTTTTTGATTTGCAGTTTTAGATGATGCTAAATCATGGCAGTACTCCATCAATTTATTTTATTACTTTTTTTCCAAAAAACAAGATTTGTTTTCTTTTCCAATCTTTATAAATATTTTTCTCTTTTTTTATTTAAAACGACTCTTTTTGCTTTTTGAGTTAGTTACCTTTTTCATGTTGACTTAAAAAAAGCTTTGCCTTTAGAAAGTGAGCTAGAATCAATTCAATAACAGCACAAAACTAAGTAAGTTTGTAACCAACTGTAATACTAAATTTTCCTGTAGGAAAAAGCCAAGGAAAAGAAGCAGAACATCAGCAGCAAGAAAGAGGAAGGGATGGCCAAGAAGAAGTTGACAGCCATGGAGACGCAGACTGATGACATTTCTCGTATCAGTCACGCAGCTAAGATCGTTGAGCGGATGGTCAACCAAAACACGTTTGATGATGTTTCACAGGGTGAGTGGAAAGCTAGAACAACATTTTAGCCATGACACGTTTCTCCACTGTCATGAAGACCAGCAGATTATACTTTTCAAAATCGTCGAGACCACACTGACTCTTTTCAGAGCCAACACTCCTCCCAAACGAGATTTTACACATGGTTGTACCCACAAGTTTACTATTTACAGTTACTTCTTTCTAATCCTGACACAGTTTAAGTATAAGGCCATGCACTTAAAACCTTGCATCAGTGTTAACAAGACGATACATTTCATAGATGTTAAATTTGCATCAGGGATAAAGAATATTATTTGGTTTTACCCATACACCGATGTGTGTAAACCACTGTATACTCGGTACTTTCCTGAGTCCTTTGAAAAAATCTACATGCATATTTATCAGTCGGGATTCAAACCCACGACCTATGCTGTTCTAGAGCAGATGTCTTACCACTAGACCACCGAGATTGCCAGGTAGCTAGAGGCAGTTTGCATTCTGTATTTTAGCAGATGATACATAAATGACAGTATTTGAAGAAAACGCTCTTTTTTTATCTCTGTGATCTTATCTACTAAAATTAATAAACACATCAAATTAAACCTGTGGGGGAAAAACACCATAGTTTGGTGGTCAAGTTTTTTGTTCAGAAAAAAAAACTAAACAGTTACCTGGTTTTCACATTTTACCATAAAACTTGCATTATAGACTAGAGCTTTCTGTTGCATTAATGGCAAACAGAGGTTCTAATAAAGGTTTCCTGATGATATGTTCATAATTACTGACAATTTTCTTTGACAGATTTCAAGTATTGGGAAGACGTATCTGATGACTATCGTGACCAAGAGGGTACATTACTACCCCTGTGGAAGTTCTGTCACGATAAATCCAAGAGACTGGCTGTTACATCACTCTGCTGGAACCCCAAGTACAGGGATCTCTTTGTGGCCACCCATGGATCATGTGAGTTGTTGAAATACAATAATGAGTCATGTTCACATAGTGTCTATTGACCCATTGCACGACACACAGTGCACTTTACACGTGCCTATCCAGTTTGCCATTTTGGGAGTCAAAATGTACACAAAGGAATTGACTTCCAAAATGGTGGAAATGGTAGACGCACCTTTTACTAAGGTACATTCCGCAATGCCTGTGAAGTTATAAGGCTGAACTGTCTACAGGTGAGATTAATTAGAATTACACTTTGAAAGTGACACTCCATTGAAACTAAAACAACATTCTCAGGGGATTTTCCTGAGTGAACCACCCTTTTTATATTGAATATTATGTCCAATATTATGTCTCTACAAACACTATGCTCCTCAACATCCCTCGTTCTAAACACACTTAGGGAGACCGTTCTCTTTCACATGCTGGACCATCTCTTTGGAATGCTCTTCCACTGAACCTCAGACTGGTAGACACTCTCTCCAGCTTCAAAACTAACTTGAAAACTCATTTATTCAGTCTTAGCTTAAAGTACCGCCATTAGCAGAGTTTCCTTTTCTGTGCGCCAGGAGTGTCTTTCTGACACACATGGCGCACTACAAATTATTATTAGTATTATTAGTATTATTATTATTATTTAATTATTCACATACCCCTAATAACTTTAACCCACCTTCTCTTACATAGATGATTTCATGAAGCAGTCTCGTGGTATGCTTCTGTGCTACACCCTCAAGAACCCGTCCTTCCCCGAGTATATCTACCCTACTTCTAGTGGGGTCATGTGTGTGGATATACACCCAGAGCACCCATACCTAGTGGCTGTTGGGTTCTATGATGGTTCAGTGGGTGTCTTCAATGTGACTGGCAAGGAAAACAAGCCGATATATCAGAGTACAGCAAAGACTGGCAAGCATACAGATCCTGTCTGGCAGGTCGGTATAGCACTGTTACAAACACACTGAATGTACAATAGACAAACATTCTTCAGCCCTCATTGGTACAGTCTCCAATTAAATACCAGTAAATACCAACATTTTTTTCGGACTTCACCACTGGTCTCAGATGGTTGAATGAAAAAGAACAAGTTAGTTAGTACCACTTTTATGGCTTTAACACGTTGACTGCCAGTCATAGATTTGTAGGGCGTTCCCATTTGCCAAGTGTGGTGCGCATGCGTGCATACCAAGTAGGTAAGACATTGTTGGTGTCTACATGTTGTAATACAAATTCTCAGGATGTGTCCTCACCACTGCCAGAAACGTATTTGTTGCGTTCTCAGTGATGCCAGTGTATTCAATCCACAATACAAAAGCCTTTCATTCTCTACGAGTATACTCGTAGTGGCAGAATCCGTTACACCTGTTACTACGAATATACTCGTAGGCGGCAGTCAACGAGTTAAAGTAACTCCATTTTTAAAATGTCTTCATTTTGTTTTATACTATGTATCAACTTTCTCATATATCGAGATTTTCTTTTCCCGAATCTGTAGGTGGCTTGGCAAAAAGATGATTTGGACAACAATCTGAATTTCTTTTCTGTCTCGTCTGATGGTCGTGTTGTTGCTTGGACACTTGTCAAGGTATGTTATGATTTCAACTTGAGCCATTCTCAGAACAATGGAACGGATTCTTTGTCAGTATTGACAACTTTATTGAGTGGTATTATTATTGATTTGATTTATTTCAGAATGAGTTGACTTACACTGATGTGATTCAACTGAAGTTAGATGAAGCTCCTCAGGAGGGACCAGAAGGAACTCAGCTTACTCCACTTGGTATGTCTAGTGCATCTAAGGACCCTAAACAAACAATACTTTGTCGTTATGTAACTCTGAATTGACCTTTGCTTTTCCTTTGTTCGTTTCAAACAGCACTCTCACAGTTTCAACATGACCAAATGTGCTGTATGATTTACTTTAAAATGGCAGACTCAATTAATGGCACTGCTTAAGCCAGTTTGGTTCAGCATACAGTAAAAACAGTGCGGCAGCTAGTACATTGGCCAAATTTTAATCACACATCAAATTCCCACAGCAAAAATAGCACAGGAAGATCAGAAAAACAGTTGAAAACAGGTCCAGCAGGTTCTACAACTTACAAGCACGTTAGTGATAGAAAAACTCACAAGTAATTGATTAATAAGATGATAAGAAGACACAAATGCTGGAAGAAAGTCTGGAGCTTAGACTAGGGGGGAACCCAGTGGTTGCACACAAAGTTGTGCCAATCAATATTGAGCCAATGAAACCAAATCACACCAATGAAATATAAATCGTAAAATCAGCGCCGATGTGCAGATATCTTAATATCAGTATACTAATATGACACATGCCAAGCAAGACCTAAAAATTCCTGGCAAACCCTGTGAGCAGACAAATTGTAATCATTCTGTACAAACTCCGTTCCTCTCTCCTCTCCCAGGTTGTGGCACATGCTTTGACTTCCACAAGCAGACTGACTACCTCTTCCTGGTAGGAACAGAGGAAGGGAAGATCCATAAATGCTCCAAGGCTTACTCCAGTCAGTTCTTGGATACATTTGACGCTCATCACATGGCTGTCTACAAGGTCCACTGGAATTACTTCCATCCAAAGATATTTATCTCTTGCAGCGCTGATTGGACGGTCAAGATATGGGATCACACCTACAAGTCAGTATAGCTTTTATAGATAAATACTTTATAGGATAACTGAGTTTTTACATTAAAACTAGCTTTATTCCAGCTCTGTTGTATGACAAAGCACTGCTCGATGGTTCCTGTAGTTTAAGTACACATTTTAGAGCCACCACAACTCAAAGACAGATATTTCATGTACAAGTGTAACAGCAAACTTTACCGGACATGTCTGGAGTATCGTGACCAAGGGGCCTAATGCACTGGACTTAAGTCCTGGTAATGTCAGAGTGTGGTTTCAAGTCCAGATCATGGTACTAAAGCAAGACACTTAACCATTATTGCTTCGTCCTTCAGATGGGGTGTAAAGCCGTAGGCTCTGCGTGTTGTGTTATGCACATTTTAAAAAAACAGTACAGTTTTTTTTATCACCTTGTAAACCCTTACAAGGCGCTGTATAAATGGGGTCTCTTAACTCAAACATAGCTCTGCATACCTGTGCTAACAAATTATGAGAGCTTTGAGATGCCTGTCGGGCGTAGATAAAGCGCTATAAAAGAACTGCATATTTGTATTTTTGGTATCGTATGTTGTTCATCACCCCTGATGCAATAAATTACAAAAGTTAAATTTCTTATTGTGTCCACTTTGTGTTTAGTGACCTTCTTTGTATCAAGATATGTTCTTTTCCTTTTCTGTGTGTGTCAGGAATGGTGCGATGTTCACCTTTGACCTAGGTAGCTCTGTAGGGGATGTAGCCTGGGCTCCATACTCTTCCACTGTGTTTGCTGCAGTCACTGCTGATGGCAAGGTAAGATTACATTCCACCCAATTTCTAGGCAGTGTCCGAATAAATGGAGTGGTTATAGCCGGAATGCCCAAAACTCCTATTCTCCAATGTTGTTGCAGCCAACAGCCGTAGCTGTAGCTGTAGCCAAAGTCGCTTCTTGTTTGAGATGTCACCAGTTACCTGATCAAATGTTTCACAAGTTTGTGTTCCTCTTTGTTCCAGGTACATGTGTTTGACTTGACCATCAATAAGTATGAGCCGATATGTGAGCAAGCAGTGGTACAGAAGAAGAAGACAAAGTTGACTCATATAACCTTTAACCCCAATCATCCTATTGTGTTGGTCGGTGATGACAGGTATGTCAAAAGTGAAACTTTTTGGGGGGGGGTTTTCATTTAGTGATTAGCCTTCATAGAGGATTGAGAAAATGTGTTGAATTTGGATCGCACTGGATCCCAAAAGAAACGTTAAATATTTGAAGAAAAAAGGGTTTCGGTGAATAATGTGGAAATCATACTTGACGTAACTTTTTGAAATAATGATTTGCCTTTACCTGAAATATGACTTGGGTAATCCGTTGGTTAATCCATATTGACTGGTTTTTGTTTTTGTTTTTTTAACAGGGGTTATGTGACCAGTCTGAAGCTGTCACCAAACCTGAGGAAGGTTCCAAAGGTAAGAAACTCCATCCCAAGGCTTACACTTCTTCCTTTGTTATAGAACAATAATAATAATAATAATAATAACTAGTTCTTATATAGCGCATTTCACAATAACGTCTCAATGCGCTTTACATTAGTGCCCTGGTCATTGGGCCAATAACATTCCTGTAATCTTTCTCAGCTCCCTGGGGAGTATACAGCCCGGGCTGCCGTGGCGCTCCGAAGGCTTTTCAAACACAATATCAACCTCTACCCTCGCAGGTACCCATTTATACCCCTGGGTGAAGAGAAGCAATTATAGTAAAGTATCTTGCTCAAGGACACAAGTGTCATGACCGGGATTCGAACCCACACCCCGATGACTTAACCATCGAAACTTGAATTCGATGCTCTAAACCACTCGGCCACATGACAACCCAGATTAATATTTTGTAATGAGCCCCTGATTATTTTACTTAATATTGTTTTAGTTAATGGACAACAACTGATAAGTTTGGTAAAAACAGAAGGCTATTTACACCTACATGTGCAGGCCTGTAAACTAGTCCACTTTTTAAACATTTGTTTTCGATTGTGTGACATGTTTCTGCAAAATCCAAGGCCACTGGAAATTGTTCATTACTGTGAAAAATCCCTCGTAAAGAAATTGACTCTTTGAAAAGCTATGAATAGCTCAAAATCAATCTGTACCCAACTGATTTTGTTACAACAGATCATTTATTTCAGTGAATCTGACAAAACTGTTTAGGGCTGTTGTGTGTCAAGTGCAGCTGAATATGAAGTGAACTACTTTTATGTCTATATGAGGGGTGATAATATTTTAAAATAAAGATTACTAGTTTCCATTTGATTAATCATGTCAACTAAACATGCATTTGTTTTTAATATTCTAAACCATCTCTCGACGAGAACAGGCCATGAAAAAATTGGACTTGACGATGCATCAACAGGTATCCCTAAATTACACTGGGTGACACATATACAATACACAGGCACAAGGCCCTCATCATCCCCACCCACAAACCAAGACTGTTTTCAAATGGCTTGAAAACCTCCCCACCCCGACACACACAGTCATCTCACACCACAAATCAGGACTTGTTAATTGCAAATAGGGTGACACAACCCCACATGCACATTTAAACCAAGACTGTTTGCAAACAAACACTAGGAATGTGTACCATTTGGCAGTAATTTTGACCTCAAAATGTTACAAGAGTTTGTCGGTTATCAAACTCCAACAGGGACTTCCCCAACCAGAGTCCTGTATGGTTTACATACATGTACTGGTGACTCGGGCTGCATCGAGTCCGTCATTGAAACACAATGAGTTTAGTTCCCTACTTTGTTATGATCATAGATGAAAGATTTGACGTAGCGTGATCAAAATCTTTAGCTTGATTTCTATCTTGAGAATCCAACTCTTAATCACTGTGCAATGTTCTGGAGATTAAAGAACTAGGCCTATGAAATATGTTCCTTTGTAAAGAGGGCAGTTTGACCTGCATAAGCTAATATGACTTGAGTTATAATATGGTACATTCATGCACAGGCACTTGGCACCAAGTTATTTATCAAATAAGCACAAAGTTCTGTATTTACATGAAAGAAAATATCATTAATAAGCGGCATCATGGTGTTGTAATTAGTGCACAGGTTAACCTCAATATCACAAATCTTAAGACATCATTGTGTTCTCACAAGACCACTAAGACCTCAATTCTGCAATGCACAGTAAAGATTTGCTGATCATCACAAGTATGTAATTGAATTGTGCACAATCTAGAGTTCCTGTTACTTATTATCTCAACTTTGTATAAGATCTTATCAATTAGAGTACCTAGTGACAAGCAGACAGGTCTTTAGTTAGTAACAAAAACTTTTGCTTGAAAATTTGTCATTAAAACTCCAGTTTGGGTGGCCTTTTGGGGGTTGAAAATTGAAATGAATTGGCTATCAAATGACAAAGAAAACATTTTTGACATTCAAAATGATCGTTCTTGTGTTTACACGAGTAAAACAAATAGTGAATGTCTACTACATGTGTATTTGTGACGTTGCTCACAAAACCCGAGGGTTCCTCAGTTCCTCAGATGTTTAGCTTCAAAGGATTTGTTTTGAAACTAAAATTTAGAATAACAAATACAGTGTTTATTTTAAACCATTCATTTATTTTTCACCTGACAGGACAAGAAGGGCCAAGAGCTACAGCGAGGGCCAGAGCAGGAGATTGCAAAAATGGATAAACTTCTTGCCTTGGTGCGGGAACCGTCCAACAAAGACAAGAACTGAAGCAACTAAAGTCAACAAACCCAAATATTGTAGTATTCTATGAACCTTATTAGGCTACATCTTGGAACTTCGTTAAGCCTACAGGGATAATTTTTACCTGAAAATTGTTTACTTTCTTGTGACAATCAGAAGCTATACCTGCAAGTGTATAAACAGAGCATCCAAACCTCTGGTCTCATGGTCTCTGGCCAAGCATCAAAGCATGGTTTAGTTGCCCTAAGTACCCAAATTAATTGTAACAAACAAACAAGTACTCAGTTGAAAATGATCACATGGATTTTAAACATTTTTTTCTCACATTAAGTCACAAATCATCAGAGACTTTCTGATGCTATTTTTGATTGGGATTTGTTTGAAGCCAAACCTTTCCTTGACCATGAGGCTATATATGCCAGAATGTTTGTGTTACATTCACGTTGTAACAGTTACGTTTTGTAAAATAAGCGTTTGTCATTTTCATGGGTTTTTTACCTAATGTTAAACTGTCGGGTTTGCGCTATAATCTGATTTTTTTCAAAAACACTTCAAAAAAATTCTTGATTTTGTGCAAAGATAATAATATGAACATTTACATTTCATAATTGAAAGAACTTCTGTTCATTCAACCAGATAGCTAATGTAGTTGTCTTCTGATACATGTAAATCAGTTTGCTGCTACCAAAGGTTTTCTGTTAACAATATGAGTGAGGCGGCACCCCAACAATTCTGTACACATGTATTGTAAAAAGTATTATGTTAGTTCTTTCACCATGAAAACCTCATTATTTCAGCTGAATTTCATTTTAGAGCTAACAAGGGTTTAAAAAAAAAACTGTTGTTAATTTGTGTACATACTTCCACTAACTTTGATAAACTGTATTTTGTAATTTCAATAAATTTTCTTAGATGAAGTACATCTATTTCTTCCGTCCACTTGACTTGTATCTTAAATTGTATTTTAATTAGATAATTATTTCAAAATATGCCGTCCACAAAATGATAAATTTGACGGTTGATACTTCAGTCATGAGGCCCTTTTTAAAACAGAACATGTTGACGTCCGATATTTATGTTTTTGTTTACTACCATTTTCAACGGTTGTAAAGCTGGTACTGAAGTAGAGCCTGTAGTTTATCAACTGTAACATACCACCAATTGTATTCCTTTGCCATTTTAAAAATAAAAAATGTAATACTTTGTAACCTTACAGGCGTTCCGTTTTTCTTGAGTGATGGAATAAAAAATGAGAGATTTAAGAAGCAGAATTGGCTTTGTTAAGTTTGCTTTATTTGTTTTTTCCTTGTAATGAAGTTGCTAAAGATTCATAAAACAGTTCTTGCTTAAAAATGACTTGTGGTTCTTTATAATTTCAGTATCACCAGTGACAGATTTATACCCAAATCTTAAAAAAATAAATAAACGTTCATTCACGGCAAACAAGTGTTTGACACCAATTACGTCTGTGTATGAAATGAAATCAAAATATTGAGTTATTTTTTATCAAATAATAAACCACAAGGGAAACTGGGTAATTTTTAAAACAATTTTTAGCTGAACAAAGAAAAATTTACTAGAGCAGGAATTGAACTTACTGGCACCCCAAACAGAAATATTGACAAAATAGGGAGCCTGCCAACATTAGGGCTAGATAGCTCAGTTGGTAGAGCATTAATCTGAAGGTCGCAGGTTCAAGTCCGGCTCTAGACATTTTCTTTGTCCAACCAAGAGTTATTTTTTAGAATATAAATCAAAAGGCATATCGATTTATTCTGCATGCATATAAACATTCACAGAACTTCATGCACTTGTAAATTTTTCAGCTGCATTATTTTCATTACACTAGCCAATTATGTGAATCTGCTTATTCCATATCTCTGTCCATAATATCTGGCATAATTAACACACTCCTTGGACAAGCTTAGCCATTGAAAGAGAATTGGCTTTCTCCTTAACGATGAAGTTTACAATAAAAATATCTTAAATATATATAAATGAAATCACTGTATAAAGCTGGAAGTGAAATACAATGTACTTCATGTATATTTCCTCTTCAACCCTCTCCTACTTGTGGAATTATTTTTCGGTGAATTAACCAACCCTTTGAAACCGTCAACTGCACAGGTATGTATGGTGGCACTTGTTTCTGTCTCTGTCTCACTCTGTATTATCCGACTTCTCCTTAAGCAGCTTATCCTTCTGCTTCATATCTTCCAAGTATTCCTCAAACTCTTCATCTGTCTTCTGTAAGAAGTGAAGTGATTTAAACCGATAGTTCTTCAGCTCTGCAATCCTGTCTAATCTACTCTCCATGCCCTGGAGACTTCTGGCAAATGTCCTTGGGACTCTGACAAGATCCGACAGATTGTAACCTTTCTTTAAAATCAGGTTTATCTTGGTGTCTATGGTTTCATCCGAGAAATGAAGAAGTTTGGGCATCCGGTCGACCAGATCGAGCACCTCTTTGTAATTTATTGACAGCTTGTCCTGCAACGCCTCTACCCTCTCTGTGATAAAGCTGGTGCCGATTCTGAGAACACTCGGGCAGAAGCGAATTATCTTTGTAAGAGGCACTCCTGTAAAGCCTAAATCAATGAGGTTTTGCACCCTGTCATCTATCTCCTTTATAGAGCGACTAAACATAAGGGGGTCACATCGCAGTATATACCTCAAACATTTATCAGGATTAAGCTTAGGGTCATGCTGTAACAGTATCTTTCTCAGATGCTCTCCGGTGCTCTGGATACCATTTCGGCACCGGTAGAACAGGCTCGGAGAGTATTTCATCAAGATGTGCATGTTCTGTCGAGTGAGATTCAAAGTCTGAGCATATTCCACATTCTCTTTGATCGTTGAGAGAGGGGAAGCAAAGAATTTTGGAACCCGTTGGAGAATGTTCAGGATAAGTAAGCCATCCAATCCAAGGTCTTCCTGTAAGAATCTAATATGGCCTTGTATTCCAAACATGTTCACTTTTAGAAGCTCTGGCGACTTCTTCAAGATGGCCACTATCTCCTCGTCACTTAGATTCAGACTCTGTAAGAACAGCACATGGTGTTTGACGGTTGATACATTCTGTCTTAGAACAGTCGGTCTGAACTTCTGAATATGTTCACAGTCAACTCCAAATGAGGCCAGGTATTGCTTTGTCGCCTCATCAGGCTGACCTCGTTTTGCTGCTGTGACTACTGGGGTTGTATCGCTACATAGTCCCCTTGTCCTCAGAATAGCAAATTGTGCCGATTGGCAAAGCTGCCTGTGATGAAAACTTCTATCACCAACTGTGAAGATTCTGCTGCTTGGAATCGTCAATAATGTATCCTTGTGTTTAAACAGACATTCCACTATGAACTTCGTCTTTAATTTGACTGATTGAGCCACGGCCATGATGATAGACAATGGATGCAGGACTCATCAGATCATTGTCTCAGAGCATGACGGACAAAATAATAGTAGACACCTTACCATCAAGACTTACAGCATATGGACAATTATTCATACAATAACTGCAAATCCACTCAGGATAACTTGATGGACAGGCTCTAAAAGAAATATGAAAATAAACAATTGTTCAAATGGTTATTAAATTTTAACTTTAATTTTAAACTAAAATACATTTTTATCAAGTAATATTAATCAACAACCGAGCAGGAGGGGATTGTTTTACTTGCTCATTAGCTCACTACTTTAATTTAAAGAAAGGCTGGACCAAGTTTATCATAAACTCAACACTAAAATCATGAATAACATAAGACACAACAATTTAAAAATAATTAACAAACAAAAACAAGCCAAGATCCTGGTTGGGTTGAAAGGCTGAAAGTTGCCCATATAAACGAAAAAAGAAGAGGAAGAAAAAAAAGGGAAACAAACGCAAACAAAATAAATAAACCTTTTTTTGCACTTAATCATGGCTCCTTAACTTATTATTTAACCAAGTGAAAATAAACATCAGAAATTGAACTGACTTATGGTAAAAATGTAGTCTTGAGCTCCTAAAAAAAAATAGAAATTAGAATGACCACAACAATCTTGAATAAAAATAATGAAATCATGTGTGCACAAAATACAAAATTTATTGTAACATGATAAACATCTCCAAATCAAATACCAAGGCAATAGTTTCATATGATTGAATTCCAAAAATTTGTATGTGAATTTAAACATATAATGATGAAAAATGAACAACAATTTGCTTCCTTTTGGTCGAGAAAGTATCAACCAAAACTATTTAGTATTATCAAAATGTTAACGAAATTACTGTATGATGTGGACCCACGCAGTAACTCAAACTGGGGCGCTGTACTGTTTATTTTTTAATTTTGACATCTGCGGCAGCCATGCTAGCACTAGGCAGATACTAGTTTGGTAGTTAGTACAACTGCAGAACTTTTTTTTTAAAGGAGTACAAAGCCCCCCCCCCCCCAAGTGGGTCCGATTCCAATTGAATTATTTTAATATTTATATGGTGTATAAAAAAAAATAATAAGTAAAGGATCTGTCCGGAAATCGGGCAATTCACGTTTGAGGCATGACAAAAAAAATATCGAATGTCAACGAGTGAGCCCTTAATATTTTGTTGAATATTTAATGACATCCATTCCAAACTAAGATTCTCAAACACACATCTAGAAGTTGTTAAAAATAATCTCAGTGAACATGTTTTACCGTTTTCTGTGACTCCTCTATTGCTTTTTCGTCACCTTTCTTCACTTTCGTCACACACCATGGAAGCTGCCATTTTGAATTATATCTGTATGATGGCTCATAACTTGATACTTTTATATTTGTCAATAAATTGTATGATTATAGTTTAGAACAATATATACATCATACTTTTAACTATTTTTTTCAAATGATGAAAAGACTAAACTATAAAATGTTGAAATAAATGTTTTTAATAAAATACTTATATTGTACCAGGCTTGGGGTCAATAATCTGAGGTCACGCAATGTTATCTGGTTCGTACGAAGCTCAATGCATAATATGCAGTAAAACAGATGAGCCAGACTCATTCAAGTTGTCGTCATTTGTGCTTGCGTTGCACACTCCTCATTTTATTCTGACATTGCCGGCACGACAGCTGTGATTAACTTGTTGGTTTTCTGTAAATCTCTCCATTGGTGAGTGCTTTTAAGTCTAGAATCTGAGCCTCAGGCTGTGACTCATCTGAGTACTTTTTAAAAGGTTTTCGAAGTTATCTGGGATCTAATTTTGGACACAAAGACTGATGAGATGACAACAATGTCAATCAATGTTTACAAGTTGAAAATGAACTACAGTCATTTGACCAGTTCGGGATCATTGACCAGTTCGGGATCACTTCAACTTTGCAACAACCCCATAATTAAGTTACTTTTCACATTACCAATTTCTGTTGATACATGTGAAGAATAACATGCAATAAACCAACAAACCCAAAATAAGGTTCTAAACTTCACCAACAAATAAATTATGGCCATTTTCTTGAAGTTTGTCTGCGATTTTGATCATTATTTTAAAAAAAAATGTTGGTTGAAAAACGCTGTTAAATTTTCTCACCTTTAAAATTTGAACGCCAGGGCGAATAACATTTTTGTTAAATGCTTAGAATGTGTAAAAAATATTTCAGGTAAATACTGAGCAGTCGTCTTGTTTTTTTTAGGAGACGAAATTACCGAAATCGTCTTTTGGGGGGCATCGTACCCTTGACCAGTTCGGGATCACTCACTACTCAGCATCTCTCATTGCGTCAAATGGTGCCGCACTCAGTGAGGTAAAATCTTACTGCTGCAGTCGAAAGTTTATTTGGTGCTTTTAAGATACACTTCTTCAACAAATTCTTGTAGGAATATTGTTTTTTTGTGAGAAAATGAAACTTGGAGGAGGAAATTGCGACTGTAAGAATAGATATTTGGGTCAATGATGCTTTTAGGCGTGCTTCACCTTTTCATTTGCCTTTGCTGTTGTTTTATGTTTTTGTTGCTGGATTTTTGCGCTGACACTTGCATGAAATTCTCTGGAGAAAGGAAGTCCATGTCCATGCCAACACACTTGTGAAGTTTGTGTCCTTGAGAGACAGTTTTATGAATGGGAGTATTGGTTTGCAATAGAGGGCAAGCTACTGATTCAGAATAGAATCAACTGATCCTGAACTGGTCAAACAGGTGACAATACTTTTCTCAAAGCCTCTTCAAAAGTACTAATCTTTTTTTGTCAGTGGATACTTGGTGAGTTTTATAACATGTTTAAGTAAACTGATAAACGTTTTTGTTTAAAATGTCAAAGAGATTGCAACCAAAAACAATGTGAATTCAAAAAGTGATCCCGAACTGGTCAAATGACTGTACATCTCCTGATCTGACAGTAAAAAATTATTAATATTACACTCCACAAAACTTCAAAGTAGGCTACACACTTAAATCACGGAGTACCATTCCTTCCTCCATGCTTAATTAAATCATAAAATACACTGGCTCAATTCAGTTTTTTTAAAACAAAATGTACGTTTGTTTATCTTTTGAATTAAAATTAAAGTTATGAAACATGACCATTTATTCTTGTTTTTCTGGCTATCCAGATTTTGTTACTATACTCTATAGTGTACATACTGACTGTTTAAATCTGACAATTTTTTGCTGGAGACGATGTCGTCAAAGTTAGAGATCAATCTTCAGAGGTTATTGGCAAGATGTGAATCGATGGCCGGAGAACAGAACCATGGTGATTGGCGGCTAGAGAAGGTATGAAAAACCAAGACCTCAAACTAAGTCTGTCCTGAAAATAAATGCAAATGGAGAGTTGATGTTTGAGGTTCGGGGGAGGAGGGGGGGTCCCCAGTTCAGTTACAGTATTTATTTCTGAAATCAAAGGATGTGGACAGATCATAGTACTCGTAGAACTATGACTATAGTATGAAGTTCGTTCTGCTATCGTCTCCACGATAGCGAAACAAACCTCATAATACTAGGAGAAGACAGATCACAGTCCTTTTCTAAAACACAATTCATTTTATTTTTGTGAAATATGTAGTAACAATTTTCTGTTGACATTATTTAAATAGGGCCCTGTTTGTTCTATATATTATTATAGTTATACAACAGAGCCAAAGTCAGTTTTCAAAAACACTAACATTTTTTGTCAAACTACTTTTTTATGTTCTTTTATTTATTTTATTTGAGTTATCTTTTTATTCCATTAAAGTTTGTTGGTGCACTTCAAGAGAAACTTGCAGAGCTGAAAAGATCACCTAGGTAAGTTTGCCAATCAAGAAAGTAATCCCTTCTTAACACAGTTTTGAAAATGGGCGAGCGTAAACCTGTCCCTCCCAAACCCCACTAAATTCTGTTTACGAAGTTGAAGGATTGCGGACTGTAGGTCCAAAATGGCTTATCACTGGGTCGGGCGTTCCAATCTTATGTAATTCCAAACATGTTGGTGTGAAGTGACATTAGAGTGGTGGCATGGGCAGAGGGGCAGGAGCCCTCAACCCCCACTGAAAACCCTTGTCTGCCCCTCTTGAGATCGCAAAACATGCACAATTGAATGATTTGATACATTAAAAAGCCCCCCCAAAAACAACAACAACAACCAAACAACCAAACAAACAGACAAACAACAAACAAACAAACAAACAAACAAACAAACAAAGAAAAAGAAAAGAAAATTAGTGGAGGATTAAGTTCATTTGTGGACAAGTGGGCCTTGGTAGGAAGGGTTGTACAAGTTTCATCTCTCACCGTTGGTTTAATGCATAGAAGATTTGTAACTAATACGATCTTATTATTACAATTACAATAACCTTTGTCAACCTTTTGTTTAGTCAGTACACGGTCAGCTCATTAAACAAAACTTTGTTGCACCGACTCATTATAAATTGTTTATTGTTTTATTTTCCAGTTTACCAAGTGAAGAAGCTCTCATCGAATATAATAAGAAGATCGAATTCTTGAAAGGACTTATCCAAACGCAGAAATTGGTAAATAGTTATGTTATAATATCAGTGGTTTTCTTTGAAGGCATTTACTTTTTCTTTTTCACCAACATGCTTTTGGTAAACATTTGATCAGTTTTATTACTCCCTTTTCAAGATTGTCATATCACAGTATAGGCTACGGATTAAAAGTAAATCGAGGTAAAAGTAAATCGAGGTTTATTTTTATTTTTTTCAATTTTCTTTATGGTTGTACATTCTTTCAAAATGATTGACTAAAATCTCTTTTCCTATTCTCCCCAGTCTTCTGCCAGTGAAAAAGCCATGGCAACCCAACTCCTAGCTCCTGCCATTCACTCAGCAACCCTCACCTCATCATCAGAATCCAAATCAAGCGTCAAGACACCCTCAACATCCTCCAAAGAGTTGCATCTACAAGCAACTTCAAGATATGCAAATGAGATGAGACGGGAACTCTTAGGAGAGGTATGCTTTCAAAAAGGAGTCTTTTGTTTTTGGTGAAGTTTTTTTGTTTTTTTCGGCAGAGATGAATACAAAGGTAGCAATCGGTTCAAATACACACTACAAAAACAGGGGCATGGAGGCAAGAGTCTCTGTTGGGTCGAAAAAGATTGTGACCTTACGTTGTATATGAGTTGAGAATTGTTGACTATTTATGAGTATTATTTGTTATGAGAAAATAGAATGAGCTGTTGTAAACTGCTTACCACCCAATAGGACCTATGATAATTGCAAATAGTTGTTAATGTAGCCCGACGTTATTATTTGTTATGTTAAAGTTGAATATCTAAATCCAGCTTCTTTATCTTCTTATCATAGCCTGATGATGTGACTGAGAATGGAATCAGACATAGAAGGTAAAAGGAATCTCCATTCTCACTCTCAAATCAAATTCTAAATAATCCCATAAAGAAAGCAATGGTCAGAGCTTTACATATTTACGTTTTTACAAAACAATAATTTGTAAAAATCACAATATTCTGAAGGCAAAACTCGGTCCCGTGTGATAAAACTATGATTAAAATCTCCTTGAAATTCATTTTCGGTAAGCAGTTATCCTAATTTGAAATAAAAGAGTTAATATATCAGCTTGGCTCAGTGGTTTCTTTCCCTGCCTTTCACCTCTGTGGACCCTGGTTTGAACCCCACCTCAGACTGGAGCCTTTCATGTGGATTGGTTTTTCAGTCCCTACCTGATTGAGTGGGTTTTCCACATTTGAGGTTTTCCTCCCACATCTAAAACTGATTCATTTATCCTTGTTTCCTATTTATCCTGTTATTGCCACTAAGTCTGTGCTGTTGGATGTCTAGCAACATAGAATAAAATTTCTCTGCTTTTTCAAAACTAAAACAAGTGTAAAACTCCAGTGTTAGTTCACATGTAACTTTAAAACTTTTAAAACTTTCAAAGTTTGTCACCATGGTAAAGTGGTTAGACTGCAGGACTTGCAATCACAAGGCTGTGGGGGTCGATTCAGGCCAAGCTAAACTGCTGGTTTCACAATGCCTAGAATAAGTATTGTCATCTAGTTACTAAATCACAATTTATTGATTCATAATTATGGACGTTAAACCAAAGTTTGTATGAGAGAGATTGGCTGTTGCCAGCTTGGCTTTTATACCCCCTGGTGGGAGCTTTGGCAAGTATCCTCATTGGGTAGGTCATCTAAACAAACAAATAAAACGTGTTTATTTCAATAATGATCCTCGTCACTTCTCATCACATCCCTAGATTACATGATCTTGAGGATAAGGCGTCGTCGGAGGATCTTGACGTCGTCTTGCAACATCATCATAACATGCAGGAGAAGCTTGCCGAGGAGATGTTATCTCTCACTAGGAGTTTGAAGCATAATACAGTAGTAGCCAGTAACATCATCAAAGATGACAACAGGGTAAGAAATAGTGTGCTGAACCTCTCTGTAGTTGTAAACCGGCATCAGAAAAGTTCTCCTAAAAATGGAGCATAAGAAATACTCCGAACACTGTCTTCATCCTTTGCCTACACTTCAACTCTGGGGTTTTTAATCTTTCAAAGTTAATTATAATTAACATACTCTTGGTTCTTAGTGTCAATAACACCTCAAAGAACACTGTAATAGTTCTTAGACGTATATAAAGACAACAAACTGTTTGACATTAACTTGAATACCTTATTTGTTCTGCATGAAAACTCACATGGTTTCCATTACATCAGAGTCATGTTGAGAACCCCTCACTGACTATAGAGGGCGCTGTATCATCTTAACAATGAAAACATGAATATACCCCCCCCCACCCCTCCGGCATCTACTGTGGGAATTTGACTTATACTGTTTGAACATACTCCAGTGAATGGCTTACCTCAGATACAGGTAGCACAGCAAATTGCTACAAATGAAAAAATTCATCAGTTGCTACTCAAAAATCACCATTTGGTACTCGGTATTAGCAATCAGTGTATGCACAAAACATGTTCAGTCAAAATATTTTTTCTGTGGAAAATTGCTGAGCGAAGTAATTCCCTGTACTGTCAATTTGACCTGATGTCAAAATACAAGTCCTGCTCACATGGAAAGAATGAGGGATAATATGACCCTTAAAACGTAGAACTTCCTCTTTTATTCAGTTGGATTTATAACAAGTTTTTCAACATGTGTAGGTATTCTCACTGTTAATATCTGGCACTTGCTAAAATATAGACAATTTGAGCTTACGCCTCGAAACTGCATTGCCCACTCATCTACAGTTGTTTCAAGTTAATACAACTACAAAACCATAGAATGTAGTCAACATGTTATATCACAACTTAACGTTTGTTTTACGACATGGGCTATCACCAACTCCATATTTCAATAACTTCATTTTGTTTACTGCAACACTTGTCATGAGTATCTAATCGTAACAGTAACATCAAGTTCACATTTTACCCTAGCAACGAGGTCAAAGGGGAAGCCAAATGCTATTACCCCCCGGTCAGTCGGTCAATATAAATCATGCCATGGAATAATCTCATTTCCGTTTGGAATAAACAACTCTCAAAAAGAGTTATTTTCATTGGTTATTCAAATGCAAGAACACCCATAAGTCCCGGAAATGGTTTGGATTGATTTCAAATTGTGGTTGAATCAATCTTGTTTGAGGAGTTGCACGGATTCCACCGTGAGAACAAAATTGTGTACTTGATAATACTTTGAGTTATTGTTTTTGTGCACTTTTCTATGATTGATTGGGATCCTGATTTGTAAATTTAAAATGGAATTATTCATTATAAATAAACTTCGGAGATATTTTATTTGGGGAAAGACATGTAGCCAGAGATTGGTTCAGCTTTAAGACTGCTCAATTATGATATTTTTAAAAATGACATAGTTTTCCTTTCGAGAATAAGCCAACTACGTGGGTGGGAGTTACTGGAAGACTTTATATACCCTAAGGACAGAAGAGTTTAGGTCTTTTACATCCTTCTTAGGGATGTGCTTGTTTCACGTCATGTGAGCCCTCTCCCCCCCAAATCATTTTCCTCAGGTGACATTATGAGCCTTAGTTAGCAAATGTAGCACTGGTCCGAGACATTCTCACTTTGAGCAAACATGGTCGGATCTGGTTAAAGGATTTCAGTCAGTTATTTGTTTATACCTTGAAAAGTAAATAATATGATGATGATAATAATCAAAGTTAACGAAGTCTTGTCAGTGCACTTATCCACCATGAGGTGCTCAAATCACTTGACAATTATCCCTGGTCATTAGGCATAATTTTAATAATTCCAGAAATATTCTAAACTCCCTTGGGAGTATATGACTTCGGCAGCCTGTTTAGGCAGTCCAGGGTTTAATCAAACACAATGTCATCTCAACCCTCACACTCACAGGTCCCCATTTATACTCCTGGGTGAAGAGAAGCAATTTATGATCAAGCTGAAAGACACAAACACCATGCTTTACCAGTCTGCCTTTGCTCAATTCAAGGGATGGGCTGTTCCTTAAGCCCCTCCCTACCACCTCCCAAGTTTTGTTTTTGGCTTCTATGTATTTAAACGCTTAAAAACTAATGCAACTTAATCACACTTGGTTTTGCTTTTTACCAGAGGCTTGGTGAGACCGTGCAGTTAGCAGACAGTAACTACAGTAGATTGAAAGTAGAGAGTGAGAGATTGCAGCAGCATACACAACGAGCTTGTAACTGGTGGTTATGGGCAAGTCTCCTCTGTGTCACTATCATCTTCTTATGGATGATCGTCTTTATAAGATTCTTCCCTAAGCTTAGGTAACCCTTTGCCTACCAATGACTGCCAGTCTTAACATTGAGGTTACTTTATCCTTGCTTTTAGCAGCAATGTCCTCAAACTCAGGTAACCACTGCCTCCCACTTTCTCAAGTTTTGCATTCTACGGTTGTGCTGCTTAAAAAAACTTGGCTGAGTTAGCCACCTTTGGTCCAATTTCACAGCACTGATTATCGTAAGCCCAAATTGTACACTCAGCAGAGAATACCATTATTTTGAAGCATTTTTTACTGGTATGAAAGGAAAGTGTGCCAGTGGTCTTAATATTCTAAAGATTCTTTGCTCACAGTTGGCTGTTAAGAATGATGGTCGTACATGTAACTGCAGAATGCAGAGCTAGACAGTACTTTTGGAAATGGGTCCAGGTTGCATCTGCCTGCCATTTCCTTAAAGTCCAAGTACCCTCATGCCTGCCATTCTGAACACAGCTGGCCAGCACTTCCAATGAGCTCAGGTAGCAGGTAACCCTAGCCTGAGCTCATTATTGGATAATGTGCAGCTCATGATAAATCACCAATACAAACTAACAAAGTTGAACACATTTCTTGATACTTTGACCTATGGTCAATCGTGACCTACTTACCATGAGACTGATGTTACTAATGTTTCTTCACTTTACAAATTACAAATTTTAACATAATCCGCCCCGTTAAAATATAGCCGATTTGAAGCTTTCTCTGCAATTTTAAAGAAAATAGTCCATAATTGTGATAATTCAGTTTAACACATACTTAATGTCAAAACTTTCAAAATAAGTTATCCAAAACAAAGCACTGACAGGATAGGGAGCCCATCATGTTATAGACTTGACTTCAAGTCTGAGATCGCAGTTAGGCCTATTTCTCTGCATCAGCCACGCAAAACTCCCCCACAGATTGGCTATCACACACTCTGACTCCCAATCTCAGACTTGGAACCAAGTCTAATCATGCTATGGCTGAGCAGCTGGGCCTAATTTCATGGAGCTTCTTAATAAGCACAAAAAGAAGCTAAGCACAATAAAATTATGCTTACCAGAATATGGTCACTAGCCAAAATGCAATCTGTGACTGGTGTCCTGCTAATTTTTACTTAGCAGAAAATTGTTAAAGCAATAGTTTGAAATTGGACCTTGGTGACAGGATCAATCATTGTTTGGATTTCCCCAGAATACATTGCAACTGCTCTAGTTGTGTCACTGCATGGTCAGTTCTAATCACATTTGCCTTTGTGTCAAAATAAAACCGGTAATGTGCATTAAGTTTGAGCCGTCCAATGTTTGAGAATTTGTCAAATTATATCAACTAATTTAAGAAAACCAAGACCTTCTGTTTTAGACAAAAATTTACTTTAAAAGACAGTGGAGGCCTGAAGGTACAGTTCTTCTTTTTCTTTGGAGTTTCTTATGCACTATTAGTTATTTATATAAAACAAAAAATTGACATTCATTTAGTTAATTTTCAGGGAGTGAAAACTTTTTCAAATTAATAATTGAACTGGACATTTTGAGCCATTACAAAAAAAACAAAGGATTTGTTTAAATGATTCAGAAGATGAAAATGTGGGTGTTTTTCACAAACATGGTATCAGCTGGCTTTATCACGAAGCTTACTACAAACCTTTGGAACATGTTTGAGGAGATGGTTGCAGTAGTTTCAATCTTTTAAGATTGAACAATATTGTAAATATGATATTATAATTAATTTAAATTGTGAAAAGAAATATGGGTACTTTTATTCTAAATTTTCTTTGCTCTATTACTAAGGGTTAATAACTTGATTACAATATTAAGAGATTGACAATTTTTTGTTACTGAAAATCAAGTTGGAATTCTTTCATGCTTTGAATAAACTCAGCAATTGAACTGTATAGCACCCTCTATTGGTCATAAAATGTCAGTTTGTTCAAGTCAAAAGGTTTTTTTGTGCTATTATTTAATAAAAAGAATGTGCCACGTTTTGAGTAATGATGGAAAAATTGTTTGAATAATTGGTAGCTTTGTAGTAACCGCATCTCTAAGAAAGCTACCTTTGGATTGATGAATGAGACATTACAGCATTCTAGGGAAAATACCTTCTTTGCCTTTCTTCGGAAGAAGTTAATGAGAGTAAAATGTCATGTGACCTTGACATCATCAATCCAAGGGGATAAACACATTGTTTTATTTATCGCATTGGGCAATGTAACTGATCCATCCGCATGACGGTTGTGCAATTATGACCGAAATCATTCATTGGTCGTCTGAGGTAGATGTGATAGTGTTTATACAATACGGATGAAGTTCTGCAGTAGGCGTATCAACAGATGCGAAACCGTTGTGCGTGTAGGGAGGTGAGGTGGGGGGGGGGGGGGAGTCTGTAGACTTCATCAACCTAGATCTGACAATGAGGGAAGCTTCCATTCCATGAGTCTGGGGTGACTTCGTTTGTGTATTTTCGTTTTGGGGACTGTCCAATAAATTGGAGAATGATGCTTTTAGTTTTGCAAGCATTAACCAGAGGCAACTCTTTGATGAATGGATCATTTGGAGCTTGGTAAATGGCTTCATCAAGCTTTACTTCATCAAGCTAGCAACATGCAAACCTCTCTTATTCTGATATTGGTTTAATGTCTTTGATTACGATCTACACTAAAAGAAATCGGTTGAGAAACTAGACTTTATTCAAGACGTTGTGAAAGGAACCAGCAGGGGACTGGAACCTGCAACATTCTGACTGCAATTCAAGTACTGCATCCACAGTTAAAATGCCCTCCCCCTTCCCCAATCCTCAAAGGAAAACAATAATTCTAAAATAGTTTTATAATATGAGTTTGAGAAGCTGTTTATGATCACCTTTGAGATATCAACCAATGTTATTTTTAATGTTATTTTTTTCAAGTAGGCATGGGACTTCATCATTGAATACTGATTATTAGCAAAAATGAGTAACCTGTCCACAGGTTATGTGTTGTCTATTGCTTGAGAATAGCTCCACGCTAATACTTGCCCAGCCAATTATTAAGATAAACAATGCTTTCTGAAGTTCTAAGAATTCCAGCTAAGAAATTCAATTCTCCAACTCGCCCTCTGATAAAAATCTGGCACTCGGTTCTCATCGCCAATGTTGCCCATCAAACAAATATCAGGATATTGCTTTTGGTGAAGACTTAACTGTTACATGTGACAAGTACCGAGTAGAGTATAAATTCAACCCTTTTCCCTGCCCATCTGTTTGGCTTCAAATGGACCATTAATAGAGGCTTTATTCATCTTTCAACACCCTATTCATCATACGGCATATACACCAAGATCTTCCCAAACTCCCAAATTCCTGTTTACAATATCTCTGTTCCCACCAGTGGTGCATGGCTGACCCCACTATGGTTTAGGTCACTGTACTGTATATATGATGGAGGTAAACTTAACAGTGATCTTGCTACAATGTGTCGCGGTGAATTTACAGGGATTTTGTTTAAAAATACACTGCATTCGAGGCCTGGTTCTACATTTTGCGGTATATACATGAACATGTATTGTGGTTAAGATTAGTCAATATGTTACTTTAATTGTACCTCTAACTTCCACTAAGAAGTAACTTTTGTTTTGTTTATTTACTGAGTCTTAGACAATATTCTCGGTTCCTAGGCCTTTGTGTAGTTTCCTTTTTTGATAGTTCATAAATTTTAACACTTCATACTTTGATTTGTCATGATTTTTGATGTAGAATGATCATCAAAAATTTAAAGGTCTAAAAATGTTCTCTCAACCAATGACTCATTATTATGAAGCATAAATAAATTACATTACTAAATTAGTCTCGGTAACAGTCTATCCTGCTTAAGAAATGTGCCAGGCTTTTTTTTGTTTGCCTCTTCACTTCGCTCCAGAACACTGGATTTCCAAACCTGACTCGCAAAGTTGTGATGCAACGTGGGAGTTGAGCCAATGTGCTAGAACCAAACCTCATGCCCACTACACAATGTGAAGACCTGGGATGAAATTTGGTGCATGTAAAAAATGTTGACCAATGGCTCGAAGGCCTGAGTTTCCCCTTATTCTAGACCCAGAACCTTTGAAAAGTTACAATCCAAGAGGTTCATAGACTCTGTCCGTCACCAGAAATACAAACCTACAGGTTTGGGCAAAATGTGGACAACTTCTTTCACCCTTTACTGACTGGTTTACTTCTTTTGAGAAAAGAGGAGACTTTCGGAAAATCCTAAAATCAGAAGAAATCCTGACAAATCACAAGCCTTTAAGACCTACAGTTTATATCCCGTCCGAAAGACGTTCCAAAACTTGGCACAATGTCATAAATCTGCTCAGCAGAATTTTTGCCTGACATATTAATTTGCCAATCAAAAATTAGCAGAGAACCAGTTAAAAGCAATGTGCTTAGCAATTCTATAGTATAACTATTGACTAAATTTTATTTCTACTAAGTACATTTTGAAAGCAATTTTATAGAATTGGAGCCTGATGAAGCTCTGTCACATCAGAGACAAGTCATTAACCGCCAATTACTAAACAAAGATCTAAACAAAATCAAAATGTATATACCAAAGACCTTTCCATCAACTTGTTGTGGTTTCAACAAAAATATTCAACTTTACAAAAAACTGGTGTGAAATATAGATGCATTCCACAAAACCTTGGTGATCTGCTACAAGATAAATCTTACTGACACCCGTGCTTTTGATTTATCAATTGGATAGTCAAGAAACATCATATTGATCTGTATAAATAGGGGACCTTTGGACATCTTGGTACCCAAAATTACAATCGTAATGACAGGTTTTATTTCAGACTCTAGTTTTTCTTTTTATATGAACTGTTTATCTTTAGCGTGCATGGGGTATGTCAAAATTTCAGCTGGTCACTGTCATAGGGTCGGGTTTTATGGTTGTTTGGGATGAAATAAGACAGGTTTTGTACACAATCTTGTCAGGATATGAGATGTATATAGAATAGTGTTGAGTGGGTGTTCCAATGAGCTAAGATTTATGGCTCATAGGTCTGTAAAGGAACTTATGGTCGACTGTAATGAAAAAGCAGGTTCTATAAAAAATCACACTCGGAACTGGATTTGGTTGCTGTAGAACTGTTGGTAATTTAAGCAAACATGTTCTGAATCTTAAACTGAAAAAGTAACAATTTGTAACTCTGGAAATTAATTTTTTCGGATCTATGTTTACTATTATTATTGAAGAACCTACTAATATACACACAACAAATAAATCAATTGAATTAATGAAATTATACAACAGAAAAAAGGGTAGAATAAAAGCCACCACACATCGAAAATGGCAAGCCAATCCATGTTAAGATGCTAGGATTTTTAAAGGTGAACTAATTCAACATGAATTACTTCATGAAAATTGTTCTGTTGAACCTTAGCAAGTCTTTGCCAGTTTCCTCCACAACCACACAAAGAAATTCCTTCTCTTCCTAACCTCCCATTCTAGACTTCTAGTCTCTCCTTTCCATCCAAGAATTAATGCATCAAATGCAGCCGCAGAGTAAAGTCCACAAGACTGATCATTAGTCTTGACAAATGCCCCGAGGTTAGTAAATTTACCTGGGACCAACCTATTAAATCATGTGGAAAAAAATTTCTCTAGCTTAAACAAATTTGTGGACCTGACATTAAAATTACACTGTGGCTTGTGTACAAAATGCAGCCACTGCTTGTGGTGTCTTTAGGGTTTTAAAGTATGTTGACTGATTATAAATGCAAAACTGAGTCTATTTTTATCGATAGAAATGTTTATCAGTGCCATTTTGATTAAACAAAATGAAACAGCACTGGTACCATTGCTTACATCTTTAAACATGCTTTACAAATATAAGAATTCTTTAGCACTTTTGATCAGTTTGTCAATATTTGATACATGAATAAAATGTTATGGCATGGGGGGGGGGAGACGACTCTTTTATGGATCTAGGTATCGCTTCATGTTAGAGCTGTGAAAGCATTACTTACCAAGTGTGGGCCAGAGAAGATGTCTACATAATATAGGTTTTCCCGGCCAATTTCAACAAAAATCCATTCATTATAACTGCTGGCTCATTCAATTTCGTTTGAAAATGAATGCTCCGTTGAATCAGCATTCAACAGTTGAAAGGAGTAATTCAATTTCACCAGTTTAGCATTCACTGGTCAAATAAGATCATTCAATTTCATTAGTCTGCAAGAGACATTCAATTTCGTAAAAGCAAGCAGCAAGAGCTGGTCAACCAATCAATTTCGTTAATGAGCAAACATTTTCCAAATGTTTGCATTCAAATTCAAATTCTATGTTATGAGCTTTCTGATTCATAGCTGCCTATATGAAGGCAGATATTTTGAGGGAAAAGTCATTTTTGTTACACTAGTTTGGCGTTATCTCCAAGTAAAGGCCTAAGCGATTTTGAATGAAAAGATGGCTGCCTGTGGTCGGTACAGAGCAGTGAATAATGTAGATAGGGAGAGACTGATTGAAGCATTCGAGAATAGCAGACACTCTTGGCATCAAGAGATCTACTGCAAGGTCAATAGTGGCAACATATTTGCGTACCGGTCATCACGAAAAGTTGCCGACTGGGGGAGCACACAACACCAAGGTAGATCAGGAAATGCGAGATGGGCTTGAGCTATTACTGGATGACAACCCTCTTCTAACATTAAAACAGATGAAAGATTAGCTCCAACATTCGCTACCAGACAAACCACACCTTATAATTTTAAGTTTTTTGTTTCCTTTAAAACATTTGTTAACTTCTAATTTGACATGGTCCGGACATTAGCAGATACAAAGACAACAACACAAATACCAGGGGAAAAAATATCAAGGCTATAGCAAAAAATTTAGTTTTCATTGCAAAATTTATCGGGTACAGGTTTGAACTTTAAGAGTAACAAAGCAAAAGGAACAACTATTTCAATTAAGAAAAAAACACATCCTCTTACAAAGGACAACTTATGTTCCAGTAAAGGAGCTATGATTTCTAGCTTACTCGTAAAGCCATAACTCATGTTTAATTTGAATGCACAAAAGTTGAAATTCATTGCCCATAAACGAAAAAGAAAAATGCAAACTAGCAACAAAATCATGTTCGCTTTGGTGAGTCTTTATTTGAATGCATCAATTGTAAATAGGTAGTAGTAATTCAATTAAAGAATGGTCAAAGTGTAGTCTTGAATGCCTATAAATGAAATAGAATGACTGAAAAAATCTGAATGAGAAAAGCGAAATCATGTGTGCACGAAAACGAAATTAAATGCATTAATAGCTAAAAAGAAATGCTAGTTTGAGAGGATTAGGGGGAAATGTGTAAATTTGAATGTGTGTCAATGAAATTGAATGAATTTTTGCTGAAATTGGCCGGGAAAACCTATAGTTAAAGGCATGGATTGATAGACTGAAATCAAGATTGTTGCATTACATGGGTTGATGGTTTAACTAGTGTGCACTAGTTAAAGGCATGGATTAATAGATTGAAATCAAGACGGTTGCATTACATGGGTTGATGGTTTAACTAGTGTGCACTAGTTAAAGGCATGGATTGATAAATTGAAGTCAAGTTTGATGGTTACAAGGTTTGATGGTTTAAATAGAGCTGCTTTGGGTACACTAGTTACAGGCATGGATTGATAGATTGAAATCAGCTAGCTTGTAGATGGTTACATGGTTTGGTGGTTTATCTGGAGCTGCTTAGGTACACTAGTTACAGGCAAGGATTGATAGAATGAAATCAGTTAGCTTGGTTTGGGAACAGTACTTGTGGGTGCAAAAAGACAGATTACAGTCAAGCTGTGGTCATTCATAAGGGTTAGCGGTTAAACAAGCTCTTGTAATATATAATCTACACACCAATGTAGACTTCAAATGCAATGAATGTAAGACTACTAAGTACACGGTATCCTTTCTTGAACTTTCAATTTGAAGTAATTAAATTCTTCTTAAAGATGACAGCACTAAGCGGAACTTGGTTTCGTCATCATGTATATATTTAAACTTGTTTCTGTGAATCATTGATGCCATTTCTTATCTAGAGCCCCATCTGTTAAAAAAGAAATGAAGTCGAACTTGTCCAAACTCTCCCATTTGTCAGTCTCATTTTCATTGATTGGACATTACTTCATTTTCCGATGTTGGCTCTGATGGTTTGGACTCGGTCTGCTGTTTTGGGGGGCTTCAAAATGATCAGCCTCAAAATGGCTGATACATCCCAAGCCTTCAGCTGGAGCTGTGTAGTATGTACACATTGAACCATTAAACCTGGATCCAGAGTCATAGAGCATAGATCAACCTCGCTCAGGTTACCAGCCAACATACCATATACTGTATACTAAGTGTGACTGGTTCCCTTCCTAACTTTCGCTAAGCAGATACACTTACTAAGCAGCTGGCTCCCTGCTCCTTGATGAAACATCTGCATGCAAGTCCTTCTCAAAGCCAGTAAAACTGTCAGAGAGAGGTAAAGATCCAACTTATCCAATTTAATCAAGAATAACTTGATGAAAACAATCACAATAGCTTTACAGATGTAGCATTAATTTATTGTATTATCCGCCCATAACAATGTCATCTTAACAATAAATGCTATTTCAAAATTTTACATATCTCTTGCATTAATAATGGTATGAATAGCGTTTCCACTCCATAGGGGCATCAATCATAGTTAAGGCTTTCTAGGCAAGAATGTACATTAGCAGCCAGTTCAAAATAGTCCAAAATAGTTGCGGAATATATCAGTAATACTTGGGATACTCTTGCCATACCTACATATATTGATTAATGATAATACTTAAATAGTTACATATAGTGTATATTTACAGAAATGCATGAACTTATTATACCTAGTGTCAGTCAACAAATATTTCAAAACTGGTTTTGTTGGATAAACTTCAACTAACTTCTACTTTTGCCTTTTGTGGATGTAAGTTTTTGGTGAGTGGATACTTATTATTTAGCTGACTGATTAGCTGATCAACAATGTTCAAGTGGATCATTAGTAATTGAAGCCTGATGGGTCAACAATTGCATGTGGATCAAATGAAATGAAGTGTGGATTAAGGATGGGTTTACTTTCAACTAAGTGCATCATTTTTTCTAAATTTTTCTAAATATGCAATGTCTGTTACCAGAAAAAAGAGTGGATCACTTAAACATCTATAAGCAGATGAAAAGTTGATTTTCTTTCAAGTAGGGATGAGCATTATTAGTTTATTTATTTTTTTCATCATGCATCAGGCAGTCCGAAAATGACCTTTTCCAAATCCGTATTTATTCAGCATTTAGATTGCTGGCCAATCAGCAGCTCTGTATGTAACCACATGCAGTTATAAATTACTATTCATGAGCTCTTTTGCATGAGATTATCATATTCATATCAGAGTAAGGTCTTACGAATGACTTTACAAAAAGACATACAAATTTGCTTTTTTCCTCCAATTAAACATCAAGGTACCACAAACCCATTTTCTGAAACAGGAATCCATGCATCTCTACAACAGCCCATTATTGATACGGTTTTATACATGCTTGAAAAATATTCACTATATTTACAATATTTTGAACAATTTAATTTGTATAATGAATACCAATCATAAAATAAAATACATATTTTTTTAAAAATATATACATGTTTGTAAGATACATCTAGGGTTGAATACAGTTGGCATAGGGACAAACTAGAGGGGAATGCATGTTTTAATGAACCTCATTACAGGGTTGACAGATACCGCAAAAGTGCCATTCCTTATCTCTCGAGGCTTCTTAATCAATAAGTTTGCTAAGTTATTTCACCCCACTCTCATCTGTGTATCTCTTTTCTACATTGTGTATTTGTGGAGTCACTTTGTATGACTTTTTATCTTTTGTAAGTAATGATTGTGTTTTGAATTTTTTTATAATCTTTTTCTCCTGTTAATATCATTGTAATTCAGCAGTTTTTGCTGCGATTTTGATATGTAATATAAAATAATATTAAACAAATTAAAATAAACAACAAAAAATGTTTACTGTCAGCAATAGTTATTGGGATGACAAACATGAATTCATTTCAAAATCACCAACACGTATTCTCCTTGTAAGGAAAGCAATTTGTTCAACAAGAACAATCAACCCTGCTCATATTACCATGATGACTGAAATGCCAAAACAGCAAGTCACATTTTAAACAATGTAAAAACACAATACTTATTACCGTAGGGAGCCATTTACTCCAAATCTTGTGACATTTCTCACTTGAGATTTTTTAATTGGACTTGGGATCTTTAATTGGACTGGAGATTTTCAATTGGACTGGAGATTTTTAATTGGACTGAGTACTCTCTGCCAAACATTCCCGCTAGTTTATGTTAACTGTTAGTAAGGCAAGGTTTTTCCCCCAAGTGATTTTAACTGAATTCCTTCCAGATCAACTTGGCTGCAATTCTTGCCTCTGTAGTCCATACCACATGGAGTATCCATGAAGGAGATGAGATTTATCTCGGAAAGAAAGGGATTATCTTATAAGAAGCATGAAGGCCAAGAGGGCTTCCAACAGTTTGTTGAAATAAGCCTGAATATTGTGACACATTCCTTAGAAGTTGAAAAAAAATTGTTGCAAACTGACCAACCAAATGACCTGTGTCATAAACACAATAATTTATTTTATTTTATTATTTTTATTCTCACGTCTCAACCCTTGCAGATTTTTTCTCTAAGGAGGCTAAGGAGGTCTTTAGTCTTTGAAACAGACTCTCCTAGGGTCAAAACATGAGGCCATAATAACTTTTTGCAAATTAGAAAATAAATTCATTATTTCATCAAGCAGAAGCCAATTATTAGTCAGCGCATTTGGGGAAGATATATCTGTTACTGATCATTCAGTAAGAAATTGTCCTTTCAAAGATTATATAAGTTGCTTTAAAATAACTTTAAAACTAAAATTACCAAGACTATTTTAAGGTACAGAACATTTGCAAAATATTCCAAAACAAAGTACCTTGCATCCATGTTGGTGTAACTACTGTGCCAACTTAATTTTAAAGTCTTGATTTTTAATCAAACACTTAACTGTTTTTGTTCAAAACATAATATTTTCAGAAGTAAAACAAAACCATTGATAACATACAACCCTAGAAAAAATACCAAACAAAAAGTAAATATAAAAGTTATTCTGCTACTATACCCTGATGAACGTAACTCTCAATAAAGAAAAAAACCTCTACATCAAATGCTGCTGCATTTTTTTAAACGGTAACCATTTTAAAAATGACAGCTTACCCCAGGAAAAACGGTTGAATAACATTTTGACGTCTGAGTCTGTTGTTTTTTTCACCTAGGGCTATGCAAGACAATGCCGGGTGTCTATAGGATGGTATAGAGGGAGATTTGAAGTTTATTGTATTCACTGAGTCAGCAGAATCTACATCAAGGGAAAAAACTTATCTTTGTCATCATTGTTTAGTAATGTTCTCGGTTAATGACCCATCCCAACCACCCTGCCATGGGATGTAGCCACGCCCCTTAGGCAGCCCATACTCAGACATTACATGTGGGGAGTATTTTACGCGATGCACATTTTGAGCTGGAGCATGAACGTGCACGAAAGGGCTGTCTTAGAATGGTGATTCCCATATGCGTGATTGTAGCATTGACACTTTGGTTTATCATTTGACTGGATCAGGACTGTCACATGCTGATGAGTC
Source organism: Pisaster brevispinus (assembly GCA_023634235.1). Taxonomy (NCBI): domain Eukaryota; kingdom Metazoa; phylum Echinodermata; class Asteroidea; order Forcipulatida; family Asteriidae; genus Pisaster; species Pisaster brevispinus. The sequence goes on along the minus strand of JAMKCF010000011.1, from coordinate 12,250,696 downwards.
ACTGGCGCTCAAATTGCTATGATTTGTGATTGGTCCGTTCCATTCAGCTTTAAATTGGTATACTAAAAAGCTGCAAGTAACCTAATCAGACAACTTTAATACTAATTAAAATATTCAGAAAATGTTCATTCTTCAGCCCAACATTGGGGTAAAAATGCCGCAATGCCTTTTCTTTGCATCTGTTTCCCTCAAAACATTCTATCACAAGTCTCATAAAAATAGATTTCCTATCTCCTTGTTTTTAAGTTGATGACATTTAATTTGAAGGCACATAACCGTGTTCATTTCTAGACCACTTTTTGTAGAAAGTCTCACTCATCTTGCAAAGGTTACCAGCAGTTGTTGTCATATTTAACACATTATGGAGACTAAGGTCTTAACACCTGGCTCAACAAGAGCTACTGGCACCAGTGGATTACTGATTTCCATACAGTAAAAAGGAAAGTCTTGATTTGACTGCAGGATTGGTTTATTCCATTTTCAAACACAGCATCATTCAATCCCGATTGGCCATAGGGAACCACTGTCAATAGCAGCCCCCAACCTTACATGATCCAATCACTTAAATACAAAGTGATGTGCATGCTGGATTGACTGGTTGCAGTAGAAAGTTCTGTTTAGTGATATCTTTAAAGATATCTTTTTCAGTTTGTCCGACACCTCTGATTCCCAGCACTACTCCAATTAGTAGTCACAGAGTTACATTAAGCTGTTGAGGATATATACATGCTGCATCAAAGCATGTAGATTTCAGGCAGTTATGGAAGCTCATTAGTTACAAATATGAAGCTCTTCACTCCTCTTGCAGGTTTCACACACTACTTCACAGCACCACTCAAATCTGCAGTTACAGTTTCCTTTAGACGTACGTACCATAGTCTGGTATCCCCTACCGCAGCAAAGTAAAGCACAGCCCTCTTCATCGTGGCTCGTCTTATTGCAGAGTCTACCGTGGGTCCCTATAGACCCATGCTTCTTGTTTGGTTCACAATAATCCATAGCTCTCTGAAGGTAGACTAACTCTAGGTTAGACGGCTTCTTGGGCTGATCCTTGCTGGGACGTAGCCGGCGGCGTTTCCTGGAGTACACCATGAACTTAGACTCAGTGTAGCGCTCAAAAACAATTTTTCCGATCTCGTTGAGTTTGGGCATTGTGTTCCAGCAGACTTTTGAAGTGCAGGAGCCAGACACGCCGTGGCATTTACATTTGACTTGCATGTTGGTGTCAATAGTCTGGGGGTGAAATTCAAACAAAACCAAACATTACATCAATATACTATTAGACCTCTGTAGCTGTGGTCAGTAAGACAGAAAGATCATCTAAGATCACTTGCAGAGACGGAGAGAAAGAATTCTTAAACATTTCGATCATATCAATCAAAATGATTTACAACAAAAATTCAAAGGCAAATTGGAGATTTACAATTATTTTTTTGAAAAACTACTTAAAAAATTCCTTGAAATTCAAACTGAATTTTCTCTTCTCATAACTAGACTATGTTATTCCATTTATTAGTATGGCAGGAAACATAGACCCTTCTCCAAACCACGGCTAGGACTTAGGCTTCGGCTTCGGCTCCATTAGTTATTATGAAGTTGTGTGCTTTTGGTATGAGATTTCAGACAGGCAGGCGTAGCTTAAGCCAAAGCCCAAGCCGGAACCCAAGCCGGAGAAAGCGACCATAATTTTTTTACTGATAGGCCTAAGTATTTGTTTTTTTTATTTACTCTACTGGTACTGGTATACCTGACTCTATAACATTAATCTTTAACTATTAGATAATATCAAGTTATGCCTATAGGTTGTCTATGAAGTACACAATTTAAAATCGGGAAGGGTTAGGGCTAGGCAATAAAAAGTGTTTTTACGTAAGGGGGTAAAATAATAGAAATGAGGAAAGTCACCAAACTTTTACTGCAACTATTGAGATTAATTAACCTTCAAGATCAAACAGAGAAATATTGTGCAATTCTTATTATTGAACTATTGTATCCTCATCCCCTCCACCCCCCTCAACCTCTGCCCCACCCTCCTTCCCTTGCCATCGCCTTCCTAAACCACCTTAAATCGTTGAGAATATTTGCATCTCACTAAGAAAGCCAAGGTCCATACAAAACAATGAATCACGTTTTGGCCTCTAGTTTGAGCCCCTCGCCAAAGCACCTTCATCCGTGCTTCCTTGCATGTCAGACAGCTAAAACTCTATCCCCACGGGCAGTGGTCAGGTAAATTATACAAATGGGAACTTGTTAAGCCAACCTAACAAGTGTTTCTTTTAATACATGACAAATCATAAGGTATGAACGGAGGAAACCTCTTAATTGGGAATGAATTATCTCAGTCGGGGTCAGCAAGGGTCGACTAGCCACGACAGGTGGCTGGCCATGTCTTAGGAGGGTAAGATCTGTCTGCCTAGTCTGTCAGTTGTAATAGTTCATCTTACTTTTGAGACAATCGTTAAACCCATTGAGTCTGTCAGAGGTGGTTGACAGTAAGCAGAGACTGAGAGACTATTGGACTGTGAGTGAGTCAACCATTGATACTTAGTCCCCTTTGACTAAGAACTCACACAACAGAAACAGGAATCTCTGAAAAACGGACAAGGATCCAAAAGAGTTGATTCTCTTTTAAATAGGCCTACGGCTACTAAAAGTAGAGGAGTTGATATTCTTCAGTGATTTGACCCTTTTTTCAAGGGATTTTTTTTTGTTGGTATGGGCATCTGCTGAAGTTTGAACTGTAATGTTTTCTGAAAGGTTTCTTCCCCAAGTTTTGACTTTGTCAATTTGACTCTGTTGGAAGCCGTATAATAACCTCTGACTTAATATTTCCTGAGAGAGATGGTCAGATACCTGTTTATCACTCTTGAAGGAACTTATTTGTCTGAGAATATAATTTAACGGAAATGACGTCTAATTGGGGAGATGACTACGGCCACACTTTGCCAGATGTAAAGTCTTTCAAATTACCTCGTTAAAATGTGATAAAGCTCAGACACTTTGCCATCTAAACTCATTAGGATGAAACTGTTGATAGTTAGTAAAGGTGACTTCACCCCATAGAACAACAGTAAATAAGTTTAGAAAAAAACCCAATGCAGTTATTTTCAAAACTTTCAGTTGTTCCAAGAAGAAGAGATTATACATCAGTATAGCTTGAAAGAAAGAAATAACAGAAGTGTGCCCGGCAAAGGTCAGATGTAATTAACATGAAAAACTGTGTTTCAATGAAACAGAGTTTGAAAGTTTCTGCCATTCATAACTCAGTAAAGGAAAGTTAAATTCTGTAAAGGGATGGATAACCCTACCTTCAAAGCACTTCTGGCTACAAACATGTAACAATTATGCCCCATATTTAAAAAGCTAATTTTATTGAGCTTATAAACTTCTTGGAAAAAAATGGTTATTTGCAGAAGGCTGTAGAGCCAGGACTAGGCAGGGCCAGGACCAGGCACAGGTGTACCTGCAAGAACTAAAGAATTGGCATCAAATCATACTGAAGATTGTCTGAAAGTATTTTTCCAGTAGATTCATATTGTTTCATGAAAACCGACAGGGGCCTACCTACATGCAAGTTATAAAGAAATCACATGCGTGTCATGGCCTAGCGGTTAAGAGCACCGGATTTAAGCTCTGGTGTTTGATCAGTAGAGTGTGGGTTCGAGTCCCGGTCGTGACACTTGTGTCCTTAAGCAAGACACTTAACCATGATTGCTTCGTAAAGTTGGGGAGGTAGTGCTTTCTGCTCTACCAGCCAGGCTTCTGATGGATGATACCCAAGCCTACATCCGTATGGACTGTAAAGGGGGTAACCCTGTTTCAGCCCCAGGAGTAGGTGGCAACGGCCCCTGGAAAAAATAGTTGATTGTAGCCCACACCTTGAAGTGGCCTTCAGGCCTTGTGTGTCTGGCGACTTGCATAAAAAAAAAAACCCCAGCAATACGCAGGTATCAATATGAAAGTTTCAGTCCACGCATGACCTTGTTTTTTCTTGAATCCCTCGATGGAAATCCTCCAAAATTTAAATTCAGCGAAAAACAGGATCAAACTTTATTATCAATTTACCGATTATAAATTAAATTGAAAATTTTGTCAGATCAGGAAAAAAATTAAATTAGCCGGTGCACACTTTTGCAGGTACTCTGAAACACCTTGGTTTTTCTCAAACTGTGGCAGAGTGTAAATACTATGTTCAGTATTAAACCACAACCCAGTATGAAAAAATCACAGGTCAATTAGCACACAATTTTGAACATTTTAAAACTCAAAACATCCTTAATAAAATGGGATGATTCAATCAAATAATTTGTTTTAATTTGTGACCGTTTCAAAACTTAAAACAAATCATCAAAATCTCTCCCAAACATGTTTTGGCTGAAAAAGCCAAACCCTTTAATAGTACAGTTAACCCCTCCACACTTCCATCCATGAAAACATTGTACAAAGTTCACTTAAATAGCTTACAAGTCTCCAAGCAGCCAATTAAATACAAATAAAAAAGTAGTTTTTTTCCTTTGGTGCCATATTGCCTCGTGAGGTGATGAAGCCCAAAGTAACCTGGCGACAATACCTAATCCCTCTACGCCTCTCCCCTGACAACAGGTAAGGGGAACAGTTGTTGTTTTTGTGTATCATACACCCTTCACGTGACTAGGAACAACTGTCGGACTCCCACACGAACGAAACGAGCAACTGAGTTGTTTGATAAGTTGAAGTGACTGATTCATACAGACGGAATATCGAGCAGTCCAACACGCAACTGGATGGAAAACATTTTAACATTTGATTCAAAATAGCACAGGTAGTCATTGGGCATTAGTTCTGTGTAGACCGCACTTTGTGAGTGAGAGCTGACCTTTATTCTAGAGTAGATTTCTCTCTCAAAGTGAAAGGGTGCCCGGTGATGCTGACCCACACCAAAACCTTAAAGTGCTTCCAAATGATGTCATTCTTCCACCAGCATTGTAGGAGAACTGACCGGTATATTATATCATACTCCATCAGAACGACACAATGTGGCAAGAATATTGACTTTTTGCATAACTCTCTTATATATTGAATAAAAGCGCTATTGCAGCCAGAGATCAAATTAAGACAATTTTTGTACAGATAAACATATGTACAATAATAAATACAAAATGGATTGACTAATTGAAAGAGAATTAGATTAACTGACATGATGATGAATTTCTCAATTAATTTATCATTTCCTAATTCTCTGAAGGGAAAACTTACAGGCCTAATGAAAACCTGATAAGCCTAAACCACTATCTCCTCACACTATTCATTTCTTCACATTTCTTTTTTCGGTTGATAGTGAAAACCATACACACATTTGATGAAATAACAGCTGCAATAAACAAATCACTCAATTATTCAGTCAAATTCACTAACCAAATGACAAAACTCTATGCAACACGACACAAAATCATATAAATGGTTCCAAAATCACAGACTTTGTCACCACCTCTGTAAGGTGAGCAACTTGACCATAGACACAAGTACCAGGTGTCCTGATATTCTAGTCTCCTCAGCACACAGTTGGAGAGGGTGTCGCAACAACCTGTTAGGATGCTCGCTATGTGAACTAGTTTAGACTGAGGAAAGTTACATCTGAGTGAAGTGTCAATTTATCATGAGAGTTTTAGCTGGATGTTTATCTAGCGCCTCTTTGTAGCCAGTGAAGAGGTGTAGGTTAGCATCTAAGGAGTAACCCGGGAGTGACCCTATAGGGACCTAACCCCTCCCCCCCCCCCCCCAATCACTGCCACGATGGACCATAATCATGTCCAGGTGCACTGGATATTTCTCGGTAGAGAAATTCTTTGGTAGAGGTCCAAAATTCCCTGAAACTATTACAGTGCACTTAAGATCACTTTCTCTAATAAACAAAAAGTTGATCCAAGGCATTTATGAATATTTTTAAACCAATTGCAACACATTATTCACCAAAATCACACTTAAATCTGAGATAAACAAGTCCGGTCATTCACCTTTTAGGTGACCATAACACATAAATTTTGTCATAACATTTAGCAATATATTTGCATCAACAGAGGTACTTCAACGATACAAAAACCTTTCTGTTGTAGCATGCAAGGAAAGTTAACCCTAAAAATATTTTATGTTTGACTGTAAAAAAAAAGGCTAACTCGATTTTGAAAATAACTGTAAAGAGAAACAGAAATTGAGAATGTCCACAAAAAATACACTGTTTACAAATTTATCATAATCACTACCATAACATAGACATATGATTTATGGTTTATTTTTAAAACTTTCAAAAATTTGCGGTCCAACAACCGAATTTCATTTTGAATTTACAATTTTAAAAACACTAAAGGTACACAAAAAAGGGTTAACAAACTTTTTTTTAAGAAAAAAAAAAGAAGGAAAAATATTCAAATCACAAAAGGTGAAAAGTGGCCAATGGGCATCAAAATTGGACTGAAGAAATTCAACGGAAATGCTACTACTAATAAACAAATGTGCTTTTAATGCAATTTTTTTAGTGGCTGCTCATTCCCAACAGGAGAATAATACAGTAGTTAGCACAAGCTATGTAGACAAGTTGGATAACAAATGGGATGCAGAACCACTATATTTTTCATGTACACCATGAGGGCGCATGTGATAATGAATTTATCTTCAAGCAAACTTGATGCGCAGATTACGATAGCACAATATGCAGAATTAGAACAGAACGTTTGAACAGGGTTTGATATGGGCTGTGCAATATAGATTAATATCACACTCTTGTTGCCATGGATTGACCAATCAGAATTGATGATTCAATGAAGATAGAAACTGTTGGAAAAAAACAACATGGTTTTTCAAAGGCAGGATTATACTTTGTCTTTTTATTTGAGAGTTTTACACCAGAATTCTTTTCTTTGGAGGCATCTTTTCACTCTTTTGAACAAAAACACTTTTTTATGGATGTAAATTTTTGCATCGGGGATAAAGAATTAATGGGTTTTTTTCATACACTTTTGAAAATAAAACATATAAAAACCATCTCAATGGTATATTATACTCAATTTTAAAATCCAATTTGCATTTAAACACCGGATGTCCCGTCCAATTGCGATCAAGATACCAAATGGCCTGTCCATAGCTATTAATTGTATGCAAGAAAAAGGTAGAAAACTGTTTGAAGTCACCGCAACCTTGAGGATACCGGGTTATCGCTACAATTTAGCCTAAACCCAACAAACCTTCAAAGGCAATTTCAATTTAATAGCACTGGACTGTTTTGATCAGAACTTTGTTTACAATAAATAATTTGGCAACAAATGTTGCAAGTTTTCAACAGTTGGATGTAAAATCCTTTATGCCATTCTCTTACCAGGGGGGGGGGGGGTCTCCCTTGATGACCAGGCCATTCAATTTACTTGTTAAAGCTTTTCCTGTTCTTTCAAAAGAAAAGTATCGACTGGTTTTCATCAACTTTGAGATGACAACCGGAGATTCGCTTTCTTTGGACTGCCTGTATTTCCACGTTCTGGCCTTGTTGTATTTATATGGCAAGTATTTTATATAGACTCGCAGTTCTAGGCTGAATTTTAAAAGTTACAAAAACCAAGATGGTTTGTGGCACTGCATCAATAAAAATGTTGGTTTGCAGAATACCGTGAGGATAATCTCACTGTCTCCAGCAGTCAATTCATTGTGTTTAAAGTGATCAAAATACCTCTGCCCTTCCTTCGCATGTTATTTGCATGTCCATTCTAGGAGAAGGACAAAAACAAGGTCCGCAGCATAATCAGGGTAAATTGCGGGGGTACTGCTACAACCCTGTCATCTCAAAAAAGCAAAGAATGCTCCTGCTCCAGATGAAGGGGAAAAAAATCCAAAATGATTGATTATCTTAAATGCTGCAGATGGTCTGGTAAGCAGCGTTAAATAAAGTGGAAAATGGAATAGGAATTCAGTCAAAAGGAATCTTTGAATGGACAATCTGTTATGTCAACATCATTCAACTCCCGGTAGACCGCAAGGACTTTAGACAATTGGGAAAACCACTCTGGACAATCCAGAAAAAACGGCTCAAATACTCAGGAGACTGTAACAAAGCACCACCAATTGCCAATCATCCAATTAGACTGGTATTTCTATGAGCAGTGATCTGTTGTGATATCTGGAATTTATATAATCCTGGATTTTGAGGCATCGGAATATCAGGCCAGATTCCAGCACAAGGCAGAGCTGCCACGGACTGTAAGACCCGGGCGGTGTTATCTACCACCATGGCCATCCAAGTGAAGATCAGAAACTACAAATTCTTCGCAGGTATTCGAGTGAATAAAATGATTGTGTGGAATTGAAGCCCTATAGGTGGCTCGGATAAGATTGTCACAAGGTGTCATTAATTCAGAGAAACCTCTAATCTTCATAGACCCCCTACAATGCTCTATAACTGTCACATTATACCCATTGTTTAGTCCACTTTCTTGAAGAACCCTGATAAGAAACCATCTCTAAACATTGTAGCAACGTAAACAAATATGTCAATATTTGTGCATGATATTCATGTAGAAAACTAAATAAAACATGTAAAAACCATCAGGTAAATCTGTCCAGGGTTATGGTTATTCTAATAGTTATGTATTACCAACTCTTTCTGGTAATGAAACCAATGGGTCTTCAAAGGAACAAGTGCTGCAACCTGTAGGCCCGAAGATACCTCGATGTAGTCAGAGAAGATGATTGAAGAAGAAAATGTTCAGTAGATGTGGAAGGAAAACACTTGATAGAAAAAAACACAGACAATCAGGTAGGGACTGAAAACTAAATGTAAGGCTGCAGGCACAAAAGGGATTTGAACCAGCGTCCATGGAGGCGAAAGGCAGAGAAGGAATACGCCAACCTACCCCCCCCCCCACCCACCAACCTTTTACAATTGTATCTATGACTTTTACACTTCAAAAGTACCACCACTAAATGATTTTAATACCTTGAGACTTTTTCACTTCATCAAAATGATCATTTGATGATTGTGTTGTTTAACTTTTTAAAACCTCAGTAATTTACTTTTCCCTGGAATTTGTGCCAATATATTCACAACTACGGACCTTCAAAAAAGGTCAGATGTTTTCTAAAATGTTGCTGAATCATTGTCACATTGTGATCCTTAAACACGTCTCTTGCCGCTAGGCAACTGCGTCAAGCGATTAAAGAATAGACAAACACAATGACGTCTTTTCACAGAACGAGTCTAAAGCCAAGTGCACCGTTGAAGGAAGACAAAAGCTGAGTGACAAAACATATGTTTTCACAAACGCCTAATCCAGCAATTACACACCGCTTCCCCTTTCATCTGATATTTTTAGACTAAATTCTCCCTGAACAGACAGAGCATTTGATCCCCCCCCCCACCCCACAAGCAAGACTGTCAACTTGGGTGCGTGTGTTTGGGAAACATCCACAATTGAACAAATCCGCGCTTCCTGAGCGAAAAACACTGGCCGCCGAAGTCCCAAGATTAGATCGGCAGCAATTGTGCTTGTGATGAGGGCAACCATTAAATTGTCATTCTCATGTGTTTGTTTGGTTGGTAATCGTCTTTTAGCGCCGCCACCCCCTTGAGTCAGTGACTAGACCTTCAAACTTATCCGATCATCGAATCAAAAACCCATACTCATTGGTACTCTGCCAGGAAAATGGCGACCTAGATTTTTAGTAACATTTATGGGGGAAAGCAGGGCTTTGATTCTATTAATCCAGACAGAAAGACATTTCTTATGAAAACAGGATATAAAGTTCTCACACACCAGAGACAACTGTTTAAAATGAACATCAATTGAGTTAGTTTCAGAAAACATTCCATTCTATAATCTCCTTTGCTTTACATCATTTCTCAGGTTTCCTCATCCTTCCTCAAGAACCCCACACAAAAGCTACCAGTGAAAAATATTGCCTTAACTTAAAGAGACAACTGGCGGATTACCACAGTAGTGCATGTGCTGGCTATTATTTGGCATAGTTGACTCTCTTTTGAGGGATTACCGGGTACCGACTATTGACTGTACTGTGGTATGAAGGTGCCATTGTTCCCTCAATGGCTCCCAGTAACCTCTACAAGTCAGTATCAGTTACAACTCAAGTGGGGGTCGATTCAGTTTGATGGCTCTTTTAGGTACTCAGCGCATTCATTCTGCCCCCCTCTGCCACCCCCCCACTACCACCACTATTACCAAAACTATTGTGGTACTCATAATTCACTGAATCCACAAGGAAACTTGCCATGTTTTAAATCCATCTGCTCAACAATCAGTTTGGTTAATGAAGAAGAACAAGTCTTACTGAAACAGACAAACTAATTTCTTTCCAGCCTACATGAACAAAAATGTCAAATGATTTGTCATCCAGACTCTTCCTTTCAACCTAGGTCTAGAAAAGAGTTTGACATTTGATGAACTTCTCATGTAAATCATTGGCAGCCATTCCTGAGATAAAAAATTGAAGCGTATACTCATGTACGTACCGCGCACAACTCTCAGCCAATAATAGGTCTTCATTAACCTCAGTGAGGGCGCTGTTTGTGTCTTGTAACATCATATGCAAGGAGTCTATTGACTATAAATTGTCAGTTATTCCTGTTCCTCAAAACAAAAGGAGAATTAAGGCGTTGGGTTTGCGCTGTTTGTGTCTTATAACATCATATACAAGGAGTCTATTGACTATAAATTGTCAGTTATTCCTGTTCCTCAAAACAAAAGGAGAATTAAGGCGTTGGGTTTGCGCTGTTTGTGTCTTATAACATCATATGCAAGGAGTCTATTGACTCAAAATTGTCAGTTATTCCTGTTCCTCAAAACAAAAGGAGAATTTAGGCGTTGGGTTTGGTGAATGCTTAACATTAGAAAAGCTAATCTGACCTCATGCTTTCATTGACATCTTGGATGAGTGAATGAATTGACCTACTTTAATTTAAAAACAATTTGCTTAAAATTGATCGTGACTGCATGAAACAAGAAGAACAAAACAATCTCCCTCTTCCTTGACACACCCCTCCTATCACCAGAAGAGTGCTTCATTTTACAGGAAGATCAGGCTGCCGAGCTGGGGTTAAACAGCAGTGGCGTCACCAGGGGGGGGCAGGGGGGGCCTGCGCCCCCCCGCTCAGAACCCTTGCCCCCCCTCTTGCCCCCCCATATGAAATCACAGAAAAGTATATTCTTATTATATATACATCAGTTAACATATTTAATGATAATCTTGCACTTCTTTGGCACCCCCAAATTTAATCTTTGCCCCCACTTGCCCCCCCAAATGAAAATGTCTAGTTACGCCACTGTTAAACAGAGCAAAATACGGACACTCTGAGTAAGGAGTTCATTCAAAAATAGAAACACCCTTTACAATATAGGTTCCTCAAGGAACATAATTTAGTCCCAACCCCTTTGTTGTCACCTCCAGATTGATCCCTGATGAATAAGGAAGGGTAAGGGAAGGAATGGACGATGGTGATATGGAACAGATTCAAGACTTTTCTATATCATTACTTGAATCAACTAGAAGGGGTGTGATCGACAAGTGAGGTAAAGAAAAACTGAAGGGAGGGTTCATCTAGAACTTACAACCAAATCATTGCTAACATCTAGCTTCTTCTTTTTTATCATAAGAAGAGAGTGATACGGAGGAGGGGCACAGGGAGATGGGAGATTTCAACATTAATCAGTCAAACAGCTTTCCATCAATATCACAAGAGAAAGGACAGACCACTCTATGAATGGACCAAATGCTGCAAAGTCAAGAATGATTATGGAGCTGAATTGTCATACTCTGATATCACTAGAGGGCAGTTTATCTGCAGGCCGGATAGATAAGGCCATTGAAAGACTATAGTACAACGGCAGGGTCCAACTTCATTCCCTTTGCCAAGAGGAGTAATCTTATCTCCTTGGATACCATTCCTTGTATCCTCAAAGAGGGTGTGGCTTTGTAGGCTGAAAATCTAAAACAGAGGATGAGGAAACTGAAGATGACTTCAATATCAATCATTGCAAGAGATGTCTTGGCTCAAAGAGAATTACATTGTTATCGTTTCATGACCATCATCACGTCAGAAGGAGGAGTGGCTCAAACGTCGGAAAGAGTCTTCAAAGGAAGTTAAGATACAGGAAAAAACCCTCATCAAGCTTTGCGCAAGTTCTCTCCAATTGTCAATTGTAATACTTAGATGTAACCACACAGACAAATGAAGAGGTTCCTGTCTACACAAGAAATAAAGATCAGACAATTGTATATATATAAAAAAAATAACAAGATTGTTCTCATGAATAACAAGATTCTTGACTTCTACAAGAGCTGTCTAGTGTAACTGTTTCAACTCCAGTGACTGTCTGGATGTCACACAAATAATTTGCACCATGAATTAAATGTATCCTTAAGGATTTTGCTGATATTAAAAAGTACTTTCAGATCAGGATGTTTCAATCTCTTTTTCACACAGGTTCAATACCCTTGACAGTTGCTTTCTGAGATATTTGTAAATATTTTTCTTCACAAGTAGGCTGTTACCATTATTTTTTTTAACTAGCGACCTTGTTCCTTTCAAAAATAATCCTGTTCATTAACGTTCAAACTACTAATGCTCAGAGATCAAACTTACACTTTCTGCATTTTTCAAATATAAGCTAAATTGCAAATGAGTCAATGAAGATAAAGTGTAAAACCATCGAAAGGCAAGATGTGTATGGAAGTTAATTATCAGGCAAAAAATAAACTGTAGAATTTTCATATGAAGGTCTTTGGTTTAGGTATATGAAGATGTTATTTATACATTTTGTGAAATCATTTTTGACAAATAGGGCCTAGAGGGCTGTTTGTACAGTTGCCCACACTGTGTTGCAATTATGTACTTAAAGATTAATTGTAATCTTTGAATAAAGATTTGTCAACATGACTTTGTAAAAGGATAAACATGCTGCGAATAGTAACAGTCAATGACAGGTGTCAATAACAATATCTTATTGATAACCGCACTACATTGCACGTCACTCAAAATGTGCTAAACAAACAGAAAACTGCAATTACATACAGGGCTGTTTAGTGCACTTTTCTTTAATTCTGACGTACAGCCTAGTGTTAAGCCATTAATTGAATAAGTTCACTGTATATGGTTTTGTCAAAAGTAATATCAACGTTTTTGAGAGACATTTTCTGTTAATTCCCCCATTGTAGCCTGGCAGCTACAGTGCAGTGAATGAATGTAAACTTGCTGACAGACATCTGGAAATGTATCAATCACTAGGGGCTGATCTATTAGAGACAAACTTTTGTGTGACTTTCAACGTGACGTTTTCTTGAGGTTCTAATGACTGTATTTTGATTCAAGTGAATCATTTGATCAACTTAAAGAGAGGCTCTAATGTCAAATTCAGTTTTGTGATGCAATCATTTTCCAATAAAGTCCTTATGAAAGTGGGGGAAAAAAACCATTACAAGCCTCTAACCTCACGTTAAAACGGTGTGAATTGCCACTGTGTTTGACACCATTCAAGTGCAATTTTTTCCAATGTGTTCGATGATGTCGCATTTCAAATATATGGTCTGTACATTTTTGTACAAAGACATTTCAGTCGATTCACGAATTTAGATGAAATTCAATCAAAAGCGGCATTGAATTTGACCTTTTGACTGTTGCAAAAATTCCACTTTGGAACGTACAGACCCAATTGTTTTTGTCAATGTCGGATGTAGTCATGTTTCAAATTTCACTCTGAGAGAGTATACAATAAAATGTCATTTTACACCATTTTTAACATAAGGTTACAGACTTGTAATTCCCCCCCCCCACCTTCATGAGATCTCTATCTATAGGAAAATCAGTGCATGACAAAAACTGAATTTGATCTCTTTAAGATTCTTTATTCAGATCAATTAGGTTATTTTAAATTAATCACCACACTTATGAAAACACTTCATAAAAACGGAACAACTTTAACCAAGACATTGTCTCCAAAGAAACTGTGGTAAGCAGAGGGGTGTCTAGGTGTTGTTGGGACATTGCTCACAATTTAACAATTTAATCAATAGAAAACACTGACTTCCCTGAATAATGCATCGTTATGTAAAATGAAAACAGACAATGGGACAGAGGAACTAATGACAGAGCATTAAGAGCAATCTGATTTTGTTTTCTGGAAAGCCAAAGGTCAAACATCATTTGACACAAGGTCAATATCACAATGGATGGAAAGCGGTGTATTGTGGGGTAAATGGGGATCCATAGCAGTCCATCCATGCACCCCCTAAACCTCAGGGACGAAAAAGACAATAGGACTCTCTTAGTTTCAAGTCACCTCCTTAATCTCCACACTGTGATGGGGAAGTAGATTTGTCATCCAACCGAGATGATCCTATGAGGAGGGGAGATTATGACTCCTGGTTATATGGGATTAAGAATTATGTTCACATGTTGGATAAGAAAGGATACCTCTCGGTTGTCTTGGACTCTTGTCCTCCATGAGAAAGTGTTGGATGGAGAAGTACCAACAGGCTACAGGACAATGACCCCTGTCCTTCAGGGGAGCATGGTTACCTGCTGAGTTTGTACACCGTTTCAACAACAAGAGAGAGGACTGTAGGCATTGGTAACTAATGCTAGTAAGGCTTTCTATTAAATCTCAGGGCCAATTTGTATTTAAGCCCCATTCAGAGAGCTCAAGACATTATGTGCAACCTGAGACATAACTGTTTGGATAGCTTAATAATGTTACATCCCTTCCAGCCTGTGGGCGCCCCCTTCCAAGCTGGGCATCGGCGCCCCCTTCCAAGCTGGGCGTCCACGCCCAGTCTGGGCGTCCCACCCAGCCTGGGCATCCCCACCTAGCCTCGGCAGCCCCAACCAGCCTGGGCACTCCCACTCAACCTGGACATCCCTACACTGCCTGTGTACCCCACACAGCCTGGGTACCCCACACAACCTGGGCATCCCCACCCAGCCTGGGCTTCCCCACCCAGCCTGGGCATCCTCACCAAGACTGGGCATCCGCACCCAGTCTGTGCACCCCCACCCAGACTGGGCACACCCATCCAGCTTTGGCACCCCCACTCAGTCTGGGCACCCCCATCCAGCCTGGGCATCCCGTCCAGCCTGGGCACCCCCACCCAGCCTGGGTACCCCCACCCACACTGGGCATCCCCACCCAGCCTGGGCACCCCCATCCAGCCTGGGCACCCCCACTCAGCCTGGGCATCCCCACCCAGCCTGGGCACCCCCATCCAGCCTGGGCACCCCCACTCAGTCTGGGCACCCCCATCCAGCCTGGGCATCCCGTCCAGCCTGGGCACCCCCACCCAGACTGGGCATCCCCACCCAGCCTGGGCACCCCCATCCAGCCTGGGCACCCCCATCCAGCCTGGGCATCCCTTCCAGCCTGGGCACCCCCACCCAGACTGGGCATCCCCACCCAGCCTGGGCACCCCCATCCAGCCTGGGCACCCCCACTCAGTCTGGGCACCCCCATCCAGCCTGGGCACCCCCGTCCAGCCTGGGCACCCCCACCCAGCCTGGGTACCCCCACCCAGACTGGGCATCCCCACCCAGCCTGGGCACCCCCCACCCAGCCTGGGCACCCCCACCCAGACTGGGCATCCCCACCCAGCCTGGGCATCCCTTCCAGCCTGGGCACCCCCACTCAGCCTGGGCATCCCCACCCAGCCTGGGCACCCCCATCCAGCCTGGGCACCCCCACTCAGTCTGGGCACCCCCATCCAGCCTGGGCATCCCGTCCAGCCTGGGCACCCCCACCCAGCCTGGGTACCCCCACCCAGCCTGGGCACCCCCATCCAGCCTGGGCACCCCCACTCAGCCTGGGCACCCCCATCCAGCCTGGGCACCCCCATCCAGCCCGGGCACCCCCACTCAGCCTGGGCACCCCCACCCAGCCTGGGCACCCCCACTTAGCCTGGGTACCCCCATCCAGCCTGGGCATACCGTCCAGTCTGGGCACCCCCACCCAGCCTGAGCACCCCACCCAGCCTGGGCACCCCCACCACCACCACAGTTCCATATTGGCAGTGTTCTCCAAAATGATTTCCACACGAAGCTAGTATTGAGAAGGAAAAGGGAGGTAAACAATTAAATCAATATAAAACCATTTGTAGCATTTTTTCATACATACTTATTGCAGTGCATGGTTAATATTTCATTAATACCATTTAACTGAATAAAGTGACCCAAAGGTCAAAAGCAATTCAATGTACACATTTTTTTATATCAAAAATATATAAAATATGTCAAGTTTAAAAACATCAAGCAAACATCAAGCATGGTTAATATTTCACTTACATCATTAATCATCATTTCAATTACATCAAAAGCAATCCATTACAAATGTTTCAAACATTAATAATACAGAAAAATATGTCAAAAATAAAGTAGACATATTATTTTCTACTTTGTAAAGTTATGGACAAATTAAAAGATCAAACAGAAAGACAGGCTAAAAATAGTCACAAGAACCTTTTTGAGAAAATGGAATGAGCAGTTGCAAACCAAAAGGACCTATGATGTATATGCAAAAAAATAGTTATTGGCCTTACGTTTTTATGCTAGCAGAGTCTCTCTCGAAGGAGACAAAAACTCTACTAGGGTCAAAACGTCAGGCCACTAACTATTTTTGTGCAAGAAAAATTATTAATTAAATCTTACCCTTAGCCCAGCCTCGTAGTTATGTTGCATCATCAAGTTGGCACCGGAGTTATCGCTTGCACCGTTGTCTGTCGTATCAATGAAGTCTCTTGTGAAGTACATACCGTAGCGAATGTTGTCCGAGCAGCCGCCCCACGCCCAGTCCTCTACACCGCTATTCTTACTGTGCTTACGCCCTTTGCTTTGGGCACAGCCACACTCTACTACCTCACCGCTGCCACATGCTCTGGTGACATGGAAGGTTATACTGGCCGATGTCATCCCTTGAAGAAATGCCATCTCTGGGTTTCCTGAAGGTAAAAAAAAGAAAAAAAGAAAAAAGAGGGTTCAATTTATGTACTTCATCAGTGAAAAAACAAAACAGTAAATTTAACTTAGTCTTCTACAAGACGACTTCGCTCGACAAACACCATGCTCCTCAACATCACTTGTTCGAAACACACTTGAGGAGACCATGCTTGTTCACATGCTGGACCATCTCTTTGGAATGCTCTTCCACTGAATCTCAGACTAGTAGACACTCTCTCCAGCTTCAAAACTAACTTGAAAACTCATTTGTTCAGTCTTAGCTTAAAGTACCATCATTAGGAGAGATCTTTTTCCATGTGACAGGAGTGTCTTTCTGACATACAAGGTGCACTACAAATATCCGTTATTAGTATTATTACCTCGGAAAAAGAGAAATTAGCTGTTGCAAACCAACTATTAGCTGCTGCTTACCAAACTGACCTGTGGCATTAATGCTGAAATGAAAAAAACCTCCTCAAATTTAAACCCTTGCAGAGTTAAATTAGCTCTATAAGCTCAGCTGCATGTGTAAAGACCATCAGTTCTTGCAAATCTCATGCTCTGAGATCTTGTGAGATACATGTACATCTATAAAGAGCTCAACGGACTTTAGTACCCCGTTATTGTCTCATGACCATTATGAACATTTCTTGTGACAAGATCTCAGATCAAGATTTGAATAAGCCGTGTACTCTATCCATAATTTATTTAAAGAAAATCATTCACACAAAAATTGTGTTTCACACAGGGAGTCAGACCAAACACCAATCCAATATCAAAATTTTACTCTTGACATGATTAAAACCAAAAGGGTATCTTTGTTCCTGTTGTGACCGCCAAAAATGTACTGGAAAAAAAACTAACAAGGGTCAAGTAAACAGAAAGCTCAACAATTGGTCATTCTTTATAAATAGCATTTCATCAAAAAGGAAATTCGCAGTGTTTTCACCCAAATTGGCTCCAGCAATGAATCTTGATCAAGGAAATTGCTAACTTGTCCGGTAGCGAGTCATTCACTGCGACTGTCCGACCCATCTCCCTGACAAACCCTCAACAGGTTCTGACATTGCCAGTCGGGTGGCATTGAGAGTGTTGATATGAGATTGCTTATGTCCACAAGGGAGCTTCCTTCCCTCTGATAATTACAAGATTCAAGACAAGGATGATGGTGGTTTCCTTAATAAGCCGCGAAGGTGTTAAGCCACAAAGTTGAGACATGCGGCAATATCAACTTGTTCTTTTTCTTCTTTAAGATAACAACAATTCAATGCGTCCTTGTGGAGGGGGAAAGTTCTAGTACATTAATGAACGTGGTACTCAGAAGCAATTTGAGTTGATATACATCAGGATGGGTAATCGTTAAATCCGAGCCATCTCCATGATAATCCATGGGATTTATCATGGAACAGGTTTAACCACGGGAGCTCAAAAACACAAAGAAGTAGATCAACTTGTTAACAAAGTAGTCAGAATGTCTGAAAGCTTTTAATGTGAATAGAAGTTGTAATTTCAAGTTTTTCTTGAGCTATACACTTGAACCAACTACATGATGATGGAATCAGACTTAACAAAAACATTATTTTATAAGTCGACCTCTAGGCATGACTCTCATCATAGATTCTTAAAAAACGGAGGAAGAATGATCTTTTCTCCAAGGAGTTGATTCAATACAATCGTGGAGACAGCCCCATTTATGTAGGGAAACATTAATATAATTACATCCCTCTAATTTAATCGCTTCTTATTTCCCACTGTCTCCGACCCATTTATCTTTTGCAATGATGTGGAAATAAAAGTTAAGTATGAAAACAAAATGACATAGAAAAAGAGATTTCTGGGCACTTGTCATCACCCTGCGAGACAAATTGAGGAAAACAGTTGAGAGCTTTCAGGAAACCTATGATCCCCAAAAAGTTAAGATGTTGTTGGACTGACCGGTGAATGGTTGCTCCTACCCTACAGCTACCTCTTGAGGATCAGAATACAGTCTCTACAGTCTTAGGATCAGACTGGGCAGGAATTGCATGCAGACAGACAAAATCTCTTGGATGGACAAGGCAGACTGAAGCCACTTGTGTTACCCCTGTACCTTGGACTCCAGCTCAAGCTCAACTTTACATCTTAAACACTTTGTTGTTATTCCATTGTGCTATAGTCAATACTTTAATACTTTTATTGTAAATTTACTTGCAATTCGGCTGACACTGCAATTTGTAAATTCTTTAGTAAACCATTAATGAATTAATGAATGAAAGAAAGGACTATTACTTTTGTCACAGTATGACTTCTGTTTATTCAGTTTGCGGTAACACCATGTGTAGAAATATCTACTTTGCTGTGTAGATTTGTTCTCAATGACTTGTACATGACTTCTTTGCTTATTTTCATCTATCTGGAATGAGAGTCCAGTTTTTAGACAAACAGTCTAGTTTCAGACCAGAATGTTTCTCAGAAATAGGCCTTTTGGTACTCGATCCAGCATCAAAATTTTAAAAGTAAAAAATTACCTATGCTTTGAGAGTTATTAACAAGTTTCTTAAGTACAACTAAATGAGGTCAGAAATAATTGTTTTGATTTAAAAATGTTACTTTGAAAGACCCAGAAAAGTCTCATTCAATTACTCCGGGGCTTTCTTCCGCCATCTGTTAGAAGCGAACTAAGAAACCTTGAACTTTACAAAAGCAACTGTAGCAAAAAAAAACCCTCTTTTTGTCATGCTAAATGTAATTTTATACAGCTTATTAACAAGCTGTTTTTAGTGTGGATCCCATTCACCCTCGCTTTCCTCCCACCTGGATCCGGCTCAGCAATCCGCCATGTCACCACGTACTAACCACACAACTGTCCAACTAATCAGTTTCACCAAACATTCTCCCGGCAATTTTAAAGAGTGTACTCTTTATTAACTTTAGGAAGTCCACATTGTAGTATTCTCACGGACTCTCGCTGGAGAAAAAAAACCGGAGGAAATCAAAGAAAATCCTCTTCAAAAGTAAGTGAACTTTTCATACAGACTGCCGCGGTATTCACCCAGGTCATGAACTTGCCAAGTTGACTTTCCCTCAAATGTTGTGGTTTATTCTAGTAATTGTCACACGACACTGATATCATCAGAGAGGCATTATTAAACCTCCACAGCCCCAAATAACATAAAGAACTCTTGCCAGACTTTCCCAAGATTTTGCAACAATCACTTTTGTTTCCCTCTGGTTATTTTGAGATTGATAAGATCTTTGATTCTGCCAGGAGAGAAAAATCGGTCTGGGATTGTTATCCCACGACTCGAGTCGGAATTCACAAGTTCTAAAGCTTCAAAATGCATTTGTTAATTAAAAAAGGGCTACATTTAACTGTAAATCAATATTTTAAATGAAAAAAAGGACAATTGATGATTACCGTAAAAATGATGGACAACCACCAGCTGAAATTCTGCATGAGCAAACAGTTTTTTCACAAACTTGGCGTCAGTTTTCTCCCAGTAATCTAATCTCAAACAAGACTTGTTATAGCTGGGCTAAGTTCGCACAAGGAATATTTGTTGACTAGCGGCTGATATCAACTAGTACTCATGCTCAAAAACATGTGCTGGGTACCAGCCAATATTGGCCTCAAGCCAACTAATGGTCCTTGGACCTTGGTGTTGAAATCAAGGTTGGAATTTCTTTTTCTTTGTACTGTTCTCATCACCGGAATCTAAAATCTATTTTCAATAAACTTTTCAATTTAACCAATATTATTTGAAAATTACAGAAACTCTTGTGTGATCAATCAAATATGAAGACCAAGTTTTGACTTACAAGAAAGGTTCGCTTATCATCTACACAAACTTACGACTATTTTTTGAAGAAATCAATTTGTAGGCCTATTGTCTTAAAAGCTGTGAACTTAGACAAATTTGATTGAAAACAGTTTTTATGGTATAAGTTAATTTAGTAGCGGTACATGTACTCAAAATTGAAATCCTCAAGTTGCTATGATGCAGCATGGCAGATCATGAGTTAGTCACCTTCTATATTGACTTATTCTAGGTCCTAAAATTCCACACAGTTCCTGGTTCACCACTTGCATTCATTTATGCCTAGGTTGAAGGAAAATTGGACCAGCCACGGACAGATTGGCAAGATTCTGTGTATATAGCAACTTGGAACTAAGCATCGATGGTGTAGAAGCAACAGGAAAATGTTTCTTTTTGAAGCAGTTAGGCCTACTCTAAACTTTCGTAAGTACTTATAAATGACTTAATTGGCTGAGAGATATTGAGAGGTTTTTTTTATTTAAAAACTATGAAGTATGTATCTCATAGACTCATTCACAGCTGGTCTTCTCACAGTCTGGTCAGTCTCTTCTTAAATACAAGGCATACTACACTGTCTATATTGCAGTCCATATTTTGTTTCTTTCCTTTAAAAAGTAATCAATAAACTAAGGTCATGTTTTGAGTTGACCCATTAAAAAAAAAAAAAAAAAAAGTTTATCGGACGATTTTTCCCAACAGTGTTTCTCACACCAAACTATTCCCACGAGCTGAAAACTCCTCCAGATAGATATCCCAAAACCCTTTTCCCCCCAATTATTAGTAAATAGTTACAAAAAAGAACTGACAAAGTAGTACTGACAGATGCACTGTAACAAATACCCGAGTGACAAAAACAGTTTTCAGACAAATGAAAATGTCAGACTCGGTCGAGTCTCCCGTAAATCCCCAGACAGACTTGCACACCCCCGAAAAAATTGTAATTTGTAGCAAAATAGGGTTTCGTTTGATATCGACTGAAAAGTATGAATTCGAACAAGGGAAAAAAAAGTAGAATTTCTGGCACAGAAGTTATTGACAAGGTCGGTAAGAAGGCGTGTATTGATAAACTGAGCTTTGTCAACCATTATTTGCCAGTGACCCTTTAAAAACCCTCTTCAATACATTCTGAATTACAGCCAGGGGGGCACAAACAGTTTATGAAGGGCCACAAACATTTTGAAAAGTTTCACAAATTATGATATAATCTATCCCGCCCCTCGCCAATGGCACAAAGTTTCTTTTCTTTTTTTTTCCTTAAAAAAAACTGAAAGCAAAAGATCTTCGCAAGCGATACTAAATGTGGGTCAGTGGGCCGGCCAGAAAATGGCAATGGAGACTTTACCTAATGGAGTTCGCTCTCTGGGGTTGTTTTTTCTGGAAGAGACATTTTCCATGCATTAATTTTCTCAAACAAAATTATGAGTGCATCCATGAATATTTTCCTTAGTTATCTTTTGCTCTATTGAAAAAACAGTAATCGAGTCCAACGAACTAGAAACTTCGTAGGATTTGAAACTTTGCATGGTGGAGATACATTGTATACATCTTGTAATGTTTGCAGTAACACCATGTATATAAATCTCTGTTAAGAGTTGTGATGGTTCTAAAAAAAGAACCAGTGGTGAAACCACTCAATGTTTTGATCAGATGCTCTGATTGTCTTAAAGAGCACACTGATCAAAATGTTGAGTTGTTTCACCACTGGTTCTTTTCAGAAAGTAGAAACTAAACAATTATTTATCAACAAGTTAATTTAAATGACTATCAATGGCAGTATATCCAATGGTACACCATATGTCAATCCCTTTATAGTTTTTCACACAAATGAAAATGGTATTAATTTATTCATTTATTTATTTACTTAATTATTCATTTATTCATTTCAAGTGTTCCTGGAGACATTTTTTTCCCAGATCTCTTGGGATCAAGAGAGATGAAGTTGACTTTGGCTTCATCCATTCCAAACAGTTTACACACTTCAAAGCCAGACCAAAATACAAAGTAAACACATTTTGATTGTTGTTTTCTAAATATACAATGACTGTCATGGTTGTTCAAATTTTTGTAATGATTGCCAAGTGGTGAAAGATATGACATTTTGTGTAACATAAGAAAGCAGAATAGGTTTGGGGGTTTTGTGGGTAAACATTCCACCAGAGTGCAAAAGTAATGAAAGAAAAGTCACTGAATAAACAAAAATGTGGATGCTTTCGATTATCAAAGACCAGGCGACAACTTGAGATTATTCATGGTTTTTTTTGCACACAACTGTTTGATTTCACAGAAAATCATAGATACTCCCTTTTTAACTGACAATAATGCAATTTAAAAACTTGAAAATTGTGGAAATTAATAGTGGGCTGATCCATCAGTACTGAAAAACAACTTAGGCCTATCTTAAAAATGTCATGTATTTATGGCACTTCAAAAGTGTTGATCAGGAAATTCTTACAGAATTTGTGTTGGGTGAAAATAAAACAGAAAATGAAGCAGAGCAAGGTCACCAAATGGGGCGAAGGATGTTTTTAAATGCTTGTTTTGACATTGATTAAGTTGTCCACTAATTAGTTTTAAAAAGAGTATCATCCTTTTGGAAGTGGGGGAGAACCAGACGATGGTCCCAAAGAACTCCCCGAGTACTGCCCTTTATCGTCACCATCCTACATCCTTTGATGACAACGGTGACTTAAGCAAACCCCGTTCATTTGACACCACGTTTAATCTAAACCGGCTCTGTGCCACCTTCACACATTCTCGCCAGCCAAGCCGCAGATAATTCCTTCGTTAAGGGGACCGGCAGGACTTGGTACTTTATCTGTTTGTGACGCAGCGGTGAAGAGAGAAGATTGGTCATGATGGATCCAAGCAGGATAGGAAACAGGAATGACAAATTCATGTTCTCTGGAAAACAGGTTTGGGATTGGACTGGGTATTGTTTCACTCTTTAACGGACGATGACTGATATATTTTTATTTGGGTCTTGCCTTCTTTAACTCCCCACAACATGCAGCTAAAATGAATTTGTATGACACAGACAACTAAAAGCTCGTAATGGATATGCAGCTGATTTAAACTTGTTCTTCCCTTTAGGACTGATGAAGTAGGTGAACAATACTCCCACTGTTTAATAACTGTGGTCTTCAATTATGAAAGGCTAAATATCTGTTACACATGTACAAACAGTAGTTACAAATGTACGATTTAACTAGTTGGTTCTAGAAACGTTCTTCCCATTTCACAGTGTCTTGACTATACATCCCTTGTGAGTGGAGAAAGTTAGATGACAAGATTTAAGTTAATTCAGTTCAGAACAAGTTTTTGCCAATTAACCACATTTTTGTGACATTTTTGTATAAAATACGTGTGGTTTCACCTCTAAAGTCTACACATTTTTTAAATGATCCATGATTGCTGTTGGACATTCCTCTCTCTAGGTCATAGGCTTTTGGAAAGTTGAGTCCTCAAGAACAAGGCGAAACTACAGTTCTATATCTCAACTTTCTTCAAAACATTTCTACAGCCCTTTACACTGCACACATTTCCTGGGACTCCTGTGAATGTTGGCAAACCCCTGGCAAACTAAAAAGGGACTACCCATAACAGGGAATTAGGTACCCCTGCTTGGTTAAGCAAGGTAACCCCAGGGTTACATGGGGTGTGGTGAGGTTGAAATTCCCCAGGGGTTTTTATTCTCTGGGAACTCAGACTCTGGTGTGAATATGATTTATGAAAACCAAGACCTAATTACCACTGCCCTTATTTGATAGGAATTTGACTTTCCATGGATGATGCAAGCTGTTTACAAACGTGACCTCTATCCTTGTCCTGACTAATTTAAGGTTAAGTGACAAATTAACTAATAAACTTCCCCATAAAATATATCATAATTACAAGTGTCACCCCAAACCCAGTACACATTACCCCTCCACTAACACTCATCTATGGCAAGTCACTAATTAAATTTGTAACCGGATTATCAAGTCCAAGACCTACTTTCTTCATCACACATCTTTGGCTCTTTGCCACGGTCTTCCTTTCCTCCTCATTGCGTGCACACAAAGCCTCAAAGGCGCCTAGGAGAAACTTAGCATACTACTCTCTTCAATAATTGGCTAGAACCGGGTGATTCTCCCCACACCCTGATGTGTTCCCTGGGGTCATCTAGCCCCCTTGAACTATCAAACCTGTTGGTCATCCCACAAACAATAAGGACGGAAGGTTCTTTAGCATCTAACTGTGATGAGCCAATGAGATGTCAACTCAGGCAGGAAGTGGGATTTTATACGGTTTGCGATGCACAGTCGGTGACTTCAGCTGTGGTGAGAGGGCCGGGGAGGGGGGGGGGGGTGATGAGAGGCATCTCTGAAGAGACTTTATCCTTGGATCTGATATTTCAAGGGCTGGATGGGGGACTGGGGGAAGGGGCAATGCCATGGGTAATGGTCGACCTTTACAATTAGCTGTGAAACCGTGCTCCTGACGGATCGAGTTTGACAACAATATTTTTACATGAAGGCCTTCATACAAAATTACCACAAACATAAATGAGGTTTTGGCCTTCGTATTCTAAAATAGAAACCCACTTGTTGTATAGCCCCCACCCCCTCCTCTGTGTTATGGCTGTACTCCACCAACAGTCTTGAACCCCAACAATACCCCCACTCCTCTGTTGGGCCTAATTGCATAGAGCGGCTGCAGCACACAACATACATCAGAATAAGGTTACCAGCCCAAATCGCATGTACACAATCTGTGACTGGTATCCTGCTTTATGTTTCCTCAGCAAAAAGTTGTTACGCGTAATGTTCTGCTGAATCAGCTCAAAGAAATTGGGTCCTGAAGTAATTTCCTGATGTTGAATTTTATGAAATTGATTTACTGCAAATAGTGCATGGATCAAATTGTGATTACAGGGAGGCAGGAACCTGCTCACTCACAAACACTGTGTACTCTAGTTTTGCATTAATATGGAAGTAAGGTCTGATGAAGTTGCCTACCTGCTCATGTAGGCGTACACTGAACCAAGGTGATTTTATTTAGAGTTAATACAAACAGAGTGACATGCATGTTCCAGGTAAGAGTTTGGAGTCAACCACAAAGACGAATGCACCACTTCTATCTTAACAACATTCAAAATGTTCCAATGAGTGAACAAGAAAGTATGTTGTTGTTTTGTAAAAACACGTTTCTTCAACATCAAACTTCCTTTTTCAAAATCTTCTATAACTTTTCTTCCTTTTTTTTCCTCCCCTCAGACCATCCGTTAGTTCAACCTCACAACTCTTTTAATCATGCAGGTCAGTGACACTACAAGATACCAAGGTTTCTCCAGAAAATGTGTAATGTCTATTTCTCCCTGAGTTCACTAAGTGACCTCACTGGGAAAAAAGAGAGTCTGACGCTGGCTGAATGCACATTGTCTGGAAACGTTACTAGTTGGCTACAAGAAGGGGGTTAGCTCAGGGCCCAATTTTATGGCACTGTCTGCCGCAGCATTTTGTGTTTACAATTCTCACTCGCAATGCTTGTGCCGAGTTTATGTGCAAGCCAAGAATGTAAAGTAATACAATAATTCTTGCTAAACTGTGACTTGCGCCTTTCTAAGTATGGAATTTTCATCTAACAAGAGCTTTGGCGGCTACAGCTATGGCTACAACTGTTGCTAAGGGTGTCGCTAAGGGCATAATACACTTCAACGCATGATGAAATGGAAATGTAACAGTAGCCGTAGCTGTAGCCATCAATTTCTACACGGCCTTACAATAAGCAAAGTAGTACCTTGAAGTCGGGCCCTTAATGGAACCAGTTGGGAATCAACCTGTGTTCAACTTCAAACAGCTTCCTAAACAGACAATATTGCTTAAATATTAACTTACTAAGCACCAACTAGCAGGAAACCAGTCACACGTCACATGGCATTCATTACGGCTGGTATCCTAAGCAAATCTCCCATAATGCTAAGCAGCTGCTTGGTTTCTTGACTGTACTTTGCAAACTTAAACTTAAACTTAAAGGAAGACTTTTTTAATCATTATTTTTTAATTTTTGTATTCTTGTAAAAATAAAAAGGTAATGCAGTCAGGCATCAATTGGCATGGTGCATATTATAGTCTTCAAATTGAAAGTGGCTGGGAATAAAAAATTCATAATTTGTATCTAACACTCCCAAACTTAAACTAACCTCAGGGTCAAAACTGATGAATTGTTCAAAGAAAACTTTGGATTCATTGAAAGAAAAGAAGTTTGAATGTTTAAGACGTTCCCAACCACGTCATAGCCTTCAAATAATGTACAGTCATGAAACCCCCAGAAGAGTGCAACAAGATGAAACTTTGACGCAATATAAGCCTCACCTATTGATATACCTTACACAAGGTCAAAATGTGAGATGTATGACCTTTGAATTTACCAAGCAGTCCAAGTTGATCCATCATACCATGATTATGCTACTCCAAACATTGCTACCCTATAACAAAATTACCCAAACAAATTCAGCTCACACGAAACACCTGTTTTCCTGAATACCAAATTCTTCATTGACCAATTAGAGCCATTTGCCCTGTCTGGTAGGTGTTAACTGACCAATTAGGATCCAGGTGCAACCGGCAGTCACAAGATGTTGTTATACCACTCCTGTGGTGGTGTGGGGGGGGGGGGGAGGGGGTGATGATATGAAAAATGTCTACCAATCTTTCTGCCTGGTGCTAAGGAGTAAGGACAAACACAAATCAAGAAGGTGAGAAAAACTAAGTCTTCCGCAAAAATGTGGACTTTAAATAAATCCCTCACCTGAAAGTAATCATTTTATAATTTATTTAGGAGACTTACTATCAAAATGCCACCTGTTTTCAGCTAAACCCTTTCAGCAGAATCCAAAAGTACAGAGCAGAAGAAGTGACCCCAGCTCTAGGATCAGTCTGGCTTTATTCGAGTTCTGAAATATATTTTTTACCGGAGTATTTTTCTGCAACATTGACAACTAAACCACATTTATTTTTTCTTCATGTACTGTACATGAAGGAATGTGAAGTATTCACAGCTGAGCTTAACTGAACATTCTTTTTCTTTAACAAGCTGCCCAGGTCAGACCTTTGTAGCTCATTCTTCTTCCTTGATTACAGCAATGAGTCACGCACCCCACCATTTACATTCATACCTTCAGAACGGTGTTTTGTAAAAAATTATATAGGGAGATTGTATCGATAAAAATAATAATAGTAACAACAGTAATAATAAAAACAGCACAATATGAATCAACGATTCCACAAAGCGTGGAACGATAGAAAGAAAAGCAATAATAACAAAACAAGTCTGATCCCAATTTAAAACCCAACAAGAATAACAATATGAAGAACAAACAAATAAAAAGTAGCTCTATGAAATAGAAATGAACCACCAAAAAAAACCTAATTTTAGGTGAGAGTGTGTTGCTTCACAATGAATTACAATCAAATTAGTGTAGTATCTAAAATT
This sequence comes from Pisaster brevispinus, assembly GCA_023634235.1. Classification (NCBI taxonomy): domain Eukaryota; kingdom Metazoa; phylum Echinodermata; class Asteroidea; order Forcipulatida; family Asteriidae; genus Pisaster; species Pisaster brevispinus. The sequence goes on along the minus strand of JAMKCF010000011.1, from coordinate 12,222,475 downwards.
GAATTGTGATAAACAACACACTAACCATACTTTATGATGCAATCTCATTTTGATAAACACAAAAAAGTAGCTTTGAGGATACTAATTTGAAATGAGTTTTCAAAAAATATGCACATGTTAATCATTGGTATACCTTTATGGATTGTATGCATTTTTGAAACACTTGTTTCTGGAGTGAATTCCTGTGTAGAAAATGATTTCCCCCAACCTTTCTCAGCCACAATAAGCAAATCTCTTAAAACAATTGATTAAAATGGTGACTGTTTTAGTACTCCACTAAAAAAGGAACTAGGAAATTAGTTCCCATCCATTCTCAACCACACCATCAGTCATAAAATCCTGGAAATAGTACCAAGGTTAAGCAAGACAACATACCAAGACCTTATCACTTGATTAATCATGGAGGTCGAAATTACTACCTCCACAGTTTAATCAAACCCGTAACTTAAAAAACAACTGAAGCTTTCAGTATAACAATCCCATATCCCTTGGGTGTGCTTTCAAAGTTTTGTCTAAATCCCAAAGATCATCATCATACCCCGCCCTTCAGGAAGGCTCCCGAGGATTAGCTTAATCCATCTGAGCTCATCATGTGGGGTCCAATGAACGAAGCTTACCCTAATCCCTTGATTAATGAGTCAGTGTTTATTAATAAAACGCAAGTATCATTAATCATTGCAGGTTAATTTGATAGCTTATTTCTCAAGGGGTACTAGGGGTATGGACTGGCTTTTAGAATCTTTGGTTCATATCCATTATTCATAGTACAGCTAGAAATTGAAAAGTGTTCCTTGCGTTCGCGCTCCGATTTGTTGCAACCGAACTGTTTCTTTCAAAACATTTAACACCAACACTCTGGTTACAGGCTGCTAACTGCCCCCATGTAGCATTGACATAACTCAGTCATCATGTGGTTAAAAGATAATAATATGATGTGGTTTGCGCACAGAGAGGGCTTTTCTGACTGAGAGGGATGAGAAGGACATTTTTCCAAACCTGTCCACCAATTTAAGCTCAGCAAGAACAGGAAACTGAGAAGGGTGAAGGAAGAGGCAAGTTTTTAAGAAGCGAGAAAGCAGATTCTATAACTGAGTGAATACAAGTTGAGAGGAGAAGGGTCAGAGCTGCCCCCCCCCCGAACACCCTCTTCCTATTCCATCTTTTAAATAAAAGGTAAAAATTACGAATAAGAACAGATTAATCTATTCCTCCTTTGTTTCACTCCTCGCCCCCTCACACATACGGTTCGAGGCCAGCACAACTCTACGTAATTTTTTCCCCCGCCGAGCTTCAAAGCTTTAGCCAAATAACTTGTAAATTGTTGATGTAACAATCCCAGCACTCCTTGTCATTTGAAATACATTCCATCCATTCATTTCAATCAAAACTCGTAAAGTTAGTTGTTTCACTCTCACAGATAAAATGGATAGGCGAGACAAAAACAACATTAAAGCTTCACTTAAGAATCTTTAGAATTATGCAAGAGTCCTTGGTGAGAATGGGTCATAAATTATATTTTGTAAACATGTTTTATTGATACTTTGTCCTTCTAAAGGGAGCTTTGGGTTTAAATGCACAGTCTCGCTGGCTCATGAATTCTCATATTACCCCCCTGTTGACCTCCATATATCCCTTATTTAATCATTTTTACCCTCTATTGCCAAAATCTTGCTTTCTGCCATGATTTTAAAAAGACTTATTCCATCATAAACTGGCAAATCTGAAGTAATGGAAACCAAAATATACTCCTTGTTACATGGAAATATGAAAAGCATACTGAAGTGTTTAACTGGGGAAAAACTTCCAAGTAGGGAACCTTTATTCAGTATTCATGGTAGTGGAAATAAATTCAAAGATATTTGTGGCAAATCTTGTATGTTCTGAGAAACCTCACAAGTGTACTTATTGCCTTGAATTAAACACAAAATAAATGCAATTTTTCATGTTGCTGGTTCTAAGTGGACAAAGAAATTATATTGCATATACTGTTTCAGATTTGCAAGTTATTATACTCAATGTATTCAATTGAAGTTCTTTTCGTCAGACACAACGAAAAACACTCTCTTCATCAGATCATCACAAAATCAACTTTTTCAGTTTCCTTAAGAACTACAGCTATATCTAAACTATTACATCATGTAGAGGAAAGTGAAAGCTGACTTTCAAATTGATGTGAAGTATGCATGCAGATATCAACCTTGAGGAGTCCGATTGTCATAAGTTATATTTTACATTGATGTAATAAACATATCCATCAGTGTCTTGGCTGATCAACAGGTGGACAGACTGGCAACTCACTTCCTTGCAGCGGTAGCTTTCCAGAGAAGAGGCATAATTTGTTTAATTGGAAGAAATGGATGCTAAGTTCACTTGGACCAGGTTTATCGATGGATAGATTTTGAGTTTATTAAGTACTTGACACAGACCTAGGATAGTTGTACAAATGGGGGATAAGGAGAATGCCATTTTGGAGAAGGAGGGGTTTAAGTATTCCAGAAGAGACACCCATCTAAAGAAACTTACGTCAAAACAGGAGAATTACAGCTAGTTTACCCAGACACACAACCTAAACTTTCTACCCTTCATCCAAATCATTTCTAAAAGCTTACCCAGATTGATTCATTTCAATTTATTTATTTCAATGTTTCTCGGTCAGTAGGCCTACATTACAAAATATAAATGAAAACTTTGTGCTGCAGCAAAAACTTGACCGTCCAGGTACTTATACTTCAAAGATTGGTTACTGAAAAGATGTCATCAAATTGAAAATAAAATACAAAAAAATTTAAAAACAAGAAACAAAAGGAAACAACACAACTGTGAGAATTTTAGACAGAGGAAAACAAGAAAAAGGGCTAATTCTAATAGAAGACAAGTTGAACACAACAGGTGCAAAACAAACAACGCCAAAGGTCCCTTACTCCAAATCATGTACAGGAGGGGGGGGAAAAATGATCTCCCTGTAAATATTTTCACCAAAATGATTTAGACACTGGAGGAAATAAGTGTCTCGCAAATCTCTCTGCACTATCGGACTGTTTCACAGTGTTACTATCCCCAAACACTCTCCGGAGGCCCCAAGGTGTTACGCAGGTGTAATGGGTTGTTCATATTTTGAACAAATCAACAGAGTGTAAGAAAGATAAAAGGACAGGTATAATTCCTCTCAGGTGATGGTGAAAATTGGAGGAAATGAGAAAATAGGCGTGGGTCATAAAAGAAATGTGATATTTTTGTAAGGAGAGGATGAGGGAGGGAAATACGTGCATTGGAGTCGGCTGTTGTGGTCAGAGCAATGCCAGACAGTCAATGCACTGTTTGGGGATAAATTTGGATAACGATTTTGAGGATCTATGAATTATGCTTTTGAAATCTTGCATCGGCAATTGTAACATCTACTTTCTATCTGTATGATGATGAGAGGAATGGTGAGGGTTTAATTTAATGTATATAATAAAAGGGGAAATGTGATTTATCACTCAAGGATCTGTCTCCATAATTTTTTTTTTAGCACAGAAAACTGTTTCTGGCGATACTAAATAATGAGCCAATTTGTGGTTTGGTTTACGACTGGTTTCCTGCCTAAATGCAAGTATTTGAGAGAAAATTTGGTTTGTTAGTGTTTAGGAAAGTATTATAGATCACAAATAAAATGTTTTTGTGGCTGTCTCACCGATCCAGGTACAACTTATAGTAGTAATCCATTTTGTCTTATTTGTTTTCAGTAAATTCATGTTTATAGCACAAATTGATCATCGACTTTTGAGGAGCTCTTTTTTCTTTTCTGTTTGTTTTTCTTCTTTTTTTTCATCATAATTAGGGACACAGGTGATGAGCTTTTTTCTTGAATTCAACTTCCTTCACCTCATCAGTAGCACGTACCCTTGCAGATTTATTTACGCATCTGGTTAAAAACATTCTGCCAAGTCTTATTAGCATGTACTGAAATACTGAAAGTACAGGAAACTTTGCATGTTACCAATAATTGATTGCAGGTTGACATTTTGTCCGAGAAAAAAAAATGTATGGATTGCTCTCAACTATCTACAACCCATTCATGTACTTAAAAATGAAAAGTTCGCCATTTAAATTAAAAAGTTCCTGTTGTGTGCTTTATATTTGGCAACTTGTAAAATGTAATAATCATTCCTTTTTATCGGTGAAAAATTCCTTAAGTTCAAAAAATATTCTGAGAAGCATCCAACTCAAATAACTTTATTCCTGACAGCGCTAAGGTGCAATAGTATACAAATAATGAATGTTTATGAGTGCAATGGTGCGAATATTTTCATGAGTTGAAAGATGGAATGTTCTTTTCAACGAGGCGGAGCCGAGTTAAATGGAACATTCCATCTTTCAACGAATGAAAATATTCTCACTATTGCACGAATGAAAAACATTCATTATTTGTTTTATATAACATCCAAGTAGATCTTTGTCATTTTGATTGGAGGATACAACTTTCAAAACAAACAAAGCGTACAATATTTAATTGTGACATTACACCCATTTCTTTTGGTTCGGCTTGTTTGGATTCAACAGTGACTAAGTGCGTTCTGTAGTGCTATTTTGAGACACGCGGGCGCCGTAATGTAGTATGTGCCTTGCAGTAACTGTACTGCTGCATTATCAAAGGCACGCGCACCCAAAGATGTGGTACGCACCGTGCAATAGAATAAATCAGATGGAACGAAAAATGCACGGTGAATGGAACGAAAAATGCACGGTGAATGACGTAGCGTGCAATGGTACGTTTATTTGCTATCACGTGACAGACAATCCTCCAATCAAATGGCAAGGATCTGCTTGAGTGTTATATAATAATTACTTTTTGATGATGACAGGCATCAATCTTCACACTTTCACATTTTAAAAAACCAAACAGAATGCATTCATTTCCTATTAGTCAATAATTTAATTCCCAACTTCGTATTGCCTAAATTTGTAAGTTTCTAGCCTAGATAATTATATTCACTTAAACTGTTAGTTTTACCCTTTTTAAAAGCCCCTTACAAGGTCTTTTAACAGGTAAAGACATACCTCAATCAGAAATATTAAAACAATTTTTCGCTTATTTTATGAAACTGTTGACAGACACATCAAACCACTTTGAAATAAGTATTAGTCACATTTGTTGTGGTTTTGTTCTCATTTATCCCGCAGACCTTTATCAGTCAAGTGATGTTGGAATATTTCTGTTCCCAGAGCCAACTCTTGTTCGTAGCTTTGAATATGACGGGAGCGAGGTCACATCCGCGACTCACTCAACGTTTACGATCACCTTGAGCCCCAATAGTTTGATGTGTATAGAAGGTGTTGGAGTGTGACTGCAATCAGTTTGTGGGAAACCTGGAAAGGTTCTGGCGCAGTCAGATGAATTTCGTTAGAATCAGACCAGCATTCTTAACGTCTCTGCTCACCCCACACTCTTCCTTAAAATGTACACAGGCATTTTCTTAAAGACAAAATTATCTTGTACAAAATATTAACACGGGAGTCTACAAGTCTAACCCCCCAAAAATGGAAAGCCTCAAACCCGTTTGAAGAAAATGCATGTAGAGTTTCCTTAATGCCAAGCCATCAAATGTAAATAATCATTCTTGAACTTCATGGTTCGAGACAAGAACTGATGGTTTATGTTGTGTTGTGGAGAAAAAAAAAAAATCCAGACTCAGACTCTTCTTCGCAATCCAGAGCCAAAGGGTACTCAACACCTTCACCAGTGGGAAGGATTTGGACAGTTTTCAAGGAGTGTATTCGCTACCCATGACTCAGATTCCGTCCAGGAAAATAAATGTATGATAATAACTGAAATATTGCAGACTCCATGCAATTGAAGCATAATGTTTTTATATAGTTCCTTATTTATCTGATGTAATTACTTCATAAGGGATGAGTAAACACTGTAATTTTACTTATGCCCGATTGTTGTCAAACACTGGCCTGAGGCACAGCAAAAAATCATTTCATTTTATTTACAGACAGTTTGGATGCTGCACCATCACAAAGCCTTGCTTCATTTTTACGTGCCAACCATTCCTCTATTCAATAAAAAAGAAAATCATGGAGGAACAAACCAGGCCTGGTACTTCATTCTTGCACGGGCAAGGCAGTTTTACAGTGCTTAGGGGCACCTCTTTGCAGGAAGTTTGCACTGAATTTCTAGGGGCATCATGGCAATGACCAGAGGCATAGGGGCAATTGGTTACAAAAAAGCCTCAGGTCTGAGCAAACTCCTTCATGGATATTTCAACACCAAATCCATCAAGTTCTCTTTCAGGAGTAACTTTCAGTTCCTGAACCTGTAACTTGCTGACAGCATCCCAAATATTAACACTTTGAGCCTGGAGCAATAAAATTCAACTTTGAAAACAAATTTTCTCAGGGTGTGTGGTACCTCGTTGCATTACTAACAGCCGATCCCATGGGACAATACCAGTTGAAGATTTATTACTTGGGAATATTTACAAACCTGACATTCGTTTTGACTTCTCCAGTCTTCTATTTCAAACTGAAAGCTGCGATATTACTCATCAGTACTCTGTATTTCAAATCAATCACAGCTGAACTTGCAACAGTTTATTGACGATTTCCCATCAATTTTGTTTTAATACCCAAACCGTAGGTTGGTCTAGGTCAGGTTTCTCCACAAACGGGACCAATAAATCGGTTATGATGGAATTTATAGGAAACTATAAACGGGGGAAAATATGTTGATAATTTGCTTTTTATAGGTAGGCTTGGTTTTAATATTCCGGTTACAAAGGTGTTGCAAATTGTACCAGGGGAGTGGAGCCTGAATATTTTTACGGTTTGCAGTTATTGGACAGGACTATTTACAAATACCATAAGGCGGCTGCCTTGTAGGCTTACGATGGGCAAGATAAGGCGTGGTAGCTCTAATGAAGTAACAAAGAATTACGTCGCGGAAGATTTTCATCTTTAATATTTGCGACAATGATTTAGGCAATTGGAACATTCATGTGTGGATAAAGTAAAACAAAATGAAGTAAGACTTTCCATACACACACACCCTGGTACCTTTCCATTAGTGACCAGGAAAGGTGGCCACACCTGCCATCAAAGCTCAGGTTTTTCAATGCTACAAATATTCATTTGTCATTTTGAACGAAATTTGAGGTGAGTGTCACCCACTACACCTGTCTGGAGAACTATGACACATCTAACCTGTCTGCCATCGACCCTCAAAGCATTCAAATGTTACCAGTCACACACCAAAATGGGAACACAAAATGCAACCACCCTAATGTCTCGACTGGGCATTATTTTACTCACATGGACTGAAGAAAAATGCTTTGAAAATACACAAGCTCACACATCTTATGTAAACCGCCAATAGAACCTTTCATCACAGCCTAAATACCACAATAAGTAGTGCTGTTGGCTGATGGTGACACCACCACAGACGTAAGATGGCGTACCTCTACCACACAATGACCAGCCGGGTGCATGTCTGTCAACTCCATGCCCTGTTCAAGTTGCAGTTTATAGGATATGGAATGGGATTTTTGCAAATGTCTTAAAAATGTGTCTTATAAACAGCCAATGTCTGGAAAAAAAAAGATTGGGAGAACACTTGTGATGTTGTGGCCCGCTAGAAAAGTTGTTGTTTTTTTTTTCAAATTCTGCCATGGTCCTAAGCTTTCAAGAAGTGTATCACTTACTGGCTGCTTATGATAGCATTAAAAGGTTATGCTGTTTTAGTAAAGCGCAAAACGAAAAACACATTATACGGCAATCACAAGAAATCTGCTTTTTTGTCCCGGATTAGCTTGAGGCCTAAATAATATTGTCGGATCATCCATTTGCTCAAATCAAAATAACAGTCCCATCAGTGAGCTGTGGTATTATGAGTGAAGTGAAAACCAAAATTAAACTGTGCCCAAACTGGTGGCTGGATCGCTGTGCCATCATGCATGAAATATAGGATGACCTTAGCAACAGCCCTAGCCCTTTAAGCCGTAGCCACTAATTTGGATCTGGCGTTAGTCTCTTCAAACAATTCTTTTAATAGTTTTAATCGCATTAGGGCTAGATAGCTCAGTTGGTATTTTAATTCGGAGGTCGCAGGTTCAAATCCCGCCCCGGTCAATTTTTCTTCAATCCACATTTAGTTCTTTAAATAGATTTCCAACACTTCATTTTATAACAAGAACATTGAGTGTCACATTTGTGTCGTTATCAACCCAACAAACTCAATACCCTCCCCTCAAATAAACAAGTAAAACAAAAAAAAGCTAACAAATCTAAAACATCCCTGAAGATAAGGAAAGATGAAAAAAATGTCAAACAACTTTGTAGAATAGAAATCCGAATTTCTGTAAAGAAACTTTATGAAATTCGAAATGAGAACACACATGTAGTTGTTTTCCTGTGACCGATGACCGAACTTAATGTTCTTATTAATGTCAATAGTTTAGCTAAGCACCGTGCTCTTCAATATCAAGCAACGATGATGTGAAAATCACTCCGTGCTGCATGAAACCAAACTATATCTGACCTGCTCCGGAATGAGATAATGGCGTCGGGGGAAAGTAAACGTCAAGATATCACTAACACTTCCCTCAAATATCAATCAAAATGCAGACAACTACAATGTGAAGTTTGCAATCTCTTTTTTTTCCCGGTGGCCTGTAGCTAAACATGACTTAGTCAGCCATCATCTAAGAACTGTACATAAATGTAGGTCAAAGATAAGAAAAGAGGGAATAAGACGTTTTGACCGAAACAGGCATTTGTACAAATGTGGGAGAATCAATGGAAAACGAACCAGCTTCCTAAGTTCCTCTTGTCTAAATTTTCTAGTTCCTAACCTGAATCCTTCTTACAGCCTCCAAAACCATAACTCCATCTCCTTCCCTTCAATCATCAACACAGTCCCTGTATCTCAAATTATACTCTTTTTATTTTTTCCTTCTTTTAATGAAGTTTCGAGGTCAAACTGCAAAACCACCTTCAAATTTAGCACCATAAGCCACTCCTTCTCCTCTAATCTCGACAAGAAATCGTTGCCGATGGGTACAATGTGGAGAGGTTCCGTCAAGGGGAGGCACGTTCCTGTACATTGTGCTGACAATGCATGCCTTCTGGGATGTTACCGCTTGTACTGATAGATTAAAAATTGGAAGCAAACCTGGGAGTAATGTGGACCATACGAATGTTCCCCCCTAGCGCTCCATTGTACAGGTAGCCATTATTTGTGGAAGGAAATCAGCGGTAATACGATCAATTATCGGTTTCAGGTGGGAAAATACCTGATCTGAACGGATTATCAACTATTGCATCACTTATAATGTTAACACTTGGTGTATACTCTGAGAAACATGTCCTTAAATCTGACTACCTTCTCACCACTATCACATCACATGAATTACGTCTATCTCTCTCTCCCTCTCTCTTTCACTCTCTCTCGAGTTTACCCTCAACTGAGAAGGTGGCATCCAAACAGTTTACTCTGTTCGTTAAACTTGAAACCATCAAACTTATATGACACCTGTAGTTCCAAGTATTACCCCTTCATGATCCCCTCGCCCTCCCCCCTCCCCTTCAGCCTGTATAAGATCTAAGAAACCTAATTGGTTAGTCTGTGGACTACAGGTGTCTGCTTCTATCAGGAAACACACCGGCTGATGATGACGTGAACCAGAACGGAACTTCTTCACAATTAACCCGGCTGTGTCTCGTTTCCTCTGACATGGATCACAAACGCCAAGTGGCTCATGGTTGGTTAGGCAACCGGGGAATTATGGACGTGCGGTCCCTTGGGGGCTTGTTTATCAACATTGACTTGTGTATGATGCAAATCAGTAGAGATATTAACAAGTACAATAACTCCGCTGCCAGAAAAATAATTTACACTTTCCAACACTACTTCCCAGAATTCATTGCAATTATGACATGGTAACGCCTACACGTCTCAGAAGCATGATTCAAGAGACATTGTTTACCTCTGTCTATCTTGGGAAAGTATTCTGTACAGACCAAGATTATCTGCAGCTTTGGTAATGCTTGGAAAAGCAGCAAACAAACGATGTTTTGGGGTTTTTTTTGTAGCTGATCAAAGTCTTTATACTATTTGTACACTTTATGAAATATTTTATTTTCTGCCTCAAAATATTATTGAGTATAAGTTTTGGCTTTTCTTTTACATAAAATGGACACCAGGTTAACGGAGTTCGGTCAAGTATATCTTAGGTTTGGATAAGGACAGTCAATTTCTCCCACAGTTTGTACAATTGAAACTACTAACTCTACAAGAAACAATCCTGACTCAATCATTACGCATCCTTAAACTCCCACATCTTGTTGACACTCCGGATTAAACACTTCCCCCACTGGAAAATATTCCACGATTGTAAGTTGATCCATTCAAACCCTAAACCAGGATATTGATTCCAAAAGGAGATTTAGATACTTCAGTTTTCTTGTAATATAATACTGCGGATGATAGAAATACTTCAGCCAAGCCCTGCGTTAAAGATTGATGGCAATGCTTCCTGGCAATCCCAATAGAGCATGGAAAAACGAGAAAACAAATTCCGAATGGATCCATGGGAAATCCAATTTGGAATGTCCCAGTGGCTGTAATGATAGCAAAATCTATACACAGTGTGAGCAATATCTGATTATGACTGAAGGATGTGAGAGGTGGGGAGAATTCATTCCTCCCGAGATCCTATACAACGAATTCTCCACAATGATTGGCAGAACAGCCAAGATGCAAGTCCCAATGCGCATGATCGGCATGCAAAGGATTCTGGGTGAAATCCGAGTCCAAGCAAAACCGGCAACCATCATGGTGCGCTGATTTTGAAGCAATGCTATGCACAACTATAAAAACTGGCATATTTGCATGTAAACTACAGCATGGCGTCCATCTTGGCAGCTTGATTTATTTATTTTAACTGTACTCGGTTTCTCAAAATGCATTGCGGTATATTTTTACGATGGCGCTTGTGCATACGGGCTTTCGCGTGCAAAACATAGTCTCCGGTTTCTTCAATGGAAAAGGATGCCAAGTAGTAGCACCACAAATTTCTTCTCGGGATTGATGAGTTTTTGATTCTTTGTCAGCCATTCCCTCCTAAAAAACTAAGCTTCAATAAATAAACAGCAGTGTAAAGAGATACCAGGGTTAATCATATGGCATATACAATGTGGTTGAAACTAACATTAAACTGTCTGAGGCTATTAAGAACTTCAGAGAATCATCAAGCAACTGCTCATTTTTCACTGGATCTGCAGCAACTTGCACTTGACATGACCCTAGATATGGGATCCCCGCACTACCCTCCTCTCTCCCCCAGACCAAGCAGCCTTAATTAGTCTCCATTCACGGTTTCCGCTCAGAGACTAACCCCCTGACCTGACCCACTTGCCCCTTTGTGACAAAGACTTTGAACCTGTTACACTCCAGATGAATAATGGACCCCCATTTCTGAGAGGGTTTTAGGGGCAGGGGTGACCTGGGGGTCCCTTTGCTACTCCTCCCTATAGATTCAGGGAATTTTATATCTTTACAGGAAAAAATTGTCAAGCTACATTTTTTTTCCTTCTTACAAGACTAATAGGCCAACATGTATGTCAAACTATATTTCCACACTGCTGAGCTTCTGATCTTTACAGGAAGCCTGTGACAGTTGTTTTGGGGTTTTGTTTTTTGTTTTCTTCAAAGATGTGCTGAAAGCAGCAATCTTGATTTATTCAGACCAATAATGTCTTAAAGTGTATTACAACAATGTATGAATGGAGACACAGAAGAGAAATACACGCATAGATTCTTAGGCAATTCTAAAATGGTGTGACTAACACAAATAAACAACCCTGACAAATCGTGGCACTCTCCTCTTGATCGAACTCCTCCCCCCCCCCTGCCAAAAAAACTCTTCTTTTAATGAAATAAAAATGAGGTGATGCATTTTAGACGGTTCACACAGACTCTCAAAAAGCACCAACAGGAAAGTATAGGTTTACACACAATAGTGCAACATGCTTCTTCCTTCGCCGTCGGCAAGTTAAAACAATTTCAGGAAAGATTGAAAGTTTACATCTATAGGCTTTTATAAACAAGTTCCTTTACACTTTACATACCTGCTCCTAGCTTTAGTTCCCACAACTCACAGGATTCATTTATGATAAATCCAACTTAAAGTTACTTTCTTTTATATGGCAACAAAAAAAAAACAAGTAAAGAAATGTTTCCCCTCGTGACACGTATACAGTCCAAGAGCTGCATCCATCCAGAATTTAACGTAAAACCTCTTGAATTTCACAAGACATGGCCAAAAAAAAAAGACTTAAAGTTAGACTCAAATTGATCCATTTTAAATGTGACCGGTACTACAGTCTCCATGTACAGGTGTAGATGACTCAGTTTTCAACACCATCTGGCTAGTGGCTACAAGGCTAGAATAGACATCATAGATGAACATGTGTAAATGTCAAAGGAGTTGGAACTTCAGAAAATCTCAACCCAAATGGACCATGAGAAATCTGCTAAGAAATGACTATGAAGAAAGTTGCATTACAGTGTTACAGCAAAACAACAAATTAAAAACATGTCATAGTTTTATAAAAATGTCCAACAGAAAATTTTGCTTACCGACAAATTGATTTCTGAAGACAATAATTTTTGTTTGAGAATGTTTTTTTGGAAAGCAAAAATGTTTCTTTTCAGAACTAAGTACTCTCCCAAATTCCAAAATCTACTGCGCAGCAGTTTTTTTAGAAGTTACATGGATTTTGGCTCAGCTAGGTTCTGAAAATGCAAACAACTACCTTACCAGGCCCAATTTAACTCTGATCCCATCAGTGATAGCCAAGTGGCTGCACTTGTCTGATACAGTCCTAATACAGCAGAGGAGGCTCAGTACCAAAATCATGACGAGTCGATAACACAAACTATGATTTCTAATTCTTTGAACTTTTACCCTTTTCCAAATTGAGCTGTTTTGGAATGACTAACAAATATGAAGACCATTAAGTTGAATGTTCTTGTCAAGAACACGCACAAAAAGTGTCATCTCCAAACTGTCAATACCTCATGAAACGACCTTGGGAACATTTCTCAAAGATTCTTGGTGAAAAGCAGGTTTCCTGAGGGTAGCTCAAGAGCCAAATAAACCAACTATACATCACAAAATACAAGATTATATTGATATGTCGACATAAATCTAATATAATTTCTTCTTCCATCAATCACAGTCAAATTATATGAGTCAAAACATGTTGGATTGGGACAATTTAAGAACTTGTGGTTCAAGATTACTGTAACAGAAAATAGATAGTTGTATGAACTCCGGCCAGTGTGATCATCCAGGTATTTTGGGAATCATGGGTAGAAACACTCCTCCTACACAAGCCCCCCTTCCTCCTCCAAACATGACAAGTCCAGGGATGTGGGTCACTGTAACAAGATAGGACGGTGAGCTCAAACCCAAACAACTTACATCAGAAGTCCATCCAAGTCTTTAAAAAATTGTCCGGTGAAAAATACCCCACAGGAGCTAGCTTTTTTACAGTAACTTTGAGCCCAAATTGAGCAGCCCGTATCACCTCTTTTGGGTTATAGTGGTGTAGCAAGGGTGGGGGCTGTAGCCATCACTGCCCATAACATCCTAGGTGTTCCACAAATGGTGGTGAGCCAAATCTCCCCCAAACCTTTCATATTCATTGCTCAGGGGCTGCGTCCTAGACCACCTGGATGAAGCCTACTTCACAGCCCCTACTAGGAAGAAATCTACTTGGGTGTTATCAAGTGCCAGCCCAATCTAGCACCACGAATCCGTTTGGTATTGTGTACCGCCCTCTTTCCTTTCTTGCTGCACCCAATCCTTAAGTTGATGTCCCATAACAGACTTGCTCCTTTATCCACGTTAGATTCTACCGGTACGTACATGCTCATTTATTTTGAAGTCGGAGGGATATGTGCCGATTTTATACCATGCAGACGGAGCGCGATACAAGGGTGTGACCACTGACAAATCCTTCCTCAGCCATTTTATTAATCCTACCATGGGATGTTTTTCATTAAAGAGCCCTATCTATCTAATAAATCGCAGAACCTTTTTCCCCTTTTTGAAAATCCCATATAAACTGTGCTGACTCACTAATAATTGTAACAAATGCCAAACGTCCACTTCCCGAAATTGAATTTAAGTGGTCATTCCCATTACATGACCCTTCCTCTTCTATTTGTCAATTTTCACCCCATTTTCGTCAATTTTCACAAGCTTTGTCATCCAACTGAAATGTCAGGACAGATTTGGGAGCAGGGTTTGATGAGCGTTTACAGCAGGAAATGGTCAAATACCGTTCAGCTTACAGGAAACAGTAAATAATACTTATGACTGCGGTTTTCAACCGTTTGTCACTTTACAGTTTGACACAATTGTGTCATATTGTTTCAAAGTTCGAGCTAGTTTATTCTTGTCAACTTTTGAGACATGATCATAAAAAAACTGACACAAAGCATTGATTTTCAGAGACCACAAGACCGGAAACACCGCACATAAATGTATATGTTTGTGGTTGACATAAGTTTAAATGTATTTTGACCACACAGTAATTTATGCTCTGTGTTTCTAAGAAGATTTATTCACTTAAAAAAAGTGACGTGGAAAATATTGTTTTCAAGCAACAACAACAAAAACATGTGTTGGACTACTTGTATTGAATGCACTACAAAAAGAATTATGACTGCATAGAATATACAAAGTCTCAGAAACACAAACACAAACATCATCAGTTTAAAATAACCTGACATAAATGGTTTATATTTCCAACCAATAAAAAAGGTTCACAACAAGGTACGCATGTAGACCCAAGAGGAACGTATGCAAATCAACTCTAAACTCTCTGCCTAATAATAATGCAAATTGGTAGCCAAACACTCTGGACCACTTAAAATGCTTGCAGTCCCTAATCTTGAATAATTTATACTTTCTGACTGATGAAAAACCACAAACATTCTTCATACCATTGAAAGAGCAACATTATGCAAATAGGGTGGTCAAATACTTCTGACCAATCAAAATGCTTTCCTACTCTCAATACTTGTCTGAGCCTATGCATCTATTAAAAAAGTACACTCACCCAAAGTTTTTCTGATTTATTTATTAATTGATAAGCCTACCGAGATTTGGCATATCTCACTTCATAATCTAGCTTATAGCCACATTCTGATTGGTGAGATTTAAAGGTTAATCCAAGTCAAATTGGAATGTCATTCTGAATTTATTGTACTTTGCTAGGAACTTAGACCAAGCAACTGAAAGTTTGAAGTTACAGGTGAATCGGATTGGGCGTTGTGTGGGGTGGTGTGGGGTGGTGTGGGGTGGTGTGGGGTAGGGAGGGATATTCCAAAGAGGAATGTATTAGTTTGTTCCCCTGAGAAGGTGGGGTTGCTGCACATGCATTGATCCACCTCTCTTGTGAATACTATAGGCCATAGGCCACACCCTTTATGTAAGGTTTCATATATATGAGCACCCATTGACATTTTTGGTATTCTTGGCATAGTAAGAAACAATAAATCAACTTGTTTGCTATAGGCTAGTCTGGTGTCTCTAAGATTGTTGCTTTCATGGGGATCACACAGTTACATCCACAGGAAACTTTCCTTTAAAATCATTGAATAAGAAGGGCAGTTCTTTTCAGAACTAAGTAGTCTCCCAGATTCCGAAATCTAATCCGCGGCAGTAGAATAAATAGCAAGACAAAAATCTACACAGCAAAGTAGACATAAACATGGTGTTACCACACACCGAATACACATTCAAAAATGGGTTCAACAAAACCCCAACAAATGTACAGCGAGCTACTCAATCCAAAATGTGTTTCAAGCTAGGATACACTAGAACTGGAACATTGAACCGACTACAGTAACAAACTGTCACAAAAATTCAAACAAAATCCTCATTGAGAAATTCATTCCAAAATCAATGTCAACAATTTGTTGGAAGGTGAGAGTTGAAACGCACCAGAGCAACGAAACCTACCAGACTTACCAGTTGCCAAAATGTCACTCTTAAATTTATCGCTTGTTTTCGTGACAGCGATCGCCAGTATTAATAGGTGGTTATGGTGATTTAATTTATGGATGTGAGTGACATAAACAACATTCAGAGGTGGACCAATTGGTAGAAAAAACAAGGAAAGTTACCGGTAAAGGTGATATTGATTGATGAGGGTGTGTCTAAAGGTATAAAGAAGACTTATCTACCTGTACCTGGGGGTACATGATGGGAATAAACAGCGAAAAATACCTGTAAAATGTCACTACAAAAGATGGCGTAGAATGTGTTTTCTTTTCTCATATCCTACCCAGATTTGTAGCACTTTCTTATGTGTGACCCTGGTTGGTTGTAGATGTCGGAACATATTCAGAAACCAAAGGTACCACTAGAGGACTAAAAATTCTATGGGAAATCGGAAGGTTATTGGCAACATTTCCATGAAATATGCTCTCAATTATAATGCCTGAATAACTGAACTGAATGACTGATGACGCTGTTTAGGTCATTATGATTGCTGTTCATGGAAAGGACCATAATTTCCACAAGCCCATTTGTCAAACAAAATAAGGAAAAACCCAGAGACCATCCTGGTACATGTCGGTGGTAAGAACCTGGTCAAATGACCCTTGACTGCACTGGGCAATATTTTAAACCATGTTCCTCTCCAGGAATGCCAAAAGCAACAACACGTCTTGATTTATCACTACCGGATGGTTTAAAAAAAAATAGCCAATTTGGTATCAAATAGAAAATGACAAATAGAGGACAATGACTGTTGGGATAGTTCTGTTTAGGTTTTCTAGTTGATTTTAAAACACTTACATAATTCATTATATCAATCAGTTTGAATTCATTTCTAATTTGTGGTTCGCATAAAAATGAGAATGAAATGCAATTAATCCAAACAGAAAACAAATACACAAATTGCTACAATTTCTTGTACTCCAATTGGACTAAAATGGCGTTAAGATACACATTGATGAGTTGCTTGGAAAGTTGTTATTCTAAGCCTGTCATTACAGGCGCTGGAATTTCATTTCGATATAATTTATTACCCATTGCAGCTGAAAAACTTAACCATACCATACTGTAGAGCTCATACTATTATTTTATTTTTTTGCTGTTACACCAATGTGTATCAAGCAACTTTCCTCTGAAAAAAATTCACAGACATATCACACTGGGATTCAAACCCATGACCTTTGCTATGCTAGAGCAGATGTCTCACCACTAGAGCACTGAGCTAGCCCGGTGGCTTGAGGCAGTTCGAATCCAATAACGACTATTCACCAACTTCCATCTTATTGAATAATAATCACCGAGACATTTATAAAGCGCATAATGCAGGAGCCTCTGTGCGCATGCGTGAATAAGTATCTTTACAAAACTGTACAAATACATATTAGTTTTAGCCATCTTCACTGGATCAACAGTCAAAAGTTCAGGCAATTATTTTATGGAGCCTTAAAATTTTTGCCCAGCTTCTGTCTGGTCTCACGGAGGTGCATGGATGAAAAACAAAAATGACTACAGCACAATAAAAGCTACAAGTACACAGTCCTTTCCACTTGAACTGTTAAGTAAACTCCGACATTCACTTGAGTTATGGGTCTTTGAGAGGTGTTATTCTTAACTTCCTTGGGTCACTAGTAGAGGTGAGGAAGACTGGATCCATTGGGGGGGTGTTACCCAACTCGAGCCATTCATTATGAACAAACTTTACTGGACGCGAAACCTTTGTCTATAGAAAACTTATTTGTTTGCCTTAGCAAGCAGTAAGTATTGAAGAGGTTACTTTGATCATGCTGGGTGAATACTCGGACGGTGGGCTTGGTTTTGGAATTGAAATTTTGCCAATAATTGTAACAAGACTGCTATGGTGTATTCCCATAGTCTATTCAAATGTAAGACCTCTGCCTTGCTACTTCTGCTCAGTGACCACCCAATCAATATTCATCTTGGTGCAACGATTCACCACCAAAAAGAAGAAAATTTTGTCTAAAAAGAGACTTTCGATCATGAATGAGATTCTCAATCAAAGTTTGAAAGTAAAGTTCTTATGGACAACACTCCTACGTACCTACCTGCCAGGTACACTTTGCTTCATTTTCAATTTAATCATTAGACTACTAACCCCCTGCACAATGCGGACCGCACCTCCGCAAATGCGTGTCTACCTTTCCACCATTTTGGGAGTCCATTCCTTTGTGTACATTTTTACTCCCAAAATGGTGGACAGTATAAGTACGTAAAATGGGTCAGTAATCTCTTTGCTCAGTACACAGGAAACCGGCTTTTTAGTTTAAAAACCACTCCCCAAAAAACAATCAAATACACAGTTAAGCCCACTGCCTTCAGTTCTCAAAACGCTAACTCATGAAATAACATGGGCTAAGAACAGGAGCACACAAGTGTACCCTACAAATTGGAATTTGTTCTCATATGTCATCACTTTGATTCAAGCAAACTATTCTCAAGCTGGGATTGATAAAAACATGCTTACGGGTGAGCTAATTCTTTCAGCATGTTTCCCCCCTACTCCTACAGATAAAAGTGTAGCAAGTTTAGACTGCCTAGCCTCTTGACACACCCACTCTGTAATATCCCAAGTGACTTCGTGCCGGTAACGTTGTGATCCGAGTATCACAAAAGACTCTGACCTATCTACTTCCTCTCAGTTTGATTTTCATCTCAAGTTTTACATGAACACTTCACTGACAAAGAAAAGGTACAATTGTTAAAATGCTGAAAAATTAGTCATCCCCTTTTGAAAAAAATTATATTATGTATGAAAAAAAGTCAGTAAAAACTCAAGTTTCAATTTGTGTAAATTCAAACCATTGAGAAGAAAAATTTATTTCAGAAAACTTTCAAATGTGTTAAACAAACACAGAAATTTTTTTTTTAAGGTTTTTTTATTTTGAGTCATTACTCTAAACCCCTTCACATCAGACGACGTGCATATATCCATCAAATTGTTCTAAACTGGCTTACGGCGGACGGTTTTTAACGCCCAGAACAACTTCAGAACACCTTCGGGCAACCTCAATTTTTTTGCTGTCAGTTGACCGGCTGATGTGTATATCCACCAGGACATTCTATTGTGTAGCTTGCGCAGGCATGCACCTGTACAAAGAGGAACACAAGTTACAGGAATTTTTGCTTGAAGTCTCCCTTTTCTGGGGGCTGTTGTGCAATCCCTGATTCCAAACCTTTGTCCTTTTGTTATACAATGTAGCTTACAAGAGTAGACAGGCTACGATGTTAATTATTGTATTTAGCTCAATTGGAGGTAATAAGTCTGAGCATTCTGACATACCAGTATACCATGGCAGTTTATCAGCCATGGCTTACGACCGAGGTTTTGCGATTCACGGCTCATATACCTATTTTCTCACAACAAAACAACAAATCCCAGTGCTTATTTTAAGAACCTTTGTTGTCTTTCCTTTGCCAAGTCAAGATTTCATTGTGCAAAGGATGATTATTCTCAAAGTTCCAAAAAGTTCTGAAAAGTTCCGTGCAGAGGCACGGACATCTTTTTGGAACACCCACCCGAACTGGTTAAAGAAGTAGACACCTGCATTGAAATTATCTCTGCATCAGAAAGTAGTATTACATCTCAAAGATGCATCTTCTTCCAAAGAGAAAAAAATAACAGACCAGAGGAAAAAAACATTCTTTATCATCACAACCTTGGAGTTGATGCAGCAAAGTTCGGCACAACACTATGTTTAAAATATTTCAGTTTGATACAGAACCCTGTCTGTGCAAAGGTAATGACAGAGTGGACAAGTGTTTTAGAGCTGGGGGAAATGAAGAGGTAATCTTCTCAAAATCCAAGGTAATTAGATATGTCATTTTCAAATATTGTTTCTATTTGAGGTAATCCTACACCAAGTATCAACTTGCAGAAGTACACCTCGAGGTTCACATAACTTCTCAAATTTGAAAGTTCTGCAGTTTAAACAATTTCTCCACAAAAATGATCAATAACCCTCAGGTAACTACAGTAAGCACACTGAACCCCAAATCACAGTTACATATAGAATCCTCTTCAAACATGCAGTTTATTGGGAAAAAACTAATTTCTGTAAAAATGAAGGATTTGATGACAATCCTTTTGTGGTTGTTGAAGATCAGCTGAATGTAGCGTGAAGCGTTGGTGAAAAAGTGTGACTTTGCATTTTGGCAACTTGACAAACAACAGGTGAGCTGCATGACGGAAGGAGTTTATTTTCAAAATATTATTTCTAATTTCAGACTGATGCTGAAGTGTCTCCACCTATTTCGCAAAGGTGACCTTTTGAGCAAAATTCTTTCTGACATGTTTACAAAGTCACTTTTCAAAACATGGTGATCTAAATACATTGTCCACTTCTAAAAACGTTTCTTCAGACTGCACAAACTGATTACAGTATTGCATCACTGTCGAAGAAGCAATTGCGGGCATTTAACCTTTCACATACACCCTTCTCCCAGGCTAACCCCAACCCAGCGATACATATCTAAGGTTTCTCTTATCCTATATTTTTATTGACCTCAGCTTTGACATCATCACACTGCCCTCTAAGATGTAAATCAGTAAAACAATGGAAACCCACATCTATTTATGCCCAGCGCAGAGGATGGACCAACGAGCAACCTTCTTTTTGACCTCTGAGGGTGCCCTTCTCAAATGACGCATGACGACTAACCCCAACCCAAATCCAAATGTTGTTATACTCATAGCTTTTCCCTTTAAAACAAAAGAGAAAACACTACTACTTTCAGGCGTGGCTGCAGAATTATTGTGTTATAAACACAGGAAGGGGAGCCGGGGTTGAGTGGACGGCATAAAGGTGTTCCTAGTGACAGGGGGAAGGGCGGAGCGACGCGGCGTATATTATCAAGAGAACTTCCGTTCTGACACCAGGTCACCAGAAACAGTTTCTTAAATCAGGGGGATCCAGAGAGTCAGCCGTGGGTGTAAGGAGAGTAGAATCATCCCCAGGGGGTTTGGCACCTGTGCCGTGATTAAGTAGGGCACATTGGGGATAAATTGGTATACTGTTGTATCTTCTAATGTTACAGATTCTCTGAGGATAGATAGCCTTAGGCAAGTCGCCTTTATGCCTCATGGTTGAATGGGTTAATATCCTGATATGCAATAAGCATTGATATCAGTGTCTGTCATTCTCGAAAAGTCCCAGTTGCAAAACTCATTTTGCTCTTTCTCATCTGTCTTGAGAAAAACACACTTTAGTCCAATTTCCTGCAACTTTTATCTCATGACAAAATTCTTTTAGACCCATAAACATATAAATTAATCATTAAGTTATAAACATTAATTGATGTCATTGTAAACACAGACCTTGGTCTCTCAAAAAACATATCCCCAGAAGCACTTGAAATGAACTCGACCAAGTAGTACCACCCAGGACAAATTCAAGAGGCCATTGGGAGAGTGAAGACTTTTATTATTGATCATTGAATTTGGCACCACAGGTCAAGTAGGTGTCCACTTCATGGTCATAACTTTTGGTCCCTCCTAAATGTCAACAGGATGTCCTTAAAAGTAGTGAATTCAAAGTTTCAGCAAATTGATGAAATTCTTTGAAAACTAGTGGACAATAAAAAGAAAGCTAAGGCTTAAATCCTCCACACAATTGAAACCTATTTGTATCAGCCACTTCCAGATTCTGTTTTACTATATACCAAGACTGACATTGACCAGCCCTCTTTTCACACTATTATGGTCAAAAAGCTTTAGAAACAGGATGCGAGTGGGCATGGGACCACATTAAGATTCTGCCTTCAAAAACGAGCTGCGTCATCAAGATCAAAGCAGGCCTGTGGCTGTGCATGCATGTGCGCGTCCTCCCTCCGTATCAAATCTATGCGCGTGCAGTAACTGGATGAAAGTTCATAATTCCATTTATGCAAACACAGCCCCTTTAAAGTGCCCAGTTTTCAAGATTTTATCAGCAGTAATATCAAACTTTCTAATTAATGCAAGATGAAATTGCTTCTACGGCAGCTTCGTACAGTTGTTCACATTTTTCATTTGATAATATACTCATACCTCTGATAACTCCACAACCAACTTCTCCCTCCCTCCAGGTCTCTCTGATTGACACACTGTCATTACATCACCCACCATGGAAGCTGGTATCATTGTCGAGACTCTATTGTCATCCTACTTTATTGTTCTCCGTCTTGGTTACCCTCTTTTCCCTTTTCTGTTAGCCACAAGGGACCCACAGTGCCCATCACTAGTGTCTTGTAAGTGGCTGCTGTCAAACACCATTAGCTTCTCCGCTATTGAGCCATGGTGATTCCTAGTCAAGCAGATATGCATTCATCAACTGAGCGTTGGTCAGGGAGAACAGGTAGTGAGTAACTAAATATGCCACTTTGAGTGAGTTTCGGGTATGTCATGGATTAGGACGAAATTATACACTTTGTGGTGCAATCGGGCAGTAAACTGGGTTCATATGGCCACAATGATGCAGCAAGAAATGCCTTCTGAGATGAAGGAAGTGATTCCTTACTCCTTGGTCCAACAAGAATGTAATGAGTATGCATGCTTACAAACTCCTTCAGTTTTAGAATCTCTATGCAGACTCATGAAACACCGTTTAGCAGATCTGGTAAATCACAAATTTTAATCTCCAACATAAACACTCACATGACAATCTCCTTCTCAGCTGTCACAATTTTTTTATATCTGTACTTTTCGTCTTCTTCACACTAGTATGTGATTCCAAACCTTTTTTTTCACACAGAACTCAGCCAAATAAATATCCATCGCAATAAATGTTTATGGAGAAATTAGAGCAGGTTTTCAAAACAGCCAACCAAAACTGAGGCATTTAAGAGTTGCATTGAAATTGCCAGGCAAACTTTAGATAGCATGGAAGCTACTTTAGAGTGAGAACCACAAAGCAGGGATGAGATTTTATGTCTGTGAAAATTCCTAAAAATGGCTTACTGGCCTGGGTCCTCCCCTTATTTCAGACCCAGAACCTCCCAGATGGTACAATTTAGGAAGTTTACAGACTCTGTGCATCACCAGAAACCACAAAATGTGCAGTAGCTTAATGTGGAGTATTTTTCTTGCCCTTAAGTTGGTGATACCTTTACTTCTTTCAAGAAAATTTGAAGGCTCTAGAAGATTTTGAAAACACCCTGAAGTTTCTGAATAAGAACATCTTATTTTTTTCATTTTTGATGCACTGTGTCACTTTCTAGCTCCCATTATTTTTTTCAATGGAACCATTCAAGTTTGTATAACACATGCATAAATACATAAACTAGATACCATGACACTGGATTGCCCTGGACACTAGGCTTGGCAGCGGAACAGCTTTCCAAAGACCACTCCGCCCTTGGGACCGAGACAAACTTTTTAACCACATGGCTCACTCGAGAATCAGTCCTGCCAAAATTCTTGCAAGTTCGAACTAGAACAAGATCAATTTCTTGACCTAAATTTGTAACTTTTCAAGAGAATATACCGCTGCATCACTCCAAGGAACTGACTAGACACTGCAAGAAATAAGAAAGTCTTGGTGTATGTCTACAGACTTGAATATAAATCCATGAATAATTTCTTTCATCATATAGGCTATGCCTCCTAAACCTAAACTCAGACAATGTTTGGACTAAGCTTCACCGTGAGTCACGATGACATAACGTTGACATATCTCCGCCGTTTTGTCTTAACACAGATGTTATGAATGTCCCTCTGTTATGAAGTTTCACAGGAAGAAGTTTAAAAATACAGGAAAGAGAAGTTGGATGTTCATATGAAGTGTATTAGTAAAACACATGTAGGGTGATGTACCGGACATGTAATGTGAAGACAAAATCAAGACAATAGCTTGCCTCATAAAACACATCTTATGTTTCGAGTAAATGTCATTCTCCTTTACCATACAGTGATAATCATCGATTACACAGTGACAGAAACAAAATGAACTTGACCAGTTTAATACGTATTTAACCCTTTTTTGAGATCACAGCAGCCACAAGCAACTTACCGGAAAGGTCAAAGTAAAGGTCATATCCCAAACTTACATCTTCAAATGTCTCCCATGTTAACGCAGTATCTACATTTCTAGAACAAAACCACGGATCTTCTTCGTACTATTGTGACAAAAAAATTTTACTGGAAAAACTGGTGTCCATAAGGAACAACATATCAGGCATGTCTGGGCATATCGTCATGATTATACAGAAAAAAAATTAAATCAAAATCATTGAAGACAAATATGAAACTAAAACAGTAGTTAACATTTACAGTATGTCATCATGTAACCTCGTTGATCTTCCCAACCCCAGCTCAAACAATCTCCTTAATCCTGATTTCAAAACACCCTCTAAGATCATCAAACAGCTTCCACCACCACCACTTTCCACCACCCACTCAACCCAATCAACAACACAATACAAGAAATTCCATCTTCTGCAGACTAGTTCACACAGCCACTGTTTTGTTGTGTGAGGTCCCCCACACTGAGATTTCCAAATCTCAAGATTTAGAGCACGCTAATCCTTAGGTTGATCAAACGCAAAGACTTGTATGGCATCCCCTGACAATTTGACTGAAAAAGCAAATTCTTCCCATCTGGTTGGGGACGACATTTCTATTACAACCCTTCTTCTCCTCAGCGAGGTAAATCCGTTATTCTATCCCTTGATCTCCTTGTTCCTAAATGTTGGTTTTCAGGGGGGGTAGGGGGGTAGGAGAGGTTGGGATTATCTAACCCTCCAAAGAGAAGACGAAGCGACTTCTCTGACAAGCTGCATTGTTGCCTTGTCAAAACCACTGACTTTAGTGTAAACTTACAAAGCTTGAGACACAAAGCTAGTTGCTTCAGAAGGGGCAAACTGCCGTATATTGATAGGGCTTGAATTTTGGAGGGAGGAAATCCACAAGACCGCAGGGCTTTTAGCTCAACATTTTCAATGGACCAGAAATTTATTTTACTGGACCAGAATCAAAATGAGACAATTTTTTTTCCCCCAGTTAATATATCAACTGTTTGGATTTGAACAAAATGGCGAGCCTAGCAACAGTAGTTTATGGAAGCAGGAAATTCTGTGTTTATAAAAAGCGTATTCCACAGGTTCGCAGGGAATTTTTGCTTTCGCGTGTTTGGCTCCATGTTACTGGGCATTCTTGGCTTATACATCTGACGCAGAAATCTGTAAGTGAAGAATGGTGATCGCAAGTGCAGAAATCGACGGTTAGCAAAGCCATGAAATTGGGCCCTGGTCCCCCCCCCCCCTGTCAGATGATGAATGAATCAACAAACCATTTATTTGTTGACGTTCTTTCAGTGTGATACTGAACAGACATCTTGAAAGTAACCTTTCCCCATTAAATAAGTTACTGTAAGCGATTCTCCATAGAATTCTACGAAATCAAACTTTAGAAAGCAGATCATTTGTCCTCGCAGACAAAACATCTTCGAGAGACAAACTTCACAAAGGCATCTCTTCTGTTTAAAATGTTACTGGAAAAGTGACTTTTCCACTTATTCTCAGCACTTAACACTGTTGATCGCAAGTCATTTGTATTTTGTCTTCAACACAAAAACTCTTCCAGCATAAATGTCAACCAAAGTGAACTCTTCCATTAAAAAAGGTTACAGTAAGCAAAACTCTCTTTGAAGATGGCTTTGCATTCAGCCTTCAGCCTTTCAAAGCCTTATCTTTGAAGAATAAGTAACTATCTAGGTTCTTTTGAGGTAAGCCAGCTAAAAAGCTACCCCACCCCCACTCTTTCTTCCCTGATCAGACCTCCTGCCTCATGTTGACAGCCTCAACAGAGTTCTCTTCAATAGGACAATCTTCAAGACGTCAACGACTGAACTGGATTCAAAGAGAAGAAAGTCCTGGCTTTGCTTGTAGTGTAATAGACACTCTCTCTCAGGGTTTCTCAGAATGACTTCTGTCATTTATCAGCTTTCTATTGAATCAAGTTTCAAGTAATAGTATAGAAGGTTGTGAAAATGGAGGACAAATGTTGCCAACAAGTTACTGTCACTTAAGTGAAGGATTTTAGAAATGCGGTTTTATTTCAGCTTATCTTTCCACTACAACTTTTTACAATCAAATTTGATGATCACTTCGATGACTGCACTTCTGTCCAGCAGATAACCGTGTGGTTTAAAGGACAACATTGGTACCGGCCTGACTTTGAAATGACTCACTTACTGTTCCAATATACTTTCTGTCACTATCAGCCCTGGATAGATTTTGTTTAATATTTGTCCTTGAAATTAAGGTAGGATTTATTTCTCCGAACATTCTTTAAAAATTTAAGCTTAATCCCCAACCAAAAATATGCAATTTCTTGCATGTATTTCCAATGTTCAGATATCAATGGGTGGTCTGGTAAAAAGGTGTTTTAAAAAACCACCCAAATGTTTACACTATTTTTCATGAGGTCTTAATAACATTTCCACTACTCACAAAAATGGAACATTCACGAAGCACAAAAAGAGAATCCCATGGGTATTTGAGGCCTAAATACATTCTATGTTCGACCCCCCTAGATCTGACCTTACAATTTGACCTCTGTCGTAACACAGGAATGTTCAAGGTCATTATGTTATTATTCAGCATTCCTTTATTCTTTTAAACTATTGTGAATAAACAAGAATAAACATGGTAATTTATAGGGCCTGGTGGCTATGTATTTATCTTCGTTTTCGTAACTGGCTTGACTGCGTAGAGCTTAAACAAACATTTGAAAATGTAATAAATCAAGGCAGGGCTTACCTTCATTTTAATGACATCCTAAACCAGCAACGATTATTCTTACATATGCTAAAATGATGAAACAAAACTCCAAAGACATTTAAATACCAAATGTCTGTGAGACACCATGTTTTACCAAGACTTTGTAAATTTACTTGCCATTCGGCTGATGCAGAGATTTGTAAATTTGTTTATAATAAACCATTGATAAAATGAAATGAATGAAAAGGGAAGTTATAAAAGTTTGCAGTAAATTGAAACTTCGGACATCAAATAGATTTTATTTCTTCTAATACGTGCAATTCTTTCAAAAATAAATAAACCTAAAGGGTGTTCAACTTCAAAACGGGTGTCCACAAGAAACACAGAGGGGGTGGGGTGTCTACACGTCACCAAGATGGTTTGTCCAAAAGACACCTAGGGTGGGGGTGTGTCCAAAAGACAATCAGAGGTGTTGTCCAAAACAGACGGGGGTGTTCAGTTTTCACCAAGGGGGGTTTCAAAAGTCAACCAGTGGGGTGTCCAGAACACCCATAGGGTATACCCAGAACACCCATAGGGGATACCCAGAACACCCAGAGGACAGTGTCCAAAAGACACCTGAGGGGGGATGTCCAAAAGACACACAGCGGCTCATCTGGAAATAGACTATGCCTTGAAGGAAAAAAGACAAATCAAACCAATCAAAGTTTAGTCTGTCCTATGTTACCGCAAACTTTTACCGAGGGGGAAAAAAACTGTCTAAATTTGAGAAAGTTGAGAAACTATACTCTACCGAACACTGGCCACCTCTTGATTTCAGAAAAAATAGGACAGTGATCATCTGTCACTCTCCATTAATGCTCTTCTCTAGATTACTTTTAGGCTATTCACCTGAGTGATAGAAAACCTCACTTTAAAACAAACTTCTAAATGTTTGTAAAAAAATCTCAGTGTTTGATCTTTTTTTTTGGCCAGTTACTCCTTGATGCACTATTGCCGTTGTGTAACAAGCCCAGTGATAGCATGATAAAACGGCCTGTGCGGAAACACGGCGTTTGCCGTTTCTTCCATATCCCGTCACTATCTCACCTACCAGAAATAAATGGGTCAGGAAATAGGTATGGCTGGGGTAGATGAACCATGCACCAGTTGGTGAAACGCACACCAATGGTATGAAATTAACTGCCCCCTCAAACCAGCGTGTTGTAGGTATCAATGCGGCAGGCCTACCCCCTTCCGAAAGTCACTCCCAGTCTCAAACATGCAGTGACTCACACACAATATCTCTTTATCAAAGGCCAAATCAAAATGTCATAGTGTAGGGATATCCTCACTGCAAAGGTTTCTGCCTGTGATTCTGATTGAAAAGTACACAGGAGAATTCACAAATTGGGCTATTTCAGTCCAAGTACCCACTTTCAATTGTTTCCACATACTTTTTAAATAATGTGCACCCTTTTTAAATTTGTCCCAATCCTGTATATGACCGGAGAAATCCCGACAGCTTAACTCATGAGAAAACACAGATGTAATACTTGAACGTTTTACTTTTAAAGAGCGGAGCCTGATTATTTGAACTTATAGGGTGTTACAAAGATGTGAATATAAAAACTATGACGACTGACACCTCATTAACAATTGTTGAGCTTCAGTTATTCAGAAACAAGTTGATGGGATGTGCCTTAGAAGAATAGCTTGAAAAGACAGCAAAGGTAACGCTTATCTTAGCATACTTCACTGCCCAGCGCCACAACTGTAGAATAAACCGTATAACCCCCTGTTCTAACTGGTAGTCTTTCTGTTCTCACTGGTAGTCTTATCCCACTCCTTACAGGTTTGCGATCCAAGAAAGTCCCCAGAATGCTGGCCCCCTATTGACCCCTTGCACCAATGTCATACACAGCTACTGTTTACCCACGGCATACCGTATTGGGAGTCAAATCCCATGTAAAGATACGGTGAGCTGTAAATCGTTGTGCGTCGTCTAAATTATTACTTCAGACAACCTACCCATCCATCAACTATAATAACCTCATTCTTCTACGTTATAAGACAATCAACACTTGATCCGTTTGTGGTTTCCACAAAATGCCAAGAATTAGAGCGATGCAGGTAGAGCATTCATTGTCAGGCTCCGGCATCTGCCTGCCCCCTCCCCTTGATCTGAGAAGTACTTTGATTTATTCTGTCTCTACAAAATTCGGAATGCCCATGAATTAACAGCATGCAAGGACAAGGGATGAAATATCGCTGCACTAGACATCGGAGGACTAGGGTCTGAGAACTTTGGTTACTTGAGAACGCTTAGATTGTACAAAGACAATAAATTCTCAAGGGATGGGCTGTATGGTATGCTCTACCCACACCACCCAATCACAAAGGAAAGTGCCAGGTGAATTTCTGTATTTCCATTTCCACTGTTCCTTGAAATAAAAATCCATTAAGTCAATTTTCTTTTTAAATTCTCTCTTGGAATAATTTTTCGTCAAAGGGCAATATATGGACAGCTAGTAACAAGTTAATACAAACTAAAGAGTTTAGACAATGAATTCACTTCTTTATCACTTACTTCAAGTTCAGACTGCATTTCAAATATCAGGCCTGGAATTTCATCTTTGAAAGGGCAAGGCCATTTTCATTTTGCAAAGGGCACTTCCATTGGAAAATCTTAAAGTCTATGGGAAACTTTTGATGGAGCACCAAAGCCAAGCCCACAGGCAACAGAGGCCATGGCCTCCGTTGTACATGTATTTCCAGGCCTGTAATATAAATTACATCCCCACATAAACTTCATCAAAAAGGAACAATAAGTTACACTTGTCAAAATGGACGATTGAGCTAAAAAACTATTTCCATTCTTTATCTCTACTTTGAGGGCAGCATTCATTCTCCATAATTCTTACCGAACGAAATCAAATTTAATACTAAAAGTCCCTGATAAATTCTTAGAAGTAACAACAATTGTGTCATTGAGTAACAATGTTGACAGGTTTGTTTACCAGGAAGATAGTGAATTTCGCAAGACACTGTTTACAGAATGAAAGCACGTAATCCACACCTGCCCCATTCAGGTTAAAAGATATTACGCCTGTAACTCCATGACTCTCAAGCGCTGAAACTGGTACAGTAACAAAACAGTAGAAAGCCATGGAGTCATGGACCAGCTATTACACCAAGTATTGGGCAATGTATCGGTCACCAAGTATTGAGCAATGTATCGGTCACGGAGTATTGAGTAATGTATCGGTCACCGAGTATTGAGCAATGTATCGGTCACGGAGTATTGAGTAATGTATCGGTCACCACATCTCCAGTGACCTCTTCCCTGGATGCAAATCCTTATTGGATAAGCTGGCAGGGGATCAGGAAGTTTGAGGCAGGAATGGCTTCGATCAAGTTTGGGTTGCCATTGCCACTCTCAGCAAACCAGTGAGCCAGCGAGCCATCTCTTGGAAATATTCACACCAACTGACATCAATTTTTAAGATACAAAAATCATCAATTCATCAACTTTGAAACACACACACCATATGCAAAAACTGTACATTTAATATTTTCAGATATACTTGAAAAACAACCATTGTTTTCACTTAACTGCAATTGACTTAACTAAGAAGAATACATCATTATCAATCCAAAAACATTTTTTATTTGTTATTTGGAAAAGGTGTTATCAAAAATTGAATATTAAAATGTTTTGTACTTACTTGTCCTCAGCCTGCTCGGACCAAATACAGCAGTGACGTTGCTAACAGGGCAGTTCCAGCGTCTTTCCTTGAAATTCCGTTTACACTCACCAATTCCAGCTAAGATGCCTTCAGTTAGACTTGGGATGAGGTCAGGGTGGAGCTCACAGAGCTTTCTCTGCCTCATGCTCAGCCAGTTTTGTGAGTGACAGTAACGTTTAGTCTCGGGGGATTGCCAGTCACCAAGACTGTCCATCTTTGGGGCTCCATGGACTAGGGACAAGGACCTGTAAAGGGGAATGAGAAACAGGATGAACATAGTGAGACTAGGGTCACTGGTTATCATTTTGAAAAAGTAGTCCAATCACTCACAAAATTCCACTCCAGTTGTGGATCCAGGGAGTGCAGAAGGTTTCACTCCTAAAAGATATGAAACCATCCTGTGTGCCCCCCCCCCCCTCCCCCAGCAAAGTTACACTCTGGATCCTTAATTTCAGGGGGAAAGTAAAAGTAAAGGTACTGACTACTGAATAAACACCATTTCCACACTCTGTGATAACCCAAACATCAAAGGACCAAATACAAAAAAAACTGCTCCCGAGACAGAAACAAGTTTATATGAATCTTAATCTGAATCTTCATTAAATAGTCTGTAAAGCATCCTAATAATGGCAGTTCATCGCACCAACTTTTAAAAAGAAGACAGTGAAGAAATTTCAGTTTTATACTATGTGCCAGGAAACCCACCGTCAGCCAGGTAGGGACTGAAAACCCAATCCACATACAAGGCTCTAGTCCGGGAATTGAACCGCATGTAGCTTACCAAAATAGTCTTCAAAGGGAAATGTTTGAGAGAAAACAGTCGGGTAAGTATGTGCACGGTTGAACCATGGAGAAATGTTGAACTGATGCATGCATACGAACTCACTCTTTAAAAATGCATGCAGCGTAAAAAAACAAAAGCTGGATTCAGATTATGGAGGCTCCTTGCGCTGCCGAAAAATTTCTGTCTTCTTCTTTTTGTATTCCTTTCTATGAGAGAGAATGGTGTAATTTTTACATGTCTTTACCCTACATCAGTTTTTTAAAACTAACTTTCCTTACAATTTCGCAATTTGTTATCCCCGTTGTCGCCTCAATACTCCAACATGTGCGATTTTGTAATACATGACATCATCACTCAGTGCGGTTACATCGCAGCGCCATCAAGCGCATATCCTTTGAAAACTACGGAGTCTCATTTAGAGCTCGAAACCGTTTACTTTGGCTTAGTATAATTGTAAAAATGACGGCTACCGTAACCCCGATAACGCGAATGACACCCTCTCTTTAAAACTATTGCTACGTGTCTAGACCAATTGCAATGATAGATTGATATACTTTTTAACGGTTTGCTTATTTCTGGACTATAATATTGTGCTGTATGTAAAAAAATCTTCGTTCCAGACTTGTTGAGGTCCTGGATTTACTGTTGTCCGGTGCACGAATCTGTACAACCTCACGCAACAGTTTACAAAAAGAGGCACCAAATGTCTTCTTAATTGACAAAAAGCTAATACTACTTTACTTTGAATCCACGCGAGCCAAAAGCAAACCGTAAATTCTCGAGTACGAGGTGTTGATGCAATACTTCTTTGCCTCGCCGTTGTTTCTACTAATAATTAGGGCCTATGGTATCGGGAAATAACACCGCTGCCACTATGATCCTCGCGTGTTCAGTGGTTTTCAGTCAGTTTCATAAAGTGTTTACGTAACAAATAGTTTGATATGAGACGCAATGTCTTGAATTGTAAATAACGGACACATACACTGAGGAAGGTATAAATTATTATTTGTCTGCGTCGAACTTTAGATGCTGTGGTTACCTAATGCGCATCACAGTAAATCCACAGCACCAGCCCAGGTCTGTGGTGATATTTGTGGACAGTTTATCGTCGACTGTAAATAAATCTAAATTCAAGGTGCGGAGAAACATTAGCAATCCCGTCAGCAATATTTGCCGCGTTTTTACGACTTGTATAAAAATGATAGCCCGTGGCAGCGATGTACGATCGCCCGAAATAGCGGCAAAACAACGATCCGGGGAGCACGTCTCGTAAATTAGCGCCTGTTCCCGTACGAGGTATACCAACAAGGGTTCTCCCTCATGAACCTACTGAAGATTTGACCGGCCGGACGTCAGTCCACTTCGGCCATCTGCATAATTTCAAAATAACAGTGTGTCAAAAGTTTAGATTAAAATGACAGCGAAACTGTAATTTTTACAGGATTTATTTTCAAAACGCAGAGGAAAGGCCATGGCCTGTGCGAGGAATTCATTATGAAGCTTATACGACCTCATTCTTGTAAAAGTTCACTTGAGGTAGTTCCGTGAACGTTTGTACAGTTTGGGCAATGGGAAACTTGTCAATTTACATTTTTCAACGATTACATGCCCTTGTAATCTCACCATGGGGAGACGTGACCTGGACACGGGGGAGGGGGTGACCTGGTGGGGAGGGAGGTCACCTGATGAGGAGGGGGTGAACTGGCCATGGGGAGGGGGTGATCTGACTATGGGGAGAGGTGACCTGGAAACGGGGAGGGGTGACCTGGCCGTGGGGAAGGGGTCACCTGATGAGGAGGACGGTGTACTGGCCATGGGGAGGGGGTGATCTGACCATGGGGAGAGGTGACCTGGAAACGGGGAGGGGTGACCTGACCGTGGGGAGGGGTTCACCTGATGAGGAGGGGTGTACTGGGCATGGGGAGGGGGTGATCTGACTATGGGGAGAGGTGACCTGGACACGGGGGAGGGGGTGACCTGGCCGTGGGGAGGGGGTCACCTGATGAGGAGGGGTGTACTGGCCAGGGGAGGGGGTGATCTGACTATGGGGAGAGGTGACCTGGACACGGGGGGAGGGGGTGACCTGGCCAGGGGAGGGAGGTAGCATCCTGCTTGCTTATAACACACTTGATGTGCCCGATGTACCACTCTGCCAGTGACCAACGGCGACCAAGTTTCATAGCGATTAGCAGAGCCCGACTATAAACGTCCCTAGCAAAGACGCTTGCTTACAAGTGACATTAAAACAAACCTGAATGAAATAGCAAAACAAAATAAGTTTGGTAAATACTGGACAAACTGCGCTTACGACCCATGTTCTTTACAGGGCGCAGTAAGCGCAGAATTCCGCGGTGAGCAGAGCCATGAAAATGGACCCAGATCGTGTCTGAATTCCCGTCGAGTCTTGCTTTAGCCAGCATACATACATTCTGCTCTTTGGCTCCCCGTGTGATGAGTTCGTTAGCCATTAACTCCATGGTCTCTCACCAGTCAAACATGGGTAGTAATTTGTCAGTCAGTTACAATAGAAATGCCACACTGTGAACCCCCCCCCCCTCACTTCATAACAAGGACAGGCAATTTGGTTTCTTGCCCTCAGCAAAATAGGGCAGACAATCAGCACATTAGATACATGGTGTATACACATGAACTGAAACCAGGGGTAGGTTTTAACTGGCCCCTTTCTAAATTTGGCCTGATTACATGCAGGCCTATATAGATTAACAAAACGCTAAGGTAGCTTGCCATTCAAGCAAGCTGAATAATGAATTAGTTTGGCAACAATGTTGCTCTAACTCATTACGACGCAAATTGCCTCGGTTTTTTTTGCACAGTCTGTAAAAACAACTCATCCACAAAGCACCCTTCCCTTATCCTTCCATTTTGATGACTTTTGTCAGCTGATCATCTCTGGCGTTTAAAATGATACCTTGGTCAAATGTTTGTGTGGTGTTCTCTCACAGGTCACAATGGTTATTTATATTTCTAAGGGTTCCACAATTGCCTCTGCTGTCGGACTTTGTAAACACATTTGGCTCATCCCGTACCTTAAGCCTTGAAGGTTGTTGGCTCACCATGTGAAGGACTGTCACGGAAATATCGTTCAACCCAACAGTCCAACCATAACCTCTGTTTTTGAGGAAATGTCGGTGCAAGACCAACATTTTAAACTCCCTCAAAACATTCTTCAGAAAGGATGGTTTCAGAACATTTTAGTACCACCTTCTGGCCGGTCACGCTTTGGCCGATTACTCAATTTGTTTATGCAAAATGTCAGTCTTAGGCCTAATATAGGCCTAGTTGTATTAAAACATTGTTAAGTATTGTTTTGTCCTATTTCTTGGTAGCGCATGAGTTTTAGTTCGATACCTTGAAACTAAGTTATAAGCCCGGTTCATTAAGTTTGTGAGAGATAAAATAACAACGTTTTAAAATCAGATGTTTTTAATGTTCCTTTATTTTGCATTTCAAAACAGAAGTAAATTTATACGGTGACTTTGGCAGTTTGTTTTCCTCAATATTGAAGTGAAAGTACATCGTACAAGTAACTTATTTTGGAGTGTTGTTCCCCGTAAATTAAAGAGTTGCTGATACCACAAAAAGAGCATGTTTCAAATACAATGTAATTAAAGCTGTATCACCAAAGCTTAATAAGGCCTCCTAATAACTTGAAGATTGAATGTTCCAGGCGAAAATCAACGTCATTTCCAACAATTACATTTTGTCCAACGCGGAGCCGAGGAATAAAGGCGATCAATCGCTTCTGATCAACGGGGCAATTCTTTGCTTCACCCGGCGCCCAAGTGTCTCCTTCACACCGGAGTCGGCTCGCTTTCATGGGGTGGAATAAATAATACTGGCTCGATACTTGTGCAGGAACAACCCACCCAGGGGCCAAACTGCACTTTTTTGTTGAAGGCAGGCTGTTCAGTTACCTAGCAATGATAATAGCTTTCCCTCAACCGGGGAAGTGTTGCTCGTTGCTCAGGTCTGTACCGTCCACAGCTCGATCACAACGGGCTAAGCTTGTTTCGTAATCCCCATTAAACCAATCCAGCTATCGAGAATGAAGTTCTCATTTTAATAGGATGGTATTTCCACAAAAGAAAAACTGTCTTATCCGATCCAGGGAATCGATGTAAATAAGTCTTAAGTGTTTTATGAGAACCTCTCCGAGCGTGATTTAAGTGAGCTGGGCCTGTAAGACACGGTCCGGAACCTCTAAACCCAGTGGCCCAAAACGTCTCCTGATAGGCTAACACTAACAGCCAGAAGTCTAAATGACCCGTATGCTGATTCAATCACAAAGAACGTGCCTAGCGTTCCAATTACTTTTTAAAGTTAAGACCAGCTTATTTTGTGCGAAAACAAGAGGCCATTCTTACACTTTCAAAATAAAAAACAAACTCCCATATAGAGTCTGTCTGGCGAATTGAACCCAAGGAGTGCGGGCACGCATCCTCCAGGCATGGCTGCCAATTGGTAAAAAGCTTAACAACAGTCTGAAAACGCCATAAAATCCCCAAACCCCTGTATTTATCCACGAACTACATTTAAAATTGTGCAAGAATCAAGAGATGTGTTTAAGCATGGAGGGTAAAATTTTACCTCCATGGTTTAAGTGAGTCCATTCATACAGTAGCATGCGTATCGAAGGTAAACCACCCCTCTGTGCCAGTTCGTTATGTTATCGTGGACACTCAGAAAACACGGATCTCGAGTCTCGATTAATTGATGGTTGTATTTCAAAAGGTATAATAAAAAAGAGCTTTCCATCTACTTAAAACTTAATATCTGTTGGTAAAACATGGGCGAACCTTTACACCTTTGCCTTAAAGGTAATATAGGTTACACGAATCCGAACGAAAGTAAAAGGTCTAATTGACACAAAGTTTACCTTTGAGATTTATTGAATGCAAATATTCCAATACAATAGTGACTTTTGACCCTCAATCTCAAGACTTTTTAAAGACTTTTATAATCTGCAGAAAAGTCCCTTTCTCCAGCCGTGTTTTTTGTAAGTAAATCCGTCCTATTCACCTGGGGGAAAAGTGTTAGTTGTTTGCACTTAATTTCAGACCACACAATCTAAATTCATTCAAAATTAAGGCAAATTCACAAGGCGTGCATCGACACAAAGAATTAACAAAGATACTTAACCATTTCTAAGGAGATTTTACGGAAACCTTTCGAGCAATGGGCGGACCCAAGCGCCCCTGAAGTTGTCACTTTCGTTTACACCGTCTGTCTATTTCCCGACTTCAAAGAGGAAGGATATTTCAAAGTATGTCCCGTCGCGCATGCGTGGCTTCACTGAGTGGCGTTCCCCAAGGAGCTGTGTTTGGTCCGTCGAGGCGAGAATTATGCATTGTAACTGGATGATTTAGGTTTGACCAGGGACATGATGACGGAGCCCGTCTACTTGTCAAGTTGCAAGGACTCTTTTTCAGATGAAGAAATCCACAGAGACCAAAATGATTAGATGGAAAACTGTACCTTTTCCCCTTACACACCTCAACATAGCAAGGAACGGCATCGTCGTCGATCACAAAGTCAGTAGTAGACAACGGAGTATTCCATTTTGACTCACGTTTCCAAAAACAAACTTTCATAAAACGTCTTGACCGAAATTAGTAGCCAACAAAGTAGGAACTTGCCAATATTGTATTACTACCACTGAGGAAAAGTTTCTAAAGCAATCAAACAAACCACAGTTAATATTTCCTACTCGTGAAAAGGGGGCAAAGTGGTTTCATGAATTTTGATCTTAGGTTCAGGAAAGCTTAAATCTGAAGCACTCTTATGGCTGAATTCAAAACTTCTTAAAAGTTGACAAAACAAACTCCATCCAAAAGACAGCATCTGAGTTAATTTTCCCATGGGTGTCTTCATCGCATCATCTTAAGGTCACATACTGACAAACCAAGGTGGGAGAACTCGCCCAACACCACAACAAAGAAACTCACTGAACTGAACCGAGGAGAACATACAGTCTGGGTTTAAGACCTTCACCACGAAGTAACCATTTTGTTTTTCTCCCGTTCAAATTACTGAAACCAAAATGAGACTACAAGGAAAAATAACCTGGTCCCTTTGTGTATGGTGAAAATAAGTAGCCATTACTGGTAATGGACACAGGTAAAAAATGACCAGGAATTTGTTTGAGCCTTAGTTATCCCTCCGTAGTCATTATGGTGGCACGAAATCGCTTTCGTTATCTGGATTGAGATACCGTGATATGAAGATGTAATACGCTTAGTTCAACCAGTGCGTCTGGTCGAAATGATTCCTGCGTTTATTTACGGCACTATTTGCTAAGATTAGGGTCTGTGACGTGTCGTCAGACCCCAATTAGCTTCCTGCCGATGCTGTTTCTAAGGACGTGTCCGAATTGAGCGACTTCGGCTACAGCTGTATAATATACGGACCGTCCGTTGAACGACAGCGTCGGGGCATAGGATTTTTCGGCGTTCCGGCCGTAACCCACTGGCAAAGCCCTCATTTAGACACAACCTATACGATCATGAAACAAAATCTCTGACTTGATATCTTGATTTCATACCGTGTACACCTTAGTCAGGTCCCCTATGCACCCTAATGGCAATCAAAGTTCAAAATGCCTTCTTATTCGTTACAAGAATAATGGTATCCAAAAATAGTGACAAGAATTATGAATGATTCGATCGTAGACGACTGTCTCACCGCAATTAAACTAATTGCATAAGAATACATTGCGTGACAGTACGAACAAACGGTCCCTGTCCTCCAAAGTTTACAAAGTGCAGCTTTTATTCTGTGGTAATGGACTTCAGTCGTTAAGAAAAGTCAAACAGAAAACTGGATATCATTTTGGGGCTCCTGGTGACTAAAATGAAACCGACTACAATACAAAAGAATACACGTATAGGTCTACCTTCTGACCGCAAACATAAAAGGGTTTCCTGCAACTTGAGAAAATTAACCTCTTGTAGTAGACACGCGTTTCATTATCAAAATTCCTTTCCTAACTACTCACTGTGAATAATAATTAGTTAGGTCAGACAAAACATTTATGGGCAAATGCTGTTGGTTTTCAACATAACCCTTGTTGCCTGAGGTTGTTTTGGACATTGTAGAATGGAATAATCCTCTAATGTCGAGCCAAGAAGCGGCTCTTTCAAAAGGTAGGCCCTAAGTTGAGTTCAAGTTAATTTTTAAGATTTCATGTGGCAATGGCCTCAGGTCTTTCATGACTATTCGATCCAGAAGCTGTGCAGGCGGCTTATTTCCTTTTTTTTTTAAAGGGCGCCACAGAAAACCTGCTGTGATGGTAACCAATTGATTGGTTACTATATAGGCCTAGCCTAATGTCTTCGGTAACTGTGCTCTGGAGTATGGGTTACGGAGTTACAAAACCATTGTTGTGCAGCTTTTAAAACTCACAGAGTTCAAAAGATGTATTACAAATGTGATGCTGGAATGAATCTGTCAAAATGGAGATAAGATATATATACATATCAATTCCTACCCCCAGATCTAGATAGTTTTTGCTCGTTCGTTTGCCACAGAAATGATACGAGTAAGTTTTGGAGTAGTTTGTTGTAAATCGTCTAATTACATCATTGGGAGTTAAGAGGGTTTTTTTCAGTCCCGTCAATTATTGTGAAAATAACAATCTACGCATTTTGTGAACAACAAAAATAAGTGATTGGAGAAAAGTAGTGACTTTGTGACGAAATGATCTTCCCTGTCCATGATCCCTTTTGTCATGTCAAGACATAAGCATCTTTAAATTCATCTCGTAACCGATGAGTCCAAGGCAATTGCATCATAACATTTCATCACAAACACGAATCTTTCCCGAAACCAACGTGTAATCCTTGAGTATTACGAATAAAATAGCTCTCCAACAATCAAGCCCTTCTTCTTGCTAAGTTGTGTTGGTTTTATTTAAAGAGTTAAACGTGTGTACTATTGTCTTGTGACCTTTTGTATTTCACGTCTAAATGAACACGGTTTCTTTTGAGCGCTAAGAAAGAATGTTAGCCGACCGAATGTGCAACCACGTACTATTAATTGCGCAATTGTCATCCTAAGTTTGAACTATATGGGGCCTAAAGAGGTCGGTTACAGAAACAATAGGACGGAACGACCAACAAAGGTGACATTTTTTGAGTTTAACATTTTTTAAGTGGATGATTGCCAGTTTGCTGTGATGGCTTGGTTGCTATTTATGTTGTGTTTGTAAACATCAGCTTCTCAACCAGCTTCAATTTTGCGTATTCTGGTAAAACATGCACACGCCATTGTTCTTTAACCTTTTTTATGCGTGTATTTTT
Organism: Pisaster brevispinus; assembly: GCA_023634235.1. Classification (NCBI taxonomy): domain Eukaryota; kingdom Metazoa; phylum Echinodermata; class Asteroidea; order Forcipulatida; family Asteriidae; genus Pisaster; species Pisaster brevispinus. The sequence continues at coordinate 12,182,874 of JAMKCF010000011.1, read as the reverse complement.
TATGCGTGCCTTTACAAACTTTAGGTCAGCTACAAAAAACAACATTGGCTTGACCATTATGTGTGTAACCACAGTGACAACAATGCATTACAACTTGAGGTTCTAATATAATGTCCATGGAAACAGAAAATTCAGTGTCTACGTTTTTTATGAATCTCTTAACAACAAAAGCTTCAGCCAGTCCCCTTTTTTCTTCGAGACACAGGTGCTGCTTGTCCAGAATAAAAGTTCTTAAAACCAAGTTATACAAGTTTTAAGGATCTAACTCAACTACCGGTATTCGACAAATACATAAACGACAACCAGAGGAGGGCTAAATCGTCAGGGGTGACTTTCAACAGTTAGTGTAAAAAACTATTCTTCAGACCGTCGTTTTGAGGAGGCGACTGCCAACCGGCCAGTCGTATCTTAGTAGTATCTTCATTGCTGGTTTGAACACAAAGTTTACCAAAGTGAGAAATTACATTTACATATCAAACATATCTACTCAAGTTCCACAGCCACATCATGCATCCCAAACCCACATCATTTGAATTTTGTAAAAATAATAATAGGGCTAAGGATAAATAAGATAATTGGAAACGTCGAAAATACCACATAGCAATGATAATCCACATCTTGACTCGAAACCCCCCACTCAGCAGTGAAGGAGAATTCTCAAGACAATGTGGCGTTCCGTAAACCCAAACCCCACATCAACCCTGGCAAAGATGCAAATCAATAACTAATAAATAGAAAAGAAAAAGTGAAACAATGTGAAACTGCACAAATGAGTTGGACTCTTTTCACTTACCACAGAACCGCCAAGAAAATACGCAAAGAACAAATACATCGTCTGCCTGATGAGACGCCCGAGTGAGATGTGGTAATTATATCCATTTCCTTAGAATCAATTAAACAATTATCACCGAAGTATCGTCAAAGTTTGTCTTCAATATACAAAAATACTTTAAAGCAGACTTCAAAATGCTGTTCGACGTTCAGGAGTTTCTGAAGAGATTTTCATCATAATATGAGAAGAGTAGAAACCGAAGGGATATTTTGCAGTAAACTCCGAGGATGGTTTGCGAAAAGTGTTCACGAGATGAGCACTGGTGTGATAGTGCAGATAGCTCCAGTGAACTTCAGCTGATGGTCTCGGTGATCACGCAGTCCTCCCGTACCAACACGGCCGTCCTGATCATGGCGTATGAATCCCACAATCACCGGAGCCTGGATTATGTCCTCCCCAAATCCCAAAGTCAGACTTCCACCCAGTAAAATTTATGACTGGGCTTGTGCTGGTGGTTTTCGCGAGGCGGTTGGGATGGATTATCAACTTTCCCCTTTAAGCTGCCACAGAAGTCGGATCAACGGGATAAACGAAGTCACAACGACTTATGAGCACGGTGTTATGGGCGGCGCGTTCGGTGCGTGGCTCACCGTCTCTGATACATGTATCATTGTCAACTTGCATACACTAAGTTCTCTCCCCCCAATGTGTCGTCTCTCTTCGGGGTCCGTGTTGCTACTGTGCAACAAGTGCCAAAACTCTGAAAAGACTGAAGGTCCTTTCAGACGGTTGCTTTTGAATGAACTCTTCGCGGTGATAGAACCAGGGATGTCTGAGTGTGAATGACTTCACTTTATGTACAATTTGTTGCTTCAAACCAAAGGGTTCTTTTGGTCAATCAGCGTAAAGTCGACAGGGCCAACGGTCACCCAATTTAGGCGAACTCATTTCCCAGCTACAATCTCTCGGTAGATTTTGACCGGTGATACATGACTATGGTCAACATTGTTATCACTACTAATCCTGACAGTAATGTACCCCATCACTGCAGGATCGTGTTTGAGTGTTGATTAGCGCCTTATCGCAGGCTAAGTGGCTCTCAGTAATTGATGTAATTTTTGAGGAAACATCGGTTAGCCTCGATTTTTTTCCCCCAGTCATGTTTGTTTTGGCGGCACATGTACCTTGCATTACTGTGGCCTTGATGTGGCTTTGAATATAGTGAAATTCTGGCGAGACCTTTTATTTATGTTGTTCTAATCAATGCAATAACCGACAAATTGTCAAAAATACAAACGAAACAAACATTTAATACATACTCTCTTACAGTTTTTAGACTGAATTTCACTAATAGATTTAAAGATTTGTACACAAAAACATTTCATTATTACGTTTGTTTGACTAGGGCCATGAACAAAGGACCTTGCTCTGGTGTAACAATGGAGGTTAGCTCCATGATGAGTTTATTTATTTATTCCTTCCATCTTATTTCACCGAAATCAAACAATAATAAATTTCAGTAAATAAAAAATCTGTCCAATTCCAGCTGGCGAGTAGTCACGAGTACCAGACTACCAGTGATAATTGTTATTGTATTCTATGTACACTGAACAGTTCTCAGCCTACATTTCTTCATCCATGGTCAGACCATAGTCCGACTTCCCAAAGAAACCACAGAAGTAGATGTAATAGACAGATAAACTATCTATCCTCTCTGTATACCAAAGTTGGTTTGTTGTCGGCAGTAAGACCATTAACTCTATCTCACCAGCTTCCAAGCCAGAAAAACTACAGTGCCGTTATAATCTCGGCGATTTATTATTCCCTAGATACAAAGGCTCCGGTTACTGTATCGTTTACAGTTACGCTTGAAAGATTACGATCCTTGCGAAGTGACACCAAACCAGGACAGCGCGGCCCTAGCCTCGGGGGGCAGGTAGGTGTCTGAGCCCAGGTGAAGTGGGGGTGCAGACACACGCCTGGGTGAACCTACACCACTTTTTGGACGTGCGGCGCATAACTTGGTTCCGCTTGTGAAATTTACAACGCAAGGTGGCGCTGTTCAAACTTTCACCCCTAAACTCCGAGTGCAGAAAGGACAATATTATGTGATGCGGGAATGACCAAATTTACGTAAAGTGATGAAAGAAAACAAACAACACCATTTGAAAGCAAGAACGTTACATTTAAAACGACCCTTTAGACCCCTTTTTGTAGTCTTTTCAAACAGGTGAACTAAACAAAATTCAACTTAGTAAAGCTAACTTAAGTTATAGGCCTTTAGTATAGCCTATGGGGCTTGCGATTATTCATACGTGTACTCACTTTGCTGTAACATGAAGGGGGGGATTGAGAAAAATCGGTGTTTTATAAAACGTAGGGCCTACTCGTAGTTTTATATCATGGTTTATACTAGCCCACTTGTGTAGCCAAGGTCCTCTGAATCATTGAGGACCTTGACCACACAAGTTGGGCTAGGTTTTTTACCAAACCAAATTCAAATCCCTTTCCAAAACAAGACAACACACCCACACACGCTCCCACACACATGGAAAACAGACCTATAATCTTACCTGGATGAATTACTTCAGCGGTAGATTATCATTCCTTTGTAGTTCTTTACTAGTTATGTAAATTCAAAGGAAGTACATAATTGTCTCCATGGTAAGTGAAAGTAAAATTTTCAAATCTCGCTCGGCATGGCGGCAGACGCACACGGTGAACCTATCCAAGCACAGAGCTTTGACCACACAATCGTTATAGCGCCCTCTACAGTTGCTTTAAAATAATTATGGTTTACTAAAATTTGGTTGTACATGTATTTATAAGATGCCTAAAAGAATCTGCAATCTCAACCCATCATGAACTCGATTGAAACGTTTTTCTCAGAAAGAAGATAACGCCCCAATCCGATGATGTGTTTGATTGTTTGTTTTGTTCTCTTGGTTGATTTTGGGGGGATGGACATCTGCTGTTTTAGACAGAAATATCCCCGAGGGCATGGGTAGAGAGGGAAACCGGTACAATTCGTTCTTTTCAAGGCTGATTTGGTGATTGATATTACTACCAACATAATATTCGCATAAAATCTCGAAACTGATAAGTACAAAATGTCTCCCCCTGCTGAGCAAAAGCTTTCTTTGTTATATCCTCATTTTGAAAGAGTCCAGACCAAGGAAACGGCTATCTTATTTTGGCCAGTTTTTAAAGCGAGGGAATCAAATTTTCCTTGGCATAAAGGGTTCGCCAAAACAAATTTTAAGGGAGGTGAGATTCCCCACCAAATCACTTCCTATAGAAATGTTATTTGCATTTAAGCCATTGAGTCTTTGAGAAAGACTCTACTAGGGCTGCAACATGAGGCCATTAATTTTGTTGTTGTTGAAATGTTATTTGTGTAGCAACAATGTTAGGCCCTTCCCAATAAGGGAATATGGCTGCGGTTGGCCATTTGGATCACCAAATTACCTGGCATTAAAAAATTATGCCCCTAGCAACACCCTTGGCAATGCCCTCATCCGCCAATTTGGAAGCAGCCCAAGCCACCTAAGTAAGGACAAAGTACCCTTATCTCTATTTTTCAACATTAAAACACAAACAAATTGACAACAAACTATCTTAAAACAAGATCAGACAAACAGCAGAAACTGTTTTTTCCCGTCACAATTTGGCGGCAAATGTCTACAATTTAATAAGATACAGTAAAATACAAAGTGGTGTGCTTCATGTTGAATAATTCGCGGCACATTGTTTAAGAGAACTCATTAATATATCATGGGTCAAAACGTCTTCTGCAGGAACACTTTGACTCTAAACATCAAAAAATATCTAACAAAATCAAAAATGAAAATATAGGTTTCTGTTATATATCTAGGAAGAACAGACAATTTTTCTGTGTTTTGTTTTTTCTTTAGCAATGTCCAATGCTTAAATAATTCAATGCACATGAAGCACTATACATCTTTAAGCATTCTTGTAAGCCATTCTCCAACAAATTACCATTCAGCATAAGTATATCATTAAAAAAAGTATCTAGCTTTGTGTATGTAGAATTTCTTGGTTGTCAAGTTCATAAACAAGCCCCTTGCACTGAATTCACATGCAGTTACACAGACCCTGCTGTCCATGGTCTGCCATTTTGAGATTCAAATTGCACGTAAAGATGTGGCGTGCATCTAACTGTTTCGCCTAAAATGCGCACCAGACAGTAACACCTGGAGAATCCGACTCTCAAAATGTATGGAGCAGCCAAGTTTTATCATGGCTAATGACCTCAGGTGAATTGGGACAATATTCCAGAATGAAAAGTCCATTTTTGCATCTCTGGATGCGACCGACCCTTCAAGTTACAGCAGCAGCAGCAAAGTTGAAATACAGGAGAATGCAGTGATTAAGTCAAAACCCACAGCAACTCTCAAAGTTGTGTTTTAGTCTTTAGGGCAATGTCTGAATGAATAGGTCAGCTAAATTACTGCTTCTGCCCGTACTTCAACATTGCTGCTGCAGCAATAAGAAACCAGAGAGCTGTGTTGGAAGCTTTGCATGGTGTGAATCATACAAGAAACTATAGCAGTGAGCTTCTGGGTACAACCATGCATGTAACTCTTTTGGGAGAAGCGTTGGTTCTGAGAAGAAGTTGGCTCTGACAAGAACCGCTGTGGTCTCGACATTTCTAACAGTACTCTTCTCCTGAAGATGGGCAGAGTATAATGCTTGAAGCGTCGAGACCTCACCGGCTTCTCCCAAAAGAGTTTTATATGTGGTTGTAACCACACGAACAACCATCGGAGCAAAATTTCATAAAAGCTGTGAAGCAGCAAATATTGCTTAGCAACTTTCTTTTTGCTCAGCAAAATATGAGCGAGGCACAAGTTGCAACACTGTTGTTAACTATATGACATATTGAGAGGTAACCTGTTTCTACTAAGCAAGATTTTTCTGTGCTTAGCATATTGGTTCACAGCTTTATGAACTTTGACCCTGAAAACAATCAAGGCTTAACACAATAGCACAGAATAGTTACTAAATGATGAGTAAGTAATCATGGCTATTTAAATGCAGATAAAAACAATGAAAACACCTGAAATGCAAAAGCCCCAAACCTTATTTGTTTTAAAGTATATCTGATTCCAGTTCCTCTCTTAATAAGCACTGGACACTGCTAACTTTTAAAAATAACAAATAAAAACATTTTTTTTTAAAGAAGCTCTCTTAGAGATCCTCAACAAGAAACAAGAATTAACATTCAAAACTTGCTATAAAGCTAACATTTAAAAATAAAGAAAAAGTAAAGAACAAACAACTTCCTGTTCTGCCTATTTTGCACTAAAATTTAAAAGCTCAATTTTGGCATCTTTGGAAAAAAGGTTATGTATAAGTAGTAGCACATGTACAAGACAGTACTTTTTAGTATAAAATCTCTCATAAAGCTCTCGGTAAATAGAGCTGTTTAAAAGAGAGAAAGATTTTCATGTACAATTTGTGCGTCTGCACCTGCTGAAAGTCTACTCAAGATCGGAGACTAACAGTTTTCATCTAAAAGACATCTTTGTTCATCTTAGTTCATCGTAAAATGACAAAATCATTCACACGACTTCTCAGTATGTAATCCAGGTGATGGGTTGAATCTTCAGAAGCCATCAAGAGCATAAGCTGATAACACTTCAACAAGTCTTAATGTGGGTGATACATCCATCTTAAGTCTGGTGCCAGCAAACCAAACAACACTGCCTGCAGCCCACTTTAAAGTGAAGATTTAACACATGTAAGTGCCCAACTGTACAGCTTCACTGTTAAAACCAACAAACTCTGACTCCATCAAAAAATCATTAACATCAAATGCTTGTTTTTAAATTTTATTTAAAAGGAAGTATCAAAAATTGTCCTGCCTGTCAAATATTCACAAGCCTTTGCAGGTCCATGTCCAGTTGCAAGGCAACAATAGTGCTCAACGATTCACACTCATCGTTTTATATACAAGATTTAGTCTTCAACTGTAACCAACAGTCTTGTTTTCTCCAACAGAACTGAAATCATCCAACAATAAGTTGATGGTTCGTTCGTAGTCGAATATCGCTGACTTCAAGATTCATGTTGTGACTCAGATGTCTGCTTTTCCATCTCCATTATGATCCAGCACACAGTCTCTGTTTATTACTGATGTCAATGACCTGACTCAATTCAGTCTGGTGTCTAATGTTCTACCACAAATGCAAGTAAGGAAGTAGCCATTGTTCACAATCAAGCTGGGCAGTGATACATACTTGGGGCACAGACTCTTTGGTTTTGATACAATGCGGAAAACATGAAGTGGATTTCACGATGAGCAGTCAATTTGGAAAGGTAGCGCTCATTCCCTGCATTATAGAGAAAAAGATAGGATATTCTGTGTTAGAATTTGATATGTATGAGTTTAGTTTTGGCCATCAAATAAACAACAAGCTTGTTCAACCTGTGATGTCAAACTACGCCTGCCTTCTGTTTTGGCTGCACAAGCAGCATCATAGTTGAGTGTATCAACGATAGAAATAGAGCGTGGAGAATGTGTGTATTTATCTGTGCAACATCCTTTGAGGCGATTCATGCACGCTGCCATTTTAGCTGTATGGCAAATTCCAGCTATCCCATTGGTTGATCTGGATAAATTTGCCAAACAGGGAGCAAGTTCGGGTGGGCGACTAGAGTGACTAGACTTACCAGAAACCATAGATCACAGGGAGATTGATTAGATCGACCATGCACTGGAGCATGGTCGATCTAGTCAATTGGAGAGCTATGTCACACAGTCTAGTCACTCTAGTCGCCCACCCGAACTTGCTCAGGGATGTCAATGGTATTGATACTCTAAAGTTCACAGCAGACACAGATGACAATTTAGCCCAGGGCTCGATTTGACAAAGCACTTAAATTCATCTTAAGGTGAGTTGTCAGTACTACCACAGTGATTTATATTGTGACATCACACTCTGCTTAGCAGTTAAAACTGACTCGCACTGAAGATCAATCTTAGCTCTTTGTGAAATGGAGCACAGCACTCTCTATGTTCTCTTTCTCTATTTTCAGCAATTGAGATTCAAAATGGCTGATGCTTATTTTACGACACCAACTGACCTCTCATCTCTCTCATCTCTCTCATCTCTGGTCTAATGGTTTGAGCCTGGTTTATACTTCCTGCGAATTCGAATGCGAATCAAATTTGACATTCACAAATTCTCAGCAAACTGTTCGCAACAGTTGGGCAACTCTTGTAAAACATTCGCAGCGAAAACAGAGTTGTGATGTCAATTTCACTTTGCTTCGCCTTTGCAGGAAGTATGAACCTGGCTTTAGTCATCATCAAAAATTTTTAAAAGGTCATAGGCTTGAGGCTAACCCAAGGTTACTATGAAAACGTGTAAAGCACCAATAATGAAAGAATTACTGGCTTACCTTCTTACTGCGTAAGGATTCACACCCGATGCTGCTGCAGCAGCTGCTGCTGCTTGCTGGTGACTTGCAAGAACTGAAGAAGAAAAATATGGCGAGTAGAACTTTTAAGAATTATGAAAATGCGCTACAGTGCAAGGTTTATAGAGATAGGTAGGTAGGTAGTTTGGATGATTTTTTCCCCCTGAAATAATAAGAAGAAGAAAATACCCTAAGAAAACTTTGGAAGTAGAACTGTTCATACAGGACAGTTTTAAAATCAGTGTTAATTTTGAAACTTCATTTAAAAGTGTTTGTTGATATGGAGTTTATTAGACAAGGGGCTTTGGTAGAGTTGCTATTTTCCCAATCTCTTTTTTCCATGAATTGTAGACGGACTAGCTTCTAATTTCTCCAATTGAGTTATAAGTATCTTAAGCAGTGTCCGCATTAGCGGCTGCAGCTTGATCGCTACAATAACAAGCATTAAAGTAAAGGAAGACCTTAGTGAAGCCCTTAGTAACACCTTTAGAAACAGCCACAGCTGCCAATAAGCCTTTTGCGAGTTAGATTTGAATAATGTCTGGTACCATGACTTGCTTAGTCACAAGTTACCGCTTAAATTTGAATTCCTCAGACTATAGAGACAAGTTGCTATGTCAAATGGTTCGGGGCAAGCTTTTGTATAGCAACCTCCAGATGAGCAAACCCTGGTACCATTGTGCCATACACATTCATTCAGAATCGTGCATGGGTGTTCGCCATCTCTTACATAAGCATAAGTTTACCCTGAATCATGTGACATCGCAACTGTCTCTATAGTCTGAGGAATTCAAATTTAAGTGGTAACTTGTGACTAAGCAAGTCATTGCACCAGCTATTATTCAAATCTAACTCGCAAATGGCTTATTCGGACAGAGCCTAATCTTGTTCTCCCTTAACAACATTAAAACACATGTAGCAACAACTTTTCAGATGGATTCTCAAAATTATGTGGACCAAGTTAACTTTACTTTAATAGATTTTGATACTTCTAAGATATCAGAGATAAATAGTAATGCTTACCATAGTGATCATAGGGCTGTAACACTGGATATCCCATGCCTAGGTGTGTATGCTGGTGCGTGTGCATATGTTGATGTAGTAGATGACCCGGTGGGAAAGGTGGACCATGTCTCCTTGATGAATCATACCGGGGAGAATCAGCTCTTGTCGTGGGTGTTGCTGGGGTTTTCCTCCCAGCTGGAGATGCTGCTCGATGCGGTGATGTTGACGGTCTCCGTTCCCTCTCGGGTTCTGGTGATCTTGGTCGTTCATTTTTGTGCGAACTGAAATACTGATTTGCGTGCTGTTGCAGCACGTCTAGGGCTTTGGTTGGTCGCTCTCGCGATGAGTCTCGACTTTTACTACCAGAGCTTGAAGGAGGAGAGGCTGGCCTGGTGTGGTCACGTTCAAGTTCATAACGACTCCGTTCTTCAGAGGACTTCCAAATGGGGCTTATAACACGGGGACCAGGAGGCGGTGGGTAGTGTAACTCATGCGGGATATAAGTAGGGTAGGCCACCATTGGATTTACAGCCTGATAGGCTGGGTGGTTGGGATCAAATGGCATTGGTCCAAAGGCTGTGTGTACATACCCCTGCTGATGAAGGTAAGCTGGGTATGTCTCAAGTACTCTTCTAGAAGGAGGGACAGGACCCCTGGATTTATCATGAGGGGATTGACTCTTACTGTGAAGTGGAGACTCTCTGTGCTTCTTCTCATCAGTGGGTACCTTCGAAGATGCTGTTGAAGAACTTTGCTCCTTAGAGGTCTCACGCCGGGGAGAAACACTTGCTCTCCTGGCATGCTCACGGTCGTGTTGTCGTTCATCAGGTGTTCGTCGATTCTCTTTCCGCGACTCACTAGACTCTGACTTCCGCCTCTCCTCGTGCTCTTTGAGTTTTCGCTGCTCTTCTTCCTGCCTTTGCAACTCCCTCTGTTTAGTATCATACAAGGAATACAACCTCATCTCTTCCCTCTGCTGTTCCTGTAGGCTCCGTCCCTCTGTACTTTTGGATGCAGCATTTGTGGCATTCAAGTCAGGACTCTCAGATCCTGGTTTATGGAAGTCTAATTGCTTACCACGAATTGCTTCAGCAGGAACGTCCCCTTTTCGCTTTAGATGGTGATGATCCTTTTCAGGTCTGATTCCCTTTGGTTCACATATAGGGTCCCTTTTTGTGGGGGTAACTGGTTCTGTTTTGATCTTTGGGATTGGTCTGGGTTCTGAGCTCTCAGCAGTTTTGTCTTTGCTTGTCTCCTGTTCCCGTTTCTCTCGTTCTAACCTTTCTGCCTCAGCACGTTTGCGTTGCTCACCCATGAACTGCTCATGTTGTTGTCGATAATGGGGATCAGTGGATATTAGTCTTTGATGATAAGAAGGATCCATTGCTACATATCCAGGTACAAAGGAATACTGTCCTCCAAACACAGCTCCTGGTGGAGCTTGAGGCCTGTAGGTCGAGTCAGTTGATGGACTTGGAGTATCTTTCCTTGCTTTCTTAGCTTCAGGCCCTTCCTTGATGGGTTCGCGAGTAGACTCTAATTTGATTGATTGAGTAGGAGTTGATCGCATTGTGTCTAGTGACTTTGCCAATGATTCATTGCTAACACCGCGTTCTCGTGCTACCTCCGTTAATGGTGAAAACATGGGTACAGCTAGTTGTTCTCGCTCAACTCTACGTAGATCTTCAGGGACTGGCTTGTTACCCTGCTGTGCTCTGGATATTGGAGTGTCGTGAAAAGCATAAGGATCTCTGTCTTCTCTTGGTTTAGCTGCGACAATTGGGAGATCGTCATTTGCATCAGAGATATCAGAGTAGGCTGGACTTCCTGCTCTACCATCCTCTGTACTTTGCGGCACAGTTAGGGTCGGCACAGGGTGTTCTGAGGGCAAGGTGTTGGACTTTGTTTGGGTAGTTGTTGGGAGTCCTTGAAATTCAGTTTTCATGGCCTCTGGGGAAGATGGGATGATTGGTTTGGTGGGTGGGGGAGGTGGTGGTTGCAGTTGTTGCTGCGGCTGCATTGGTCCATGGTGTGGTGTTCGATTGGCCGAGTTCATTATACTACTAGTGGGGATAAGCTTTGGCATTTCTGGCATGCTGGGATTTATCAGTCTGCTAGGAATTAGTGAATGGAGCTCCTTTGGGGTCTCTTTGGGAGGTTGGTCAGTCCCTTTGGCCTGATTGTCCGAACTACTGCCAGCAACATATGGAGAGTTCCTACCAGCATCCTCTGGACCAATACCTGATGCTGTAAGCGCCTGTTTGAGAATATTATTCTCTAACGCTGCTGCTATTGATGATTCAGTGAGTTGATCTGGCCGACCGGTTGGAGGAGAATCCTTTGGCTTCCCCTCTTTTGGTTTACTGTTATCTTTAGAGTCTACTTTGGTCCCGTCCTTTGGGGTAGTACCTACTGTATGCTTTTCTTTATCAGTCTTTGATTTCTTCTTCGGTTTGGATTTCTTGTCTTTAAGATTTGCTAGGGATGTATTCACAGTAGAGTTGTCTGCCACCAAAGGCTTTGGTTGGATTGGTTTGAGTGCTGGGCCTGTACTAGGTGATGACCCTGTAGGTTTTGTTGTCACTGACGGTATCGTCAAAGGCGTTGGAGTTGTTGCACTGCTTGTGGCGACAATGGCTGGTATTGCAATGAGTTGTGGTGGTTGGGGATGGGGTGGAGCTGGGGCAATTGGCCGGGCTGATTTGGGCTTCTGGACTGTTTTGTCCTGTTTTGTCTTTTTCTTTTCGGAGCCTCCTTTTGCCTTTTCCTTTTCTTTACTCTTAGAATGTTTCTGCGCGTCGTCACTATGCTGAGGTGTTGTGGGCATCTTAAGCATATCTGGAGTTTTAGGAACACCAACAGCTGGTGGACTAAGAGGTTCAGACTTGATAGTAATTTGTTCTGGGTTGGATCGTATGACACTCACACCGGCTGGTTTGTCAGCAATGTTTGCATTCACCTTTTTAGAGTGATCATCAGCCTCAGCCGTGGAGTTAAAATCAAAGACAGACATATCCTTTTGATTGCTAGTTGCAGCTAGACTTGTCACGGCCTTCTTGTGCTTGTTGTTGGACTTATCATTTGAGTGAGAATCAGTCTTTGTCTTCACAGCACTAACAGAGTCTTTGCTTTTGTTCACCCCATGGAGAAGTTTACTTGGACTGGACTTTTCGGCTGGAATTTTGTGTTGCCCACCTTTAGGGCTACGAGTTACATCCACTTTCCCTTTAACAGTGTTGTCCTTAGTAATGGAGTCTTTGCCCGATGAATCAGTCGATGTACTCCCTGTCGGTGAACAAGGTGGTAAACTATCTTCCCGCTTCTCAGTGGGAGTCGTCGTGGGAGATGGTTTGGTGTCTTTGGATTTTTCCACTGTACTGGCTGTCACCTTGGGTGAACAGGGAGTACTAGGTAAAGCTCCTTGAAGGTCTGAATCCATTTGAGTCTTTTCCCCCTTGGAGAGGTTTAAATCAGGGGCTTCGTCAGTGACAGCTTTGGTTGATTCTGGATTGTCTGACTCATCAGGAGTGATCGCTTCCGGTCTAGGATTATCTTGGTGGGCATGCGTCTGGTGGTATCTTAATCCATTAATATGTTTGTACTTTTTATTGCAGTTTGGTTCAGGGCACTCAATAAAAACCGGCGAGGTTGCTCCCTCGGATGAATTTGGTGTTGGTGTATTCCTGGCTGTTTTCATTCTCTTGGCCGCCTTATTACTATCTTCACCGGAGCTCAGGTCAATGTCCGTGGGGCGGATCTTCCGTTTACCCTGGTTCCGATCAATGGCGTTTGGGGGCGTGCGACTGCCATTGGATGCACCGCTGCCCCGTCGCCCTTTGATTGTGGTAGAGTTGCGAAGTTTACTGTGAATGGAAGAACGGGTCTCTGTGAAGTTGCTGAGGTCACTATTTGTTGTGGAAGAGCTGCTACGCCCTCGCTTGGGTCTCCCCGGTGTTTTAGCATTCCTACTTTCCATATCGCTGGTGGGTGAATCGCAGAACCTTTTCAGAAAGCAAAACAAAAATCATAGTAACAATCTTGGTAAGTATTATAATTTATTGACAGGATATTCTTCATGAACCTAGGTTATGCTATACAAATATGCATTTAGATCCTAGTTCCTAATTCAGTTATTTGGATAAAAAAATGTATCTGGTAACAAAAAGCACTTATCCTTGGTCTTGCATTCCTCTCATACTTTTTCTGACATTCTACAAAAAAAAAACACCTTCTAATCAGCAACAATTGCTTTGCCTCCTTCAAAAGTGAAATCCTCAGTTCAAATTGTAATTTCACATTCAAATACTGCAAATTTTTAATGGAGAAAAAGGAGTTTATGTACCTTGGTGGTGCCCAGTCATGCTTTGTGCAGTCAAGTAGTGTACCAACATAGGTCTTGTTTCTCCAAGTTACGTTCACCACAAGCACACCTGGAAAGAAAGAAAAAAAAGCAAAACATTTCCAGGAGGGTTAAGTGTAAAATTTATCAGAGCAAATATTTATTCCAGTCCGTTAGTTTTCTTCATAAAATATACAATATCTAGAGTTAGATTGGTCTAAATTACAAACCACCAATCATGGGAGTTATCTGTTAAGATTAAAATTGCTTTTATTTCTGTCTGAAATACTGACAATCAGCTATTTGCACCAACAAACATTTTATGGAAACTTCAATTGACCATAAATCGTGATCGTCTCTTAAGACTGTTTAAGATATAACATGTGAAAGAAACAATGTGCACTTCCCAAATCAATTTTGTTTCTTCCTACAGATCACCAGCTGAAGAAGGTGGAAGACTAATGATACAAAAGCCCAACATATTGACCTTATAACAACTCCCAGGAAGTAAGCATTTACAGGAGAGGAACCTTACCCTGGTCAGTCTCATGCCACACAATGCCCTCCAGGTTGACCGAGGTTCCTGGCTCACAAGGCCCTAGACAATCAGGGTCAGTCAATGTGGACATGTCACAGGTGTCTACGGCAACAGAGTGAGTGGTCACCTGTCAGGAACAAAAACAGAGACAAAAGAACGAAAAGGTTACAATAAAGGGTCAAATTCATCATGTTGTACCCTCCACCATAATAAAGAGAACATTAATCAGATCATTATGAAATCTACCAATGCTATCTGTTCACCATGATTGCTGCCCTCTTGTGGTTGTTTAGAGGCAGTTTACAATTTAACTTGATGCTGTATGTTGGCAGTTTACAGTCCATGTACAGTACATGTACATTGTTTCGCAATGAACATTACAGTCCTCTAAATGTGTTAAATGATGTATGACTCAATCTCTAAACAAATTGCAAATCTTTTTATCAAAAGCTATGCCTGAGATAGTGATCTTATAAAAAGAAACAAAAAGACAAAATTCAAGTTAAGGTTTATGTCAGCTATTTTCAAACAATACAATATCAGTTTAAACTGTAAAGAAGAATACACAGCTGCTAAAAATAAGAACATGGAAAAGACCCCTATCCATATAATACCAGCAAAATTCAGTGTGTTTATTGTCCGATTAGAATTGGCAAATACATGTATAAAGACAAAAGTATGCAGGAAAAAAATAACCTAGATCAGAAGTACTGATCCAGAAACAACATCTCCACAGTGCAACACAGTTCCAACCATAATTCTTATGCATTCCAGATTGCCAATCTGACCTTTGACCTCACAACTCCAATACCCTCTCTCTCCCAATCCTCCCACCCTACTATGCTCAGCCAACAAATATTTCCACGGAGTCTCTCCACTAGCACTGTCACAACAAACCGTGGGCAGCCCTTAGCCCTTGAGGAGTCCATGATTGTAATTACGCACTATGCAGCATAGGGAGTTGAGCTTTCAGGTCTGGAAAAAAAATGTTAGTGTTGAGCACATCCTTTGGAATGTCTTAAGAATGTGACTGTCATGGCTTGATGGTATTACAGAATAGCCCAAGTTGTCACAAATTATTAATTTCAAAGTGGAACATCTGTAGGAAGTTCAGCTTTAAACATCAGCTGAAGACATCATTACATGGACTAACAGTCTGCTTTGGTCAAGGGACCATATGTGAAAATATCCCAGGGTATGCACACAAAAAAAGCAGGCGAGAAATGTCCACTTCAAAATCAGAAGGCTCGTCGCTTCTCGTGTTTAAACGACTTCCTACTAATTCAGAAAACAGTGGAATAACATCTGACTAGGATTACAGACCACGTTCCACTCATAAAAGCAGTCATTTTTATTTCTGAAAAGCTGCAGGCCAAAAAAGAAAAAAAAGAAAGAAAAAAGTCAAAATGGAGTTGACTGCCATAGCCCTGCCAACCCCCCCCCCAAGGAAATACTCAACACTGTAATTGGTGGGAAGTGATGAAGGGCATGTACAGCCACAAGGGATGATGGAAACATGTTAGTCTGTCATGGTTGTGTATTTGGGTCCATTGGCAGATAAAGAAACAGCTTGGATGATTGGGAAAAATTACTCCATTTGACCAAGAATTCCTTGTTGTAGAAAACTAGACTAAGATACCTGAGTGCATGTGAGACTAAGACTAATAATAAGAGTGACTGACAGCATTCATGTCTGTTGTTCTTCAATGTCAAAATGGCATGTACATCAACAACAGTTCACAGAAAATCCAAACTGTTCAAGATAGATCTAAGATGATGTGGAAGAGATATTAATCATTTATAACAGAGTGATAGAATTGACACTAGTCTAGTCTATCACTTTACAGCCTGGCCCATAGGTGGTTGTACCAATATTTATCCTTCAGTTGAACTTTACCCCCCCCCCCAAAAAAAAGAGTCCATTGCTCACTCCTGTAAATCCATATCTTTGGTCGTTAACACATCATACACAAGATTCAAACTTGATGAATTGTAACCTCTCATGTTTACGGAACGTCTGACTGCTTTTGGTTTGCCCTCCTGGTGGACAATGGAGACCCAGAATCCCCCACGTACCTCAGAACAGAGCTTTCCTTGGTATCAGGAATGCGTGCTAACACCCACTGAGATCTCAAGTGGAACGCCTAATCATCCAAAGTTGAAAGAAATATGTGACGGAATTTTCTATTGCAAGTATTTCCAGTGGATAATACATAATTACCCTTTTTCTCTAACACATCAAAATCAGACGCCCCATAAATCGACGCCAAACGTCATCCCTTGAAAACATCTGCTGGATTTATGCCTCTTAACCAAAACCGATTAACGAAAAGAACGCAATGGGATGGAAATGAGAAAATAAAACCCCCTCAAAGTACAAAAAGTCTCCTTGCTTTGGGCAGATCAGCACAAGGCAATTGATATAAACACTACATTGAGCACAATCACCACTCTGCATTTCATCCCAATCTAGTTTCCAGGGAACAATTTAAAAGCCAGTTTGCCTTCCCCCAAGCTAATGCAACATAAAACCTTCATCCCCCCTTTCAGAACTGAAACAGTCTACCCAATGGGGATCGGATGAGGTGATGATAGATACGGAAGGAACCACTCTGTCAGAATAGGGGTGGCATACCTGGGACGCCAGAAATTAGATTTATGACAGAGTGTGACAAAAGGTAACAGACTCATGCTGTTTGGATCACAGGCAGGAAGGGACAGGAATGAAGAAATAACTCTCCGGTGAGAAGAGAAAGGGTGAAGAGTTAAAGGCGAAGGGATTTTGTTCCACCATAAGTGACCTTTCTGGCCAGAGAATGAGACAGTAAATTTAAACCGGGCATCGACCTATAGCTAATGGACCTCCCTTGGCTCCTCCACATGAATTTAAATTTGCATTAAGAGTACCACGTTTATTATTACAGTGCTCTATTGCCAGGAGTTTCTCCCCAACCTCGACGTGAATTTACAGGGCTTTCGTAATCTGTGCGTATTTTTTTTATCACAGCCAAAAACACCCAAGTTTTTACTCGGATGCACTTCATAAGAGGTCATTTTGAGGGATAAATGTTTTTTTGTTAAAGAGCAGGAAGTGGTTTTAAAGATAAAGAGTTAAGACTATCGTGTTATTGAAAGTTTGGATATGTTTACGGAATTGGTAATAACCCAATCAAACTGTTTATAGATTATCTCCTTAAATCTTACTTTGGAGGTAACCTTAAGAGCTCAAATCCTGACATGTTGTTGTAACCTATTTTCCAAAATTTACAAAACAACCAATAGATAATTCCTTCAGCCAGCGACCCATTTTTACAAGGTGGAAATAACAACATTTCTTTCACTGCTTCCTTAAAAACAGTGAAATGAGATCTTTGTTTCGAGTCGAAGAAATCCCAAAGAGGCAAACTTATTGACAGCAACAAAAGAACCTACATTACTTTAGGCATCTTGTTAAGAGCGCCGTTTAGAAAATAATTTCCATTAAAATGACCAGACTTCAAGCAATGCTAGATCACTTGCTTTGTTCATTTTCAGAGTATGCTGGGGGTCCTGTGGGACACCGTTTCCTCCCCTGACAGAACAAGTCTGGTTAGCAGTGAACAATGGATCGGCCTTCCTTAATGCCAACCATGTAAAGCCAACTTATATGGACACGTTGTGTGATTCATCTCGGTGTATAATCAGCCATGAGACTTAATCAATAACACAGCGACAAAATCAATATAGGAAAAAAAAAGGCATGACTGAACTGCAAACAAAAGGCTGCTGTTAAATACATGGATAAGTACAGTATCTTAAATATTAAGAGAGGACGCTGGGATGTAGTTGCAGTAATTACTGTTTGTTCCTTCATCTTAATAATAATAATAATAGTGGCTTCTTATATAGCGCTCAAATCCGTCACTCAGTGACGCTCATGGCGCTTCAACATTATTTCCCCTGGTCACTGGGCCATTTATTTCATTCCTTAAACCATCTCAGCTCCCTCGGGAGTATACAGCCTGTGCTGCCAAATATGTAGCGCACTAAGCTAAATCAATCACAAGAACCATCTCTGCCCTCACAGGTACCCATTTACCCCTGGGTGATGAGAAGCAATTATAGTTAAGTGTCTTGCTCAAGGACACAAGTGTCATGACCGGGATTCGAACCCACACCCTGTTGACTCAGCCACCAGAACTTGAGTCCGATGCTCTAACCGCTCGACCAGATTTTGACCATGAAACCTCAAAAAAGATTCAGAATTGAACACTTTAAAGAAAAGGTAGGCCTACATCACTAGTAAATTGAAGAAAACTCCACTTTTAAATATTGAATTAAAAAAAAAATCATCTTGATGATGGTATTAACCTTATCATCATCCCTTATATATATTTTCAAAATTGATCGGTTGAAGACAAATGAAAATTTGTTTTTTTTTTCCCCCAGTTCTGCCTCCCAAATAAATGTATTAACACGGAGGAAGGAACAAAGTTAGAGTCTTCTACATCCTAGTTTATGGTGAATCTTGAATCAAAACATTTACAAAGACCCACAATTTTTGTTCACAAATAGATCCAGAAAATTGTTAAAGTCTAGAAGCCTGACTTTGAGAGCATTGATAAGGCAGCAGAATAGTCTGGTGCTGTTGCATATCAATCACTGATTCATATCTCTAGTGACATGAAGGGTGCCACCCAGCAAGGCTAAACAGCTTAGCCCCAGGGCCGCTACATTCAATCACCAAGCTCAATGATCAGAGACTGTCCGATTAGGAACTGGCTGACAACCAATTAGGAACTGCCCACTGCCCAATTAAATTACAGAACTTGCCACTCTTCAGTTCTTATTTTATCACTTGAATAGTTTCCAAGAAGAGAATGGGGTTAAAAAATTCACTTTCGTTCATACGTCAAAGGAAACTTTACTGATACATTTTATTTTTTTTTAATGAAAAATAAAATCTTTGAATGAAGAATTAGTTATGGTCAAATTACAAACTGATCACTGTCCAATTAGGAATGAGTCACTTGGAACTACTCAATTAATTAGTACCATGGCTGAAGTTTCGATATTTAATACTTTTTAAAACCAAAGTTTGGGGCCATGAAGGAACCTTACTGACAGGGATTCAATGGTTACTGCATTCAGTTATAATTTGCAAATATCAACATTCTCCTTAACACTGGTCCGCTGGCCAACTGCCAGTTAAAAAAACATGAGAACCAGTCAAATTTCACTCCCAGTGGACCTGCTGGCTAGGTCAGTGTTGAAAAGCATTCCCTATTTCCCCTTTTTCATTTGAAACAAGGAATTGTGAAAAAGCTGGTGGACTAGTGAAATGACAAGCTAATTGGTCCTGATGGCTGGTCACTGAAAATGTTATAAGGGCAAACTCTGAAAATCAATTTATTATAGTAACTGCCAGCCAATACTGAACACACTCATTGAAGAGGATCAAGCTTGCAGATTCAGTTTGCATGAGTGTATTTCCCCATAGATTTTTCAAGCATTTAAATTGGAAACAGGTAGACTGCAAAATCTTGGTGTGTTTTCAGACGACACATGCGCCAGGTGGAGTAACCTCTCAGGATGTTTGGTCCCAGCACCCGTCTTTCAACCAATTAAACTATAAGCTTATAATTGGCAAATCATTTTACAGCAATTACCAATCTGTGAACACACCCACTGAAGGCCAACTATACACTTTGAGAAAAAAAAACCTTATATGAATCAAACATACTCAGAAAGTGGCGGTTTTAAAATAAAAAATATCTGCATTTAACTCTCAAAGTGCCCTAGGGCCAGATTTCATAAAGATAATGACTCTCAAAAACACGCACAAAAACTATCAACCACAAGCAAAACTTGGGCCGTGTTTGATCCAGGAGCTGAGGCTTGATCGCTTGAGCTGTAACATGCATTGAAGCATAGGCAACACAGCTGCCACCAATTCCAAAACTGCCCAACTTTGCAAAAAGCGGTAGCCAACCAGAAAGCCTTTCAATAGTACACATCAATGTGACTGGTACCCTTCTATTTTTTTTGCTTAGCGGATCAATTTCCAAGACATATTTTCTAATTAAAGATTTGACGAATTGAAACAAGTCAGGGTAGGCAAAATTAGAAACTATGTAAACAATCGCCTTGTACCTTGACCTTTGCACTATGACCTTAGCACAGAGTCTACATGTTGTGTACAACCACTGTCAAGGCCTTTAAATTATTCCAGCTTGTACATGTACTACACTGATGCAATACTGCACCAGCCAACCTGGATTTTCTTTCAGATATGATGCGAAAACAGTCTGTTCAATACACCAAAATACAATGTAAAGGCAAGAGGGTCTTTATAAGGGTTTGATTGGCTGAATAGGGTCTGTGTTCATTACTTAGTTTTAGCCAGTATGGTGAATTCAAACCACAGTGGCTTCTGGACGATTAATCTCCCATGACAACAAGCACAAGTAGCTTGGTCATGTCAGCTCCAAGATTTTCTGATCTGCCCTTGATGTGAACCAAACTGATAACAAAACAGACAGCTGTAAAAGTACACCAGACTACCCGCAAATGGACAGTTGTGGCTCCCAGTTTTCCCACTGAACAAGTTTATAATGTCTGACGAAATGAAAAGGTAAATGCTGAGGCAAATTGTGGCCAGAAAAACCTGTGGTTTTGGGGAATGATTTGCAGAAGTTGATCACATTTGAAGCAGAGTGAATCATGTGCCACAAACTCATGGCATACAGTCAACTTCAGTTAGCACACCTAGAACCTTTCAAGTAGCTGTAGTCGTAACTCCTTCTGGTCCTTGCTCTATGGATAGGACCACGATAGAACAATGTACAATGAAATCGATCCAAAATCTTTGGATAATGACCCCCCCCCCAAGTTTCCTAATTTTATTTAATAGAACAATGTAGAATGTACAACTTGCTTATAAAAGTTACCCCAAACCTTCTAATCTCCACCACCAATTTGACAGCTTGTCATTTCTATATAGAAAAAGATTTTGTAATGTCCAATAGTTTTGGGCTACACTAAGAGTTTTGATGGATATGGTAGGTTTTATAAATATAATGCAAATGGGTACGGGTATCATGAGGTGATTTTGAAAATAATTTTTTAAAGACTTTCACCTTAAAAAGTCACATATACTGCAAAATAATATTTAAAAATTGTATAAATATATTCCTCACCTTCTCGTTTTTGCCTTTCTTCCCGCCATGTTTCTTTGCTCCACCACTGTGTGATCCTTCCTTCTTACTATTCGTCTCCCCTTTGACCTCTTTCTCCTCTTTCTTCCTGTTCACTTCCTCTTTCACTTTCACCTCCTCTTCCCCTCCACGATTTTCCATTTTACTGGGTTTCTTGTCAGAGTCTTTAATCTCCGGGAGTTTGACAGCATTGATGGTCAACATCTTCATAGGACTGCCAGCAATGGCCACGTTGTGCGAAATACTATGATTTTGGTTCTCTGCATGTTTTGGTTGCTGCTGTAATGGTGGGGGAAGAGGTGTGGCTGATGTGGAAGAAGCAATGGAAGTGTTTAATAGAACGGTGGGGTTAGGTGTGTTCAACGTTGTTGGCGTTGTCGATGACGTCAGGGACACTATAACAGGCCCTTTGGAAGCATTGTTCCCTGCTGGGTTTATAAATGTCTTATCTTGTTTGAGGCTCAAGTCTTTCTTATGTTGGACCACCATTCGTGTTTTAGCAACTACGTCCTGTTTTGTTAGTGGTCTTTCTGGTGATGTTTGGTGCACTGGCACTGTAGTAGTGGCTGTTGGGAGGGAAGCTTCATCGATGTTGTTAGCAGCCGGGTCCTTGCGGGGTGACGCGACGGCTGTATCACCCTTAGAGCTGCTTACTTTGCGTTTGATTTTCATCTTGCCAATTCTCATTGGACTGGAATCTGCTGAGGGGACATCCTGCCGGTCCTTCTCTAGATCGGCATCCAGGTCAATGATCAGGTTGCCAAGCCCAATCTCCCATTCTTCACTGCTATCGTACTGTGGTGTGACCTCCTCTTTGGTCGCTGGGTCGGGGCTGATGATGCTAGAGTCCATCTTGGCGCGACATTAAAGGCACGCTGGCTGCCCCTACTAGGCCCCTTGAGCTGAGGAGAGGCAGACACAAACTCAAACTATTCTCCCCTGCCAGGATGAGATATAACAGCCAACAGGTCAGCAGGTCACCGGGTACAGGTCAAAGGTTATAGGCTGTCAACAAGTTTACCCCAAGAATTTTGCATTGCTGTTGACAGGAGATCTCCACAATCTGCAAATAATAAACAACCAAGAGAAAGACATTAACATAGGACTAAGAAGTGAGTGATTCAGTGGTTTATTCTTACAATTCTCCCTGGGTCTCTCTAGCTTCACCGCAAACATCCATCTTCATCTCACATCTGACAGGCTTCATTAACTTCAAAAGGAAATGAATGTCACAAGTTAATAGAAGAAAACCTTATATTGACAAGACGAGCAAAAGGCTTGGTGTGATTTCTGACCATACTGGGGACACCGGAACCAGCCCTGGTTTAGCCCTGGGATTCAAACCATGATGAAACTTGAGCCAAGAGGCAGCAGAGTGTTTAAATACTACTACACATCAATCAGGCCAGATACACATGGACAGAATATTGCCAAAGATGAGCATGAAAATGACAGCTATAGCTGTCCACATGACTCCACAGCTGAACTGTGTAACGATCATGGTATGAAAGTCATGATGAATAACGAAGTTTCAAAACAGATTAAAGTGTAATTAGTGGGAAGTTGTTAATGCTTTTATCAATCAGCCTCAGTAAAAAGTCCTTTTGGCTTTAAACTTTTAGATAACTAACAATTTCTTTGATGAGTTTTTAAATTACTCAACTCACTAACACTCCACAGTACATTGGAGTACAGTGATCATCACCTATTAATACATTGTCCATTTCATGTGCTCACAACTCCTATTAAAGTTCCTTTCTTACCATGCCTCGATTTAAACAATTTTATTCAGAGAAGTTCATTTTTCCAAGTTGATCAAAAGCATGTCTGATATCAAGTGCAGAATGCTTTTGCCAACAAAACATCCAAAGATGGCAACAAGGTGATGACAATATATGCAGACAATTGCCTCCAATGCAGGTCTGTTAATCAACACCTACAATGTACAGAAAGTGGCAAACTTGGAACTCTAAAATCACAACAAGACATCAGGCTGTTTACCGATGTCGGATTTTTCCTTTAAAGCACGATTAGAGAAAGGAAGATTTCCCACGATGGCGATGTTTCAGTAGCCACATAAATTGAATGGAGAGATTCCTAGGTTTAATGGGTGCCATGCTCAACTGCTGTTTAACGAGCTGTGAAACTGAATATGAGAATAGGTCCTGCGTTCCGGCTGGAACATCAAAACGATGAAAGCAACGACCGTAAACCGGTAGTTTATCCTCTGGAGAAGACAAAATGATTGTTGTTTGATTTCCATGACTAAGGCACAGACATGCCTTCACTAGGGTTGTACGGTGTTTGGGAAATATGGTGTATGTTACAATATTCCTCAAGGGTTTTATGAAGATTCATTCATTCAGGCTTTATGTTCATACTGGCTGGAACTGGAATTTGTTTGCCCTGATTTAACGCAAATTTTCTTTGGGTTATAAATATTTGTATCACAACTCTAGATTGTCTCTGGTTAAGTCATCATGATATTAATAACGCTTTTTCAATGTTTGGCTGATATTTTTAAAGCTTTTATATGTTTTTTTTTTTTTTTCCATTTCCCAAAAGGTTTTTCTAGTCAATGTTATTTATTGTTTTAGAGTAATTGTTTTATTGTTTTAGAGTGATTGGCCACTCACTAATCACCAGTCCATATCCTTAAACAACACCTTCTCTGATTGGTCAATATAGGCACCATAACTGTCCACCAGACAACACAGTGTTGACACAACCTTCCCATCAGCCACACTAAACCCTTTAACCAAGTGTGCTGTTCATCAAACACCAGCATAAAATGGACCTACTCCAACGACCCAGGCCCGGATTCCCCTTGAGGCACTGGACTCACCCTGGATGATTCAGTCACCAATATTGATAAAGTAAGCACACAGGTTATAATTCCCATAGATCCTTAATATTCAAGGCTACTTCAGCTTGTACACAACTGGGTCTTCCACTTCACAAACCTCATATTGACTGACAATCTGAACAGCAAATACAATAGCAGTTTTTAATCTGATCAAATATCAAACAGAAATACAGCTCCAGCGATAAAGGCACTGTGAACAATGCAACAAAAAAATCCAGGCTACTTATAAGGAAAATAATCAAATCCAAATGCTGGTTTGTTTGTGTGTGTGTGTTTTTTTTTTTACAAAGGTGTCCTTTAAAAAAACTTTTTTTCCAAAGAGCTGTATCAGGATTTTAGTTTAATCTCTGATAAGAATTGCAGCTGTTTGAATGAATAATTATGTGGGTGTGTTTGGTCAACACATTTGCTATGCTTCTCTGTAATGTATGTATTCCCACAGTCTGAGCTAAATCCTTTCATCAATGCCATTTTTTGAAACGGTTCAAGATTAAGCCTGTGACGGTTAAACGTTTAAACGTTTAAACGTTTACAAAATCACTATCCGTTTAGTAAATTACTAACCGTTTAAACGAAACGAAAAAATGAAAAATAAGCCTTTCGTTTTTGCTGCCTTATCGATGTATTTTTCTGCTTGAAACAATTTAGTTTAATTGAAATTGCCCGACAACTACTGTTGATTGGCCCGATTCTTTTTATCTCCGGACCCCGACACTAGAATAATTGACATCCATTTCGGTCCAAACAACCTTATTGTAAAACTACTACAACTAATTCAAACATACAATTTTGTTATACACTTTGCTTTTTGCGCCGCGCCGAAAACATACACACAGGATGCCGCACAGTGTGGGGTTTTATTATTTTTAGAAAGCTGGCAATGCGTTATTAAAAAACGTTTTTAAAAAATGCATTTTTTGACGATCTTATCCCCTAATTTCTGCCCTAAATAATACATTTTCCATCAGCAACCATTTTCTTGGATTCGTGATTTAAGGATCGGTTGTTTAGAACTTCGTTTGCAATAAAATCATCAAGATTCAACGACCGGTCGACAACGCAAATTGAGAAAATTCTATGAACTTTGCCACGCATCGCCCTCTATTGGGTAAAGTTGTTGTTGTTTGAATAGCCTTATCCATGGCTGTATAAAGTACCAATCTGCAGGCGTGCGGCACACTGTGCGGCAGTTCTTTACTTGGCCCGTGAACGTGTACTGCGTTGGAGACTAGCGAAGCTCTCTTATGAATATGGTAATTACAACAGCCATCAACGGCCAATCACAGCGTGCGGAGTGTTGGATAGCTTGGACTTTGGACCCTGCTGTTGTGGACCGTGCGTTGTGGGGCCCGGGCCGATGCACGTGCGGTGGATACTCGGCAGTCAGAACCATGTGGTTGTGCATCGTGTTTTAATGTTTGAATACTTGGGTTTAGAATTCGGGCATGGCTTGTCGGCTGCTCGTTTGATCGTATTAAGTGCAGGCGAAAAACAGTTTGTGTAAAGGAAGCTTATACCAGTGTTCGGCGCTGCCATCGAAGTTGCTTTCGTTCCGTGATTTGTTTTTATTTTTTTTGGCAGGGCGGCCAATTATTTTTAGCAGGGCGGCCAATTCTTTGGGAGGGCGGCCGTTAATAGTCAAAACATTGGGACTTCTTTGTACCATGGAGGATTGTCTTTGGTGTTCGTGTATTTTAGAACATTGACTTGCCGCTGACAAACGGTTAAACGGTTAACCGTTTAGAAAAGTTTCGTTTAAACGGATAGTAAATTAAACGAAAGGTCACAGGCTTATTCAAGATTAATCCTTGACGAATTCAAAGGGATTGTATTGCTATAATATTGTTTAGTTGAATTATGCATTAATGTGTAGCATTCAGTTAAAAAAACCATATACATGTACGATGTATATATTAACAAAAAAAAATATTAAAAAAATAAAAAAATATAAGAAAACAGCAAATGAAATGGATCCTTAGATTGTTGCGATTGTTTGTAGTTTTTGTTTCTGTAATGTTTATTTGTAGTTACCCAAGTCTGAAGTTTCCAAAGACCCAAACATCCAGAACAACAATGAAAAGACTGAGAGAGGGCAAACAAAAACCAGTCAAATAAATCAATAACTACAATTGAATACACAACAATTCAGCATGGAATGAAAACAAGAAAAAAAGAAAGAAAGAAAAGAAGTCACAATCAGCATGCATAATGCAATCAGCATGCATAATTACAATTTAGTGAACAACTGCTTAGAATCCCAAGGGTTGATCCTGAAGTGTTCCAAATGCCATAATCAACCGCCATTATCTTGTATCTCCAAATTACTACCAGCATACATGCATCACAGATCCTTTAAAACAACTGGACAGTGGACTCTACTCTCAGCAACAATGCACTTTGCTATCCTAACTGTGGGTAATTCCAAACCCATTGGTTTACATTAACAGTTAATCAGTGACGAACACATTTCGATATCTGTGGTAATTGACCGTGTTGCAAGTGATATTTTGACACGGAAAAAAGCTGTTGATTCGCACTTGAATGGGAATGACAGCCAAGCACAAAAAATAAATTAAATAAATAAATAAATAACATTAAAGGAGCAAGTTTATAGGAGGGTTTGCTCTTCTCATCCTTCAATCTTGCTCCTCTCTTTATTAAGAAAATAAGTCATAAATAAGTAGACATACATAATTCCAATACTTCCTCTGAAAGTACAAAGTTGTTCATTGTATGAGCAACGCAAAGTTCCATCACAACGGACATAATCCACTGCCTTGCCAAATTAACAAAACAGATGAATAATAAATGTTGTGGAACATTAAGTGGGATTGCTACATGACAGTATGATTAACTAGTATGCTTTAAACCAAATTTTTCCCAAAGTGGAATAAATTTCATGGTAAAAATGCACTCTTCTTTGTTTAATATTGAGGTGCAAAACTGTATTAAAAAAAATACCCACAAACACGTACTTGGCACTGACCTTAGTACATGCGTTACCATGCATTACAATAGCAAGGTGAAACCACCAATAGGCTGTTATGAGAATTACTTGTGTTTCCATGATTGCAATGTGCAATGAATGCATGAAGTGACATAATGAAGTGGCTTACTTCCTGTCTAGGTGGGAGAATAACTCACCTTGACATTCTTCAGGAATAAATGGTAATGTGTAAAAAAAATACTACGTAAACACCTCGGGATTGAAAATAGGCAATTTGACTTTTTACAAGATTAGGGTGTGAACAACATTACTATTATAAGAGAAATGCTCACAGATTTACACCTGATGACTTACATGATATAAGAAATGGATATGTTGGAAAACTTCCCTTGAACTATTGTTGCCTGAAATGCTATAGTTCATGATAAATGAGTAAAACAATTAGTTTTGATCTAACGAGTCTGAAACCCGATGCTTAAAATCGGTGATAGGTTTTTTTTATTGTTTGAAAACAGTTTTAGACAATTACCAATGCTGGCTTTCTTTAATCGTGGAGGTACTTAAATGGTCACTTTTTGAACACCTCAACATTGAGATCTTGTGCAAGTATGTATTTATGGAAAGTAGAAATGATAATTTTGTAGTACAAATGAGACAGCATTGTTAACAAGTTGATCAAGGGGGAACAGTTGGTATCATTGATACAAACATAGTTTAAACATCTAATTCTACCTCCATGCTTTAAATAAGTCCACATTCTCTAGGTGCAGTGATAGAAAAGGCACGATCCCCCAGCTGTGTTCAGTCACACCACACCAACCGCTCAAGAGAAATTTTCCATTAGAGTCTCGGGACAGGTTGTTCATCCAACACAGAACTCCCTTCCTAGCACCATCATGGTAACAACAGCAAAAATTACAATTCAAACAATGCAGAGTCTAGTCATACAAACATTGGTATAATGTTACCACTGTAAATGCTGTACATAGGTTAATAACATAGCTTCATAAAAGAACAACTTGTGCACTCAGACACTTCAAACACAAAGGCCGATTCCCACACGAATAACATGCTATTGATGAGCCTACACCATACATCTCAACACACAAAGTAACCCACTGGCAACAATTCAATACCACATAAATAGCCACATTTTCTCTACCTTACCCTACCTTCCAACAAAGGAGCATGCCAGAAGTCTTCATTACACACCCTTTCACCAAAGACAAACTCACAGAAGGAAATTCAGCATATTAATCCAGTTGGAATAATCGAAAAGCTTGAAGCACAACTCAGCAATAGACCTTCCATTAAATTGACTCACTCCCTGACCCTGCTGGCTTATTTACAACTCACACCAGCAACTTTAAACCTTCAACAGCATTCCAGACTAACTATCAGAAGTGCAGTCTACAGCTTAACCTGACCGACCCGACCATGTGACCACCACTGGGTGTTAACAAAACAATCTGTTTACCCCAGGGAGGTTTTCCTACTTTTTTATATTTTATAACTGTGATCAAACATTACGAGTCATTCATTCTCTGAATGCACTCTTGGTTGTGTTATTTGTCACTGTTCCAGAATGATCAAAGGCTTCCTATCAAACAATGGCCATCACTGTACACCTCTTGCTCTTTGTGGTGTTTGAGTGGCAAATGAAAATTAGACTAGTACCCAGCAGACCTTGTACTACACATCTTTGTCAGCAGATGCTGTAATACTGGTTGTTGATTTTAAAAACATAATCTGGGACCAGACCACTTTCTCTTTATAAAGAGAAGTAACATTATAATTTAACTATACAGGGAGATATCCCAAGCTTGATTTCACTAGCGGCAAAGATTTATCTTAAAATGTGTATCAATCTTTATTGCTATGGTGATGCTGATAACTCGTCTAAAAGATGAATTTTTACAGCTTTGTAAAAATCAATAATCTTCAAGCAACTGTTTTCTTAAAAAGATAACAGTTTGTTTTCAAAATGGAGAACAAGACCATCATCTGAATATATTCTACAACCTGACAAAATTCATTCTGGGGTGTTCTTCATTTTGTTGAAATCCATCGCCAAAGTATCATTGTACTGAGAATAACCCTTGTTTTATGGAATGACAAACTGTTTCCTTTTATTTGTAAGATACAACAAAACAAAAACCACACAAAGGTTAGGTGACTTTCACAAATAAGTTTCAAAAATATGGTTAATTAAAACCAAGCAAACCATATTAACAGCACTTTGAAACAACAACCAATTTTGTACCTTCCCTCCCAAACTCTTCAACAAGTTGTATTTGTTAATCCCGCTGCATGTAACATCTGATGAACAATTCTTCAATTTTCAATGAATGATACATCGCCATAGTTGATCACAGCTTCCTCAGTGGTTGGATATCCAACATTTCCTCTTAATCCTCCTGGTCCAAATGATGAGCAGCTCTAAACCATCCCACAGCCTCATCTTACCACAAAGAAACCACCTGGCTTCATGGCTACAAACATTCTCCTTCTCTTTTATCAACCAACTTTTTAATATCCTAGTGTTTAGAGAAGTGATCAATGACAACAAACAGCCAGTGACGAAAACATACTCAAAGGCGCATCCCCCCTGGACCGGCTGCATGCACCTGGCCACTTGTCACTGGTGACCAATCAAAACAAGGCAGACAAGCAAAAGGGGAGGGACTTAATGCAGCCTTTTGATTATTCATAAGTAGAATACAAAAGGCCTTCCAATACAAAAGGCCTTCCTATGGATGTCGCATGTTGTCTGCTTGATATCAGACCCTGGTGCAGTGTGGTGTGAGTGACCTTGTTGCAGATCACACCAGCCCAAACAGGAAGGAATGTCTACCAGTTTAATTGTCCTCCTCCCCCCTGGAAAACCTGGCCATTCACTTGTGGACAATTACCACATCTCAATGGCTTTATGGAAACTTCGTAAACTGCCTGTTGTTGTGGCTTATTTGGGAAATGAATGGAGGGGGGGGGGGGCTTTAAACCTGCAGTGCCACAAACACATTCTTGAGATTTGAATGCTTCACCATGCATAACCATGCATCAACAAAACTAAACATTTGCAAAATTGGTAAACAATTGAATGGTAACAAAATTGCAAAAAGTTGTAATGGTCTCATGTATGGAATCTAGCAAAGTCTATCTCAAAGGCTAAATGAAAACAAAACACACATCTAAAAAAGTTCTATACAAACAATTAATTAGCTAATTGATAAATACAGATGTAGTTAGAATGGAATAAGTTAGGTTCATCCTACACAAAAATCAATTTTTCCACAACTAGGGACTATCATTTAGAGAGAGAAAACTAACAGAACAGATTTTGATGTATTGTAAAATAGAAAATGAAAAAGAGACCACAAACATTAGGGCTAGATTATAGATAGCTCAGTTGGTAGAGCACTGGCATGTTAATCCGAAAGTTGCAGGATCTAGTCACTGTTCAACCCCAAATTATTTACAACTTTACCCAGTCAGTTTCCCTTGTGGTTTATTACTTGCCGTTTTAGTTTTCATGGATATCTTTAATTTTCAAAAAGTATGGGGCCTTCAGATAGGAGGTGATAAAGTTAACAATTCTAAGATTATAAATATAAAATAGAGGTGTGGTCCGTTTAGGGCTTAGCCTGTTGACAATAGCTAATTGATAACCACTAAACCTTAATCCCCCAACCACAAGATTACCAACTGGTGGGTGTTGACAAATCATTCCAAAGTTGATGAAGATTGCATCAAGGCCTTTCCTGTAACAAAAGGTGAGTGGCTGTGTATGCTGTAATTCAAGATCACTGGCTGACAGGAAGTGCAGGTTTGGTCAAATAATAATGCACTCATTCAATGTCATGGGAAGTGAGACAACATGGATTAACACCTTGGCTCCTTGTTGAGAGTTCTAAGAACTCTTCAGTCTCACTTCCTTCTGTTGTAACATCTGTAGTTTCAATCTACAGCGCTACTGAAATGGAAAATGTCATGTGTGTAAGCCCAAGCCACAGATGCATGTGTT
Source organism: Pisaster brevispinus (assembly GCA_023634235.1). Taxonomy (NCBI): domain Eukaryota; kingdom Metazoa; phylum Echinodermata; class Asteroidea; order Forcipulatida; family Asteriidae; genus Pisaster; species Pisaster brevispinus. The sequence goes on along the minus strand of JAMKCF010000011.1, from coordinate 12,151,741 downwards.
AATTTCCATCCACACTTTGCATCTCTTCTGCATCATGTCATTACATAAGTTCACTTCTTAAGACCTTTCACCTGGTACAGCTAATGATACAGTTAGAGTGAAACTGATGTTGGAAGGAAAAAAACAACACCAAAGTCCCCTTTTGGTATGAGAAACATTATTAACCGCACACATGATAATTTTAGGAGAGCATGGGTTGTGAACACCAATTCATAAATTTGTTTGTCTTCAAGAACGATATGATATTAAGTTAACCCATGAGACTGAAAGAAAAATTGTAATCTGTGTTGAAAATGTGTGGAGCCTGTTAATCATCATTATATAGGTAAAGGTTCATCAAAATTATGGATGAGTTGTTTTAGTAGCCTTGAGGTGGAACTGTGTTTGGGGTTTCAATCGCTTTTGATACATTGAACTTCCTTTGAAAAGGAAACACTTCAAAAAGAAACTAATTTATAATTAATAGATGTTAATCTTGCATCGGGGATAACCTTTACCCTTACACTGATATGCCTCTGGAAAGTACCGAGTATACAACGCTTTGTACACATGGGTGTAAGGGTCAAAACAAATTATATGATTTCTAATTATTAAAGTTACTACTAGGGAAAATGTATGAAATTGGTACATATTGCATTTAAGAATCTATTTGATGGTAAACCTTCCAATGAAACTTGAGTAGCCTTCTTCATCTCTAAAGACCAAAGCATAAAAGCTTTGTAGGTATAATAGACACTAAGCAAAGCCACTATTAAGCAAAGTTTCTGCTTCCAAGAAAAACACAAATCCTTAAGTGTGTTCCTGCAGCCCAAGCCAACTTTTGTTTGCATTCCAATGCGGAAAAGATTACATGGCAATGCTCCATTTTCCATCCATTTCCAAACCTGATTCTAGAGATAACCTGATAACCTGCCAGCCTTAATAAAGTCTTGGTAAGTTCAAGCTGATAAGATCTACCAAAGGAGCTTCTGAGACTTCTCAGGGCAAATTTTCAGAAGGAAACTGAGATAATTACATATAGAGATTGGAGAACCAACCGATACTATTTCATGCTCAAAATTCACACAAGAACTGACACAAAAATATATCTTTTCACCCAAACCTCAACATGAAGGCAGAAATTGATAGATCTATCACTCTTTGAAGCATGAGATTATGTTGCATTCAGTTGAGTGCCTTTAAAATGCCTGTTGAAGGTGTCGATTTATGGTCATTCAAAACCAATTATCATGATAAATAATTACAAGAGTCTTATTTTGAAATTCCAAGGAGGTCAACATTTTTCTACAAAAATACAGCTCATAATTGTTTTCAATCTTGTACTTCAATCCTCATTTCATTGATTGCAAGTTGTATATCCTATTTGTGACCAAGAAAAATGTCATTGCGAGAATGATGAAGGTTATCAAGAAATTTGTCAAGAGTCGATGCTTGAATTATCAGAAACAGTTATTGAGCCAGGAGTGCATTCATTAGCCCACAATCATTTATATTTACTTGCATCCTTTAATTGACCATTTACTTTGCCCCAGAAAAATCAAGGCCTACAAATATGCCATGTCCATACAAAAATAAAATTATGTTTCCCCTTGAGGAGGATTAAAGCAAAGTACCTCATAAACCATTATGAACAATTAGTAGTTGTCAATTAGCCTTGTAATAATATCACAATAACAATATAACATATTTTGCATGCTCTACATCAAGTTCTTTCACTCGTGCTACAAATTTGTACACTTTACTTGATTATTATTTTGTTCAACCTGATAATTTAAGCTGCAAAGTTTAATTACATTTTAAAGGTGTGAATCAGAAAAACATAATCTTTTAACTAAAAAATGTAAAAATCAGAACAGGGAAACTGAATTCACGGTTAAACAAATAAATAGGAAGGTAAAATGGTTGGCGTTAAATAAAAAGAAGAACACCGTCTTATGGGGACAATTTACTTCAAAATAAGGACTTATATGGAGGTAGACTTAGTATGCACATATTCTGGATAGAATGTGAGAAATAATGAAACTTGTTCACAGGTATGTTTGCAGACAAGATTGGATTGCTTCTAATGAATAATTCATGAGTATTGACACTCAACCAATGGTGTACTTTACAGAGGATTTAATAAATAATTAGAATGGCTGGCATACAGGGCATGTACTGATTAATGCATGTACATGATGTTGGAGATTCTCGGGCTCCTTATGAAGCGATTGAAATCCCCAGTTGCTGACTGCTTCCAGATTATAGTAAAGCAGTCATAGGATAATAATCTCTCAGCCACTGGTGACGATGGTCGATGAGGCAGAGGATCGCGTATCAACTAAGAATCGAGATTGCAATCGATGGTCTGTCGGCAGTTTTTGCAATTAATGGCAGTGGATGCATGATTAAAGATATCGCTGTTGTACAGCGCCATTTGTGACATAGACCATAAAGATAACAAACCCATGCAACCATTAGCTGTAATGTGAATTCCACAAAGGTCTTTTACTCTAAAAACAATCATCATTCCGTGGTCTCATTTACCAAAAAAAGGCTTACTTTCAACATAGAGAAATGAACAAACCACAACAGAAAAAAATTAAATGACAACTTCTTTTAATTTTCACCGAAAACCATGATGGTTGGGGAGGCTTGGGGTCACATGATCCTGCTATTTCTGCTAATCCATTTAAAAAATACAAACAACATTTGAGTATATTTGTTGCTGTTTTATCTCATTATTGATTCAACTACACAATAGAAAATTGACTGGGTGTGTACATAATCTAAGGTTTCGATCTCCAAGCAGACATGTCTTAAACACTAAGATCTGTCTCCTCCTAAAGTAACGACAGGGTGGCTTTAAGATCAGATGAGTCAGTGTCTTGTAAGTGCCTACCTCCTCAATGTATTCTTCTCAAAGGAGTAAATAATGCTTCTATCATTGGCCTATAATCCTACACTAGTACGCCATGAATTGATCCAGCCCCAATGCACATTGTCAAGACTGCCGATCGAATAAAGAAACAAGAGCCTGCAATCTCCTTGCTTCATCTGGAGGACACCATTAAAGGTCTTAGACTGCTGGGTACCAACAAGAAAAAGAGTCATGTGGCTTGTTGTTTATGCACTTCAAAGAGTCTTGATTCAGGAAATACATGATATGTGTTGAAATTGGCGAGTGAAGTTTTGGATCAGTCAGTGTCTATGCCCCCAAGGGTTTAAAGACATGAAATTTCATTTCAGAATTACTGACCTACATTCTGATTTATACTGGAAAAAGGAAATATTTTTGACAGTCAGATTTGATTAAAATTGATTTGGTCAACTCAAAATGACATTTCATCAATCGTTTTCCTTCTGTATTTAGGTAGGCAAGTACCTATCAAAATTGGCTTATATTTGTCAATCATGCCATCTTCATTGATGATTTATAAATATTGGAAAAAGTCGTAACATGGCTTTGCAACTTTCAAAGCATTTACAAATTTACCCAATCTTCTGGTATAACAGTCCTCCTCTCTCTCTTATCCACATTTTGACACATTTAGTAAAACCTTTAAAACATCGCTTGTTTTCCCCCTTACGCCAATGCCTGAAACTCACTGTATAGGGGGCCTACTCATGGCTTTTCAAGTCTTGTGGGAAAAAGTCCACAGGCTACTTGGGTGGGATTCAGACTTACAAAACCTGCCTTCAGCTTACTCCTTGACAAGAGGACACTTTAAATCCTGTAGTTAACAGTGGGTACAGCACACAATTAAAACCAAACAAACAAACATGTGTATTACCACATCAAAACACAGTCTACACTTAAAAGCAGGGTTGGGTATAATTTTGGTAGTTGTCAAAGACCAGAATCCTCACTTGGTGTATCCCAACAATATGCATAAAATAATAAACCTGTGAAAGGTTTGGAATTGAATTGGTCATCCAATTGGCAAGAAAACAATGAAAGAAATACCACTCATTGTTGCCGTTAGAATTGTGTGCTTTCAGATGCCTGAAAAAGGCTTCTCAGATTCAAATTTTGGGGTGGAAAATTACCTCTTTCTCTAAAACTACATTACTTAAAAGGGGCTGTTTCTAACAATGTTTTATAATATCAACAGCTTTCCAGTGCTCTTTACAAAGTAAGTTTTTATGGTCATTAACTTGTGGAGTAATTACCAAAAAGTACACCTGGCCTTCAAAGAACAATTGCTTATTACCTAATACTGCAAAATTCATACAATAATCAATATACTGTAGAAGAGAATATACTGAGCAGATTGTTTATATGATTTATAGAATGTATTCACAACCAAATTTGCTCAACTAAATAAATCAAAAATCAATCCAAATACCTCATACTGTAAAATAACAGATGTGTTTTCTTCTGTCAGGTTGCTTTTTAATGTTGCATTTCCCGGGAGACAAAGTGTTTGTGTTAGAAGTTCCATGCAATGCACTCTGACATATGAATTATTAATTAATGGTGCAGTCTGGCACACCATGTTATGAAAGTTTGATCAGCTTTAGATTAAGTATGTTGCAATTATTATAGAACTGTACAACGCATTAATCATGTATATAAGTATGAATGTTGTATAAAATACATCTTAGAGTGTTATATGTATGGTATTTATAGAAGAGGCTCCTCAGGGAAACAATTGATGCTAGGTTGAAGAATTTAACAGACACAAGTGTGAGAGAGATATATATCTGTCCCTTGTCACACTCACTTTCAACTGCTGTTTACACAATTACAGGTGGATTTTTGCTGGCATGCATTTAACCAAACTTAGTTCCTTGTGATGCATGACCCATATTTACAAAGATTGAGAGGTGGTGGCTACGGCTAGTGGTAAAAATTACACAGTCACCTCTTAAACTCATTGCTGGTAAATTATCAAATAAGTATGATTGAATATATACATTGATTTTACATCTTGTGAAATATGTTTGATATCTTCTACAAGCATATGCACTATAGCACACCAAACAATGCATTCATGATTGGTAAAACAACAATGTATGAATGTGTTATGAATCATGAACTATTGTGTACTATTCACCCAGGGAATGAACATTTAATCTCTTCTGGAATGAAATTGATATAAAAACAGTCCCTAGTGTCAATGATATATGGTATTACAGAAATACTTTTCTCTCCATGACACACATCCGCAAGGAATCATTCACAAACCATCAACTCTAACGTTCCTCCGAGCATTCAAAGCTTCAGGACTTACATACCTGCACATTATTCATAAATGATTTATCGTCCATCATCAAGGCCAATCATAGACTATAAGGAACAGCCATTTGCCACTTCTTGACCGCCACACTAATCAAAACCACTTGGGGCTGACTGTCTAGTTATTATGGCATGGTGGACGAGATATTTCTAACCTGTCTAGAAAATGTGGCATGACCAACAAAAACAATACCACATGTTTGTCAATTTTAATGATGATGATTTTAACATGGCTTGTTCTACAAATACTGGCTACCACTCCATATGGCGAGCTCTAGAGTCTGAATTAATTCAATTAATTTTGTACACATTCAATTTGTTTGAACACAGTACGATCAAAAACCACCGATAAGCAGCTCAAGACAAGCAATCTTAAATAAACTGCAGCATGAATCGCTGAAAAAACCCGCCATGAAATAAAAACTGCTACATTTCTCAATAAAAGGCACATCTTTTATTATTGAAAATATTCTATAATTTCAGAGAAAGGATGATATCTCATTTGAAAGCAGTGTTCCCCAACTAGTAATACCAAGGTGTATCTCATCAATAACAGCTTCCCTTGATTGTTAATAACAAAACTATGGTAGTCTATAGAGTTTGACCGACATTTTGATCAATACATCAAAAGTTGTCAAAACCACAGTTACTACCATACACAAAATAAGAATTACGGCAATTAGCAAACACTACCTGAAAACTGTACCAGTAAACTATGACTGGATGGTGTGTAACAACTATAAATGCAAACGAAGATACCATGGGACGGATATCCATCCATCAACAAGAGTTATTTATATTAACTGTCACACAGCAACATCCAATGTTTCTTTGCTAACAGGTCATTTATCACCTTCCAAAGTGAATATGTAAACTCCGGGAGGGATACAACAAAAGTGCTTCTATAAAATTAAACATTATGATGCTAAATGATAATTATTCATTCACAATGACTTGCAGTTTGTCTTCACACCGCAGGAAGGAAGCCAACTGAATGTGTAACAATTCATCTTAATAAGTAATTGAGTGAATTTGACTAATTTTGCAGGTTGGTGCGGCGCAAACAATGTACTAACAATGATGGTTAAAATCAGTCATCCATCTACATCCATTATGTCAAACAATGCCTCATTACAGTATTAAGTTGATCATTTCAACTTGTTGTTGAATAAAACATATGTTCTCATATTATAACATGTGTTTGCTTTTCAATAGGTTGCCCAAGAAATGTAATAAACATTTGTTAAGAATCAAGCTGACTGGATAACCGAGCATAGTTCAATCACACAAGAGTCATATTTATACATCAAGATGTATGACAAACATACCAGCATAACTCCAGTGCTATTTAACTTTGATAACAAAACAACCTTTGAAGTCAAGCTTGGGGCTAATTGATATCACATTCCATGCATTTATATTGACTTCATTCAGTGTACCTCCATAAAGTTGAAAAATGGACATGAACAAAGTATGTTAAATTAAACGATATTTATAATACTAACCCTAACAAAGCCTGTTTAATACGTCATGCGCATTGCGAAAGCAAAGTGAATTTTCTTTCATCACAACAGGAAAACAGTGCAACATGATTGTTTGCGTTGTGTAAATTCGTTTTGCATTTGCTTTTTGTGAAGTATGAACAGGGCTTTGGCTACAGACCCTTCTAAATCCTACAAAATACTCCACTGAAAAACTCACCACCCAAATCAGTATGCTTGTTCCAATGACTAGAAATTGTTATTTGGGCGTGAAGTACCATTCCCCACACAATGTCAGACATCTTCATAAACATGATTTTGGAAAATTTGGGGTTTTAATGTGCTTGCTTTTGACCCTGTTGGGAACACAAATTTTGCTTGTGACATGGATTTAAAGAAAATTGTGCTTCTTGTAACTCATCATAGTCAATTTTGCCAAATACTCCCACCAAACTCAACCCTGTGTCTAGAAGCATACAATTTAACATCCAATTACTAGTAATTGTCATTGATTGACAATGTTGTTCCAAGGTGACAAGAAAACTTCTTATTCAAATGGCCAATAACCACTCAATCAAATAAAAAGTTGGTAATCCCATCCACAACACATGAGAAATATTCATAAACTTTAATAAATCTGCCCCACATTTGTAAGTACCACCTCCTCGCCATTATGCAAAGAAAAAAAGAAGATTTATCCAGTACACTTTTTATAGATGAGAGACACAACTTTTTTTCCAGATGGCCAAAGTTACACATTTTCGCTTGGCTAAGAGGACGGACATAAATGGGGCATGGTCTATTCAATGACAAGTAAACATGCAGACACAATGTACTGCGAGAGGGCCAATTACTCCAGTGTGGAATTTCAGTATTACATGTACTTTTCCCGCCAGACGGCACAGTAAATGAGCTAATCAATTGCAATAATTTGCGTCTACGATCTGAACTACAGAGATATGCTGAAGATCTGCCAGACCGTTCTGCGCCTGCCCAACCACGGCACCAACGCTAATGTAGTCAAATTAGGTGCAGCAACATGTAACGGTATATCTAAATGTTGCTTTGAACTTTGAATCAGCCACATGATTCAAAACCGTTTTAAGTTAAAGTACAACATGGGTACCAACCTCATTATATATTCTGAATGCTCAATCGAACTCTGATCGTAACCACTCCACCTTAACTTCCTTGTCAGCGGTAAACCATCCCTCTTGGAGGTTAAAAAAACAGAATGAAAAACAAAACTATTTCCAATTTCATATTCCACTGAACTCATTCCATGAAAGCTCCAACCAACAAAACAACTTCAAGAGATTGACGTTGTGCCCTCAAATCTGATTGTGGCACCGATTCCGATCAAAAACTACATTCCTCTTCAACAAAACAATAAAAAGCACCAGTGAATCCATGTATCCCCCTCTAATCAATCAGTTGTTCAGCTACGGTTCAACTCACAATCCTCAGAAGAAACACATATTACTCCATTCACAGAGAGAGAGTATTTCTTACAACTGACTAAAATTATGACAAATGATTTGTGATCCATGGCTGAGTGGTCAGATTAAACTGGGGGACGGCTCTTTGCACAGAGCGCCTGGATTCTTTGGCAGGAAGTGACCGTACCCAATAGCCCCAAGGGTAATAAAGAAAATGACCTTTAATACTGCAAGCTGCTACTCGGCAACAAAACAACAAAATGATCTCCTGCAATGATTTCACTCCCAATGCCCAGAAACGAACTCCAATTTGTAAAAATCAAAATAAGATAATGGTGCTAATTTAGTTATGAATATTTATTTTTAGCATGGTTTAAGGTCAAGTCAAAATTTGGGGGAAGGGGTGGGTTGTTACCCCCCCCCCCATCACTGCAGGAAACAGGCATGATTACATCTTGTTTGTACACAGTTCAGGTAATTTCAAGTGACAGGTGATAAGTCAGAGATTGGACAAAATATAGGCCAGGTCAGTTCCTGATTTTTCCGGGCTCACTCTCAAAAATTAAAAACTGTAAAAATGTTATCTACAGTAGATTCAACAGAGAAAACACAACTATTGGCGGTAAAAATACTGGAAAAAAAACCATCCACAATGACATTAATGAATGCTGTAGGGGTATATTATTAATGTACATTGTTCCGAATTTGCACAATCAATTTTGATAAGTACTATTTTGGTGTAGGCATGGATTGCTCCATGGTGTGGGGGAGTTCTTACAAAGTAATGCTCTTTATTCGGCCTTAACAATTTTGAACACTATGGTTGGCACCTAAAATGATTTTTTTTTTAATGGTTGATGTACAAAAAAAAATGTTTAGATGGAATTGGGAATCCTGCTTGAGATAATGATAGAGAGGGAAGGTTATCTTGAAGCTGTCTTGACCTTTGACCCTTCAAACCTTCCCCTAGTCGTTCTCACTCATGAAACTTATCTTTGAGAATCTAATAAATGTAGCACATTTAATCCTGTTTACAATGGTTTAACTGCTAGACCTTGTCCTGATGCTAAGCATGATTGATTTGCAGAATCAGGGCAGGGTTTTTACCATTCTACCTCTCTGCGGCCCAAACCCTGTTAGTAAAATTTGATTGATATCAGGCCAAGTGTGGTTATTGAGTTACAAACAAACCTCCAAATCAACAAAAGATGGTTGATAGTGTTAGAAATTCACATGAAATCTGACGTGTTCCAAATTTTTTTTCATCGATTTTTAAACAGATGTTTTGCCTATTAAACAAGAAAAATCTTTTTCAGGAGTACTCGAGAATTTTTTTTTTTTTTTTCAGAAATGAAAACAAAGAAAGTAGACTAAAGGAAAATTATCACTAGATGATATCAAGTTACCTGACAATTTTAATTCCCCATTTACCATCAAGTCTATCGACAAACAGCACAAGCTTCAGTATAAATTTGTAGATTGAGGATTAATTCTCACCTGTGCTTATGTATGACTATTAATGAAATACTACTAGCTTCTTTTTCATTAAAACAGAAATTAAAAAGAGTGTTAAAAATGTTGTCTGTAGACCGTGTCTGTTTTGTTAATAAATTGGAGATGCAAGTGTTCGCTTGATTGGAGTTTATAATAAGCAGTGAAGTGTGTATGTCTGTAAAGTAAGGAGCAGATAAGTAAAATCCATTACACATCTTTGATTGTGATGTTTAATTTTGTCAACAATGGGGAAATATTTGTTCATTTGAAATTAACTGAAATCAAAAATATAAAACAGATTTAATAAAACCGAGTTAGATTCACAATACACAATCACTAGAAGTTAAAAGGACAAATTACAGGTCAAAGATGACGGACAGCCTGGCAGTTTTACAAAACAATGAAGAAGAAAAAAAAAAAAAAAAGCCCAAATCAGTGACAATTCATCACTCAACAAATCAAACTGTGAAAATTTTAATGAGGTGAAAAACACTGTCTGGACTAAATCCACATTATTTGGTTTAAATGATTTGTATCGCCTCTTTCAACAAAGGACATCCACTCCAGTACGCCATACAACTGCTGCTAAAGAAGAAAAAAGAGAAGACTATTTATTTGTATGAAGACAAAGATTATTATGCAGTGCTAGCACACTCCAGCAGCTAAAGAAAACACAAAATCTTTGCCCTGTGTGATCACACCATGCACTGCCAGTCACACAAGATCATGTACAGAGAGACCCTTTGTTTAGTATACTGTACACTAGCTCCCCCAGAGCCAGAAGTCTCTGGGAGTTCAAGGCACAGTGACTACACTGCCAGCCACTGGCTCCCCGTCCACCAAAACAATAATACTTACATGCAGGGGGTCAGTGGTTCATGACAAAAAATAGCGGCCTACACGCTGTGTGTCCTGTCTGGTTATGTTCCACTCCCCTTGAAATAAGGGCCAACTCACTGCCAGGCAGTACAGCACGCAACTATAAAATCCACGGTTGTAATATTCCATGAGCTTCAGATATGCCGAGAAAGACTTCAACAAGAGAATTTAGAAATCAGTCCTCTTCAACTAGCGATCTGATTGTAAAGCTTATCCACATGATCAGCGCGTTGGCATTGTTAACTAGAGACTGGGAGATAACTCTCTACTTCAGCTCTCTCAGGCCGGCTAGCTCCCTTAGTCATTCGCTACCTGTGCATAATACAAAGATCTCTACGGTATCACACAATGTGAATCGAATTCAGTCCATATGCGATGCAACACACTACGCAGGTTACTGTATAATCCCTCACTGGCTGATGTGCTTCTCAGCATACCTTGTGTACTGAGTAGAGAAGCCTCTCTCACAATGGGCATAGCAAACACATGCACTGCACATAATCACACCAGAGAGGCACTCTGTACTGTGTGGCTATACACTGCCTACATCCCAGGCCCCGTACCCGCCAATCACAGCCCAGCTTTGCATCGCCAGCTGGCCAATCACAGCCTCAGCTTAGAGCTCTCGGTATGGGGGTTGTGTTGTACTACTGAAGCATGCAGTGTGTGAATGCAAAGTAGACAGGATAGGGCCCCATGCAATGGAGCTTCTTACACTATTGTCTGCATAATAGCCATTCATATCAACACAAAGTAGGGTATGTGACACCTTAAGTCTTGCCTGATCAACAATGATTGTTACACACTGGACCCAACCCAGGTCATTTCTGTGCTGCAAGACAGCGCAAACCACTCTCGCTTGTAATAACATGCCATGCTACACGACTACTGCTGTTGCAATTCATCAGAATTGTGTTAAAAGCTCAATTAAGTTAAATAAAACTACTGTCTGTCCTTTTGCAATTACAATCGTTTCACGGGTTCATTGTTTGTTGCAATTACAATCGTTTCACGGGTTCATTGTTTGTTTACAAAATTAAAACAGCTGCTTCCCTATGTGAAACAAAAAGCTAAGAAAGGAAAACATTCAGTGTTTATTTGACAGCAATCCTCAAAATGTCATTCTGAAATAAACTGTTTCATTTCCTTGTACGTCATCTGAACATGAGGATAAAATGTCCCAATAAATGGTCCATTTATTTCTTCAGAATATTTTTCTTCCTTGCATGAATTTGTTTAAAGGTAGAGTGATTGTTTGGTTTTTGTCACTGTAATGCTGATTTATAAGCAAAATTTAGAAAGATACTATTAAAAGTCATCGGCCTGATGTTTCGACACTAGCAGAGTCTTTCTCGAAGGCTAAAAAAAGAAGAAAAAAGAAGAAGTTTGAATTGAATACATATACAGTGTCGACTTATAGAGAAAACTGCAAAGAAAAACAAAGTATTTTCATGCAGAATGTCATTTCCATCCAAGTTTAGCGAGATAACAGCGGGTACCAACCGCATCTCTGGCTGTATCGAGGGCAGCATTCAAACAGCTACCACTGGAATTTCCATAAGCCAGCTGCAGGCGATTTTAGGGAGATTCAAATGTTTTGACATACTTTTATTATATTTCTATTCAACGAGGGCACATTAGATGAAATAGTTTCGCAGGATGCTTACTACCATTACTAACTTTATAACATAGGCTTTCAGAAAAAAACAAATTACCTGTTATTTTCCCCCTGAGGTCATTACCAAAGTATGACCCTACCTTTACAAGATGATATTACCCCACAGTTACAGTCTCTAAACAATAAAGAAAACAATTTCACTAATAGTTTGATAAAATAAATTCTAAATCACATCAGGAAAAAACAAACCCAAATTACAAACATTTTAAAATGCTTCCCTTCGCAAATATGTTACCATCAGTCTCCACCAGGGAAAAAAAAAAAAATTGAATTAGAGGTTTCTGCAACCTCTCAACAGCCATATCCAAGGACAAAAAAAAGAGATAACATCAACAAAAACAGCTGATTTATTTTTATTTATTTAGGAAGTGAATCACAGCCAGTGGAGATATTGAAAGATCAGTGGAACTCCTTATGGACAAGGAAATTGGGTAATTATCACAATTACATTGAATGTTAATGTTAAACAGTTTGGTTCTTAAATTAAAGTCACATCTGGTCAAGTAACAAATTCTCTGATGTAAAACAGTTCGGATTTAAGAATGCAGTAACAACTTCAGCCAAATGTTACAAATTTACTTAAAGGCATAGATCTGTGCCAATGTCAAATCACTAAGTACACCTAAACAATTGGAAGTTTCCCAAACCCTGATCAAGTGTTACACACCAGGAACTGTCTTCCCCTGGAAGACGTAATTCCCTTCTGACATCTTTCCTCTTTAATATCTGTCAAGAGATTTTTGTTGAGAGGGATTGGTATGTGCTCAGGGTCAGTTCCACACCATTAAATCCAGATGTTTGATTGTATTTCCATCTTCCACATAGTTTTACTTCCTTTAAATTTTCTTCTTGAGATATGTTTGAAATGTAACGAAGTGAATCTACGCTCAGTTTATTTTCTGGTAAAGGAAAGCTTAAAACTATGGTCATCAACGATTTTGGCTAAATAATCTTAATTGTAAACGGTTGATTCGTCCTTTGAATAGCTCAATGATTTAACTTTGACATAAATCAGAGACTTTTTTTAGTTACTTGATTTGTTGAAACACATTTTGTCATTAATATCATTTAATAATTCACTGAGATTTGTTACCTTTGAACTTTTGTTTCAGGAATAATTATTTGATGAGGGTAAAGAACTGAAAATTTCCAAGATGTTTTAATGAACTTTTTGATCATGAATTGCTATTTGAAAAGGATGTTTACAGAACGATCTGGCACTCCCTCCAACATCAAATGATTTTTCTTGAAAGCATTGGCTGATAGCCAGTAGTCATTGAAAACTATATATTCCATGGATTCCTCAGTGATTCAAAACAGTTATTGAGTGACTAAACCTCATGTGACGACAATACTGAATCCCTTGTTGATAGAAATGAAAAATTAATTTCCCGTCCAAAGTCCGCTGATGTTTATGCCTTTCAGCACTTTATGATGGATTTGTGGGCTTAAGAATACTGTGAAAAGATTTATTTGGCACAAAAAAAACCAAGAAAAAAGAGGGAAAAAAAACCCAACATGTTTTAAGCTGTGACTGAGTCAGTACAGAAGTTGCTTGAACAAAAGCTCTGGTGCTTCTGATCAGCAGAGTGCGGGTTCAAGTCCAGGTCGTGGCACTTGTGTCCTTCAGCAAGATACTTTACCATAATTGCTTTGTCCTTCCGATGGGACATTAAGCCATAGGTCCCATGTACATATGTACTAGGACTGGTAGTTTACAGCAAAAAGAAAAAAAACCCAGAACACTTATCCTTGAAGGGTAGGGGTTAACCCAGGTGTTTCTGGTTCTATAGCAAGCACCCTTGTGTACAGGTTTCCTCAAGCTTGCAAAATACAGTGAATACGCTTACTCATGAGGCATCTTTGGTTTCATTACCAGAAATATATATTTGATAATAATTGATGAATACAATCAGCTGTAATTTCACATGAGTTTGTAAATTATTTCTGGTTCCTTATCAAGAATGGTTGCTATTACATCTTCCTGTATCATTAAACAAACACCCACATAATGTTTCACAGGACAAAATATGTCGGGAAATTTTTGTGTGAGTTAACTTGTTGAAATAACCTTTAAACATAGATAAGAGTTGCGTATGGTACAACCATTAAAGAAGGGGAACTATAGTTTCCTTCCTCCAGATACGTGTATTTTGTTTGTAAAAACCAGAGGAAATTCTCTTGAAGAAGACATCCCTTTTGATTCCTCTAAAGCCTGGTTCCTACTTCATGCAAATTGTAAAAGTGTAGTGAATTTTTATTTTGCATCACAGTTGGAACACAGCGAGTACTTATTGTTTGCGCCTAACTTATAAATTTGCTTTGTATTTGCATCAGCATGAAGAGTTGAACTGGGTTTTTCTACGCTTACGACCAATTATATATGTATGGCAAATGAACTGATGCAAATATTAGGCCTCATGAAAACTTTAATTTGCTTTTTAGTGCACTGATTATGTTGATGAGAACTAAATCAATTCATGATTTGTTTATAATGACGTTCAGTGTTTGACTGAATAAATGTTGACAGTTTTAAAACCAACCCGAAAAAATCTCTCTCATTTGTGATTAGAAAGAATTGGAATGACAAGAAGGGGCTGATGATTGATGGTGATCGTGGTTGACTTCCAGATCTGGAGGTTCCCTTAGAATGACCCTCTCTGCCCTTCTTGTGCCCCATTTACTAGAATCAGTTTCTGATGGATGTACTATTTCCAAGGAAAATGGCCTTGCCCCTGAAAATTCCAGCCCTGCACTTCTGAGTCTCTCACTGCTTCATGTCTTGTCTTGGAACTCTGGGAACCTCAAAGACTTTTGATATCATTTTTGACCCAGCGAATTCCTTGGTGATAAGGGCCAATATAGATTTCAAGCAGAAACTATGTAGACCGACTTTAAAGGGTGTACCAACATTGCTCTCGGTGGCATACCATTCAATCTAAGTCTATAAGCAAAAGTTTACAAAAAATTTAATTCAACTTTGTGACTTCCTGCACAAAAAAGGTTTTGTCAGCATCACATTTTAGTTATCAGTCGCGTGTTTAGGGTAATTATACCTTGACTTCTTTAGCAATAGAGCTTTTCAAACAGTTTCTTTTTGTATTATTAAGTTTGATAGTTTCCCATGTTTTTTCACAATTAGTCAACTGCAGGTGAATAACTTGCTGGATCTGTGATTATACTTAAAAAAACAACAATGTTTCTCCCCTTTAAGCAAGATAATAATCTATCTAACTGGCTTGATTCATGATGACATAGAAAAGTGTAGCACCTATTAAATAAAAATGGTATTGCAATGAGCGCAAGGTCATAGAGCAGGCATGTATGGTGGATTGAGTGTGACTAAAGGTATGCCTGCCTTGCAGGTTCACTCACAAGGCATTAAAGGAAATGCTACCAACCATAACACAAATACATTTACTGGGGGCCATTCAGCATAGTCAATGTTAAACAATTTCGAAATTTTGAAATTGTTTTGAATCCCACCCACCCACCCCAAATTTCAAATTTTAAATATTGAATGGCTTCATAATATAATCTATACACGGAAGAACAAAGTAATGCCTCAAAAGAACCAGATATTTTAGACCAAAGGTCTCCAACATCAGTAGTTTTCATTTATTTTTTTTTTCAGGCATAAACAAACAACTTTGTAGTTTAATCAGGAATTGAATTGACAATCTTGGCCATCTTCTTTTTCGTTTGTTAATTTATATACTTTTTTTTTTTTTTAAACTGATTTTTGATTTTCAGTTATTTCTTGTGACATACCCACATTTTTTTTAACACTGACTATTTTGAATGGCCCCTTGGATATGTTGTGATGCAGAAATGGTCACTGGCCTAATTGTAACATAAATTATAGGTAACCGGTATCCATATAACTCATGCTAGTCATATAATATTTATGGGTTTGCCATTTTCAGCCATAAAAGGGACACGAAACTGCTGAGCACAGAACTTAGCTGTTCATAGCAGAAACGGCCAAAGTGAGCTCAGCCCAGACCAATACTGGCCAAAATGTCACGATCAGGTGCCTTTGTGGAGCAGGAAAGAACCTAAATTGCAAAATGATGTGTAGTTGTTTGACGTCAATGATGTTATGGACTGATTCCTTACAACACCTTTCTATTTGTGGAGTATTACCTCTTGATAATTGGCAACTCTAGGTCTTTATTCTACACAATGTATTAATCCAAAGCTTATTGACCCATTTCATGGCGTGTAGCCATTTCGGGAGTCAATATTTACGCAAAGGAATTGACTCCCAAAATGGTGGACCTGGTCGACGCGCATTGTGCAAAGATGAGTGTTACGTCAAGCAAACAGTCAATATGGACCGTTATATGCCCTTTCATGACTTCTTCCCTGAGAGTGTGTTTTATAGTTTTCAAGCTTCTAGTCTCTTTATTTACAGGTATTATACAGGATTGGTAACAATAAAAAAAACATTGTTTAAATTTAGTCTGAAAGCTTACGGATTATGAAGTTCATATATACAAGAACAATTTTTTCTGTGACTTATTTCCCTCTGAAATGAAGTTATATTCCAAAAAACTATCTGAAAACCTAAACAAAAAACACCCCAAACCCAACAGCTGATTTCGGAAGTTGCAACCAAAATTAAGGAAAATGCTCAAAATTGTTTACATGCTCAAAATTGGGAATAGTTTTGCACTATTTTCTCCCGACTCACACAATGAATTAAGCCAAATTTTCACAGGTTTGTTATTTCATGTAGCCTATGTGGTTGATCACACAAAACATGAACACAGTGTGCGACTATTTTGTCAGCTCTGCCAGTCCTGTATAACACCTTTAACAGGAAATGAGGAGTTATGTCAAATAACAAAAACTTGTTGTTTGTGAAGCCACAAAGCCGGATAAAGATAAAATATTATTTTGTAAACCAGGTTTGATATAACTGTCTGAACCAACTTTAAGTAAAAAACAAAATTTTGAACTGAAATTGTCGTAAGAATTTTTAACATGTAATGAAAAGGACAGTTAATAAATCAACTGAATGATAACAATAAGGAAAACTAGTTTATTTGGGGAAAAACATGTGATGTTAAATGACAATAAAAACAAAACTATGAACGTGACTTCTACATTTTAAAAAACAGGATTCTCTAAAAAGTTGAAATATTAGGCTTAACCAATATTAAAAAAGTGTTTTGTCAGAAGTTCAAATCACTTTCTTTCTTTTCCCTTTATGGTTTGACATATCCTAAAATCAAACAGCTGTATGAGAATTATCCCTGACACTGAATAGTTAATCAATCCATCTCTTAAAATGAAGGGTTCAGGGTATTCATAAACGCTACCCAAATGAAATGCTTTCAATTTAATCACGACAAGGATACCGGGAAACCAGTGCATGGGGGTGGTAGTGTACACCCAAGGAACCCAAGGAACCCAAGACGTCAAATTCAATCACAGAGACTCAGTCCAGGACTGGTTGTGTGTCATACCTTACTACACAACAGCCTTTTCCTGACGGATTATGCTCTCTGCAGCCTGCCTGCAGCAGGACCTCCAAGACAGAGGGGGTGGGATGGGACCTGATAGTCTCCACAAACCTTGCTCCTCTTGGGAAAAAATAAATCTTGTCCTTCTCATGACAAACTTTTTTTTAAGCGACATAAGTTAGTGTATAGATATCAAAACATGGATAACAAGCTGAATGGAGTGGAATTGGAAACGAATTAAGGTGGAAGTGAGCCAAAGTTAAACAATTCTAAGGATTTAAAGAAAGTTATTGTCACAGAATGTTGATTTCCTGATTGTTCCTAAGGGATATGATTCAAATCTATATCTTAAGAAACAATCCGTTTGATAAGTGGTGTTTGAAGCATTGCATGGTGTGGAAAATAAGAAGTTACTATAACTTCAAGTAATGAGTTTGAACTTGCTCACTTAGTATTTTTTTTAACTTGGCTCGTAACTTGTATTTTTACCACTGTAAACTGTTGCTGCTTTGTTGGTTTTGTGTTTTGCTTTATTTAGACTCCTTTTTAATATTGTAAAGCGCTCAGTGACTAGTTTGATGATTGGGCCCTGTATAAATCCTGCTTATTATTATTAGAATTAGTAGTAGCATAGAGCAATTGGTAGTAGTAACCTTGCAGGTACATAACAACCCTGTGTAAATCTCTTTTGGGAGGAGTGTTGGCTCTGAAAAGAGCTGGTGTCTTTTTAGAGCCAACATTTGATCTTTTGCAATACATCAAAGAGTTTGAACACACAAGAAATTTAAATTAAATATCTGTTGTTTGTCTGATGCTTGATGTTTAATCATTGTGGTCTCAGAGTAGAAGGTTGGAACCTTGGATATAATTATCACCACAGAAACCAATCCAATGAGGTATTTGTGAAAACCACATCCACAAAAACAAAAGAACCTTGAACAAGTTCTCATTGTGTGCAAACTTAATCAGAGAAGTGAAAATTTTTAACAACTTGAAAAAGTTTGGGAATTGGTGTCACGTTCTTAACCTGAGTCACTCTTCAGGATTTAACTCACAGATTTAGGAAAGACCCTGTGGAGTTGAGGCGTGAGGCCACCTACCATTTCTGTATTTACCCTGCTGGTTCTTTTGGTTGGTAAACAGATTGAAGCAGTCAAATCTCCGTTTCAATGGAGAAAATATCCCCAAAAGAAGTATAGGAGGCTTTCATGCCTGCTATACAGCTGCAAACACAGCATGCTGTTTGGTGGTTGGGGGGTGGATGTAGTCTGAAAGGTGTTTTGACTCACTTGATGGCTCACATAACAAAAGTGTCTGCATTGACTGACATTGTATTATATACCAAAGCAACTGAAGGGACAGTAACATCCCCTGCTGACCCCCAGGGGTCAACCCATAACTGACAGGGTCAGACAAGAAAGTGTTATTTATAGGTGTAGTTTCTGTAATCCTTTTCTTAGGGGGAAAATTCTGATGGAGGGTAAAAAGGTCTGGCTGGGAAATCAGGTATTCCTAAACCAAGGGTTCTTGTGAAAAACAAAACAGGATTATGTAATGTTATAAAATTTATGATAAGTTTAAGAAAACAGCAAACAGATTTGTGATATGTATTTCTCAAAGTACATGTACTGCTGGTGATGACTCATGCAAATATTATTTCAAATGAGAAGAAAAGGAAACTCTAATACGGATCCCACAGACCACTTAAACAAACAAAAAAACGTTATTAAACTCAACTCGTTAACAAAACAACCCTTAGAGGAAAAACAAGGCTCATGACAATAGGGATGTGATTGTCAGGTTTTACATTACTAAATATATTTTACCATGACAAATTCAAACAGGACATCAGGTTCCACGAAGAGTAAGAGAGATTGGCCACGGCTTTTGTCTTCCTCGATTGAAGTAAAACTGTTCTCCATTCTTGAAGTAGCAACGGAATGACATTGATGTCAGCCCTTTGTTTTTCTTTTCAACCTACTTGTTAAGTCATGAGGTACCACAATAAAGAAAAAGTGCCATAAAATTTCCCAAAGTTTAACTGAAAACTGAGTAGATTTACGGGTGACAACCATGTGACTAAACTATTTTTTGTGTGGGAGGTATTGGTGCTTTGAATCAATCAGGTTGACATGTTCTAGAGTCTTGATATTTAGAAAAGTTTGTTCTGCTTTAATTTTAAATGAATACAATTACTTTCCTCCACAATTTGCATCAGAAAGCTCAACTGAAATCCACTTCCACTGAGTAGAGGATTACATGGCCCTTTACCCATGTTTTTAAAATGCATTCCCTAAAGAATAACTCCTTCATACTTTTACGATAAATAGATAATTGCTTTTCTAATAAGGTGATTGGCAGACCATACATTTTTAAATAAAGAGCCCTGACAATTACATATGCTAAGGGCATCTGACGCTGTTTTGTTAACGAAAGCGCTTTATGTATGTGCATTTATGAATCTATAATCACTGACTGGAGTTGAGCATCTTTAAATTTGTCATTACCTGCAAAATTTATGATATTGAAAGGAACTTCTACTCATCAATTTTTCATTAAATATTATGAGTTTTTATCTCTGATCAGTGCATCATAATGAAAAATATCACTTTCCTTTGACAAGAAAAATAGCAATTTAACGCTTCAATCAATTTAACCGTGGTGGGTTTAATCGGCTTGAGGATGGAGATTTAATGGCTCTGTTGCTCCCAACAAGCTGAGTGAGGTGTAGAGGAGATCTCCTGCACACTGTCAATTTTATTGAGAAATATGCAACAGACAGATGTATTCCCAAACAAAATTTGTCTCTTCTCTAACGTACTTGCATTCCCTCATGAATCTTTAGTAGATTGATCATATTTTGTTGAGTATCCATAACAAAGTTTGCTAGAAAAATATTTATTTTGCTGGTGCGCAATAGGTGTTTCTTTTTGCAGTAAAGTGCAACATAGTATTTCACACGAGCAGGTTAAAAAACAGCTTTAAATTCAATACAGCAAACTAATACAACCGTATCACATAAGGCTCGTTGAAAGGGGAGTAAGAAAATAAATTCTTAACAAACAGTGAGAAAAACCTTCGCCCAAAAGTGTCTTGGAATTAAACCACTAAAGAGAGCACTGATGTTTAAAAAAATCACTTGAAGTCAATTCATGTGGCACACTTTCACTTATCAGTCTTTAAAATGGTTTATGTGTAAGATGTATTACTGATTGGAGTTGAAGAAAGTGGAAACAAAGTGTCTGTCTCCAAAGATGAGAGGAAAAACGCCAAGACTGTACGACATCTCAACCTTCTTCTCAGAACCAAAACCATCGTTTCTCCCCCCCCCCCAAGAAAGAGATTCTATTTTACATCGTTGCTCCCCATAAACCTACTAGCTTCATACAGGTTTATACCGTCTAGACAAAACCAAGTAAATTTAAATCAGATGACACGATCACAGGTTGTCTTCTGAGTTACTTTCTCAAGTTTCAACAAATTCAGAGATAACGTTTGCATCTTCAATTATAATGTGAAGGACCTTGTCCGATGAGTTCAAATACATATTTGAAAGGAAAAAAACGGCAGACCTTTTTTTGTCTCACGAGAGCCAGTCAGGTATTCATTTATATGAAAATATACATTTTGCAATTACCCAACATCGTACACATTTCAACGGGAAATTAGAGCTGAAAGGTCCTGAATATAAAGGAACCAGCAGAGCTGAACAACCTCAGCCGTGTCTTGACTACACGACCCGCCAACAAATCACTGCCACATATCAATCTGGCTAGACAGAATTGACTCCTACTTCAACATTCTTAACATTCCCAATATGATGGATCCGTCTTAAAGATTAACTTTCTGAGATTACATTTTTCTGTAATCCAGATATTGATAAATTGTATTTTAAGAATTTTATTTTTTTTTAATGAGGATGGCAGATTGAAAGTTCTATCATAGGCCTAATGTTGCCGAGAGTTGACAATTCCCAGAAGATACTGCAAAACTACAAAGAAAAGAAGTGCTTGATTTGTTGGGAAAAATTCTGTTTCACAAATAAAACTGCTCGGCAATTATTAGTACAGAGTGAGTTCCAAATTGAGAAACGTCACACTTTGGCTGTTTTCCAATTGCAACTTTAGACTTGTCGTGCCATAAAGTCCCCAAGGGCATGGATTTAAAGGATAAAGGGTCTGAATTCAAGAACAGTTGACAGGTACCTAAAGCTCCGAGGAAATTGTCATCTAAAAGGAAAAGGTGTAACATTGGGTTCTGGAAGATGAATGCAATGCACCATACGTTCACAATGATCCTTAGTTTAAAACCCATCTTAAAGCAGTGGGAATGTTTGTACCAACCTCTTAGCCACTGAAATCACACAAAAAAACACCTTCAAAAGCAACAATTTTAAACATGTGTTTCCGGTAATTATCTTAGAAGTATTTTGTCATGTCAATATTACTCAGCATGTTAATAACTTATTCAACTTTTTGCTAAACTTGCATTGTTATCAAAGAGAAGTTAAAGTCAGAGAAAAAGGAATAATGTGAAAATGCTTGTTTAGTAACAAGGTTAGTTTGTTGAACAAAAGATTTGAAAAACTTACTTAGAAAATCAGTAGAGGAAGGTTCATAAACAAGGGTTGATAAATCTGCCTCAACAACCATCTCCAATAATTCAAAAGTGTTCTTTTATTATAACATATCTAGGCATAAGGTACATCTTAAAAACTGGCAGGTTTTCTCAAGTAAGCTACTTTAAGACTGCATCTTTAAAAACTGGGAGACACTTTCAGTGTGCACCTTTAACAGACATCTTTAATAATTGGGCGATATTTTCCACTGTGCATCTTTGCATCTTTAATAATTGGGAGATATTTTCCAGGGTGCATCTTTAATTGGGAGATATTTTCCACTGTGCAGCTTTAATACGCATCTTTAATAATTGGGAGATATTTTTTCACGGACACAATATCAAGCTCTGTCTATTCTGACTGCATATAAATATGAACACACATTTCTTTCCCTTCCCATCATGCGGAGACCATGCCACACACTGTCATCGTAGCTGATCAACATTTCACGTAATGAATTCACTCGCTGGAAATTCAGTTTGGGGGGGGGAATGGAGCTAATACCTTCTGACTGGAGTGAATGTCACAAGGGAACAGCTGTCACATGCCCTGTCACATGAATCGTGTAATGCTCTCTTTAAAAAAAAAAGTGCTGTCTTTTATGTTAATTTTCACTCGTTCACAACATCCGCTTTTTTGATTACAACACTTGTTCTTGAAGTCATTATACTCTTCAGGGTAATTGTGCGGGTTGTAAGTGAAAACAATCAATACTTTTAATATCAAAAGGAGGCAATGGTTCACAGAATTCAACAGAATGCTAACCAAACCACTTGGTACCATGTCATCTAGACAAGCCAATAGCCTTTTTCACTAAAATGTTCCTATCAAAGTTTGATGGCGATTGTCCGTTTACAAAATGCCTGCAACAGTTTCTTTAACGATCCGTAGAACCAGATGCAGAGTTTTCCTATTAGTCAGCTCACCTTCCAACCTAAACCAGGCCAGGCTTTTCATCAAAGATAATAAGTTAAGTCTTCCAAGCCAAACTGTCTTCCACTACAGCATAATTTTGAGGTCAGCGTTCCACTACAGCATACTAAACAGATTATAAGGTCAGATGTATTTAGCTGACCAGTCTACTTCCATAAGCTATCAATCATTAAACAATCCCAGTTTACTGCGTTAACTGTCCTGTAAACAAAAACACCACATTGCTGATAGACCTCATGTATTAACATGCCTTCAAAAAACCACATTTTAAAGTGAGAATTTGATACCCTTTGATGCAGGATTTGCACTAAATTACCTCGAAGCAAACCAATTTTTTACCCCAGCATTAAGAAAACTGGTTGAGAAGGTCACCCCATGAGCACAGCCAGGACTTTAAAAGGTCTGTTTTGTAACACAATGTCAATACTTGTGATGCAGTCTCGCATATAACTGTAAACCAATAATTTCCCCTCTTGTGCACTTGCTACACGCCCGCTGCCAGCAAACACCACAGATAAACACAAAAATATATATAATGTGATATAAATGCAAGCGGAAGCCACTTAAAGTGGAAAAAAGGGCTTCTCTTGTGAGAGTTTTGTGCCGGCAGACTTCAGCTGTTTTTATAACCGCACAATGGGGCGCTCGGCCTCGACACAATAAGCGTTGAGGCTGTTCATATTGTAACCTTTATTTGGTTTGGAACGAGCCGTTTGTCACGGAACAATGCCCGCCATCTGCATGGAAACCGTGCTCATTATTACAAAATCTTGGACCTTTAGAAGGTAGCACGCAAATGTTAATATCTAGCAACAATCGGAAACTATAATCTGAGATTGATTTGAAATTTTGTTTAATCTAAGTCTAATTCATGACCAGGATATAGTCATCTGATTCATAAACAAAAAAATAGTAATAATATTT
The DNA here is from genome assembly GCA_023634235.1 of Pisaster brevispinus. Classification (NCBI taxonomy): domain Eukaryota; kingdom Metazoa; phylum Echinodermata; class Asteroidea; order Forcipulatida; family Asteriidae; genus Pisaster; species Pisaster brevispinus. The sequence goes on along the minus strand of JAMKCF010000011.1, from coordinate 12,127,603 downwards.
CTATCTGAAACCAACTCAATGTGAAGTCAAAGCAGTGACTTAATTCACACAGACTATTTTAATTTTTATTTTTCTCAAAATATTTGTTTAACTGGGACTAGGAGATTAAGTTTCAAAGGAGAAGCAAATCCTCTGGGTATCTACTTTTTGGGGTTATTTTTTTATTAATAATTTATTATAGCTATAACCAAAAGGTAGTTGTTTACAAAGAACTTAATTCACTAAAAGATAAGTGGTAAATGAATCATCACATCACAGATAAAACAGAGGATGGAAGTATCAGATTGTATAATCTCTATCATGTGCTTTGAAAGAAAGAAAACAAAATGGCCACAGATTGATTATGGAGATAAGAAAGAAAACTGACTCGCAACAACAAATTTATGTTTTCTTCAACCCATACAAATACTGATTCCTTCTTAAAAAACAAAAAAATGAACAGCTTGCAGGTGGCACCACAGACATCTATCTAGAGGCAAGGACACCCCTGCGCTACTCTAAACATCAGCATTGACATGGGTGAAGACTTTAATTGTATATTCGGTTTGCGAGTATACATTGATACCTCACCATGCAATGCCCCCCAAAATCATTCAAGACTTTAAGTGTTCATTGTATGCGTTCGGGAAACCTGGTATCTAATGATTGAACCACGTATGTATGTACATGTCAACAGCAGCGTGTACATAAAACCAAGGCTTTTATAAGTAGATAATAAGATCCCCTGCTTGGTGGATAATGATCTCTTCATCAGTTTTGTTATAGCACTCTATAAACCAGCAAGCGTACACAATCACCTTCTCGATACCATCTACTCGATCCACTGTGCTAAATCGGACTGGCATTCTTTTTGGTTTTGCTCTCTTCTTTGTATAACCAGCTCATAGTTTGCTTCAGGACTGCACGCTGCTAATGATATTTGCGAGTCGGGGGCTTATGCTTTAGATCCTAAGTGATCAGGCTTTATTTTCCCCATCAATTCTGTTTTGACTTTGCTTTGACTGTATTCGGTGATTTACAATTTCGATACTGGAACGGCTTATAAAGTGGATCTGTCAGATTGAGGTTGGATTTGAATAAATCATCATAGGCATTATTAGGGACTTGGAATACACTAGTAGTCGGACCACATCTTGATTGAATTGTTATTATTTTTTTTTTCAATAAAGAACCACTCTGAATGAAAACGAATTTGTCAAACGTTTTAAGAAAAATATAAAAACATATATTTATAAGCAACAATTTTCAGTTTTTATTATTATACTTTTCAAAAGCTTTCCTTCATAGCCCTTCCCATCCCCATAAAAAATAGAAAAACAACTACTTGTTTTTACAATTTTCTCTGCTGATAATTATTAAATTTAATAAAATAAATTATTAGGCCTAGGAGCAAAGTTGAGCTTTTCTCCGTGACAAACAAAATCAAACAAAAGTGTCCCAATTTTATTATACAGTATAAAAACATTTAGCTTTAAATAAAAATCATCAATGATTTTCTGAGTACGCAACCATTAGGTATTTTTTTTTTTATTGAAGAGCAAAATGAAGAGCGGGTGGCAAAAACTCACGTTAGATTCTGCATAATTTATTAAGCCGTGAAGGGCCTGGTGCCAGGGTGATCAACAAAAGCTACCTCAAATAATCAACTGATTATGAATGCAAAAGGTGCACTCCAGTCTGTAGAGTCTATGTCCATGTTTTCCATATGGTGATCAGAGAGCTAGAGAGAGCTCCAACGAGCAGACAACAGAAACAAATTGTTTGTGTTTGTCAATTGTTCCATCAGCCCAAGGGACAACCGGGGATCAAACAGAAAATATGGTTGTTCATAATTGGTTAGCAATTAACAATCTGTTTAACTGAATAAATAATTTTCCCGCAAACATCTCCTCATTATACTCAATTTTTGGTATCTTCCATGTTGTGAAGTTTGCATACCCCACAATTTACCATAGGAATTCCTAGGAGACATTATCATAGCATCTGTACAATTTTGTAAAATTAAGAATTTGCATTTATTGCTTTTGAAATTTTGTATTAAATGTAAGTAAAAAATGAAGAACAGACTCCGTAGTTTTGTAAGAAACCCCATGATTTTAATGCAGTTTCCGGTGAGGAAATTGTGAAGTAAGCAGAAATCACGCTGCCCTGAGATGATCGACACAATATTCCAAAGACACCTGGTGTTTTAAATCCTCTCCAGGTAAGTGTTAACAATAGTAAGAACAAGAGACTCATGAGTGTATATCCTGCACCGGATGGCCAATGTGTGGTTGGAAAAAGGAGACAGAAGACAATTGAATTATCACAAGTCATTCTGGGATAACATTGTCATCCTGTGTCACTGAGTTATGTATCATTATCTTTGCTGGGGATAAGTTAAAGGGAAGTTACAGCGTGGGATAGAAGATTCATTTTAGATATTAACATTTTTATGAAACAAAAAAATTCATTTCCCACCTTTCTGCAGTCTCAATGATAACTCCCATTTTTTTGTAGATATCAGCCATAAGTTCTATTAACTCTGCATCAGGAAATGTTTGAAGAAAGACACCAGAATGTATCCCGCGTGGAGATTTCAGAAAAACAAGTTCTGAAAGTGAAAGAGAAGCTTGGCATGGTACTTTGCTCTTTTAGTTATTTTAAAATTCATTTTGACAAAATGATGACTAATTTTGACACCAAAAAGGGCACTGCACTCAAGTCTACTTCTAGGTGACCTTAAGATGACAAGCACAACCTCTACAAAATGAAACAAGAATAGGAACACTCTTGTCATTCTTCTTTGATTCTCTTTAAAGTTAAAGCAAACACAAACATAACTAAGAAATGGCAAGACTTCAAAATTATCATATTAGTATTCAAAAGCTGACTTGGAGTACATGCTTGTGACTCTAAGGCACATACTTGAGAATATTTACCCAAGATTTTTTTCTCTGTGCTGCTTCAATTTAGAATTCCTATCCCTGGGTCCTGAGATGAGCAATTTCAGCAGTCTTTCACTCATCATTTGGTGCAGTGAGCTCACAACCAAACCCCAATCTGGTGTACTTAATGAGTTATAAACATGATTATTTAAATGCCCCAATCACTTACTCCATGTTTTTTCTCCGGCTATGTCTTAAATTTTGACTACAAGCAGGAAAGGTCAAAGATAAAAATTTCTTTTGGGGCTCTTTCATATATGATAAATGGCTTTTCTTTTGAATTCATAAACAAACAAAAGTGCTCCACTGATCCTGAAAAAAGGGGGTGGGGGACACACACAAATAAATAAATAAATAAATAAATAAGAAATGAACGCATTAAACAACATTCCTAGAGAAGTTCAGTAATGACAACTTACAAAAGTCGTCATGCTATTTAGGAATACTTTTTAAAATGTCTGTAAAAATGTCAATGTATCAATAAAAACCGGTTCATTCCAGTACATACTATAACTCAATAAAATGAGGAACAACACAGGGATTATTAATAGTCATTGCAGAGTGAAAGATGATAACCAAGTCTTGATGATAAGTCTTGAAAAAATAACAACATGTCAGTCGAACTAATTTATCAGGATATAGGCTTTCCGATAATAAAGAGTTTTATTTTGGGCCCCTTAGTAATGATGGAGAATCACTCTAAAAGGGGGAAAATAAACGGCTACAATTGAATTAGAGTGAGTTACTTGTGATAACTCTTTCATCCTCTGACAGTCATACCAAACGGTGTCTTGCGTTATCCTCAGTGCTAGGTTTCACATCCTGTAGAGTTTAATTACTTAAGTGCCGCATCACTCTCTTAATTTATTTATCTGTAAAGTGAAAGGAGGAGGATATCTCTGATGCTTACTGGCTCGTCACAAGGAAGCGGAATAAGGGGGGGGGGACAAAGTATAACCACGCAAGGCATCTTCCTCACCATCGTCATGAAATGCTTCTTCTTTTTTCAGTCGTCAACAAGAATTTTCCTCTCATTTGGTCTGGATTTGATTGATTCAATGGCACACAAACCACACTTGGTGCAGACATTCTACAAGAGTCCAAAAGTGTTTTGGGAGATCAAGTTACCACAAGGTGGTGAAGGATTACAACAGGATATGACCCAGTTATTCACAAAGCCAAAATATCGACGTAGTTAGTGGAATAATAGTTAACCCCCCCCCCCCTCCACGACATTTACCTGAAGCTGTTTTTAAAATCCCCCTATTGAAACTCTTTCTCACAATCAAAACAGCGACCACAGACTGACAAACATAAAACAAGTTAGCAGCACAGCGATAATAATGCTTTACAGCAAACTTTGATGCTACAAAGGACAACATTTTTATACACCTAAAACCTTTTTCAGACTACCTACCTTTGACCCATGTAGATGGCGACCCGTTTTAAATGGGTTAAAACTGATCCGGAGATTCCTTTCACACTACAATATCTAACCCAGAGAAAAGTTAACCCAGTTCCATACTAAAACCCTAGTCCTGGGCAGGAATAAATTCTACCGGGATTGAGCCAGTTTTGGGTTCGTTAATCCGGATAATTTTTGGGCTCTGAAAAGTGTAGTGTGAACGCCCTACTTAATCTGGAGAATCTCCGTGTTCAATTTTTCCTTAACACAGAGATTCTCCGGATTAAAGCCTATAGTGTGACAGGGGTTTAAGTAAAATGTCGTAGAGCTTTTGAGTTTCACCGATACTTACAGAAACTTGAGTATGTACCCTCCCTTTGTACACAACATCAAAGAATGGAAATGACAAAATGCTAATAATTCTCCTCTTTACCAGCTGCTGGATTCATTGTACGTGATTACACCACTAAACCAATACAAATGTTATGTCTGAAACACATGGAACAGAAAGTCTGTGTATTAACTCCACAAGAGTAACTAGTACAATTATAAAATATCATCCACGGTGATCTATGTAGGCTCTGAATTATGATAATTTGCAAAGTCAGATACATTCAAACCATATATCATATCTGTATACTCGATGAGTAATAACAAAGAAGTTGAAAAGTTTCAGTTTTGGACTACAGCAATAATTCTCTACCCCACCCCCCCCCCCCCCCCCGACAAGACAAAGTAAGTTTGAACTTAACCCGAAAGTTAATGCAAACACATTTTTTTGGTGAAGAGATAGATCAACACACAGCACTTTTAAATTGGTATGCAGTAATTTCCTAGCTTTCATAAACTTCCTATGATCAAGTATTCACAAGTGCAAAGGAAGATTCAACCATACAGACCTTCCTCCCTTCCTGAAACTTTGGTTTCAACAAAAAAGAAAGGAACTAAAAAACACCACTACCAATAACCTCACTAAGTGACCTTACCAGTCTCACAGTACTGCCCATTCCTATCACATCAACCTTCTTATTATCTAAGTAAACTATTGACCATCCCCATCGAAGGAGTCTGGATTATTTCAAGTCCCTTCTAGCCCCCGTCAGTTACATGTCAGTGGAATAACTAGTTGGGTTGGCTGGCAATAAGTATTCTAAATATTTAATCATGGTCATATGGTTTACTAGACATGGCACTCACTTCACTTACACTCTGTCATATTCTTGCATACTGTACATAGCTTCAAGTGTCTAACTCAGACTGCACTTGAACTGCCCCATAGTCAGGGTTGAGCTGGATCCAGGTCTATGGTTCTATTGGGTGAGGAAGAAACAAACAAAGTATGTTTTCTATATGATAAGGTAGAGTCTGCAATCACTGGCTCTACCTGTGTAGTACAGCTCGTGTAGCAGCCAACAGCTCAAGAGAGAAAGAGTATTACGATGAGGATGTCAAACTTTCCTGAGCGTGGTGCTTCACATACACTCAACACAAATCACACAGCAGTTAAAAGCTGTCTACATTTTAATGCAAAAAAAAGGTGAAATTCTTGTGATTTTGCAATCAAGAAGTACAGTCTCAGAAAGATCATTACTAAAGCTGCAGTTCTCCATCTAAGAAATTATACTCCATAAATTTGCATTATGTAGAGGGCCTAATTATTCCTTGAAAAAATATTCATAGACTTCATTGAAATAATAAAATTAAAAAATCCAACGAAAAAAGAATGATATCAAGGAGACCACTGACCCCTAAATTGCTATAGATAACATTTATTTTAAGAACATATCTGGTGATCCAAGCAAGGCACTGTGAAACCGCAGTACTGCTTTAATTGGATGTTGGCTTTAAATTTTCAGCACCTGGAATTGAAACTAACGCCCCGAAAGAAAAGAACCATGTAGCTGTCAAGCACAGGGATAAGTTTACAGTATAAATTTCAGAACTTATACTCTACTGGGAAGGCATGTTCTATTGAAATTATTTCACTAATTTGGTTGCCATGGCGTTGCCTACATGAAACTGAATATGTTTTGGAGATAGTAACTGTCTGAAGAAAAAACTTTTGGTGAAAGGTTCAGGTGAAGAATAACTACCCACATGTTAGTTTGAAAGAAAAGTGTATGGATTTCTGTTTCTTTCATGGGAATAGATGTCATGAAGTTTCCCAATATCAAAATGGGTGATTGTTGTATCATTTTGTTTTGTGTTTATATAATTGAACACGATCTTTCCTCAGAATACTAAAACTAAAGAGCCCAACCTTACCTTACCACTGGTTTTGTTTCAGTCCAAGGTGAGCTCGATTTCTTTAATAAGATACTAAACAATTTTCCAAGTTTGAACTAAGTTTTAATCTCTGATGTTCCCTCACAAGACTGTTCCCATTCCATTATTCCCGTTCCCCCTGCCCCTCGATCTTCCCAGTCCAACACTGGGCTGCAAGTAATTGCCTTGTAACACTTGTTTGTATATTTATAGCTGTTGGAAATTGCCCTAGCTCTTTAACCTAGCTTTCTATATGGCTCTAAACATTGGAGAGTGCATGGAGAGTGCAAGTCCCCTTCCTTCTGATTGAGGTGTACTCCCTCTCCAAACCACCCCGGGGATGCACGGTACCCCTTGGGTCTCAGGTAGTTGCCCTTTCGTAAGTGCAACTCTTGTTTCCTCGTTTGGCGCTTTAGTTCTTTGGCTCCACACATTAAGAAGTGCTGGATTATCAGCCATTAGTCAGCCCTATCACCTGTGGGGCGGAGACATGGAACCTGACATCACTTCACCCTAAAGGTTAAGGTCATGTTGAGAAAAACAAACAGGGGGGCAACTATTCAGTTTCTTTTCTTACTGGGTTCTTTATGACTTCAGCAACCACACTTTGGACCCCAGGTGAAAAGTGGACAGATGGCCACGATGTGTAGGTTTGGGCCTCTCCACTGAGGAGGCAGACACATGACTTATGACTGTTACTTGAAATTGAACTGAACACCAAGCTTTCTTGACAGTGGAGTCACCAAACACAATCAGATTCAGAGAGACGTCTTTTAAGATGTTACATGATTTCATACATTGCTTTAACATACTCCCTACTGTATCCAGAGCCCTCTCAAGTATTGCAAAATAATTTGTCTCTATTGCTAGAGGAGGCTGCAGATCTAAATGTGTTTTAGTGACAGTTTTTGTTTTGATAATTTAACTTCTTATTTTTAGCCACTAGAACCCTAACTGCAGGGGTTGACTGTGACTCACATCTCGGCACCATATATCTTTAGACTGGTCAGTTCAGTGTTTGTAGGAGTGAATGGTTGAAGCACTTAACAACTCATCAATCAACGGGTGGATCTAGAGCGGGATACCTTGGGGAAATACAAAATCATTTGGTCTAATTTTAAGTGATAAACCACAAGGGTCTAGTTTTAATAACGTGATGTACAGAGATGAAAACAGGCTTAGGTTCTTCGATGTATTTCCTTCCTCCATGTTTAAACAAAGCAATGTTCAGTTGTGATGTCAAACTCAATAATAAATGAGCAAATTTAAAATGGCTGCTACTTACTGAAGAAAATTTTAATTGCCTAGAGCAAAGAGCATTTGATGCTTAACGGGATCAAGTAGAACAGAACCCTTTTACAAACAATGTACAACCTGAACACCGCAGGTTCTTTACATACTCTGCTCAGTATGGCTTTGTGCTTTGCATAAAATCCAAGTAACTCTAGAGAATGTTTGCAACACGAGGTATTGTTAATTTTATTCTATTGTTATTCCGGTGCAAAATATTCTAGCCGACAACCTTTTATTAGAGAATAAATAGCTTCAATTTCCTTGAGCTGTTTTGTCCAGTAAAAAATGAAAGAAAGAAAAAACTGCCTGGCACAAACAAAACAGTACTCTCATGGTGACATACACACAAACCAGACCTTTTTCATTACAGGCCACATGGATGAAATGAGTAAGCATTGATTCCATGCCTCTACCTACTCGATATCCAAAACCTCAATTTGTTATATCGGCAAAACCACGCGCAGAACCATACAACATTAGTTTACAAAATGTACCCCAGATAATAACCACACATGCATATGATATGCGCATTTATTTAAGGTAGCTGACGTCCAACATGCTTGTACGCTCCACGCCGACAAGCAGCCACACTTCTCATGATTATACGCGCTGCAGATGTCAATATGCTAACATTCAAAATTGGACAGGCCTCGGCAATGTCTATGTACATGCATATATTTTAGGCCTCTATACACGGGCAGTGTGTAGCATGGCATAAGTGACAATCAATAATAATTGACTGGGTAACTCACTCATGCAGAGACACAGAATAGAGGGAAACGAGATCGGGCGGGAGGGACAGAGATAGCGGGAGAGTGGAGAGTGTGTCGACGAGGTGGGGGGATAAAGACAGAGACAGAGAGGGGGAAAAAAGGTAGCCTGGCTTGCTTGGAATCACTCGCTAGGGGTTAATGCAAACATCGTCGTCAGTAATACCGATTGTTGACGACCCTCCAAATAGACAATTTATTTTCATTTTGGGATTTCGCTACAGTGCTGTAAAGTGCACTCTCTCAATTATATTGTATTCCTTTTCCAGAGGAAATAAATTTAAATAATATACACGTTGACATTTATTTATATTATTATGGATGACGCTGAGAAATTTGTGTGCATTATTCGCACTTTGAATGAAGATCCTTATGTTGTTTGTAAAGACTCCACTTAAGGGTTCTTGTGCGTTGACTTGGAACTTTTTTTTCTCATACATCAAATGTAAACAGATTGCACCTTTGTTTGTGTTGATTTTTTTCCAAGGGCACTGGTTTTGTTTTGACAATTGTGAATCAAAATTAGCTGACACTCATTTTAGGAAAAACCAAGAGAAGTTCTACGGCACGAAGTTCGAAGAGTAAGTTAAACCCCAAAACTCCCTGTTCTTCCAAGAAGACAACGTTCACACTTAGACAACAACCATTCGTTATCCATGTTGTTATCTATATGCTACTTCCTCCACGCACTCGTGGTGTTTTAGTTTCAATTTGGCACTGTTGTTCACATCAATGCAGCACCACCCAAACAGGCTTTCAGTTTGATAAATGATCAGTAAAACCACCTTTCAATTGAAAGTCACCTCACAACAAAATTTGCCTGAGACAAAAATAACTGAAATGGTTTCTTTCTCATAAGGGCCTTTCGTGGTAATGATTTCTCTCTTCAAATGAAGCAACATCTTTATCTTTGTATCATATTTTTTTCACTCTAAAATAAACAAACAGCATAGCCTGTAATCAATCAGAATTTTCCAGATGAAAGCAGTTAACAATATTTACCTCGCAAGTGAACAGATCCAACGCTTCATAAATCTATTTATTCTTCTTTTTTATAGAAAGTCTTTACATTTACTCACCAGTCCTAAATCATGTAAATATCAGCAAATAAAAGACATTACCTGCCCAAACAAAGTGTCAAATAATGATAACGAGCCAGCCCTTTCCGGTCGGAAACAACAGTGTCATAAAATTCATTATTCCTGTGAGAATTTACTGTCTGCTTTGTAACAAAAGTTCAAGTGAGTAGGGAGAGACTAGGGAGCATAGATCCTGACGGGAGAAACCCAACTTTCCCCATCAGTGAATGTAGATGCTTCATCATATCCTGTTATTTCACTGTGCACAGGGGATCGATAGGCAGCTGTGAATTAAAAGGTCAGTTGCAGCTGGGTGTACACTGGGTTAATGTTGGGCGACTAGATGGTTAAAACTGGGTAAATCAGAAGGTAACTGTTGGGTGGAGATTGGGTGCATCAGGTGATCTTCAAGCCACAACTGGGTGAATACACAAGGTAAAATACTGGGTATAAACATACCCAGATGGCACATAGATTGATGTATAGTGCAAGTTGTAAGTTGTATGGTGTTACATAAACAATAGAACGAAACTAACCCCTTAAAAAATGTGGTCGGGATCCCAACCAATATCCCGGTGGGATAGGTCGGGAATCCCGGTGGGATACTGCCCGGGATCCCGACCTATCCCATCGGGATATTTTGTCGGGATCCCGACCTATCCCATCGGGATACTGATCGGGATCCCGATGGGATAGGTCGGGATCCCGGTGGGATACTGCCCGGGATCCCGACCTATCCCATCGGGATATTTTGTCGGGATCCCGACCTATCCCATCGGGATCCCGATGGGATAGGTCGGGATCCCGGGCAGTATCCCACCAGGATCCCGACCTATCCCATCGGGATATTTTGTCGGGATCCCGACCTATCCCACCAGGATCCCGATGGGATAGGTTGGGATCCCAGTCTGTATCCCACTGGGATTCCAGACCTATCCCACCGGGGATATTTTGTCGGAATCCCAACGTATCCCACTGGGATCTCGAAGTATCCCACCGGGATCCCAACGTATCCCACTGGGATATCTGGCAACTCATTGAGATGGTTCAGTTCCACCTGTGAGAAAGCTGAAATAACCGAAAATTTTTTTTTTTATATACAATTATTAAGAATTTATTATCATCTTTTGCCATACACAATTAAATCGTTCAAACAATATCCTCAGTGCAGTGTAAAAAAACTGCCAACCCAATATAAAACAATAACTGATGTTGACTGTTCGTTACGTACAGTTGCTGAAGTCCAGACACACACACTGCACTATTTTAACTTCAATCTCCTTAGGCACATTCTTCAAAAGAAACAACCAACTCCAAGAGAAGTCCAAACTTTTCTGGCTTTGTTTGTGGCCAACCTTTCCCGCTGTTCCAGCCCATTCTTTGATTGTATAAATATGGTGTGGTACGTCGTTTCAGATACATTTCTTTGTAATAATAATACAACAATTTTACTTTTTTAGCTAAATATCTGAACCGATGGCGATGTCCAGTGACTTTTTTGTTGTGCGTTTTTCCTCGTGGAGCGCATTCTTGGGATTTGCACAATTTGCGCTGTGAATAAGGAGCAGTTTAATAACGAATTGTGGGCAATATGGAGATTATGCAAATCCCAAGAATGCGCTCCACGAGTATCGACGCACAATTGTTCGCTGGACATCTGTAAGATTTTTAGCCTACAATTTCTATTTTTTTGAGAAATGTATCTGACACAACATACCCCCATATTAAGTGGCAACGTCTCTTGTGTACCTCCAGGTGAGCTATCCAGCTTTCCTCCCTCTTTTGCAGTCACAAAAAAGTATTCTTGTCATCGTAATTTCGATCCACCACTTCTCCAATACTTTGACAGAACGCTGATTACACACATGTACATGTTTACCATCTGGTATAAAGGGACATGGATGTCAGACTATTTCATTCACATCGCATATTACACTTCTCGTCTAACACCCAACCCCTGGTCTTGCACACATGGCCGTTCTCACTATTGAGCACACAGCCCGCTGCGCTGTATGTATTTGACATCAAAACATGAGGCATAGAGGGAGATAACTCTACGCAACTGTGCGTCGGGCCGCCGACGCATCGCAATGTGTATGTGTGATCGAAACGTAACCACGATGCTTTGGCTTTTGGGGGGGTTTTCGCAACCCATTTTCTCGTTAAAAAAATCAGCTTAAATAAGATACAATCTTTTAATAATCTGACCAAAAGTTGAATATTCATCGTCGCCGGACGAAAAAAAAAAAAAATGATGGATTTCCCTTTTTTTTTTCTTCAATTTTTCAAGAAAATTGGTCGCCGCGATCCGTAAACCAACTAATAAAATTGGAACGGCCTAAAGACCAATTTGCACTGAATTACAATGACAGCTATATAGGACCAGACTTGGCCAGTGAATACTGAGTTTTGGCTCATTTTGTTGGGGGTAATAATAGGGTGCACTTCCATCATATTTTTCAAGTAATATAATGGCGCTATAAGTTATTTTAAAAAATACAAGATTGACATGTAAAACATGATTATAGCATGTTTTAAATATGTCAATTTTGTATATCATTTGTTTCAAGTGTCAAGCACCTACAGTCTAAGTTTCATTTTTATATCTCATTCTATCCCACCCCAAACAGGTGGGATCCCAACAATGCCGGGATGAGCTGATCGGGATCCCACCTTATCCCAACTCATCCCGCCTTCAGTCGGGATTCTGACCACCATTCCATCGGGATCCCGACTCGTCCCACCTTTGGTTGGGATCCCGACATAACCTATCCCGATGTATCCCATCGGGATACCTCCATCCCGACTTATCCCAACATATCCCGGTGGGATATGTCGGGAATCCCGGCGGGATATATCGGGATCCCGACCACATTTTTTAAGGGGAAGGGAATAGTCATTGCAATTTGAGAAAAGACAGAACAAAAATGAATAAACTAGCTACCCTTTATGCACTTTGGATAAATGTAGCATAAATACCAAGTAAAGAAGGGCAAATGTGGGTACAGGCAGCCTCATACTTAACAAATTCTGGGTACAAATAGGTTAATTTAGTCTACTCATGGGTACAAGCTATTAATAATAGCAATGAACCCTTCACAATAATAGCACAGTTAGCACATTTATCTTCAGGACTGGACCCTCTGCTCTTTATCATCTCGGTAACAATCAAAGAACTACTTTGCTGCAAAAAATGTGCTTTTATTGGCAGTCTCTGGCCAACAATGGGATTAAAACAAGCACTGTGTTTAGTTACTATCGATTGAGCAATTGCACGATAAATATCAAAGACGTGTGATTCAACTTATGTAAATAAAAAATGAAGGATGAACGCTCACTGGGGAACAAAACTGACAAACTAAATATTGCCTAAAACAACTTTCATGTTGACCCTCAGTTGCCTATAAAACAAGGTTAGATCAATCACTGTCAACTTGCTCTTCCTTAACGAAACACGACTCCACGTGAAAAAACAAACTTAAGAAAGTGAAAACAACACCAAATTCATCAAAAAAAATTGACAAGCTAACCAGTCGGTACTGATCTTAAAGTTTCCTTCAAATATGTTTTAGTTTTTTTACCACGGTTCATGTTGTTTGTCTAGCAACACACCTTTAAGGATAGGAGCTGTTTAAATGTCAAGGAGGGACATACAAACTCAAGAAGCAGTTATTCTATTGATCTCTCCAGTGGATGCAAACCACTGTCTGCAAGAACACGGCCGTCCGCCGCTGTCTCAGGTATTCAGAAATGACACAAGAGCCTAAAGCTGTTACCTGGCGATGGACTGGACTTCCATACCTAATGAAATGATACCTCAATGCAATTTGGATCCCGTACTCAAATTGGATGCAAAGAAATAACTGTTGGAAATGGGTTTTTTTTTTTCAAAGATCTTTTGAAAGTAGAGGATGGAGTTTGAGAGCTATGAAAAAATACTTGAAATGGTTCCGATAAGAAGACAGCACTTTATAAAAGACCTTTCCATTCTTTCTATTGTATGGAAACGGATTATCAATAAATGCTTCGTAAAATGTGTAAACCGTTTCTTACGCAAATGTAAAAACAACAATGTAGTTTTGATGAGAACATTTTTGGTACTCACTGTAAAACCTGGAGTTTTTCCTAGTTTTGGTTTTGAATAGACTCAAAACAAAAAAACTAATTTAAGTGAGCTCTGGCAGCTTTGCATGGTGAAGAGGAATACGGGTGACATCCATGCAGGAACAACAGATGAGAAACCATCATTCTAAATATTAAGTTGACAGTTTTTAACACAAAACAAAATTAGTTATTTCTGTATCTGGAAGAGTTTGACCGATTTCCTTGGTTTGTTTTACCCAGTCATCAATGGTATAACCACAACATAAGCCAATAGAACAAGTGATTATTGGGACTTGTATCTTTGCTGTTTTGTTTAATTATTTTTGTATGCAAGTTCACTCCAAACAAGGCTAAAAGCCACTCTTGGTAAGGGGCTACAAGAAGAAAAAATGTAAGTTGAAAATAACTCAGGGAAGCTAAAGGTAGGAATTGATATTCCTCTTAAAACAGTCTAGATTGTAGGATGGAGAGAAACATGCACCAGGAGGCAAGGAGTTCCAAAGAGATGCAGTACATGAAATAAATCTGTTGGAATGGCTTCTTGCTCTACATCTCAGCAAAGCAAGAGTGTATGGGTGAGAAGAAGTAGAAAGCCTGGTTTCACGTTCCAACACCCTGATTGAAGGAACCAGGTCAGACACACTGGTGGCACATTTACAATATATAACTGTAGAAAAGACAGAGGCTGGCCACAGACCTGCGGTGGGAAAGAGGTTGTATTGTTGATCCCAACCATTCACCGACAAGATTAACAAAACGCTTCTGCACTCTGTCTAATAAAGATAAATGACAGGCACAGGCCCAAATGTGACAACAGTACTCCATTAGGGGAGGTATAGTTTTTTTATACAGGTAAAACTATACCACAAAACCATCTTAATCAATGCATAATAATAATAAAAAAAGGAAACATACAAAGACAATGTTGTGTCGCTTAGTTTTTTTATCTGACAACCAGCCGTGTTTCCCACTGCGCCCTTTTTTTATTGGATGTCTTCATTGATTGCATTATTGAGTTTTCAATCAACTTCATTATTTATTTAGGTTAATATTGATCTTGGAATTATTTGAGGCGGGGAAAAAACACACAGTGAAGGACAATGACAAAGCAATTTATAATGCAAGAATAAACAAGCATTAAGCCGAACTAAACAGAGAGAGAGAGAGAGAGATTCTAGACAGCTGAATACAAACATGAAAATGAAATGAAACAATCCAAATGTATTAAACAGATGTGAAGGGAAATACCCTGTATTGGTAATACTGGGAAAGCTACTGGACTGCCTGTGTTGTTTACTCTCTTTGAATCAAGGTACAGCTTTGGTTATGTTAAGTAAAAATCAAGTCTGATCATCATTCTCAGGGAGACGATCAGAGCATACTGATTGAAACGTTGAGTTGTCAATGACTGCATAGGCTTAGAACCATCACAATTCGTAGAGAGGTTTGTGTACATTTGGTGTCTCTGCAAACCTCACTAAACCTCACTGATGACAACACTGTAACAACTTGAGTAGGTTTTCTCCTTTTAATCAAGTAATAAACCACAAGGGAAACTGACTGAGTAATTTTAAAATAATTTGGGTTTGAACAAAGAAAACTTGACTAGAGCATGATTTGAACCAACGACCTCCGGCTTAACGTGTCGGCGCTCTACCTACTGAGCTATCTAGCCCTATGTTGGCGGCTTAAAAAAAAAATCAACACCTGATATCGTACTGGTGTTACTAGGTCATTTGTTTTAAAGCTAGACAAGTACTCATTAACCCAACTGTAAGAATTTTAAGTTACAGTTTTGTAAACTGTCTTAAAATAATGAATATTTTATACAAAAACACTTTAATAGTGTGGTCTCAATCTTAAAAAAAGACTTTTTAAACAAAAACAACAACCGCAAAAACCCAAAACACATGAGTAATGACAACATCTACACCTGACAGGTTTTGACAATATTTAAGCCTTTTTCCGCTATGCAACGATTTGCCAACAATGATCTTTTCCCAAGGATGCAACAGGAAAGATAAAACACCAAACTTCCTGAAAAGTCATTCCGGGCTGCTGTGATAAACGTGTGAAGAATCTTAAAAGGATCAGCAGTAATTGCCGAGCCATTTCCGCTGTGCAATGGAGACTGAGACATTGAAAATGCTGCAATAAATTTAGCTGTTTAGCTAATTGTCGATGTGTCCCTCCATTCAAAAACAACAAGATTCATAGACTTTAGACAAAGGTAGACATTCAGCTTCTCAATCAGTTAACTAATTAGTGAGTGTACCAAACTCTAGAGGTATTTCTACCTTGCTCTGTTAAGACAACAAACGCAGAAAATTCAAAATGGAGAATGGGTAATCCTGAAGGCCTGCACTTCACAGAGGAAACAGAGGCGATTGCCTCCTAGCTTTCGGTCATTGCCTTGGTGCCCCTTGAAATGTTCCAGAAGAAATATTAACCTCCGTCGTAAAGATGCCCTCAACCAATGGCGTGCCCTTACGAGAACCAGTACCAGGTCTGGTCATGACAAAATCAAACCAGCCTCTGCTGCCACATGTTATGTATGCACACACAAAAAAACACCACAATTCAAAAGCAAAATATTTTCACAGTGGAAATTGTTAACACATGTGGGCAAAGAATTGGAAGGCATTTAAATAAACTTACACAAATATTCCTGACAGGTGAAGCTTGGTGATGACTCCCTTACAATTGATGACTTTATTGCTGTGCTGCATAACCTAGATCATGTTTCCTCCGAGACCTCTGCTGAACTTCCTATATAGAAAAGATTTGACAAAAGGGACACCAAATTTACAAACATACAAAAATTAAAAGCTTCAAATGAAAGAGAAGGTGGTATTTTGTTAGCGTGATGATTTCGGCACCCCTGGACAAAGATATTGACAAAAGAGGGAGACCGCCCACACAAGGTTAGATAGCTCAGTTGTTAGAGCGCCGGCATGTTAATCTGGAGGTCAAAGGTTCAATTTCTGTTGTATTCAATTTGTCTTTGTTAAACCTAAATTAATAAATTCCAATGAGCAATCAGAACCCATTCTACTCATTCTGCAATATGGTGGCATTGAAATGCTCAAGACCTGAAGGTCGTAAAAGTTATCATTACAACATAGTGCATGTGCGAGTTGAATAATGTTTAAAATGGCAGCCCAAACCCCTCTACCCCCAACATTATAACAACAGTAAAAACAATTTCATTGATTGGCATCGTCCTTCAATACAGATTGGGCCATTTCAAATTGCCGTGTTATTATCAAAATTAAACCATATCAAGAAACAAACTCCAAGGGAAACTGAATGAGCAAATTTTTAATTAATTTTGGGTTGAACAAAGAGAAACTGACTAGAGAGGGATTTGAACCTGCAGCCTCCGGATTAAGGTGCTGGAGCTCTATCAACTGAGTCATCTAGCCCTAATGTTGGAAGTCTCCCTATTATTGTCTATATCTTTGTTCAGGGGTGCTAGTCAGAAGCCATTCAACCTGTAACTGTCGTACAACCAGAGATCACACCCAAGTTTACGATACAACCTGGGAAGCGGCAGCAAAGGGATCACACCTTAAGGGCAACTTTGTATTTCAAATATCAAGTAATAAACCACAAAGGGAAACTGACTGGGTAAATTTCAACAAATTTTAGGTTGAACAAAGAAAAAATGGCTACACCGCTCTTTCAAATTTGTCTTTGTTCATTCCAAAACAAAATTAAACCAGCTACAAGTCCATATTTATAAAAAAAATCAACCATTGTGTGAAAGAAACAATGTTTTATTTTGTAGTGGCTCATGGTAATGCATGACAGGCCATTGGTGAGATCAAATGCAAAGCCTTCTAGTAGAAAATAATGGCACACTCATCAGTCTACCATGAATACAAAGGAAAGACCACAAGCTCTATGTCAACAAAACTCCATACTCAGCTAACTTATCAATGCAGTTAATCCTAACCACTGGGATCCAGACATGGAAAGCCTCAACAAAACAAGACACAGCAGTTGCACCATCATAAATGCCTTCCAAAAAGGTGTGTCAGAAAGGGAGTAGTTACTAATTCCCAGTTCAGTTATAACTTTCAGCATGCTGAATAAGTAAATAGGGTGATAAACATATTGCTGGAGTCACAACCACTTCAAGCTTTGCACAGCCCTGAATCTCTGCCCTAACTTAACAAAGGCTGTTTTAACAGCAATTACTGCTTCATAGTTGTCTATGCAAACAAGCCATAAGCTAAGAAGAATACAGTTATTTTGTCTCAATGGAAGCCTGTTTGTGCTGACCATAACTTCCTCAAAACATAACAGGCGTGTGATTTCTCAGGATTTTTCCTGATATCAGGATTTCCTCAAAATCTCAAATCTAAAAAAAAAAAAAATTGACAGAATTAAAAGCAGTAGCCAAAGGGAAAAAGAAATAGTACACATTGAGTCCAAACCTGTAGTTAAGAATTTCTGGTGATGCCTAAAGTCTGTAGACCTCCTGGATTGTAAAATCTACGAGGTTCCGGGAATAGAATAAGGAGGAACCTAGGCCAGCAAACCATTTTCCAGGAGTTTCCACAATCATCAAATCTCATCCCCAACATAACAGCATTGGTTTATAATTTGCTAAATCCAATCAAATATTCTACAATGGAAGAGACGTCACACTTCCAAAACACACTCCCAAAATTAAATGCATCATTATATTTCGCAGATGCTAATTAGTATCCTTTAATGGTTGAGATTACGTAAACACCTTCAAAGGTCTTAATTATGTTAAACACATTGGAAGCAACTTCAGTCTAATAGTTCTTAACACTGCAGTGTAATTTATACATTGATTGCAAAGTCAACAAACATGTTTCAGTGTTTAGTTGACTATTAATCAATATGGACATAAATCTTTGAAGAATCTTCACGTATGTTATTTCCAACGTTTTTTTAATTGTTCATTTATTCAGTCTCATTATACCATCAAAAGTAAATGGAGTTTTAATTGAGTTTTATTTCTTTAGCCGACAAGCAATACAAATAAGATTTACAACGAAAAAAAACGAAAAAAAAAACAGCCTAAATCACACACTGTTATTTAGGGAAAGAAACACACAGGCAACTTTTTTTATTCTATTAACACTTTCCCTAATTAAATCCAATGAAAAAAATCCTGAGAAAGACATCGCCAATAATGCACGAAAAATTATTTTCAGAAAACAAACTTAGTTAGGAATCTATAAATGTTTGTGCTCATTTTAATATGTTAGTAAAACCAAAATAGTGAAATAAATATTGTAATAATCATTGAAATTGAAGAAAGAATGATTCTGGAAGCGTTAAGTTATTTTTCTTCAATGGGGTAAGCACAGTTCTGAGAAATTTAATTGAATCAGCTTCAGCCTTTGAAGTACAGTCTGTTTAAAGATGGTCTCCAAGGTTGGATTCAGTTTTGTGATGCACTCATTTTTCAATAGATAGAGTCCTCATGAATGTGGAAAAAATTACAAGTCTCTAACCTAATGTTAAAATGGTGTAAAATGCCATTGTATTCGATACCCTTCCAGTGCAAATTTTGTCAACATCCAAAAACATCCAACGGGGTCACGTTTCAAATAAATGGGTCTGTACATTTTTTTTACAGGAACTTTTTTTCATTCCTGAATTCTGATATTTGATTTAAAAAAGGCATTACATTTTGACCTTTTGAGTGACGCACAACTTTAGAATGTATAGACCCATTTATTGTTGATATCAAATGATGAAATGTTTCAAATTTCACTCTGAAAGACTATATAATATAATGCCATTTTTACACCATTTTAACGTGAGGTTAGAAATTCGTAATTTTGTCCACTTTCACAAAGAACTCTGAGTGCATTTGACCTTAGAACTCCTCTTTAAAAAGATCTGAAGTTACACAATGGTACAATCGGATGGATATGACTAATCAAAGGAATCTATCCATATTCCTGACATGGGACATGCATGAAGGTTAAAGGAACATTAGTCACAGTCCACGCCAGCTTGATACTTGCCATCCCTGTTTTTAAATGTATTACGCTTTGAATTTATGTGACTTTTTATTCTGCACATTGATACTATTTGGAATATTAAATATTTGTACTTTGAGAACTGACCTAATAAATGATAAAAACAATAAATCATTTGTGTTTTATCCACACACACACACCGATGTGTGTTAAGAACTGGATACTCAGTACTTTCCCCTAGACCCATGATAAAAAAAAACCAAAGACATATAACTCGGATGGGATTCAAACCCGAGACCTTAGCCACTCTAGAGCAGATGTCTTACCACTAGACCACTCAACTTGACCGGTAGCTTAAGGTAGTTTGAATCCTTTATTTTAGTAGTGGCTACCTCAATAATGTTAATAGATGTTAAAATAATAATATAATTACAGGTTGGACTCAAGAACACATTTCAGAAAAAGTGGACTAGAAGCATGATAAATGCTTCCTTAGTTAGCAAGCTTTGACAGGTAACAATCTATCTAAAAAAATAGTTCCATCTAAAATCTTATTGTAAGAAGTAACTTGAAATAGTAAACTTGCAGGAACAACCTTGTGTAAAATCTCTTATGGAAGGAGTGATGGCTCTGAAAAGAGCCGTCGAGGTCTCGACAATTAAAACAGTATACTCTGCTCATCTTCAGGAGAAGAGTATACTGTTCGAGTATAGCAGAGTATAGTGTTTCAAACGTCAGACCATAACGGCTCTTTTCAGAGCCAACACTCCTTCCAAAAGAGATTTACACATGGTTGTACCTGCAAGTTTACTATTTGTAGTTACTTCTTATTTGCCACACCATGCAAAGCTTCATACATCACTTACGAAAATTTTGTTTGAACTTGTGGTCTTATTAATTTTCCCCGCATTGGCAATTTAGACATAAACATACCCATTATAACGTGTCCAGAATATACACAAAAATTGCCATTCTAATGTTTCCTCAACAACTTGAACATCTTTTCAAATACTTAATTTCATAATATGTTTAAAAACATTTCAATAAATGTACTCCCCTTGCAATCTCTATAATCTAAACCAACCCAGTGGATGTGATGTAGCAAATATCACAACAACGCCTAAACCCTTCTATACTCTACTGATCTGGTAACGTTTGCATTCAACCAAACATTGACGAAAATAAACCGTAATAAATCGTGAACAGGCAGCGACAGGAGAGCTTATCGTTGAAATCTTCTCCTGTTGCAAATTGTGAGTAAGACTCTCCCCGGCGCCCCATCATCCTTCTCTGTAATCACAGCGATCCACGGTCTGCACTAGCCAGACAACAACAAAATATATACACTAAGGGATTTCAAGAGATAGGATCTAGCTGAGAAAGCGTTCTGCATAAACGACTACTTGAATAATCTCACTTGATGTATACATGTTGTTACTCGAAAGTATAAATCATCCAGAGAAATGTCTCCATTCACGGAGTTCTTATCTATCTTCAGAGAAAAACATTGATGGGATGAATTTCAACCAAGATCTTTTAAGGAGTAGGTCTTTTTGTTAATAAGTGGGGACTTAAAGGGAATGAATAACAAAATAAATGCAGTCAATGTGGTATCCATTTAAGCAAGTTGATAAAATACTACATACAAGTTTTAAGATAAACTGCCTCCCCCCAATAAATCCCGACCAAAAACCAAGGAAGGTAAGTTAAGGTTTATTCAAATAGTTTTACAGTCAACCCTCGTTATAAAGAGCACTGTTATAAAGAGGTTCTGCTTATAAAGAGTACATTCTGAAGTCCTGAATTTCTTTTCTGCTTTGTGTCTTTGTTTTGCTGTCCTCTTTTTACAAGATTCCTGTTATAAAGAGGTAAAAAAAGGTCGGCCAGTCCTACAATCTTGTTATTACGAGAGTCAACTGCATATGGTTGTAACTCCCCAAAATAATTAGATTAACAGTGATTGATCGTTTAACAGACCATGTTATTACCCATCAGACAATTTTTTTTCTCTTTCATTTATTTCTAAGAAAACATTTTCACTAAAAGGTCAAAATAAATGCGTTACGCTTGATTGATCTCGATGATTAGGTTTATTTTTTGTAAAGTAGGGTTTTGTAGCAGAATTGTAAGTCGTTCTGCTTCCGGGTGTTGGGTCTAATACTGGTTTTCCATACCATGCCCTTTGGGGGCTGGGGATTTCTCCTGCCACATCCTGCCACCCCACGTCGTCGACCACAGCTCCTGTTTGGCAGGCCACTTTGGGTTAATCATTCATGGGGCAGTATCCCTATTAAAGATCCCTTTTCTATGATCTCAACTCAAGTTGACCATGGACAAAGATTTCTTTCCTGTATGGACTCACAGTCCCATTCTTATCTCACATCAATCAGCTATAAACTACTGACAGATTCTCAGCACTGGAACAGATACAGAACAAATTGCCGGTTTAAACTGATTTGTTGCTGTAACTTTTGTATTAGCGACCAACTAATTGTGACATAAATTGTACTGATACCAAGAACCCTCCAAAATAGGGTCAGGTGATTTTAAGGGTAATTCATCAATAGTTTCTATAAAAGCAGATCAGTGACGCATCTCAAATTGAATTTACTTAAAAACATTTATCTCTATGGCCGTTTTTCTTCAAAAAGATCACCAATGAGGGGCTAATACTTAACTGTTAAAAGTATGTTGCAACTAATTTCTCTTTTCATGAAATGAAAAAGTGCTCATAAATTCTTTTGCTACGCAAAAATCTGTGCAGAAAAAGTCACAAGTGATTTACATCACAAGGGATTTTGGTCAGTAACCTGTTTTTGCTGATCCAGATTTTTTATTGGTGTGTTTTTTTAACAGCTGTGGGCACAAACGGAATCACACCATCTGACAAAAATGTTCTTGTATGTGACGATGACCCGACCCAGTTTCACGACCGGCACAGCAACTGTACCAATCAATTTAATTTTTTTATTTGATGAATCAGTCTTCCATTTTGATAACTCACAGTTAAGATTCAGTTGATAAGCTTACGAAATAGTCAAACTCGATCCTCCAGAGTAAAAAAGTCCATTTGATGCACTGTCATCTTGAAAAACTTCATCAATTATTCTGATCAAGATAAAGAATGCTCATGAAATAACTGCCATCTGCCAACTTTCTGTTGAACATGTAAACATGAGAAACAATTTCATGTGATTCTGTTGCGAACAAAAATTCTGTCAATTACCTCCTTGATGTTATTCTTGAAAACCAGTCGATTGGAATGAACAAGTTATTTGTATAAATGTACTTTACCAATCCATGGAGAAATTTTCCTCCATGACCAAGCCCACTAATCCAATCTTTCCTCAAGAGACCTGGTACAGATTCACAAATTGACAAATTGGAATTTGAAGCTTCTTTGGTATTGCGGTTTGACTGCTTTGTAAGTTTGTGTTTGGAATACTTCCATCATTGAGAAAATTGTGTGTGAAGGATTTATCATTTGCCTTCCCTTGCGAGAATAAAAGCATTTGTAGCAAACAACTTTGTCATTTGTTAATAATTATCTGTTGGGAAAATAGACGGGTTAAATCAAAGAATGTATTCATCATCTCTTCCAAAGGATAATAAATACATTATTATGGTTTTTTTTTTTTTTTTTGGGGGGGGGGAAGAATAAATTCTTGTCCATCCTGTAAGGTTTGTGTTTTGTCAGAAATTCTGTCATTATTTGTGGTTGCTGCAAAATTTACAAAATGTACAAACATTAAGTAACGGCTCTTCACATTCTAATATATTGACTTTGGCAGTATTTCAAGCAGTTCTATGTCCCCGGGAGACTGGTATTGGTAACAAAATTAACTTATCTTGGTTACAACTTGGGGTGAGGGATGTTAACAACAAATTGCCACTACAAAGTCACCTTGCTTCAAAAAAACCCGGAAAAAACCATAAAAACCCTTTTGGATTCCAGGGCATTTGATGGTCAAGATCATATAAGAAATGTTTGCATTTTGTATCATAACTACCACATAAAAATCAAGAATTGTAAAGAAAAAAATTGGACAAGTTTTGACACATGCGCCTTTCTTCGTATCAAAAGATGATAAAAATAAAACTGTTTACAAATTGTGCCTGTAGGAAGTCCAGGCTCTGTGGCTCTTTTGTAAGCATGTTACTTGAATTGTAACCTTTTTTACAAAAAGAGTGGCCAAGTACATTCCAGGGGCTTTCTGGCAGGCAAGCTACTGCTCTGGTCATTTGGGGAATTTTACATTTTGTGTCATAATTTCCACACAAATTCAAGACTTATAAAAAAAATGCAGCTGAACAAGTTTTGGGATGTGCCTCCTTTCTTCATATCAAAAGTTGATAATAATCAGACAGTGTCATCTCCATATATAAGGTTGTATGTTTTCTACCATTAAGCTGTGTACGAATTGTGCCTGCAGGAAGTCCAGGCTCTGTGGCTCTTTTGTAAGCACGCTTAGAGGTTATTAGGCCTACACAGTCTGTATATAAGCATAGAGCAAGGAGGTATACTATGAGCCTATTAGTAAGTCAAAGCAGTTTGATTGACATGTAACTTTCCCATCATTTTCTGATTGATGGTGAAAACATATGCAAGGATTGGAGACAAGACTTTCATCATCATCATTAAAATTCAAGGAAGTCTTTTAAAAAAATCCTCCCCTGCTGGGCAGATTAAATCACAGATCCTCAGTAAATTGATTTCCAGATTTTGTTCAATAATAAATTTAGGGTTTCTGCTTAAAGTAGTCAGAAACAGGATCCGTCAAAAAAACAACCTTTTCATGTCAAATGTTCCTTTTGTTAACATTTGAGTTGACTACAAGTTATGCATGAGTCACTTTAGCGAATGTACTTTAAACATCGCCAGCGTGCTTTGCTTGTTGCACTTTCGTGGGATGAGCACGCTAGGTTTATGCATCATATGTATATTGTGAAATTTGTCAAACCATTGCACAGTTGCATTGCGATCCTTTTCCAAAGAGAACAAAACTGCTGGATTCTTGGTACAAAATATAGGTATATAAACTCATCATTGAAGGAAAGCTAGAAGAAAATAGAAGGATGGGTAGATGGAAGAGGCAATGGCAGGATAAGATCAAAGAATTCGCCATGTCCAAATGGGCGGCTACAGCTGCAGCTACGACTAGATTTCTACGTCATCATGTGTTGATGTACAGTATGTCCTGAGCAACACCATTAGCAGCAGTCTTAGCCATAGCTGTAGCCCCCAATTTGGATACTGCCTTAAACAGGAAAGAGCCTTGTGCCAGCAAAGAGACTGGTACCCGAAACAGTGTAGAGATTGCTAATCAACAGATGCTGTAATGATCTAGATGCCAATCATTATTTGTGAAAGAGGTTAGTAGTGATTGAACATGATTCAGATTAAGGGCTTCAGGGCAGTGTAAGAGAACACTCTATATGACAATTTAACACAGCAAAACATGTTGGCGTGTTGTGGCTGAGCGATTAAGAGCACTGGACTCAAACTGTGGGCCCAATGTCATAGAGCCAGTAGTAAGCACAAAAACTTGCTAAGCCTAGGAAAATCTTGCTTAGCGGAAACAGGTTACCAACCAACACTCCATGATGTTTACATTGTTGCCACGGGTACCCTGCTCATTTCTTGCTAAGTAAAGAAATTTGCTGAGCAGAATTTTCTGCTTAACAGCTTTATGAAATTGGACCCTGGTGTTTCTGATCTGAGCTTCGGTTCCAGCCCGGTCGTGGCACTTGAGTCCTTGAGCAAAATACTACACCGTAATTGCTTTGTTCTTCGGATAGGACATTAATCCATAGGACCGGTCTGCTAGGATTGGTTTTGCGCGTAACAGAACCCAGAATACCTATCCTGAAAGAGTAGGGGGCTAACCTCGGTGTTTCTGGTTCACACAGCAAGCACTGTTGTTTACAGGTTTCCTAAGGCTTGCGAGCTACAGTGATTAAGCTCACTTATGAGGCACCCTCGGTTTCTTTACCAGAAATATATAATAATACTAATTTGAGTCTGTATGACCACAAACAACAACCAGGTGTATACGCTATGACATTATGAGTAATAATAATTACACTGAATGGTTCACAACGTACCATACACACTGCCTAATTGCAACAAATAAAAGTATGCATCACTGATCACATATAATAATTGCATGACGAGGTCCGACGACATCAGCTGTGCAATTTGCACAAGGTAAATATGCTCAACGGAATTATGCAAAAAAAAAAACACTAGTGAAACAAATCACATGGAGTTATTAATATTACATTGCAGTATTAAGCACCTAAAATGGCGTTGGTGTTTGTTTGCATTCATGGGTAATATACCATCAGCTAATGGCATCTTAGGTTTGACAGAACCACACTTTTAATCCTTGATCATCAAGGGTCAACTTAATTTTGACATTCAGGAAAGCTCCATCGTCTCATACTTGAAATGTTATCAATGGTGGATCAAGAGGGTGCAGAGGGTATTCTTGTGGTGCTCCCAAATCCCCCCTTTCCCAGCATCATAAATTCAATGTTCCAATATTTATTTGATGGCTGGTTGATCAGTGGCCCCCTGGCAAATGACTCTCAGCCCCCCATGACGGTCACTAGCAGCAGTTCAGCATTCATCTGATGATAAGCCGAGTATACTATTGAGAACTTCTACATCTTCCTCAACCTGCTTCATTTTAAGAACCACATCTTTTTCCTCCTCGAGTTTCTTTTGAAATCTTATGAAATGGCTATCACCTGAAAACTATTCTCACTTGTTTACTTCTCATACAATGCAAAGCATCGAACTAGATGAATTTCCTTGGATATTCCAGGGAAAAAACTGGTGGATCTTTTTACACTCTGGCAAACTCCTTGGAAACAGCAGTTTCCTGTGAAAATAGTTGCCTGGTCGGATTAAATTTAGACCATGGAGGTAAAAAAACAAACTTGATAATCCCAGGGTTATCGCACTGAGTGCGGATTTTCCCCAAAGAAAAATTGCACACTGTGTTAAACAAACATCGGGTGGCACTGGGGCGAAAAAAATTCCCAAGGAATTTTCCAGGTTTTATTTCCTTGGAATTTGCCTTGTGGTGTGAATGCACTTTAGTAATAAACAGTGTATCATTACATCAATATTTTAATTCTGTAAAGAGATGCTCACATTTCTGAAGGGAAAAGGATGATGTTAATCATTTTAATTTGTACGTCTTTTTAAAAGTTTCCATGCGATATGGATAGAACTAGTTGAATGTTATCCCTTTGGGAAGGTAAGCCCTCAGGTGGGACTAAGGATGTTTGCTCCTTGGTAGAGTAAGGATCTACAGCGATAACTCAATTTAATAATTTATTAATCTGTTCCATATCTGGGGAGGGTTTTTTGCCTGATTTAAATTAGGTCAGGTGCTAAATTTGCTGGGAATTCAAAAATAAAAGTGTCAAAACCACTAACTTACAACACTTTCAGATTTGAATGAAAAAGAAGAAGAAAAACAAACAAACAAACAAACAAACAAACAAACAAACACCCCAACACCCCAACACCCCAACAAACAAACAAAACGAAAAACAACACCTGACAACAACAAAGACAAAGAGGAAGAAGCTTGTCCGAATGCTGGCAAAATGTAACTCAGGAAAGAGACCAGCTGAAGACATCTGATCAAGACTTCAGCTCATATGGGGTAGAAAAGATGGAAAGGCTTTCTGACCAGTTCAAATTCGACAAAGACCAAGTCCTTGCTCAGTGGCAAAACTTCAACTTTGTCAGGGCGGCATGGGAGTGTCCATCTGGCATCTTGAGAGGGAGTGGAGGAGGCCCATCTCCAACAGAGTTTGTTCTACACAAGATAGTGAAAGAACAGTCCACTAGGACACCCAGACACCGAGACACAAGTGATTATACTTATAGTGGCCTCTGATCATGGACCCCCCCTTTGTTCAACTCATTGTCCTAACAAATATTGACCCCATTGTTTTCCTTTGTGGTCATGGACCTATTGTCCCTTTTGTTATAAGTTCTCGGTTTGAATGTCGCTACAAATACACCCAGATGCCCAGACAAGCAGACATCCATAGGAGGGATGGTAATACACTCTGTTTTATCATCCTTGCTCTATGTTTTTAGTATTCTTTTCAGTAATAAAGACATGGGACAGTATTAATGGCTATCAGGAAATAACTTGACCCCCTTATCCTAAAAACTGACATCCTCCACGCTTGGAATAAAGGTACATCCCAAACAAGTTAACTTTGATCTAATTAGTTTGATTCAAACTCATCATAAGAACATTGCCACACAAAGTGCTATAGATATTAATTAATCACTTTCAGACCGATTTATTTTGGTGATGACACCACAACACAAAAGCCACACACTGATCTCATGTCAGAGCCTAAGCTACCTCCATGAAGCATCAGTGCATTCACCACACATCGCTTTATACACGCTACCACGCTTTATACCGAGATGACCAGGTGCAATTAGAGTACCATGAAAAAACAAAATCTAGTTTCTGTTTAAAGATGAGTTACGAAGATGTGTATAATCAGTTCTTTTTTTTTTAATCAAAGTGTTGTCCCTGTTCAAACTGTTATGTTAAAGTGTAGCACCGTACAGGACCAAGAAACTTGCTCTTGGTGCAAAAAATATGACACTCAAAACCAGAGACTTCCTGCCGTAACTCCAAACTGGGTTTATTTGCTCATGGAGCTTTCAAGTAACACCTAATCATAAGAATTTCTCAACACACACGGAAGGTTCAAGGTGCATCACATCGATGGGTGGTGTTTTGGATGGCTTCACTTTGAATTTCATTATTTCTGTGAAGGGGCATGAGACATCACAGATAAAATTGCTAGAATTAACCCAAAGATATATTTTCTCATTCCCCTTCAGAATTTTACCTCCCGATTCTGACTTCTGCGAATGACAGAAAACCGATCACACTTACACGCTCAGTTTTTCTTCAAACACAATTTTGCACATGAATTGCTTTATACGTCCTTTCTCCGGAAAACGTTTGTTACATCCATCTTCAAGACACACAAGGGTATCCGTTGCTACTAAGAAGTCATGATTTGTTACTCAATATTAACATTCAATGTACACAAAACATTCAGCCAAACCAGTCCCTTGATCTATGGTCAAACTGTTTTTGCTTTGCCAAACTGCTGGATGAAAATGACTGCATCAGTAGCTAGTGTTGCAATTGATGCACACACTATGTGCTTATTGTATTACCAAGTGTGCAATGCTATAGAGGAGGAGGACAAGGCCAACCAAGGGAATTAAAGGTCAATCAAGACATGATCAAACTGACTAGAGAGAAAGAGAACCAGGATAATTGATTGACAGATGGACGGCGAGGCATTTCACTCCCAGTATAAATTGCCTCCTTAATTCTAAAACAGGGAGCAGTGGATCTGAGAAAGGAAGGGTTTGACTGGGGGTGAGGTTTGGCTGGGCTTAGGGAGGAGGAGGTTTGCTTAGGGTTATAGAGGGAGGCAGTGAGGGTTGGTTTGGGTTCAGGGATGAAGATGAGGTTCAATGCACGACACTGTGCTGTGAACTACCTATGTTTTTTTGTTTGTGTGGTTGCAGTGTGCCAACTGCCGCCAGTTAACATGCATAGCCCCCTATCAGCACTCTGGGGGAAATCAACCAATCAATCAATCATCACATTCAAAATACGCTATTCCATCCATTATTGCTCATGGCGCCATACATTAAGTAAACTGGGTGGGGCTTCCCATATGTTCGTCTTTACAAATCCAGGCACGATTTACCCACATATGAGAAGGCAAGAAGAGCTGCTTCTTGGGTTGAGCTGCTTCATTGGATGAGACATGTGTCTGTTGCTAAGTATAAGTACTACAGAAATATGATACAGCATAATTAACAGAAAAGATCATCTTTTGTTTTAAAGTCACCCCAAAGCTACAAAATGTTGACTGTTCTTATTCATTTAAAAACACCTCAAATCTCTGTTCCTTATCATTTAAAACCTGGCTGGGCTTTCCTTTAATCAGAAGGAGACGGCCTTTGACCAGATAGGAAACCATCCTGAATAAGTATCTAACCAACAAAATAAAAAGACTCAAAATATCCTCCCCCCCCCCCCCCCCCCCCATC
Organism: Pisaster brevispinus; assembly: GCA_023634235.1. NCBI lineage: Eukaryota > Metazoa > Echinodermata > Asteroidea > Forcipulatida > Asteriidae > Pisaster > Pisaster brevispinus. The sequence goes on along the minus strand of JAMKCF010000011.1, from coordinate 12,097,656 downwards.
TCATTCACAACTCATTCCTTCTCCCCGTTCCTTCAGAACATATTTACAATGAAAACACAACTCCGACTGGGCTTTCCTTGGATTTAGAGAAAGCAGTGTTCTTTGAATCATAGGAAACACTGAGGGGGAAGAAGGACAGAAAAAGAAAAAAAACCGGAGGCAAACACAGAGATAAATGTCAACAACCTGAGTATTATAAGCTGACCAAAGAATGTCAAAGTGCTTACTGAGTCATTCCATCTGAATGCCTCCATTGCTTGCTGGAGATTACTAGTCTTTTTTTCTCTCTCTATCTCTCAGTCTGAATTGACTTGAAAAAAAGTATCTTCCACTTAAGGGTTTGATCTAAAGAAAATGACATAGGCGTCATTGTGGGAGGGTTGACAACCATAAAGTGGTGAGGACATAATTGTCATGTCATGTCAACAATCATGCATAGAAAGTTTGCCTAAAGTATGACACCTTCTTAAGAGATTTTACCTTACAGTTACAATTATTGTTTTTATCATTTTATATTTCTGGTAATGAAACCCATAAGTGAACTTGATCACTGTAGCTCGCAAGCCTGAGGAAACCTGTAAACAGGGGTGCTTGCTATATAAACCAGAAACACTGGGGTTAACCCTTACTCTTCCATGATAAGTGTTCTGGGTTTGTTTAGGTGCACTACCATTCTTAGTACCTGGGACCAAAGCAATAATGGTAAAGTATCTTCTTCCTACATATTGACTCATGTACATAAATTTTCTGCTAAATCATATAGTGTGATACACATGTATTGATTAAATATTTGCTTTTCTACAATGTATGTATCTCATTGCTGAGTCAGTATGAAATAAATGTTTCCTTGAATTGAATTGAATAATTATTGTAGTTGTGTTTTAACTGATATAGATTGTAAGTAGCTGGGAAGCAGGTGAATCTCGAAGTGAGTTAGTGCGTGGGAAGACACTAGATCTCCCTCAAAGTGTTTACTTTGTGGACAGCTTCTGTACACATGTATAGCAAAAAAAAGTATCAGCTTGCAAAAAGACAAACATGTTTTTGTGTCTTGTATTATATTAGTTGCTGGTGAATTATTCTAGTTTGGTTTAAAAAGAAAGTTAAGGTTACAATCATGTAAAGTCAAGATTTAATTACATTCACTGAACTCTTAAAATAAAAAAAAATATGTTTCTTTTACAAAGGCTGTGTATAGAGTAAGACACCAAAAGATCCACAATTAATTTTGTCTTGTAAACAGAGTAACTCAGAAGCAGTCAAATAAAAGAAATCCCCAGCCAAATCTATAGACAAAAACAATTTCATTACAAATAAAAAAATTACAAAAAAAGAAATATCAAAAGGAAACAAATTGTGCTTGCAATAAAAACACTTTTGTTTCATTTACTGTACTTATGTCCATCATTATCTGCTTCAAACCTTTTCAAATTGTTCACAAAAGCCGCGCTAGATTCATTTCACCACTCGTGATTTTTGTTTTCTTCCTTCTGCCGATGCAATAACGACCGATCCCAGCCTTGTCAGCTGCACTCAATATATCACCCCCAACACAAAAAGAAAAAAGAGCCCTTCCCTGCCATTATGAGATTGCCGGGCTCATCTGTACACAATATACAGGCAGTTTATAACACTCGTTCATTCGTACAGCGCCCTGTGACCGTGGGGGGGGGGGGGGGGTAGGGAATGGCGGGGGACGGATGGTTTGACGTGCAATCCAGAAATGACCTCATTGCTCCAGCACACAGGAAAAGCCCCGCTCAAATCAATGGCATATTGACTGCAGCCGTGGTTGACACGACCGTTCAATAGTTACCAGGGACATTGAAATGCAAAGACTGGTTGATAATATGCATTAAAAGAATTAAGTGGGGAAGCCTGGGGTACCGGGATAAAGAACGTTACCAGTGAAGATGGTTATGTACTACCTCTATTAGTATTAGGGCATGTAGGTCTATACAAACAAACGCTGTTATTACATAAGAATTAAAAAAAATACAAGCTTTTGCAAATCTATTCGTTGCACTGTCAAATGTTTATTTCTAGATGATATTATTGATGCAAGGGTTGTCAAACAAATTTATATATTAATCGATCAGATTGATTGATTGATCAATTGGAAAGATTTAAATCCTATGGATACAACACAGCACATCAATACTCAGACTACTTTGTAAAGATTCAATCTACTGTTTTATTACTATTTTTAAATGTAACCTAAAAAAACCCCATTTCAGACGATCATTCCTTATCAAATACTCTAGAAAAGAAAAAGAACATTAATGGAAGATCAGTTAGGGATTTGTGGAAAGAATTACGTTATGAAATCACAGAAAAACCTGGCAACAAGACCAGGGCTCGATTTCACCAAGCACTACGATTCATCTTAAGATGAGTTGTCAGTGATTTGAATTGTGACATCATAACTTTGCTTAGCAATTAAAATTGATACAAGGTTAAGATCAACCTTGACGCTTAGCGAAATCTGCCCCAGGGAACCATGGAATTCTGTGCTTACTGCCCATACAGTGTGCTTCACAGGCACTGTAAGCACAGAATTCTGTGCTTACTGCCCATACAGTGTGCTTCACAGGCACTGTAAGCACAGAATTCTGTGCTTACTGCCCATACAGTGTGCTTCACAGGCACTGTAAGCACAGAATTCTGTGCTTACTGCCTATACAGTGTGCTTCACAGGCACTGTAAGCACAGAATTCTGTGGTAAGCAGAGCCCTGACATTGGACCCAAGGTAGGGAAAAATTTAACAATAATTGGTATTAATTGGCATGAATCTTGAGAACTTACTTTTATAAACTTAACATTTGTAGAAAATTTGGCATGAGAATTATTTCAGTTTGAAACACTACTGGACACAAGAAAAAATGTCCCCCAAAACTAAATTTCTATTGAAGTCCACAACATTGAAAGAAGCATACTCGGCACAACCCCCCCCCCCCCCCCCTCCGGGGAAAACATTATCTGTTGTTCACTTGGTTGGTGACACACACAACCACTTTAGTTCACTGAATGTTCAGAGATGTGTTTGCTTACATCAGGACACCGAGGTTTGAAATTACTATACACTTTTCCCAAGCCCACAATCAATCATTCTTTTTATCACTCCAAACTGTAAACCATGCGCCTTAATATCACAAGTTTTGACTGCCAATAAATGTGTTGCCTAGCGATGACAGATGAGTGGAATCTGTTCCAAACATGTTATTTTTAAAGATAAAGAACCCAAACCCTACTCAATAACCAATAGATGAGTTTCTAAACAGTACTTAAAAGATAATAGCCGCTGCCGGGGGCCTAGTGTCGCTCGGCTTGACCCCGCAAAACCTCTTCTTCTATCAAATAATTGCCATGATAAAATTTCATTCTTAACACTTTTTGGACCATTGAACTTAATAGTACCTGATATCCTTTTCAGAAGTTTCTTTTGTATTGGTTTGAAATGACCGGAGATAAAGAGGCACCCGACTGTTGTAATTCACTACCTACAGATAACCCATACACCGGAGATGTGTCAAAAACGGCTGCTTTGATTTGAGTAAGGTGCTCTTATTCAGGAGGGAATCTTCCTACATGATTCTCTAGAGTTTCTAAATAAGATAGAAACAAGAATTCCATAAGTATGACTGCCAGGTAGATTTAATGAAATATGACACTTGTGATATTCAGTGCCGTTTATAGATCTGGGCCTAACTCAATGGCTCTGCTTACCACAAAACGCTCACCATTCTCCGCTTGCAGTGTGAGCGAATAATTCCTGAACTAGGCTGTGTAAGAAAAAAAAACAACAACTGTGTAGCAGTGATAACTTTGACAAAGATAAATGCTGTTTATCAACTAAGTTTAATGCCAAAGAGGAAACAAATTCAACCTGATCTGGAGCTAGAGAATTAAACCAATTGTATTACTATTCCCATCTGCGTAGGACTGCGGTTGCTATGCACAGTGTGAACACCGGGTAGATTTGAGCAAAGTCACTTTCTCAAAGGATCTCCTGCTGGCGACTAATACTAATTTTAGCTGCAAAGATAGCATAGAATTTAGCTTCTCGTGTGAACGTTACAAATGTAATGTGGATAGCAGGCGAATTTCCCTGTAACTACTTCGAATGATGCGTTGTAAATGCTAAGCTTCACAAACACACAAGTTTGACACCCATCACTTGATTAGTTGTGTAGTGCATTCAGGTAATGGAAAATATTACTGGGTCAATCTCCACTGGAAATATTTTTGTATGAAATGTTGGCATTATTTACAAAATGCAAGTTAAATGATTTTGAATTTCAAGGGTTATCTGTTTATTTCTCAGAACAGAGCAGAGAAATAAACAACAGAGTCTTAATTGTTCTGAAGTTCTTAACTTGTTGTTTACTGTTTAATTAATTCATTCGTGGTTTATTGTAGGCCTAATTAGCACTCTGCACTAATGATGTAACTTTTACTCAAAATACTCAGACAAACTTTCGGCCACTACACTTCATCACCGCATCAGTGCACCAGACCATAGTAGTACAGTACACACGTTAGTGAAATTTGGCATGATGTCTGAGATCCCAGGACTAAACCTCTATTTTTTAGCATTAGTGTAGAGTGCAAATTTTAAATTACATGTGCTTAAACAATCAGTAAATTTGCAAATAATCTTCAAAGACTATACCAACTATGATTGAGTAGAATCTAACACTCAAAAAAGTTAAGGGCCTAAAGTTTGACTTTTTGATTCACAAGAAACAAAAAAATGTCTTCATGACTAGATTCTTCACAAATGCCATTTATCCTTTTTGTCGAGCACATATAGTGTATTTCTCCTCGTCTTTATTTTTCAAGAAAACAGGAAATTTCAACGGCTTCATATTCAGCTAATGGGAAAACATATCTAGCTGCATTCAAGGAAACAGAAAATTATCTGCAAAACCTGAAGACAAAAACCTGTTTCAATAATGAGAAAATTGGCTTCTTCTTTTTTTAATAGAAGACAGAAGGTCATGGTGTCACATGTGTTGACAGGAGAACTTAGCAAGTTAATGTGATTACATTTTTTGCTATTCTTTTGAGAAAAAACAAAATAAGCAGATATTCTATGGCTTTTTGCAGTGGCTATGGCTAGATTGTTGGATTCCAGTGCGACTCTCAGACTTAGAGCAAGTCATTGAGGCCCACTGCTGTTTTAAACTAAACTTTCATTTTTTGACCAAGTAAAAATTGGTTGCCAACAATTATAGATACATTGAACTGAAATTTTAGCCCGTTAAAACTTCATGCTGTACACATTTCTGTGATAAGATAAGATCTACAAATGGAGTTTATAATAAAACTGTGTACATTCTTGTTCAATATCCATCTTTAGTGACTTGATGCTTCATGCGCATCAAGCTGATTAATGCTGTGAAAGGTAGCAGCCACATATTTATACAAGGAACTCAAAATGTTTCCATGTGAATTTAAATGATTGTGTCAGCCCTCATTCACTAGAAAAACAACCAGCAAGTTTGCACACTGTGGCCTTTTCGACTGGACGTGCTTTGAAACGTAAAGAACAGATTGCAATAGCCCTGTTGCATCACAGAGCCTCACCCATAAGTATCCCACCAAAGTAAAGTCTCAACAATAAACTGTCAATGCATTTGATGAAGAGAAGGGAAAAAAACCTCTTTGGCGATACAAATCTAGATTGATAAATCAAGCAAACTGTTAGTATGCACTTCTTTCATCGGATTTGACGCAGGCTAAAATATCACAGCTGTGTGAAACAAAAACACTTCAATGATTCTATCGCCAATAACGCATAAATAGAAGATTAAGTTACATAAATCATGCTTGATTAAGCAGAAATACCCTCAGAAAATAAGCTCTGGAAATACTCTTGCAAAATGACAACCAACCTTCGAGCCTGAACAGATCAACTTTAGATAATTATCAACTAACCCCACTCCAAGGCCACACTGTAGAAAAATAAGTTGACCCAATTATGGGTTTTTTTCTGCGTGTAAATTATTAATAATATGTCATTCAGTTGAGAGCATTTTCTTGTTGATGACAGGTGATCTAAATATTGCATAGAATATTTCTCAATATATCAAGGAGGTATTTTGGATATTTACACCTGTGCAGACTTATTTATTTACAAATATTACAGATCAACAGGAAAACATTGCTGAAGCACAGTATAGTTTTAATGAATTTGTAAAAACTTTTTTTGCCTTAAATGAAGAAGATGTAATGTTCCAAATTATGTTAATTTTGCCTGTATTGCACTTGAATGTGATAGGTATGTGTTAATAGTTTTTGTTTTGACTACAACATAACTTCAGAACGTTTCCACTCTTTTAAACAACATGAATTTTACTGACTGAAACCTATCGATCCTTCACAAAGATTCACAGCCGTGCATCTTTAAGGACAAATAACATCAAAGTAAAGAACGTGTAATGACTCCAACTGCACTTCCCGACGCACCACGAGATGAGTATGAAGGAAATGTCATCCTCGAATTGATACCACAATGTGCAAAGCTGTGACCTCAAATTTTTGAAATGAACACCCCCCAAAAAAAAAAATTCAGGTAAACTTCACTAGTAAAGGGTGTTTGGACAACAGTTGGAAAATTTGAAGCATGATTTGAGTTGACTTCAAGTGTGCATACATCAAATCACATTACCTTGATATTTTGATAAAAAACAAACATTGGCAATTTTGGGGAAAGATAGTCTTTAATAAAAAAACAAAGAAGAAATATTTGCTTTCAAGAAGTTCCTATTACAAACTGTTTTGTAAAACAACAAAACATGAAGAAGAAATTATGTACAAAAAGGTCATCTACTTTCCTGGGACTTTTTTTCTAGATTTCCTTCATATATTTTTTGTTGTTGCCAACAACCCTCTAAGCAGTTCCTGCATCTTAAAAGCAAAACAGTGGACACAAGAAAAAAGTAATTGACAAATTGTTGATGTGGTCTGTCTCCTTTAGATTTATTCTAATTACCACACCCCACACCCCCCCAAAAAAAAAAAAAAAAATAACATACAAAAAGATAATAAATAAATAAAAAATACTAATAATAAATAAATAAATAAATAGAAATAAATAAATAAATGCACAATTTAAATAAAATAAAATAAAATGAAATAAAACAAAATTGTTTTAAAAGGAATAAAAATATCATGAAACCCAAGCTTTTGAATTTCACTTGCAGTTTCCCCTTCTACACTCTTCCTTTCTAAATCCTCAGGCGTAACAGTGTTGTTTTACATCCACTCTAAATAAGGGGGGGGGGGAGAAAAACAGGAAAAAAACACCACAAAAACGTTTTGCAATTTTGCTGTTGATGGTCCCCAGCTCTCCGTCCAATCTCTCTTGTGTCTTTGTAGAATTAGCCAAGAGCCAACACATTATGCCTAGCACACAGGAAATGCAAGATTCCTTGCTTCAGCTTTAATTTCCCACCAAAGAGCCACCGATGGAAATGACTCGCTCCATGCATTATTGAAAGGACTACATGTCCCATTTTGCCTCGCTCCGACCCCCCCCCCCCTTCTCTTTCTTCCCTGGAGTCTCGACACATCCGCCAAGTCTTGTGTGTATGCAAATATTCCTGATACATATCAATACGGGTTGGGTAGCCCTGAGCAAGTCTTAACGACGACGGGAGCTCGCTCGCTTCGGCCTGAAAATGCACTGTTGCCATTTATAAGCAGTTTAGGGGTGGCACTTGTGCGGCTAGTGCAGGCTTTTACAAATGTGTATTACACATGTAGAGAGAGCTGGGTTGGTTACACAAAGCATCTATACAAATACACACATGCTGCATTGAATGGTTAACTTACTGGAAGATCCAAACCAACTCTCTCCCTTGATTCAGTTGGATTTAAATTTATGCATTACTTCAAATCTTTAAACTGTTCCACTTTTAACCATTTCATTAAAAAAAAACAAGTCAGTACTACAAACAACAACCTAAGGATCAGGCAAAAAAAAATAATTGTATAAATTTGAAAGTAAAATGAAGTTGCGGTTAATTCTTACTGTTTTTAATTTACTGGAAATCAAATGGGCGAGGGTTTATTTATTTGTTAAAACCTGGAATTTCCAATTCAGATATTATAGATTAGAGTACTCTTTTTAAAAATAATATGCAAACAAACGATTTCAAGCAGTTAAATTCTGTTTTGGAATAAATTTTTTAAATTGTCTTTAAAGAGAAGCATTCTTGATTTCTAGGTCGAAAATTCAGAATAAAACATTTGTTATAAACCCCAATTTGTTACAATATTTTTTATTGAAGCATTTAGAACGATCAACTTATTATTTCTCATGAAGTAAAACACAGTTAATACATTCAAATTAAAAACAGTTTATAATTAAAATGGCAAAAACAAATCTCATTCTAAGTCATGAATATTATCTTCTTTAAAAAAAAATTGAGGAAAAAAAACCCTATTTTATTTGCCCTATGTTTATAGTAAGGACAGAATTTAATACTCACACTCTTTGGTTTTAAATTGTTTTTTTTGTTTTTCCTAAATGATCTTATTCCCATCAATTTAAACCAAATACAACTGATTGTCTATTATGTTGAACACTGACTGCCTGGGGAAAAAAGCATGACTGATAAACCTGCATGGATGATCAAGTGAATTTGCAGACAATAAAACTCCCAATTATTCATCACCTTTTTGATTTAATCTGCTTTGGCACTTACCAAAATCCTCCTCCTGAACTAACCATTATGTTTTGTAAATTTTAACATATTTCCCCACTTGCTAAAACATTTATGCACAGCACACAGCGGGGGTTACTTGGCTTCTTGAGCTTTTGTCCACTTCAACATTGGATGCTGTCGTCATTGCTAGAAGTCTACAAGAGCCCCCTGAAAGAATCTGCGAGTGTTGAGTGATTGTGAGGATGGTTGTACTGGCGACAAGAGGATAAGATTCCCCCCCAAGATACCGTTCTGGGGCTCCCTGGGCCTACAGGCAGGTTGGCCACGGTCAGTGCCGTCGTCACTGCTACCCTTACATATGCACCTTGAGTAGCTCATCTCATGTCTTGTTCCCTGGTTCAACATTGTGTACATACAACCATGCTAATTATAGTCATCCAACCATTCTTTTTGTCTTGATGCAGGGTGGTGATTTTTGCTAACCTATTTTGTCCATTTCCCCACTCATGTGCAGTGCTTTGAGCTGTGTCTGATACAAAATACTTAATGGGCACTTGTTATTAATTTTTTACGGTTACTATCATTCAGGCTCTTTGTCGTGAGTTGACTTTTGTTTCAGGTTGAGTGAATCTCGTCACTGAAGCACGTTAGCCATTAGAGTGAAGATTATCAGCCTCATATTCATATTGATCAAGAATAAGGCCAATTAAAGATACGATGCAGTATAAGGCACCACTCCCTCTCAAACGCCTACTCTCTTTGAATCCATATCCACACTCCAATCTCACCCGATGTCCTATTCAGGTTAATTAAAAACGAACCTTTGTTCACTTACTGGGGAACATTCGGCAGGTTATGTCACCAATACCAAACGCAAGACAGTGGCCACGCTGTACAATTCAGTCAAACTGGAAATTCATTTCCAATTTAGATTAAGTTGTGCAAATTTTCAGTCAAGAGTGGGATTTTTGTTGACATCCGAGGCCTGAGATTTCTTCTTTAACTGATAATTTTATTCATTAACTTTAAGGTAAAATTTGCAGTTTATTGTTCCAACTAATGACATTTGCAGATGACTAACGTTAGAATAAATATTAACTGATTTCAGCAATACTTGCTTAATTACTTTTCAGACAATTCAACTTTCTAAATGCTCCATAAACTGTGCAAATACTCCTCAGGCTTTCCATGTTGTTAACTGAAGATGTTTGTACTTGAATGGATAAAGACAAAACAAACAGTGGGCATAATAGTGAATATTTTTAGCCTTTGAGAAAGATTCTAATAGTGCTGAAACAGGAGGCCATTGCCACTTTTTGCATTTATACTACAACTGATTTGGCTTGGTAAGCAGTTTGCAGGTAATTCATTAGAAGGGTAATTTGGATAGAACGATTTGTAAGTGGTTTTCATGAATTTGAATTTTGTTTAAAGGTAGTTCTCTTAAGAAAAGTGCCTGCGGACAAAAAAAAGAGAAAAAAGTTAGCATCCTCACTGAAACTGCTGCTTATGAAACAAAAACAGCGTCCTTGTAACTTACTAAAGCAAGATAGCATAAAGCCAGAGGTAGCAAAACCAGGAATCATTCCCAGTAACTGATGCTTTACAGTAATTAAAATAAATCTCTGAGTTGGGGTTTCTTGAGTTTCTATTCTCATTGATTTCTTGACCTGCCTGAATTTAACTTAGCTTCCATGTTGAACATTTGTGTGTATGTGAAAAAATTAACTGATGCACCCGAAAAAGCTATTCCATATACAACCTGTACCCATCAAACAGATGAAAAAGAAGGAATAATTTCTCAAGCTGTTACACAAACTTGTCGAGTATTCATCATCATTTTGATTTGAACAATACCACCGGGGATTGGTTGCTTCAGTATACTAATTAGATTGCATGCAGACAGTAAAACATAGAAGAAAATAAACCATCCTATAAAAGTAAAAAGGTTGATGGCTTACAAAAGAAAAGAATGCACTTTATTTAACTTTATGATTTATTTTTATTCTAGGCCTTTGAGCAAGATAAAATTGGTCACATATACTACCCTGAACCCAATTCTCCTTCAATTCTCCCAATAATGAAATAGATCAAAGGCTTCGATAAATCAGAGCATTAACAACAGCTTCAATGCACCTTCAAAGTACAATCCCAGATTGTACAATTTGCAAGAATGCAGAGCACTCCTCTCCATTTCTTGCTAGTCTTCATTGCTTGGCAATCTCTAAGTAGAATGATAAATAAGATGCCCGGGTGTAGGTTTTATCTTGCAGACACACATGAGGCAGTTGATGACTATAGACCTCCATTAATCACTCTCCTCCTTTCATTACCTGGTCTTCCTTTACCTCATGTCATGTGATATCCAAGGCTTGCTTAATATTGCCCGGTAAACCAGGGCATTGAGCGCAGACTAAAGGACCTGCCATGTCATTTAAACATCGAGGCGCAGGAGGCCACACCAGGGTGCAGGTGAACACAAAGGGGGGTAAAGCCTGTCAACTAAGAACTGGGGTCTTGTTCAAATACAAAGACGATCCCCCAAAATACATGGTTTGTGATTACCTCAAATCTGTTGTCATTCCCCCCTTCTTTTTTTTTTCCTTGCATGGAGAAGAGAAACAGAACCACAAAACTAGTTTTCTATGAGTTTTTTCTTAATAAGTAGCATTTGAAGTTTGAGAAACAAGAATCTGTTATTGACTTCTCTGAAGTGGTGTTCTGTCAATACATCTCAAAAGAGATCTTTCCATAATGCCAATAACTTCCTGTGATTGTGCAATCTAACGGTCTATTAAAACTCTACGCTTCTATTTATCATGCCAGTTTTAGACTTACTCCAAGAGGTTGACTGGGATCAAAAAGAATGCTGTCTGATTTTCAAAACAAATGATTTTAAACTTGAACAACGTCTTGTGTTGATTCAAAGTATCTAAGCTACGATAGGACTAATACTCTAAGCAAGCCTCCATGATTCTCTTGCATCCTGTTTGCCAACCGAATATCCAAAGTATATGAGTGGCCGTGAGACAACTATTTATATCTCCTTAATGAGTACCACTCACTGAATTCAGCGAGGCTCCCTCTCAGCCACACACTGCTGCGACAATGCCTGTCTGAAACGAGTTGAGTTTGCCACAGCTCAGCGAGTATTGGTTACGTTACAATTAAGACTTGATGCTATGGGTTTGACATCAATAGCCGTGCTGCTGACCAGGATGGATATGGCGATGACTAGATTGGCTCAGTGTGGTTCCTATAGCTAAGTCGCTTTGTGTTGGGTAGAGAGAGAGAGATGAAGGGATGAATTGAAATGCACAGATGATGGCGAATCAAGGTCTTCACAATGCACATCAAGCTGACAAACTTGATGTTTACACTGAACCACTAAAAGCACATTAAAAAAATACAGAAAGTCCATCAGAAATATAGATCTCTTGTTAAAATTGTTATGACCTTACAGAGAGAAAACTGAAAACAGCCTTGATCAAAACAGGACACCATAATTATTAAAGATGAAAAAAGAAAAGGAAAATCAAACAGACAGCTAGACTCCAACAAATTACAAAATCTCAGACATAAGCAATGAGCACAAAAAAAACACAGTGAAATGTAAACCATCAAAATTGCATCTTATATCAGGAGTTCCTTCCTCCATGCTTACACTATCCATTATCCTATATCATCTTCCAGCATCAAGATTACATAACAAGCAGACCTTATCAACTCATCTAATATAATAACATGCTTCAAGGCACTGGTTTCTGGTTGCACATTAGGAGTCTGTCTAAAAAAATCTGCCATTAATCTGATTCCGTTCTGTACTAGTAGTCACCACCCACTGCATCTGACAGGCTTTATTATAAATATCGGGATAAAACTTAGTTGGAGTTCTCCAAAATCGGATAAACAACTTCAAGTTCCCCCATGCAATAACTTCATCAAGTATTCGGTCTGACAAATCATCTCTCTGATTTCATGTAACCCACTTCAATTTTGTATCTGCAAGGGTAAATAAAAGTCGTTCGGCAGCTGAACTCTACACATAACATATTCCTTGAAAACAAATAGCCACGCCATGTAATCAATACTGGGTTGGTCAGTAGACAGCTGTGTTGTATCACTCAACCATACAGACCTCTATGTATTATATCTGGTCAAATAATACCGAGTTGACCATCAGGGCGGTGCATTAAAGGAAGGTATACCATCTCAGCTAAAATTAAAGCTGAAACTCTAGCCCCTGGTATAGTTCACTAAAATTAATAGAGTTGGGTTACTTGACTAGTCCCTTGCTTAGTGTTTAAATGAAAGCGATGTTTTCTGTTGAGTATTAAATTGACCTAATTCATAAAAACTGCTGAAGTAAATATCATTAAATTTGGTTTGGCTTTCACTTACTGGTTTTTATAAAGTCCTGATGTAAAGATATCTACCCACTGATGCCTTGGGTGGGATTTGAACCTTGGACCAAACTACTAGACCATTGAACTTGCCGTGTAACAAGAGGCTAGCTCAAGACTAACATTGTCTAAAGCACAGAAGATTTAATAATAAATATGGTTTGTATCATGGTCCTTGTGAACATGAACACAACTGTTTATGACACTTCCTGAAATCATGGAGGTGGACGAAACCACTAGACTGGAAAACAATTGTACCACCATTGTTAATAATGAACGTTCCTCGTTATTACGAAGATGCAATACTTAATCGATATCTTAACCACCATTGCCTAGCGACATTTTATCCAGCAACCTCATGGGCTGTGTTCATTTCCGTCTCCAACACTAGGAGAGGAACTTGTGTAATCTAGCGCTGGCTGTATTTGTACGGAGAGCTGTTATAATCACAAGCTGAGCCCATTCGTCATGTACAAATCCTGATTCCCTCAAACAGGATCCTGTGATTTGAGTCCGGCAGTTTCTCCCCTTGTAGGGTTTTACGAAGCAATGCTTATACAGACAGCTGTTTAAACAAGCTGTCTTTCTTTGTAAATGAGCTTTCATACAAATAGGGGCAAAACATTATGCCTCTATTGATCTGCTTTTATATGAACATTACAGTAGAAGTTTGTCCGTCTTCGTTTTTTTTTTACTCCATTAAAACTAAGAAAATATGTTCAGTTTAAAAAAATCTTGTGACTAAATGGGGCAGAGGTTGCATCAGGGAGGAAGAGTAATTAGGATTAAATACTGTGGAACCACTAACAAGTCAGTGAAATGTTAACACTTCTCATCAACAAACAAGACCCAAGGACATTTTGTAAATTTTGAATGAGGAAACAGTCTCTTCCAATCCTTGTGCTAAGTCCATAGATCAAGGACCTTTCTCTGCACTCAGTCCAAATTCTATGTAAATTCACGGAGTAAGGGTATCTTCTACTACTTTCTTTCAGTAAATATTGTTTTGCCCTTTCAACTGAAGGAAATAACACCGGTAAACAATATCAGCCCCTTGGTTGAGGGTCAGGTTGAATGTCAGTCCACATTGGTAAATATATCTTTTCTCTGGTCAATTTCAGAAAGCCGTTCAAGGGTGTCATCTTAGGGAGCATGTGAAACAAGTCACCATCCGAAGAGCTGTGTCTACAGCATATGATTATATATAAGGCCCTTTTGGTAATCTGGGCCCAATTTCATAGAGCTGCTTAAGCACAAAAAATAGCTAACCATAACAAGGTATATTATTTGGTTTTACCCTCACACTGATGTGTGTAAAGCACTGTATACTCACAGTATTTTCCCGAGTCGTGTAAAAAAGAAATACATAATAAGGTAACCAGCCAAAATTGAATTTCACATGCATCATCGGTGACTGATTTTTTTTGCTTAGTAGAACATTTTTCAGGAATATTTTCTTAGTTGGGCCCAGGGTTTGGCTTCAACTGTGGCTTACGCTCCATTGAAACCATGTGCTTTTGATACGATGCTTTAAATAGGCACACCAAGCCTAAGCCAGAAGAAAAAGCCTTGGTTCTGAAAATGGCTAAGGTCCCTGCTAAATTTGCTAAGCAAATCCACTTTAGCTAAGCGCTATTTTTAATTGCATCCTAGCTGAATAAAAATGGTGCTCAAACCCAAACCAAATTACTCCGGATGTTTGATAACATCATCCTCGACAAACACCACAGTCTTTCTATGACTAAACATGGACGACATTTTCCTATACTTCATTTTATGTATATTTATCTTTAATTACAGAGGGTCTCCAGGGGTTTGGGCTGTCTCAGCTGAGGGCTATTTGAAGTCTAACCACGCTTATATTAACCTTACCATCTGTAGACGGTACATCCATCTGCTAGAGATAAAGACATATCTTGAGTGTTTGTGACACTGAGTGGACGTCATCTGCGTTAATGCTACCGTTGTCTAAACCGTGGGCACCTGGGGCCAATTTCACTGCCTGCTTACAGGCCGTGTAATTTCTTTGCTATCTCGTTCTTCACATCACAAGGTTAGCTTGAAAGTCCAGAGCTACTATTCATTTCATTTCATTTCATTTATTGATTTCACAAATAAAAAAATAAAATAAAATTACAGTACAAGAAT
Organism: Pisaster brevispinus; assembly: GCA_023634235.1. Lineage (NCBI taxonomy): Eukaryota > Metazoa > Echinodermata > Asteroidea > Forcipulatida > Asteriidae > Pisaster > Pisaster brevispinus. The sequence continues at coordinate 12,082,429 of JAMKCF010000011.1, read as the reverse complement.
AAAAAAAACAAAAGATATAAAAGCATGCAAAACAAGTGATTAAACAATTTGGTATACATTCTAAAGACAGATCAATGGCACATCTGAATGATTTACAAAAAAGTAAACTGAATCACAGTTTCTTTGTTTTCCAAGTGCCATTAGACAAAACAAAAACCCAAACAAACAAACAAAGCAAAAACACTGTCGCCAAAAGCCACAACATCACATAATAACAAACAAAACAAGTAAAATTGCAGTACAACACAATTTGTTAATCTTTATTAATGATGTGGAATGTGAATGTATACAAAAATAATAATACTTGTTTCCTTACCTGATCCGAAGCACAGGCAACAATTTAACCTGAACCTTACTTTTAATTTAATTAACCACACAAAAATAAATTAATACTTCACAAATTGCCCTGATGAGGTATGTGTGACAATATACAGTCTGTTCTAACTAAGTGGTATGACAAATCTAACCTAGATTTCTTAGATGGATTTGCATTTTTACATTATTCGTTTTTATGAATATTTCACAAATATTCATATCCAGCTAGCAGATTAGTAAACTTTAAACATCAGTTCAATATCAGGACAACAAACTTAAAGTTCACTTCAAATCTTAGAACTGTTTCTGCTACTAATCGTACACTGTGTTTTTACCCTTACACAGATTGAGCACTGTATACCCAGTACTTTCCCGAGTTCTGTGAAAAAACCCACAGGGAAATCACTCGGGTTGGATTCGAACCCACAACCTTTGCATTGCTAAAGCAGATGTCTTACCACAAGACCACCAAGCTAGCCCTTAAGTAATTATTTGGACTTTACAACAGTATAGCTGTTTGGCCGTAAGCTCTGTGAATGTGTCAGTAGTACTGTTAGTCAAAAGATCACACTAAGTGCATCTGCCGCACAACTGCACACCCAACTTCCGGCTCACAAGCTGGCTTACGTTTGTGTCACCGCGTTAACACTAGATCCAAAAAGGTGGATTGAGATCCGGCATTTTTTTAACGACCTCATCAAGATCCTGTGTCACGTTTACACCAGCGCTTGATCCGGCTCCAATCCCAATTTTGAACCGGATGTATATTGGTCACGACATCACCGCTCCTCGCAAAGAGCTCAAGGGTTACGTGGCAAAGATCAAAGGTCACGATTACAGCGCACCACTTCTAGAAATAATTATTATCAATGCGAAGGTAGAATGCAGAAAATACAGTACAGCAAATGATACGGATAACAACGACCAAGCAGGTAGAAATATTTTGTAGATGGGAATTAACAAAATACAGCAACAAGGCAAGCTTCGAACGTAACGATGTATGTATAAGGACGCTAACAAAACGTTTCACACACGCACAGTCCATGTGCACACAGCACACACACACAAATATAAACAGCGACGGATGTCCCACCAAAGCACAAGCAAAAAGCGTGCCATTTGTAGCGAAACCGGAAATGACCACATCGAATTGCGGTGTCTGATCCACCTTTGCATTTACACTTGTATTTGGAATCCACTTTGCCGGATCTGATCCACCAATTGCCGGATTCAACCCTCCTCGAAAGGTGGATTAAAATCGCCGGATCTTGAACCGGGTCTGATCCTGCTTTTTTGCGTTTACACTAGCCGTTAATCCACATTGCCGGATCAGACCCAGGTCTGATCCACCTTTCTGGATAAAGTGTAAACGGGGTCACTGTAACTTTACCCCAAACCACAAATTTCTTTGTCAGAGGTATTTCTTATGACAGAAACCGATAATTCTGACAAGACCTTGAGTTTCGTAAGACAATATGAGACAAGGCAAGTCCAAATATTATTTTGTTCATACATAAATACTCAAAAGAAAAACTAGTTCACTGCATTTTCTGATTACATTTTCTATTTGCCAAATGGTCATATGAGGAGCAAGATAAGTGTGATGTGGGAACATCTTACAGTAGAACTACGTCACACTTACAAACAAGACAGAATTTTTCCCCTTTTCAATCATCTTCTTGTTTTTTCCTTTCATACATAAAAACAATATTGGGTTGTGTTCCTGTGTACACAGAAAAGTACTCCATTCTGGCTACAGTTCAGAGCAAAAACTAATACCATGTTGCTTTGTATCCCTGATGAAAGCATGACATCATTGCAAGATGGTAAATACATCACATTGGTTCAGTCCCCAAAATAGAAATATTACCTTGCCAATACTCCTTGACTACAAATGTTTCCCCATTCACATTACTATATCATTTTCCCACAATTTTTTTCAGCAATTTCATATAACCCAACACTGTATAAAACTCGTTAGTTAGTCTTCCAGAAGGAAATCAAAAGAACTAATTTTTTGTTATTTATTTTTTTTGCAAAACCTGAGATGACACTCTGCATTTAGATGTCCTTTCCAAAAAGACAGAGAGAGAGAAAAAAGAAGGAATTTCCCCCTCTGACTTCCCCTGTGGCCCCCAGCTAGATCTGACAAGAGGATTCACCAGCCCTATCTCGGAAACTAACAACAGGTGTGTCATTATAATGGAAAGAATAAAGAGAGAGTAACATCCAGGGAAAAATATGGGAAGAGTTTCGGAGACGGGAAAGGAGCCTGGCCACGACTTCCCGTTTGGATATCTGGTGATCCAGCAGTGCCATGATAAGCTAACAGGCACCAGACTCCTTCCCTGTCACGACTCATTTACTGTACACATTTATTCATTAAGGAATACATAGTGACCTGGCCTACTCTCTGACCATACAAACATCTGAAGTAGAGCAGTAATACTGACGTGATGATTGAATGACTGGAGGTGTATCAGGGTCTTGATTATTCTGTCAAATTGGCGTGTACAGGGTCCACACCGTGATTCTGAGACAACGAATCTTGGGGGAAACAGATGTTATCAGGGGAAAAAATCTTTGTACGCTGTTGGTCAACTGTCTGTAAAATTATGTAAATACATCCGTATTTCATAAGATACAGACGTGTGGATTGAAAGCAACTCAGAGTGAACAAAGAGAAGATGACGAGTGTGATTATTTGAATATACGACATTCAGGTTATGAGAGCTCTGTAAGACAGGATGAACCTATCTCAGCTATGAATGAACAAAGACAACTTGACAAGTGACTAGTGTATCTATGTCAGGTTACTAAGAAATCTCTCAAAATTCAAAATTCAAGAAAATCTCACTTAAACCACATGTGTTATAGATCACAACTTTTACTGGACCACAAATATGTTTACAAGTCTTAAAATTATTCTTTCTCTTTTTATACTTCCTTCACATTTAGAAGGAAGTCTAGAATTAGAAGTATCATTTTTGCAAAAGTATCTTTGATTAAATTCAATTCAATATTAGTCATTTTAAAAAGTACATGAAATTTCTTTTCCTGGGGTGAAAAGTCTATATAAAATACATAAAACCACATTACGACAAACCACTTTGTATATTTAGGATTAAAACTGTTTTAAATTCGAGACAGCAGACTTGTGTTGAGAGTTACTGACCAGTGAGCCAGTTCCCTGGACAGAATTCTTCAGGTGAAAAGGAGAAGCACAGTGCAGCAAATGTTTACCTCGTGGATCCATTGAATTGAATTAATTCCACATCACAAGATAAAAACTTCAGATCAATTATACCAAATTCATTCAGGAATGCATCAGTAATCATCAAACCTTATATTAACTCTGATGTAATCACCATTTCCAATTAACAAGAATTCCCAAATGGTTTGCCAACTCCCCAAAAGTGGGAGCCAGTTTTAATTACCAATTACTGTCACAAAATTTCCCGTAGGCAAATATGACAACTTTCTCCATTAAATGCAGCAAATGTAAATAACAGACTCCCACTCAACTGTAAAAATAATAGCACTTTACAAGTTAATTTGAAAAAAACTGGAGGGGCGTGGATGAACTTTTGCTAAAGGTCACTTGTAAACCGCTTTTTAAAATGTACTTTCCGACTAAGCAACTTTCGGAAAATTTGAAATGTAAGTTCATGCCCCAAAGGAGACTAATAGTCCAGACTTTTCTCTTACATTCTTGTTAAAGACATTCTACAACTCTACTTCTTTCATTTACCTTTTTTCTTGAACAGGTTTTATTCACAACTTTTATATCTTGAGTCTTATACCCTGAATTACAAAGGTTTTACACATAGGCAATCCTATTGGTGAGTATGACTTTCAAATGTTATAAAGGTAACCAGACTAACTTTGTCTGTTTGTATGGGAACCATGCTTTCAGAATTTGAATATGTTTTGGTGAATAGAAAGAAAAAGCTGCATCTAGTCCCTTATTCTTGATGTCAGGATTGAAAAGGTGCTTGTTAACTATCAGACTAGCAGTAACTACACCGATGTATGCAGCGTATTTGGTGTAGGGGAGGGGGCAGGACAGAGGGGGAGGGGTGCTAGGTATGGCAGCCTCACTTTCAAATCAACCATGAATGAGTCCAATGATGTAAATCCTTTATGAAAGGTGGAGCTCATGTCAAGACATCCCATGGAGAAAGTGTATTTCCTTCCCCTATGATATTACAGAGGAAGGCCCGCTTAAGGGACCTAGAAATAAACTCTTGAATCACTATCTGAGATTCTCTTGGATTATTAGTCTGCAGGAGGAGACTAAGGTAGGGTTCTCTATTTTTACAAACATTCTGAACAAAATGAGTTATTGGCAAAACAGATTTGTGTATGCTACGTTGGGAGCCAGTTTTTGTTTCCTCTTAAAACAATGCTAAAACACTGTGAGATTGTTTTTGGGGGGAAGAACATTAATTCCCTTTCTCAATAATCATTCTGTTTTCAAGAAACTAAATCATCAAAAACCTGTTCTGATGAAAACAGTATTTAACAGCTTCATTTCACATTACTATTAAAGTAAATATTGCTTATCTCTAATTAAGGTTAATATGACGAACATTCCTGAGGGCAGTTAGTACCAGTGGAAACCTAACACCAAATTAACTTTCAGGCAAAATGTAAGCCGCACTTTATTTTTTCTAGTTATTCACAGTTTCTGAATTGGTACAAAAGTACTGCAGTGTCTGAAATGCTAAATATGAGCTGCAACTTCAGCAAGTTTTTTTTTCTCTTTCCAGTGCACACTTTTAAATAACGTAAAGAAAAGAAGAGAAGTTGATCTAGTCAGGAACCTTCTGTGCATTACAGCTACTTAGAAACGGTCAATTTGATTGAGGAAACACTTTTAATTCCTGTATTGCACTCCATGTATATTACATTAGACTTCCCCTGACTCACAGCTTGCATTATTTACCGTGATTTGACTAAACACATGTTTGTCTGAATTCACAGAACATTTGCAAAAGGTTATTGCACCCTCGTCATCAGTTCAAATCACTGCAGGTAAAACAGGGCTACAGGGCACTGTACTAGTCATACAATCACCCCTTACAGTTCTCAAATCTCCAGCCAAGCCACCAAAATTATCTCCACACACAGTCCATACCGCATTAACAAAATATCATCAATAAAAAAATCCCTACTTCAAAACCTTGCCTTCTCGGATGGAAGGGCCCGAAGCAGGAGCCTACACGTCCTCCAATGCCAGTTAAGTGCAAATTTATCTTGTTTGTTCATCTTACCGCATCTAGGCATTTGCCTTCGATCACGTCACTTCAAGCTGTCTCTTACTATAAGAGTAACATGGGTTACGCCGGGCACTGTTGAAGAAGAAGGGGGGTGCATGGGGGGGGGAATGTCAATTAGTTTACTGGTCCATGTTGACTAGTAAGTCAGCACTGGAACAAATAGTATTTGGAAGAAAGTATTTTTCTCTTTGATGGCGCCACATTGAGCCTGTTTCCGTCAGCTTTTTGATGAAGTCTGATGAAAATTATCACCCCCCCCCCTCCATTTTTTTTATATATAAGGTTTATAGAAGCTATCTGGAGTGTGGTTACTGGGTGACAGGCAGGATTAGGGTGTGCTGAGCTGGCTGGCTTTCCGTTGGGGAAATCGCCATTGCACTATTTTGTGTCAATCTGGGAGTTGCAATGATGTTGTTTCTCTTCAAAGGAAGCGAGGGGGGCTTATGGGCTTATGTCTTGATGACATAAAAAGGGCAAATCTTTAGAGGACATACAATGCACAATACAAAAAGGACTGTACAGCAATCCGCTGTGACATTTTGAGTCTGTCTTGACAAAAGTGTTTTGAACGTTTCCCTGTGGTACAGAAAAAAACCACTCAAAGAAAGTAGTTCTGCTTTATTTGTTTGTTCGGGACACCTAGTGAGCTTGTGTGTTTTTTTGTACCAAATTGAAATCCCAGCTATACGAGATTAAACTTGTTTATGTGTGAAAGTGGTTTATGCTAAATTTAGTCAGTAGTCAAAGCTTGTCCCGTAGACTCTTTTATTTAACTAGTAAACCATTGTTATAACAACACGATCACTGACAAATAACTACATTTTTAAAATGAAAGAAAAAAAAAACTTTTTAGAGAGTTTTCTTTAATTTGAAAGATGTAAAAAACATATTTACTTTATTCGAAGAATTTTAGTCCCTTTTGAGGCTCATAGATATAAAGTATTTTTGATTGAACATTGTTATTCCAATGTCTTAGCAACCATATGTTGTTGGTGTTGCCTTGTACAACATACTCCAACTAAAAAAACACAAACAAAAACAAAATTTAGAAACATTTTTAATGAGCAAAGCAAACAACAGGTAAGTTCAGGACAAGGCGTTCTTAAATAAATAAAAAAGAACACTGTCTATCAGGCACACAACACTTCCCTGATAATAGGTCCAGCAGTTGCACCACAGATGAAGTGCCGCCTAATTATCACAGCTTGTATATGACTTTTCTCTTCCAACAACCTTCCTACTCCTATTTTCTTCCTCCTATTCTGACATTTGTAAGAGAAAAGGGGGCACAAATGATTGAATGTAGTATTTTGAAGGTATCTTACTTCTAAGTTGATTTGTAAACCTATTAAAGAAGAGTGTCTTAGTACTCCTGAAAAGAGACATGGCAACAAAGATCTTTATTAAAGGAAGGGTATACCTTTAGTAATTACTCCGAAAATTAGTGACTGTAAAAACTTACTTGGTGAAGAGCACTGGAGAGCTGTTGATTTTATAAAACATTGTGAGAAACAACACCCTTTGAAGTAATGTAGTTTTAGAAAAAGAGGTAACTTTCACCCAAAATTTGAATCTGACAAAGGCTTCATGCCAAAAGCCTTTCTCAAGCACACAATTATATGAGACAAGGGTATTTTTCTTTCACTATTTTCTTGCAACTTTCGAAGACCAATTGAGCCCAAATTTTCACAGGTTTGATATTTTATGCATATTGTTGGGATACACCAAGTGAGGAAGCTGGCCTTGGACAATTACCAAAAGTATACCCTGCCTTTAAAAGAAGTATATCAGATGCCAAAAAATTTGTCAATTAATGACATACTTCAAACAGGAAAATGAAATTAGAAACATATGCAGAGAATGGATGTGACATGATACTGCTGGTTGTACATCCATATCAAAACACCATTCATGTAAATAACACATGTTCAACAAGCCTATTAACGCACTCAACATGTTTGTCATAATTTATACCTACTTAATTTGCGCCATATACACATTTTTGTAATTGATGTTTTTTTGCTTGGCCAATTACAGGCAAATATTTCTCGCTTGAACGGCACTGAAGATAAAAAACAAAACAACTATGTTTGATGTAAAGAAAAGAAACAGAAATATAAACAAACCTCTAGATAAATGTGGGTATAGTTTTTCTTTCCTCCATGGTTTTACTAATCCTAGGTCTGGCAACTCCTTTTATGGTCTGAACCCTGTCTGTGTGTAACTACAAAGTGCACATCTTCATCATTTCATTCAAATCTACGTCACTATTTATTGAAATAACATCTCTCTTCCAGCTGATGACCTTTGGTCACACATGGTTTCACGACAACATCAATTTTTCAGTTAAATTCAGACGAGCAAATATTAGAAGCAATACCAAATTGTGCTAGTTGTGTGCTGAGCTAGTTGACGTGCCAATTTGAGAGTCCTGGATTTGTTTCCCTGAAGCAACTCATTAATGTTTATTTTTTTATTCCACATCCTAACATGCCCCGCAGTGATGGCATCATTTATTAGTACAACAACCCAAATTGAGAGAACAGTTTTTTGTTTTTTTACTGACGATCTGAAAACACGACAAAGTTATATTCAGATTCTAATTCAGGAAAAGTACACATGTAACTGTAACCCATACCCAGCCTTATCTGTTGAAGCAGTCATCTAATATTTTGCTCTAAATATGACAAATTTATCCAGATGAAAAATAACCCAAATACACGTAGATGGAAATGGAAATAAATGCCCCGCCACCTGAAATCCATCTCTCTGTACCTACTGAATCGGTAACACTAGCGCATAAATTCTGCTGGAGCGGGCGGAGTCTAGCCACGGTCAGGCAAGCATGACTTCCATGCCTGACTCACGGCACCAGACCAGGAAAAAATAACATCGGTAGATCAGCTTCACATGGTCAGGGCACCGGGGAATCCATTGGTGACAGTCCCTAATCAGCCAATATGCAACGTATTACAAGTTAGGCTTTCAAGGGAAATGTACATGTACATCATATAAGAAGGTGTATAAAAGAAACGGGTGAACTTAAACCATAGCTGACTGATCAAGACTAAACTACCTACTACAACTATTATACATGGTCAGAGCTTTGGAAATTACTCAGCCATGATTTACAAAAACAATTAGGCCTAATTTCAGTGTTTTTTCCTATAAATATTCTGCTGGTTATTGCCATAATTTGGCCCTCCAACTAATAGATTGCTCCAGGAATACTAAATGCGGAGTAATTTATGTAAATCACTGGATGCACAAATTTGTTGATTTCAAAATCAAGTCTTATTCAAATGAAAACATTTATTTACGTGTACCTATAAAGACATCTGTCCATGGCTGACGGTGTGACCCCTAAAAAGGAGTGACTTTAGGATAACGACCAATGTAAGCACTGGTGGACTTTTGTGGACAAGCGAACTTACGGTCAGTGACATAAACGCCGAAGGAAAGCTTGTTGAAATTTCAGAATAACTCAATTAATAATAACAACATTTGTGTCAATAAAACAAACACAACGGGATGTCAAAAACTGACAGAGAACATAATTTCCCATCTTGTCAAATGGCAACACTGAAAAAAAAATTCTGCAAACAATTTGAACTATAAAAGCACAACTGCTCTTTAAATTCACAATAATAAAATACTTTACCTTGAATATACTTGCCTAATTATATTTATGTTTTGATGAGATGTCAAAACCAATGGTCTCTAAACAATTGATAATAAATCAATCAAGGCAATAGACAATGCCTGTATACATGGGCATCCCAAAAAGATTTATAATGGCTGAGGGGGGGGGGGGGGCGGGGGGACTACTGATTCACAGAGTGACATTGGCGCCATGTACATCCTTTCTCTGTGTGTTGCAAATTCAGTCAGTCTCCATGTCTGGTGAAACTGAATTCTGCTCTGGTTTGGGGGGATTTGAAGCGGCTGAAGAGTGCTAATTACACAATGAATGATGTAAGTACAGAGAGCAGTCACTACCTAAAGATAGTAATTATGGAATTAATACTGCCGGAAAGATCTTCTTAAAGTGATAGAAAATGATGGTAGGAATGTTGAAAAACAATTCTCAAGGATGAATCAGGCACTAGCAGAACATGAGAAAGAGCACATCAGTTCCCACACCTTCTAAGAAAAAGGGCTCAATTATAGAGCTGCTAAGCACAAAAAGTGGCTAAGCACAGCAAAATTATGCTTAGCACAGAATAAGATAACCAGCCAAAATACCATTCCACATGTACCATATGTGACTGGTATCCTGCTTATTTTTACTAAAACTGTTAAGCAATATTTGCCATTTAAGCATTTAAAAAATGCTTAATTTTTACAAAAATGGCTATATTCATCATACAAAAAAGCAATCAAGTAATCTGGCCCCTCAAAACCTGATTACCACATTTGCCCCTACTGCCACATGATCATTTTCTTTCAAGCAGACTATATTTATATCAATTCTCGACTGAAAATACCAATCGCACAACACCGTTGAAATTAATGAGAAAGCCATCCCAAGAAAGAGCCCAAAATACTCTACACATGTCTGACACACACCCATTCCCAGATACAGTAACCGATGACTTTACAATACATCTCACATGTAAATTCATATTGAATTTCTCCTGATCATGTCAATGATTGTTCATTTAAAAAGAGAATCTTTTTTTTGGCGAGAGGGGAGAGGGAGAGAGCCGAGGTTGATTTGTCCGTCTGTGTGCTGACTCTTTTGTTCAGTGGCTATGAGTGCCACAGGGGTGCCACCTGCCCCGCTAGACTTAAGAGTAATATATTAGGCCATAGAGCTAGCAGTCTTGCCAGTACAATCTTGAAGTGCTTCATTATGTATTGTTGGGATTTTGCATAAAACCAGAGGCAGGCATCACACAAGAATCACTGGGGATGATGGGGAGGGGAGGGGATAAACAGGAATGGGGGAGGGGAGGCATTGTGGGTATGAGTCCAAACTTCTTCTTTCCAAGGAGATCTTATAATTAGAGATCAACATTTTATCAAATTAGGATCAAAAGGTAAAGTGTATTGTTGAAATTGTTACAACTTCACATTTGTCAAGTTTAACTTGGGGGAAAAACATCTTCCTTAATTCATTTCTATAACTGATACATTTTTAGGATTTTTATTTATAATGGAAACAGATAAGAGCTTTTCATTGAAGGTTGATAAAAAAAAAGAGTTTGACAGAAAAATTAATAGCATATTTGATGTCAATATTTGCTGAAGTTCTGTTATTTCAGCTTTAGACATAACATACGAAGCAGATAAAGTGCAATTGTCAACTTTTCAATGACTGAACAAATTTAATTTACCTTGATCAATAAACTGAACAAATATATCTTTACAATTGGTGTCGATAGTTTAGTGTTAGGCACCCACGCTGGATATACAAGCTTACAATCAGGTCTACATCATAATCCAAAGTCACTTCCACAGTTGCCTCAACATCCTTTTCAAGTCACTGCATTGTGTGTTCTGACCTGACATGTTTTCATTAAGACCCACTCAGTAGAAATTAAAATGAAACAGGCGGAGGTCAACCTTACCTTAGGAGATATTAATCCTTGTTAGATCAAAGGGTGCTGGAGGCCAGAGGGGTGTGTCTTGGCTGCTTGACAGGCGAGGGAGTCTTGATTACTAGTCATATTCAGGTCTCTCTCTCTCTCTCTCTCTCTATTGGAAGGAGAAATGCACCTGTCAACAGAGAAAGAACATCAGGGCTTGCATTAAGTTGAGGGTTCTCAAGAATAATTTAAGAGGACTGACGCAACACCAGGGATGAGATTTGACAAATGGTGGAATTCCTGAAAAATGGCTGGCAGGTCTGGGTTCCTCCCCTTATTCTAGACCCAGAACCTCCCAGATGTTACAATTCGAGAAGTTTACAGACTCTGTGCATCGCCAGAAATACACAACTAAAGGTTTCGGATGCAATGTGGAGTATTTCTTTCTTCAAGGTTCAAAGAGTTTTTGAAAAAATCCTGAAATAGGGAAAAATCAAGAGAAGTCACACACCTGCAAAAGGAAGAAAATAAGATTGGTAATTAAAACTACACAATTATTTTTACTCTGAAAATCCACTTATTAAAGCTTTAAAAATAACAGTACCAATGTATTTACATCTGAAATACTGTTAAGGTTAAGGAAATAGAGCCCAAAGTTCCAAATTTATTATTTTTGTTGCTGTTACATCAACAACTTCTCAAGTTAACTGAATCACAAACTATGAAAGTTCCATCATTATTAACAACATCACTCTATTATTACTCCTATTAAAAGAACCTTTCCATCAACCTCCCAGACTGACACACGTTTACAATATAAACAGAAATTTATAAATTGATTGTGGTTTTTTGTTTTTTTTTCCTAAAAAAGAAGAAGAGACAAGCGCAGAGGCTTGCCATTGTGTACATTAAAAAAAATATTTAATGGCTACATCCGTGTGTCAGGGGAAAATAATGACAGTTCCAAGGTAGAGGAGATTACACATTATGATGGATTTATTTGGTAAACAAGAAAAAGTAATTTCAAAACCATTGGTCACATAATGGCATCAAACTCCAGTGGGTTTAACTTTGTCTTTTGTGAATACAGAGATACAGAGTATACAGAGATACCAGTAATAATTCCTTGCATAACTGTATGGAGGCCACTTCTAAAAGAAATTATGACTGCTTAAAAAAATACCAGAGAAGTCTGTAAGCACAAGTAAACTGTAAAAACTTGCTTTGCAGAACCAACCAATCATGTAAAGGTTATGTTGTTCCGACTGATGCCCAGGTCATCTTTTTGCTTAGCAAAACAACATTTCTCACTCTGCTTTACAGCTTTAAGAAATTGAGCCCTGGAGCCAAATTCATAGAACTGACAAACTTTAGTCTTGAGCTCAAGCAGACAAACTTGGCAAAGACTGAAACATTTTGTTGAATGAGAAAGCTGTTCCCAGGAAAATGCAATGAATACTATCCGATGACTGATTCCAGACTGTATTACCAGTTAGCAAATATATATTTCATTCAACACATTTTGTTGCTCCAGGTTTCCTACAACATCTGTAGAATGAATACAAGAAATTACTAATGGCCGAAGGGCTTCACAATACATTCCAAGTTGAGTTTCCAGCAAACGTTAACAAACATCCATTAATAAAGGACTTTCCTTCAAATTAACTGATTCACTGAATAACTTAAACCTAACTCCTCTTCAATGTTGGATAGGTTTTGACTTCAGAAGGAATTGCCACAGGGATTACTCACCCTTGAGCAGTTTCAAAGACACAAGTTCTATTTGTATAATGGATAGATAATTTGTTTAATGACATTTGATACCGCTGTCAAAACATGTTTTGACTTTCCACTGGATTCAAATTTCAAAATTTACACCACTCAATTAAAGTCTAAGCAAATGTCATGGCGATCAAAAATGTACTCTATATGATAAGGTTTGTATAATTGAGGAATAGTTGGGTGGAATGTCCTTAAACAAAACTAAACCAATGTCGACTTTCCAGCCTGAATTACTCAAACTAAAGTTGTCACTAGTATTGGCCTTGGTGCCCCTTCAAAATATTCCCACAGACTTACTAATACAAATTTTCCAATAAAATTTACTTTTTGCAAAAATTAAAATGGCCTTGCCCCATCGGGCCTGAACTTTCAAAAAGAGAGGAAGAACTTGAAGTGGAATAAAAGAAATCTCAACATTATTCTAATTTAATTTTTTCTTTCTCAAACAATACAGAATTGTTGTGTAAAGATCAGGAATGAGGTCTGAACCTCAAAGACAAAAACAGAAGAAAATCTTATTGAGTACAAGGGCTGCCCCAACACAGTAGCGGTGGCTTTTTTCAGACGTTTTTCAAGCTTCTTAATAACAATCTTACTCATTTCTGGAGGGCAAAAGAAAACTGGTAATCAGAATAAAATCTGAAGAATATCATGGTATCTTGAACCATGTCACAAATAAGTGTAAAGTCTCTTGGGTCAAATATCAACTCTTTAACGACAACCATAAAATCATTTCTAAAGATCAGGTTTTTAGGGGTAAGTTTTACATTAAGTCTCAATCTTTGGCTGTTTAGTAGAAGTCACCAAGCTACAAGAGAATTTTGTTCTCCAGTTGATGTTTGTGAATCTCCAGCATCATGTAAATTTAGTACAATCAAGTCTTCAACAAAAATAGATTGAGACAACCCAGCCATGGTGTGTGCCATTAGAATGAGACTGTACTGCATTCCGGTAGTTTGCTTGGGAGGGGGTGGGGCACAAACCACAGACCCAATACTTTTAATTCCTGACACAATTTGATGACATAGCATACTAGAATAAAGGCCCTTTTTTCAATGTGTTTTCAGTCAAATATTTCTTAACCTTATTATGATTTCCCTAATCATCCGCAAGTCATTCAAACATTTTTTTAAATGCCCCTATTTATAATTTTAAGAAATTACAAAGTGGCAGCAGCATAGGTTTTCCTTAAATGCCACCACTCCCATAAAAATCAATGTTTTCTTTGTATACTGCTATCAATTAAAAGGGAAAATGACCAAAGATGGTCCTTCAGAACAAAGGAACACTTTCTAACCAGCTAATAAAAAAGAGGTAATTTTTTAAACAGCCGTTTCATTCTGAAGCTGCTTACTGGTCAAAGATTTTGAAATAAACATTGCTCGCGGCCAGTAGGTAGAGTTTTCTTTGATTAGAGCCAAACAGACGATATTTGCTTAGCGTGAGAAAACAAACCCAGCTCCCTAGTGAAACTACACTGGGGAGGCTTTCTCACTCATGCTGGCTCTCGGCCTAAAAACCTTCCACGATTCAGGAAACATTCATGTATAAAACAACCTCCGGGTTACAAATCCTAAGAGATTTCTCACTCTTTTTGCTCTTCATTTTGCTGGTTTTTTTTGTGGGTTTTTTTTCCCTTCATAGTCCCCGACATGGTGTTATTGTTTTGCAATGTTCCCCGGGTAGAGAGGTGGGAAGCCCCGCCTACTCCAATACAGGAAGTGTCTCTCAAACGCTCATGTATGTGAACATAACAGATATTAAGAGAATTTCCGTGGGCTCAATTACAGCTGCTCCGCATGTTTCCTGTGATCTGTCATCTGGATTGGATTAAACAAAGGTGACAGTTTTTGTTTTCTGCCTGACTGTGGATCCTTTTACACATGTGTAAAGAGATCTGCTTGGCTCCCTGCATGAGGTTTATGCTCTTAGGTTGGGATTGGACCTTCTATTGATGGAGAGGTGCTATCATGTAGCTACGGTATTCATAAATTCAGACTTTGACAAATAGTCACCTTCGTCATGGAGGTGGAAATGCACCTCCATGCCTCAAGTACCATGGAGGAGAGAAATGTACCAATAAACTACATTTGTAGTATGTAGTTCATCAAATAGAGGCTGTTTACATGAAATATTGTAATGTGTTCCTATTGTTGGTTAATGTTTGTTTGTTTGTAACAAACAGCAAGATATTGTAATTTGTTATTTTTACTTACACATGAATACAAAATCATGAAAAACATATCTGCCACTGTAGAAAAATGTACTGAAGTTGATCATTAAAATTGATTAATAATAATATAACTTAAAAAACAGAATAGCCGTTTATTTTTATTCTGTTAATGTGTTTAAAATAGTTTGTATGTCGGTGATCCATTGTCATAACTTTCATGTTTACTTAAAAAACTTACGAAATGACAGATTTCCTTAACCACATTTATCCAAAGCCTTCAGATGACGTTCTCTGGAAAATACCTTTTGAGAGCCGGTTAATGGAAACCGATTCTTCAACAACTGTGCCAAAAACAAAAACAAAAGCAAAGTAAAGCCCACTAGTTTCTTGCCACAGCCTCTCCAGCTTGAATGTCCAACTCACTTCATCCCAGTGTAATATGCAGCTACGAGTTTCAATTTTCTCAAAGTTGAATGAATAATTTTTTCCGTTTGATTTGAGGAAAGTGCACCTCTTAGAGACTGAGTTGATTTGCACTTTGGAATTTATTTGAGATGTGGCCGATTGTGTTGATAAAGTGTATGATTAAGTGCTGCTTTTGTTTTTTTGAAGTGATGTTTCTAATTAAAGCCATTATTATAAACTTATGCTAATGAAAACAAAAAATTAATCTGAAAGTTGACTTATTTTAAAAGAACTAAAGAATATCGCAATGTTAACGAGAGTTGACTCGATTTCCAAACACAAAAACTCAGTTGTCAATGCAACTTAACGCAACTTGTTGATACTACAATTTGCAGTGACTTGAAACTGATTCAGAAAGGTTGAACGTGTTCGATGGCTGTTTAGTTTTGTATCAGATCCGTAACGTCCAGCTGAAACATGTTCCTTTAAAGAGGAAAGGAGCGAATGTTTTGTCAATAAGTATAGTGAGTCAGTTGAAAAGGTCAACTCCGCTCAGGGCTGAACCCAACACAGGCTAGGAATGCTTCCCATGGTGCTGACAGTGATCAAATGTGTCAATAGGCCAACTTATATGGAGTGCAGGAATTTGCAAATGACTGGAAAATCTGAATGGGAAACAAGTTCACCTTTGGAATGCCACATCACTTTACACCAAAGGATAAGCTGATTTATTATGAGGCAATGTCGGCTCGATATCCCAAGGGGGGAGGGGAAAGGGGGAGGGCATAATCAACCTTTCGTTTGGGCCTAAAATGAATAAGAAGTGTTAGAAAGCAAATTAAAGTTGATTTGATGTAATAAATGCATCAAGAATGTAACTTAGTTTTTGTCAATCCTTACACAGTTTGAAAAGCACTGTATAGGCCTACTTGGTGCAGGAAAAGGCTACAGAAATTAGAGGCCAGAAAAGCGCAGAAGAACTAGGCCTATATGGGAAAGGAATTTTTTTTTTTTTTTTTATAGTTTTCAAAAGCTAAGTTCATACAATTTACACATTTACCAGTTAGCAAGCACAAAGAACACATTTAAGGTCTTTTTACATTTTGCCATATTCATAAAAAGTTCACGCAAATATCAACATTTAGCCTATCAGAATAATGGCCTGAATCTTGTTATCCTTGGCTCGGGGCTATGGTGGTTAATGGCAAGTTCTTATCCATAATGAAAAGGCCATCAAATGAAAACATGCATAATAGGTGAGAAAATAAATCAAAATCCACACATTAATGTTTATCTTAGAAAACGATTGCTTCTTTTTGCCAAACAATTACTTTGGAGACCGCTCTTGATCAATAAGCTACATTTACGTGGAGCTCCAAAATATGTAAAACCAATTTTATGAAACCCACACAAACTGCACTAAAGACCTCACAATAGTTTTGTTAAGGTTAATGTTATGAATTCTAAAAAAAAAGGGTTACAATAACAAAAATTAAATGTGTTGGTATTTACATTGTTAGAGTAAACCACGAGATCATATTTCAGCATCACATTCCCGGATACACTTTGCTTCTTTGAATGAATAAGGACAATTTAATAAGCTATTGACACAACTTGATAAATATACTCCAGCAACTATTGAATAACGCATCTGCAAAGCATCTCAATTTGGAGTTACTTAACTTCCATTCAATGCAAAATACATATATGTCAAAATCAAAGAAAATATAGCCGTCGTTGAAACATCACAGCACATGACTAAACATCTTACAGCGTGTCCCCCCATATGAGTCACTACAATACATCTGGTGTTTTACGATCAACCAGTGCTTCTGAAAAAAAAAAATTGGGGGGGTAATCTATTTATTAAGGCATCAAGTCATTTAAGAAGACCATATTTGAAACGTCTCCCAAGGTTACAAGGCTTTGCCAGGTGCAGCTGTCATGGCTGATTTGTCATTAAAACGAATAACATTATCCAGTAATGTGTTCAGACAAATGTTTCCCGTGTCATTCTCTAAGGAGTGCGTAATCGCATCACCTCCAGATTTAGCAGAGGGGGGGGGATACTTTTTCTTTTTGGGGGAGGACAAACATTACTCGGATAATGTCATGAGAGTAAAACATTTTAGGAGATAATCTTTTTTATTTAGAGATAACAGGTTTAGTGATAGACCATACCGATAGTGTCAAGCTCATTAATCCAAATTCCAATGGAAATTGGCGAAAGAAAATGCAGGCGGCGTGTGAAAATGCAAAGTAGCATGGTGTCTTTTCGAGGA
Organism: Pisaster brevispinus; assembly: GCA_023634235.1. Classification (NCBI taxonomy): domain Eukaryota; kingdom Metazoa; phylum Echinodermata; class Asteroidea; order Forcipulatida; family Asteriidae; genus Pisaster; species Pisaster brevispinus. The sequence goes on along the minus strand of JAMKCF010000011.1, from coordinate 12,064,659 downwards.
AAACATGACAAATGTGTAAAAATGTCTTAATTTGGCAGATGGCAATCTATTTAAGAATCTCTTGTGTCAGTCAGCGTTGCATTGCCTACTTCCTGGAACCATGGAGGTGGAAATAGACTGAACCATTCATTTTAGCCGAGAAGTGTCATGTCAGTTATAGTACAGTGATTTTTTTCACAATGTATTGTTGTTTTTGTTTTACATAACAGTTGTGGGTAGAGAAAGTATAAGCAATAATCTCACATGGGATTATACATGTGTAGATCCAGCGGTCATTGCGAAGGAATTAATATATGCTGCTGGTAAAGAGTGTTATAACAATGAAACAAAAACCTCCTGAATGTAAATGCACTTTTGCATGTTTGTTGTTGAAAATAATTGTAAAAAACTGATAAATAGACAAATAGATTGCTTTGAAATAAAAATGAGATCTTTGGGAATTGATTGGGGGTGGGAGCCCACAGGGCATAAAGTTTCCAGGGTCTTTCAAAGAGTCTGGACATTGTTGTGCGTTGCTACAACGTGAGCGCCCTCAGGCAGTCATGTAACAAGATAACAGTTTCCATTTAGGCATGATGTCTACACACACAAAATGGTTTAAAGTACAGGGGCACATCTCTAAGTCTTATTAAATTTTTGCAGTTAATTTTGTAAAACTATAATGTACACATGGGTTTACCTTTCACCGGCATCCCTTGCCTGTCCTTTGTACAAGGACACTTGTTTGGTGATCAGTGTGATATAACTTTAGTAATTTGGCGCTACACAAATCCAGTTCATAATTATTATTAAAGGGGATGTGTCATCATGATCAAAGCAGAGCTGCGGCTGTACAAGGATTTATGAATTCCTATCCAGTTACTGCACATGGAGATTGCGCATGCATACTGTAACTGATGGGTTAGAGTTCATAATTCCATCAGCCACAGGCCTGCTCACATCATGACGACAAATCCCCTTAAACTCAATTGGTAAACGCATTTTAGAGGTTTTGTGTGTGTGTAAAGACGAACTGTTATTCCTTTCAAGAAACATATCCTGAATCTAATGTGAAACAATGTGACTACATCTACCATCAGACAAAGCCCGCCCTGAGGGTTCTATGGACAAAGCTTCATTTACATAGTTGGTTGAGTGGGTTCGAATCCCACCTAAGTATCCTATGGATTTTTATTCTGTAGAACTTGGTAAGCACCGAGTATACACTGCATATCACACAATGGTGGAAGGTTAAAACTAAAAGCAATATTCTTATCACCCGATGCAATTATTACATTAACACATTGTGCTGGGTTGAAGAAAGAAAAATTGACTTGAAGAAGATTTGAACCAACGTCATCTACATTAGCGTGCCGGTGCTCTACCAACTGAGCTATCTCGCCCTATGTTGGCAGTCTCCCTATTTTGTCAATATCGATGTTCAGGGTGCCAGTCAGAAGCCATACAACCTTTAACTGCCATGTAGCCAGGGATCACACCTAAGTTTATCATACAACCTGCGTGGGAGGCGGCAGTCAAGTGATCCCAGTCAGTTTCCTTTGTGCCTGTGGTTTATTACTTAATAATACATTTTTCAATTAAGTTTTATTGATGAAATAATGCCACTGCTTCTTTTTTTTAATGATGCAAAGGCAATGTTTCTCAAAATTATGGCAACATTAATGAACATTTTCATTTTTCATTCTGCAATATTGTCAATAAATCTTGTCGGTAATTGTGACAAATTGAGCCACTTTCAAATGACATGAAAATGTTTGTCGAGTCTTTAAAAAAGACAAAAGGGGGGCAAACAGCAGGAATAGGAAGCAAGCCTGAATATCACCACGGCTTTGGTAATTGCTAGAGAGCAAAATTTATGGAGCAATATTTTTCCCGTTCACCAGCTCCGAAAAAAATTGTGCCCCAGTGCATTGCCAGTACTGTTCCTTTCCTTTCACGTCCATAGCTCATGTATGTGAGAAATTGGACACATATATTGGTAATTCAAAACTTACCACTGAGTAACTTGGCCCTGCAAAGGAGGTATCTTTCCCCTCACGGGGAAACAGCCGAGGGTTAGGTTTATAGTCGCTGGTCTCACTCCCAGGAAATGTGTTTTTTTTTTGTAAGTCAACATTCGACAGTATTATTATGAGTGGTTATGAATACAACAGTATGACCATAGGGTCTGTGATGTGACCCCTATAGTAACGCACTGGGATGACAATTAAAGGAGGCATGTTGTGTAGTTACACATCAGAGGTCTGCCCAAGCACAAACAGGAATATCGGGCCATCCGGAGGCCTTAAGTTTTGGGTGATGCACAAACTAAACAAGCTCCAGACAGTATTTTTGTTTAGTATTACAGGCCTATATGTAGATGAAAGTCACAAGATTGTTCCAGATTACACAACAGAGAATCTGAAACTAACCATCCCGACAAAAACAAGCCACTGATGACAACTCAAGGACTTCTTTTCTTGCTTGCAAAGCTTATTTCCACATAAATTTCTCATGGTTTAAAATTCTTATGAAACAGCTCTGTGTGTAACATATGTGTATGAGCAACAACAAAAAGTTTCATCCACATAAAATATCAAACCACTTCAAAAACAATAAAAGAAACCCTTAACACCCTTTCTTCCAGCTGTTTAAATGTGTCTCTTCTCTTTTACAACTGGCTTGATGCTCTTTAGTTTACGTAGCTGTGCAACGTATGTGCCTTTTACAAGAGTCCGTATTATTTATTACCAATTTTTAGGCACTCAAAATGTGCAGGTATGGAATTGTATAGAAGCCTCGATGCCATGAATTTATTAGCTGGGACTTTGTTTTGATGATTCTTGAAAATGACTTCAGAGAATAATTTTAGATTAAAAAAGGCTTTTTTTTTCTAATGACAGTGAATTTTTCTCTGGAAAATTAGCCGCAACCATCCAAGACATGAAGTTCCAAGCTTTAACAATGTGAACCTGATTGCTACTAATGATGATATAGCCACTAGCGGACAAGTCTTTAAATGTTTGTAGCGGTGATAGCCTAACAACATTCAGCTCTCTGCGATCGAAGACTGCTCTCGCGAGACCACTGTTCCCGCGCGAGGTTGCTGGTTCCTGACTATACTCTCCAGTTAAATGGGACCGTAGTCATGAAAGCAGTAGTTCCGCGGGGGCCAGCAGTCTCGTGAGAACATCGCCAGTGTCGCGAGATTCGCGGAGAGAATGCTATCATCGCGACAAACATTTAACGACTTGTCCACATCTTTAATGATGATACTGACAACACGTTTCAGAACTGAAACCCCAAAAAAATTTCAAAATGATAAAATGAAAGACAGATGAATTCTCTTATGATGGCATTTATCATCACCAGCTTTCACAAAATCTGAGATTACAGGTGATTTATCTGCAAAAATATCTTTTGGGCTGATACAAATTAACTACAGACTCTTTAACGGTTTACAGTTGACAGATTGGAGGAGGAGGGAATCAACACTGCGTTTCAGTCACCTCCAGAAATGGGAAAAATACGGTTGAGTTATGAACTGTCATGACATTAGCAAATTACCTTAAACACTGCAGGGAGTGAAGAAAAGTGATGAATGTTATCAAGTCTTTCAGTGGCTTTGGACAGGGGGCCTATGGCTAATCAATGCATCTGACTGCACTTCAATGTTGCAGCTGAGACCAACTGAAACAGCCAGAGCCATTAGCCAAATACAAAGGTTCAATTCAGAAACCACAAAACAATGGGTTTCTAAAAAATTCTGACCTGAATTGCAAGCCACATTTTCAGAAAAGACTTACTGTTTGAGAGTTCGGACATTCAACAATAGATATTTAAATATTCTCTTTGTTAAATGCTAGCTGAAAACTTTTTAGATTTGCTTTATGGTATGTTCTTGGAAACCAGGGTATTGCACATGAATATTCTCGTCCAAAAATCACTGTCCTTATATTTTAAAAGAATCACCGATTTGAGATCCATTTACCAACAAAGAGAGTTGCTTCTTGAATGTATTTTGGTTATTACAACCCCATAAAAGACATGGCTTCATTGCAGAGAAATGTATGTATGCCTCAAATGGCAACATCCCCAATTTCTTAAGTAAATGGGGGTGCTCTGTCTGCACTGTGCCTGGACTATTTGTCTTTGAATTAATTTGTAACATAAATTTTGAAAAATCAATCTGTTATTTCATAATTATTAGGCTTACTATTGTTATTTTCTTTTTTCTGGTGTGATTCAAGGGAATTAACAAGAAAAAAAAAAGACATGGCTGACAGTAGAGAGTGCAATAGATGTACTGACGTCAGCTGGAATCGATGAAGACAAACTAACCACCTATGTTAGAAGACAAGTTCCTGTCATCCTGACATTCGTTACTGTCAGCTGCTCCATTTCAACTGATCAATTCTAAATTTACGGTTCATCAGATTGAACAAGTTGACTGGAAAAGTACATGGGAATGAACAAAATGTTCTCTTTCCTTGCACAAGTGAACGCTGCAATTCAGCTGACAGCGATGAAGACAGACTGTTTTAGATCCACTTTAGTTCATTTTTCTTTTACATCCAGCTTCATCGTCCAAAAAAGTAGCCCATAGCGGGAAAGCTTCCATATATAACCTCCTTTATTTCGTTTTGTCTTATACTGCCAGCACGGATCCAATAACTCAATGATTAAAGAGGTATCGTTTATTTTAAATTATATGAAAAAAGACCATAAGTTACAAGGCAATACGTAAGAGATAAGTCAATTGTGAAATAATAATTTCCTGACCTTCTTGAGTCCTCGGTAATGACTGGCTTTAAGAGTAGCCGCTGTAAATGGAGATGAAGGGCTGCTGGTCATTACTGGGCAGTGAACACTGAAGGATGCACCATCCACTAAATAATAAATACCTTTTAATCATAAAAAATTTAAAACATGGAAAATAGTTTTTGTTGTCTTTGAGATAATGTAAGACAAGCGCACACTAAGAGCTTAGCACACATAGCAATTAAATCTGGACTACATACAGCTGCGTTTACATTTATAGTACTACAATATACTCCCAGGGTGGATTGATATAACTGGGCACGCATGTCCCTTAACATATCATGGATCCATAACTACATCAACACCTGAAGATTGGACATGAGTATCAACACAAGATGCAAACACATAAACACTTGACAAATACACTGATATCACTGTACTGTTTTCTTTCCATGAAGGGTAAAACTGGAATGAAATAATTTATTATAGTAATTAGAAGTAATTATCATTATTTGGTTTCGGTTTTGAGCTGCTTCATAAATTTTGGTCTCTTATGGCCCTAGGCAGATATGAAATTTGGTCCTTGGAAAATGTAGGAATATTTCATCAAGCACAAGGGCTAGCTGACCTGCACATGGTGTAGGCTTTAATAGACTTTTCAGACTATTACAGTTTTTCTGGGTTTCGGAGACCAGACTAAAGTAGGAAGAATATCATGTCTCTGTAACCCCTGCCTCTATATCCTTTATCATCAAATTTGTTGCTCGTACCACGAAGTGACCTAACTCGTTCACAGTAAAAAAAAAACAACGTGTTCGGAGAAAATCACGATTGAACTTGCACTACTTTTCAAACTGCTGCTACGGGAATTAGCTGTCTATAGACCTTGTGCACATGACGTAATTTCAGTAGGGCGCCCTGACCTAGAGGTCAAAAGGAGGTTGTTCATTGGCCAATCCTGTGCGCCGCGCGTACAAATCTCTGCATTTTGATTGTTTTGTCATCGTTTTACCTCTGATTTGGCAGCTGGATGTTGTCGATGCATAAGGTCTATGGCCCTTGCGAAACCACGGCTTGGGCTCTTTCAGTTACTTTTAGAAGATGTGCGCTTTCCTTACTGGGCTTAAATCAGGCTGACGGTTCCCAGACCAAAGCCCATGCCCAAACCATGGTTTCGAAAAGGGCATATATGAGATAAGCATTCAACCCAGAAATCAGTCATCTCTCTTTGAGCCTCCCCATCCTATCTCAAACTGTCAAGTCAATGGTAACCAACTAAGACCAACAATATGGCAGACAACAACCATAACGCTGTTTGATCACCTGATTCTCCAGACCATCTGATTGAAGATGACTTTTCATTCTGTTGATTTGACTAGGAAACGAATATTCCTTACAGGAACTGTATTACAACTTATTAAACCCAGTAAGGGCAAGGTTGATATAACACGCCTGTCATATCGCAACCCTTCGCTTGAGTTGACAGTCTAGGAATTCAAGCCCGAAGGCGCACGTTGCTGAAAATGTATCGTAGAGCTTATTTTGTGTGTGTAAGTTGATTACTGTCTTTCATTCCATCTTGGGAGAAATTAAGGGACTGTTAATGTAAAACAAAATTACCAATAACCTTTTGTAAAACTTCAAAGTCAGTATCAAGTTTCACAGGGTAAGGACATTTTGCTGTGAATTGGTCATATTGATAGGCATGTTTAATAGGGGAATAAAAGAGTGGAAGTGAAGTCTTAAATGGCCTTTTAAAAACCTAGCAGAGACGTGATTGTGTGATGAAGAACCGAGCCAAAGGCAAGGTCCTATATTGCACGGACATGACCCTGCAAGGTTTTAAACGTCATTTAAGACTGAGTCACTACTCTTTTATTCCCATTCACAAATATCCTTTTAGTTAAAAAGCATAAAAAATGAAGGAAGAACTACAGATGAACTTGTCTTTTCATAAAACTTTACAATTCCTGTCCTCAGGCCAGTTTACCAAAGGTTAAATTGCACACAATGCTCATCAGTAGATAATACACGTACTAATAGAGTTACATTGACTACCATTGATTGCGTTTTGCATTATTAGTGCCCGCGTAAGCTTGCGCGTCAACACGAGTATGTCTTCGAACGCCGAACGTGCTTTAAGCAACCGGACTTAAACAGCTCCAGCTATGTCTTTATCAGCAGTTTAATACCAGGTTAACATGGTCATGTGACCACCTTTCAACCAATAGGAATGCTTAAACTGACTGGGGTATTTATGGATGTGATTTAAAGGCAGACTCCATACAGACCCCTTGTATAGGGCATCACAAGTTCAAACAGCACCCTCACTGAAGTCAAAGGAAGAACTATCATTGGCCGAGAGTGGTGCGTACACTGGACACATTTCCATTGTTTGACCTCAGCGATAGTGGCCTATGCAGTGGGTCAATCTATAATAAGAAAGACTACTTCTTATTAACCCGATACTAGTACCAGATATCTACAGTAATATTTCTATGAAATACTAAATTAATTCCTGAAAGACACGATAATGTTCGAAATGTGCAATGAATTATCTCCAGAAAAAAACCTTGAAATCTTATTGAAATTTGTCAAACAGCAAAACGCACACATGGATGTTCACAATTCAAAAACTCCATTGCAATGTTTTCTCGTAAACATACACCTTGTTTGACGGCATTTTTTGAAAGCTGGCTGTATGACTGAAAACTTGGGGATCAGAATGAATTTCTTCTTTAAAAAAAAATTAAATAAATGAATAAAAGTTGATGATGTATCCCGTACCTTTAATATGGAATCATAGCTTTCTTTGAAATTATTTGAGTACACAATTTGATATCTCTGCTTAAGGCATTACTCTTGACTGTCTGCAAATAGGAGTCTTAAAGGTCAATATTTATGATGTACTCTATTTCACGTCTGATTTTCATTCTTGTAGAAGGGCAAGGCGGTTTCTCTCATTAAAGGGCACTTCAACGAGGAACATTTGTAATGGAACATTTCAAGAGGGCACCAAGGCAATGACCAGGGGGCGTTTAGTTGCCTCTGTGATGTATCATACCTGGTCCCAATTTCATAGAGATGCTTAACGGCCAATCTTGTGCTTACTGTGCGATTTCCATTCCATAGCGCTGCTAACCGTAAGCAAACGAAAAGGCAAGCTAACCTTTCGGTGCTTACTGAAGTTAGCACACAAATTTGCTTACCGTTAAGCAGCGCTATAAAATAGGGCCCTTTTGTTAGACCTGTTGTAAGTAAAAAGTTAATGGTCTGCACCCTCATTCCTTTTGAAGCCATATCCTTTCTATTTTAATTTTTTTTATAACTCAATTCCCGCCTCCCAAAAAGACTAAATTATTCATACATTTTTGCTTCATCTTGGCACCATTCTTTTGATGATTGATTGAAATTTACCCATTTTTTAGACTTCTAAGTTCTATAAAGCCAGCAAATTTTTAGTACTTAGTGGTGTATCAGTATGATCATAAGAATGAAGTAATTCAATAAATGAACACAAACTTGAGATAGAGTATTCATTTTTGCGAATGAAAAGAAAGGATATCTTGTTTTAAAACCAAACGAATGTGAAACTCCATAGGATCGTCTTTTTACTTTGTTTTTTGTAGCTAAGTACACCATGCAGACAGCATTATTGAGGAGTTAGTTTTCTAGTCACGTACGACTTTGACAATGTTGACACTGTGGGTGCATTGAAAACTACACTCAATGTAAAACAAAATATATATACAAACAATTTTTACAATTGGAAAGAGGAAGAGTTATTAAAATCACTTTTCTCTTTTCTGAATCAATAATGCTGAGGACTTTGAGAGTCGCCTCTGATCATGGGTTCCACTGGGGTCAGTGCACTGATCAACGTTAACACTTGACAGAGCTTGAATTAAAAAGAAACAAAATGTCAACAAGACTACATGCCTCATAGATCAGAACTTTTACTAGACTGGAATTTACTTTTAAAAGATCAAATACTTTCTTTCTCTTTTAATGTTTACGTATTTTTTAAAGGATATTTGGAGATGAAAAGTATACATTGGTAAACCTTCAAAATAACATGTTTGTAAAATCACCCTACTGTAGGAATTGTTGGTTTTGATGTTACCGTCCCAAAGATTAAATTACTAGACTCTGGTCATCAGTCCAGTGAGTATTTCAAGACCTACATTATGCACAAAGTAGTGCGCCCATAACAAGCAAACCAAGTGATAAACCTTTTTTTTCTTCATTATTTCGAACTCAAACTTACAAAAGACAATAGAAAGGAGAGCATTGGGAAGAAGGAAAAGCTCCTAAGAATCTGATTCTTTAGTCACATGCTTCAAAATACCTTTCAAAATTGTCATCCAAAATCAGCAAACATTTTAAGCATCCTTTCAGAGAATCCTGCATAAACTGACCAAGCTAGGATCTTTAATTATCTTTGAGAAGGCCATTTTCAATTTGCAAAGGGCACTTCCATTGGAAAATCCTAAACTCAATGGGAAACTTTTGAAGGGCACCAGCAAGGCCAAGACCAGGGAGACAAAGGCCATGGCCTCCATGACCTTCATTGTAAATCCAGGCCTGGAACTCTGCTCCATTCAACCCTTCTGGTATCGTTTAAAACCTAGATCCTTACCCCTACTTCCTTCCCTAAATCCTTCAACAAGTTTATCACCAATTACCAACAATATCAAATTTCCAGCTTAAGCTCTGGGCCTAAAGACCAACATGAAAATGTCAGTGACGCATTTTGCCAAATCCATTAACAGGAAACTAGTTTCTGCTTCTCTTGATGTCTGAGGCTGATCCGTATTATGGGATGGCAAGTTCAATAGTTGCTTCATAAGATGTTAACGGTGTGAACTAGGGCTGAGGGTATAAGCTCAGTGCTCCATAATCCATGACATTATAACGTTGTAACTTGTAGTTAACGGCGCTAGGGTAAGAAGTTAAGAACACCATTGTGTCACTAAAAATAGCCTTCCCAAGACACCAGTGTTTGCATCTTCTTTGAATCTGCTACAACCTATAGCTTAGCCTCTACTGAATGATACACAAACCCACTAGCGCCAAGATAAAACATGTTTTTCTTCTTCTGTGAGATACTGCATTATCGCTCAAATTGAGATGCAATGAGTTTTTTTGCACTAATAGTAAGTATACAACTAAGCTATTAATTACTTTTTATTTACATGATTTAGGCCAGACTTTATAATTTCTAACTAATATGACCACCTCTCTCGTCTGAAACTGCAGAAAGGTTTTATAATGTTTATTTATTTTATGACACATCCAAAAGTGCAATCGCCAATAGCAGAATTGTGAATAAGAAACAGGGAGAAATGTTCAGTTTTAGATGTGGGAGGAAAACCCTAAATGGGAAAACCTACCCAATCCAAGTAGGGACTAAAAAACCCAACCTACATACAAGGCTCCAGATCAAAGGTAGGATTTGAACCCGGTCCACAGGGGTAAAACAAAAAACCACAAAGCCAACCTGATCCCCAATTTTAAATTTATTATTTGGTAAATTTCTTTGATGAATTAGGAATTACCTAAATGGGATTGGTGTGACCTGAAGCGCTATCCAGACACTACAGGCTTGAAGAGACTCTTCTAATGGCCCCCACCGGATCCTACCAATCAATTATTAGGACTCCATAAGCTCTTAAATATAAGTTAACGTATGACTTTGACACTGTCAGTGTGACGTACAGATTGCTGGCTTCTGTCGGCAAAGTACAGGTTTTGGGTACTCACTGGGGAAACAGTTTCAATCTGAGAACTCACAGATTACAAAGTTCATGGCAATATTAATCCTCCTGAGAAATATTTCCATAAGAAGTACAGTCAAAGTTGAGAAAACAGGGGTTGAAGACACCCCCCAAAAAAAAATCATTGTTGATTAATAGTTTGTTTGCAGCAATCAAAGTAAGGCCAAAAAAAAAAAATATTGTTGGCAGAACCCGACCGACCCTAAAAATACGGCCGACCCTGGGTGTTTTTTTTTTTTAATAATAATTCAAATCTATAGAAATTAGTTTTTAATTCGTTTGAAATCATTTCTTACTTTTTCTCTTCAATTGTATGATGATAGCGTTTGTGAAACTTTGGAGTGCACAATGTTTTGCACAATGAACATGCTGAAGATTGCGCAGGCTTAAACACAGTCAATAAAACATGTCATTTTCGTTGCTAGGATTATAAAAAAAAAAATTTAAAAAAATTCTTCTTTTAATTACCTACCTACCCTATTTTTGGGCCCGTTACGCCAACATATTTTTTTTTTAGGCCTAAGTATGAGAATTAATCTGGAGTGTACTGAAATCCCTTGGGAAAATATAAACTATTCTCACTTGCTGTTGTGGTTGTCATTAAAGCATTACCCCTCAATTTGGTGACATTTTGACAGGTTGGTTTTGGGTGGGCTTACTGAAGACTACAGAATTGAAACTAATGTCATCCTTAAACAAACAGTCATGTATTAACTAAGAATCATGCTCCAATCAATTGAATGTAGTTTGAGTGACTCTTAAGTAGCTTCTTACAAGCCTTGAGTAAACATTCATTTGGAGCCTCACAGATATAAGCTAGTAGCTGCTACATAGTGGCACCTCTATTTATGAACAAAATGTTAACAACATTTTAAAATGTTGTGTCTCAACATTTTAAAATGTTGTCTCTTGATGTGGTATTTCAGGTCTTGCAAGGTTCAGTTGGGAATAAAGGCATTTTTAATGAGGAGAAAAGAAAGAATATCTCCATGTCAGAGAGTGTTTTGTTCTGTAAAGAGGTTTTTGCTTTTACCTTTTCCATGAAGAAATAATTACAAGCAGCTACGAGGCAATTCAAACTTATCAAATCCAAACATGCTTGGCATGGGGCACAGATACCTACATTATTTCTAAAATCTGGCAAAAAAGAAGAAGAAATCTCCAAAGCAAAGAAAAACAAAAACACTTGTAGTGGTGGTAGAGTCCATTCAAAGAACGAGAACAAATTGAACGCCATTTCTGACAAGCTAGCAATGCAGTTATTATCCAAATGGACCGGATGCCCACAACATATGCAGCAGTAGATACCAGAAACCCAAGCCAGCAGCCCTAACTGTCTTCATATTGCATGTAATGTAATAATATTTAGGGTCTCATTTTACAGAATAAGTTTTTGTCTACTTTTCAGCGTGCCTTCGGCCATGTGGTTTACTGTGAGTCACATCCCTCAGGCAATTCGCAGTTGAAGCCCAACTCCTTCGATCCATTTCACTAAAAAACAGTTTGCACAGGAAATAAATTAGAAATTGTACGTCTGAAGATGACAGATTCTGATGTTAAACATCCATTTAAGTGACAGTTCCAAACAACTGCTTAATGTTTTCCTAGTAGGAAAAAGTCACACTTACTAAATTGTGAACTGAATTGCTTTTAAGTTTTACAGATGCTAACAAAAACCAATTATATTTAGGTTACAGATTCCAAATCAGGGAGGTCTATACTGTTAACATGACTGAGCTGATTCTTTTTTCTTTTCTTTTTAAGTACAGAAAATCTGGGTTGCAAGCAATGCTGTGACAGTTCCTGGTAAAGTGTGATAAATCACACACCTTGCTCTACCCTTCAACACATTCTGTACAACACCAATTTGAAACTGCCCCTTTAACGTAACAAAGAACATTAAATTGGTCTGTCAGGATATAAAAACGAATGACTAGAAAATGAGTTATTAACTTAATTAGGGTAGATGGGTGGACTGTGAAGACAGGCCTGCGAGGGTTGGCAATGAAAACAGCTAACCATCATCTAGATGCCTTCCCTCCCTCTCTGTACTCCCACTAATGGCTTATTCAATTAGACATAATGATTGTACCACAGCAGCTGGTGTCGTTGTCTTGTGATTTATTGTTAGGATCAAGTTCATATCTTAAGTGGGATTGATCGGCCGATGTTTCCGAATGCTACGTCCACGTGAGGATGATTTGTATATTAAAAAAAAAAAGACTACTTGTACCAACAAGAATAATTTAAGCACAAAAATTCCATTATGTATGCACTGATTAATTTATCTATTTGATACATTTAAAGAGCCATTTAATTGTTACCAATATATTAATCTACCTGACAGTGTTTTTTTCCCCTTGCTTTTTTTTCATGATTTTCTATCTCAAAAATGTGTCTTTTTAATTTACAATCAGCCCCGGGCATTAGGAGAAATGAGACAGTCACAACCAGCCAGGCTATAGCCCCACCATGAGAGGTGTTACAGATACAGAACATCTCAACGATAACAATCAATTGACGACGTTTTAGGTATTCTTGTCTATCCTGGGATGGCAAGCAAACAACGCCAAAAACAATCAAAAGCTCTTCTAAATCTGAAGTGATTTGTTATTCCTGATCTTCAGCTTCTTCCAAGGCCGCACAAACTGCTCTCTCAGTACAGGAAGGATGGAAACAGAAATGCTCATGGGAATATTTAACTCTTAACAGATGGTTTCATGAAAATTGTATTTGTTCAAACTCTTTGTCCCCCACTTTTTAAATATTATCAAGCCAAGCAAACAGTGAACAGAATAAATCCTATTTCTCACTGTGTATTAAACTCAACTGAAATGAGCAGAAGTTTGTCCCGATAAATTACATTTTGTATATATTCCAGTTTCATTTCAACTGAAAAAAAATGTCAACATTCGCAGTTAGCCCTACGATCAATCAAAAAATTTTTTTTTTGCATTGGGTACCAAACCGTCTCTCCTTACAAAACCAACATTCAGCTCCGTTGCTGCAAGTAAATGCTGAGACTAATAATGAACTTGCCAACCAGTCCTGCCTCACTAACATAACCCGAACCCAAAGCTTGGTGAAATCAGAGTGTTTGCAGAGGTGAGGTTAAATAGACTTCCCTCTGTCGTATTTAAGTAGATATTTGCTAATTTCAAGCGCCGTCCTTGAGTCAGTTTGTAAAAGCCTGGATGCAATTACTGCGCTACACGCTGATTAACAAAGAAATCAGTCTCCAGGTATGGCATAATTATATTGAGTCTCTCCCCTCACCCGTGGGCTAAGCGAGCTTCCGTCATCGACAACAGTGTATTTTATAATATGCACGCCGGCTCGGCCACACTACTCGCATGATTCATTCAGGAGGAGGCTGGTGCTGCATTTCTCCCAATGCTTGATAGATACTTGAGACTATCAGGCCATTAAAAGCTTCTTGGATTACCTAGGACCAATCAGCGAATCAGCAGGCTGGGTTGATCAGCCAATCATCAGACTACGCCAGACCGGATATGATCCGGTGTGATAAACCATTATCAAGGCATCTTGAGTGTCAGACCCCCCCCCCCTCCAGTTCTCTCTTCTCATAGGAAGGAGCAAGTGAATAATGTGAATTCTTGGATTGTAATAAAGCATGAATCATATACTGATGAGCAGTAAATTAATGTTTGTGAAAGATAATTAAATAACAATGGGATAATTGTCTTAAAGCTATAATTTTAGCTCAACATATTTATAGGCCTATGGTTGGCAAAAAAAATTGAAAAAATTGATAAATTGAAGATATTGAGAAAGACATGTATTCAGATATGATCAATTCACTAAAAAGGAATCCAATCACAAAAACATTTCAATTTTTGTTATTAAAGATAACGTTGATTTTATATTCTATGAGGAAGACTTTTCTCAAAATTTGATTTATTGTTGCTTTATATTTTGTATTTTTTACAATCTCTTACTTCTCTTTGAGGTTGAATTTTTAAAGTTAAATACACAACGGTATTAAAGGCTTTATGGCCAATCACATCAAACTGATTAGTTTCTGAAAATCCGCCATGTTGAAATAGGATCCCTGTCAAAATATCAGGTGATGTTTTTGGGGTGGTTTTATGGGGGGACTGGTTCCCAGGTCATGCCTAATCCAGCACGGACCCTGCATGGATCTACAATGATCGGCAAAAAAAAAACCCAGTCCATCTGTTACCAACATCCTAAACACTGCAGCTACGATCGACACACACTGACCCAAAGTGGGCCAACCCATTTCTGAAATTAATCAGAAGTCATTATGGTGATGAAGAGGAAACGACACCCAGCCCACAGCTGCTAGAATTATCATCACCATCAGTCCATGTACACACCCTGGCTGTATCAATCTCATGCCATAAATTTACTGTAAATATGAAGCAGCATCGCCCCGTGTGGAAAACAGTCATTTGTGACAAGCACTGGTGAGGTTTCTCAAATGGCTTACGGCCACTGCGGAAATAAATTGATCATTGACCGCTGCTGTTACTATAAATTTTGTAGTCAAGCGACTCTTCCACATCATGTAGTAGAATTAATTTGAACCAGAAACCCTAAGCAAGCAACTCAGCCTAATACTCATGTCATGCTTTATGAGGGAACAGGTGATGTGTGTACTTTTGCCGAGTGTCAATCCATTATTTTACGAACTAATAAAACATGAATAATTTCTAATGATGTACGATAAATCTTGTAAAGTTCCATGTATCCACAAGCACAAAACAAGTTTGAATTCTCACTTCTCACAACGAGACCAGACTCTTTTACCATCCAGCCTCAGTTTCAGTTTAACAAATAAATGAAACAAAAGATGACTCCACCATAATAAAGATTTACTTTGATTTATGTCTAAACGACTTTCTGGGGTTTTAAAAAAAATCCAGAAACTTGAACATTGTCTGAAGAGGTTTGAGGGAGCACTATATGGCACTGTGACATCATTTTAAATGAATGGATGTGGTTGATCACCTTCAGGAAAATGCCACTTGAGGAAATCTGTGATCAAATCCAACATGGGAAAAAATATACGGAATCTAAGAGAAGTCATCACCCCTGAAATTTTAATCAATTTCTTGGTTTCAATTTTTTTTTAGGAAAATTTTATTTTCACATTAAATTTGAAATCAGTTACAGTGTCCCCAGCCATTAAAGACCTATATTCATTTATATAGTTTCAAAGAAATACATAACTAAAGAGTGCACACATTTTGTTTTTTAGAAAGTACAGCACTTATAACAGCACGTTTCTTTTGGGGTTTCTGGACATGTTATAATATTTATTGAAATCCCCTGTCTAAATCAAGATTTGCACGGCACAATATCCATGAAAAGCACAGCACTTCAAATTGAAAGATTTCTTCAGATGACAGGTACCACTTCCTACTCTATAACAAGTCAATATTCAGATGTATAATACATTTTTCAGATGCTGCACGAATATCTTTCAGAATAACTGGCCAAATGAGTTTAACCTTAGAGTAATTGAAGTCTCATTAGAGTGGCAGAGAATGCATGTGAAGTCGATGGAGTGCAGCAGGGCCTTCGGTCCTAGTGATTAGTGAAACCAAACAGGAGAGTCGAAGATGAGAAAATGGTAACGGCAAAGTAATACATGTACCTCATGGATGCTGGGACAATAAAGATGGAGAAGCAGGTAGCTCTGTTATCAAAGTCTTTTCAACCAAATATCCGGACAATGTACTTGAATTAGTAATTATCTGCAGACCTTCAAACTTGAAGGGAATACACTAATTCTAAGGACTTTGGTAAATTGCTTTCCTATTTTTTTTGTAATCCAGTACTTCTATCCAGTAATTATCCTGAAAATTATCCCGGCCAGTTCCTGGCCAGTAGAGCTTCCACAAACAATATATAGGTTGTTCCTTATTTTAATGGTTTTTTTTTCTTACAGCAGAAGAATAACTCAGCAACATAAGCAGGGAGCTACTTACTAACATAAATTAAAACTAAATAGCATTTTAGCAGATAAGTTCTTTGATAATGACTGCGATTCATGCACAAATTTAGTCCAGAACACATTTGAACCATTCTTCAATGGTTTAACTTGACAGCATGTATGCAGAACTAAAGCCGACAACCTATGCATCGTCATCCCTCCAACACCCCCCCCCCCCCCTCAACATCCTCTGACCCCCTGGTATGCTCGCACCATACATATAAATGAAGCAATTACTGTTTGGCGTGATCAATGAGCACACCAGAGGCTAAAATACCGTCCGCTTAAGCTGTCTGAGCTGTACATGGAGCGTCACAATGAACATCCTGCTCCGATTCAATCCTAATCAACACTTTACCACACGCTGCGTCTGTCAAACCCAGGCTGTGCATACACTCATCATCTAGGACCTGAGAAGTCTGAGGTCTTAATGAGTTTTCTCAGGCTGTGCATACACTCATCATCTAGGACCTGAGAAGACTCAGGGCTTCATTGAGTTTTCTCAGGCTGTGCATACACTCATCATCTAGTAACTAAGAAGACTGAGGTCTTAATGAGTTTTCTCAGGCTGTGCATACACTCATCATCTAGGACCTGAGAAGTCTGAGGTCTTAATGAGTTTTCTCAGGCTGTGCATACACTCATCATCTAGGACCTGAGAAGACTCAGGGCTTCATTGAGTTTTCTCAGGCTGTGCATACACTCATCATCTAGTAACTAAGAAGACTGAGGTCTTAATGAGTTTTCTCAGGCTGTGCATACACTCATCATCTAGGACCTGAGAAGTCTGAGGTCCTAATGAGTTTTCTCAGGCTGTGCATACACTCATCATCTAGGACCTGAGAAGACTCAGGGCTTCATTGAGTTTTCTCAGGCTGTGCATACACTCATTATCTAGTAACTAAGAAGACTGAGGTCTTAATGAGTGTTCTCAGGCTGTGCATACACTCATCATCTAGGACCTGAGAAGTCTGAGGTCCTAATGAGTTTTCTCAGGCTGTGCATACACTCATCATCTAGGACCTGAGAAGACTCAGGGCTTCATTGAGTTTTCTCAGGCTGTGCATACACTCATCATCTAGTAACTAAGAAGACTGAGGTCTTAATGAGTTTTCTCAGGCTGTGCATACACTCATCATCTAGGACCTGAGAAGTCTGAGGTCCTAATGAGTTTTCTCAGGCTGTGCATACACTCATCATCTAGGACCTGAGAAGACTCAGGGCTTCATTGAGTTTTCTCAGGCTGTGCATACACTCATCATCTAGTAACTAAGAAGACTGAGGTCTTAATGAGTGTTCTCAGGCTGTGCATACACTCATCATCTAGGACCTGAGAAGACTCAAGGCTTTAAATGAGTTTTCAAAATGTATTTCCAGGTTTTGTTGTAGTGAAACACATCCAACTTCAGGCTCCAAGAAAAACATGTTCCTATAGGATAAGGCAGTGCTATTACATATCTTCGAAAAAAAATGGGACATACTTTTCGGAGTGACTATGATTTGTTTCACACATGATTACTACAGATTTGCTTTGATTAATTATTTAATAACTCATGGTCTTGAGTGGCACTGTATACGGTGCTGTGGTGATAACACTGCTCCAGCTTATAACTTATTACCTTGCCAGTACACTTCAGGTTTAGTTATTCACCCTAGGGTTGGTCTATTGAACTCAAACGTGGCATGACGAATGGAGGAATTGAAAATCACATGCTGGAGATGGTTCTGCCAAACTACAAACCACAAAAAGCAACAAACTATACAATGAGAACAGCAACTTGTTGAAAACTGCTTACCAACCAAAATGACCTGGGCCCAATTTCATAGAGACGCTTAGTGCAGAAAAGACTGCTTGACAATTTTCTGCTATCATAAGTGTGCAGAACACCAGTCACAGATTGTACATGTGACATGTTGGCAACCTGATTCTGGAGAGCATCACTTTGTTGTGCCAGCTACTTTTTGTGCTTAAGCAACTCTATAAAATTGGGCCCTGTTTTATAGATGTAAAAAGTGGGAACAGCCTTTGGGAAAACTTAAATGAGGTTGGAAAGTAAGACTTTACCCCAAAATTCCCTAACTATTAACTTCCTTTGCCTCAAAATGCATCTATCAATCAGTAGCAGAACCTACTGATGAAATTACAAGGTACCCTTTAGTTCAATCAATGGCAATCAATGAAGTGGAAAAATGGATAATTATGAATAATGGATTCCTCAGTTCGAATCAGCAGCATGTAGCTGAGCAGGTTGGCCTTTCTGGTCAGCAATTCAAGCCACAAACGTAACAACTTTTTAGTAAGGTGTTGTTGCCAAATTCTCTGCACTTGTGCCCAAGGTGTGTGATGATGAACACAGAGGACAGACCTCATCATTGCTCCCTCTACAGTCTCAATAAAGACAACTGAAATTTGAAGCTTTGCAGTGAGATGAGTAGAGTGCACTGTTCAAAACATCACGATCATACCAACTTCTTTTTCTCAGAGCCAGCATTCCTTCTAAAAGAAATTAACACATGGTTGTATCTGCAAGACTTACTAGTTATGCTTTTAGAAGAACAAAGGGATCTTCTCTTTGGTCTGAGAAGGACTCTATACCCAGTAATTGAAACACATCAATTTAATGTATTTGTTCATTCATGAGGTTGATCAAGATGTTCAACCACTTTGTATCAAATCCCACAGTTTTGCCTTTGAAGTTTCATGATACTTGATAAAAGATGATGATTTCACATGACTCTATCAAAAGCCATATACAAAAATTAATTGGCAACATCCTTTTTTCCCATGGAGTCTCATAATCAGGAGGAAATTGTGTTTCTTAAATTCAAGACCTATAAAGTCTGAGAGGAAAATCAGTCTAGTGTTTTACACAAAAGGTGACTTGCTCCGCCTATCAGGAGATCTACCCTCTCTTTACAACGTTTTGGTCTGGCTATTTCTGACAGTCTTAGACACTAACCATACTTCATTTACATAGCCTCAGACTAAGATCTTAATCATAGCATTAGAGAGTCTATCTTCTTTCATAGTATTAGAAAGTCTATCTTCTTTCCATGACCTCAAGGGTCAGTTTGTGTTACCCATGAAAAGAGAGTGGCTTATATAAGCTTGCGATAATGTTATGGTCATGCTTTCCTAACATACGCCACAAGCATCACTGCATATAGACTGATAGATTAAATCCAAATGAATACATAATTTGTTGAGCAATGATGCAGTCAGCTGCAGATCCATCTCAATACAACCATGAATCATTGGATACTTGTCTTAAAGGAGATGAAGAAGAAGGTAAAAGCTGCAAGAGCTGATCTTTCAGAAGCTATGAGGTGTGAGATAACAACTTGAGGCTGCAGATCACATCTTTAGTATTAATTCTGTGACCATTGAGGTAAAACAGCTTGTGTTTTAATGACTGGAAATCCCATCCTTCAGTCTCTAGAGCTTTTTAAAAACAAACCTGCATTTTTGACGAAACACTACCCTTCTACTACAGTTAATTAAACAGAGCTGCAACCATTTGCATCTTGCAACCCTGGAGACTTTGTACTAAAATCAGGGAGATATTTACAACCACATTCAACTTAATAAGGGAAACGTTTCCATAATCCGGAAGATTGTCAAATTAATTCATCAGAACATAGAAAGATTGGTTTACTTCCAGGGAACTTTCTGCAAAATCAGGAAGAGTCGGTAATTCTGATAAAGTACTTCATACTCAATACTTTCTGTGTCCTGGTGAAAGGTGAAGGCAATCTCTCTACAAAGACAATCTCTCTACAACTTAAAATGCAAAGCCATCTTCAACTACATTTTCCTTTGCTTTTTAAAGAAGTAAACCAAAGTTTGTTTAGATTCAAATCCAATGATTGGACTAAAGAAAAACTGACACACTTAAATCCAGACAAGTACTGAAAATTTGAAACCCTGAATTCTAATCGAACAACCCAAGACACTTCTTAAGGAGACCTATATATCTAAATTCCTCTTCATTCCTCACTCTATTTTCTTTCTTTCTATGGAGCACAGACAAACCTGGGTTGAATTCACTTTCGCCAAAGCAAATATTTTAGCAGGAGATTGGCTTGGCAGTTTCCTACAGCTACACTGCCCGGGACGACTGTATCAGTAATTCAGAAATCTGTACTGGGTGTTTGCCCCGAGCCTAGCCTGACAGATGCTTTATGTGCATGGCAAGGTGACATTCTAGCACTAACGTCTACCGTTATAAAGTCATGCTACACTCTTATCTCAGGCTAGGTTCGGCAGAGATTGTTCACATCAGTATGTACTCAATTCCCCCCTCCCTCTGAAAGCTTGAACTTATCATGATTAAAGACTAAGCAAAACCCTGGGCATCTAGCCAAAGTGTGCATCGATATAAATATAGGTTTGCCCTCCAGCCATGACTGAAGAGACGAAGTAGACCTCTTTCTCCAGACCCACTCGTAAAAGATCGCAAATGCTGTTTAAGAAACACAGACGGTGTAAGCACCGAATTACATTGATTTTTATAAACTTCAGCTGAAATTCGTGTGAAACATTCCAGGAATTTGGCACAGCGGATTTTTGATACTCGAACTGGTATTGCAGTCAGTATTTGCTCCTATGAATAAGCATGGGGTGACCTTAAAAGCGATAAAACAGTATTTGATAACAAATAAATTAAACGATGAAATTGAGAGCAAGGTTGTGTTGGCACTGGTTCTACCCTTGATAATGGTTTGACCATGCAGCAGCGTAGCCACGACTTTCTCGATGGTAGGGGGGAGGGGGAATGGATTTGTCAGTGGTGGGGGGGTCATGCTTTTATTTTGGGACGCTGCAGGGGGCCACCATCCTGTTATTTTCTTGGCATTTTGTGGCTGCAGTAGCAATTCCCGATCGCGATCACTACATTAGATTATACAAACACGCATTTTCCTCTTTTTCGTTTTACTTTTGTGAGCACTATCGCACTTTTTTTTTTTTTGGGGGGGAGCAATTGCAACTTCATATCCATAATAATCTAAAGGGTATGAAATATGCATATAAGTTTGAAAACATAATCAAATCCACAAGTAGGCCAAAATGTTATTCTTCAAAACTGAACATCCATTTTTGTCAAACAATTACTTTGGATACCACTCTTGATCAATAAAAACATTTATCAGGAGCTCCAAAACATGTGAAACCAATTAATGAAATCCAGACAAACTGCACTAACGACCTTCTAGACCTGAGCCAACGATGTGTACAAAAGATACCTTGTTGTCATGCAAATACTTCCCTCTCAAAGGTAAATGAAAGATAGTCAGTAAAGCACATTTTGTTCGCCTATACATGTAAATCGTCACACACTTCACACTCGGCCATTTTGGTGACTGCCTCATCATATTTCTGAAGTCCATATGGCACTTGAACTCTCAAGTATGTAGTAACAGTTCAAAAGTTACAAACATACTCCTGTTTCCATGTTTACTTTCCGAATTGGAGATTTTTTGGGTGTGTTTTGTGCAAAAAATAAAAATGCATTGGAAGTGGTTAATTTACACAAAATGCTTAACATGTGAGTCCACTGAATGTAAAGCACCAAAATATTGATGACATACATGATTTTGGGGTTATCGCTAAGGAACCGGCAACCTGTTATACTTGGTAACAATAAGTACACCTTTGACAAGTTTCAAACCCAGGTTTTCAAATTCTCAACTTGAAAGATACCACAATGATCCTGTCAGTAAAACAGACGCAATTCCCTCTGTAAGCTTCGCCTATTTCTAACAAACTGGCTCTTCTGATTACCAGAAGCCCATAGGAATTGCATTGAGTTAGGTTTTTCTTTGATGATTTTATGCAAGGAAAATGTAATAATTGGACTTGGCTTTTATATGTATGTTCTTCAAAGCAGGCCTGGAATTACACGGAGGCCACGGAGGCCACGACCTCCGTTGTCCCTGGTCTTGGCCTTTGTGCCCCTTTAGAAGTTTCCAATAGACTTTAAGATTTTCCAATGGAAGTGCCCTTTGCAAAATGAAAATGGCCTTGCCCTCTCAAAGGTGAAATTCAAAGCCTGCAAAGACTACGGCCTTCTCCAGACTCTCCAGTTTCTGTTAAAAGAAATGCTTCTGAATTGGGTGATTTTTTGTAAAAATTACATGCAAACATGCCAGCTTTGGAGCCAGAAGTAACAAAAACTTTGAGCCTGGGGCGGATACGCACGCATGGGAGACAGTGACTTAACAATGGGATAGTCCATCAACCAAAAGTGTCATTTTCCTACATCTCTTCCACATGTCCCTTTTAGTTCTGTCAACAATTCAAATTTCGTATGCTGACACTTTTTCACTTCAGTGTGCCATATTTTAAAACCCCAAAAGCCTTCAGGCCGCTTCTTGTGTATCAGCTACAGGGAACTCGACTGGAACTAATCAGTTTGAACAAATGCATTCACTCTGATATCGCAAGTTTTTCTATTGATCGCACATCATCCAATGACGAGGAAATTTCGGCGCTGTACGTTGCAACTTCACGGCAGCTAGGTACAGTAAAAGACATTAATGACTGCTTTTAGTGAGACATCTTTCAATTAGTGGGAAACACAACTTAGAAAGTTTATACTCCGTGGTTTTTTATACGTATTCAAAGATTCCAACTCATCTAACAGGTAACAACCTTTTAACGTGGCATGTTCATTGTGCAACCACATATTATTTACAGTACAGCTGGGCTGAGCTTAGTGCACTTAACAAGGGGCTCCAAGGTCCAGCTCAGTTTTGTGATCCACTCATTTTCCATTCTATAGAGTACTTATGAAAATGGGGGAAAAAAGTTACAAGTCTCTAACCTCACGTTAAAATGGTGTAAATGCCACTGTTTTTATAAAAAAATCCTAATTCGATGACGCCACATCGAAAAAATATGAGCTTTCAGTTCTTTCCTGAATTCTGATTATGTTAAATCGAAACGACATTGAATTAAAGCTTGACTTGAGCAGAAATTTCTTTTTGAATGCAAAGATACATTTGTTTTTGCTGTCCGATGACATCAAGTTTCAAACTCCATTCTGAAAGAGCATCAAATAAAATGACATTTTCCACTATTTCAACGCGAGGTAGAGACTTGAAACTTTTCCCCCACTTTCATGAGGACTCTATTGGGAAAATGAGTGCATCACAAAATAATGTTGACCTTGAAGCCCCTCTTTAAAGAGCAAATAATCTGATGTTCTAAATTTACCCATTTGGCAATTTGTAAACCCAGACTGCATCACGTCTTTAACAGCTTGAAAAATAAATCCAATGCAAACAGAAACTTGACATTAACAAATCCCAGTCATCATACAGCAATTCTCTATCACAATCTCCTGAGATGAAGTGCTTTGCCACCACCATGTTTCTGATTAAGGAAAACATTAAAGGTTCAATCTTTGATAGATTTAACATGATAACTTATACTAAAATTTTAAATAGCTATTTTTATAGATTCACAAAAGTTTCATTTGAGGTATTGCATGGGCGGCCAATGATAAGGGGTCGTTAATAAAAACTAAATATTAATTATTGTTGGAATCCTGACTTTACCTCACGTCCGTCAGCCATGAACAAACAATTTTGCCTGTTACATGTATTACGTGCCTTGTCCATGGCAAGGATCTTGAATGTTTTTCATTTTGAAACAACATCTGTCAAACAGCGGTCACAGAATTTTTTAAAATAAAAAAAACCAAATTCTTCAGGGAAAATCAGGCCATGCAACTTGAACGTAGTTCCCACAAGAGCCGGAACGACTTCTAGCATCAACACAGGGTAAACGGAGGTCCTTCAACTCATACTCTTGTCTAGGGATATCCTATACTTAAATAAACTCCGACAAAACAACCATGGGCAAAAAATTGAAACAAGAATCAGTGGAAAAAAAGAGTCAACTGTGTGTCTCCACAGTCAGTTGGAAGCAAGCATGAATAAAACTCTGAACATTCAAATATTCAACTGTCAAAATGCCAATTTCCCAATCCTATATTGTTGTAAACAGCTAAAATGCTTACATAACCTCTTGTTTTAACCATCATTCACATAAACTGAACAAGGCTCATTGTTCCTCTAAAAAAGATTTACATAATTTTTTTTATATCATTGTTATTATAAAAAATATATATAACTGTGAATGATGGTCATCACAGAGCTTAAGCAAAATTTCAAAATATTTCATAAATGGACAAAATACACGAAAACCGAATTCAACCAGAGTCTGAAGTTTGCTAAGGACAAAAAAATTGACATGTATTTCAAATTTAAAAAAAATAATATCACAAAAAAAGATATTGATTTTCACTAGTCAGATTTGAACCCTAAATAAATCCCACCTTTTCTTTCCCAATGGCCAACCCCTACCAAGGTTATAAGTCCAAGTGTCACTTCTAAGAAATGAACAAAAGAAAATCTCATGGGCATTGTGATTAAGGCTCAGAAATTAATACAAAATATTGACTCCACGTCTAGATGTACGTCATTATTTGCCATAACCACTTTGCTTTGATTCAAAGGCAGTGACGAAAAATATGAAAAAACTTCTACCTTCTACCATTAACAAGAGTCAAAAAGACTTTGATACAACCGGTTTACTAACCCACATAAAATGGATTGACCAGGTTTTTGTTTTATATTTTAGCATTCAAGCAAGAATCCAGCAGGCTTTTGACTAACCTTCCATTAGAATGCTAAAACTAAAGATCTAATTTCAAATTTATCTTTTCGCCAGAAATGGTAAAAACAGTCACTTTAAAGCAAGGAGCTTAATAACTTTCTCAGTTGCAAGGAGTGGAATATCATAACCAAGGCTGTTTCTACTTAAGGAATTTATGGAACCAGGATGACAATTTTATAATGCGTCAATAGGTGTGGACAGAACTCATTTTGAGCTGTCAGCTTCAACGATGCCCTCAAACAACAAGTGCGTGTGCAATTCATAAACCCGGAATTAACTTCAGTTACCATTTCTACATCAGCAAAACAAGTTTAAGTTTTTACCTGACAATGTTTTTAGAGCAATTCATACCTCTGGCATTTTGGGGAAACTTGTTAGTTTCTGCAATGGCAGATAAAGAAAAATGTTTTGCCCACCCTAAGGGACCATGTCCTCCCAAGTGGAGCTTGTGGCGTGGTGGCTGTCACTGCTGAAACCTTCAACTTTGAAGCAAAGAAGCATTGCCAAGATCTTGGAGGTGGGGTCGCGGTCCCACAATCATGGGAAGAGACAAATTTCATCTTAGATCTGGTTCCGTTGGGAAACAACGTAGAATTAACACATCTTGGTAACTATGGAGCTGGCTGGATCAACTGCACCCTTGAGTTCTGAATGGCGATGCTTTGATGGAGGTAAAGTGGTCCAAGTTTGGAACTGGGATGACATACAGCCAAACAATGAGGGAGACACATGCACCATCCTACGCAAGGGCCTTGGTAAGACTTGTATTGATGGGAAATGGCATAACATACCCTGTCGTTATGAATATATGCAGCAATTTGTAAGAAACCTGCTCTACACATAGCCTTCATGTCTAGATAAATCTGAGAGGTGTCCACACTAACGCTCACTCTATAACTGGGCTCAATTGAGATATTCACCTCGATAACAACTGTCTAATTCTAATGAGGATCTCTTTTCAAAAAACACAAGGGACTGAAAATCATGAGAGGGTATCTGCAAGAACAATCACACAAATCTAAAAATGACTCATTTCATTTATAGAACAACCATGACAGAACTGAGGGACCACGCTTTGCGTAAAAGCACAACACCCAAAACTTACTGCATCAGCAGCACAGTAATATTCATGTTTAATCTGTAAAAACAAAATTGTTATGTTACTGTAAAAATCTAGCAGCAAGAAATGTTGAGCGGCAAGCAAGAACATGCTGTTATTAAAAGTTAATATTTTAAATACAACTTTTCGGTTTGTTTAGGATAGACTGAAGTTTGACTAAATATTTGTTCTTGTTTTTTTCATGTAAATCAAATTTGATCAAATTTATTTTAGTTGTGTGATAAAATAATCTATTGTATATACAAAATATGGCAAAATTCATTTTTTCAAGAAAACTGCCCGATGAAGCCCACCAAAAATTCAAAACAGTTTCAGTATTTACACAAATATAACAAGGTTTGAGGGTAGACAATCAGCATTAGCTCCTCCACCCCAGGTATTGGAAGTTGACAAACTAGTTCAGTTTGCATCATCAAATTAGTTGTATTGTATGTAAGGGTGTATTTAGCCTATGTTAGTCTTCCCTGTTAACAAAGTTTCAATTTTCTTTAACTGGTACGAATATGAAAAAAAAAAAACAATCATAATAAAGAAGATGGTCAGAGCACACTACTCACAAAAGAGATTTCTTATCATGGTGTCACCGCAAACCTTACTTACTTAGTTCACTGAAGGAACTAGTTTGTCGACTTCTGATGCCTAAAACTAATACTGACTGTCCACCTAAAATAAACCATGTTATATTTGTTTTACTATACCTCACACTTCTCTACTTTGACATCAAGAAGCTCAAGAAAACACAGATTGGCACTTGTGTAAGTCACAAGCTTTTTGTGTGTATGTAGCTAGCAATGTCATGCATGGGATACCACATCCAACGTAAAGCGCATGCATAGTAGAGACAGTCTACTACGCAATGTTGCCAATGCGACAATCTACTACGATATGCAATTTAGCAAGTGCGTGAATACTAGCACACACTTGGTTAACAGCAAGATTAGTATCTGGTATGGGATGGTGCATGGACCAGTGAAAATTCAACACTCAGTCATGAATATGTATGAGGTATGGTAATAATAACTGCCGTATGATGCATGATTTTGGAGTTAACCATCTTAACACACTGTTACTGAAAACAAAAGTGAAAATTACTTATTTAGCAAGATGGGTTTTTGTTATAGGAGATTTAACTCAAACTTGAACTTTGAATGCTGTGTACATATCTCTTTGTTTGAGCAGGATTGTTTGTTGTGGTTGTAATGTTTGTAATAGAAGAAACAGTTGTGCTATCAATTTCCACATAATATTATGAAAATAAACAACTAAACAATGTATTCTAAATTATCCAATTACTGTAGAGACATCCGAACCCAGCATCGTGGCTCTGCTTCCTGTGATAGTATGCTTAACACATCTCTGCTTAAAGGGTTATTACAGAATATCTGCCCTCACTATGTATGCTTGGCATCCTCACATAAAGTATGCACTGGCTACCCGTAGAAATTAAAGTGCCAAATGTTGTGCAACTGCAATCGCTGATTCTTCACTTGCTGCATACAGCGCTTATAAAATTGGGCCATGCAATCAAATGCAGCATAAAATTGGGACAGGTAGCGCATTTCATCACACAAAGCAAGCGTGTTACATTTAAACGCAACACATAACTTAAAGACAATGTCTGGATTGGTGATATCAACAACGAAAATGTATCAGGTCAAAATCAGAAAGCTCACTGATTATAAAATTTCATACTAGGACCAATCTTCTTGAGAAACATAATCCTTGCAAATGGTACAGCAGATAGGTGATGGGATTGTGTCTTTGATGACACAAGCATTTAATTTGGCACGCAGTCAGGGAACGCCATCAGAAAGATATTTGGCTATAGGGCTATTGCAGATTTGTCCTTTGAAAAAATATAGGTAGAATAACAAGTAATGGCAGAAATTGTGAAAATTGTGCAAGTTGCTTGTTATTTTACCTATATTTTTTTTCAAAGGACAAATCTGCAACGGCCCTGAAGCCAAATATCTTGCTGATGGCATTTGCTGACTGCATGCCAAATTAAATGCTTGTTATCAGTAAAGGTACAATTCCCTCGTATATTTGCCCTAACTGACCCACTAAAATCACCATTGATTCTTTTGACGACAGCGACTGAAATAGGCACAATGTAAATATGCACAAAAACCCTTTGACGATGCAAGAACCGTTTCCCCTTAAACAGAACTGTTTAATTTAATGAAATTTTCACAGGTTGGTTGATGATGTGTTTACTGAAAACTAGTGGATGGAAATTAATTTACTTTACCAAAAACCAATGATGTTTTACAATCTACGTATACAAAATAAATAAATAACAGTGTTTATATTGGTCCTTAACTTGGATATTATACTTTCCTTTAAAATCAATGAAAATAAAAAATTAAAATGTGTGGTCTTATAAAAAATTTCTGTATTAGTTCTTTTAATATCAAGCAATAAACTACAAGGGAAAATGACTAGGTAAATTGTTAATAATTTGGGGTTGAACAAAGAAAAAATTGACTAGAGTGGAACTTGAACCTGCGACCTCCGGACTAGACATGCTGGCACTCCAGCATCTGAGCTACCCTTATGTTGGTGGTTGGTAGAGCCCCAGCATGTTAATCCATAGGTCACAGGTTCAAGTCCCACTCTAGTCAATTTTTCTTCATTCAATCCCAAGTTACTTATTTATATCCAAAGTTTTTCATTTTAGAAAGTAAAAGCAAAATTTGTAATTTGCATTAGTTCGGAGTGAAGAAAAAAAGTACCGCATTTCTACAAGCACAACTGTTGTAAACAAACAGTGCTACAAATCCGTCGATTTAAAGTGGAATTTGCTCTCATAAATCAATCATAAATATAAGCAGTCACCATGCTGTGCACTATAAATAAATAAATAATGAAAGGGACAGGCTTCAGAGCCAGCTGTTGTGGATTTACATGAATACTGAATAAAGGAAAAGGTTTTGTTATCAGTACTGGAAGCTATATTTAAAAAAAAGGTCAACGGAAAAGAAACTAAGCTTAGATTTAGATCTTTTTTTAAAAATGTGGGTGGTTGGGTCAAAATAAATAACTGAAACCTGAAATTCAGTTTTAAATTTAAATAATAAAGAAGTACTGTCGGTGTCATGTCATCAGTCAATCTTGTTTCGATAGCTGACCTCCGTGGCCGATAGATGGCGAGGATTTTCTCTTGGGGTTTCAACTAGAAAAACGTTGCACGCTGGACACCAGGAAAAGCCATTGAAACTCAATTTGTTCAAAATGATCGCTTCATTTGAGGCATTACTTTGTTCTTCAGTTTATAGGGTATATTAAATAGTCAGTCAATATTCGAAAACAAGAAAAAAAAGGGAGGTCAAAAACTATTTCAAAAAAAGTTGAACATTTTTAAACATTGGTTATTCTGAATGGCCCCTAAGGTTGAAATCTGTCAATGGATAGGACTGGAGCTTACCCAGCTCTAGGGAAATGCTTTTTCAGTTAATTCCTCAAAGCAACTAATTTCTGCAGTGATCTCACCAAACAGGAAGTGTAATGGTCATTTGGAGTTCGAAAAATGATGAATTATTATTAACTAATGAAATTCAAAAGCATGGCACAGCAATGGTTTGTGGGAAACGTTTCCATTCAAATTAGTCTAGGTTTTCTAGTGACATCATAAAACAACACCGGATAAAACCTCCATAAAATGTGCTTTTTCTTGCAAGAAAAAACAAATCAGATAATTGCATTACATGTTTTTGGAATGTTACATACATTGTATTTTGTAAACATGTACTGCAGGGCATCAGATCCAAACACAATTTTGTTGAAGATTAAAAATTTAGAACGGGAATGTTTCTCTTGTGAATTGGCATCAATGCCCCCGTTAACCTTTTAGGTTAGAAACCATCCATCAATTTATTCAACAGTCATCTGAACTCCGACATTATAGAAATGATGATTTTATCAGCAAAACTCTAGAAAAAAACCCCACTTAAAAGCAATATGGAAACTCACTTCACAGTTAACCACTGTGTTTGCACATTATTTAAATTCCCAATTATTGAATATTCTAAGGAGTCCTATTTCACAAATTAAATTCCAACATAAAAAAAACAAACTCCAAAAGGTCAATTTTGTGATATAGGAATAAGCTTCAATCGGCATTGTTCATTTCACAACTGAGCATTCTTCAATTTGAATATTTTTATGAGGTTATTGAAAAGGTTGATATTTCAATTAAAGGGTCTTTGTTTAGTTTAATGCCTCAAGGAAGATAATATAATTATCAGCCGGTCCTTTCACTCAATGACCACAATTGCTACCAGTAGCATTGAGCACGGAGAACAACAGAAACCAGCAAAGCGTACAGAGCTCAACTCATAAAACATAATGATGTTAATATCTCATTACTCTTTCAGCCTCTGCTGCCCCAAATGAAGACAATTGATGAAACAAACCGATGGTCTATTCACACAACGTTCCCTTTGCATGTCCAATGTCACCATACGACAGACAGCCTCCCAAAGTCCAAATTGTGACGAGCCCTCTTTTGTCAGTGTGTTATCTTTGTGTGTTTGTTATCGTAACGTGACACACGGCCCGCTATACGCATCTACACAATATTGATCTCAGAAAGAACAAAGCGCCTTTCAAAATGAACAATGTATTTATTTTTTTTAAATATGAAAACGTCTGGCAACCCGGAAAAAAATTAGCTGGGTCAAAAGGTAGTAGAAAATTAGGCTAACACAGCACATGTCACTATTGTATTAAAAAACAATTTTTTATATTAAAAAAGAATTATCTAATAAGGATAATTTATTTATTTGTTCTGTCACACAAAGCCATCCTCCATTGATGGTATAAGTTATTGGCTGGCCTTTTATTTATTTTAAACCTGGCATTTTGGTATTAATATTTAATTTTCATAAGAATTAATTGATAAGTATTTGTTTAATTAGTCACAGATTTCACAGCATTAGGGCCGTTGAAACGAAACACACATTACAAACAAAGACATTTGTGTTATCATTTAACATATACTACAATAAAAAATTTGCAAAGTTGAAACTAGATTCCAAAATAAAAAAACTTATGTTTGTGTATATCACAGATAAAGACAACTGTAGCAACAAAGCACCCAACTGCCAAAAAAAAACCCCACTCCATTACAAAATGATTCGACAGAATTCAGAACAAAGAATGAAAGATGTGATATTCGCAATGCACCGGGCATGTATCAGTGGTTCTGGATGCGGTACTTATGCGTGTATTATATTCGATATGGCCAGGCAGCTGTATAACAAAGTAGCCTATTAAAACAGCAATCAATATTCCATTGAGTAAACATGCAGGCCACTGACTCCACTGCAGAGTGCCTGCAAGCAATCAATTTGTATGCAGCCCCTGTGAACGTGGTGCCTGTCTTAGTCTGGTCTGGGATGCAGTGAGATAGCGACACAACCCCTGCTGTCTAACGGTGGGCTACAGATATGCTTTTAACAATATTTTATCAGTGGCGACTGATCTTGTTTCTGCTTATCAAAATACAAGATTATGGAAGAGTGGAGGGGGGGGGGGGGGGTTGATAAAAAATGCACAAGTGGTGTGGGGTATTAAAGATGCATGGGTTATCTTGCTGTACAGAGACAGAACCCCTACGTCTTTTCTTTACAGGTTTCACATTCTGTATGAGGAGACAAAGAACGTTATTAATAAAAAGCTTTTTTACTTGGGTAAAGAATAATTTAATGGTCTAAGGGAGATGGTTTTATGCTTAAAAAAAGAATATGTGTACACCCTGTTGTGGCACATATAATTAATTTATTTCATTAATCAGAATGTACTCCCTTATACATTAATCGATGGAATGACTGCTTTCAAATTCTTTTTTTTCCTTTCAATAAAAGAGCAAGATTAACAAAAAATTATAATACTTGATGAGTTTATCATCTTCAAATTCATTTCTTTCCTTTTTTCCCCCACGGAAAAAACCCACAATATTTTCATAGGTTTATTTAGTGATGATGGTACTGTAAGTTTTAAATTCAGTCCCCTTACAAAAAACAATCATGCTGTTTATAGATTTGTTTATTTTACGAAATTGCTGTTTTCAAAAAGATCAAGACCTTTTAAACAGTTAAATTAGTGGAACAACTGCTTTCAATTGGAGGTCTCTTTATTGGGAAAAGACTGATTAAAAAAAAAAAAAAAAAAACTGGGCGTAAATTTTTTAAAAGCATCATCTTTAAAATCGTGTCATCTGCGTGGTCCTGAAGGCTGGTCGATATGGAAATGATGTTCGCGCTGCACCAGCATCAGTAAATGCCTCATGGGGGTGGGAGATGCAGGAATTCTAGCAGCCCGGCTAAAAAGGGAAATAGATGCATTAAAACAGCTCAGGATTTCATGCAGTTGAATATTCATGGGAGGCAAACTAAATGCTCTTGCGTTGGTGATTTCCAGGGTGTACGTGGGTAACTTCTAGCTATTTGGACTTGGACTGGAATATTATTTTAAGACGCTGTCTAGAATAGCAATAAGGTGTTTGAGGTGTCTGGGTTTTTGAACGGAGTTTTAGTAACATAGGCTATTGGCTTTTAGGTTGTGGCTACCGTGGAATATCAATTCCGCATCAAACAAATCATCTATTGAGCTGGAGTGTTGACAACATTTTTCATATTTTGATAAAAAGATTTATAAGGTGCACGCTCTTAGTAGTAATGACCTCATTTCAAAGTTATCCAAATATAAACAACTATCTTGGAGTAAACTTGGAACAATTACCACTTGAAATTAATCCTACCTGAAGTTGTTTTGTCGGTACATTAAGGAACTAATGACTAAAATGTCAAACAATAAAATTTGACATGCAAAGCAATGATTATAGTTGTTACAATCTTTTTTACCGTCTTTTTGCCTCTGAGAAAGATTCTGCGAGGGGTCAAACATGAGACCATCACCACCTATTCAATTTGTACTGGTCAACTAAATGATAAGTTCACTGAAAACGAGCAAACTGGAATATAGACACTTGTCATCACTGGCAGTGGAGTATGCCTGTATCCTGTTTGTAAATCTGATGTAATTCCAATGTAAGCCACGCTCACTTTACACAAACTGGCTCCACTACAAGCCCATACGAGTTGATGGAGCTACTTTTTCTTTGATGATTTATGCAAGAAAAGTTTAGTAATTGGACTTGGCTTTTACGTAATTTTTTCAAAGACTCAAAGTCTTCTTAGAAATAGAATTGAAAGATTCTGTCATAAGAAATGCTATTGAAATGTCACCTTTGGAGCCAGAAGTAGTGAAAAATCTCTGCATTCAGCAGATACGCCTGTGTGTGACACAATGTCTTATCAAAAGGTTACAAGTTGAAATGGACAATTCAAAACGATTTTCAAGATTGACTTATCCGACGGGCAAATCAAATTAATGGCGCAGTTAGGTTTGGGACATTCAACAAGTTGAACTCTCTGAAAAGCAGTTAAGATAGTCGTTGATTTCAGTGGGGTTTTGTTTCTAATGTTGGGCAGCTGTTAGGAGAATACCTACAAGAATGGATACGTATTAGTGCTTGGGGGTGACCGTGTAATTAAAGGAAACGTGATGCATTTACGTATGGAACCACAAGGGCACCTTGTGTTAGACTGGCCATGTTCAGAATATGGCCATGACCGAATTGGCGGCTACAGCTACGGCTACAAATGTTAATAAGGGTGTTGCTATAAGGATGTCTTATACTTGAACACATGATGACACGACAATCCAGCCGTAGCCATAGCCACTAAATCGGACATGGCCTGACTGTGTATGACACACATGTGATCTGGATTTGGATTATTCAAGACGTCTCAAGACCTGACGCATTGATACTCAATGTATCGTCAGAGGATTCCTTGCCTTAATTCAAACAGGAAATTATTTCCCCCTTCTTATAAAATGACAGCAATCCAGAGCTGACCTATTTATAGAACTGAGTGATTCCCAGATCACAGCTCAACACTGATGTTATTCCATCTGATATGTTAATTCAAATTCAAAGAAGAAAGACAAAAGAATCAGCTGCTGCAAACTGCACTACCAACCAAAATGACCCATGGTATAAATGAAACAGTTATCATTTGATAGCCTCCTGTTTTGACCCTAGTATAGTTTTTCCCAATCTCCTTCCAAACTGAAATACGGGAACAGAGGAACAAAAAGAGCATTGTTCTTCATTGAGGTGAAATTCATAAAATAGGATGAATTTGCAAATGAGATGACTTTGTTTAATTGCCTGGATAGTTTACTTTCTTTGACCTATGATTTTCAGTTTAAGCGTTACACTTTTCAGGCACCTTTTCCTCACATTTTCAGGACTTTCTCAAGCTGTTAACGAGAGCAAACATATTTATGAATATTTCAAACTGAAGTTCTAAACTTTTTAAAAAAACTGATTACATTTGGGTTGAACAAAAAAAATGATAAGAAGGGTTAAATGTGCCGGTGCTCTACCAACTGAGCTATCTAGCCCTATGTTGGCGGTCTCCCTATTTTGTAATATCTTTTTTGGGGGGTGCCAGTCAGAAGCCATTCAACCATGTAACTGCCGTATAGCCAGGGTTAGGGTTCACACCCAAGTTCCAACCAATACAACCTGGGAAGCGGCAGTGGAGGGATCACCTTACAGGGATGCGACTTTATACTTTTTACACACAGAAATTGTGCCTGCTGTCTACTCTTTGCAAAGCAGAGTTGACCTAAGATTTTGAAAAGATTTCTAAAGCTGAGGGCAGGTGTGCTGAATGCACAATGTCACATGAGCTTAAAATAATCCATTATGAGCCTGGGGGCAGACTGATCGGTGAGTGTCATCGGTCTACCTGCCATGGGGGGGGGGATGGGCTGGTGAGGACCGAGACATACTCTAGGAAATCAGTTATTTCTTTAGCAAGGTGCTGTGGCAAGACAACACACTGCTAATGAGTAATGCAGAGAGGAACTTGGGATCAGAGTGGAAATTATACCAGGAAACTCAGCACTCAGGACCAAGCAGCGGACGCTCTTGTCATCATTACAAAGTTTAAGCAATTTATGTGGACCTCCCCCCTCCCCCATCAAAGAAAAAAAGAAAAGAACAAAAGGGGGAATGTTTACATAAACCAAAATGTTTAAAACAGATAGGCCACTTAAAAAATTGTTTTTTGTGTGTGGCCGAGCTTTGGTTTAATTAAGAGTTTAATTAACAAGCGATCAAGTGCACCAGACTCAAGCTCTGGTGTTTCTGATCAGCGGGGTGTGGGTTCAAGTCCCGGTCATGGCTCTTGTGTCCTTCATAGCAAGACACTTAACCATTATTGCTTCCTCCTCCGGTGGGGATGTTAAGCCGTAGGTCCCGTGTATTGTGTAACGCACATACAAGAACCGAGTATGCTTATCGCACAGAGAAAGGGTGAGCCCTGGTGTTTTCTGGTATATGGTTGGCCGTAGATTGAGCCACGGCAACTTGGAAACCATTATATGGTGCCATGTAAATAAATGGGTCTTATAATTTGAATATAGTACCGCATACCTTGTAGAAAAAAATAATGAGTGCTATGAGGTTTCCTTGGGGTGTGATAAAGCGCTATTTAAGAATGTTGTATGTTATTATTTATGAAAAGAACATTCTTGCAAAGCATCTACTTTTGAAGCAACATCTTCAGAACAACATATTTTTACGACGATTAAAACAGAGATTATTAACATGGGATGACTACACATTCCATCTTAACACAAATCCTTGTCATTTATTCTCCCTCCCTTAAAAGGTGCGAGAGAACTTCAAAAGATCACATTCAAATCTACGTTGATCGAAGATGACAGCGTTTCACACAGAAAGGCTTTCTGGAGCAATTAGTGGCAGTTCATTGATTTTGTTCTACCCGCTGGGTTCCATGGTACAAGGACATAGTACAGGAAGTGTAACGGAAAAGGGTTTTCAAGCAATTACACAAAATGTGAAAAAAAAATGTGCTTTGGGAAAAACCAAGCCACACATTACTCAATAAAGTTTTAATTCAGCAAATGATATAAAAGAAAATAATAAAGCATTAATTCAGAGTACACGTATTTGAACAAAATCGACATGGTTAAAAAAAAATTTCGTTACACAAAGTAATTTCATTGCTTACGACCTCTTGCTGGGATGAATAAAGTTAGTCCGTCCGGCAGAAGGGTCCTGCCTGCCACCTTAAGACTAGATACTAAAGTATTCCTCGCATAGAAGATCAGGCATTATATTTGACCCATCGGAAAAAAATATATAAATACAAAATCATATCGAGTACAAGGTCTGACCTACACATTGGTATCAGGCCTTTTTACAGACTTTTTTTCAAG
Source organism: Pisaster brevispinus (assembly GCA_023634235.1). Classification (NCBI taxonomy): domain Eukaryota; kingdom Metazoa; phylum Echinodermata; class Asteroidea; order Forcipulatida; family Asteriidae; genus Pisaster; species Pisaster brevispinus. The sequence goes on along the minus strand of JAMKCF010000011.1, from coordinate 12,028,033 downwards.
CTCTGATTATAATTCTAACTGATATTCTGAGTGCAATCAAATCGGATATCAGATAAAAGTTTGAAGAATATCACATGCCTATGAACAGCATACTTGTTGTCTATTTAAAGGTATTTTTTTACCTTCCAATATCAAATGATAAATTATAAATGTTTCATAATCTGTATCCCTTTTCTGCGATGACATTGATAAAAGGATTCATAATTACTTAAAAAGTAAACGACCAGAATATTTGGGGGAAAAAGGAAGTGCTCACAACTACGCCTTGTCAGAACAGAAAAACCATACATGAGAAAACAACAATATGACTGAATTGAATTGAAGATCATGAATGAATTACAGAGGAAATGATGTGAGTCTCCAGGTGGCCATCATGACACTGTAGGGGATGAATCCTGGAGAGCCTCCTACCCCCCCTCTCCTCTCTTCGCTCTCGTTCTCTCTCTCTCTCTGGCAATAACAGGAAGGGGCAGATTACAGACAGCCAACCACACATCGTCCACCCGTGAAGAACTGTCTGCAGGGTGTTTGTAGTACAGCTGCAACTCAATTTCATCACTTACCTTTCCAGGAGTTCTCTCCCCCCCCCCCCTCCCCTGCCTCTACACACACACACACACACACGCAATATCTAAATTATTAATGTTCAGTCAGGTCAATCGTTCCTGCTCTATGGACCAATTTAGCTTTTCCCATATCCAAAAAAAAATGCAAACTCTATGTTTTGAACATGTGGATTTAAAGGGACGTTTTAAACAGATTTCAAAATCTTCAAATAGTTACTCCAAAATCTGTAAATATATAAAATTGGTACAAACACAAATCAACATGAGACAGTCCACTTTAAACAGACTCTAAACATATTTTCTTAAAACAGGACACGTTTATGATGATCAGTTTTTGAAAATTATAGGATGAGAATGTGCAGTGTTGTCCCTTAACAGTGGTCCGCTGGCCAAATACCAGTTAAAACACCCGAGGACCAGTCAAAATTCTCTCCAACTGGTCCTGCTGGCTAGTTTGTTGCTAAAGTCCCATATTTAAACCACTTCTATTAGTTCAAATTACAAGTCCATGCTAATGACAATGTTGGGAAAAAAACCTTTAAAATAGGGACCAGTGAAAAAATCTAGCGGACCAGTGAAATAACTGGTAAAGTTAAGGACAAACCTTAATGTGGATGATGTACGGTAAGGAGTCTTACCATCAAGAACAACTTCCTTGCCCCCCCCCCAAAAAAAAAAAATGACTAAATTGTACGGTCACTAAAAATTAATCTGCTTTTTAAGAACCTATTTGTGAAATAACTAGTATTTTATTTACACTCAATGAAAAAGAAATTCATTGGATGTATTACTTAGTGAGTAAAAAGGAATCGATGGTATCTGCCTTCTCTAGAAATAGTTTATGTAGGAAGTGTTGTCAATTTCAAGGAAAATAAAATAATTTCCTCTTTGAATTTACAAAAGGGTATATGGGCAGGTCTACATTCCACACTGGAATACACAATATAAAAATAAAACATCCTATCTGACTCTGTAGTTCTCCATGTGTCATAAAAGGTTAAATACTGCACCAAATGGTAACAACCTATTTTTAAACGAGTCAAAAGAGTGGGTGCTGAGTTCCAATCAGCAATCACACTGAGAAATGTGTTTTTATTTGAGGGGACTGCATGATTGAGGGGAGACGGCTGAAATAAAAAATAATAATATACAAGACTTTGGACGTGGGCACCTAGCTGTGTTGAAATGATCAAGCCGGTTTTAACATTTAACAATAGTACAAAAATGTTTCAACAAAATGTACTAAAACTAAAACCTTCACACATGTAATTTTTCTCTTTACAATTTTTACTTCTGATATGGTATGAATGGATTTCTACCTGCACTTCACCAAAGGTCTGTTCATCTACTTGAAAACAATTCAATCGTTTTTTTGGGAGAAGTAAAATTCAGTTAAGTACATGACCTTATGCCTAGTTATTAACTATTAAATGTTATTCTCAAAATAAAACAACTTTGGGATGTACTATGAGAAATTGACTAGTGACCTCTGGATTAACGTGTTGGCGCTCTACCAACGCACCTGCCTACATAGCCCTTGATGTTAGCGGTCTCCCTATTAAAAGTCAATATCTTTGTGGGGGGGGGGTGCCAGAAATAAAACAACAATGACACAACAGCCCTATGCTGGCGGTCTCCCTATTTAGTCAACATCTTTGTTGGGGGGGGGGGGGTTGCCAGAAATAAAACAACAATGACACAACAGATATGAAAATAGTACATTTCCTGAAAAGAATTCCAGTACAACTTACCAGATTCCTAGATCCTATCACATTGTGCGGTTTATTCACTTGGCTCCTTTTGTGTGGCCGAGATAAAATGACTTTCCAATTCTGTAATGTTAACCATGGAAGAGGAAAGTATATTACCATTAGGTTGTTATTAAACATTTCAAAAGACTCTGGGTACAGTGCCATTATATTATTATGTTTAATTTATTTTATTGTCACAACAGTTAACCCCAATAACAAACAGCATGGCGCCATGAAGATAGGTGTTTTTTAAGTGGGATTGTATTCATTTCTCTGAGCTCTACAACCTCTGCAGTTGAACACATAACATACAATAGATGTTTGAAAACAAATCCTGTCACAAGAAAACATATGTTTTCAAAACTTGTTACGCCACATTAATCCTTGAAAATTTCATAACAATTTTTTTTTATTGTAGAGATAAAAGAAGTCAAAGCCTCAAATGTGTTTTTTCTGTATCCATAGGCCCTACGGGTATTTGTAACACTTTTTCAACATGATCAGAATTTCACCTTTGACATTTCTTTCTTTATTTCACAAGAATGCATGCACTTAAAACAGCGCTTTCAGACATTGTTCCATTGAAGTCACGGTGAAAAAAACAACCCTCACCATTGCTTTATTATTGCAGACAACCAAATACTGTTAAGAAATAGTATTGATGGATAAATGGTTAATGCTTGAAAAGAGAAGAAAAAAAGAAGAAAAAAAACAGGCCTCATAAAAACCCAACAAGTCCTATGTTTTTTTCAGTTTAAACACATTAAAAAAATGTTTTCGGGTCATAGTTTAAAATGTGTCATAAAATATAAACATTCTGTTAAGGTCTTATATATTTTATTAATTCAACTCTACTTGATAAAAATAGAAGATATAGAAACAAACAGTTTGTGGAAAAAAAAACCCCATCTGGTTTCAGTAGAGTTCTTATCAGGAGAAACAAACCCGCATCCAATGTGGGTGTGACAATCTATCCCAAACTGACAAAAAGGTGAATTCACCAAGTAGATCACTGTCAAAAATCAGGGTGCAAGCTTTTCCCATACATCTTGAAATACACTCCCTGAAGGTCATACTTAAAAAAAAAAAAAAAGTTTTCCAGACAGTTGTTTACTCAATTGACCTCCATGGTATTACACCGGATGCCATTTATATGCCAGGTAAATGTGGTATTAACATCATTTTCTGACACAAACCCACAGCCTCGGACTTTGATAAAAAGACATCTGAACTGTGATCATTTATGACTAGAGAGGGCGCACTCTTCTCAACCTGGACTACATCCAGGGACACTGTGATTGATATTCAGTATCGCCCATGTAGCTGATGTATCATCCATTGAAAGGAGCCCTCTTCTCAACATAAATGTCATTGCTAAAGAGAATGTGTCACCCACACCAGGCCAAACATGCATTGTTGTGCAAAGTGTCATCTTACAAGAAAGTCTAACTCTTGGTGTCTTGCTTCCCTGCCTCATACAACTTGTCCCAATTCAGACGATATATCAACGTTCATCTTTCTATTTGTAGTGATTTCCTCCTTCTTTTATCCCCTTTCCCCCCTTTGTAGCCCCCACCTTCAGTAGCCTCTTTTAGGGCCTTCAGCTTGGCACATTCCCATAAAAAAAATATTGAAAAAAAAACTGTATCTGCAAAAAGTTCAAGTTTGGACACAGTATCTGTTACTTGATAGTCTGGGAAACGTTGATACACTGATTGCAGTTTTACTTTGCACTGTGATATTCTCCCACTGACCAAGGAATGAGCAGGCAATCTGGTCATCAAGTACCGTACCAAATCCATCAAATTGAAAGCAAAACTATGCAATACATTATCAAGGATCTGGAGTGGTTTGGGTTACTACGGCATTTAAATAATGCAACTGAAATTCTTTCAGTTAGTAAATAATCAAGTAACCAAATACTGCCCGCAAATCTACACTGCATATAATGTCCCACGCCAATCTATTTTTGGTAAGCATAACTCAATTCAATGCACATTTTTTAAACGATTATCATGAGTTTCAATCAATGTTTTCCCCTTTTTTCATTTCCTATACCCAGGAAATGTTAACGTTGAGAGAGATGGACTAAATACATCAACCTGCAAGGACTCCGTGGATTTTTCTTTTTCCACTGAGGCCACTGACATTCTGAAAGTTCCACATTCTGACACCATTAATGTCATGAGAGACGACTGCATAAGTTGATATTTTGTAACTTCATCCAGCCAGCACAAAGAGGTACCACAGCAGTTTTGTGCCATAAAGCAAACTATGAATTGTTACCCCAAATTTATTATTTTTTTTAAACACATTTTTGTTTCCAAGCTAACAGGATCCTTTACATAAAAATTAAAGAGTATAACATTGTCAAAATCCTCCCCCTTTCTTCCACTCCTAACAGAGAGAAAGAGGGGGAAAAACAGGTGGGTTTTTTTGTGTCACAATAAAAGAAACACTGGTATATTTGAACTCCGATCCCTCTCCATCTGACAAACACCTCCACAAGAACAGGACAAACAAAAGTACATAAAGTCACAACAGAATTTTAAAATTGTCTTCCCTATGTAAATAGACAACTTTTTCCCATCATGTCCACACCACACAACTTAAACACATAGACATCGACAACCCAAAACAAGTAGATTACAATTTTGCTCAGAACAAATATTTTCCTCAAAGTTTTGCTTGTAACGTTTCCCCAAAACAAATTGGTTTGAATGATCACAAAAATAATTGCCCAGCTCTTAGAGTAGGCCCCTTAATGATTAGTATCAATACTTTTCACCTTGAAGCATCACTGTGGGTGGAAAGGCTATAGCTACGTACAATTTACAAGCAAAGTACACACATCTTGAGTTAATGTCCTCGATCCTCAGCTTGTTAATAAACACTAAGATAATTGGGCATATAATGACATGGATTTTACCTTCTAAGAAATAGGCACAGCAATCTAAGGCTTCTTGTTTATTCATCTGAGATTTCTTTAGAGATTTCCTTGAGAATAGCAATTATTCTAGTTTGTTAAAATCAGCAATTATGTGCTAGAAAAACAGATCATTAGGGCTTGAAATATACACTGGACCACAGGCCCGAGGCCAGTGTTTTTAGCATCAGGCTAGTAAACTCATGATTGGATAAGTCCAACGGTCTTGTGTTTTTGTTCAAATGTTAGACTTTCATTCCGATAAAGCGCTACTCCTGTCGTTTATACTGATAGAGGGCACAATGAACCAGTGAAAGCGCGCCTCTTGTGGTGATGGATTGGATTGTGGGATATCAATAACAGGAGGGTCTTGAACCAAGACTCTAGTGAGAGGTACAGACCAGACTAATACAGGAACAATGCGAGAATGGGAACCCCTCCCCTCTAAACACTCAAAGTCTTCCTTGATGTAATAGGTCAAATCATCTTCAAAACAAAAACCACAGTGACACCTACACCGGTTACTTTTTGTTGTTGTCGAGAAAATAGAATTAGCTGATCGCAAACTGCTTACCAACCAAAAAGACCTATGGTATAAATGGAAAACAAATAGTTAATGGCCTGATGTTTCGACCCTAGCACAGTGTTTCTCAAAGGCTTACAAGCCTGTGAGACTCAAGGTTTTATGTGGGAATGTTTCTGAAAACATACTTTGGCCTCAATCGTCAGGTAAATTTGCATGATTCTACAAGGCTCACTGTCTTATTAGCAGTCTACCTGTGGTCCATGGTGGTGTAGTGGGATTTTCACCTGACAGATGGCCTTTTTGCAAACACAAACATATCTAGACCTTAAAAGCTAGTTTGTGTAAAGGACTAAAAGGACTCCAAACTGTGTGTGTTGTGTACATTTATTTTAAATGCTTAATCCACTGTTTCTTTTAAACGAAGAATGCAATCTTTGCAAAGTAATTATTGAAATAAGTGCTTTGCAAGTTATGTATTTTGTTTTTTAATGAGATGGTCTTAAAAATGTGATTAAACAAAAATTTAAATCTACTCAAATATAAAGCAGAAGTGTGTATTTTTTTACACCCTAAGTAAAAATAGTTCCTTCCTCAATACTAAAAATGTGAGCAAGCTACAAACAGCGTACATGGGTCCACCTCTAAACTCAACCCTGACAGGCTGGGCATCTCACCATGACACAGATTTTCACTCGCCGCTAGACATCGCGGCTAATTTGAAGGCTTACGCGATGTGATTGATTCACGATCTGACCAGGCAGTCCACACTAAAAGCCATCAACTGCCGATGATTGCCTTTGATGCGCACTAAACACTGTCACAAAGACCTCTCAACCATATTGAAAAATTGCTTCAAAGCTGTCAGGGATAGACGGCCAACAACGCGTAGCATTTTCACAGGAGATTAACTCCCAAGACATTGATTTCTTAAGTTACTCTTTTCCAAACTGAGAATGTTGAAAAACAGTGTTAACAGCAGCTCTAAATTCGATAATATGGTTAAATTGTTTTTCAAATGGTGAAGGATTGTATGGTTGAAGTGAATTTCAAAGTTTGGTTTGACGTTAAGTGCCTGTTGGCAACCTGTCTACTGGTACTGCAATAAACACGAAGTTGGCTTTTAAGCCAATTAGTTTTGGTTAAATGTCATGTTCCATTCAAATGCATCCACAATTTGAATCAATACAAGTGTACGGCAGAAATGCTTTGGAAAGATTTACATTATTTCATTGCTTTGTTTCAAAGAGAGTAGAAATAGGCGATGCTTCTCTGGCTCAATTTCATAGGGGTGGTGACTGCAGGACTCTGTGCTTATGACGACAGAACCTGTAAAGCACATGAACCGCAAGTGTAGAATTCTGTGGTAGCCAGTCAGATGAAACTGGGTCCCAATCTGAAGACCCAGTTTCATAAAAATTTTCAGCACAGATAGATCTTGATTAGTAGAAACAGGTCCCCAGCCAAAATACCGAATTAATTATAAATTATCTGTTATTGCAAGACTTTTCACACTAAAGAAAAAAAAGGTCATCATTTTAACCCGTTGCACTGACGTGCGGGACTGTCTGCCCATGGTCTGGCTGCCATTTTTCCTTTCCGTTTTCATTATTTTATAGTCCATCAATTGGAAATTTGCTTTATTGAGCATGCTCATGAGATTAAAAATACTTAAATTATTACACCCCCCAAAAAGAAAAGAAATTAAAATAAAGAACTAAACACCATGTTTACACAAGAGGGCTTACAAAATATAGACTCAATAAAAAAATGTGAATTGGGTTGACTCTAAGTTTATGTTTTAATGGTTGGAACAGTATTGTGATAGAAAACTTACTAAATGTAATGTTTGGTGTTGAGTTTAATTAATACCAGCCACACGTTGGGTAGATCTAGATTACTTTAAAAACCCAGCCCAGTGACTTCAGTTAATGACAGAGATCTGATGAGTGGAGGGCGGAGCAAGCAAAACAGTCACCTTGCTGATTGGTCACCATCCATCGCCAATAAACACATTCCAGTCACCATGCTACTTTTTATTAGCCGTTTCATTACAAGCTCTCAATAAGGGAGCTGTGGCCCAGCCGAAGCGTCATTCAAATTAGTGGCTTGATCTCCATAGTGCATATGGCGGGCCACTGAGTCATCTCTAATGCATTCACAAATGCATCTTCCTGTACGTGGGTATGCATGCCACAACGTATGAAATGCAACCAGCAATTTGTTACGCCTGGCCTAGTTGTCGGTGAAACTTCAGGAAACTTGAAATTATAATTGACAGAGTTGTTGTTGTATGCAAGTCTTTTTTTTTCTTTTTCCTAAGCACTATGAACTGTGAATAATGTAATTGATATTAGTTGTTTTTAAATGAATCCACAAGATACAGCATTTAATTAATGTTATTTAACACAGAGTACAATTTACCATTTTGAGGGGAGGGGATAAAAGTAAGGATATTTAAACAGCGTAAATTAGGCCTACATAATTTTCTGCTTAGGATTTTAATTCACATTCAACTGCAATAGTCTCAACTACAGACTATGGTCTAAAGAGAAGGGTGGCTGCTCTATGTTCTGACACCCCTACATTCCACCCCCCCCCCCCCCAACTGCTCCAACATTTTCAAAACAGATGTTCTTTTATTAAAGTAAATTGTACGATCGAAGTTGTTTTTGTTAACATAATGCTAATTTATAGACAAAATATTCAAAAAAAGATACAATTAAAGTCACCTGTGAAAGGTTCATCTGAATACAGTGTCTAGGCCTACTTGTTGAGAAAACAGCAAAAAGCTGTCATGGTATTTTCCACTATATACCGAGGTGACGAGGGTACATGTAACAATAGCATCTGTGGCTGCAGCATTCATAAACGGTCACCACAGAAGTATGATCTGCAAAAGTGGCCTGAAGGCAATCTTTGGAGATTCAAACTTGTCCACGTACTTCTATTAATTTCTACTCAGCACTTCAGACACAACAATTTTTACGCCGGCACATTAAATCAAAGGTTGTTGGTTCAAATCCCACTCTAGTAATTTTTTCTTTACTCAACCCCACAGGATAGGCCTACCCAAAACTACCATCTTTATAACAAGTCGGATAAACAGGAATAAATTGGCACAGGAATAAAATGTCGTTTTCAGAATGTATTTTCATTAACTGTTGAGAAATTTGCCATTGTTTTTAAAAATGAATCTCAGGAAACTAGATTTCATGTTCCTTTGGTCAATATTTCAAGTATAATTTGAATTACAACAGAAATTTACCATGGCCTTGCCTTTTTTTTCTCCAAAGAAAGTTCTAAAAAAAAAACTTTAACCAGTATCTTCACAACTATTTAAGAAACATGAAACAAATGATATTTTATTTACAATTAATTGTTTTGTCGTTCTGTCAACAAATGAGATGAAAAATATTGTTACTTTTGGTCAAAGTATTGGTCACGGATTTAAAGGCAAATAAAAAAGCAAATACAGAGAATAAAAGTCAAGAAATGACATCCATGTTAAAAAACATTGCTTGGTTGATTGCTATTATTAGCAAAGGTTGGACTGTTCCAATGCATACAACCCAACAGTCCCCGCCTACCATTGGAACAATTTTATAAAAACAAATGTTCTTCATATTTATACCTGATGATCGTAGCTGAGCTTCATTCATTTCCTTAAGTTCAGAATTATTAAATTTATCCTTGGGTGACATTATTTTAGAAAATAAAAATAAAATTGATGTCTCTGTTGTAACTTTCTGTACTAACTCTGTGAGCCAAAACGTGCGCAAATATGCCCGCAAAATTAATAATCGTAGTCAACAATGAGAGAGGATGCAGTCTAATGTTCGTCAAGCTAGTTTGCACACTCGAAGCTCAGTAAATAACTACTGCATCATTGGTAATAATTATTTACAATTCAGTTCACCCAGTACATTAAAAACACCTTCACTTTAAATAACAAACAAATTATTTAGTATTGATACCATACTACAACACTGAAAGTTTTTCTTCAGTTGACATCAAAGTCGATCGGAGTTGCTACTGCTCAATACGTTCCAACAATTTTCGATTGTCTATAGACGTTCCGTTAACCCCTCCTCACAATCTACACGAGGGTTAGGGTTTGGGTTAGGGTTAGGCAAAAAAATTTATACATAAGGGTGTGGGAGACTTTTTAAAATGTCAATAAAACGTTACTAACATACTAACAAACTACACTCACTCAGCTCAGTGACTGAATCTCCTTGACTTTGAAGGCTTGTGATGTCAGTTGTCACTGTGTCCACTGGACTTGGCTCTTCTCCAATCCAATGCAATGTTTTTTGTTTTGGCATTGCCGTGAGCAAGCATTTTTTTATCATTGAAAACGTGGCAAACAAACAGTGTTATTATTATTAATACCATACCTCCATGGTACTGGAGGTTATTATTGGGGGAAATGTGACAGGCAGGCGATGCACGTGAACAATAACATAACAATAACATAACATCAATCCTTCATTCATAGTTTACACGAAATGCATTCACCCATTCACGTAGCGCCCTCAGTGATAATCACACCTCCTGTCATCACTCGCTGTTGATTCTAAGTAGAGGGAGAAAATAACGGAAAAATACAATTTCTCACAAGAAATGCACCAAAACTAATATTCCCATGTTAACAGAATTCTTACCTCGTCCTCTGGAACGAAAACAGGATTCCTATCCTGGAAAAATGTCAACAAACCTCTGCCCTTTTGAGGTCGGGGAGGAGATCGCGTACGAACACGATTTAGTCCTACCGCTTGAGGGCGCTCGAACACTTTTCCAAACAAACACTTATGCGCGCCTGAAACGCCAATTACTAGTTTTCTGCTATTTACAATACAAGTACTTTTTATTTTCAAAACCTTGGTTATTACATTCGCCAATGATGGCACAAACTTCATAATTTAAATATTAAGACACTTAAGTACAATATATATTAGTTTGGTAAAACCATGGGCACGAAGGAAAGTGTGAGGCACATCTTTCTGTGATGAAACTAATAAAATAATGTTTGTCATCTTATGATCTAGAAGTTCAGGCACATAGATTGAAATATTCAAACTAATTCTTTATCTAGGCTTTACTGTCAACGTACGCCATTGTAAAATGTCGGTAAATGAAGAATAAATTCATTAAATGTACATAGGCTATTATCGGGAACACCTACTACTGATAACGCACACATGTATTTTTCTGACAAAAGATGTCTTTTTGTTCTCCAGGAAAGCATTTCTGCTTCCATGAATACCAATTTTATTTACTTTCATTTATGACAATGTATTATTAATATTTATTCCAGGAAAGGCAAATTGTAACAGTCCTAAGACTAAACGTAACCAGTGGTGCAACTCCTTTTGTCTAACCATAATGTGTATAGTCTCACACTTAATAATTCAACTGATGCATCTTGACAAGTTTGAAAAGTTAGAAGTTAGAAGATGTCCTCCAAAGTTATTTTTTACCAGGAAAAGTACCTTCCCATTACAAGAACAGAGTATCAGTCCTGGGTGTGATTTGACAACAGTCAAATCCTGCTTCTTTAGTGGGTTTTATCAAATCGGCTTTAACGATCTAAGAAGGCTCTTATGAACCAGGGAACATTTTATGCTTCTAAATTTTGCAAACAAAGCTCAGATTTCTACACAATTTTAGGTTGAAAAAAGAAATATTGACTAGAGCGGGATTTGAACATGTAACATCTTGATTAACGTGCCAGCACTCTACCAACTGAGTGAGCTATCTAACCCTCATGTAGGGCTAGATAGTTCAGTTGGTAGAGCGCCAGCATGTTAATCCGGAGGTTCAAATCCTGCTCGTTAATTTTATTCTTTGTTCATCCTAAAATTATTTAAAATTTACCCAGTCAGTTTCCCTTGTGGTTTATTACTTGATATTTTCTGTACAATTCTCATTTAAGACTAAGCATACAACTTAAATAAATAATCTATATTACATTTTGCTCAATCAAGTCAATAAAACAGACAGAAAAATAGTCTGGTTTCCTTGTCGTGTAGATAGTCACTGGAGTGTTGATATAGGGAATTAGACCAAGATGGCTGTAGACTAAACCACATGACCCTTTGCTATAGATTCTCTAATCTGTCTATCTAGTTCACTAATAATCCGATCTTGGTGAGTGTAAACCCCTGTCCTCAGTAGAGTATCTCTCTCCTCAATGAGCCGTGCCACGTGGGCCTCCAGCCCAGGGTCAATTTGTCCAACCCCTTGGGGTTGCATATTCTCCTTGTGTTCTGGGTTACTTTCATGGGGCGGTGGTGTCTGTTGCTGCTGAGCCTTCTGCTCTTTGTCAAACTCTTGCTGCTTTAACCTAACAAAGACAAAACTTGACAAGTTTATTTGTTTTGAAAAAAAAGTTGACTGAGCTTCACATGATTAAACATAGATTTGGAATTCAACTGTTTTTAACAGAGGTGACAATTCGGTGCAATGTATCGATACTATATTGTAATTTTGGGTTGAACAAAGACAAATTGAGGGATCGCCTCTCCTCTCTTTGAAATGCAGAAGTACCATTCCCTTAAGGTAATCCCTTGGCTGCCACCCAAAATGTATCGTAAAACTTGGATGTGATCCCTGGCTATACGGCATTTACAGGTTGAATGGCTTCTGACTGGCATGCCCCCAAAACAAAGACACTGACAAAATCTGGAAACTAATTTTTCATTGTTCACCCCAAAAATTAATTAAAATTTACCCAGTAAGTTTCCCTTGTGGTTTATTACTTGATACTATAAATGAAAAATAGAATTAGCTCTGCAAACTGCTTACCAACCAAAAGGACCTATGGTATAAATGCAAAAAAGTTAGTGGCCTGACGTTTCGACCCAAGCAGAGTCTTTCTCGAAGGCTAAATGACAAGACTACAAACATAAACATCAGGTACATGTATACATTACTGATGTAACAAAGGCAGTCAAGTGGAAATAGATGATGCTGAGGAAAATACACAGAGAAAGCAGGTGGCTGAACAGAAAGGAGGGTAACAAAAGGGAGGGGGATTGGGGGAAGGGGCTGGTTGACCACAAGAGGTGGGGAACACAAAGGACAAAATCAATGATGGGGAGAGAGAGAGAAGGGTAGTTAATTGGTTAATTGTTACCCTCCTTTCTGTTCAGCCGCCTGCTTTCTCTGTGTATTTTCCTCTGCATCATCTATTTCCACTTGACTGCTTTTGTTACATCAGTATTAAAAAAAATGTATACATGTACCTGTTTATGTTTGTAGTCTTGTCATTTAGCCTTCCAGAAAGACTCTGATAGGGTCGAAATGTCAGGCCACTAACTTTTTTTTTTGCATTGATACTATAAAGTCACATCTTTACGATACACAAACCCAAGAGGTATGATGCAAAACTTTGATAACTCCCATCTTCAGTAAGACATCTCTGTCCACAATCAGACGTGCTCAGTTGGCACCCACCTCGAGGTCAAGAAATTAAGACCTTTCCTCACCTATTCAGCTCTCCTTTGATTTCATCTAATTGCTGTCTCTCCGATTTGACAACCTCCTTCTCCTCAGCGGCTAGATACCTCAATCTCATATGCTCTAGTTCTTGTTGCTCTCGTTTCAACCTAGCCCTCGCCTCGCTCTGTTCCCGTTGCTTGAGTCTCGCTAACTCCTTCAAGGCGCGACCCCACTGCTGTTTGTAGTGGATCTTAGATTTGGTGACAGATTCAAGTTTCCTCTCCAGCTCCACCTATTGGATGGTTAAATGGCCAATCAAAAATCAAAGCTATACATATTTAATATCACAAGCCTTACAAAAGAAAAAGGTCAAAAAGGCTTACAAATTTGCTAGAAGTTATCGTTAAAAATATAAAAAAAACAGTCAGGAATGTATTTCAATTTATATGAACAACTCTTTTGAGCATTTTCAATTCAATTCAAAAGGGGTGTGATGCATTGTTGATTGAAGCTTCTTCTGACAATTGGATGTGAACCAGACTCTAGTTGATATTGCCAAGTCCTCAGAATCTGGGTTTTAAAAAATGGTCATGCTAGAAATGGTGTGTTTTTCTTAAGGGAGATGTTATTTGTTCCTTTTTAGTGGTTTATAACTTGATATTGTTCTTTTTAGCTAAGTAGTACAATCAAGGGATCATCCATGTCGTTGGATAATTACCTTTTCCAGAGTAAGCAAGCTGAGGTCAGACTGCAGCCTGATCTCAGGTTTGTTGTTCAACTGGTCCTTGAAAGCCTGGAACTCACGATCTTTCTCCTGGAGTTGTGCCTGACTCTCGGATAACAGCTTCGCCAAGTGTTGCTTTTCCTCTTCTAGGAGTCTGACCTTTGACCTAGACAGGAAGGCAGAACTCTCTTTAAGCCGGATCCAAATTGGAGACTACAGCTACGGCTAGGACTCTTGCTAATATCTATACTTGCAACACATGATGAAGCTACAATCTAGCCGTAGCTGTAGCTGTAGCCACCAACTCTGACAAGGCCTCATTTTTGGCATGACATAACTGGGTAAAATCCTGACTGATCATCTTTTTATTTTATACTTTGCAAACTGTACAATCATGCCTTTTTTTATCTGCCTAAAAATTAAGATAATCTGAAAGATAAATCATCTATAATTGTTTGCAGTGATTAATATTTTTAAAACATGCAATAAATATAACTACACTAAAAAACAAATAAAATAATGAAATTAAGCACATTTCGGGACCAATTTCATAGAGCTGCTTAATCACTTAAAGTAGATAAGCACAACAACATTATGCTTACCCAGAATAAGGTTACCAGCCAACAAATCATGTCACATGTACCATCTGTGACTGGTATCCTGTTTATTTTTGCTAATAACAGAACTTTTGAAGCTATACTTTCTGCTTAAGCTCTATGAAATTGGGCCCAGCCAAGGCATAAATATAATGCTGCATAAACTGTAAATAAATAACAACATGCCTTCTTCAAATAACAGAAACCCATTCAAAACGGGAACTAGGTGTCTTTGAAATTAGCATAAAAAGGGGATTATTTTGAATTTATTGCTTACTTCTCTATCTCCATCTGACTGATATGATCTCCCTTCATTCGGCGTGACACCTCCCTCATTTCAGTAACTTGTCTCTCTTGTTCACGTTGGAGGTCAGTTCGAAGCCGCATGACTTCAGACTCGTTGGCTGCTAGCTGCTGCTCTCTCTTCTCAATGTCTGCAAAGGCGTGGCGGAGTTGACCCTCAAGACGAGAATGCTCCTCAAGCTGATCAAGAGAAACCATTACTTTAAAAATAATCAACTTTGAACTGTGGCCATGAGTTTGGGTGATTAGTCATAATTATCGCTGAAGGATTCGTGCGAATTCAGAAAAAGGTCAAAATAAAAACCAGAGATTGTTCGCTTCGTTCTAATTACCTTTTTAACGACGAGTGCCTCCCGTTCCCTGTCTTTCCTCTTCCATTCTTCAGTTAAAGATCTAAGATGCTGAAGCTCCTTGTCTTTCAGCTGATGAGAAGACAATCAATAAATTATATGAATATTCATCCAATATGGAGGACCAACTTGTGTAGGAATTACAGGAATGACCAATTGAAGCTTGTCTATTAAGATTTGGGCTCTGGCTAACTCATTTGATTTTGGCCTTTAGAAAACCAACTTGGCATTACAGGAGGTGGCTGTAAGGAGGTTGAGGCAAGTGAAGAAGGCGAGTTTGTACCTGACTCTCAAAGCTGCGTACATGTTGCTCCTTCCACATCTCAAGCTCCAAGGCCGCTTTATACTCCACTGTCTCTCTAGGGTCAGGGGCAGCAACTGGCTCAGGAGAAGGAGGTTGAGGAGGGGGTAGTTTGGCTTGATGGTGGGGAGCTGGATGGGTGGAACTGCTGGATGTAGCCTAAAAGAAAACAGACATAATTACGTAAATAATCTAATATGGATGAAAGTTTATTGCAACAACGAGAGAGATGGAAATAGGAAGTTGCATATCTAGAGTTACACACTGACAATTACTCTTTATAGGAAACTAACTTTCTCTTGAAGACGACCCAAACACTGATCAAACTTATCTATTCCTCCATTTCTTTAAGAGCCAATAAACTTCTCACAGAATTCGTCCACGATGTCATCACAAGCCTTGTTACAGCAAAGTAACTTGGCAAATGGCAACCTCCAATCACTCAAGGGAGATTATACACTCAGTTGGTCACACCTCATCTCTCTCATGCGTTGGGTTAACATTATTGCCTAAAACATCGTACCTCCACTTTGCAAAATTGCACGAAAATGCTCCTTGCAAAAACGTTGAATCTCGTTGTGCATAACAGTTTCAAACTCGCATGTAACGTAAGTGCTGTTGTAGGAGATACAACGTTTTGGCACTGACATGACGATTTATCTGTCAGGTATACTTTAATGGCCATATTGGTTAATGGCCAGCTTTGGATTTGAACCCATAACGTTGTAGTTGCAAGTCATGCAGTGTAACCACCCTACAATCTCAGAAAGTAAAAGAAGCATAACTTAGACTTTTGGAATGTAAAATGAACTGACCTCTGAACCCAAGATAACTTGCTGAGTCCTGATTGGTCCATAATCCTCCAATCCCAGTACTACATGTAACTCAGCCAACCTGTTAGGTTTACCCTCTGATGTAGTCTCAGCTGTTACTGTCTCACTGTGGATTTGACGGGTTCCTTCTGCTCCAGTTCCACTGGGATGCTGATAGTAAATTGATACATTTGACTAGGGCAAAATTTGGTATTCAGATTTCAACATGAACAAAGTTATTATATATTTCTGGTAATAAAACCAAGGATGCCTCATGAGTAAACTTAGTCACTGTAGCTTGCAAGCCTGAGGAAACCTGTAAACAAGGGTGCTTTCTATGTAAAACAAAAACACCAGGGTTAACCCCTACATCAAACATCAAAGCTTTGTTGGCAGAGGGCAATCACAAATGCTTTGAAACAAGAAAAAGAAAATGTCTTACCACTATTCTTGCCTTCTCTGCCCTCAGCACTCCAGCGAGGGATACTCTGGCGACTCCAAGAAGCTGATCTTTAGTTAACCTGTCTCTATGCCACACCTCAACAAGTAAAGGAACTCTGAAGATAGTCAAAGACATCAAGTAATAAGATGAATACTTTTATTACATTGTAGTTTTACAGAGAATTACAAATTTTCCAAGAAAATATACGGAACTGATATATCCTTATTAAAAAAACGTTGCATTTATTAATGAAAATATATCCACCAAAAAAAAACCCCTTAAAAATATCAACAAATTAAATGACCATAACCAGTTCACTTCAGGATTAAAAATTATTTTCCTGTTACCATGGATAAATTTTGTCAGTAAAAAAGAAGCTTTATTTCCAAGCCACTAGTAATTTGATTTGTCAATGAAACTCAGTTTTGACATTCATATGAACGTTTTCTCATTGACATTCGCAGATTTTATTGGCTCATATTTTTTTTATGGTTGTGTTTCTGAAGCTCAATCAGACCGTTGGAAAGTCGTTTAAAGGCTGATCACCGTCGCATGCCTGGTCGAACAGATGTCATCCCAGAGGTAGACGAAAGCCCTCATGACAATGTACTATGTCTTTACAAAATCTTTGCTGGTGTGTGAAAAGGAAAATGTCTTCTACAAAGGTAATATGGACAAATCAGTCCAAAGAGTTAATCCATTCATTGTTTGCAGTGCCTTTTGACTGATGCAGCCCGACTGATGGGAACACTAAACAATGACCACAGGAACTCAAAACAGTTGCTTGTGTATGCACAATCCACCACAGTGCCTCAACACATGTGACATGCTGACATTTGACTACCTCCAAAAACACACAGAAACTCAAATGCCTGTTTATAAGACCACTGTGCGTGTTGCATAAGAGTTAGGCGAATTATTGTGTCCTTTCAAAGCAAACTGGTTAAGTTATTTTCTTAGAGCCACAGCCACAGCCATAGTGATGGCCACAGCAACAGCCACAGCTGCAACCATAGTGATAGCCACAGCCACAGCAACAACCACAGCTGCAGTCATAGTGATAGCCACAGCCACAGCCACAGCTGCAGCCATAGTGATAGCCACAGCCACAGCAACAGCTGCAGCCACAGCTGCAGCCACAGCCACAGCCACAGCCACAGCCACAGCCACAGCCAAAACAAGAAAGCTACTCATTTAAGACAGATTGATGAATAAGGGAAGTACAATGCTGACATCTGACCTGAGTAAAGTCTCCTGAAGTTGCTGTACGGTCGCTGCCAGGTTGAAGGAGCAAAACGAGTGAGGCAGAAGAACTTCTGTGTGACGTCGCACCTCGATGGGAGGATGGGTCAAGATGGGGGACACACTCCCAAAAAAGGGGTACAGGTATCTACAGAAGAAGAATCAAAATAGTCAAATAAAACATCTTGTGGGGAGCAAACAGGGCTAGTGAAAAGGCGGGGTGCCAACCAGGGTCAGGACGGTACCCATGGACAATACATTATCAGGGCCTCATTCAATATGGTTTGCCAGATAGCAAAGAGTAATGGAGGATATACAGAAGCTAGGCAGCAGACATACTAGGGGATTTTTCCCAAACCTCAGCTTAGACTCCATCTCCGGGTCCAGGCTCCGTTTGGTATCAGAACCATCGTGCAAAATGCATACCGCTCCAAAATTGATGACGAAGCCCAAGCCAGAGTCTGAGCCCAAGCCGAGGGTTGGAGAAAGCCCCGGGTAATTTGCAATTGTTTTCTTAGTTCCAGGAATGCGTATATTTCTAAGAACAATGGATTTACTCGGTAAGTCTGGCGCAACCTAACATTTCCAGAAAGTCTCCCACCGGTGTGCGCATGTCTGGCCTCGGACAAAGCATGCTTTTGCAATGTAGTACTGAATCCATCAAATTCAAGTAAAGCATGCAATTAACTTTCCAGTGATTTGTGGTGATTAGGGTAAAACCTAAGTTTACACCAACCTAATTTTATACCAACCTTAAATAAATATTTAAATTGGTTGTTGTTTCAATGTTCTTTATGCTCCGTAGGTCAATGGACATGGAGAAATGGTGTGCTGGGGCATCTATCATCACATGTGGCTGTGTGGTGGAGGTGGATGCTGTTTCATCTCTCACTGGTTGGTGCTGGGGTTGTGTTCTGGGGTCTGGCAATTGTTTCTCATCTCGTGCCACTGCAGTTTGTCTCGGCCCATCTGCACGTTGAAAAAAAAACCATCAAAATCTTAATCTTCTTAGTTTTTTACCCTGTGCTTATTCAAAGGGAAGGTATACCTTTGGTCATCACCCAAAAAATTTAATGGCAATAAAAACTTACTTGGTTAGAATTACAGCAGTTTTCGATAGTATATAAAGCATTTTGAGAAACATATCAATTAAAAAAATAATGTGGTTATGGAAAAAGATGTCAGTTTTTTCCCCCAAAAATTTGAATCTGAGAAACGTTTCTGTCAGAAACATTTCTCAGATTGTGTATTCCTATAAGGGGGTTGTTCTTCATGCGTGGACATATTTGCTCCAGATTTTCAGCGATATCTCAAAAACATGACCACTTTTTGAAATGAAACTTGTTTACAGGTTAGTTTTGTTGTATATATCTACATTTATATAGGATTTAAACAATCGAGCGGTTTCAACATTCCAAAGGTTTACTTTGCCTTTAAAAGAATCCTCTAACATTACTTCAGCAATCAATTCCCTTCAACTTAAGTTTTCATTGAAAGCTTCTTAGAATTGTTTTTCTTGCTGAAATTCCTCCTGACCTTTCTTGTCTCGTGTCTTAGGTTCTTCCTCTTGGATGCTCCCTACATCAGCATCTGTCCTACTGCTGTCTGTTGGCACTGTGTAACTATCTTGGCTACCGGCTGGTGAGTTCAGACACTGAGGGGCAGCTGGTTCCTCCGACGGCTTCTTCCGTTTACCTTGGCCTTCCTCTGAAGGCTTTGGAGGGGTGGTGATTTGGGGTGGGGTGTGAGGAGGTGTCCTGGTAGGCTTTGCTGTTCCATAGGGAGGTGGAACCTTTGGGATAATGCAGGGAAAACGTGGTTGTCATACCTTAATGGCAATAGAGTTTTATCAAGGGGGTCAATACCAAATAGATGCAAACTTCCAAACATAAAAATACTTTGAAGAGTTTTCAGTTGTCGTTCCGTTTAAACATTAGTATTGGAAATTGTGTTGAGACGGTGCCTGCTCGCATACCTTAGGTATGACTGGCTGTATTGGGATTTCTTCTCTGCGTAACACCACTGAGGCTCCTACACAGGCTGTATTATCTCCTGGTGGTATAACACCTCTGGCTCGTAGAGGTGGGATGAGATGGAAAGAACCTTCTATGATCAGGGGTTGCCGGTTGATGGCGTCACTGTTGGGTCGTAAGATGGAGCTCCATGGTACCTCACAACTGCCGAGTGACTGGTCACCGCAACACAAGTGAATCTGTTTACAGTTATAATGACAAAAAGGAAGGAGTGATAACATCATGACAATTATCCAGTATGCAAAAAAGGGTAAAATGGAAAGTTCAGTATTGGTTTTTAGGAATATTACATTAATTCTCGACTCTGACTTTCAATAAACAAAACCACCTTGTGAAAAATTGATCAAACTAGGAGTCTATGATTTGCAAGCTGGCAAAATGCCTTCATTTAACAAAATCTTTTGACTGATATTGATCAGGCAGTGGTATAAAAAGTTCACAATTATTTTGAGAGAAATAATAAACATGCAGTCATTTTTGCATTCCTTCTAAAAAAGGCCCAGAAAGGAACAAGATCCTCGGGCCTGTTTACTTCACAGAGGCAACAGAGGCAATTTTCGCCCAGCGTTTTGTCATTGCCTTGGTGCCCCTTGAACTAGTTCGGTAGAAATTAAAGTTTCCCCAATAGAGGTGTCCTTAACCACTGCTTGCCCTTACAAGAACAAGAGCAGGGCCAAATTTAATGGCTCTACTTACAGCCGAATTCTGCGCTTGCGATCACCATTCTCCGCTTACTGGGCAAGCGCCGAATTTCTGTGCTAGCTGTGTAAGCGAAGAATGCCTAGTATTGTGGAGTATGCATGCGCACAAGCAAAAATTCTCTGCTAACCTGTGAAATATGCTTGACATAAGCGCAGAATTCCCTGCTTCCGTAAGCGCTGATTCTTTGCTTACGGTAAGTAGAGCCATGAAATTGGGCCCAGGTCTGGTCATGAAAAAAATTAAAATTTTAAACTCGCAAGATGAGCAAAGTATTGAAATCCTAATAATGTTTTAACTTCAGAAAGAATTGGTACCCACCGAGAGAGCTGGTTCTCTTGCAAACATCATTCCGAGTGCCTGCACACTGCTACGTAGCCGCACCGAAGCCCTCTCTGCTGTGAAGCTAGGGTTGAGGAGATCGTGAAACGGCTCGTTGGTAACATCATTCCCAAATAGAGAGTAGAAGAAAAAGAATCCTTGGTCCCTTGATGGGAGGGGAATGCTGGACGGAACAAGCTGGAATTAAATCATACTTACAGTAATCAATATTTTAAATTGTAAGAACAATTATGCAACTTCAATCCTCAAGAGAAATAATTCCTTCTGAAAAACTGTCAAAGGCAAGAGGGTCGTATTTGAAGATCCCCCAAAAAATCACCGTTGTTTATTTCAATAAAGACTTTTATAAATATGCCAAAAAACTCTGATGAAACATAACCCGTTTGCATCGGCTTCGGTAAAATGGGAACACTTGATGTGATGAAATTTTAATCGGTTGGTTATATTCTGGTGTTTTTGAAAACAAAAGGATAGAATTGAAAGTTAGGCTTTTTCAGAACTAGCCGCTATGTCTGCGGCTGCAGCTCATTTACCGTGTCCTAGTTCGCTGAAGGTTACTCTGCCCTCAGCAACAGCCTTAGCAACAGTCGCAGCCGTAGCCGCTGATTCGGACACAGCCTTACTCTTCCAAAAAACAACAACCTCTAAATCATGTAATGCCATTAGATTTCCAACTAAGATTTGCATGAATATTTATTACCCTTTCAACCTGGGCCCAGTTTCATGGTTTGAGTCAGTAACGTATGAGGTTTTCATAACGTGAGTTTCGGATTGTGGACTTTTGATAGCAGAATTGATTGGCACATTCCTGACGATGAGGACACACAACAAAGTGCTGAAATAAAGCTACAATAATTATGTGAGTCCACGCAGTGGATATATTAGACAAAGTCCGACTTGGGTCAAGTCTATGCTTACCATAAAATTGTGCACTTATGCTGCCCTGTCAAGCATGTACTACTAAGCGCAGAATTTCGCGGTAAGCAGTAACATGAAAATAAGGTCCTGAGGTCAATTCAATGTTAGAGTTCAAATACATATCATTAGATACCTGTGCAAGATTGGCAGCGTAGGCGATGGTAACAGACAGGACAAAACTTTCTGTGCATAAATCAGCAGGACCGATCTGGTAACAACCTTCAGCATCGTTTAGGATTGGTTTGAGAGAACTCGGGGGAATCTCATCTTGGGGGACTTCATCAACAGGCATACCTGGGTCATGAAAACAAAGTTTAATTACTGACAACAATTTCTGGTGAGCTGTCAGTTTAGAGTCATCAGTAACATACATATCGTATAAATGTCATACCTCCTATAATAGCACTCTCGTTACGCGCAAGTTTGTAATTGTCAAATTATTGTATCTTGGTTAAAATAGCCAGGACGTACACACAAAACAAGTACGCTCTGAGATACAACATTTTCGCACATAGCGTATTTTTTGCAAAGTATGAAACTTTTGCAAAATCGAGATACAACACAATTACCACCGCAGGGCTCAAATTCGGGGTGAAAATCCACAAGACCGTAGGGCTTGTAGCTCAAAATGATTACTGGACTGGAATTTTTTTTACTAGACCCAAATCAAAATGAGAAAGAGCTTGTAAACTTTTTTTATTTGAACAAGCACTAAAGAGAAGCTTTATCTTTGTCTTATGGTTAAGTATATTTTGATACTCAACAGAAATGAAATAAATTTACCAGACTCAAAGTCAACATTTAAACATTGTTTCTTTTTGTTAAAGATATTACACTGACTTAAGGTTTTATTATTCAATTGAAAAACACAAGACGCCGGACTTGTCCGGCCATAAGTTTGCTGGCCTGGGGCTAAAATCACTGGCCTGCGTCTTGAGGACCAGTGTAAAATTCGAGCCCTGCATCGATTCCTTTCAGCTGAACAAGTACTCGCAAATCAGGTTATTCATTGTGTCACTGCACACTTACATTTTAAAGAGTTTTACTTACCCATAGCTGATCTAGGAGGGGCTGCTTTTGCTCGGAAGCTTTCATCTTTGGCTTGTGTGTCTGCCTCTAAGGCTACTCCTACCTTCAATTGGGGTTTATGACGGTTGTACTTTGTATTCAGCAATGGATACCACTTGCTTGTCTGTAGTTTAATTTCAGGAAAGATATCAAGTTTCATCAAATGAATACACTCACAACTTTGAAAAAATAACAACTAAGAAATTTGTAATTACAATTTTGTACTGTTGCTTTATGAAAGTGTAACTTGAGCAAAATAATAGGAAGCATTCTTGAGTCTTGATTAACAGGGATTGTGATTAGATATTTTCAAATGAAGCGGGCCTGGAATTTCAAATTTGAGAGGGCAAGGCTATTTCATTTTGCAAAGGCCATTTCCACTAGAAAATCTGAAAGTCTATGGGAAACTGTTGAAGCGGCACCAAGGCCAAGACCAGGATAACAGAGGCCATGGCCTCTGTGGCCTTCATGTAATTACAGGCCTGATGAGGTTCTGCCAATGGTTAAACCACACCTTCAACTCAAGACACTTGGCATAATTATCTACAACCTACCACAGGAACTTTAGCAGGTGAAGCCTCTTGAAGGATAGCTGTCCTGAGGTCCAGCATAACATACCCAATGCTTTCCCTGGCATTAGTGCTGGTGTCTACGGCATAGCACACCAGCTTAATTGGAGTTCTCTGCAGACGATGCTGATGGAGGGCTTTCTTGCTCAACTTAGAGAAGACACAATGAAACAAATTTGTTTAAATCCCTATTTTTCTCTATTTAATTTCCTCTCGTAAACCGTTCAAATATATGATGAGTGAATGTCAGTATGTTCTGAAATTTAAACACAAACCTCCCATGCCAATTCCGTGCAGAGTTCAGGCGTTTCACCGTGGGACACAGGATCTGTGGCAAGTAACTCTCCATCAAAACGTGTTTCTATCAATAACTGGTGGCGAGATCTCTTGGGGAACTTCCTCCCTGGCCAGATAAATAAAACAAATTAAAGCCACGAGGAATTTTCATTTCAAGTTAAAAACTTGTTGTTTCCTTGTGTTTATTGAACCTCAATTAACAGTTATTTATACCTTTCACTTCAGCCATTTATTATAGGCTACATGTGTAAGTGGACATTAATTTACCTTCTCAATCTTAGTTTTAAAACTTTAAAAGTAGTTCAAGTTGTGATGGTCACAACCAGTTAAAGACCACAGGTACCGGTTACAACCAAATGATAACTATTCCAAGAAAAACAGTAAAAGCATTATCAATTCAATGATCATTCAAATGTCAAGAATATGTTTGACTGAGGTTGAAATGACTTCGTACAGAAAATACAAATTATTAAGCCAGTATGCAAAAAATGAAATCTTATCAGCTTTATCGTGACGTTTTAATGGAGACCTTATGATATTAAATCACAAATGTTGGACTTGGTTCAACTTTTTGACAAAAACCTCTATTATTCAATTTGAATTTTTTGAATTATTGTTATTTAATCAAATGAGATTTTGCTTTTGATAACAACAATTAGTGAAAAAGTGGCAGCCAGATAAACAATTTTTCTGAACTTTAAAAAATTTATTTGAGTTTTGGGCAGCTTAGAAGTTACAGTAAGTAACACACAATACACTAATGAGAAGTACACATTCAGACATTCATTGTTGATACAAATTTCAATGAAATAGCGCCCCCAATGCGTTCTGCAGGGTGGCAGTGCGCCACATTTGTTGATGTAACGTTACACTTTTAGTAATAACGGAGATTCTATTTTCTTATTTACCTTCAAGAATCGAAACAACTACGAGGAACTTCTCCTTTGTCACCATGGTGTCAAATGATTCAGAATTGCCAACGACAAGTTATTTCAGTCTGAAATACCAAACCCCAACTCTAAACTCCGTTTGAAAACAGCCGCCATATTTGTTGAGATGATCAAAATGCGCAAACGCATGCACTGTGACCTCTCAGCTAGTCGGCATGACCTTTAGGATATGACGTCATCTCACCCGATTTGGGAGTGCAATTTTCAACTTGGGCGAGCTAACGAAAAAGGTAGGTTAAAATAATCTCGAATTTTAACATATTAATAGGCTAAATGTTTCTCTTAATTTTAGGGAACATGGTTATAGAGTTATCAAGCACTGATTTGATGGTAAAATGGAATGATTGGAGTCCGTTAAAGAGGATGTCCGCCCATGGCAACAGGAAGTATCTCGTCATTTGATCGGTAGCATATCGGGGTCGTTCGCCGTGCTGGGACTAATGTTAACTTGCCATTTCATTTGTATTCCGATGTTATTGGCTGCAATACGAGTTGAATTTACCCCCAAGTTATGCAAAAATGTGCAGAGTTTTTTACCATCTAGAGTTGTACAAAGTCAAGAAAAAAGAATAATGCACAAAAATGTACAAATTATATGGCCCAGGTAAGTCAGGGTGTAAGTAAGGGCAAAAAGCCGCGGCCGTATTCACAAATTGATTGACTCAATGAAGGGAACTTTGCCCATCCTGGCCATGTTGAGGGTTTTTAAAACTTATATTAATTTCATTCTTTATCAATTATTGATCATTCTTCTTAAGTTGTATATATTTTTTATCAACTAATACTATAGCAACGTGTCATAAATAAAATAAAAACAACAACAATCTTACACTCTCTTTGATCATTGATAAAAAATCTTACATTCTCTTCGCATGCAAGACTGTGTCGTAATTTTGACACATGAGCCAATACAGTCTTCTTTCTAATGCACCATGAATTCTCAATAATGTAATGAGCGAGGAGTAAAAAAGAATGCGGTTCATCCTGAGTGAACTTGTAACCAAGTCAAACCTGAGTCAACTCATACCCATGTCAACTAGTACCAATAAATGGTTGACTGGGGCCTAATGGAACTCCTGAATTGGCGGCTATGGCTATGACTACAGTTGGATCACTGCATCAATGTGCATTGAAGCACAGGCTACGCTTAGCAATAATACCCTTAGCAACAGCTGCAGCTGTAGCCACAGCCACCAATGCAGACACAGCCTTAGTTTTGTCTGCATGTATTTAATTTTAAAAAGCAACGATCTTCCAATCTTTTTTGAGTTAAGTTTTTATAAACAAAACCAGAGCTTCAAAACTTTTGACGCTAAAAATGGAAATTTTATGATATTCTGTCATCTTTTATTTATAACTTGAAGTTGACATGCCACCAGAAAAGTCAAGCGACACCTAGTCTTGCACCTAGTCTCCACCAACAACAATTTTTTTAAAAACAAAATTACCAATTGTACAGTCAAAGGTGGACAGTGCGAGTTGACTCAGGTAGGAAGTGACTTAGGTATGAATTAACCTGGTAATGAGATGACTTTGGTAAACACTTTTGGGTACGAGTTGATTTGGATACAAGTTGACCTGGGTACAAGTTTACCAGTTTCCGTCAAAAAGATTGTGAGAATTGTCGGATTTTTGTTCTCACCATTTAGCCTTCGGTTTGTGGGTTGAATATTTTGTCTTAGTCTCGTCGCTAAGTTGTATAACTAGCTCAATGATGTACAGAGTGCATTCAAACCTTGTATGTATGAGGAATTGGCTTAAGTTGTACCAGGTTAGTGAAGTCAATAGCATCAGTTGACCTCCAAAGGCTAAGATTAAGAAGAAGCTCACAAGGGTAGAAGTAACTGTCTTTTGTCCTCATGTCTTTGTCATGGTTCCTTATTAACTTCTTGAAAAACAAGTGTGTAGATGAGGACCCCATTAGTTGAAAACAAAATGCTTTAACTTTAAATTACATGTATGTCTTAATTTGGAAAAGGAGTAATAAAAAAAACCTCATTAATTATTCTTAGTATTTTCCTTTTGAAATGTTTAAGATAAAATGAGTTTCTGCCATTTTTTGTATCTAACCAGGAAATATACATGTATATATTTTTAAAAATCTTGTAATGACTACTCAAATTACAGAGTTCAGTGAATTTAGACTTGTCTTTCATCAACACACAATACAATTTGAAAGCATTAACATTACTGTAAAAACATAATATTTCCTTCCTTTCCATAAAGTAGATGTTTATGAAGATGCCATACAGATTTTCAATTTACACATGAACTGATGAATGTTGATACAGGTTGATCAGATTTTGCTTTGTCAGAGTGCAGTCATTCTGTTGTCATTTTGTGAGGGGTTACAATATTTGTGTTCCTTTTTTCCGCCCATTTTATCCCACATTGAATATCACTACAGGCCATTGTGAACAAACCAGGTGACGATTTATTTTGAGTGTAGACTATTGTTAGAGACAATGATCAACGAGAGGCCAAACTGCTTTGTCTATGTTTGTTTGTGGCTCAGTGTCTACTGGCACCCAAACCACAAGACTCTTTAATTGTTGTTGTCTGCTCCATGAATTGGTATGATTACCCATGGGGGACATTCACACATAGGGAAATTACAATAGATAAAAAGTTCATGGGATTTTTTAATACTATGATTCATTCTCGTGATGGTAGACTTACCATAAGGGGTCAACGTGGGGTCTTTGGATTTATAAAAGTGAGGAAAGAATGAAAGGATGTCGTGAAATCACCCACCCAAGATGACTTGACAACTTTCTTTCTGATTGAGAGTTCATGAGTCTGCGGTTCTGTTTTTGTTTCTTAGAACTGTAAATAAGCCATTAAGTTCTGTTGTCGCATTACTTTTTTCTTTGAGCTGTTGTTTCAATGTCTACATGTACATGTACCACTGATTGGTTTTGGTATGCTTGACTCAATGAATTATTGACGGTTTTATAGAATAGAATTTTATAGAACTTTAAAAATATAAAAAAACAACAAAGGAAAAACAGTAACATGTTTTAAAAAGTATATAGAAACTTTAACTAATGAAACCCAAATTATGGAAACACTGCTGACGGATGAATATTGTCATTCGTTTCTGTGGTACATGTACTGGCTGCTGATGCTTTAAATTTGATGAAATTAAGGTAAACTGTTATCCTGGGAAATTCCATGAAGCATACAAATGTTCTTTTCTTGCCCATCTCCATTTCTCAGTGTTGGGGTTTTGTTTCTTTTCCACAGGCCAGTTCTATTGACTGATTGATTTGAGTTTATCAAGTGTCCTTGTTATATACTGTTCCTGATTTTTATTTCATGTTTCCTTCGCAGGGCCCCTCTGCTACATGTAGCTTACCCCATGGATATATTATAACCCTTCCTTTACCTTGGACATGACGTGGATATCCCCTGGATTATACCTCAACGGATTTTGAAAGAAGCTCGGACATCTGGGATTTTTCTCTTTTCAATTCTATGGACACAAGAAATGACCTATGTGATTACAACTAAATCTGTGACAGTTGGGAGCGAATAATGCGTGATGGATGGCCGGATGGGTTATCATTGATAAACTAAAGACCTACCCTGCCCCCATTGTTGTCCTCCGACAGGTTTTACAGACAACCACACCCTTGATTTGTGTGGAAACTCCTTTAGTAGTGAACAGGTAACAGAACTGCCAATATGCAGACGAGGGATAGAGAAAAACTGGACCATGATGCAAAGCGCAAACCAAAGACAGGTAGTCGGAGCTCGGCTGGTCGCTCCGGCAATCCACCCAACTCTGGTGTGCTCATGGTTGGACCCAATTTCAGAGTTGGAAAGAAGATTGGCTGCGGAAACTTTGGCGAGCTGAGATTAGGTGAGTAAGGCTACTGTGAGGATATTGATAGATAGGAGTTGTCAAATAATCCTTGTCCATTGTAGAAAGTTTCTGTAAAATTTACTGGTGACAATGTCATGTAAATTTGTACCCAAACATACAGCATTTTCTACATCTACAAATTTTCTGCTTTGCAGTAGTGAAGTAATGGTACTCAGCTAAAAATTTCAATGGATGTACATGATTTTGATTGGTTCCCTGAAGGGAATGAAACTTCAAAACAAGTGAATAAAATTAAACCTTTGAGGTTTATAAAAACTAACCATCAATGATTCAAGTAAGAGGTAGAACTTCCTGGCGTTACCCTGACTCGTACACTTTGCATGAAAACATGTTCACTCATACAGTGTATGGGAAGTGATATAAGTGACTCAAATTGTTTGTTAAGTAATGTATTCCTGCAAATTGTAAAGCTTTCAAATCCTTGTGTTTATTATGAAAAATGAAAATTAGTTTGTAGCGTGACACATGAACTATGAACCTAGGTTTAGAAACCATGGGTATCAAACAGAATCATGGACAATGGTCCATACACCAAAGCTTCATACATGCATGATTCATGTCGCGCCGTATTACAGACATGGGGCCACTACAAAAGACATTTCTGGGTTGTAAATGTAGTTGTCGATTATCGTATTTCAATGTATTAATGTTCATGTGTATGGCATCAGTTACCAGGCCAGGCTGTGCTTTTAAGTGTATCATGGTGGAGGATAAAACTCACTGTGGGTCATGTACAATTTCCACATGTAGTACTTTCTGTGCTACATGTATATGTTGAGACCACTAATTAGCGTAGTGTCAGTACAGAATCTTTAACAGTTGACAATAATACCCGAACAAACAGGAAACCCACAATTGTTATCTACTGTTGACATCACCCAGCCCAGTGTTCCCATTGAATACAATGAGTTTGGGTGTGTTTGGGTGCAGGCAACCAAGATTCACAACATTGTAAAATTCACAGACTAGAAACAAGTTCAGATGTATACGTAGTTTTAATACAAACATCCAGGATGCATCTTAATTCTCAAATAAAGATTGTGTTCTCATATAACATTAGTGTTCTTGAAACATGAGATGTACATGTAAGTTTAATTTTACATGTACACATGTACACGTGTAGCTATCCACGTAGTGAGTAGCGATCGCTGCAGACATCAGCAGATATAACTTCACATCTGCACATACTTATTATTAATTTGAGAGTCTCTTTTAAGGACAGTCATTCATAAAATTTGATGACCGTTTCCTAAACCACGGGTCGACAGGCGTAATGAAAGTGAGTGTCTCTTATTCCCTGCAGTGTTCAATGATCTGTGATGAATTCACACATGGTGATAAATATACACCCACAACTGCATCCAAAGTTTATTTAGAGATCATTCCAGGTAGATTTTTAACTGTGACATCAAGCAAAGACAGAAGTTACATATTATTACAAGAAGTGTAACCATACAATAATGCACGTAATAGGGAACAGAAGTTCAAAACAATTCAACCTTGTCTAATTTTAAATGGACCATTTCCTCTATGTTGAGAATGAGTTACCTGAAATCCAAGCGGCATAAATAATTAATTCGTGAACATTCCTGACATATGGTATCAGAACATACATGTACATGTATGGAGGCACTTGCCTTCATGCCATTGGTCATTGCCATGGTATCCCTGGAAATGTAGAATTTTGCTCAATGAAAAACTGACTGGCCCTAATATCAGTATCGGGCCAAAGATAGGATTGTCAAGTTTTTGCCATTTAGTTATTTTCCCTTTCACCTGCTAGACCTGTCCAGACTACTATGATCCAATGTCATAGAGATGCTTAGCAGCAAAACAGTGCTAAACAAGTTGATTAGCAAAATATAGAACACAGCTAAGCAGAATTAATAATTAGGTTTGATCCTGTGTAATAAGGCCACATCCATACATAAACAACAGCTTTCACCATGTATGGATTTCCACTGGCTCATGTGTACATATGATGTATTATTGTTGATGCAAACAGCAGAAAGCCACCAACACCGGGGATAGCTCTTTGGTCAATGAGTCTAGAATAAAGGATTTAAAGTTTCTAATCACATACATTCTTGGTGAATTTTCTATGGTAATGTTTAAAGATACCAGTGAGTGACAGAGTATGTATCTTGAATTAATTTAAAATGCTTATTATAAACAAATCAAATTTAATACATACAATACTGTACATTTTGTGTTACATGTATGTCTACATAATATGTTGCTGTATTGCTATTCAATTATTGAATTATTTGGACAGTAAACACACCTCTTTGCCCTTGATCATCAGTATGCAAGTTCCTCCTGTGTTGAGATTGTTGCCTGTTGAATAGCAATGCCTAGATTTTAACAACACCATCCACTGCAACGACATGAGTGTAGTCCAGGCACACAAATGAGCTGCAGCACATCTGTTTGCATGTATCAAGCATGATTTAATTAGAGAATGTGTAGCATACTTTATCACCTCAATCCAATAAAATGCAGCAGACAAATACACAAGGTGTTATCAACAACCCATTTCCAAAACTATAGAATTTATGTCAAAATGTAAAGTTAAATATAAAATTACACTTAATGCGATTTATTTATGTTGTGCTCGCACCTTTTCTTTTTATTTTGTCAATTTTTATTATTATGTATGATTTGTATTAATTTTTTGTTGTTTTTTCTACAAAATGGAACTACCAAAAACAAATTGTTTTGTTTTGTTTTTCCATGATTTACAATGTTGTTTTAAAAACTTACGTAGAAACTAAAAGGACTTGCGATTGCCATTCAATTAGTACAATATTTACTCATGAGGGCAATTGCCATCTTGGTGAAATCAGGAGTTATCAGCATTTGCCCGCAACAGTGGTCCGCTGGCCAAATACTAGTTAAAACAACTAAGGACCAGTCAAAATTCTTTGCAAGGGGTCTGGCTGGCTACATGTACATGTGTACATGTAGTTCAGTATTGAAAAGCATCACTATTTCATGAGAAATATGGACTTGTGAAAAAGCTAACAGAATAGCAAAACGGCAAGTTGACTAGACCGACTGGTCTAGCTGGCTAGTCACTGAACAAGTTGAGGGCAGCCCCTGGTTGTTTATGTACGTTTTCTAGTGAGTCAGTCCACTGCACTTTGTAGGTTTCAGGGAAAAAATGATTGGTTTTAAATTGAGCGTGTCCAACATTAGAGTACAATAACTTTAAAAATTATAGCATTAACTGTATCTCTAACGAGCAATCATTTTGTAACCTATGTCATACTTATCATTATGAAAGGATATTGCATATCCCATAATATGGTAACAAGTGCTACCATGGTTATTTGCTGTATACAATTGTTAAACATAAATGGGTTTGCATGGTTTGACTACCAATTTTATAGGCCCTAATAATGATAAGTACTGTATTTTTTTAGTGGATCTATACTAAAAAATCTGTAGTTGATGAACACTTTTTATGTAAGATTTCATACAGATGATGTGTTGCAGAAATAATGCTTGGTCAGGGCACTGTATTATGGACCATTGTTGTTTGTCATCTTTTATGACTGGCTTTTGAATCATTGTCAACCACTCGTAAAGCAACGGGCTATGTTTTCATTATTGCCTTCTACATGTACAATGTAGAGGTGAACTTTGCCTGGGTGTTGGTTTGTTTAGAGGATGGATACTGTAAGTGAGGCGGGAACGTACATCACTGGCTGGTACCTGGTATAGATTTACAGTCTGCAATGACGACAACAACAGATTGTATTATGGTAGTTGCGGTGGCGGGATTGAGTTTTATGCGTCACAACATGTCACAGCATAGAAAGTAGAAATGATAACAATTACTTAAATGGGAATGAGTGGGAATGTGTTGTTGTTGCACTTAGCATATGGCGTGTATTTTATGTCACCAACAACCCATAGTAACTTGCTTGAGTGAACTCAAATACATAGTTTGTGCTGGTGAGAATGATTCAGTCATTGAGTTGAAGTTTCCATTCATATTGCATGACCCACCATTCATGTTTTATTTATCAAAATATCAGGTGACAGCGACTTCCATAAATATATACAGGTGTGCAGTAGCTGGGTACAATGATATTAGATATAGATACTGTGGGTTTGATTCTCTTTGTATGTACACTAGCTGGCATTATATTTTTCTTGTTGTGAAATAATGCTAAATGACATGTCCAATGTGGAAAAAAAACAACAACGTTTTTTAATTTGTAGGAAGTACACGGTGTCCACAGAGGTCATGGCCTTTGTTGCCCTGGACTTGGCCTTGGTTTTCCTTCAAAATTTTCCGGTAGACATTTTCAGATTTTGCAGTGTAAGTGCCCTGTACAAAATGAAAATTGCCTTGCCCTCTGAAAGATGAAATTCCTGGCCTGTGACTCACATTGACATCAAACTACTTTAGACAGTTTGAAATGTTTGTGCAGTGAGCATTTGATCATCCAATGCGGTAGGTTACTTGGATATAATACAGCTAACTGTATTCATTTTTAAATATCTTCAAGGAAAACAGGAAAAATAAACGCAACCTTGGGATTTAAGATGTTTGTGACTCACAAATAGTCATGAATGAAATCCTAGATTAACTGACCCCCCCTTGTTGTTTTGGGCATTTATGTGTGACATTTTATGGAGATCAAGGATGATGAGGTCTGGGCAATGTCCTTGGCTCCCCTCATTAAGATAATTGACTAATGACAACTTTGCCATTTATCAAGGAAACGTGGCCTTGCTCTTTTGAGAAAGAATTTACAGACTTGTTCATGAACCTACATGTACACACATGTGCACCTTTTACAGTGCTAAATGTACAGACTGGCCTTATGCTTCAATTCTGAAAGGGCAAGGGCACCAAGGCATTTTCTTCATGGTAAAGGGCACCTCTATGAGGAAATTGTACATTTGTGTGGAATTTTTCAAGGGTCACCTAGGAAATGACATGGGGCAGCAAAGGCAATTGCCTCTGTTGCCTCTCACTGTGAAGAATCAGGCCCGCATACATGTACATGTAGAACGTGGATATCATGATGATCAGAAACAATTAGCTGAATGTATTTGTAGTGTTCATGATCCATACGTGAGGATCAGCATTTTCCCAGATATCAGTGGGTCCGCTGGCCTGATGCCATTTACAATTCTGTCCAAGTGGTCTGGCTAATAGTTTGTGCTTAATGTACATATTTATGTACATACATGTAGCTTCCTACTGCAACATGTACAGATGTAAGCCACTGGTACCATATATTAGTCTAGTTCAATGTTACTTCAAGTTTCCAGTTGGACACAAATGACGTTGTTGAATGAAAACCTTAAAACATGTACCAGTGAAACAGCTGGTGAATCAGTGAAATGACGAGCTAACAGGTCCTGAGCACTGGGCAGTCACTGAAAAAGTTAAAAACAAACCCTGAAGATCAATCAAATATAAAAACGGTTCACTCTAGAAATTATTCTTAAACTTCTGTGGGAAAATAATAAAGGTGTACTTTGAATCTTATGTAAATTTTAAATGTTAAAATATCAAGGTACCATCGAACTTGTCCACAAACCATCCTCAAATCAAGTTAATCCTTGATTATGGGTGTAGTCATTTTTGAAATCTCGTAGTACAGGCGACAAGTCTTTTTCCATAGCCAGCCCTAAGGTTAGGGAATGGAACAAACTCCCTGTTGACATCAGAGCCTCTTTTTCGATTGAGATATTAAAAAAACTTTGCAAAATCTTCCCCTTTTAAAACATTTTGTTTAGCTTCTGCTGTAGGTTCTAGGTTCACTGTGAAGAGCTTTTTTGCTCTTGTTAAAGGTGCCATATATAATATCCATTATTATTATTAATATTATTTTAATATTATTTTAATATTATTTTAATATTATTTTGTATTTTTACCTTAACTGAGGCTGGACGTACATACATTAAGAACTTCCGGTTGCTTCTACACAGGAGCATATCATGGAATTATTTCTTATCAAAAAGATGCACACTTTTTATAAGGTGTGCATTTGGTATACATAGGGAACTAATTCACAAGTGCTTATTCGGAAAATTTTGTGTTTTTAACTAGTAATACGTATTTTGTCAATTTTAAACAACCTGTTACAGGCTTTTATTGAAACGCTTTTTGTTGAGTACAATCTAGCCAAGTACATTTTATACAATGACAAGCAGTTCAAGTGTGTTTTCAAGTATGTAAAAAGTTCAGGCACCAAGAGACTATTTTGTATAATGAGTGAATGGGTATTTTCTGCTCGAGTACCATTAACTACCTCTGTGATTCTCACTCGGTCTGGTGAACAATGCGTGCAGACAGACAACATGGGGTGGAACAAAAGTGTGGACCAGCAGGAGTACACCCAAAGTACGCCCATTGTGTATCTTGAAGTGACCCTGAAAAAGTGCAGAGGATAATCAGTGTTGATATCAATTACTGTATTGATATATTATTTTATCAATTCACTATCTGGTAATGTGTTATTCAATTCATATCAACAATATTTATTTCCGAACCTACTCTTATTTTTTAAACAATACCAGGAACTGTAGAAGCCTTTCCTGTAAACAGTAAATAGTATGTGTACTTTGTAGTCTATGGGCATGTTCACACGAGTACATGTAGCTAACTTCACTGCTAACTTCGCTGCTAAATATTCGCAGTGGGGGATCCTCGTAAAAACGGACTTAACTATGAGCGCCTTGCGTTCACACGGAGTGCTAACTGCCGATAGCTGTCTGCAAAGGCCACAAAACCATTACGTCATCTTCCGGTTGTTTTCGCGCGCGCCCCCTCGGTGTTTATGTCTCCCCCGCTGGCAAAATGTGTCTCCGCTGTCAAAGCCGCGGGCTAGTGATCTTTATTTAGGCCAAGTTCGTACAGTTCCCATTTCGATGGCTGAAGATGGCTGAAGTGAGTAATATAAACAATCAACGGAAATGGTCTAAAGTGGTTAAGGTCAGTTGCCTTCACCTGACAAAATAGCGCTGTTAAATTATCAAGTTTCACTGCTAAGTCGTAAAACTGAAGTTAGCAGCTGAAATTTTCGCTGCTAACTTTTGGAGTTAGCAGCGAAGTTAGCAGCGAAGTTGACTATTTTTGCGTTCACACGGTCACAAAGTTTTTGCTGTTAGCTAGCAGCGAAGTTAGCTAGCAGCGAAGTTAGCTACTCGTGTGAACGTACCCTATACACAACTGATTCCAAATGGAAAAACAAAAACAAATTGTGATAATTTAAGAACAAACAAAATAAATTCTGAAAAGAAGTCTTACCCAGGACGAATAAGAGGCACAATGTTTAAAATTAAGATTTTAAAAAGTTTCTCAATTCAAACCTTTTGAAAACCCAATAATCTCTTGTTACTTCATCTTTTGCAGGTAAAAATTTATACAACAATGAGCATGTGGCCATCAAGTTGGTAAGTACATGTGTGGTTTGTACATGTTTTTCTTTCACAGCAAACCTTTCATTTAATGACAATTGAATATTTATAACATTTGTTTATTTAAACTAAATTTCTGGCTAATGTTCAAGGTAAATTTTTGCCAAAACTCCAGGTTAATTTTCCAGAACATGATTACATAATTAACTCTGAAAAATATTATCAATCTTATTCGTAAAACAATACTTTGTATTCTGTTGGGGTCACACAGCTGAGACCAATTTCTTCATAAATCTCCAAACTTAAGCTGGGGGTAAATTCAATGCAAGACTCTCATGGGAAGAGCCACATGGTCCGCACGTCCATTCTTACATCGCTAATGATTGTGGTAACATTTTTCCTGCAGTGTCCAGGCAAGAAAAGGAAGCACAATTTGATATGCAGTTTCCTTTCAATTCAACCACTAGATCACAGATCGTTAGACCAGAAGCCACATGTCTGTATAAAGACGTTTCAATCATCTGCCCCCTCTTTGTGTAGTCTAGGTTCAAGATGATTGCTCATGTTCCAAGATCGATAACACCTTCTTTCATCGGTGGATTGTGAAATATGAATAGCGAGAGAGCCTTGAACTAAGACTACTCTTTGCAGTGATTACTAAACAGCTTCCCTGAAAGTCATAGGCTCTTAAATTACTTGTGTTTCTATGGAG
The DNA here is from genome assembly GCA_023634235.1 of Pisaster brevispinus. Lineage (NCBI taxonomy): Eukaryota > Metazoa > Echinodermata > Asteroidea > Forcipulatida > Asteriidae > Pisaster > Pisaster brevispinus. The sequence continues at coordinate 11,991,188 of JAMKCF010000011.1, read as the reverse complement.
GGAAAAAGGATACGTTCTGACATGTCACTTAGACTTAATTGGTGTAGATATACTTTCCTTATATGGGTTTTCAAAAAATTAACATGAGGAAGTGTAGAATGGTCAACTAGACCTAAGAAGTCTGTAGATTCAGGGATATTTCTAAACAGGACTCAAAGCTGAGACATCTTTACAAGTTACAAACCAAAGCCTTCCTTTGACCACTTGCTCTTCCCGCAATGATGCACAAATTCTTCAGTAACATTTAATAAAGCTTGAAACAAAGTTTCTTGCTGCATTACCCAATTTCAAGTCATCCTGAGACTTAGTAGAAATTTTCTCAGGCCGAATTGTCCCGTATTGTTTCTGCATGAAGTACACTGTACCTTTACCTTCGTTCTCCTCGCAACCATGTGACAAATTTCTATTCGGCTCACAGTATGAGTGATCGATCCAATGTACTTTCACCCTAAAAAAAAAAAGGCCTGCACTGACATTTAAAGATCTAGTATGTCATCCCAAGTTGCCCACAAGTGGTGTAAGAACGTGGGTAACAGGCCGAGCTCAGTAGGAGAGTCGTTAACACACACATGCTCCCCCACCCCCTCCTTTCTGTGTTTTGTTCTTTGGTGTTGCACTTTGCATGGACGTGAGTTTGATTGGAGGCTCTTGGGAGCAAGTGTATTTTAATTTAATAATAATTTCCGTGCATTCAAGTTGTGAAACAAATTCCCATTATCCTAAAGGGTGCTTCTGCTGTGTAATGGTTCGGAACTGGAAGAGTTGCTGAGATTGTTAAAGGGTTTGCATTTATGTGGAGGCCGTAGGTCTGAAGTATCCAAAGTAAGATCTTGTAATGCAATGCAGACATTATGTCTAATTGACTGCTTTTGTCAAATCTCTCACTAAGCATTTAGTCCTTCAATTTGAATTTAAGTAACTGTTAACATCCCTGTACATGTACCATTCAGAACATCTGTGTATTGGTATTTTTTTAATTTTGATTCTTACGTGCTGTAAAAATAAAAATGTTTTATTTATAAGCGAGCTAAGTGCACACATTTACTCATGAACCAGTTAAAGATAGATCTTGCAAGAAGAATAAAACAGACCTACATTTTTGTAGCCACTTGGCTTCCTGTACCTCAAAAACTGCTTGCTAACTGAAGCGACAGTTTGTCGACCAAAATTCTGCCTCAACAATTTTGTATACCGAGTTACGAATCCCTCCCACTCCCCCCTCCAGCATGTTTTATATTCTTGTACAAATATATGAAAAGGCACTTCCCTTGAGTGCTGTGTTAGATTGGGCACAAATTTACAGCTGGCTTTGAGGTAAACAAAATATGAAGATTGGTGCGCCCCCCCCCCCCCTGCCCCCTCACAAACAGACAGGGAAAATCAACAATACTGGACAAAATGCAATGACGCTGTCTACCTGCTGGACCATCTAGTCTGCAGGCTACATGAACACCAAGTATTATGGTACTGTGGCAGTTGGCACCATCCGAGGTAGTCCGTTGATAAATTTGCTAGACGCACTTGCACACAATGCCAGGTATGCTGAAAATGGCAAGAAAGCTGCACAAACTATCCCTGATTAAATAATAAGAGCCTATTGATTTCCAGTATACTCTCCAGAGATTGTGTTTCAATGATGAAGGTCGCTAGCGGGTCAAACCAGGAGGAGCTGGAATTGAGATTTAGAATCTAGGATTCTTAGAGATCTGGGAATCAGGGTTGATTTTTTCTTTTTTTTTGAGATGCCTGGGGGGAGTAATGATGATTAACAAGAATTCTGATGCTTGCCTTGGCTATTGTATCTATTGGAAAGGAATTCTTGATGGTAAACTAAAATAGAAAATTTCATTTATGATTTGTGAATTCGGACTTCAAATAAAAATATGAAATTGTTTATGTATTTTGCATGAAGACCTTTAACATTTTGGGGGTATTGACCCAGGAGAAATATGCAAATTTGTGTGTATAATTTTGTTTTGTTAACTTGTGTATAGTGTACATGAATTACAAAGGTAATTCGTTGTCTGTACATGTATGTACTTTTTTCTCTTCTGAAAAACAAAGCAAGACTAAATCCAGAGCCAGCCTTTTTGATCTTCTTTGTTTGGATGTGTTTGGATTCGATGTTTTCAGCACTGGCTTGTGAACTACCCATAAAAGGATATCCATTGAATCTGTATCATTCAACCTTGTGTCACTATATTTACAAAGGATGCTCAGCAGTGAGTTGTTAGAAGGTGACCCTCCCATGCTACACCATAAAGCACATTGACTGAAGTCAAGGTCCCACATCAAGACGGAGCTCTAATTGTTCCAGCTTGAATTGGAAAGCCTTGACATTACAGATAGAAAAGAGGCCTCATGGTGTATTTATTTTCTGACATGTGTCTATTCAAGGCAGCTAGCCAAAAAATTCACTGTATTTTTGTTTTGAAAGAGAATTCACATCAGTGAAGTTGTGCCTCAACATATTATCGATTTAATTTAAAAAAAAAAAAATTTCAAGAAACTTAATCAAGAACTTAAAATGCAAATTTGGTTTCAAAGTAGATGATCAAATTGTTGAGGTGTGAGGTGATTTTATTTATATAATTTCTACTCTTTTCTCTCTTTTGTTTTTATATCATGGACTCGTTCTGTCTAAGGTTTTGTCAAAATTGTAAGCTTACATTTTTTCTTTATTGAACTTCAAAAATAATTAATCACCTGCCATTATATTATTCCTCTTGGTTTCAAGAAACTTGAAATGAAAATTTTATCGAAGAAGATGCTCAGGTTTTTGAGTTGTGAGGTATTTTTTTTAAATTATTACTTTTAATTTGTTTTGTATTGGTATACTCTCCTTGCAAGGCAAGAGAAATACGATTGAATTCAAGACAATTTTCTTGAATAAAGATGGAAACATTTTAGTAGTTACTATTGCCAAGGACTGTTAGTTTTGTACCAAGCTCTGTTTTTAATTTCCAACTGATTATGTTTAAACTTTCCTGTTAACATTGTGACCAACCTTAGATGACAATTTTGAAATAAACATTTTGCTCATTTGAAGTAAATAATTTGGCTCTAGTGTCTTTAGAGCACAAGAGAGATGATGATTGTGTAATGCCTACAAGCATAACGGGGATGAATGCATAATTTACATTGTAATAAAGGTAACTAGCTGTCTGAAGAGAGAGAATGGACAAACCAGGGTTCAGCCCAATCATGGCTGTTGCACTCATCAACGTCCAAGGCAAGAAATTAAATTAATTATTAAAAACATGTTGTTCCTCTCACTGTGCATACTGTGAAATTTATGCATGCTTGTTAAAAATTAGACTGTACATATTTCTGAAATAGTAAATTGAGAGTTACAACCATGGCTTAGGAACAGTTTCTGAAATTCCAAGTTTCAAATTTTCAAGAAACAAAGATCGTGAAAATGTTTATTTTTATGGATGTTCAGTCATTTGATTTTTTTCTAGAAGAACATAGTTTTCACTGTTTCATGTGTGTTTTTCATACCTGAATACTTTTTAAAAAATGTCTTGGATGATTTTTTAATATCACTTTAGCACATTCAAGTAATCTTGTTTAGATACAGTTTTAGATTTTGTTCCGATGAAATACAAGAGTAGCTATGCATACTGTACGTGTTAACCTTTTCATTGAATTGTTCATGCGATGCATAGCAATTAAAATACTTGTATTGAAAAACATCTGCCTGAGGGAAACTAATAAATTAATGCGTGAATGAAATATGAATAATATGAAAAACTCAGTCAGTGAAAATTGTAATTTGATCTTTTCGATAATTTGATTTTGTAGGTCAAGATGTAGACAAGTAAATTTTTATATCCTAAAGCAAATATACAGTAAGTCCAACACATATGGAAATGTAGTAGAAGACAGACCAGTTCCAAGGAACAATTTTGCTTCACTAAAATGTTACCAACCAAAATACTATGTCACTATCTGTGACAGGTAGCCTACATGTGTACGTGTAGATTTGCTCTGCAGAATTTTGCTAAGCAAAATTTTGTGCTTAAGCAGCTCCTTGAAATTGGGCCCTGGATGTCCACGGAGTAGGATTTTGCTTAGTAAGAAAAACTTCACCTTGGGGAATCTGTGTACTAGCTCAAAGAAATCATGTTTATGAATTTTATTTTGTCTTGTTTTATGACTGTCACTGGGCCTGGAAATTTGTTATGGTGCAACTCCTTGTTAAGAACTTTTTGTTTGTTTGGTACAGTTCCCTTAAGTTAATTTCAATGAGCTCATCCTGAAATACCAGGCTGTATTAATATCCTAATTGCAAAGTTAATCCAAATAATAATAATGATATCCTAGCTCAATTAACTGTGAGCAAATTAAATATAGAGACACAGTTGTCCAGATATCTTTCCTGCTGAAGACTTTCCTTTGCTTCAAAATACTTATAAAAATCTTCAGTCAGTTAGTAGTTCGAGCAAGATGTAGGGTTAAATTAAACCCTCAAAAAGGAATTTGTTTAACTTTTGCTCTGCTCCATACCTTCGTGTATGTCACTATAAATACACATTACTGCCGTTTCCAGCCATTAATGGTTAGTCTCAACTGAACATGCACTTAGAGATTATATCTTACACACCAATCTTTCACGTGTGGGTAATATGATATTTGTGATTGGATTGACTCACATTTTGCTCGTTCATGCTGACAGAATTCAGTCAAAATTCTGAAAACAAGTTGTTTCAAAAACCTAGAATTAGAAAAAGATGTCTGGGGTTTTTTTTGCACAAGAAATATTTTGGACTCATCTGGAACAAATTTCATGAGAAAAATAAATAAATAAATCATGTCACTGTATTGTAAGAGCATTTTAAAGATTTGTTGCTTTTGTCACCTTTTTACTTTGACAACAATTGTAGGAAAAAACCCTAAATGTGAGCAGAAAATAAAATAAAGAGCTGAAGTCAAATCATCTTACTCCATGAATTAACATAATTTGATTAGTAGGACATGATGACTGATAAGTGATATAGGAATGTTGTACGTGACCCGCACTTTGCATCCTACATGTACAATACACAACTGAAGAACACGCTTTTCAATTTGAGCCTTAATGTTTAATCCAACAAGAGCGTGGGTTGACTTTGTCTGTTTCCATGGTAATGATATCTTGTTGACAGTCTTTCCTAACCAGTTCCTATTTCACTGGCAGTTGAATTGTCTGCTTGTTAGATGAACATGTAGGTCCAATATACAGAAAAGGTACAAAGAAAAGATATGGTGTTTTATCATTGGTTTGGGGAAAAGAAACAATCTCATAAACCCTGCTAAAAATCTATTTAAAAAAACCCCACTAACGTCCACAAAACTTCAACCTTTCTCTATGCTTCAACAAAATGATGTACATGTATTTGTTTGTTTGTAATTAATAAAGTGTAATGTGCAAACATTATACATGTATCTTTGTTATTTTCTAGATTTGGGTTAATGTGAATGCTTTCCTGCTGGGGCCCATTTCGTTGCACATGGCCGTATTTCAGACTATTTCAGACCGAAATAGTTCTCAGGGACAATTATTGTATAAGTCGCAAGTTAATTTTAAAAAAAACAAGCTGTCAAGTTTAAAGGTTTTTTTTTTTTTTTTTTTTTTTTTTTTTTTTTTGGGGGGGGGGGGTGTTTTGAAATGTATGGTTCCCTTAATCCAAGCAAAATGTTTATGTGATCTGCAGTCAACAATGTCCAAATGCACAATGATACGGATTTGCGTATTGGGTTGGAAATACTTTTGAGTTACAGGTGGCCATTGTGAATGGGAAAGGTCATACATGTGTGTAGTTCCTGGTGAATCTAAAAACGCATGTTCTTTGCTGTTATAGTTCATAAATTGATATTGTAGGGAACATATGAAGCATTTCCGTGTAAGTTTTTGAGGAGTAGCACAATTTGTATGGCTTGCTAACATTTGTATCAGAGATTTTAACTCCCAAATTGCTTCTTATGGTTATTATTATTATTATTATTATTATTATTATTTTGAACTTAATTTTTTGTTTTTTATTTTATTTGGGGGGTTGGTGGAGCAATTTTGTCAATAAAAAAGTGCCATTCTTTTTTATCCCTCTCTCATCTGAATGCCTGCTTACAAGTCCCCCATAGATTCAATTTAACATCACCTTGTGCAATGAGGTCATTAAAATGTTAACGAACAAAAAAAAAGGACACGTACGTTCTTCATTTGAAAAGGTCAAAGACCAATCAGCAGAAAACTGCCAAACATGGGATAGATTTTTTCCCCAAGTGGATTGAGGGGTAGAGACCAGGGGTTTGATCAAATAGAAAATGAGAGGGTTTTGGAATAAATTAAGTCTCAGCGACTTGTTTGAGATACATGTAGAAAGATTTGGGGTAGGGTATACATAATCAACGCAATCTTCTAAAACAACATTAAAGATAGGGTCATAGATTGGTTTTTTTTCAACGTAATGCTGATTTATAGGCAAAGTTATTAAGAAAGATAATATAAAAGTCACCTGTGAAAGTTGCAGCTGAATACATGTACAGTGCCTACTTGTTGAGAAAACAGCAAAAAAGTTGTCATGGTATTTTCACAAGAGCGTTGAAGCCATCCACATTTAGCAAGTCAACAGCGAGTACCAACCGCATCTCTGGCCATGGCATTCGCAAACACACACCAACCCTCAGAAATTTGAGAAACGATTGATGCATGAATGGTTTCTCATATTAAAATGTGTTTGGGTGACAAATTTTCCAATATTACTTCAGAGGGAATCCTTTCTCAAAATAGTTTATAAATGTACTATCAACAGCTGACAGCTGCTTCTCAGCAAGTAAGTTTTTATGGTCAGTATTTACCAATGACCCTACCTTTAAGAATGCTAATCAATCAGTCTGATCAAATCAGCTTGTTTTTGTTTACAAATATGCGTTACTTTTTCTTCTTTATGTTATTTATTTCAATCAAATGAATGGTTAATCAAAGAAACTGTTAAATCAACTTTGTTGTAAATATTACATGGATAATTAAAACACAAGATATTAACATTAGTTATAGTATAACGCAGCACTTAAAAAACACTACACGCTAAGATACAAAATATTTGGATTATAAAAACAATAATAATGACGTTTTGTCCAATTATGTGAAGGGGGTACAGTTGTGAGTTGTCAAAATTCCCCATGTAAAAGGGTGAATCTTGGAACGGACTGAAACATTTACAGGTTTGTGCGTGATACTTTCTGTCACCAGCTGCAGCATTTCTGCAAAATGTTGAAACTAATCAATTGCATAAATTGGTTGGGGTTTTTTCAGTGATGTTGTAACATTGAAAGTTTGTTTTGTTGCATCAGGTGGGTAATTATCCATGCACATTTTCATTGTATTATTTGTGATGGATGTAATGGTACTACATGTGAAGTAGGCATTACATGTACATGCAGGGAACGATTTGGTCCCAAATTTTTGCATAGCAAAACTGCTATGCAATTTTTTTTTTGCATAGCAATCTCAAAATATTGCATAGCAGGCCAAGGCTACTCTCAGAATGTCTATAATTAAAGAATAAGATGCTTTAAAACTTAATATAAAATAGGCCTATTCCCTTAACTTTTTTTCACTAGAGTCAACTAAAATTTTGGGTTGCCCGCAAGTTTTTCCACTAGCCAATGTGTATTAATGCACACAATTTTTGTAGCGTCAAAAAAAAAAAAAAAAAAAAAAACGAAAATTTGCTCTTTTTTTGACGATCTTATCCCCTATTTTCTGCCCTAAATAGTAATTGTTTTCATCAACAACCATTTTCATGGATTTGTGATTTGAGAATCGGTTTTATAGAACTTCTTTTGCAATGAAATCTTCGTGTTAATGATCGATCGTCAACGCACATTGAGAAAAAATTCAACGAACTTTGGCCTGCAACGCCCTCTATCGGCAATAGTTGTCGATGCTTGAATAGCCTTAACCCAACGCTGTGTATAGTACAGAATCTGCGGGCGTGCGCCACATTGTGCAGCAATTCTTTACTCGACTCTTGAATGTGTACCGAGTTGGAGGCTAGCCAAGCTTTCTTATGAATAAGATAATTATTAACGGGCCAATCACAGCGTGCAGAATGTTGGTTAGGATGGACTTTGGACCTACAATACACCATGTGTTGTGTGCGTGCGGGCGGGCGAGCGAACATTGGATACTCACTACCATTACGTGTTTTACTATGCGTGTTTTACTATGAATTGAACGATCGGGATCGCGGCCACATTAAATCTAGCAAATATCAAGACTTGCTAAACCATTTTACGAACTTAAAAATAATCTCTCTTAGGGTTTTTACAACTGTACCCCTCATTTATTGTGAAAAGGAACAATTTTTTGACTAGCCTGGCCGGCTAGTAAGGGAAGGGTTTTAACTCGCCCCGCCACTGCCATTTGGCAACTGCTAATTTCGAACCCTGCCAATGCTGCTTCCATCATGTGGGGGAATATTGATCACAGCGCGCGGCGTCGTGCGTGATATGATTGTTTCCCTTGCTCTAGTCTTAGGTTGTCGGACGTCACGCTAAACAAAAGGCAAGTCCTCAAACCCACCGCCACAGCTTAGGTAAATGTGAATCCGAAACCTTGTGGGTGTAAACTTATTTTTATAACTCAACAACTTTGTAACACTTGTATCGCAAATTGCATCGCAAATTGTGCGATGCACTTTGTAAAATTGCATCGCAAATCACTCCAATTGCATCGCAAAATGCGATGCGATACAAGGAAAATCGTTCACTGACATGTGCAATGTTGATGTACAAGTAAGTAACTGCGTGGTTCAGTACTGTACATTACATGAATATCAAGTCTTCTTGACTCAAGTGGCATTCAAAACCTGCCAGAGAAAAGGTTCACGTTATCTTTTGAAGATTCGAGACAATGTGTCGCCAAATACGCTTAGATTCTAAGGGCCCTGAACAGAGCCTTGCAAATGATTTTGAAAATTTATATTGGCAGGAGAGGTGGCCACAGGCAATAATGTCATGTTATATCAAGTTCTCAAATGATCTTGATTAGGTCTGATCATCGGTGACATTTGCACACTGTTGGTGTTCCATTCACAAATGAGTTTGGGTACTACGCACACATTGTTGAATGTAAATTACATTGGTTGAGTAAATTATAGTGTTTCCACAAGACTTACTATACATATAGTTGTCTCCTTGAAGCTGCTAAGCGACAAACAAGAATGTAAGCATTTGATGAACAAATATAAATTATCTCACAGCTTGCTCCATGTAAACATTACTTACAAAGATTATCAAAGATCAGTGGAGAAGTCATGTGCAGGGACATCCATTTAAAGGATTAAGTTGAATTTCAAAATTTGCCATATAAGACATTGCAGTGCAAACCAAATTTATGTTTTGAATTCTTAGCACACAAAAAATGTATTATTCTTGCTTGAAATATAATAGTATTGTGCTTAAGAAATAAAATTGTCAGATATCACTGTTTTCGTATCATTTTAGGATACTTTCCATGTAAAACTATAATTGAATCTCTAATAATTGTCATTTTGGACAAATGTTATGATGCAAACTTCTTTGTGTGCTTATTTGTAGTCTTCATATAAATGTCATAGAAGTGACGTCAAAGCCCTAATTTCAGACAAAATGAACTTAACGTTTGTTTTCAAAAGAAACCATTGAACAACTTGTATTGTACTTTATTTGTCGAGCGAAGACCCAAATTACAGACGTTCAAAGTTCAACCCCAACAAAAGATGGATATGTTCTGCACACCATGTTATACTGTGTAATAGACACATGGACTGAATACAATTTTCAAAGGACAAATATACACACGAAACCCAATTCGCACATCACGCCATATTTGGAGAAAGAAAATGACTAGTGGGCATTTTACTTTGTGTTTGTGTTCTCTGTAAAAACCAGAGACCATAAAAACAAAAAGATAAAAACTTTAATTCAGTGCCCATTATCAGATTCTCTGTAAACACATTTGTCTTTTTATAGGTAAATTTTAAATATTTTGCTTGATTGATGTGGAAAAAAACCCACTAGGTTCAGTGTTTTTTGTCAAAAGTGTCTTTTAAAGCCATCAGAGATTAATTAGTTGGCCATTCCTAAGTAAATCTTTGTTTATTCTGTTGAGGTTTGTGAATTTGATTATTTTTAGTATCATAAGTCGAGATTGAAGTTACTCATCAGATTTCCTTTCACCAAAGTTTCACTTTCTACCTTTAAAAACCCCACAAGCAATGTTCAGTGGAGTCTGGGTACCCTGCAGTGTTCCAGACAACACAAACATCACCCAAAGTTGAAACCTTACTCCAGATTGTATTCATAAGTGTGGGTATTTTTTTCCCTGAATCCCCCTGTGGGTTTAGCTTCTATGGTTTTGATAACACTGGTTGCCTCCTTTGCTGATTAGAGAAACCGCAGCTAAACTAGACTTGTATAAATCTGTTGTGATCATGTTAACCGGTTGGTGACTCCATTGTGAGACCAATGTTTGTACAAGATTATGAGTTCACTTCATTTTTTGATTGATGAAAAAGCAGTTTTTGAGGTTTTGCATGGTGGCACAATTCTGACAGATAAACCTGTGTTTAACCTTAGCAACATGCAAATATTAATGATACAGTCATTTATGTTTTCCCCAAGTAATGCAAACATGTTTGAAATTGTGAAGCCAGCAATTAAAATGTGTTTGCTTTATTCTTGAAATTCTGCTGATTTAAAAAATACTGCAGTTATTAACGAACGTTTCTAATAGATAGATGGTTGATCCTTTCATAGGAATTTTCCCCTCTACACACTACACAGTTTTATATTTAAATTGAAGGCTCAATGTGACAAATCTTGATATTTGCTAAACACGATATTTACACTGGATTTGACATGTAGGCCCAAGTGTACACTGTTCATCTTCATGAAGGGTTCACTACTGGAGGAGTGGGTAAATGTCTCTTCAATTTTTTAAGTTGAAAGTGGATGGAATGCGTAGAGGATTTTAATATTTTTAACTGGAGCTTCTTCTGTTGTTTGCAAAGCTTAAGCAGGGAGCTCAAGTTGGTTTTAAATTATGTCTTAAAATATGGTTGATGTTGAGAATAAATGTTTGTGTTAAAAAATCTTCTTATTACCTAAAGCCATTGTATACCTTGGAAAGGGTAAGATACAAAAGTTAACATCCCGTACGATTGGATCAAGAATAATGTCAAAATTTTGTCTGCATATGAGTGCAATGTCGCAGAATAGAATCACGAGGTGAAATCTGGACACTGAGAAAACCCAGATTTCACTGAGGGATTATATTCTGCTACGAAGCACGAACGAAGTGCATTCATTATTTAAAAAAAGTATAAATCACACACAGATAGATCCTTGTCATTTGAAATTTTTCCACAATAAACACAAAATGGACACAAAAACTCATCTACCCCTCGCTCTGAGAATTCTATTTTTAAAAAACTGCTAAAGAATGTGGATGACACCAACCTTGTCCACCATGACACAACCTTGCCTCATTGGGACAAATGGATGGGGAACCATTGTTTTGGAAACGATGCTGCAAAGTGCCAATTAATTACTAATAGTAGACTCCAATATTAAATTTTGGAGCATCGGGCCAGGGTGCATGGTAAATCAAAGGATGACACCTGACACTTTTTCAACCAATCAAATGACAAAATTCTGTGTGTGTCAAATATAAAAACACATATGAAAGTCTGGTATTTGAGTAAGTATTATTGACAAATCTGATCAATAAATTATCCCAAGATGAATTGTCTTTAGGCTCCACCAGGAAATAATGTAATTTTTGAAAATTACATCTGGTAACAAGGTTTTCTTTTGTCAAGAGGTTATTTTTAAACTTTGGAGTTTGTTTTTCAATGATTTTTTTCCTCTTGGTTCAGAGGCTGACTTTCCTTCAAAGCTTGTACCAATATTACCCATTCCTCCAGTAGTTTACTTGATTTATCCTATGACCCACCAGTGACTGATGAACAGCGCACACTTTGCCTGTCATCCGTAACAGCGGTCACACCCTCATTCATAGCCCATGCCTGTGTCTATCCAGGAAGGGCTTGAGCAAGTTTATGTTGACCATCTGCAAGCTGTGTTGATTGTATCCAAGGTGGACAGATAGTCAGGTTTCCATAATAAGAGAGGTCTAGCCACTATACAAAGCATAGTCAGTCCACCATGTGTGCTTAGCGGTTTATGCCTTCTCAAAGAATCTTATTGATTAAATTCTTAGTAAAAGAAATTAAGTATAATACACAACTGTGCACACTTGTCCACATTTATAACAACAAGTGGAACATGTTATATTTACACCTTGGCTAAAGTGATGTGTAAAAGGAAGTTAAATTATCAGTATTTGGAATAATATTTTTATTTTAAACACTGAGCTTTATCTCAAGTGTTTGAGTTAATAATGTATTTTATTCTGTTATATATTTTTCTATGTTAGCCCTATTTTACAAGGCCATCATTATAATGTACATAGTACAAATATTGACTAAAGACTAATGTGTGTGGCTATACAGGTAACCGGTAACCAACCAAAGTGATTGGTTTCCTGCTAATTCTGTCCTGAAAGCGAAACTTGTCAAGCCATACAGGCACCTCTTTTTTATTATAAAATGATGAAATGGGGGTCATCACCTTGAGCAATCTTGGCCATGTCAAACACCAGAGGTGTGCAACCTTGCACTCCCACCATTGCTCTGTGCTCTCACTCACATTGATTTTCTTGAGGTCACTGATTTTAATAGAACCCTTGCCCTTGTTAATCTGGCTGCATGACACTCGCCAATTATGTACATGTACAAAACAAAAAAAACAGTAGGACTCTGCATGCTGCACTTGTGTATCTGGGGCCAGTTTTAAAAAGGGACGAGTCCAGTTTCATATCACTGGTTACCACTGGGTAAGAAATGCAGAATTCCTTGGTAAGCAGTGTCATGAAATTGGGACCGGCTTGGCAGGAACATGAAAACAGTTCCTAAGTCACTGGAGCAGGTTTCAACTTTCAAGATGCACTAAACAGAAATGAATTTGCTCAGTTAAGAGAAGCAGATAACCAGATAAAATTAACAGTATATCAAACATTATTTTGGCTTGTAACCAAGGTCCAATTGTATATGCAGCTGTTATACACTGTAGTTAAGCAAAAATTTGTGCTTTTCAAATTTTTCTGCTTAAGCAAGAATTAGCAGGAAACCAGTCACAAACGTAGATACATTACATGATATTGTGGCAGGTACCTGTTTCTGTTGACCAATATTTTTCACGAAAAACAATATTTGTGCTCAACAATCTTATGAAATATAGGGCCCCAGGATCCAATTTCATAAAGCCTTTAGGCAGACAGTACCACTTAACAATTTGTTTGCTAAACAAAAACAGACAGGGAACCTGTCACTTACATTACATGCTACAGTATTACGGTAACCCATTTAATTTTTGCTTAACAAGAACTCTGCAAGTGAAAGTTTCTATGCAAAGTGAATTAATGTGCATTTGCCAGCTACATGTATGAAAGGTGTCCCTGAGCATGAGGTGTGTTAGTTGATTGAATCATGGTTGAATTGCTGTTAGCCACACCCTGTATTGTGTCCTTCAAAATAACACCGTCATATCATATTGTCAGCCATGTCTACACTGTTTATTGTAACTCGCAGGGTGGTTGCCATCACTCAGACTTTCCTAATTAGGATATCATGCTACCCGTTATCTCCCCATAAATGTAGGCATTATCCAAATATGATCCATGTTTGACAATAAAGTGACTTGTAAATTAATGGCATTGGTTTTAAATTACCCACTTCACAGTTTCATTAAACTGTAACATCGTTTATTTGATAGCTCTTGCATTTTCACAATTTGTGGGCTTAGTGATACAAGCTCCTTATTTGCAATTTCATATCAATAAGAATCACTCGGGTTTAAACCTAAAATGACCCTAAATCCTGGAATAGAATCCAAGACAACAAATAAATGTCCACCTAATAAAACCCATTTCTTGTACTTTGAAAAGGACAGATCACTGATAAACTCAGTTAATCAGGAGTTGCATTTTTTTTAAACCACATTTTCAAAGGTTCTTAATTATAATAAGGACCTTGTAGTGGTAATTGGATGATGAATTCATCGTTCTGATGCACCGTTTCATTTAAACTGAAGTCAGACCAGTAAATAGGAGTATAAGTGTATTGATCCGTTGCGCTGTTTGCCCCTAATGTCCATCTGCTAACTTGGCGTCACGGAAAGGCCAAGGAAAGGCATCGATGAAGTGTAACATTTACTCTAGTTGCCTACTTTCTGTACAACTGAGCAGATAAACCAGAATCAGATGCCCTATATTGCTGGTCTAGAGTTACTAAGCCAGCTTAAGTGAGGATCTAAGATGTCAAAACGGCAACCACTTGCTAATAATTGGCCTCTTTGATCTAAGAAAGCCACTTAAACGCTGGGACATTGGTAGGAAGCTAGGAATAATGTTTGGACTCAAGGAAGAAATGATTCATTGCAGTCTGTTAGTTTGTACGGCTTATTTCACATCCTAAATAATCTGAAGAAAGGCTAACCCTGTATTTTGAAAATCCATGAGAAAATCTATTAAGGAACCTGCCTCATGAACAATGGAAGGCATGACTATAGCCTATGTCAAGCCAAGCGTGGTTGGTACCTGCAAGTCCATCAAGATGAACCAAACACTAGAAAGATAGTTTTTTGCTGCTAATTGCAAGAAAGTGCATTTTATATTAATATCAAATCCTCCCACTGTTTGACCATTCCATAGGCTCCCGTATATCATCTGCTGTGGTTTGGAATGATAGATAAAAGCTACATATACAGGACCAGGTGGTGAATGCACGGTACACGCAGTTGTGCCACCATACACAATCCTTGCAGTTGAATGGTTTCAAATGGTTGGTCAACAGGCTGGAAAGTGTTACAAGAGTAGGAGGGTTAATGTGTACAAATCCCTAACAAACAAAAAAGTTTAGTGGTGTGTCCATGATGACATGGCAACTTTATTTAAAGTACACTGTAAGGGGCATTGAGTGGCTTTTGTCATCGTAATGCCGATTTATAGGCAAAGTTACAAAGAAAGTTACAATAAATGTCACATGTGAAAATTTCAGCTGAAAACAGTGTCTACATGTACTTGCTGAGAAAACAGCAACAAATTCTCATGGTACATGTGTATGTTCACACGAGTGTCAAAGCCATACATGTTATGTGAGGTGACAGCGGGAACCAACCTCTGGTCGCAGCATTCGCGAACGAACACCAGCTCTCAGAAATCTGAGAAACAATTCATGCATGAATCATTTTTTCAGATTCAAATGTTTTTGCGTGAAATTTTTTAAAAACCGTATTACTTTGAAGGGAATCCTTTCTCAAAACAGTTTTTTCTATCAACAGCTACAGTGCTTCTCACCAAGAAAGTTTTTATGGTCATTAATTTTATGAGTATTTACAGTACCAAAGTAAGACCCTACAATTAATAACATTTGTACAGATTGATTGCATGATGTGTTTATTGTAAATAAGAAAGGAGGAATTTATGTAATCTTTAAAAACCAATGATTACATCTACCTTTAAGAATCTTCCAATCAATTTGATACTGGTGGAGTGAAGCGGTGAATTGGGGTACAACGTCAGGAAGTATCAATTATGTACGTGTTCATGTCTGTAAATGCAATTGAGATTCATGTTAGTATTCCTGCATTCATCATGATATAACAGAATTTCACTGATGCAAGGAACTGCTGAAAATAGATTCCAATGTGGATAATAAAAGGTCATCAATACAGCATGTAAATGAAGCATTTTTTTTTTTCCCTGCCGTAATTCTGTCATGCCTGACAAATGCAATGTATGTCTTCACGAGAAAATGGGTGTCTTCCTGCGTGAAATCTAAAAGCAGTCTAGATTTTAATACTGAGATAAAACACTTTCAATTCCATGTACATCAACACTTCATTCGTGAAGTTTTTGAATCGGAGGTAATTAGTGAAGTATCAATTTCAATTCATATCGGTCCGTTACACGAAGCACAGCCAAGAGTCCTCTTGTTGCAAAGACGTTGTTGTTGTTCCTTTCTTATCAGAGGACTGTTGCGCTTTTCCTCATCCACGCACTAACTGTGGCTGTATGAACCATCAAACAATAGCCAACGCTGTTGCAAAATTCTGAATTACATCACCCACATGTACTGACAAGTTTATGGCTTCCAAGGAATGTCCTCTATCGAAGAAAAAAAAATCTACATCTAAATACAAATTTATTTCACTCTGAAATCTCACTGATAATCAAGTCAGTACCAATGTATAATAAGCCTACAAACCCTCCTAAAAGATAACATTTGAAGATCAACAAATTTCTATTTTGAACTGAGCATGTACATGTATGAGAGTATGCAGAAAATTCCTGACAAAATATCATTGATCAATATTTTCAATACACCAGTAACTAACAGCTAATGATAAATTGGTCACAGGTTGATTTGAAGGTGCCTTTATTGAAAACTTAAGGAGGAACGAGAAGAAATGAATGTACTCTTCCGAAAAACTAATGATGTAACTTTCCTTTCCATCAACGACTGCATTATAGCATAGAGAAAGGTCCTTTCTCTATGATTACAGGTATCTTGTTTATAAATCTGTGGTTCCATGTAATTCTGTTGAAACCATTAGAGAGAGAGCCAATCAAGGACATGTTAAACTAGAGTGGACTGAATCATTTGAAATGCATTTACAGTGGATGAGTGTCTGTCTGTCAAGCAACTTCCTGTGTGGCTTTTGTTAGCTTTACATAATGTCTCTTCAAAGAAATAAAATCTGTTTAACAAAATAGCAACATAAAGAAGGTTGGAAAATATGGTCACGCATACCACGAAGTGACCTATCGTTAAAAAAAAATTCAAAATTGCAGATCGGGTTTTATAGAAAATATTAATATACTCATTATTGTTAACATTTTCAGCAAGTTTGAATACCTAATTCGTAATAGTTTCCTAATTACACTAATAAGTAAAAATGACGTGTCACTAGGTTTGCCGTTTTGTATTTCCACGAAGTGACCTACATGTATCTTGATGCTCCACTTCACCAATTGACATACAAAGCGCTATGACACAGTTCGCACGATAGGTGCCATTTAAACAAATTCTGATCATTTTGCACCATTCTTCAGACGAGGTGTAATCAATGATATTATTTTTGTGTACTTGTAAAATGTAAAATATAAAGGAAGTTTTCATACATTTTGTTGTAGCTCCAAGATTTAGTATTCATATCAAGTAATAATTCAAAAGGGAAACTGACTGGGTAAATTTGTATTTATTTGACTCGAGCAGGATTGAACCTGCGACCTCTGGATTAACATTTCGGCGCTCTACCAACTGAGCCATTTAGCCCTAAAGTTGGCGGCCGTTGTATTTTGTCTGTATCTCTGTTTGGGGGTACCAGTCAGAAGCCATACAATATGTATATCTGTAAGAAATCAGCGATGGGACTCTGATGGAAGTTACCGTCTTAGTTCATAAAATATATTTTTCTTAGAAATGGCTTAGGGGTTCCTTTCATCCATTAATTGTTTTTTCAGTCATGTTTGTCTTAAACAGATTCATTTCATAACATGTTTGCTTATGGTTGCATTGTTCATTGATGTACAAGCTATTTAGGAGATGCATTTACTTTAGAACCCATAAAAAAATCAAAGTAAATACATCTGCTGGTGTATCCAGTCATCAGAGCTCTAGCAGCAAGCTCAAGGTTGATGTCCTCTGACCTCTGACATCACATCCAAACAATGTAATTAAATAGGAATTCTATATGTTAATGATTATGTACAGGGACTGTGTATTAAGGGATAATCAACAAATATCAGTAGCCACCTGTTTTTGTTTTACACTACTGTAGGTCAATTTGTATACATTCCCTTAATTTTGGTTGAATACATTCATTAAAGTCCTTTAGTTTTGCCCCAAAATATAAAAAAATAATCACGTTTTCTTTGGTGAAAGTTTCATGAACATTTGTCGAAATTTGTAACAAATGATGTACTCAATGGTTGTATTTGTTCATGTTAGTTTAAAATACAAGTGAATGTTTTTGATTCAGCTTCTTTAATTTCCATCTTCTGATAGAATTTTTTCAAGCTGAAGAAAATACTTGGAAAGTTGAGTGCTGGTGCAAACCTCAAACTTCACATCTAGAAGTTTTTTAATTCTAGTACAAACTGGCTCCTTTCAATGGACATTTCTTCTTCTTCTTCTTTCACTAGATTGAGATGATTTCTCCTCACGGGACATGCGTTCCATATTTTGAAAGTCTTTGCACATATTTCTGTAACAGTTTCATTAACATTGATGCATTTGAAATATCGCTTAATATTTCTGTATGTCTTTTTTTTTTTTTCAGGAACCAATGAAATCAAGAGCACCACAGCTCCATCTAGAGTACAGATTTTACAAGATGCTCGGACAAGCAGGTTTGTTATTGAATACATTTTGAGATTTGTCACCTTACTTTTCACGTGATAAAATTGTCATCCAATCTTTGAGGGAAATTTTCATGACTCTAGTAAATTTTCAGTCAAGTGTTAAAACGAGACTTGAGTTCGACTCAAGTTTGACCGAATCATGTACTGGAGTCACCAATGTTGTCAAATAATACTTATTCCAATGAGTGTTTAACGCCTTTTATTGAGACTTGCTCTAGGCCCTATGTTTGTTACAAATAGTACCAATCATGTGCTTCAGGTAGGCAGCTCTCTAGTCACCCATAACCCATTCGAGTTGAAACCACAAATACCCAATAATTTGCCAGACAGAGATATTCTGTGGAAGGGTTAGTCTCCCACTAGGGGGGCTTCTCTCACTTGGGAATGAGACAACGCATAGACTAAAAAACCAACATGTGCTCTGGGGCCTTTGATCCAGCAAATCAAATTTGTTTTGATCATGTAGGAGTTGGTTGTTGTCATGTAGGGGGTAAGTGTACTCTGTAGACTTGAAGCTCATAACTGTTACATTGACTCCCAAGTCCCATGACACAGCACAAGGCATTCTTGTACACATGTTACAGCGGTGTTAGGGTATTAGGCAAAATAATATAGTCCTTTATCCCAGTGCAATAATGACTTTACAGGTCTGGATGTTCACAGTCTCTACAATAATCGAAAAACCCAATGGGGCCAATTTCATGGCACAAAATTGCCAACGCTAAAGGTTTTACATAGCGGAGACAGGTTACTGGCAAAAGCTGTGGTGTTTGTTTTGGCTTTGACCTGCACCCTGCACTTTTTCGTCCAGCAAGTAAAATTTTCAACAAGACTTTGCTGTTCTGCAGCTTCAAGAAAATTCCTGTGTTTGTGTCGTTCCTTCATGGCTCAGCTGGACTCTGTACTTCTTGTTTAAAAGTCTTTATTTTTTAAGTGTTGACATGAAATTTGAGCTATTTCTTGAGATGTCAAATTTTAATAGTGCGAATGGTTTGAGGATGTTCAAATTTCACAAAAAGGTGCTTATTAGATTGTAGGAATTTGTCAAGATTTAAGAGCAGATCCAAGTCAGTGATACATAAGTAGACCCTTGGTGTTAGATATAATCTCTCTTGGAAATTCCTTTTCTCGCAACACTTAAAAAGACTGAAAATCGTGTTTCCTATTTAAGAACTGCTGGACACTTGCTGTGTCCGGCGGCTGTGGCTGTTGCCAAGGGTTTTGCTAAGGGCAGCCGATACGTAACACATCTTAACATGTTGATCTAGCAACAGCCACTAATTCTTACTTAATTCTTCTTAATTCATTTGGGCTTCCATTGTTAATACTGTGCATGTATGGTTTACAGCAAGTTACGGGCACTCTAAAAATGGCTACCCAGACAAAATTTGCTTTACGAGACACTTAATCATTAATTGCTTCACTCCACCTAGGAAAATAACTGAGCACTTGAGAGGTCATTAATAGATATTAAGATGCTAGTGGTAATAGCCGATGAGAGTGCTTTGAGACTGTGTGGTTTTGATTCCCCACGGAGTTGGAACAGTTTCTAAGAATTGTCAATCAAAGGCCATGAATAGAAATAAATTGTGGCTTTGCCAAGAAGCTCATTATGAATTGTATCATTCATTATTATCCAAGGAACTGAAAGCAGGATAATATGTCATAAGATTGGGTTTTTAATATCTCTTGCCTGAATGAAAAAAAACAATCTCCTTGATATGTAGTTCTCTGGGGGAGTGGGTGCCATTTTTTCAACCGCAGTTATGAGCTGACATTCAGAATGTAGATGACTTAAATTCTTTAAGTCAATACAATCTGACCTCTGAATGCCTAATTAGAGCTAAGGTGACTTTTAGATTGCTTTGCATTGCCAGCCTATTAACATCAACTACTGCAACTGAGAAACAGTCTTGCATAATTCAAAATGTCTACCATCTACCAAAATGGAATGTTTTGATCAGGTTATTATATTTCACCATGAGTGATTGGCTGATTGCAGAGTTATGTTCCATGTAAGTTAAATCTGTGTTAATTGTCCCCCCCCCCCCTCATTCTGTGTCAGTTCAATTTGGTAGACTGCGCACTGAAAAGACTGACCCATGTTGTTATTAAGATAGGTCCTTTTAGTTCTAATTACAACCGACCTTTGCCATCCTGTGGTCGGCTTCAGGGGAAGTGAGAGATCTGTACTTCCAGAGACCGCCACATTTCCCCTTCCTGCTGATCAGAAAAACAAACAGCGCTGTTTCTCTGTAAAAAATGTCAATATTTTGAAATGTCAGTGTTGCAAATCAACTCCTTTGAAGTGGAGGAATTTTCCTGTTTTCTTTCTTTCACAATTCCTCCGTTTCTTCTGTTTGTAGTTTGACTCTTAAGCAGCATTATGCAACAAAAACAAAAAAATACAATTTAACAAATAAACACAATTTTTAAGCTGTTATATTTTTTGGCCTTAGATGTCTGTTCTTCTATCACCACAATTCTATGACATGCAGAGCTGCCAACTCTCCCTGATTCTGCAAAAGGCTCCCTGAAAATAAACCAATCTTCCCATGTTCTGATGAACAAATTTGAAAATCGCCCAGACTGTGTTGAATGTAATTATCAATATCTCCCTGGTTGTTGAACAAAATCTCCCTGATTGGCGCTCTTTGAACTGATTATCGTAAAATGCAGGGATCTACATGTATATCTACATGTACATTTTCCCCCCAAGGGCAGCGAGACATACTGAAGTGCACCAAGTCGTTAACGTCGTTAGTCATTCGTTGATCTACATGCATACCTAATGGCTCATAGCTCTTGATTCAAGCAAAGTATGAATGCATTTAGAGACATTCTTCTAGGCCTGTCTTCATGCCATACTTAATTAAGACGTATAGCCGCTACACTTCCATACACGAAACCAAAGCATTCAAAGAGGGAGTGCATCAATTGACAATTTCTCTGCTCCAACTGACAATGCTTACCCACAACATCTTCTATTTGGCTTAAAGGCCTTTGCAAGTGACCCAATGTCCAATGCCAGGCGACTCGTGAATATGAATAAGTCCAACCTTATTAGAGCTGAGTTTCCCCCCACCCGTCTCATTTGATTATCGCTCTTTCTGCATACGCTGTGCCGCATCAAACCCACCTTGTGTTTTTTGTGATTGGAAAGCTCTCTCTCTCTGGTATCTCATTCTGATTTTGACGAGGTTTATTAGTGTCTGGATTAGCTTAGGGAAATAGGGAGGTCCTTTACTCTTGGAGTAATTGTTAGACTTACATGTACATGTACTCTAGTCAATAGTTACTTTACTCACTCACACACATGTGTACAGTGAACATTGATGCATAACGATTGACATCATGGATTTTAGATCAAAGAGCAATCCAGCACTCGGATCTCAAGAAAGTCTTCCATACCTCAGAGATCTTGTAGCTGAGCACATTTAATGGACCAGAAATAAGATTTACAAGACCTGAATTATTTCTTCTTCTTCTTTTTATACTAACTGAACATTAAGGAGGAGTTTTGTAATTGAAAAGCTCAAGTATACATTAGTAAACCTTCAAAAGTTTGTTTGAAAAAGCATCAGCCTGAAGGACTTGCTAGGTTGTGGGGTGACTGTTCAAGTTCTAGGGTGACTGGACTAATGGTCTAGCGGGGGTAGCTCAAGCCCTTCTCCATCTAGATTAGAAGATGAATTCTGAAGCGTTATTGAAGGATATTTAACTTTCCTATATACACCGAACCTTTTCATTCATTAGTTATTTTCAACTATCAAACCCAAAGACGATACCACACAAAAAACATGAAAAAGCGAGCTATGCAATCAATCAAACATCACTCACCACACATTGAGCCAAGACCAAGCCATCATCATACAGTCTTCCGTTCATAATAATAATAAGAATTTAAAGAATAAGAATAATGATTTATAGAGCAGCAAAGTGCATAAAGCAGCAGCATCGATGCCTTTTACAAATATAGGCAAAATACAATATCTAAATCTACAGGAAATACTGAAAAGCACACAAACAAAAACAATGGCCCTTTCTTTCCAAGTTTCTCCAGTTTCCATCGCAAGGTCTACAAAAGACCTCTTGTCAAGATCCTTCTCCATACCTCTCCCGAATTTAGTCGTTTCTGATGTAAGTTATCTACTTAACTCCTGCCTTCTTCACCCCCCCCCCCCCCGACCATAGTGCTCTCTGAAATATTGTGAAAGTTGTGACAGTTATGGGCGACCCTTAACGCAAGTTTTAATTTGGCATCAAAATACCTACTGTACTGTATAAAGTAGTAATATTGTATTAGTCCATTTTGATAGTATGGCGTCTGTGATCTGAATAATTAGGTACATGTAGCACATTTTACTGTACTGGATGTCTAAGGGACTACAGTACTACAGGTGTTTTTCTGGCCTTTTTTTTTAGGGGGGGGGGAGGGGTGAAAAATATGCATTGATGACGTACAGATTGGAGCCTGATTATGCAAGTTTCCTGAGTGGAATTGACAATTGATTATAGACTGTTATTGACTTCCCCTCATCTTTTATCAGATCTATCAAAAACTTAATTATATGCAATGATGGAAGGATTTTATTAATTAGCTTTATTGATAAATGTCAATGGTTTTAGTTAGCCGGAGGGCTGTATGGGTGTTGTTTGGACTCGCCGTTTTTAAGTTGGACATACAAAAAAATCACAAATTTGTACACCCCATTTCTACATTGATCTAGACTAACTTCGCCCATCTTGTTTGCACTGTGTTGGTCATCATTGAAGACAACTCAAGTGAGATATGAATAATTCATTATAATCCTTCACATGTTCATATTATGCATAATCCTGTGTTTTTAAAACAGAATAGGCCCTATACACAGAATATACGTGCATGCTGTGTTGCTGACAGTAGTAGTCTAAGTTTTGAGAAATAAAACTGAAGCACAGAATGAAAGAAAGAAAAAACCAACTAAAATGACTTTAAACACATGCAGTTTCTTTGCAAACGCGGCTGCATAATGCCAAAGCTTCTTCCCTAAAACTTCTGCATGTTTACAAAGGAGCTTTACTTGAATGATCCTAAGGTCAAGCATTTTCAGTGGCTGAAGGCCTTTCTAGATTTCCGGTATATAGCTAGCCCCCCCCCCCCCCCCCAGAATGCCAAGGATGTTGCTGCAGCTGAAAACTGATGGACTGGACAATTCAAAGTATTAAAATTGTGCCCTCTATTGGTAACTCACATCTCACGGATTGATTAATAAAGTAATGACATGGAAAAGTGCAGATTCATGTTGTGACGCCTTGAGCCAAGACTAGTAGAGCACTGATGAAGTAAACACATGGAGTACACGGGAGAGTGAGAAACACTGTTATCAGCGTATCATGCCTAATAATGTTATCACCATGCTGTTGATATGGACAGTAACAGTGGTTTGTTCATTATACAAACACAGCCACATAACAACAACCCCCCCCCCCCTCCAATTCATCTCTTTATCATCTCAAGGCAAGTTACATGATTAAAGGGAAACTTAACTCTGAATGCTAGACTCCTTGAACTGGAGCAGTACAAAGCACTTCAAAACGAGTATACACACTGCTACACACTGCTATTTTGCTGATAACTTTTTTCTGCTACAAGCAGTATTTCTCGGTTTAGTGCCTTTCGCCTGTAATATTTTAAGGGCATAAAACATGCTTTGATAGACTGAACATTTCGAGTTCACGTAAACATGTTCTTTTGTTCTGAAAATTTTGATATCATTTCAATCTAAACTTCTGTTGTAAATTCCTAAAACAATTTCAACAAACACTACAGAAATTGCTCAAATATTAAGTTTTTCATTTGCTGAGGGAGACTACCCTTTTGGCCAGAAACTGAATGCGGTCATCTGATCCCAGAGCCTGGACGGTCTTGTTGTCAGTAACTTCAAATCTTCTCCTGTTTTTATTGTCTTGTTGTTGCCTTTGTGTTAAACACTTTACTGATGAGGATGTGTGTGTTTGATCTCTCTGGAGAATTGATCATGTTTCATTTTCATGAGACGGCTGAAGGCATCCGTATGGTTTTCTCTTACACTCTGACAACAAATTAATATCTCAAGTGTACAATTTTTCAGGGGATATGTAGATCTTTGTTCCAGATGTGTGGTTTTTATTGGGGGTTTCGGCCATCCCCCGACACAACATTTGTTTTCGTCACGATTCAAAAAATAAAAAATCCCTGTTATTATTTTTCTGAAATCTCCCACCACAATTCATTTCTAGGTCTGTGCGGTAAAGTTTATTAATAAATTTAGCCTACTGGCATGGTACATGTAGTTTATTACTTAAATGTTTATATCGTCTGAACCATGTGTAAAAGCGTTATAATCTTTGTGCTATCTTTTAACTTTCGCCATATGTAACATTTCATTTTTAAAATGTGAACCTCTTTGACTTAACTTCCAGTACAAACAGGAAGCTCTCAAATTTAGAATCCATATATCGTGAACCACATGTCATAAAGTCATAATCTTGGAGCTAATGACACATTTCTTCTTATTAAAAACTTGACCCCACTGATTATTATTCGTATGAAAACAACATGTTGTCATCAATGTGATTTCATCAGGTGTCAAGTTATTAAATTAATTAGCATGTCTAATATTTTATTTAAAAAGTGACCCACTTTCATTTTTTCTTCCGGTTCAAACAGGAAGCTCTAAAAATGAAAAAAAAAATCTCCTAAACCACATGTCATAAAATCATAATCTTTGTACCGTCTGGAACCTTACTATACACTTGACATTTAAGTCAAGATTTGACCCCACTTTGATATTTTCTTATGGTCCAAGCAGCAAGTCCAAAGAGTTCCTTTAGGTATTACTACCCAACTTTACATAATTTGTAAGAATAATGACAGTCTTTTTTCTTTTTTGTTCCCACAACCGAAACCCCCAGTGTTTGTTATGTTACAAACACATGTCTAGTTTAATTTTGGTTTGATTTTTAATAACAATTTAAAGCAGAAACAAAGTATGTATGAGGTTTATTTAAAACAAATATTGTTTAGATATGATGGATAAAGTAAGTTACCAGGGCATTCCAATGTAAAGTAATTTTAAACTTAAAGCCTCAATGTTTTGGAGTGTGGTTTTTTTTCTTTCTTTTTTATTATACGGGCAAGGCAACTGAAAGTAGAAAGTCAAAGTTAGACAAAAATTTCCGTGTTCGATCTTTTTTATAAATTTCCATACAACAAGATTTAGTTTAGAGTAGAATAATTGCAGTAAAAAAAAGTGTGTTTCAGAGTAACAACTGAGAAGGTTCAAAAACTCAAAATTCAATCGACTCCTGGCAGCGATTTATTGTCACATGTAGGAACCCGCAATAACTTATATTTCCTGCCATGTGTACACCCATCGATCAAATTAGTTCGATCAAGCCGTAAGAAGTGGAAAAAATTACTGCGGCGTAGAAAAATTTACTGGCTGCGGTGATTGAACCCTTTTTTTCTTCTTTCTTCATGAGATCGAAGATGCAATTATTATGTGCAAAGACAAAATGTTAGCAAATCAAGTACTCGTGCAACGATCTGCTTCTGAAGAGGAATTGTCATCTTTATTGAGATGGAAACCAAACTGGGTTTTTTTCTTATTCTTTCTTTTCTTTCTTTATTTTTTATTATTACTTTGTTATTATCTATTTCTTTTTTAGTTTGTAGTTTGTTTTTGCAATAAATAATGTAAAACTTCCAGTTTTCGTCTAGCCTTTTTTTCTTCTTCTCATGGGCAGACGAAGTCAATTAACCCTATTAGCATTCAGAGAGAGAACATCTGTCGGCTCACTGGTTATCATCAAAGAAGTCCTTGTTTACCATTGAAGCACTGGTCCTCTGCTTTTCCATTCTATCAACAATCCCACGTTTCCGTCAGGAATTAAAATGCCTATCAAAGAAAACATTTTTGGAATTCACTGGAGCTTCAAGAAATTCCTTCCCTTAAGAAAAAAAAATGCATTTGCTTCATGTATTTATTCCTGACACATTGAAAGCCCTTACAGATTCTTGTGCATAGAATTTCACATTTGCCGATGCTGTAAACAGGTGTTTTATTCGTTCATGTTTGTTTCACTCCTGCGAATGGATGATGACACATTCATTGATAATTCCCATAATCTTGGGGTGAAATCTTGGCCACATTGAAGGAAATAGAAAGGAGAGTGGGATAAGTAATCCATTGCTGCCACACCCTCTTTTTTATTTTTTAAACTTGGAATAGAATTTCTAAGTTTCCCCCCACGTAGACAAATTAAAATCAGTCTATTTCTGTTGTAATATTTGAGAAGTATGAAAATTGAGTGAAAATCTTTGAAATAGTTGAATTGTCATTATGATAATCCAGAGCCGAATTTGTTATGTTTGCCTTTCTATTGAGAATCGTCAAATTGCTTAATGATTGCCAGGAGGAAACTCTACACATACATTGAATTTTACATTTAGCCACCTCTACGTTTACACTAAGAGATTAATTTGACAGTTTTGGAATAATTAGCCTGGTATAAAATAAAAAGCCATAATCACCTTGTTGTTAGGGTAGTCCATAATGTCAAAAAATTCCTTGAACTTGGAGTTGATTACATTCATTATTTGTTCACACCTTAAAAAAAAAAAACAAACCCGGCTACAAATAAACAGGAAGTGAACGACGACGTTGCCGTCTGATCGCTGCGTGGATATTGCCTAGAGATTCCGCTTTCATCTGTTGACATAACTCACGTCTTAGGCCTACGTTCCAGCAGAAAATATTCAAAAATTCATTGGATTAGAAATCGGAGAATGCGAGTTGCTGCTTCTGTTGTGTACACAGGATAGTGTTAAAGGGGCACTGATTAATTTGTGATTTTAGTGATATTCTTTTAAACAACTATTTCCTGTTTTGTTTTAATTGTGTTTTTTATGATCAAAGTCAAGTCAAACCAGGATTTGTTGTGATATTTGCAAGTCACCACGTTAAGATAGAAGTTGAAATTGTCATTGTCATTGAGTATGATGAGAATATGATATTTAATTACACCATATGGACATGGTAGAATTATAGTCCAATCATGGCAGTTCTAATTCTGTTCTACAATCATATAATATAAGGGGATAATGGGCATTGTGCAGCTTCTTCTGTTTTGTAATCTATGACTCAGCATTTTTCCATCCTTTACTTATTAGTACACATCAAAGCCTTGCAATAACCATTGATTAATTGGGTTGTTGTTGTTGCAGACAGGCTACCAGGAAGGCTGCCAAATACTTATGAACCATAATTTGGGTCTTTTCTCCTCAGCTCTGTGAACCTTCCGCCTCCCCAAGTCACTAAACTTCTCCCCTCCATTTCATCATTAAACAAAATCTGGGCCCAAAGCAGACAATATTGCTTGACAAATTTCTGCTAAGCAAACATTTGCAGGAAACTGGTCACAAATGGTACATGTGACATTGCATTTTGGCATTTTTGGTAACCTTATTCTGGTACATGTAGGCAAAATTGTTTTGTGCTTAGTTACTTTTTGTGCTTAACTGCTTAAGCAGCTCTTTGAAAATGGATCCTGGTAAATATTTGTGCATACAGTATAGTGCCTCAGATATGGATTTATGTATAATAATTAAAATATTCAGTTCAATGCCAACTTTCCCATTGTAAAATCTATTTATAATAAATTGATCAGGTCATGTCTTTGGACACCTATTTTTAGAGAGATCTGCCCAATGAGAGTGGAGCGCTTTTGGCTATGTAGGAAAACAACACATCCAACAACGCTGTTAATCTAATAAAACAGCTCATTTCCAAATGCTTAAATCTCCTCAATGGAGTGCTAAAAATATATGTGCTCGCACGTTATTTTCTATATCCCTTGTCCCAGTTTGTAAAACTGCTGACAGAAGGCAATTTTGCAGCTTTTAAAATGGCTTTTATTTGCAAAGTAAAAACAGTGGCAGGGAACCAGTTATAGCTAATCTTAATCATGTTGTAGCTTCATTGGTTACTATGTCTCTTCTAAGCAAACATGCCAAGCAAGATAGTGTGGAGAGCATGATAATACTTTTGGTTTTTTGCTCACACCAATGTGTGGAAAGCACTGTATACTCAGTACCTCTTGAGTCCTACAGCACTCTAAGCATACTACTTGGGTGGGATTCGAACCCACAACCCCGCATTCTAGAGTAGGTAAATGAACCACTTGAAAATCGAGTAAAATCTTTTGTGACATTAACCCAGAACTTTAAAACAAAATTTCATAAAGCTGCTTAAGCACAAATAAGTAGTTCAACACAAAGCAATGTTGCTCACCAGTCAAATTACCATTCCACTTGTATTGTCTTTGACTGGTTTCCTGCTAATTTTTGCCCAGCAGAAAATTATTGAGCGCAGCTACTGCTAAAGCTACTCAGTGAAATTGGGCCCTGGATTTTTAAGACCCCTTTTGAACAGTTCCTACATACATGTGTATATTTCTTATCCATGATAAATCATCCTCTAATTTCCGCTGTTTGTATGTAGCCCTATACCTCAAGTAGCCGTTGCCCTCATTCCAAGTTGAGGCAAACATACTTCAGACTAAAATAAGAACCATGTCATATGGTGTTCTCATCATAAGAAAATTACTAATCGGGTACATGTATCGGGTGCGTTTTGAAACAAGGTTATTTAAGACGAAGCAACCAAAACCCTGTCAAAAATGTGGGAAAACAAAATTAGCAGATGTGTTTACCGATTGATCCAGAGC
Organism: Pisaster brevispinus; assembly: GCA_023634235.1. Lineage (NCBI taxonomy): Eukaryota > Metazoa > Echinodermata > Asteroidea > Forcipulatida > Asteriidae > Pisaster > Pisaster brevispinus. The sequence goes on along the minus strand of JAMKCF010000011.1, from coordinate 11,961,919 downwards.
TGAAATAACAAGGATTGTCTAACCTGTGAGTTGCATCAGTTATGGTTGGTAGGTCAGCGGGCGGGAGGATCATGACATTGAATGCGTCAAATAATCCCAGTTGTAAATTCTTGTAAGCATCTCTTGTGATCAGCCAAGTGAAACTCATGTCGCGTGGTGCCCTGTCTCCCATTGGTTCAAGGTGATGTGTGGAGGTACAGTACTACCCTTAATGTACAAATGTGAATGTACATCACAGTCACATTCAGACAGGAAGAATAATTTGGTTGGTTGAAAACGACCCTCGTAAGACTGTTCCAAAATGCATTGATCTGGCCCCCTTACATACATTTCTGTTTTATAATTCTCATGTGGTGTATGTCCCCATGAGCCTATTCGTTCATGATGTGTGCGTGCATGTGTTTAATAAGCTACTTATTGATACAGCCGATCCATCGTCATCGTTTGTTTTTAGACAAGAAAGTAAATGCAACCAAGCAGTCTAGCAGAACAAATGAAACATGTCAAAAAACTCATTCTGAACAATCCGTTGCGTATTAATTGTTATGATCACTTAAGTGTCTGATGATAATAGAGTGGGTCAATAGTTTATGGTATTATAGAAAGCAAGGGAAAGAGAAGAGGAATTAATTAGACTTGCTTCAGTCTGGATACGTAATAGTGTGATGATTGAACTACAGGGACCAATTACTGTGTGTGCGTCGTTTTTGAAACCTTAGCGTCTGCTTGCGGTCCGCATTAGGCTCTGTCTGGCTGTTTGAAGCTCTGTACTGAAAGCACTCATTCTCAAAATAAGAGACAGAGCCTAAGCCATGGTTTCAAAACAGGCCATACACAAATCTACACAGCAAAAATGTACTGAGAGATTTGAGATAATTAGCTCTGTATTAGCTCCAATCATAAGTTTAAATTTAGCTGAACAGAAGTAAGCAGTGAATGGGTGCACGAAATTACTGGCAAGCATAAACTGTATTCCTCAGAAATGTGACAAATTTTTGTCAATTTCTCTGGCTTGGTTTTATGATGTGCTCATTGAGTGAAAACTAAGTTGAATCAATGCTTATTTGTTGGACTCTTACCAAGAGCAGTCACGTATCATACCCTTTAAGTGAAAAAGGTAACATACTGGTATTATGACATGCATGTACCTATATATCACACTGCAGCCATCATTGTCAGGTTCCCTGTATATGCGATGACACTCATAGTTTACTTCTGAATTTGTACAGAGGGGTCAGACTATTTTTCCATCCAGCCTCAGTTTGGTTACATTGGTTTGAATGAAAGAAAAACAAGATGGCTTCACCGTGATAATTTATAACCCCAGAAATCATGTATGTTAGGGCTCGTAACTGAATGAAAACAAAAAATCAGAAAACTTATTTTTAATCTGTGTATGTGATCAGTTTTAAGAGAATTGCCTCTTCACTCAAATTTTGAATTAGAATGAAATCGGCTTCACATCAAACCAAAATGTTGATGTTCTTCATTCAAGGAATATCCACCTTCAGCTCAACACTACACAACCCTGACAATTGATATAAAATCTTAACATTTGTTATTTGCAAATGATAGATTCTGTGCCATCAATTTATCAAAATTCATACTGAAATATTCGTATATCACAGAAGCAAAGGTCAATAGTACAAGGCATAGACCCTCAGCAGGTCCTCTCCTCTATTTACATTCAGTTTGAAGCAGATGTTTGGCCCTAGGAACTAAGATTATTGGCGCCAAAAAATATAAGAATAGCCACCCATCTTTTCATCATTTTTGCTTTCAAAGTACAACGTTTTATAAACTACAGGAAAAATATATAGTCTGTTATAATAGTGGAATATCTGTAAAATATGCGTAAAACCAACCTGTTCAACAATTGACCAATTGATTCAAATAATTTCCAACTTCCCCCTGCATCGCTGCAAGATGGGCGGCACTTACCCACTGATGTACACTTTCTTTCATGAACCCCTCCCCCAAAAATGTAAAAAAATAAATGGAAAAAATTCATACTCTCCCCCAACCACCCCCCACAAATATATGTATATTATAATAATAATAATACTTATTAATATAATTCCTGGTTTTGGGCCTGTTAATGCCCTTGTTAAGTTTTCAATAAATTGTATGGTAATATAAACCTATATTAAAAAATGGCACTCTCTGGAATTTCATCAGGTTTCGTTTTTAAGAAGACTTCAACTATCTTTTCAGGATTTTTGTTATTGGTGTGCGATCTCACTACTGGTCAAGAAATTCTTTAATTAGTCTGATATTAATAGCAATTAGTCCTAGTGCCATTGATTCTGATGATCGGAATATGATCATTACAATTGTCAAAGAAGCCGAGATAGATGACTTATGTTACATCCACCGCTGAACCGGTGCAAGCTTTTGTTGCAATTAGGTCAGACTCAAAAGGTCACACGCGGCGATACGAGAAACTAAACAAAGCCTATAAGGGCGGCATGCACGCTGGGATTGGAATCCACTCGTGAATCTGATATTATTATGTAAATGAATCTACACCGAGTTCCCTGAGTGGAAAATGCAAGCAGCTCAGTGTTGGGATAAGGATGATTGCCCTCGCACGCTAAGATTTCTATTTCATTGTGATTTATTCACGTATTTGTATCGATCTTTCCAAGAAATCACTATGAGAGGTTTCTATGTCCCCAATATTTTGAAAAACTGTTTACCTGACATTGAAGGAGATTCTATAAGTTATGTTTTGTATAAATTGTAGAATTGTTGTGTGTATTTGCAATGTTTTGGGTTTTAAACAAAATAATTCAACCTGTTACAGATTGTATTGTTTCGTACAGAAACAGGAGTTCCTAAATATGGGGAGTTTTTTTTCCCCCAGGGAGAAAAGAAATTCTAACAAACTTTTCAAGGTGTGTTTCTGCCAACACTATTTTTTTTACTAACCGTTGCTTCATGCATTTTAAAGTGTAGCAAAATATACACCACCTACTTCACCAAAATCAAATGATTATAAACAACATCAAATGTTTGCTAAGATATTAAATTAATTTCTGTTCCATGGTATTTTATTTTTATCATTGAAACAATTTTCGTGAAAAAATTAAATGTCTGATGCTGCTGTTCACAAAACATTCACCATATTGTACAGACGAATATTTCTGTAATACAATCATGATGACAAACGCATTGTGTGTCATCTCTCCTTTGTATTGATAAAAAAAACAAAAAACATTGTTTCTCCAGCAGCGAATGTATCCATATATTGTGTGATTTTGACAGCCGGCATAATTACAAAAAGAACTGCGTACAATCCTTTATATAATATCTGCATGTTATCGGTTCATGGTCACTCTACCCTTATATAGCACAGTTTGGATTATGACATCATGCAAGTACTGTGGGCGAACTATCAATGCCATGCTGGTTAAGCATAACACGTGCTTGATTATGCAGTAACTTAGCAGAAATATGAAACTCATTCCTTTGAGCAATGAATAACACAAAGAGAATAGTGTCTGTGCTACCAGTGTAGACTTATCATTTGACTCACTGATTTAGCTTACAAGAATTTTGGCACAGTTGCTCAGCGGAGAAATCTTGCTAAACAGATTTTGGCTGTTTCTGACTTTGTGGCTATGGCTGCGGCTTGATCATCACATTACTACACCTTGAAGCATAGACTGTCTTTAGCAACAGTCATAGCGATCAATTGTTAACCATCCTTATTTGCTAAGCAAGATGACTTTATTTTGATTTATAATTTATGTCTTTTAGGCAAAATTTTTCCTTAGCACTAATTTTTTGTGTCTAAAAAATTAACAGCAGCACTAAAATAATTGGAAATGAGCTAAGCGAGGCTTTTGGGTAAGCAAGATCGCACTGGTAACCAAGCAGAACTGTTGGGTAATTGGGAAATGATAAGTCTTTCTACGAGATAGGAGTATGCAGTAATGTGATTTATGCCCTTTACTCTAGAAGGGCCACAAAAAAAATCAATTTGGGAAATTTCTTATTAGAAATAATGAACGTTGCAAAAAGCCCCTTATTGTATTTGATGGGTAGAACTTGCTAAAGCTTTGCTGTCTCATTCTTGATTCATCCCGCTTAAAAATGGAGAATTGTAATGAAGGCAGTGTGTTTAGTGAGTACTGATTACTTAATTACTTTTTTTATAACAAGGTCAGTTTCACATTCATTTATGATGATGGAAATGATTTCCTGTTTAATGACTGGTCGATGCTGTAAGGCATTTCTGATGGAGAAGTGCATGGCAGGCTGATGGGCCTATTGGCTCTTTTTGCGGTTGCTCAATACCAGCGACAGTTAACACGCTGTGACAACCCTTAATCTAATATCTTGTCCCGTTAATCAGTTAAACTTTGACCTCATCCTCATTCCCAGGGCGTGGAGGCCAGCTCATATGGTGTGTTGTAATCTCATTTGGTTGGTCGCCCGGGGGCGAGCGGAATCCCCCAGTACTAGCAGCGTCAAGGGATTAATGCTATTCAGAGCCATACGTTGTTGGCATAACAAACGTCCCTGCTTGCCTCACAGTAGTGTCTGGATGCTGTGGGGGATTTGGTTTTTTCATTCTCTGCAAAAGAGAACAGAAAGTGATGCTTAATTAGCTGTTGGAAGCAAAGTTGATTTGCGGGTGCGTTGTCCCGTAGTCTTGGAGCTGTGTAACGACCTAGGGGATGGGGATGCAAATACTCATGACAAATGTGTAGGAATGTTGTGGAAGGACTTAAAGTCTGTCTGTCAAAGAGCAATGCCGTGTCTTAGGGAGAAGCAGTGGCTTAAGCAGGTGCTGCTGTTCATACCTAGCCTACATGTACTAATCGTCAAAAAGACATAAAATATTATTGGGTCTACCTGCAGGATGAAACAAATTTATCCTCCACGAAAAGTGGCAAACATTTTGTGAAGCCATTTTTGACCACCCCATGGTTAGAAGCAGGCATACGGATATCCATTGTCAATGTTATAGTAGCAAACACAGATGACCTGTGCATGCGTGTGACTTGCCCTCTGCTTGTTAGTGATAAGAAAATCAACTTGGTTAGCAATATTCTCAGCTCCCAGCTTTAAAAGGCTTAGATGGTCTGATTTGACTGTGTGGGATTTGTGCCAGTTTCATGCCCAGTTCAAGCTAGAATTTACACAAGTTGTTTTTTTTTTCCCCTGTAAAGTGGTTTGATCATCAGATATGCAATCGTACAGGGTTTGGAATGTGAATATTTAGTCTGATGCTCGCGGCGTTCTCTGTCGTCCAGAGGCGTGATGTTTTTCGCATAATGCAATAGTTTTGCTGAAAGCGTGAGTTTTTGTGGCTGGCAGTGGTAGAGTGAGAGAATTCTGTGCAATGTGTTTGTCACACGCATAAACATGTAATGTGGGAACCTTGCCTGTACATCTTTACTGTGTAATGCAGACAGAAATCCCTTGAAAGAAGTTCTGCTGCTTAATGTACAAACTAAATTTAACCGTAGTATTCAAATTTTTCAAATTAAAAGCTGGTGAATAATCAATGGAATTGGTGAATTATGAATTAGGAGTGTGATAAATATTTATATCCAACACAGAACAAATGCTCATCTTCATAAATGCGTGAACGAAAGCATTTTTATTCCAAACAACTCATCTTGATTTTTTCTGATAGTCCAGTGTTGGTGGCTGCTAAAGCTTAGTTTAATTGGATACTGACCCATTGGTTTCAGGAATCTCTCTCATTGATTGGTCAAATCTATGGGGAACTCCAAGTACAAATTGAGAAAGATTAAAGTTTCTCTGACTTTCTGCCTTGATATATATGAACTGCTTTGTATTGTAAAACAAGGTTTTGGGGTTATTTTTTATTTTATTTTATTTTATTTTTTAAATAATTATCATTATTATTATTTTTTTTTTTTGGGGGGGCGTCGTTTTTTTCCTTTAGATTTTGTGAAATGTAGTTACCCATTTTTACAAAGTTAAAGTCGTTAAGCACAAAAAATTACTTAGCACAAAGAATAAACTTTTGCTTAGCAGTTACATACAATATGTTAATTACAGATTAAATCAGAGGACAATCAAATAATTTATTTGGAGGTTTTAAATTACAGGTTTGGAAACATTTCCTAGTGTTTTGAACAAAAGTGTTACATTAAGTTGTAATTAGCTGTCCGTGTAGGTAAGGTGTATTGCAGGTTGGGCACATTTTCTTGTGAATCAGCCAAATCTACAAGCCTAAATCCTTACACAAACCCAGATGCATTTTGTTTAACTTCCACTTTCAATTCCTTAAATGTTCTCTTCCTTATTTTTTCTCTGCCAACAGAGGGAGTACCCCAGGTGTACTACTTTGGCCCTTGTGGTAAATACAATGCAATGGTGATGGAGCTGATGGGACCCAGCCTGGAGGACCTGTTTGACATCTGTGACCGCCAATTCTCATTAAGGACAGTCCTTCTTATAGCAATCCAATTGGTAAGTACAGGGCCTGATTCTGTCGCGCTGACTGTATAGGTGAAAATTTGCCGCTCACTGCAGCAGACAAATCCACTCTTCAACATAAACGTAATTCACAAATTAGCAAGAAATTTGCGCACATGCGTACTTCATAATACTAACTACGTTGTGTAGCATTTTACAATGTAGATGGTGACCTGAAACTCAAGTTTACAAAGCTGTTAAGCACAAAAAATTGCTTAGCAAAGAAAGTTCTTGCTTAGCAGAAATGGGTTACCAGCCAAAATACAACTTTGTATTGTTTGCTTGTTCTAATTTTCACTTAGAATAAAAATTTGCTAAGCACCATGTTCTGCTTAACAGCTTAATGAAATTGGGCCTTGTTTCTGCTAAGGAAGAGACTTCGCTTCTGCGCAAGTTTGTTTCTAACCACTTCACGCTAAGTACGCATCACTAAGCATGAATCATTTGTCTCATCAAACAAACGAAGAAACAGTTCTTCGGTTTCTCTTAGCCTTGTGTAACATACAATATGATTATGATGGCCCCCCCATTATTAGTCATAGATGTAGTTATTGACATTCATTGAAAGATATCTCCCTATGTTCTATTTGATGTACACATGTACATGTGTGTTCTAGCTGTCTGTGGCATGGGGGTTGTTACTCATTGTACATACCTGCCTGGATATGTAACCGCTAATGGGAAGACTTTACCGTCTGTGAGATAATTAAGAGCTATGCGCAGAGTTCCTCCCAGAATGTATCATCATCATCATCTCCTGTCAATACTGACTGGAATTCATCATCAGTGGATCTCCAGTATTGATGATGTATCAAGGGTTACGTAGTCATACATGACTGGGACTTGTTCTTGTAAGGGAAGACACAAGGCTTTTTTTTTCTCTTTTTTTTCTAAAAGAGCATCTCTATCAACGAAATAACACAAATTCTACTGGGACATTTCAGGGGCACCAAGGCAATGTCCAGGTGCATGTAGGCGATCGCTGACATCCATGAAGTTTTAGGCCTGGTAGTACTCTAAAATGATCCAAATGAAAAGGAGATATTGGAGTGTGATTTGAGGCTACAATTGCAGCTTAGTCCCTCAATTTCCGGAACGAAGTGGGTCTTACTGGGTTGTATTCAGATATATAACTGCACACCTGAAAATGTTTCCTTTGGCAGTTGAAAACCTACTCATTATTTTGCTCCAAAATCTTTAATGGTTTCAGAAGAAGGCTGCAGAACTACATATTTGATCCTTAATGGTTAATTCCTAGAAATTGAAACTTCAAGTAAAAGATGTTTTTGTTGGAATGGTATCAAGATTGTTGAGTTGACAAAGTGAAGGTACATTTAATGTAACTGCGACAAGTACATGTAGGTGGATGGTGTGTCTGCTCTCAGTGGCATTTAAAAAATCAATAAATTTCTGAAACAAAAATACCATAGTGTTTTACCCCACCTCTAAGATCTGAGAACGGTAGTCTATGGAATAGCCTGTCTCTCCCCGTAGCAGCTCTATAAATATTGCCCTTTTAGTCTTGAGATTATGATGGACGGCAGGAAGCCATTATTTTTTCTGGACACTCCAACCCCCTTGGGCCATCTTCCCTTTAAGAATACATGAGATGGATTGCCAGGCAGTGGAGCGTCACATATTACATCCACTGGAGCCCAAATACGCATCCAAAAGGGAAGGGACGATAGTGACATTATGATATTGATATATGTTTGTTTAAGGCTTGGGCCGTAAGGAGTGTTTGACAGGCTGGTCAATCGAGGATTGGATGAGGATTTTGGACATTGGGGAAACTTCTATCTCTCATTTTGTCGTGATCTTGTTATAATGAGGAGATGCATGTACACTGTACCTCTCGTTATAGTGAGATGGTACCCGGACTCCACTACAAACGTTACTTTGTCAGATTGATAAAATACATAGAATGTGTCAGACTATTTCTGCTGGGCCCTATATTTAGGTCTTGTTGTTATTAAGAAGAAAAGAACTAAGAAACCTGATTTTTTAGATTTTTTATGTTACACTAAGTGCCTTAAAGGTCTTTCTTATTGTGGATGATTAACTTTACAACAGATATCAGTCTATCTCAAAGGATTTTGTTCTATAAACGAGGTTACTTTTAGAAAAATTATGGCTCTGACGAGGTTATGTTTATTTGCAGTGCTTATTTATTTGTCTTGTTATTTTTTTGACCGATCAAAATTAATTGTCTGATATTTTCCCCTCCTGTATTTTTTGCTTTCCACAGCTGCACAGAATAGAGTATGTACATAGTAAGCACTTGATCTATCGAGACATAAAACCAGAGAACTTTCTCATCGGTCGACAGTCCAGTAAACACCAGAACACAATCCACATCATTGACTTTGGCCTGGCCAAGGAGTACATTGACCCTGAGACCAACAAGCACATTCCCTATCGGGAGCACAAGAGTCTGACGGGTACAGCACGCTACATGAGCATTAATACACATCTAGGGAAAGGTGAGTGGTCACTGTGTATTGATAATAATAATATTAATTTGGGTTTGAACAAAGAAAAATTGACTGGAGCGGGACTTGAACCAACGACCTCTGGATTAACGTACCGGCGCTCTACCAACTGAGCTATCCAGCCCTATGTTGGCGGTCTCCCTATTAGTCAATATCTTTGTTCGGGGGTGCCAGTCAGAAGCCATACAACCGTTAACTGCCGTGTAGCCAGGGATCACACCCATGTTTACGATACAACCTGGGAAGCGGCAGCCACGGGATCACCTTAAGGGGATGCGATAATAAAAATAACAATAATATTAAAACCGTAGTCTTATATAGCGCATGTATCTACCAATAAGCTACTCAAGGCGTTTGAACAACGAGGAACATTCAAGACAAGTTTTGAGATTTTTAAAAACTATGAGACCAATTTGTGTGCACCTTATAAGGGTTTACAAGGTGTTGAGGTGCATTCAGCAGCCACTGCCAGAAACACCGGGGCAAACCCCTTCTCTTTAGCGATAAGTGTAACTGGGTTCTTTTGCGTGCAGTACGCAACACACTGGAGCTATGGCTTTACGTCCCATCCGAAGGACTAAGCAATAATGGTTATGTTTCTTGCTTAAGGACACAAGTGTCAAGACTGGGACTCGAACCCACACTCTGCTGATCAGAAACGCCAGATCTTGAGTCCAGTGCGCTCGACTGCTCAGCCGTGACACAAATCAGGATGCTGTCGTGATTTTGTACAGTGACCAGTAAGATAAAATTATGCAAGTGAAGTGATTGCCTGAAGTTGCTTCAACAGTGGGTATTTGACCATGACGTTAGGCCATGTTTGACACCCATGTAGCATGCAAGCACAATCATGCACTAAGCTATCAATTTAAGAGTATGCAAACCTCTTTAATTGGCAATGAATTGGCGATCCCTAAACTCCCCTAAACATTTATGGTGACTTTTTTTGGTACGAAGACCTCATGATAATTGATAACCAAGAGGTTTTACTTATATATACATGTAGTTCATGTACATGAACATGTACATGTACATGTGTATGTACTCTACACTATGGCTGTCATTGCCCTCAAAGATTGCAGACTTGCCGAGTGCAAGGTCAATTAATTATCACTCTGCATAATGTGTTCATACCTTACACAAACAGGTGCATGAGCATTACAGGTAGATGACATTTCTGCAAAACCTTGAGGCAAGGTTATATCAGTCAAACAACCAATTTTCAAGACTTGTAACTTCCCCCAGGTTGTCTCAGGACAGGCAGAAAGAATGGACAGAGTTTCAGAAATTAGGTGTTTGTGTGGATTCAAAAAGCTTGTTTTGCTGGCTTTTATGTACTGTTAAAATCAATTGCTTGTTATGCTTGGTGCGGTTAATATGCAAGGTGTGCACCAAAGATATATATTCACAAACAAATTTGTTTTCATTTTGATAAGTGTATCTGTGGTGGTTTTTTTCCTTTTTTTTTCTTAGGAGATTAAAAAAAAAACGTTATTGGTCCACATGCCGCCAAAATGTAAAAAAAAATTGCAGACTCGTCAAGAGCTTTTCAGCTGAAGACACAATTTCAATCCCAAACAGACGCTGTGGATACCCTCCCAAGATGTCTCATAGAAACACACTTTAACTCCTTAACACCTGTCATACAAACCTTGCCAAGACAAGCCCTGTAATTCCAGAGCTAGGTGTTGTCATATCAACAGACAGCACTGTGTGAAGAAATAAAATATAAAAAGAAACCTTGGGCTCGAGATCTCCTCAGAGAGCATTAAGACAAACGCCCAAGCTCTCGTAATTTCTTGGCTTTCTAGAAAGTAAAGAAGGACGCCATCAATTTCCACTAGCCGTCTTAGATTCCCACGCCACAAAACAGGGTTGATAGAGACAAGGGATGCGGAGCGAACAGCGTGAGCAAATCCATGCAATATTTCATCTGAATGTTTAATCAATAACGAGAGAGGAGGCAAGGATGAGTGACCATTAAAGATGTCACACCCATTCTTTAAGATTTTCCTGTCAGTAATGCAGGAAACGTTTATCTGTAGTGGCTGGCTGACAATGATTGCTTTCATTTAATGTATTTTTTTTTCTTTTTTCCAATTTTTTTTTAGCAAATAAAATATGTGTTCCAAAAGTTATTATTATTTTTTTCAATTATAACGATTGTTTCAATTAGTTTTAAAAAAAGTTTATTCGTTCACATCTTTCAAGTTTTCAAAACAGTTTCTTAAAACTAGCGCTGTTAAATTTCATTTGAGGTGAATTGCACCCTCAATTAGAAATTAATTACAACATATTTAACGTTTCACCTGGTTAAAGGTTGAATTCATTATAATTTATATCGCTTTGAATTGTAAGAGAAATACAATCAGAGTTGTTTACAGTTTTTCTAGAGATGATGAATGCGTGTAGCCGGAAAAGCTTCTAGTTTCCAAGATGATCAGAGCATGTAAACCGAGCAAGTCTCACGCGTATTTGAACATTATGAAGGAGCCTTGAGTTTCCACGAAGATTGCTTTTAAGGTGTGAAGGAAACACAAAAGCGCACTTTCTCAGAGTGCAAGACTTGCACAGTCTATTGAAGCCTCCAGTCTATTAGAAATTTAAAACATCAATTTAGTTTCCAATAATCACCAACGCCTCATCTTTTCTGTCAGTATCCATTTCAATGTCGTCCTTTCTAAGTACTGAAGTCAGAAGTTTTCAAATTTAAACCATTTTGGTTATATCTTGGAACACATCTTTAATAATACAAACAAATAGATACATACACCATTCAGGGCTTGCTCATTTAACAGCAATTCCACGAGGGGTAGGGATTATCCGATTATATCCCCCCCAAGTTCCCTCGGTGTAATTTGATCAGCTGAAGCTTTGAAGGACAGAATGTCATTGTCATACCATCCAGGGAAGCCAGTAGGGAGGGAGGGGGTGTCTTTTGTTGCTGTGACATTTTCAGAATCGTTCTGCGGGTTTTGTTGTTGCTGTTCGATTAGGATTTCTGATACGGTGTGCTTTTCTTGGCTTTGGTGTTGAGGTGCAAAGGGCATGGTCGAAGCAGCATATCAGACGCCATCAGAATATTCTGGTATCACTTTGCATTAAAGTGTTTAAACCAAAATGGAATTTCTGACAAGTGTTTGCTATTTGATTTCTTAAGTCAACGAGGTCTCACAAAAATTTAATCGATTCCGTTTATTTATTGTTAGGGCATTGTTTTCAGGCAAGAAACACTGTATTTTGTTTTAAACCTTAACCCTAAACCTTTTTTTCAGAGTGGTCCATTGATGTATTTAAAAACTAGCTGTTAAAGTTTCTCTTTCCTGTCTTCTGTTTAGAGCAAAGTCGGCGAGATGACTTGGAGGCCATGGGTCACATGTTCATGTACTTCCTCAGAGGTAGTTTACCTTGGCAGGGTTTAAAGGTAAGAACCCCCAACAGCAACCCATTTCCCTCCTAACCCCAACACCTAATCCCAAACCATTAACTCCCAACTCCCAACCCACACCCCCTACACCTAACCCCTAACCCCCAACCCCCAACCCCCAACCTCCAACCCCCTGACCCCTAACACCAAGCCCTAGAACCCCAAGCCCTATAACCCACAAAGAACAACCCTACTCTACCTTTACTCTGCCCTTAATAGTATCCCCTCGTCATTTAACTTGTCCTTATTTATACAGTTTGCTAAAACAATCAAAAGATTATGCAAGATAGAAATTGAAAAAATGGTTGTGGCTGCCTCGAGACCAGGGTGAAAAATACAAAAATTAAGGGTAGAAAACAAATTTTTTTAGGGGAAAACGGAACTAAAAGTAAACAGCAGAAATTAAGAGTAACATCTTATTACACTGGTTACAAACTAGAAAGTAAATTTAAGTTCTACAAGTAGATAATTAAAGTGACAGGTTATATGTAAAGACCATTTCTTCCATCTTGAATAACAAATATCTGTTGTTTTTCCCCACTTTTTTTTTTTCAATGGAAGTTATATATTGAAGGCACCCTTTAAATAACTACTTTACGAAAACAAAGTGAAGCATAAATCAAAATATCTCCCAACCTCAGCTCAACATCCAAACTTGTCCCTGTCAAAACCTCCAAAGCCTGTTCCAGTAAGCAAACCTGTGTGACGGTACAAATTAAAACTTGTAGTGCTTGACAGGATAAGAGCTTTGTTTGTTTTGATTCCACTCACCCTCGGCCCATCTTTTTTCCAATATGGAATGTTTTTTGCGTTTATGAGAAAGCCAAGCCCAGATGTACTACACTGTACATCATTAGCTCTCTCAAGGAGGACTGTCCTCCCATGGGCTCTGGCAGGAATTGTAGCTCACAAACATAAAGCAGGGGTTGGGACGACCCACGTTGCTTATTATGATCATTTTGTCATCACTTGAGGGCATAATGATAGCGTTGGAGTGGAGGTGGATGATGTTGATGGCCATTTTGAAGGTCTAGTTAGGCACAAGGGTCGTGTGCCTCTTGGAATTACTGATTTTCTTCTCAGGATGAGAAAAAAAAAACTGATAAGTGGTGTTGATTTTTTACGTATGAACACTGACCAGGTGAATTTTCAGGTAATCAGATTCAAATCTGCAAAACAAATTCTGAAGTCAGTTGTTTACTTTCTCATGAATCTTCTTGTTTGTGCCTTGAATACATGCATCCAGGAAACAAATAGTTGATCTGTTGAAACAAATTTAGTCATGATTATCTCAATTTGAAATTCCTCTCGTCCTCCGATGGTCTTGTATAATGCCAGGCGTAAAATAGCTGGAGTGGAATATTAACATGTTTTCCCAACACTAAGCGTTGAGTGGAATCTCAATCAGACGGGCCGATGGAGTTGAATTCGCTCTAAAAGCTGACATGTTGTGGTGATCCTAATCTACCGATAGACATCAATGGCAACTCTGGGTTGTCAGCAATGTTGTTATACTCATCGGTAAAGTCAGTGTCCGGGCAAAGCACACTTTCTCAAACTTGATGCTGAGACATCCTAGGATTGAGGAGATCAGTCAGTAAAAGGAGATGTACATCATTGGAAGAGCAAATATGTCCAAGTCATCCTTTGATTGGTTCAGAAAACAACCTCCAAAATCACCTTTGAAAATGTCATTGAAGTACATTTAATACAGGTGCTCTTGTTTAGAAGCATATAGAAAACAGGCATAATATTCTTTCAACTTAAATCTGATTTATGATTTTTTATATTTTTACCCTCAGAAAAATCAGCAAAATCTTTAAAGTCTATAAAAGCCTTTACCATGTGAACTTGTAGGTCAGCCCTTGTACTAAATATTTCTACTTTTTTCCAAGAACCAAATACGCCTATCATGTATGTTTAAGGTTACATGTTTTGTTGTGTTTTTATACATGTTTATTTTATTAATTTCTCTGGCATATAAACAGAAGTAAGATCTTGTTTTGAAGGAAATCAGGTTTTTTTCTCAGAATAACAGATAGCAGCCTGATCATTACTAAAGCTTTTACATTAAGGCTGTTTCTCCAGATGCTCACCCAAGCTACTGTGTCTTTAAGCCACTGTCTTAACAAATATTATTTCCTTCGTCTTATGTATCAAGGGAGGGAGCAGGAAGGCAGATGTGTTTTGATAAGGAATTTAGGGTCAGCGTTTTAGCGTAAGAGGGTCAGCCAATGTTTGATATTCTTCTCCCTTTAGTGATGAGACATTGAATTGAGTGATGGGCCTCATGGATAGCTCTCATGGGCAGGGGTGTTTCGGGGAAGCCCAGCTTTTCTTGTCCATTTGTTTTCAGCTTGTTACAATCATTTGTTGAAAGTGTTTGATAGATCAGCCTCGGTTAGGGCTTGTGAATTTGAATTAGTTAGAAGTGGTATGGGCTTAAACCTTCAGGAGATGTGGTTGGATAAACTTTAAGATTCGATCCATGTCTGTATTTCCCATTTTGACGTTTCTATTTCATTGTTTTGATTTATTAGTTTGTGATTTGTGTATTTCAATTGGTTTTTCCTTGCGCTCCCTCTCTCTCTCAAATTGATGTTTTTTGTCTATGTGTTTTTGATTATTTTTTTGTTTTTTTGGAAAAGACACCTGTCTTTCTTGAAAAATGGATTGGGATATATACTTGTATTTCAGACTTTATGAAGTCAAGTTATTTAGCAGCAAAGATAAGTTTGCACTTTGCAATGATTATAGATTTAATGGAATTATGATTAACTGTACTTGTTATACCAACCTTAGGCCAAAACAATTTTTTTTATTTTTATGTTGGCGTAACCTGACCGACCCTAAAAATACAGCCAACCCTGGGTATTTATTTTTCTTTTTTAGGGAAGAAAAATAATAATTTAAATCTATAGAAATTAGTTACAAATTTGTTTGACACCATTTCTGACCGTTTTTCTTCAATTGTATGATGATAGCACATGTTTAACTTTGGAGTGCACAATGTTTTGCACAACGCAGGAAAATTGCGCAGGCTTTAAAAATGGCATTAAAACATGTCATTTTCGTCGCTGGGTTTTTTTTCTTGTTTTTTTTTAATTAAAAATAATTTAAAAACCTACCTATCTATATTTTTCCTGGCCCGTTATGCCAACATAACTTCTTCTTTTTTAAGGCCTTATGGCAGTTAGAGGAGGAGTCTATCACTTTATTGTTATTATCAAATTGTATAAGAACAAAGATTCATCTGCAATAAGCAATAAGTTGCCCCATAACCTTTTATCTTTCCAAGTCAAAGCATCCTCACAAAATTTGGCCCAGATTTTGTCCACCCGATCTGCAAAAAGCGTGAGAGATATTATGCGATCTTGTTGACGCATTTTGATCATCATCATCGCCAACGCGTCTCTCCATCTCCCCCATTACAAAGCATGATCCATTGATTATAGTATCGGTTTACGATGGTGTTGGAGCCGTGTTGCATCTCCTGTATCTGAACTTTCAATCATAACGTATCACTATCATCACCAGCGTTTTCGGGACACCCTATGGTCTGAGTAATCAGCACAAAAACAAATTAACACAGTGTAAATATTTTGAACAATGTTCGGTAAGTTACTGGGAATTCTAAGAAAACTTGATGTTTCCTTTCATAAAACTGTGAATAAATCTCCTCTATGCCTTGTGATGTGATCATAGTCAACAGATGTACATAGTCCTCTTAAACACATGGGAACTTATTTTATAATTATACGGGTGTGTTATTTCTCAGGTTTTTTTCACTGTTTTCATGATTTTCTCAAAATCTCCTGTTCATCAAATTTTCTTGAAAGAAGCAAAGCAGTCACAAAGGGAGACAGAAACAGCCCACATTGTGTCCAGACCTGTAGTTTTTATATTTCTGGTGATGCGTAGAGTCTGTAAACCTCCTGAATTGTAACATCTAGGAGGTTCTTGGTCTAGAATAAGGGGGGAACCCAGACCTGCCAGCCATTTTTAGGTTGTTTGCATTCATCTAATCGCAACCCTGTTTATAAAAACATTTCCAGCTTACTTTATGATGCTTCTTGTCAACTGAAAACTTTACCTCATTCCTTTCAAAACAACTTCTTCAAAGCAAACCTAAAGCTTGTTTTGTTATATTGACACATCATTATACAGTTTGATAGAGGAAGAAGTCATCAGGAATTCATCTTTATAAATAAATTCAGCATGGAGGAGGATGGAGACCGAATAAATCTGTTTAGCTGAATCTGACCTTAAAAGCACATTATACTCGATTAATCAATTATAATGGATGTGATCAAACTGGGTCATGTTTTAGATGAAAGAGCTTTGAGGCGGATGTCATGTGATGTGGGCCGTATCTTATGAAGATGTAGGTCCAAGATATTTTCTTCAGCTGAAGAAAGTAACCAGACAAACATGTCTTATAAATCACAATGGATTCTTTTGGCCTTTATTCAACAGTAGTGTAGAGGGCACTGCCACAGCATGTGGAATGCATGGCAGTTTTGGCTGGTAACCTGTTCCCTGTAAGCAAGAGTTTTTCCCGTTGTAAGCGAATTTCTGTGCTAACCAATTTATGAAATTGTGCCTGGGGGAGGTTGTAAGTGGGTCATTGTGGGTGGGGGTGATGGAGAAGATCTGTTCAGCATAAACTTTAAAGAAATAAAGGTTGTGTACACCGATTGCAGAATGCCAAAGCAAAGTACGTGAAGGAGAATTTCTAATTCCCTCATCCAGGGAGAATGTGTCTTGAATTCATGTTGTAGCAGTCATTTGAATACCCCTAAAATGTCAGATTTGGAGTGGATATTGCGTCAGTTTACACCTCTGTAGGCCTGTTTATCAAGTTGTCTTCATTTGAGTATGCTTTTGGATCTGGTTGTGAATAACGTGTGCATAGTG
Source organism: Pisaster brevispinus (assembly GCA_023634235.1). NCBI lineage: Eukaryota > Metazoa > Echinodermata > Asteroidea > Forcipulatida > Asteriidae > Pisaster > Pisaster brevispinus. Next base: position 11,944,621 of record JAMKCF010000011.1, on the reverse strand, counting down.
TGCAACGGCCAAAGGCAACATTTTGAAAGATGGATTGAGTTTCTTATCAAACAATTTCCGAATCTCGAACACGGGAGTGGAACCATTTGTGGTACGTCGGGCGCTATTTGCCTGAACTTCATCCACTGTGATATTCAACATCTCCTCTGGTAATAAATCTACAAGCCGCCGAAAGATGAAGTACCTACTTTGATTTGTTTGTCCATAATCTTTTAAGCACCTTGATGCTGTGCATCATTTATTTCACTGCACTGGGCCCCTATGCTCCTTCAAGTGTTCAGTACATTCCTTGTGTGTGCCTGTGTGTGTGTGTGTACATGTATGTAGGTTATACCCATACAGTGCATGAATGTCTTGACCCACATAACCTACACGCTGTAGTCGAACATTGTAGGGATACAGTCTGCATTAGTACATGTAGGTGTAAACTAAGTGCACGAGTGTGGAGATACGATGGTAGCAGCCAGTGATGGCATCAGGGTGTGTGCAACTGCTTTCCTTTGAAATCCGCTAATGTAATTTGAAAGACCTGCTAAAGCTAAGCTTACAATGTGCTTAACAAGAGTATATGTTCCTTTGACTGGTGCCCAGGTCAGACTAAGCTAGCATTTAAGTCTGTTAAGCAGGGAATACATCTTGCTAAGCAAGAATAGGCTACCAGCTAAATTTACATGGACTTAACATTGCTTCTGATTTGTTCCCTGCAAATTGTATGTTTAGCAGATGAAATTATCAAAAGGCTTTATTAAATGAGACCCTAGTGATGTGACAGTAATATTTGCCTGACTATGTTTTCTGCTTACCGATTTTGTCATAATTGGACTCAGAGGGAGTAGGCACCTGCTTATTATGGCTAGCCTTCTGTCTCAAGAAACTGATTGTGTATTCACCCAGATCCAACGAAGCAAGCAAAAGGCTGTAACTCACCCATCTCCATTCAGTATCAGCGGGCACAGTGTAATCATGTGATCAACCTCAACGCTGACACACAACTCTCAGTAGACCCTTTACCTATGCGGCAGCCATCTTGGTCATATTCCTCGTACATGTGTACAATTTACGTGTGCTGATCATTATACACCGAAAGGGATCTGTCTATTTTATCAGTTTCCAACCTCATTAGCAATTAAAAAACAATATGGCCTCTAACCAGTTAAATTAAAGTCACTCAAATATTTGATTGAGTTAAATTTTCAAGACCTTACTATTCCTGAGGCTTGGGCTTTGGTTGGGTAACTAACCAGTGGGACGCACCCTTACCTCTCTCAAATATGTCAAAGGTCATTCAAGGTGCGATAACGAACCTAGTGGTGACAAATACAATCTCAAGAAAGGATCAACGCTATGAACATATAGCAAGGACTACAAGCAGAGTTGATTCTATTTAATCAGTCGGTCCTTTTTTCAATGGTACCACTTAAGAGCACAGTTTCACCACAGAGCTACCACAAACCTCAATCTGTTCACTTTTCTCCCCCTTTAGGAGGAAAATGAAGTAGGATTGTCAGGTGTTTCCAGATTTTAATCCAGGCCAAATTCCACCCTAATAAAATGACCTGTTTTTCTTCTAATCTGAACATGTACTCATATAACTACATGATTGATTAAATATTAACAGTGAATCATTTTAATAACCCAGAGCATTTCACTTTAGTCAAGATTGGTGGGCCCCAGGTGCCTGGATGGAATCGGTCGCAGCTTTGCCCTCGTATTAAGACCGACTCAATTCCATTCTAAGTCTAATTAGGAGACAACCCTTTCACAGCCTGTGACTCTTACTAGGAGAGTGCACTGCCCTTATAAACCTGAGCTTAACATCCTTTTTATTGCCATTATGACCTTGCTGGAAAGTACTTTTGTTGTACAGGTTGTCCCAGGAATGTTATTTCCGCTGGAAAATTAAACAGAAGAAACCCATTTTTACCTCCAAATCTGTAAATATCAAAATGAAGAAATTTAATACCTCAGATTAACTGCAAACATTCCAACTGGTGCTTTTACTTCTGTCTGATGAATAAAATTAAACAAGTGATTAAAAAATTAAATTTGCTGTTGCAAAATGCTTACCGACTAAAATTACCTATTCACCAGTTGTTAATGGCCTGACATTTTGACCCCAGAGTCTTTCTCAAAGGATTTGAGCCTTCCGGGGTTGAAATGTCAGGTCATTAAAAAAAGAAAAAAGAATTTAAACAACAATATGACATTTGAAGTCTAGTTAGTTTTTATAATTTTGTTGAAACAAGCAAAAATTAGGAGAATGAAAGAGAATTTGGTCAAATTCATCTTCGAGTGCCAATGAATGATCTGGGCCCAATTTCATAAAGCCTGTACTGTAAGCGCAAAAAACTTGCTAAGCACAAAAAAACCTTGCTTAGCAGAAACAGGTTACCAGCCAACTTTCCATAAAGTTGTTGCCATTGGTAACCTGCTCAGTTCTTTTCTAAGTAAATAAATTTGCTAAGCAGAATTTTCTTCTAAACAGGTTTATGACATTGGGCCCAGGTTTGGGAGGAGATTCATTGAGTTTCTCTGCAGAAAGGTGCCAAAGAGTGTTTCTTAAAACAAGAAAGGTATCAATGAAGCTCACGTTGGGGAATTACAAAGGAAGATAATCTAGGCCTGATACTTAGCGCTTGTAAGGGCAAGGTGGTTCCTTAATGGAGGGCACCAACCAAGGCAATGACTAGGGGCATGGAGGCATAAAGTATCGCGCCTGATATTTTATTGACTAAAAGAAAATGTGAGGATTGTGATTTGTTAAAAATGTTTAACAATGAAGTAACTAGTTACTTTGTGTTGGATTCATTACAGGCTGACACACTGAAAGAGAGATATCAAAAGATTGGAGACACAAAGAGGGCAACACCCATTGAAGTCTTATGTGAAAGCTATGTTGGTAAGTTAGCTGTCTACGGCATTCCTTACCCACCACTAAAACTTGCAACATCCAATATGAATTAATAGACCACAAGGTGGAACATCCAATATGCTTACAAACCTGACATCTTCTCAACTTTATTGACTTCAATCAGGCCTGGAATAGCACTCAGTACTGATGTTAAAATTAGAAGCTAAGTACCTGGATTTCAGACAACTTGTCAAATTTCGCTGACAAACGTGCGCGTACATGTCCAAGTTTTATGTTCACTTGTGTGTACTGACTGTACTATTGGCGGGGTTTGGTGCACTGATGATGTGGTGATCGCATGAGTCGTTGAATGATTCGGCTGACAGCCGGGTATTTTGAGCAAAAGTCAGCTATTTCAGCTTTGATAGTGCAAGGCCATTTTCATTTTAGCAAAGGGCACTTCCATTTGAAAATTTTAAAGTCTATAGGACACTTAACAAGGGGCACCAAGGCCAAGACCAGGGCAACAAGAGGTGATGGCCAGGCCTGTTTGGCCCTTCCATGGCAAAACAGCCTAACTCCAAAAAATTACATTTTGAGAAAAGCAAGTAAAGAGATAACCTGCTTTGGCACACAAATGGTATGAAAGAGTAGGAGAGGCTGGAGAGGACATGGTATAGTCAAATCAGTACAAAGCATGTCGTTGAAACTTTGAAATGACAAAAAAACGCCCTCAATTTACCCAGAATTGAGCTAACATAAAAAATTTAAATTTTAGATTTGGGCTGTTTTGCCATGGAGCGGCCGTGTTTAATTATGACATGAAGTCATTTATCAGCAAGAGGAGTGTCAGGTCAATTCACGGTATAATGTTTTAGTATTACCAATTTGGTTTGTGTTTTGTGAATACTTCTCAGTATTTTGTATATATGTATTTGTGGTAATTGCAGATGAGATGGCAACCTACCTACGATACGTCCGCAGACTTGACTTCTTTGAGACACCAGACTACAACTACTTAAGGAAGCTCTTCCAGGACCTATATGATAGGAAAGCCTACGGCCACGAGTCCGAGTTTGATTGGACGGGCAAGCAACTTGTGAGTAACAAGTCTACAAAATTTCACTCGAACACACTTCAACATTTCTAGATTTTTCCCAAAATATTAACCGCCTTTTGTACACCAGGATTAAGTTATGTGACATTTAAGTTATGTAATTTTTTCCTGATGACAGGATTTCCTTAACAAGTCTCCTGTTGCAGGAAGATTCTTGGAGGTACCTGGTACCCAGGAAGAGGAGATCTATAGCCTTTCTTGTATTCAAACATCTATTTCGCTCTTTGTGAAGATGGTAGCACTCAGGAGGGTCATCTGATGAACCAGGGGAAGACCCAGGGGAAGACCCAGGGGAAGACCATGGGGGAGAACCAGGGGAAGACCCAAGGCAAGACCCAGGGGAAGACCCAGGGGAAGACCCAGGGGAAGACCCAGGGGAAGACCCAGGGAAGACCCAGGGGAAGACCCAGGAGAAGACCATGGGGAGGAACCATGGGGAGGAACCATGGGAAGACCATGGGGAAGACCCAGGGGAAGACCCAGGGGAAGACCCAGGAGAAGACCCAGGAGAAGACCATGGGGAGGAACCATGGGAAGACCATGGGGAAGACTCAGGGTAAGAGTCCCAGGGTAAGAGTCCAAGAGTAAGAGTCCAAGGGTAAGAGTCCCAGGGGAAGTCCCAGGGGAAGACCCAGGGAAAGACCCAGGGAAAGACCCAGGGAAAGACCCAGGGAAAGACCCAGGGAAAGACCCAGGGAAAGACCCAGGGGAAGACCCAGGGGAAGACCCAGGGGAAGACCCAGAAGAAGACCCAGGGGAAGACACAGGGGAAGACACAGGGGAAGACCCAGGGGAAGACCCAGGGGAAGACCCAGGGGAAGACCCCCAGGGGAAGACCCCCAGGGGAAGACTTGGGATCGTGACCCATTTTTTCAGGATTTGATAAAAGCACATAAAAGCTGGTGTTCATTTATATCCATGACATGTTTTGGGCAAAGTTTTGATCCATCATATATTTGTTTTTATTGCCTTGTTATCTGCTAAATGTTTTTTATTGACTTTTTTTACCTTGAAAGACAACAATAGTTATACTCTAGGACCAAAGGTAATTTCTTGCTGATTCATTATTCTGATTGCTCGCTTGTTTTGTGGTTCAATTGCAGACTTCACATGTGTCAGCCACATCTAGTGAAGTGTCTCAGTCTAAAGATGCCAATCCTACAGGGAGGGATCGGGACAAGCAACGCTATGCTCAAAGCAAGGTAATTCACTATGTAACTTCATTGGCCAACTTTGATTTATACGATTATGTTCAGTGTTTGTATTTCATCTACCATCTACCACGGCCTGATGTCCATCCAGGGATGAAGAAGATAGGTTGGGTAGGGTAGGTTTTTATTTCATCTTCCATTCACTGCATCCCTGCTAAATGCCTGAAAATGAAGCACAGTTGTAATGAAAATGCGGCTAAATGTAGCAAATTGCAACTGGGGATTCTGTTGCATTGTGAAGTGAACTGGTTGATGCCAGCCTTGGCACTGTGGGCATTTACCCTGCTAAATGCACGTTGAAGTTTGCTGGAGACTGGGATTGCACAGGGACATGCCAAGGTCATGGAGAACCCTGCTAAATGCAGCACAGTGCAATAGAGTGTGGGATTTGTTGACTGCTAAATGCAACAAACTACCAGAACGTTTACCAGTTGGCGCAGGTTGCTGTATTTGGCAGGAATAGGGTTAATGTTATTCAAACCATTTGGAGGTTTCAGCCCCAAGGTTCCCTGGCGTTTATTCTAAACTACGTGCATAGTGGGGGACCCAAGTCGCACCAAAGAAGACAAACTCCTATATGTGATTTCTCCTGAATATGTATAGCAAAAGGATACCAGACTTCGCTAAGCTTACTTTTTAATATCTGTTTGTAATTCTTGATTGTCTTGTATTCGTGTGCGTTGTTGTAGAAAACTACAACGGCTTGAACAATACTATTTTGTGAAGAGTTGCTTATCTGTTTCGATGAGGTATATTTTTCCAGCCAAAACTGAAAACTAGTTTCCTCCTATGATTTGATGGTAACTGTTGGACGTACGATGTAAGTTTGGCGGGTTTTTTTCTTAACGGATGTTCGAACTCTTCTTCCTCACACCAGCAACCAACAACCGCACGTGCCTGGCCCGAGCAGGCAGCCAAGCTACCACTGCCAATGGCAGACCAGCGTGGGTCTGTGCAGGTCATGAGCTCCACCAATGGGGAGCTCGGCCCAGAGGACCGACGCTCAGAGGTGCCCATTGCACCGCAGCCTGAAATCGACTCACCTGATGACACAAAGTAAGCCCCGGCTGGTAGCTACAAAACTAGTTCATTGTGAAAACAATTTGTTTCTCTTTCATATTTGTTTTTGTCCAAATTGAGGCTGGGAGGATTATAGTCTGGTACCTTTACTTTGATGAGTATCAGTAATCATTATTGCATACTGGAAGCATGGCCACCATGGCCAGTGGAAATTAACAATTATTCCCTTTTTACTATGAAACTGTATACAAAGTTTGCTAAATTTATATTGAGACAACTGTAAAATCATTTTAAGAAAGGCTCTATAAACTGTGATTGCTGTTACAAGTTAGACTTTAACAAAAAAATGAAAAGTTTACTCCTTTAAAAATCAAATCTAGGATCTTCCCACAAACTAGACTTGAGGTCTTAAATGGTGTGTTTCTTTTTTCCACCCAGGTGTTGTTGCTTCTTCAAGAGGAAAAAGAAGAAGCGACCAACATGTCGTAAATAGCCCCATCCCTGTCTCCTGCCACGCCTACAACCCCACCCAGTCTGATGTCTTGCTTTACTTCTCTGGTGATGTCTGCTGAATGGTGCTCCTGTGACTCTTTACCCCTAGACTGGGGGGTCCAGTGTGATCAACGGAATGAACCTCCTCTTGTTGATGGTTACAGCTTTCTCTCTGCCATTGAGATCTCAGTTTGTCTTTGAAGTTGACGGGTTGGATGTCTCTGGGAGACGTTGCTCCGTAAGACAGAACTGAACAGATGCGTCATCCTTGGAAGATAAAAAACTAGCCTGGGTATCCCTGGAAAAAGGGGATGAGCAAATGGCTGACAGCAGCTTGACCTGCACTCCAGGCTAGTGGTTGACCATCTCGCTCGATTCAGTAAAGCAAGAGGAGGAAGGTGATTCGACTGAGATGCATTCACAGTGTGAAAGCCCCATTTGTAAAAAATATTTTTGCTGTTTTTGTTTTCTTTTTGTCTTGGATCGTTTGCTGTCAACATTCAGGGGGTTTTATCAGAGAAGGATTTGAAATTTTCAAAGCTTTATTTTTTTTCCTCTACTACTTGATCTGCAGATTGTTTGTATAGTAAATGGACATATTGATTTTTAACAAATGGAAAAGGAACATAAATCCAAGCGAAACTATGTACATATACTGTCTTACCAGCTGCAATAGAATATGTTGAGAATGAGTCGTTTAAAATGCACTTTAAGTTATGCAGTTACACCATTCGGAATTGACATTGGGGGGGGGGGTATAGGTGGGGTACTTCAGGCGTCAAATTTGGGGGTTTCTTCAAACCACAAGAAAATAACCGCCTCGAGTGAATCAAGGACAACTTCTTATTTTATTTCCTCCAGTAACAGGATGGAGTTCCAACATGTCCTACCCACGGATGGTATTACTGGGTATGGATTGGGGTCCGCTGGCCGAATGCCAGTTAAAACACCTGAGGACCAGCCTAAACATTAAGTGGTTCGGTTGGCTTGTTCAGTGTTGAAGAGCATCCCTATTTAATATAAGAGTAAGCAGGAGTGAAACAAGCTGAGAGACCAGTGAAATGTCCAGCTAACTGGTCCTGCTGGCCAGTCACTGAAGAAGTGAACAGCAAACCCTGGGTTGTTTGATATTGATTATCTCCTTCAACTCTTCCTGCACACAGTCCTAAACTTCAGCTTGAAACTTGAGAATTTCCTAACAAGTATCCATACCAGGCTGAGGGAAAAGACTTCAGACTTGCCCTCCAAGAAAAGATACAATTTGTTGTTCAAATGTTTTTATGTCACCCCACTCCTCAATACCCCTACCCCTACCCCCACACCCCCCCCCCCCCCAGAACCCCACTCTTCACTTTTCCTTTCTACTTCAATCTACTGCCTGTATATATTTGAAATTAAGTAAAACAAATTCCTTGAAGACGCAGGATGGCCGTATTCAGAACCACACTTGTAGGAATTTGGGGAAGACGAAGACCTGGTTCATACTTCACGCAAAGGCAAATACGAAGCGAATTACATTATGCCAACAATTGGGCGCGCGCCATTCTGCAGTTGTGACACGGGGAAATTCGTTTCGCTTTTGCACTTCGCGTCAGGTATGAACCGGACTTCAGAGTCAAACAATGTTATTACTCTCAACTGATGATTCCTAATAGAGTAATGTTTTTTCATTCAAACCTTGTGTTGTGAACTTACTTCAATGCAAACAAAAAGCAATCGTTCTATTGTCTGCACTGACATTGTCAAGCCAGTGTCATGCACTCTGACCCCACCTGACCCTTGACCTTGTCTAATTTGCATACCTTTGCATAACTTTTTGTACTGGACTGAATGTATGCATACTTATTCGAAGAGGGTTTTTTTATATTAAAAACAAGTGGAAAGACAGCTGTACCTCATTAGAAATAATAGTAACGTTCCTTGATTAGTTTTCTACTGTGCTTCTTGGGGGAAAATGTTTTCAGTGCTTTGGAAGGCAGAAAATGTAAGAGAAAATGTAGGAAGGCAATTTTATCGTTAAACTTGTTCTTGTAATGTGAGAATAATGGATGACATAGGTTTGTAAAAGGTCACGCTACAAATGCCTGCTGTACGTTATTTTGTACGTTTTATGTTTCTGAATGTACATTTATTTTTGACATAACCACATATCTAAACAAAATCACGAGCCATAATCTTGTTTCCCCTCATCATAAGCCAACTCTGCAGAAGTTTTTAAAGAGATATCCACCAATGGAAGGTAGAACTTGGTGGCCCCGGTTCCAAAGTTGAGATCCCAAGTTGTAATTGCTACAGATTCAAAGTGACACTACAGTGTTTTTCTGTTACTAGTGACCTGCCTTTTTTATTTTGGTAATTTGTTTCCCCTACTTGAGTTCATTGGTTGCACTGGTCCCCTGCACTGATCCCCACATGGGATAGGGTTCAGCATCTGATTGGTTAATTTGTATTCAGGTTTAGGGCAATTCAATGGCAGGGGTACTTAAAGGAATTCAAATAGAGTACTGGTTAATCCAAATGTTGTAATGCCAAAAACTTTAATCTTCAAAACATTCTCAAATAGTCTCTGCCCATTAGTCAGCTTTTAAGAGTAGGGATTATAGCAATTTGTTACTAATTAAAGCAAAATCATCGCACTGCAACTCAAATAATCTAAACCATTGGTATGAGTTCTCTGCTTACTCCCTGGAGGTTTAACCAAGCTGAGATTCACAACGTTTTTATTTTTATGGAGATTGTTTTGCTCCCCGTGTTCGTCCGTCATTTGTCAACTTTGTAGGCAACTGTTTGGGTTTTTTTGTTTTTTTGTACATGTCCTTATGTTTGCACCTGTCATTTGAGTTTGAAAGGAATGTAAACCCAAATGAACTAGATTTAAATGTTGCAAAGTTATGTGCTTTTTGCGCCACATGTGGCCCTGTGTTTTTTTAGTTGTTGTGGTGGGGGTTGTTTTGCCACAAAAGGAGGTTACGAATCGTCCCAATTTGTCTGGTTTTGTCTGTTTCCCAGTGTCCACATTTATTTGTGCTTCAAAGTGTCTCTTGGTTTCACGCAAGATAATAAAAAGTCAATTTAATTTGCACCATTACACACACAAAATTGTGTCCACAAACATGTAGCTACGATGATACTTCTGAGGGAAATTTAAAATCTTTGTAAAAAAATAAATAAATAAACTAAAAAAAATGGGAGAAACAAAGACGCAATGTTTTTCTTTGTTGAATGTATAAATAGCTGTAAGTTAAACAAACAAAATCCTTGGAGATAATTTCTCTGTAAGTTTCTCCCTTTGTTAATATAAACAAATGAATCTTTCTACTTGTACATATTACTTCCAAAAGGTGTAAGTACCTAGTTACAAAAAAGTTTAACAAGACTTTTTTGCCACATTTTTATCCCTTTTTTTTATTACTTTTGTTGTTAATAATAGATTGTAAATGATAATTTGTGTTTACCCAGAAATTTCACAGTCTGGTTAAAAAACTCCAGGTATTTTTTTGTTCTGAAAAAGTCAAAACCCAGTGGGCTTGATTTTGGAAATGCAAAAAGTGTCAGGACACTAGACTGCATAACTTGACTCTGTTATGAACTTGTATCACTCGTTTGTCATCTTAAATTTGTTCTGATCTGAAAGTGGGATAATTTTGAAAACCAAGGGATTTTTTACATAAAACCTCTTCTTTAGCTTCTCCTGTTGTAGCTTATGTTATGTCAGCCATTTTGAATTAAACTATGTTGAAAGCTCACTGTTTTATAGTAGAACAAGTCACAGCCAGTGCCAATGCCGTTCAGGTTCCTTGGTTAGTCTGGTGCCCATAATTATCAATGTCCTTAAAATGGCTTTCATCACATAAGCTTAATTCCTGGTTTTAAGATACAGTTAATGTACACATTCAAGATTTTTGTCTTCGGGTCATAGATTGTGATCATGCCATAGCTAAAGTTGAATTCTTCGTTTTGTTCATAGCCTATGACTTGTTACAAACATATAGTCTGACACCTAAACATAAATCCCAATCACATTGACTGTGTATGGATTTGGTGGTCAGGGCATCTAACAAAGATGGCTGCATTGTGATAAGAACCTTATAAGAAACATGTACATCTCTTGCTGTTTTTTAATGGGAGTTTTTCTTTATAGCTTTATTTATTTTTCCTTTTTGGGGTAGGAATGTGGCAAAGAAACCAACTTTGATCCAGGTTTACTCTGGAAAATTGTGTGTACTTATTGCTTCACACACATTTTCATCTGGTACATGTTGTACCATAGTATGCAGTGAAGGTGCCCTGTAGTTTTAATGGAGAAAAAAACAACAACCTTATGAAATACATTGAAGGAATTTTAGATTATTAAGTTTAGTTTTTGCCACGTGAGTGAACAATTTCCTCTAGTGAAAGGTTTAAATATATTTCTCTTAGAATAATATGAAATTTGCTGCTAGGGTGGGTACAAGTAAAAAAATAAGCAGTTTGAAATGGGTCACGTGATAACCCTATCACATGGAGCAATGTATTGTTTTAGGAGAGTCCGTACTCTTCACTGGTTTTCAAAGGTTGTCATCACTTAGTTTATCCCAACTGGGAAATCCAAAGCAGAGCCTTTACAGGAAAGAGAAATGTCAGACTTTTATCTGATAAGACTTTGTGTCTGACTAGTGAAGAAAATCTGCCTTTATTTTTACAAGATATGAAGACATCCTGCTCTTTGGTCTATGTCTCTAGCTCTGAAAATACTGCTCCCAAAAGCTCCCCGAAGTCATAACTCCAGCATACCTCCGAAAAGTTTGATTTTGTTTTTGTTTCAGATATGTCAGCCTACTTATGCCCTCACCTTTCACTAGTGGAAATTCTTCCCTTCATCTCAGCATATTATTTCCACAAAAGCAAATTGTCTTTAAGATTAAAAAAAATAATTAAAAAAATCACTCCTGTTTATTATAGTACGAAGAAAAAAAACTGTGGTTTATTTAAAAAGGTAATAATGATTAATTATCAAAACTTTTGTGGATGTTTTAATAAAAACGATGCAAGTGATTCGGAAGTCACTGAATTATGTATATGTCTGAATTTATTTGCTTGTGTCAACTAAAGCCAGAAAGAGAAAAGGGGGCTATCCTGCTTAACTGAGCCAGATTAATTTCCACTCCAAAGTTGTCCCTTCACTTTGAACAAATCATTGGGAGTGTCGTGTTCGAGCGGATAAGAGCACTGGACTCAAGCTCTGGTGTTTCTGATCAGCAGAGTGTGGGTTCGAGTCCCGGTCGTGACACTTGTGTCCAAATCGTCGTCAAGCAGTTCTGATTAATGGGCAACAATCTACGGTTCATACTCCAACCCAGGGAGTTCCACAAGGATCTGTATTGGGACCCCTGTTGTTCACCCTGTACACCTCGCCTCTTGAAGAGATCATTCATGCTCATGGTATTAAAAGCATGTTTTACGCCGATGACACACAAGTCTACATTTCATTTAAACATTCTCAGCTTCAGGAAACCGTTCTCAGCGTACAGAGTTGCATAATTGACATCAAGCAGTGGTCATGTAGCAATGGTCTCAAGTTAAATGAGAATAAAACAGAACTCCTTCACATCACATCTCGTTTTCGCAACAGAATCCCACTATCTTCTATTCAAATTGATGGTATACCAGTTCACTCAGTCGACAAAGCAAGAAACCTTGGTGTGACATTTGACAAATCTTTTGCCATGGATAAGTTTATCAATACAAAATGCCGTTCCACCTCGTTTGCCCTACACAAGATCGGACAAATTCGCCAGTTCATTAATAAAACAACAGCAGAAAAGCTCATCCATGCTTTTGTGATTTGTCATCTCGATTACTGCAATAGTCTTATTCAAAACTCAGCGGCTCGTCTCATCAGCCGGTTAAGAAAACGCGATTCAATTACTCCAGCTTTGCAATCCCTCCATTGGCTTCCTATTCATTCTCGCATCATCTTTAAAATTCTCCTTCAAACATTTCAATGCAGTCGTGGAAGTGGACCAACTTACCTGAAAGATCTACTAACTCCACACACTCCTACTAGAAACCTCCGTTCTGCTAACAAAGACACCCTCGTTATCCCTAATGTTGCCACCAAAGCATATGGTCAACGTAGTTATCAGTTTGCTGCACCCCACTTATGGAACAATCTCCCTCTACACATCAAACAAGCCACTACGATCTCAAGTTTCAAGACTCTTCTCAAAACATATCTATTCAAATCATCATATACATAATTATTCTTTTGTTTCCTCTGAGCACTTAGAGACTTTCTTTTGGAGGTGTTAGGCGCTATAGAAATGCGGTTGTTATTATTATTATTATTACTTAAGCAAGACACTTTACCATGATTGCTTAATCCTTCGGATGGGACGTAAAGCCGTTGGTCCCATGTGTTGTGTAACTCATGTAAAAGAACCCAGTTTAGACTAATCCAACAAAAGAGATTAATGAGTATCAGCATGAGCATCGCATTGTTTCAAAAATGAATCAGTATTTATTTATTGATATATAAGTACAAAATCTAACAACTTTTATCCAAAACAAGATAAAATCCAACAATTCTAAAGTTTCTAAATCTAAACCTAGAATGAACCTCCCTACCAAGTACAATGTATAACTTTTTCTGTCAAACGAACTACAAATCATCTCACTATTGTTTTTGACATTTCATATATATTATATATATAACAAAGACATTCCTGAGGCAGAACAAACATTTTATTTGATATTTATTTCCCTAACGCTAGTTTATTTCAAGATCTAATTTTTTCTGTAGATCTTTCATTAACTTACAGGAAAACATACCAGTATAACCACATTGGTTGTCTTAATACATGCACAGCTTCATGAGGAACAAAAACAAAGCACAACAGCAAACTTGGCAAACAGCCTTACATGTATATAATGAGACTTGAAGTTTTACACAGACTGTTGCCTTGCCTTAGTTTTGTGGACATTCTCATTTTGTTTTATTGGAAGAACTCTTTCTTTGAGAAAGAAACCTTGTCTTTAAAATCGCATTCAAGGCTTGAATGTTTCAGCCCAAAACTGCAGTTTTGATGTTGCACACACTTGATAGATCAGGCAATATTAATCAGAAATCCTGGTTTAAAGAAATTCTGAAGGACAGAATGGACTCTCGCAGCACCATCCGATTTTTCAACAGTGACCAAGTATGCTCTTAAATAAGACTGTAAAAGTTACCCAAATATTTTGAACAAAACAACTCTTAAGAAGGGAGTACATTGTACACACTTATTTGTACATTTTGAAAAGTCAAAGGTTCTACATGAAAAACATTCCCACAATCTGCAAAGTTTTCCAACAACGTCCTCCCATGTCCCTCTTGCCAAGTATGGTGCATATTGGAATATTTTCCACTCTTAATGGGCACCACTTTGTTTCCTTCATACATTAAATGAATGTGCAGGGAATTCCAACATAACCACAAATGTTCGAAGTACCTGTGAGACTTAAGTGGTCTATTGGCATCCATTAAGGAATTTCCTGTACACTGCTGCAGGATTGTAGCTCACAAAAGCTGTTGATTGCAGAATACCTTGCATGGAGGGGATCGCTGTTGTTCCAGGTTGTGGGTTTATAAATATTTACAGTGATTGTTAAACAATTTGTTGAGTTAATCTATCAGTCATCATCTTCGCTATCACTAATGCATTTGTTCTTGACAAATTTTTGTCTTGAGGAGGATGATGATGAACCGATTTTCACCTGCTCTTCTTCTTCTTCTTCTTCTTCTTCTTCTTCTTCTTCTTCTTCTGCTTTGTCATCGATATCCTCCTCTACTCTGCTGGAACTGCTGCTTCCCTGGGCAGCTTTTATCCTGAGGAAAAACCAAGAGCATTAATGTGAATGTTTTCAATTTTAGCGACTTTCTTTAAGTCCCTAAGAGAAGCTGCAATAATCTTAGTAGTTTTTTTTTTGGTGGTTTTTTTTTGTCTAGTTGGACAGACTCAATCTATTCAAGTACAATGGTCATATCCAAAAGGCTATGATTGAGTTGATTTATTGCAGTGGGGTGGGGGCGGGGGTTCGGTGTGAACTGTAGCTTTTCCACAGGGAGCCAAAAGAATGAGGGCAAATTTATAATCATGGACTTTTTAAAGTAATATCAAAAAATGTATGTATCACTGAGTATGTATTAAAAGAAAGCCAAAAAAAATTGTCCACAAAGTTGATGTGGTAAAATGAGTTTGGAGATACACTACTACATTATTGCAAAATTGTAATGATGTTGAAAAATCACTTCTTTTTTTTCTTTCACAAAATTTCAAAATTAATTTGTATCCGTACCTCTCCTCCCTGCTGCATCCTGCTTCTTCTTCTTCCTCATTCTCGGGGTCTTGATTCTCTTTTTGTTTTGAGGCACTCCTCGGTGACTTGATCAGGAAGTTTGTGATTTCCTTCTGCCATTCTGGCGTTGCTCTTGGACAGACAGAGTTTCCGCCTGCATACTTGCCTTTCTTGCCAGCTGATTAAAATTAAAATGTATTAAGTTATTGTTAAAGGGGGACACAACATTCAGTCAATTAGCTTCTTTATCACAACCTGTTAACTAAATCTTCACTTGAAATTTAAGCTTGTCCCCCATCATCAAATCTTGTGATATTCCCATCATGTCAGTTGTAGAAGTGTTCTGGGGAATGAAACCAAGCACAATCCCAAGTATTTCTATTCAAACGAAGACGGAGATTGATGGTAAGTCGTGTCGTTAATGTGCAGAGATGATATCTAAACACTTTCTTGGTCATATTGGTCATCCCAATGTCACCGTGGTCCAGTGGTTAGACTGCATGAATTGCAATCACAAGGTTGTAGGTTAGAATCCTAACCTCTGATTTCACAATGAATAGAGTAAGTTGTTGTCGAGTTACTGAATCACAGTTTGATTTTTGCAATTCATAATCATAGACTTCAAACCAATGTTTTTATGAGAGGTTGGCTGTTGCCAGCTTGGCATTTATATCTCCTTGTGGGAGTTTGGCGAGTTCCCTTGACGGGAAGATTATCTAAATAAACAAACAACAAACAAACAACAAACAAACAACAAACAAACAACAAACAAACAACAAACAAATGGTGATTTTCATTACCCGGTGATTTCATTGAGTTTGTGCCCCTCATCACTCCACTGCTACTGGCTCCAAGATTCTTGCGAGGTGCCTTTGCAGCAACAGCTGTTTCATGAAGAAATACAAGAAAAAAGGAAAATATTATTTAACAGTACCAATTACAAAAACATTTGTAAAATGAACAATCACAAGTCTGAAAAATTTTATGAGCAAGGAAGGTCCAATACTTCAGTGAGTTACATGGATCCATATCCATTGCCACGGTTGTGTATACTCCTAAAAAAATAGAGGTTGTTCTGGTATTCGGCTCCACGGTAGCGGAATGAACCTAATAGTTCTAGGAATAGTTCGTGTGGTATGCCAAATAATTAATGGCACCACTGTAGTGTAGATGCCTTCCTTCCCTGTGAACATCTAGTCATCATATAAAATATAGATAGTTCTGTTGAGTACAAAGTAGAAACCGCATTTAAGTTTAACACTTGCAATCACAAGTTGTTTTAAACTTGCAAAATAGGCAAGTTTTAAACTTGCACCGTTTTTTACTTTGCGCAACTTCTACGTCCATAGTAAATAATTACTGTTGTAACTTGTAATAACTACAGTTAAAAAATAATGCCATGGGGATGGTATCATTATTCATTGGTATGGTTATTTTAATTTGGTATTCAAATTAAATTAATTGTAAGTTTTAAAAAATTGTGTGTTTTTTGCCATTTCAAATACATGACTGAATCTTGACGATTGAAATGATCATCTAATATTTTATTTATAGGTAGCAATGAAATTGAATGGGCCAGAAAAGCACAAAGAATTGTCATTTAAATTAAATAATTAAATATTAAAATAAGACACTTAAAAAAAAACGGAGCTTCACCATGTCCAAGTACACTGATCGGTGATAAATAACTAATAATACATTAATACTGACTGGAGTCAACACCACTCTCGCAATACCAATAAATAACGCTACTGACTCTGAACTCGAGAGCAAGAACCACCGACCGAGAACTACAGTCAGTTCGTTCAGATTATTTTGTAATTACACTCGCCAAAAACCCAAACCAACGCATGTCAACTCACCTTTCCTACTGCAGTTATCTGCCTTTGTCCTCACCATATTCACTAATTTTACAAATTACTTTTACAGACTGATAAACTACGAAATTATAACTTTTGACGACGTGATTAACACTCCAATTGTACGTGTTCATTGATCGCCGTAGTCTTTATGAATGAATGAGATCGCGCCAATCTCAAAATTTGGCGCGCCGCCGAAAAGGTCACTACGTGAGGTCAATTGACTGGTTCCGCCTTTTCCTGTTGCGTGACAATGTTGCACGACATACCAGCAAGATACTTCGGGAAACACCGTGATACAGTTCGTGAATAGTCGGTAACAAAATGGCAGCTCCCATGAGTAGTTGTGGGATTTCCCTTGTTTGTGCAAGACCGATGTACATCACGTAACTGCATGTACGTTGACATATTTCAAGAAAAGATTGAAACTGAAAAAACAGTTCAAGTTAAAAGGTAAGCCTTTTGATGTCGTCATTGTTCGATATAATTTATCAAGAATTCTTCTTCCATTTTTACAATCATGACAATCGACCAACCATCTGTCGTAGTCCGTACCATGTCCATGCCATCACATATGTATATCAGATATGGAGCAGAGGTAGAATTCTTGCTCCATGATTCTACCTCCATGGTCGTACCAACCATGGTCGTACTGTCGTGGTGGGTTTAGGCAAAAGAATTCCACGTCACCAGTTCACAATCACACTGTCACAAAACTTGAGTTAAAAAAAAGTATTGATCTGAAAATCGTTCAAAAACTCAAAAGTTTACTTTCAGTAGCACAAAATGTTACAGTTTGTTAACAATATTAACATGAATGTCGGTCACTTCTAGCCCCACTTGTGTGGCCAACAACCATGGCCAAGGAACAGGAAACCTGAATCCTTGGCCACATGTCAGGACCCATGTTTTCTTCAGCTCACCGATTAAAAAATAGAGGCGCATTCCCTATGATGGGCGGGAATTCCTGTGTCGCCATTTCTCGCTAGCTTTGAAATGGCACTGAGCATGTCATTATTGACCAAAATCATCAAATTTGTTCATGTATGATTGTGTCAGTCTCAAACTCCTTCAATATATAAATTAATTTTTTATTTCATAAAAATGAGAAGAAAATTACCTGTTTTCCAATGATAAGACATGCCCTCTCTTCCTGGTTGCTATGAATATTGTAGGCACACATAGCCCCTATAGATAGTTCCCAATGGACGCCATCTTTACGGGCAAATTGCATTTTGGCTTGCAGGCGCGTCATTAAGCGCTCAAACGATTAATGCAGCCGCACTTTTTACTAACCAATCGTGCAATGAGTTTTGTGAAATGTGCGCATGCTGCACGCCGTTCGCATGCGAAACGCATGACTGTGTGTTCCAAATTGCTCGTAAAGATGGCTGATTTACGTCATATTGCAACCTATCTATTGTTTCACGCTTTCAATATTTGATCTTTTTTTTCCTGCCCATTTCTTTCAGACAGAGCACTGCAGTGAAGGTTTGAAGCAGCACACATCTAAGATGGTATCTTTGGGACCATTGGTTGAGTGGTGTAGCAATGAGTTGACAAGTCTCCTGGGTGCAGATGCATCTGAAGACTTTGCAAAGTAAGAGAAAAATGTACTTGTTATATTGAGAAGAAGAAAAAAATGAAATGTGGTATGTTGTATTATTTAATGTCAGATGGTTAGACATTTTTTCTTAGACATTTTATCAGGCAGTTGGTAAAATTCGTAGGTCGGAGCTACCTGGAGGTTGCGTTTATAACGTGAAATATCATTAAAAAAGACTACTCACGTACTCCAAATGAAGGGTTGAAGATTCTTAGGCAGGTATGGGGAATGGAGTTCAATTCTGTCCCCATGGATTGGGAAACAAATTGGTTGCTAATTTTCCTACCCATTTGGAACAAAAGTGAATCTCAACCATACACTCTGCCTGAGAACCTTCCGAAAAACATTTGGAGTGCGTGAGTAGCTACTTTAATGATATTTCACATGATATTTCACATAATAAATGCATTCTCCGGCTAGCTCCGACCTCCGACTTTTACCAACAGCCTTTTATCACCTAAAATAAAATGTCAGTGTTCAAAATTTAAGGTTTATTTGTGAATATACTTATTCCAACTTCACATTATATATAAATATCTTAATGCTGATACTATGTCGTTGTTTAATGTCTGAAATGCATAATCGCAGAACTAAAACCATGATTCGTCTGTTGAATGACCATTTCATGAAGGAATTCCATGGATAAGCAGTATGCAGTCTCATAGTACAACTTCCTGAGCGACACTTCAAGTTGTTACACCAATTCTTTTCAAACCACTACCACAACTCGACAGAGAGGTTTTTTCATTGTGTTGCTGCAAATTTTATTTCCTTGACAAGGAAAAGTCCCTATGTAAGAAAGCTACGGTTGTCTGAACGCTGAGTACTTAATTTGATAACTTTGCAATAAAATGTATTGGTAATGCTGTCTCCTCTTTGATCTACAGATATCTCCTGGCCATAGATGACCCCAAGGACCTAGAGGACTACCTCCAGGGGTTACTTGATGTCGATGACCCCAAGGCTAACAGGTTTATTCAGGAGCTGTTGCAGAAGAAGCAGGGAACAGCGCTACCAGAAAACATCACTGTAAGTTAAGAAAAACATTTTAGCTAATTGTTTAACGGCAATCAATGCAAACATTGTAAGAAAAATGAGCTCTTTGAGAAGGTAAAATTTCCATAAGTTTTTGTACAAAATTTGTTGAGTTTTTTTCATTTCATTTCAATTGTGTAAAGATTACTGTATCATACAAGTCTCTTTTTTGAATACTCTAAAGGCAGCTTTGTAGTTATATTGCATACATTATATTGGTTTACCCTTAGATTTAAAGCCAACAAATCAAGGTACTCATTAGTGAATGTTACAGTTTAAAGTCCAGCTGGTCCTTCAGCTTAATAATGGAAAGACTTGTAAGTTGTAGACTCATTTCCAGCCAGATGACAGTAAACCCATACCCATGAATATGTTATCTGTTGTAGGTCTACAAGAAGCCGGCTGAAGACAGAGACTATGTTTCTAAATCCAGCAAGTCACAAAGCAGGTCAAAGGCCAAGGAGAAAAAGCCTGGGGGATTCTCCAAAGTGGACCTGTCGACTGTCAACTACGAACCTCGCATGCCAGGAGATGTGAGTCAATTTAGAATGTGTTTTGCTGCCTGCAAGTGCAATACTTAAACATACACAAGACATTGGTTGTACGAACTGCAAATCATTTTGTGATAAATATTGTCTTTGGAGTTTCAGTGGTGTTTTTTTTTATGATATTGTTTAGGTTTGGAGGTTTCACCCTCTAGTCTGGAATGTTCTCTGGAACTGTTTGTTAATTTTTAGGATGATCTACTTTTGCCCTCAATTGAAAGTTTGCATAGCATGAAAATTATCTTAGGAGTTTTGCAATATATATAACCATTTGAATAATCTTTATCTTAGTGTAATGAGCTGCTAGTTGAAGAGAAACCCTGTGGTTTAACAACTTTTACAGTAATGCTTGATCATGTTTGTCTTTCTGAGTTGTTACAATTTAATTTTCTTTTCAGAATCACCACATCTCATTAGAGAGACTATTTACATGGTGTTAATGCCCACCTCACTAGATACTGATAACAGGGTTTTAAATAAGAAAAATCTACAAAATAGGGACCCCACTAACATAGAGCTAGATAGCTCAGTTGGTAAAGCTATTGTATATTAAACCGGAGGTTGCAGGTTCAAATCCCGTTCTAGTCAATCTTTACTTTGTTCACACAAAATTAATCACTAACTAATTCTTTCTTTTGCATAGCCTCTTCCTGCCTCTGCAACTCCTATGTCCGTTTCCCAGCAACTGACAGAGGACCAGGCCAACAAGCAAGGTGCCAAACGGAAACAGAAGTACGTCCCTCTGTACAGCAAGGAAGGGGAGGCACGGAGCGAGATTCATCTCGCTGGGAGACACTGGTGCGAGTGTCAAGCGCAGAAACACAGCCTTGTGGCAAACTGTCTGAAATGTGGCCGGGTAGTCTGCAGTCAGGAGGGATCTGGTCCCTGCCTCTTCTGTGGAACACTGGTCAGTTCATTATGTCATATATTGCGTTTCATGGGGGCTGGCATAAAAATAGGTTCTGGTGGCGTGTCGTGGCCGAGATGAGAATACTTTGACCTGACCTGACCTGACCTGACCTGACCTGACCAACCTGGCCTGACCAACCTGACCTGATCAGCCTGACCTGGCCGACCTGACTGATCTGACCTGACCAACCTGACTCAAATGACCTGACTGACCGCGAACTGACTGACCCACCTGACCGACCGACCTGACCGAACTGCTACGCTCCAATTCTCCTCCACTAGCCCCTGGCATTTTGTCTGTCGCATTTACATCAATCGAATTCCACCAATATAATGGTAAGGGAATACCAAGCTATTGAACAAGCCCATTGTTATGAAGCTCATTGATTGGTTTGTCTATGTTGTACCAGATCTATCAAACTCAGGTAGAACTTTGGGAATTTTTTCAATTTTTATTTTTGGAGTATTTGGGATAGCAGCATGATTGACAATTCTTTCTTTTTTTTGTCTCCAGGTTTGCACAAAGGCCGAGCAAGAAATCCTGGCACGTAATTCCAACTCAAGCAAGAAACTTAGGCAGAAGTTGATGGGTGAAGGGAAACATGAACCAGGGGGTGGGGCTATCTCTAATGGGGAGGTGTCATTACCTCATGCCTCCTCCAAAAAGCAAGCAGGACTAGAGAAGGCACTTCAGCACAAGGACAGACTAATGGAATATGACCAGTCAAGGTAAACACAAATATCTAATTATTTGAATCAACTTTTTTTGTTAATAATGTTTAATACAAAATGTATTAATGATCTAAAAAAATCTGCAAACAGTTTTAGTTTTAAGCTTACGTTTGAAGAACTTGATTCCCAAAGTAAATATGCTGAGAAAATCGTTTGTCTAAAAACTGTGAGGTGGAAGAAAAATATTCCTTAACAGTCAAATCAAAACAAGCTCACCTAAAACTAACTCCTTAATTAGTGTTGTTTCATACTTTTTAAGCAACTAACACTGAACATATGTTCACCAGTTAGTTTTATTGTGTGCTTAATGAAAATAAGGCACTCGGAATAAATGTATTCTTTCAAAAACCAATGGTATGTAATATGTTTTGTTCAATCACGAACTAATCAGTCAGTAATGAAATATACTTTGAGTAAAGCTGATGCTTAGAGAAACACTAGTCTATGATCCTTCCATGTCCTGCATTCATCAACCCTCCTACTCTCTGACCATTTAATATCATCCACAATGATTTTGAATGGTAAACCATGCCAGCCTGCAATATGATATTTGGTGAATTCATACACCGGACACAGTCAACCCTCCTACTGTCTGACCATTCAATATCATCCACTGTGGTTTCGAATGACAGATAAACTATGCCAGCCTGCAATATGATATTATGTGGTGAATGCGTTTACACAGTTCACATATGCACACAGTCACTTCTGTTTACGGTTGTGCCACCAAACACAACCCGGGCTGTTGAGTGATTTCAAATGGTTAGTTAACAAGCTAAGAATGTTACCAACAGTAAGAGGGTTGAGTTTGAAGATGATATATTGTAGCTTTATTGTGATTGAAACTCTACTCATAGCACCCGTCGTACCCAAGTCATCGATGACGAATCCGACTACTTCTCCACTGACTCCAACAAGTGGCTTACAAAAGAAGATCGGGAGAAACTCCGCAAACGCAGAGATGAGCTCCGAGAACTGAAGCACGGTTCGCGGCTTAAGAAAACGTTTACACTGGACTTTGCCGGTCGTAAAGTGGTGGAGGACACTGGAAAGATTAATATGTACGATGGTAAAGACGAGGTTGTACAAGCCGTGAACTATGGCAAGGCTGGCCGAAAGGTCAAGGGTCAAAAAGGAGCAGTGGGAGACAGTGACATCATCAATCCAAATATAGTTCAAGATGCGCCACTGGTAAGGGCATTACTCACTGTGTACAGTGTATTTACACCATTTGAAACTCTAGTAATGTCATGCAAGTAATAGGCATGAATTTCTTCCTACTTTAATCAGATTTTTTGGTTTGTGTTTTTTATCCTCCGAAAAATCAGCAAAACTGTTGCTAAGTAACCTGAAAACAAAGTCTATAACAGCCTATAATTAACAATAATAATAATAGTGGCTTCTTATATAGCGCTCATATCCGTCACTCAGTGGCACTCAAGGCGCTTCAACATTCAGTATTTTCCTGCAAGGTATGTGGGGCTACGTTTGAAGTATGAGACCTACTTCTTTACATAGCACCATGTAATGGTTCACAGGGTGCTGTGGCGCAATATGCAGCCAATCAAACCAGGAACACCGGGAAATCCCCTTCTGTTTTGATAAGTGCACTGGGGTCTTTTACGTGCGTTACACAACACATCTGAAGGTCGAAGCAATCATGGTTCAGTGTCTTGCTTAAGGACACAAGTGTCACGACCGGACTTGAACCCACTCCCTGCTGATCAGAAACACCAGAGCTTGAGTTCGGTGCTTTTATCCGCTCAGCCACAACACTATATGTAGGTCAGCCCTTGTTCTGAACATACTTTTTCAACTTTATTCCAAGGGCCAAATATCATGCAAGAAATAAGGTGTGGTTTTTGCCAACCTCTTAAAAAACAGACAAAAATTCTATACGCATGAAAAATAAATGTAATTCTTGAAAATGATTATTATTTTCCTCTTCGACAGTTTGTCCAGAGTGAGAAGGATAGGTTTAGAATACCAACATCACATCAGAAATCGGAGAAACTCTCACAGGTGGCAAAGGGGACGTTACGGAACCAGGATCGAGAACTAATGGAGATGTCTGACGAGGGATATTGTCTCAGTATGCACCAACCTTGGGCATCACTTCTTATATCTGGAATCAAAACGTAAGGAACAGGGTTTTTATTGTGTCGTTATTTGGTGATTTGGTTTTGATGTGCTTTGATTTGGTTTTGATGTGCTTGTTGTTGTTCGCTATTCTTGTAATGCGTTTGATTGTTATGCTTGAACTATTAATCAGCCTGCACCTTGGTGTATAATGTTGTGAGGAAATATTTCACTCTTTCAACAAAATGATACCTCAGTATTTAAAGCTTCTTTTAACTGTAATTTTGTAATCAGGGTGTTTGTCATGATTCATGTTGCTTGACCGTTATCTAAATCATTATTTCAGACATGAAGGTAGGACGTGGTACTCGCCCCACCGAGGCCGGCTGTGGATTTCAGCCGCATCTCATCAACCAACTCCTGAAGAAATCTCCCAAGTAGAAAATGTTCACCGATTATCACACAGTGGTGAGTGCCTGGACTGGTTCTGCCCAGGGCCCAATTTCATAGAGCTGCTTTAAGCACAAGAAGTAGCTAAGCACAGCAAAATTATGCTTACCAAAATATGGTTACCAGTCAGAATACCATCTCACATGAACCATCAATAATAATAATAATAGTGGCTTCTTATATAGCGCTCAAATCCGTCACTCAGTGACGCTCATGGCGCTTCAACATTATTTCCCCTGGTCACTGGGCCATTTATTTCATTCCTTAAACCATCTCAGCTCCCTTGGGAGTATACAGCCTGTGCTGCCAAATATGTAGCGCACTAAGCTAAATCAATCACAAGAACCATCTCTGCCCTCACAGGTACCCATTTACCCCTGGGTGATGAGAAGCAATTATAGCTAAGTGTCTTGCTCAAGGACACAAGTGTCATGACCGGGATTCGAACCCACACCCTGGTGACTCAGCCACCAGAACTTGAGTCCGATGCTCTAACCGCTCGGCCACGACACGCTATATGACTAGTGTCCTGCTAATTTTTTGCTGAGCAAAATCTTTTAAGCAGTATTTTTTGGCCTAAGCAGCTCTATGAAGTTGGGCCCTGGTTTGGAGTGCAGTTAGTCTTCTTCTTCTTGAGCACTTTCTTCTTTTCCTTGTTCTTCTTCATGTTGTCTTCTCAAAAGAGAAGATTCTCATACATTGTTGATGGATGTGTTTATCATCTTTTTTAGAATAGAATCTGTCATGCTTTGGTCTTAAAGTTTGAATCATTATGCACTTAACAGACCCATTTTAAACAAAGATTTAAAAAGACAACACCTGTCAACTTCTTTCTTGAACCAAATGAGCATTGTTGAGACATTAAATCCATTAAAAAAAAATGTTTTTATTGTTTTTTTAAAATTCAGCAACCAATCCACTTTCTGGTTATACTACCGGTTCATGCACATTTCCTCAAACCTCACTAGATGTTTAGACTTCATAATGAACCATGCTTCAAATTTGACCAGCCACAAATTGGGGGTGGAGATATCATACTACATGTGTATGCATATGCAGGATTCTGATAGAATGAGGAAAGACTCTCTCTCTGCAATGCCTCGTGTACAGGGTCGCCAAAAACAGGTTACTGTGTTACAATAATTTGCTCATTTTCTGCCAATAAATCTTTATCATTCTTCCACAATTTTTGTTTTGTACCCTGTGTCCATAAGCACTAATGAACACTGATTCTCATCATACCAAAATGGGGCCAGACTACTTTGTTTTTTTCCTTCAAGCCTTACACACAGTTTCTGCTAAGCAAAAATACGCAGGAAACCAGCCACAAATGTGCGATATGGTATTTTGGCTGATAACTTTATACTGGTGAGCAACATTTTGTGGTGAGTGATATATCGTTGCTTATGCAGCTCTAAGAAATTGGGCCCTGGTGAATTGGGTCAGTAGACTGCGCATGACTCTGATACTTCTTCATCTTATTTATCAGATGAGGACATTGGATTCCCTGCGGAGTACCCAGTAGCGTGTCTTCTTGGCTGTGTAGACATGAGAGACTGTCTCTCACAAGAGCAATACCAAGAACAGGTGAGTAACCGAGTAGAGCGTCTTCAGGAATTGGTTGTGCATGGACCCTATGCATTGACACCATCCCCCCTTGCCATGTCGGAGGTCAAATGATGATGAAACAATGGTAAATACATCCCTATGTGTGCGTGGGTGTGTGTGTGTGTGTGTGGCACACAGGGTGGGCTAATGAGCAACCTCGTTTTGACCTCTGTGTGAGGGCACCCTACTGCATGAGGGCACCCTACTGCATTGGTGTCATGTGCATGAGGTCTATTAAAGATACACTCGTACAAAAAAATGGATTGCTTTTATTCTAAAAGCTCATCGATTGTAAAGTTTAAACACTATCAAAGTCAAGAAAATAGCATTTGAAGAATTAAAAAAATACCATTTACTATTTCAATGTGCACCTTGGTGTAAATCACAGGTTTCCTGAATTGTTCTAACCTTCGATGATGTAACCTTTGTTTACAGTATCCCCATGGCGACAGCTCATCACCTTATGTCTTTATATGTGAAAATCCACAAGAACTCATTGTAAGATTCCCGTTAAAAGGAAAACATAAAATATGTGAGTAGATCAAATTATTGCGTTTATATCTTTCTTATACAAACTATGATCCATGATTTGTGATAACTGGACTAATGTAACAACTTTTTTAACCTGAAAACTTAAGTTCAATAGACTTAAATATTTTGTTTGAAATACTGCCGTGTACTGGTCTGCCAAAATGACCCGTCAATTAGGTCTAATTTTGATTGAGCTAAATCAAAACGAACGAGCACAAAATCCCAACCAGAACACATACAGTGTTGTCTTCTAAATGTAGCCTCCTACATAGCTTGGTGAAATATCCACAAATTAATTGATGGATGTGTTTGTTGTTTATCGGTTGAGTTTGAATTTTTATATCCTTTGATGCCATTCATGTGCAACTGTGTATAAGAATAAAAGTCAAGTCTGTCGTGAGCCAATATGTCTCATCAGGCCGGTGTTCATTGGCATCAAACAACTGAGAATATTTCTATTCCCCGCTGGACAGGATGCCAGTCCATCGCAGGTTACTCCCCAGCTCTCACCGGTACCCGTTTGTACTCCTGTGTGGAGAGAAGCAATTATGATAAAGTGCCTTGCTCAAGGACATGAGAGTGTCGCGACTGATTTGGTCAGGGTTTCGATCCCACTTGAGTACACTGCTCTAGGCCACTCGGCCAGGACACCCGTGTTTAAAGATTACCCCCAAAAATGTTCACTCAGGAAAATACCATTTACAGTTTTTCATGTGATGAACAAAATTGGCTTCTGTTTTTGTCCAGGTTTGCAAAATGATAATTACCTCTCTGATTCTTATTTGTATATTTTTGTTTTCCAGGGAAACTCGATGGTCAGATCTTGAAGGCTGCGAAGAAAGGATTGCGAAAACCTAAGGATCATTGACAAAGGCCACCCCCTCCCCCTTCCCAATTAACCCCACCCCCAATGTGCAATACAGAAGCTGTTTGGGGCTTGTTGCCATCATAATTGTTGAGGACCATGTCACATCAATTTACACATCACTGCTCCCAGGCACTCTTTAAGAAATAAATATATTTTTGTTTAAACTTTTGGATGAGTTACATGGAGATCCATGGCTTGAAATACCCACTGGACCTCTGGCCGGAGTCCAGCAGTTGTAGCAGTGGGCCTGTAACCTCAAGTCTGGCAGAGTGGCAGTGCATTTTGAATTAAAATTTACCAATTTATTCTGCAATTTTTCCAGAGCAAACTTAATCCTAAACAAATACCAAAAAGAGGGAATTGTTTTTTTTTTTAAAGAGTATTTCTTGGTCCAGTGAAAATTATGAGCCACAAAACCCTTGCGGTAGTGGAGACCTCCTTGAAATTGAAATCCTAGGATAGCATGAAGAAACTTTCAGAAAGTTGTTTTTGTCTATTGTGCTAGCGAAGTGTTCCTTTTGCATGCTGTGCATTTGGTTGCCTCCAAGTTGCCCGTAAGCATTGCCTTTTGTGTTAACGCCATTACAATTCGATTCATTTAAAGGTATTATACAAGATTGGTCAGAATAAAAACATCATTGTTTAATTTTAGTCTGAAAGCTTACTGATTATGAAGTTCATACTAAAACCATTTTTCCTGTTAAATATTACCCTATGAAATGTTGTCATATTCGAGAAAACTGTATCTGAAAACCTTTAAAAAGGAACGCAACAGCTGAAAATTGTGTCTGGTCTTTCACTATCTTCTCCTAAATCACTCAACGGTTTAAACCAACATTTTGACAAGTTTGTTATTTCATGTGTGGTTGATCACATCAAATAATGAACGCTGTCAGCGACTATTTTGTCAGCTCAACCAATCTTTATAATACTTTAAACTGCAGATTACTCAGTTACTTAGTACTTAAAGGAAGGGTGTACTTTAATTGGTAATTACTCCACAAGTTAATTACCATTCAAACTTACTTGGTAAAGAGCACTGGAGAGCTGTTGATACTATAAAGCATTGTTAGAAACAATACCCTTTGAAGTTACGTAGTTTTAGAGAAGGGGGTAATTTTTTCACCCAAAAATTTGAATCTGAAAAATCTCAGTCATTTGAAAGCACACAATTCTAGGCAACATGTTTCTTTCATTATTTTCTTGCAACTTCGATGACCAATTGAGCCCAAATTTTCATGGGTTCGTTATTTCATGCAAGTAGGGACACACCAAGTGAGAATACTGGTCTTGGACAATTACCAAAAGTAGCTCTGATCAGTGGACGAAATTCAATATAGTGGAGACATTATGCTTCAAAACTGGATATTTGTCTTGGTTTTAAATATAAACAAAAAAATAGAAGTTATACAATCCTCTTAAATAACTAATTGATAACAGTGTTAAAAATCATAAGAATACATTTTAATTAAATAAACAATTAAAATAAATGGTTGATATGGCTGCTTAAAAGTAATTACAAATGTGGAGAAATACCAAATCAATTAAATGCTTTAAAAACAAAAAGGAACACTTTGCACATTAATGTTTACAACAGCATCAAATAAATCTACTGTTAATAGTAAAACATATACATGTATATTTATTTTTGACATAAATGCTATCAGTTCAAGTAAAATTCTTTGATTTTCAAATTTTCAACAAACACTAAAATAACAGTTGTTTCAGAGATTATTGATGTAGCAAAGTTCATCAAAAATGTATTTGCACAAAAATGTGTGCTGTTAAAATATAATTCAGCAGCCAGAATTTCATCACAGATAGTTTCCCAAACGGACCTCATGCATTGACACGATGATGACAGAAACGAAATGCACATAATGAAATGTAATAAATGCTGCGAACAGGATTGGCCAATGAGCAACCTTCTTTTGACCATCAGCCGAGGGCGCATTACTACAATTACATCATGCGCATAAAGGTCTATTGACTTTTATTTCAAAGGACAAAATGAGTTTATAATTTGGCCCCCAAACTTGACATTGAATTCAATTAGATTGAACATTTCTACTTTGTGTTGTACTTGGATAACTGTTGGTACTGTCATAGATGAAGGCACCGCGTATGCTAATACCTTTTTCACGATTGTGTCATTTAATTTCTTTTTTCCGTAATTTTTGTTTAAGGTACACAAAGAATCACATTTTCGGTGCTAATAAGTTCCAAAGTTTATTGGTAGAAATACAAGTATTAAAAGAATGATATATATTAGTCAACGATGTTTTGTATTTCAGTTATGTAACGGCCTTAACAAACCCAGTTGATGGGACAATCTAGTTTATTTTCTTTTTTTCTTATGCCTTTTTTCCCTTTTTTCTTTTTCTCTTTTCCCGCGAATTACTGTAATTTACTGGTAGTTGTGTTCGCATTGTCAAATCGACCAAATGAAATTTGATCAATGAAAACAGTTCAACCCACCCAAACTTACCCAAAGCTTGCAAAGCGCCCTCTCCTGACCATCTTTACTCCGGGCTCGATTTTCCCACCGCTATTGTCTTCCAGAAACAATCCATAATGATAACCTCGATGTTTGTGAGTTGTTGTTTTTCCAGAACACCTGTTTGCCGTTTTCCTGTTTATTTACTGGATAAAACAATAGAGAGTTCATGGTTCTCGATCGATAATAAACAGATGGACAAAATAATTCCTCCTACGTGAAGGTTAATCCATTTGACCGGTCTGTTAAACAATGGGCGTACGTGAAATCATGTGAGGATTTTTTTCAAAACTTATTTGTTATGTTGCTGCATTATTCTGAGATAATGTCATCACCCCATAAATTATATACCAGTAAGTTCAATAATGTTAGTTCTGAGTGGCCAAACCACGGCAGGTATAAATGTATTTCTACTATAAATGTGGGGTTGTTTTTTTTAGACCTCAAGCGATTATAGTTTTAACCCTGGTTGAAAAGTTAGTAAACCAGTACAAAACCTCCAGTAAAACATTTTCGTCTCAAATACCGTTAACATCGAGACTCTATATAGCATGTGTTAAAACCTCCAAAGTAAACCCCATTATACTGCGTATTTTCAATTGCAGCAATATTAAATAAGAATGCAAATGAAATATTACGCGAACCATAGGCCTACAATGAAATGGATAGAATGATATGGAAAAAAAAAAAACCTTTCGACTCTAAGATCGTGTAATATATTGTGAAGTAGGTTAAGAGAATATCGAATTGAATAATTATCGGAAGATCAACACATTAAGGACTCGAAACAAACAAACACAAAAAACAAACACAAAAACGAACGAACAATCAAGCATAAGCAATCTCGCTGAATGTAGAGGCCACATCATAAGGGATTCCTAATGTTATTTTCCCTTTGCAATAATGCGAATAAATTTGCATAGGAAGACCATAAAAACAACGCGAAGTACTTGTAAACCTATTCCTGCCAGCAGGTGACCCGTCTAGTCATAGAAAACTCGAAGTATGGTTGCCTACGTGCCAATTGCAACAACAAAATGACCATGGCCTCTCCCATAAAGCCTTGGTAGATTTAAGACCCAAATCTTTGAATGCCTATAGAAGGGGGAAAACACGTTTTGATTTGTTTTCCAACTAAAAGCAATCAATTTCTGTGTTATTAGCATGTTACCTCACGAGGTGGAAAAACATACAAAAATCATTTAACAACAGCATCGCATGAAAGTCTAAATTCTTCACCAGTTAAGAATTTAATCCTTATTACATGTATAGATAATCAGACTAATTCAAGGCAAACAATCGGAGACAAGGATGAATCAATACCAATTTCCCACCTTAACAAAAGCATTTCACAGTGAATAGCTAGATTTCGTCACGCCCTACCTTTGCTATGAACACCAAAGGACAGAACAAAATCGACAACTGACGAAAGTAGTCGTTTATGTTTCTGACAATAATAGGTCTACATTACACCACATTCATATTCCAGAAAATTTACTGCAACGAAAACAGAGGTAGTGGACAGAGAGAGAATTAAAGACAGTTTGTTCTTTGAGGAGTGTGACATCGCGGCACCACCATGGGACTGAGCAAAAGCGGGATTCGGGCGTGGATTGTAGTTGTCTGTGTCATCCACGTTTTGCCGCATGTGATCGGACAGGTTGCTGAAAAACAACCACTCATTAGGCCTAAGCCTTTTTTGCCTCAGCCTTTACCTCCATTGCCTGAAAACGACGTCAAAGAGGAGGAAGAGGAAGAGAAAATTGAGTTGGAAAGACTGGCAGAAATTAGCAACCGGTAAACGTTTTTGTTTTGTTTCTTGTGTTTATAGGCCGACCGGCCTCGGAGGCGTTTGACGTCGATGCGCCTCGAATAACCGGCCATTGTGGTCTCTAAAGATTAGTGGGGGGGGGGGGGGGGAATGTTTTTATTAACTTCTTTAACATGATAAAATAATAAGCCTACATTAATATTTTTGCAATGTTGGAACCGAGTCCCTGTCTCGATGCTATGATAGGCCTATGATCTAGGC
Organism: Pisaster brevispinus; assembly: GCA_023634235.1. NCBI lineage: Eukaryota > Metazoa > Echinodermata > Asteroidea > Forcipulatida > Asteriidae > Pisaster > Pisaster brevispinus. Next base: position 11,912,863 of record JAMKCF010000011.1, on the reverse strand, counting down.
CTACTTGTGGACGGGATGCGTAATACTCATGTAGACCTATGTCTGCAAATAATTATCGTACATAGGCATTTACATGGGTAGGGAAACGAGTGTGTTTTCGATAATTATCCAGGGAGAGTGTTTTGTACCACAACAATCTTCCAGGAACTTGGTGGGCATTTTGAACCCCTCACCTGTGGCAATAAATAAATAAATAAATAAATCATAAAGCCATAAAACTGATTATGGCATGAAAGTCGTAACACTAAAATGCCCGCGAGGCTTCAGTTGTCAAGTTCGGTTCAAGACGCCTCGAACATTGCACCCAGCAATTTCAGTCGTTGGAGGATGCTGAGCGCTTCAAGAAAGACACGCCCCCCCTGATTGTTGAACATTAATACTATCTCCAAGCTCCTCTTAGGAGGAAACGGCTCTTCTTTATCATACTAAATGAACCATGCGAGTTCTAGGCCCTATATGCATTACAGACAAACGAAAAGTGTGTTTGTTTGTTTGTTTTTATTTCCATTCATACAACAAATAACTTTTTTAAATAACACACAAGGTGAAAGACTAAACCAAGTTATACAAATGTTGTATCCAAATTTGAATAAAAACAGGAGACAGGGATGAATAGGGGCGTCATCCGAGAATGACTAGGCCTTCTGTAGTGGGGCATCCAAGACTGCTGATAAAAAAGTAGATAATAGCAATTAATAATACAATTCGTTTCAGCTGCAGAAATCACAATAAAATAAAACTCCTGCAGGGACATACAATAACAAAGTTAAACTAAGAATAAATATTGCCCAGCTCCTATTGGCAAGAAAAGCAATTAAGATTAGTACAGCAGGAAATGTCTGTACTTGTCAAAATAACTTAATTCCTTTAAATGTTTCATGAACACCTTTTTAGACAAATTTGTCAAGTTGACAAAGTGTTTAATGCTAAAGAACAAGAAGCCAGTGCAGCGTTCGTATTGCTAGGATGAATTGAGAGAGGGAGAGAGAGAGAGAGAGAGAGAGAGAGGGGGGGGGGGGGACACCCCCCCGAAAACCCCCACAAAACTGTTATTAAAAGTATGTGTAAAGCGCCCTCCATTGGCTCATTGAGAAAGGATTGGGGTAAAAATCTTGCCAGCGGGAAAGACGTAAAACTAAAAAGATTAACGTTGTTTCCACCGCCACTTGTGCAGACAATCGACGGTCCAGGACGACAGTGATCATGCACCCAATGATGATGAAATATGACATGGTGAATGTGAGAACTTGATGTTTGTTACGTCTTTTTCTGCTCAAGTCAAGACTTAAATTTAATTTGAATTCTGTGTTTTCTTCCATTCCATTCCATTCCATTCCATTCCATTCCAGAGTGAGATCCATTTTATTTCATGTATTTGTGTTTCAATTTTGTTGGCATTATTACATGATTACCGTCAACTTCTCATATGACCTTCTAAACCCTCAGCACCCACCCCCGACCCTGTTCGTGCTCCATGAAGATCATTATCCTTCACAGTCGTGGACTACATTAACTTATTAAGATACAGGCCAGGGTCACAACACCAATGTGTATGGTACGGCGTTGTAGGCCTGGTAAGTTGTCAATGCCTAATGCTAGTGCTGGAGTGGATTCGAACGCGAAACTTGATGCAGGAGCTTCCACTCTATATAAACTACACAGTAGTGGGTGAAAATCCCTACGATCTAATGCATTATAATAATGTATTTATAAATTATAATGTCGGCTACATACACGTATGCATCAAAGAGGGCGCTATAACTAAGATTTGCCGGCTTAATAGACCTTATCGCAAATCCGCCTGGTTGATTTTGCTGAATGGCCGAAAGGTGTTGTGGGAAGGAAATGGGAGCACAGTATCATGTATGCCCCTTTTCCCTTCCCACAATGCCTTTCGGCCATTTAGCAAAAATCAACCGGGCGGATTGGCGATAAGGTCTATTATTATGATTAAATAATTTTTTGGTAAAACTTAGCCGGTACTGGTGTCATAGGGAAATGTGTCCCCCGGTGATTATGTCCCTCGACATATGGCAAATGAACATGAGCTGGAGCAGCTTGATTCACAAGAGGGCTCTATCAGAAGATATTTGTACACACAGTTCACCTTACGGATGGGGGGAACAAGCTCCGGGGGGACGAAATTCCCTGCCACACCAGTGCTAAATCCACTATCTAAACTCGTTGCTGTTACAATTGATTCAGATGTGAATTTGACTGTTTAGGTAATTTTTAAAACAATAAATACATTTTGTAAAAAAAACCTTATGAAGAATAACGTGTCAATCATTTTAAAGGAAAGTATAATTAAACAATGGCGTGATGAATATAAATCAATACCAGTGGCGTCACCAGAGGGGGGGGGGGGCAGGGGGGGCCTGCACCCCCCCCGCTCAGAACCCTTGCCCCCCCTCTTGCCCCCCCATATAAAATCACAGAAAAGTATATTCTTATTATATATACATCAGTTAACATATTTAAAGATAATCTTGCACTTCTTTGGCACCCCCAAATTTAATCTTTGCCCCCACTTGCCCCCCCAAATGAAAATGTCTAGTTACGCCACTGATCAATACAACAGAAACTGAATATGCAGAGCTGGTAATGTAACTTAGGGAGATGTAAAGTAAGGACCACATCTAACAGAAAAACAGGATTAGTGACTATCGTTCCACTCCTTAGTCATGTACATAAAAAGGGCTTTTTTGGCATCGTTTAGTCTTGCAGAGGGGTAGACAGAGTTTATTGTGGTCTCTAAGATTCCTTTTGTGGACATCTTTTCTTCTTGGTGGGAGCCAACTACTAAACATGTTTGATGTAATGAGCGATTGGAAGAAATCTTTACACAGTTGTTCTCTTCTTTCTGCCAAAGTATTGAGATTACACTGAACAAGAGCATTTTCATAGCTCAAGTACTCTCTGCCCATCATTATCTTACAGGCTCTACGTTGGATTTTCTCTAGCATGGCACTTTCCCCAGTAGTGAGGCCTGGATGCCAAGCAGGGGCAGCATACTCAGTAATGGGTCTGACATAACCTTTAAAGGTGGTATTAAGATCATAATAAGGGCACTTTGAAATGTTTTAATGTCTTCATTAGATGGAGTCGGCCATTCGCTTTTTTTTAGAATGTCTTTTACGTGTGTTTCCCATTTTAAGTCCTTGGTCACTTGCAGTTGTAGGATCTTGACGGAATCAACTTGTTGTAGTGGGACATCGTTGATAATAAGTGGCAGTTGTGTTGGGGGTTTCCTAGCAAAAGTAACTTCCATAGAAACACACTTTTTAGCATTTAGTTTCATGTTGTTGTTGTTAACCCAATCGTCAAGGTTATCAAGTTCACGCTGCATTACCGATGGAGTGTTACGGTTGCTTTGCCCAATCAACGTTAGGTCATTGACATACTTCAGCGCTGTAATTTGGGTGTTTTGGGCTGCGTCGTTGACAAGTGCTAGGAATGCAAGGGGGCCAAGACATGTTCCTTGCGGGACTCCACCTTTGAGTGTTTTCCAGTCGCTGGTTTCCCCATGATATCGGACACATTGATCTCTTCCACTCATAAAGCTAGGTATCCGTGTTATAATGGAAGGGCGAGCGCCTAAATCTATGAGCTTGTTGATAAGTATGTTGTGATCAACACAGTCAAACGCTTTGAATATGTGCGTCCATCAATGTATGTTAAATTGAGGTGGGCCCTTTGAGGAAAAAGTCTCCAAATAAAGATTAAGTAGCATGACACTGTCCTCTTCTTGGTGGCATTGGATTTGCCTGACTGCCCATCAGTTTGTAATTGACATCATTATCAATGAGCTGTTGATTGGGTTTGTATAATGTTTTTTTTTGTGCCAATGGAGTCCGGTGTATTGGCACTAGTAATAATGCCAATGGGTCTTGCAGGGTTTGCCCTTAACTTTTTTGATTTCTAGCCAGCATGACCAGCTCGCTTGTCATTTTATTAGTCCGTCAGCTTTTTCACTAGTCCATACTTTGTATTCAGGGATGCTTTTTTACACTGAATTAGCCAGCCTGACTACTTAGAGTGAAGTCTGACTGATCCTCAGGTGTTTTAACTGGCATTTGGCCAGCTAGCTACTGTTAAGGGAGAAGGCTTGCTTAGCTTAGTTTATAGCTGCAATTACCACAGCTCTATTAGAACCACTGAATTATGAGTTTTTTTTCTTTGAATCCCCAAAATAATGTAATGTTACATATTATTTTAGTTATGATTCACTCCTAAGCTAAGAGCTGGTAACCATGTCTAATGCTCAACTGCCTTTTATACCCTTTTATACCCTTTCTTGGTGGTCAGAGGGCGTTGCAGGCATGGTTTGGACTAGTTAGTCATAAATGTTCTGGAGCTTGTATGCCCCGTTGTTTTTGTTAAGAGTGTTCCAAAAGCGTGACCCGTTTCACCGATGTAGATTTCTGGGGCAACTACAGCTTCAGTAAGCCCAAGTTTGAGGAAAGATGGCAGGAAGGGGCAGGCTGGCTAATGTAATGGGACCTAATTGTGAAAACCAAAAACCATAAATTGAACATTCCAAACTGTTTTTTTTAAATTCTCAGTGCTTTTGGAGCGGGTTACTTGGCCATTGCTCCAAAAGTCATGTGTGCCGGCGGTCATGAGAAGATCTTCCTCACCTTCACCAATTTTACACAGCCAGTTGACGTCAAACTTGCAGTCATGGACAAGGAGGATAACTCTGTGGGCACTTCTAAGCTTGAGACTTTCAGTACACCCTGTGGCTGCTTGGATGTTCATGTGAGTAGTTAAAAAATGGATGGATAAATGTAATTTTCTGGAAGAAAAATCTTGAATCAACTTTTATTTTAGTTTATGAAAAGTACACTTATGTGTAACAATGCTAGGAGGTTTGCTTTTCAATAATGGCTTATGTTTTGTGGAAATGGGAGAGGTGTGCACCTGCTTCATGTCAATGCCACCAGCAGGGTTTGCTACAAGCAGGGTCTGCTGTAAACAGGGTTTGTCACAAGCAGGGTTTGCCACAAGTAGGGTTTGCTACAAGCAGGGTTTGCCACAAACAGGGTTTGCCACAACACGGTTTGCCACAAGCAGGGTTGGCTGCAAGCAGGGTTTGCCACAAGCTTGGTTTGCTACAAGCAGGGTTTACCACAAGCAGGGTTTACCACAAGCACAGTTTGCCACAAGCAGTGTTTGCCACATTCAGGGTTTGCCACAAGCAGGATTTGCCACATGCAGGGTTTGCCTTGCCACAAGCAGAGTTTGCCACAAGCAGGGTCTGCCACAAGCAGGGTCTGCCACAAGCAGGGCTTGCCACAAGCAGGGTTTGCCTTGCCACAAGTAGGGTTTGCTACAAGCAGGGTTTGCCTTGCCACAAGTAGGGTTTGCTACAAACAGGGTTTGCCACAAACAGGGTTTACCACAAACAGGGTTTGCCACAACACGGTTTGCCGCAAGCAGGGTTGGCTGCAAGCAGGGTTTGCCACAAGCTTGGTTTGCTACAAGCAGGGTTTACCACAAGCAGGGTTTACCACAAGCACAGTTTGCCACGAGCAGGGTTTGCCACATTCAGGGTTTGCCACAAGCAGGATTTGCTACATGCAGGGTTTGCCACATGCAGGGTTTGCCTTGCCACAAGCAGGGTTTGCCTTGCCACAAGCAGGGTTTGCCACAAGCAGGGCTTGCCACAAGCAGGGCTTGCCACAAGCAGGGTCTGCCACAAGCAGGGTCTGCCATAAGCAGGGCTTGCCACAAGCAGGGCTTGCCACAAGTAGGGTCTGCCACAAGCAGGGTTTGCCACAAGCAGGGTTTGCTACAAGCATGCTTCACTGTTCAGCCAGCTTTTTCACTTTTGTAATGTCCTTATATTTTGTAAATAGGGATACGTTTTAACACTGAACTATCCAGCCATACCACCTTGAGTGAATGTTACTGAGTCCTTTTATGTTTTAACTTGGATTTGGCCAGCAGACCCCTGTTAAGGGAGAATGCTGCGCAAGGTCAGACCTTGAACATTTGCACCAAGTTCAGTGCCAAGTTCAGTGCCATTACATACCTTTCAGTGAATTTAATTTTTTATTTGGAATAATTAGTCTTGGATTGTCTGAAATTGAAACAGCTTGATCCCAGTGATGTACCACGCCAGACTGTCACCCTCATAATGTATGCAAAGAGAACCCTCATGCAATGTGATGATTTTGAAATCGTCAAGAAGGTCAAGATATTCCTAGATGCTTGCTCCTCTGAGACGTTCATTGAGACGGACAAGCCTATGTACAAGCCAGGCCAGAAAGGTAAAAACCTAGGTTTCGTAGGTTTCAAAAGAACAGAAAAGCAACTTCTCAGCTGATCAGACAATTTCCTCTTTTTTTCTTTCATTTTAATTCCATAGAAAACTGTACAACACTTGTACAAAATTGTCAGGGTTTGGCCATCACTTATTTTAGTGACTGGCCAGCAGGACCAGGTTTTCGTTAGTTCGTCAGCTATTCCACTAGTCCATTGTTTTCCATGAAGTAGGGATGCTTTTCAACAATGAAGTAGCCAGCCAGATCACTTGGAAGGAATCTTGTCTGGTCCCCCCTTGACAGGTGTTTTAACGAACATTTGGCCAGCGGACTACTGTCAAAAGAGAATGCTTGTTTTGTGTGTTAGGCATTGAGAAAAGGCTGAGAAAAGGAGTAGCAAAAATTGATGTCTCTAAAATGCGGCAAAAAGTTTAATCATATTAAAGAGTGGTACGTTAATCCAGAGGTCGTTGGTTCAAGTTCCGCTCCAGTCAATTTTTCTTTGTTCAAACCCAAAACATATTAAAGAGCGGTGGAAAAAAGTAATGTGGTGTTTCTTTTTAATGTTACTGCCATCTCAGATAAAATACAAATGTCAAACCCTAGTTACAGACAACTAACAAAAGTAGATGTACTCCATTGTACACAAGTCTACTTACTTACCAGGGATGCGCTTCTCATTGAAGTTAATGTTCTCAAAATATAGCCTCTCTATTTTATTTTCAAGATTTGGAACTGACTCTTAAAATTTGTTTTATTTATTGGATCATATGCCCAGCAGAAGCCATTTTTGAAAACAATTAAGGGACATTTTTGTTACTTTACCATATCCATCATCTTGAAACCAGGCCCCAATGTCATAGAGCTGCTTTAAGCAGAAAAAGTAGGACAGCACATTATGCTTACAGATTTAGTTTACCAGCCAAAATACCATATCACATGTACAAGTTGTGACTGGTATCCTGTGCATTTTTGCTGAGCAGAAATTTGTTAAGCAATGTTTTGTGCTTAGGCAGCTCTACGAAATTGGGTCTAGGCCTAACTGAGCCAAAACTTGATTGTAGTTTCATGGCTCCAGATGTCAGACAGCTATTAGGTCTCCCAAGTTGCAATCCAAATTCATGGTTGCCTTTTCAGTCAATTAAAAACATGGAATCTCTCTTTTTATTCTACAAAATTATTTTTGCACAGTTCATTTCCGAGTGCTGACCTTGCATTCTGATCTCCGACCTGACTTAAGTGAGGTAAGTTCTCTAGACCATGCCATCTTACTATAATTCACTCTTGCATGTATTCTTAAAAGGCTCTCTCATTTTTCATAAAAAGGTCATGAAAGTTGTATGGAGCATAGATGATGATCCAGAGCATATAATAACCTACGAAGGAACAAAATCCGTATTGACTAACATATGAGCAAAACAAACTGGAAATAAAATGCCATATTTTTAAGGGCAATTTTCTCTGTTGTAATGGGCCGTATGTTGTTGCATGCAGTGTAAACAACTGGCCATGAAATGCTGCACACAGTGTAAACAAAAAACCATTGCAGAAAGTCCCGTTTTTATGAAAGTTCTGATTTTTACTGTTATGGGCTGCGCGTTGCTCCGTGGGCTAGCTAGCAGCGCAGAGCTGCATGCAGTGTATTATATATAATGATGAATGCGTGTATGTGATGTCTACCCGTTGAAACCAAGGATTTTAACACAAGGATCCGGTTGTTTTTACAGAGCGAGGATGTTTCGCATACGTGTACAAAAGCGATGGGGATGTCTCTAAAAACGAATAAGTTAAAATGCATAGAAATGTGCTCACCAATTTTCAATGTTAACACCATAAAACACAACATCGTTTGACCTATGGTGTTTGCTGAAGCAGGATTCAGGATTACAGGATTCACTGAGCATGCTTGGTGACCTAGAGGTCAAGACATCTGGTCTTGAATGCTAGGGTTAAGGTTTCAAATTTTCGGCAGAATTTCTCAGAACTAAGTAAACAGTCCATACATTGGTATGAGGGCAACACCAACTTAATATTCTTTATCCATGATGCGATTTTTACACCAATGTTCCATTCAGGTGGCTAAGGTCTGGATTGAAGCACCAGGGGGTATCCACATGGCGCAGTGGTTAGGTGTCGGAACCGACCAGGGTCTGATCGATGAGTCGATGCAGCTGTCAACGAACCCGCCTCATGGGGATTGGACAATTAAAGTCCTTCATCATAACAGAGATTTCAGTCAGAAATTTACAGTCGGGGAATACGGTGAGTGTTGCATGAGGGGATTGTCCAATTTACCACAAATTTTGCTTGAAGGCAAAGTATACCTTTGAAGTTTTGAATCGTTCAATTGTTTTAATACTATATAAATGTAGATATATACAATGAAACTAATCTGTGAAAAGTTTCATTTCAAAAGGTGGTAGCGTTTTTGAGATATTTCGCCAAAAATCTGGAACGGTTGTGCCCAAGCAGGAAGAAAAATCTACAATTGGAATGCACAATAAAAAAAGCATCCTTGGTTTCATTACCAGAAATATATAATGAGAAGAATAATAGAAATACTAATAACAATTAATTGCAATCAACTGTTTCCTTTTTATGAATTATTTCAGATTTACCAAAGTTTGAAGTGATGATACAAGGACCTGACTACATTATGGTTGATGCTAAGCTGATAAGTTTTGTGGTCTGTGGAAGGTAACGGCTATTTTTGTTCATGTCCAGTGGCCAATTTCATAGCTCTGCTTAAACACCAAATATTGCTTGACTGTTTTCTGGTAAGCAAAAATGATCAGGATACTTGTCACAGGCTGTACAGGTGACATCGTTAGCCTTATAATGGTAAGCATAGTTGTTTTTGGGCTTAGCTGCTTTTTGTGCTTAAACAGCTCTATGAAGTTGGTCTCAGTAACTGATCAGAGAAACTTTTTGTGGAGAACATCTTGGCGATGACAAATTTGGAAGGGTTGCCCCCATAACTAATGATGTTGAGTAATTTCACCCTTTCAAGAACTGAGAGTGCCAGGAGAGCCCAAAGCCATCTTAATGCAGTTTCTTTAGGGCGTCCAAATCACACCAAGATGGTCCTAACAACGGCAAAACTGTTTGCTCATAGCATTGTCAGGGATTTAAAATCATTCAACTATCATCCTTATTTCAATTGCTGCAACCAAAATAAGCACGTTTTTCTCAGGGGTCTTCAAATGCCCATTTCTTTGACTTGAGTCTGATTTTGAGTCTGATGCACTTGACTGCTCTGCCGTAACGCATCATTTTATATGACTAATTTACCTGTTCTTTAATTGCAGACTTGATTCTTTTTACCCATTAGGTACACCCATGGTCAGCCGGTTGTCGGCTCCATTAAATTTGAAGCTAGTGTACTTAACTATCCGGACAAGTCTACTGAAGCCTTTGCTGAGGTAAAGGCAGAAGAAGTTTTTATTTTCTGAAAAGATCTACAAGTCAATATCTCATCATTATTTTAGAAACTGTTTTGGCTTCCTTGTAATCAATCTTCAATCTGTATCTTTTGCAATTGCCGTGTGATTGTTATTTTATGAACTTAAAAAGATGCAATTTCCAAAAAACAAAAATAAGCATAATAGCAAATACGAAATAAAGAAGTGTTGTTGGTGTTCCGTATCAAGTCTGTTCCTGTAGTATATTGTTACTTGTTGATTTAGGTTCTGCATCACTTTAATTCAATACAAATAAATTTATGTGCGATATAGAAATAAGTTTTGATCAAACTGATTTCAAATGAATTTACTTATTTAGAGAATCAAACTACACCAAAATGATACTTTTTGAAAATTTGGTCTGGTCTGAGCCAGTCACAAGTAAAGACAATGACCAAATCATGCATAAGTCATTTTGTGCAAGTCAGAACAAAAAGTATACAATCTTTGTAGTGAAGATTTAAAATGTTCGGTATTGGCAAATATGTGGTAATAGTTTAAACTTTGCAGTCAGTAAACTCTTAGATTCAAACTCAGAATTAAAAAAAAAGAAGGTAGTTACCACTCCGTAGTCTCAAGTTTTAATATAATTGATTTGGACTGAATTCTAGACAACACCCAAAGGATGTTTCACGTTTGACATAGACATGACACTACTGGGGTTGATGGAAAGCAAGTATAACATCCGGGATGCTAAACTGCAGCTGAAGGCCACGTATGAGGAGACGTCAACGAGTAAGTTTGTTGATTTGTCCGTTAACACATCGGGGACCAATTATTGGTTAGGTCAGGTGTGAATAAGCAGTCCTAGCTATGGATACGTCTACAACTACGACTGTGTTGCTAAGGACGTCATATACTTTAACATGATGATGCAGCATTCAAGCCGTAGCCACCAAATTGGACATGCCCTCATCGGCACAGACAATCTTGGTTACTAGAAATAGGTTACCAGCCAAAATGCCACTTCATTACACTGTTCAAACAGGTGCCCAATTACTACTTTGCTAAGCAGGTAATTTTTCTTAGTATTTCCTGCTTATTGGCTTTATCAAATTGGACCAAGATCATTTTCACTCAACAGTTGGGATACTTGAGATTTTTATGTCATAAACAGCAAGGATTTGAGGGTTTATTTGTTTTTTTGTAGTAGTTTTCTCGTGTCTTTTAGTGGCAGTTTTGGGATGTCTTTTTGGGGCGTAATTTGTTATGGAGGAAGGTGGATCAGAAAATCACAAGTGAGAATATGCAGAGGAAAAAAGTGTCACGTGAACGTGTTAAGAAAACAAACCATCGTGTCACTATGCCAAGATTTCAAAATGTTGACAGAGCTATACCAATTCTAGCTTCGTCTATGATTTTGGTTTTACCATCACACAAATGTGGTTTAAGCACTGTATGCTCAAAGGTTTTCAACCAATTCCTGCAGACTACTCTGGTGGGATTTGAACCCATGACCCACAATTTTATAAACGTTAACAGAGCTACACCGATTCTAGCCTTATACATGATTTTGGTTTTACCATCACACCAATGTGTGGTAAGCACTGTCCAGAGCTTTCCAAGTCCTGCAGACTCCTTGGGTGGGATTCGAACCCATTACTCCTGCATTCTAGAGCAGATACCTCAACCACAAGCCCACCGCGAATGCTCTGTGTCAAAGGGACAGTTCAAATCCTGTAAATTTCAACAGTTACCACAAACAATTTAACTTGGTGATATATTAACTGCATCTTGGTGTTACCCTTACACCTTTGTGTGATTATCAAGAACTATATACTCTGGCAGGCCTGGAATCTGACATTTCTGTCAATGGTAAACTTTTTAAGGGGGCACCGAGGCCAAGACTAATAGGGGCAGCAGAGGCCATTGCCTCCATGTAATTCCAGGCCTGCTGTGCTTTCTGAAGCCTACAGAGAAAATTATAAAAAATGTGACTTTCTCCTATCATGTTGAATTTTACAACAAAACTTTAAAATGCCTTCTGATTTCAGGACAAGAAATCGTGAAAACGAGTGACACAACTATAATTACTAATACTCCATTCAAACTGGAGTTCTCCACGCCTTCAACATTCAAGCCAGGACTTTCATTCTCCGGAGTGGTCAGTATCGGTCGGCAGCGGTCGGGTTTTTTAAAACGTCTTCAATGTAACACTCAATTTACATTACTGTACCTCATATATATTCATTATCGAGAGCCAAATTCTCCAGTGTTGTAGGTCTCGAGACCGGTTTTGCCGGTCTCGGGTCTCGGTCTCGGTCTCGGTACTCTGAGGTCTCGGTCTTGGTCTCGGTCTCGGACCCATCTGGTCTCGAATATTTGGCTGGTCTCGCTTCGAGACCAGCCTTTTTTACCATTATGCAATTCATTAGAGAACATCCCAATCTTCCTCCCCTGCCTGCGCAATACGATTTTGCATCCAACCAGTAACATGTACAGAACACACACTGTGTAGCATGCACATAAAATAATCCTGCACTTTGTACCATACATACATGTATCAATTATTGCTATCTATGTGAGGACTTTCCTTTGTCCCTCTAACTTAACACTCTCCATAGACTTAGCGCTTGAAAAAATGTGAGGACACAAAAATACAAAGGATTCCAATGTGAGGACAGCATTGTCCCTTTTGTATTCCTTTGTTCTACTGTCCCCACTCTTATGGTATTACCATTACATGTATACTGTACATACACACATGTACATGAACAGTATGCATTTTGCACGTGACACTGTACTTATGGGACCAGGGGTCGATTTCACAAAGATAGTCCTAACTTAGGACTTGTCCAGGAGTTATTAAAAACTTAAGGCTAGTCCTAAGTTAGGACGAGTAACTCGTCCTAACTCGAGATCACACTAGTCTTAACTCTTTGTGAAATCCACCCCTAGTGTACTAGACCTCCTTGCCAAATACAGTCACCATTGGCATCACGGTGGAGGGGTTGCTCAAAAAAAGGATAAAAGATAACAGCTTGTGAAACATCTACAGGAGTCAAAATGAATCTGCCCCTAGGTTAAGTGCACTACAGTTCCGGCAACAAATAGCTAAGAAACTACCAACCCTTGCGTACAAAATTCTGTCAGTTCCAGCATACTCTGCAGAGTCTTTAGCAGGGGGTGACATTATCATGCACTCCCATCAGGCAAGACTGTCAGTGGAAATGTTGGGCATGCTTATGTTTTAAAAATGCAATGAGAATGTTCTTTATGTTCTGAAAATGTACCACAAATAAACAAACCAATTTTTTTAGATGTACAATTATCGTGTTTCTTTCACCTGACCAATGGTTTTGTAGAAGTGTTAAATTTTGGTTGAGTCCTGTGTTTTGTCATGATTATGTTTTCCCGATTCTGGGATTTTCTTTTTTCATATATCGTCCCTTTCTAGGATACAATCTTTCCATCAAATATATTACAGATTTTTTTTTCCCGTTTGTGCTGGGTAGGTCTTTTATACAGATGAGTAATACTAAACCAAACAAAATCATAGAAGTTCACATGATTGATGTCTAGACCTGGTACATGTAGACAAGATGAGACTGCTTTCATTTCAGCACTTTTCTTTTTGATATGACGAGGAGTCAGGAATACATCCTTTGTTTTTTGTTAGCTTGGTTTTTACCATTCTTTTCACATGTTGTTTACTTGTTTTCAGTTCATGAGAATACAATTGTTTGCACAATCACTCATACAATTTCACAAATTTACTTGACTCTTTTATTAATTAATTTATTCATTAAGGTCTCGGTCTCGGTCTCGGTCTCGGACCTTTATGGTCTCGGTCTTGGTCTCGACCGTCTGGTCTCGGTCTCGGTCTCGGTCTCGGTCTCGGTCTCGGTCTCGGACCTTCAGGTCTCGGTCTCGGTCTTGGTCTCGGACTATTGGGTCTCGACTACAACACTGAAATTCTCACAAGTCCATTCACCATCACGTGCCAGGTGCTATTTTTCGCTGTTTACCATGCACATGTGCAAGTATTCACGCATAGGGTAAATGCGCATATATTTTTTTGCTTCGTAAAGCGCATGCATAGCAGACTGTCACATGGGGCGTACATGTAGCAGTATGGTACTCATGGGCTTTATGAGGAACTGTCGCATAGGTGTGGTACGCATGTGCAAAAATTGCCCTAACCACAAACCCATTCATGACAAGATGCAGAGAGTGCCACCTGTAAACGTCAATCCACGTTTTCCTAAGCTCAATGATGCCGAATTAGAGAATACTATGAACAATAAAGATGTAAATGAATATGTATGGGGTAAAGTTAAACAAACACAACATTAGTTTATTTCGGGTGGACTGCCAATATTAGCTCCCCTTAGTATTGACAGTTGAAGAACTAGTTTCCTCAGCTTCACCTCAGGAACTTGTTTGTCAACTTCCAATAACTCGGAGCACTAATGTGGGCTCCACCCTCATCAAACCATGTTATTTTTGCAGACTGAGCACTGAATTTGATGATTTTCACAACTTGGTTGTTTTGACGTGTTCAAGGACGGGCGGTCGGGTTGGTGTAGTGGTATCTTTCCTCGCCTTCCACCCCTCGGACCCCAGTTCGAATCTCCCTGGAGACCTTATGTGGATTGGGTTTTCAGTCCCTACCTGATTGCGTGGGTTTTCCGTGGAATAATTCTCTGGGGTTTTCCTCCCATATCTTCACTGAAACTTCTTTCTTTGTCTTCTCTCCATGGGGTTCTTGGCTAGTAGTAAAAGGATCAACCCTTTAGCACTCACTATACTCTTCACTGTACTCCTTACCGTGCCACGGAAATTTACACTATTTCCGGCCGTACCTAGAAAGATAAATTGTGATTATTTTCTTGTGTTACAAGTTGAGTTTGTTTTGTAGAGGATGAAATGATCTTTTGAATGATTTTAACAATTGTTTTGTTTGCGTTTTTTACAATTTAAAAAAAAAAATTTAAGCTTTGGGGTTGGAAACATAAGAGAGATCAACATAAATTTGAAAACGGTGTTTGTGTATAAAAGTAAACATTTGTTAAGTTGTGCACACAAGTTTTCTCAAATGTACTGTTCTCTCAATTAGGAAAACAAAGCTACAAAAATTATTGAAAATAATCACAACATACCTTTGGAAATGAAAAAGAATGTTTCTGTTACCAACAGATAACTTCTGTACCTAAAACCCTATTATAACGGTATTCCTTATGTAAAAACACCATTAAGTTTAGCGCCATTCTAGCGTAAGGTCACCATTACTGTGTACATTACGCACGTGATACGCGGTACGCACAGTACAGTCCGTACTACACAGAGAAGAAACAGCTACTCATTGTGCCTCACATGCGTTGGTGGTAGGACTTCTGACCTTTGAACCTTTGGAGGTGGACATCGTTATTATTTTCCTAATGGCGGCTATAAAAATATTGTCATGTTGAGATTGCACTCTATCTAGGGCTGTTTGCTGCATTTTAACCACATGTTTAGAACTCGAAAAACAACTTGTCAAACTTTGAGGGCGGTTGCAGGCAGGGCAGGGCAGGGCGGCTGCGGGCGGTATGCGCGCTAAACGGTCAAGGTCACTTTTCTGAGAGCCTGTGGCGTCATGACCACAATAAATGAAATGAAAGGATGAAATGATGAATTAATAATGCTCATTCCTTTCAACACATTCCAAGAAGTTAATGTCATTTCAATTATCATTTTATCATTTACAGCTTTTGTTCACCGACCCTAGCGATAAACCACTGGCTGATACTAAATCGGAAGTCGAGATAACAGCAGACAGTATAAGTGTCTTTAAGGAGACAGTCATCAGTGACGAGAAAGGAATGGCTTACTTCACAGTAACGACAATTCCTAGTGGTGCTAAATATGTCGGTCTTCGTGTAAGTAATCCATAGCAAAATGTTATGTAAATGAGTGGTTAATTTGAGCACTATTTGGTTCTTACTGGTGGAACACCACTCAGCGCTCCGTGACGCAAAACTGGGGCCCGGGTGTGTCTGCCGGTTAGCCTCCCAATGTTGGAAAAAACAAAAGGAGTGATGTTGGAATAATTGAGTAACAAAGTAATAAACCGCGAGGGAGACTGACTGGGTAAAATTTAAACATAATTTGGGGTTGAACAAAGAATAATTGACTACAGCGAGGACTTGAACCTGCGACCTCCGAATTAACGTGCCGGCACTCTACCAACTGAGTTACAAATTAGCCCTATGATGAAATTGAGCCAAATTATGAGTGCAAAAGCCCAAAAATTCCTCAAGTTTCAATTATGAATAATAGGAAAGTAAATAAAAGTATTGGAATTTCAGTTTCTTGAAATATAGTACACTCTCTGTTTGAAACATTTGGATTTATTTTGGATTTGTTATGTTATAAATTTGCTGTTGTTGCCATTTCTCATGTGGAATTGCCCACATGCATGAATTGTTTCTCAGATTTCTGAGGATTGGTGTCCATTCGCGAATGCTGTGACCAGAGATGTGGTTGGTACCTGCTGTCACCTTGCTAAACATTGATGGGTTCAATGTTCTAGTGAAAGTATTGTGAAAGTTTTTCCTGTTTTCACAACAAGTACACATTGTTTTTAACTAAAACCTTCGTAAGTAAATTTATTGTATCTTTCTTCATAATTTTGCCCATAAATGAGAGTTACGTTGACAAAAACCAAACGACGACCCTACCTTCATCCTCAACTCCTGATTCTTTCTTGACGCTAGGCTATTTCCAAAGGCTACTTCCGTGAAGGCGTGTACAAACCCTGGAATTCTCCAACCCCTGGAACTCATGGCATCAGTGACCCAACCACCTCTGGAAGTGCACAGCCACAAACCTCACCTACCAACAGCTTTCTCCACATTGATCCTGTCACTGAGACGGCTGGAGTCAACTCTTTTCAGACCCTTACGATACATCTAGCTAGCGATAAACCCGAGTATAATGGAGTCTACTTGCACACCGTGGTCAGTTTCTATGTCTTTCTTGAACCCAATCCATCTTAAATTCTGATTTCAAGTTTGTAAGGTTTTTGGGTGCGTATAAGCCCATACCTCTGTTTAGCGCATAATTTTGCCCTTACAGTAAATCAGTGTTTGGTTGAAGGTTAACACAAAGATTCTGGACTTGATCAGTAAGCTAGGAATGTTTAGTGCCATGGAGTACCAATTGTGCATCAGCGAAAAATCATTGCTTTTCCGTGACAGGCCTTACAGTTGGTGCAGGGTTTAGTGCATTGACGACCTTCAGTGGCTGTGATGTCATCACTTTTTTCCCATTCATGGCATTTTGCACAATCGGTCTAAGTGTACAAGTTTTATTGACACAAATAACAGCAGCACTACTATATATAGTAAAAAAAAAATAAAGAGTAAATTCAAAGTCAGCAATTTTCTCAAATTTTTATGAGGAAAAACTTGAATAACCAACAGACAGTTAGATCTTGGTATTCATTTGAGATTGGACTTCTCTGGTGTTGTGTGAGTTCTGGTAATCTATTTTGCCTTTGGATTTGAGTAAGCAAGAAGATGTTGCTTATTTCGTTGAATAGTCTCTAAAATTAGTTGATTGATTTTGTTGTTGGTCTTTAGATGATGTCTCGTGGAAATATCCTGCTTTCTGTGGAGTCTATCATCCCACCAGAGGATATTGACGGCTTCAGACGACCAGGGTCTGAAGGTGTTTACCCTGTAGAGGTTGATAAATATGGCCGGAAAGGTGAGATTTGAAATTGTGTGCATGATGTGTTCTTTTAAACTCTAAGCACTCCAAATCCTCAATGTTGTTGTTGTTTTTTTTCTGGGGGGTAAATTTTCTGGTAGTGAAGTGAAGAATGATCTAAAAGTTAATTTAGTCACTATAGTTTGAAAGCCTCTATAAGAAACAAGGGGATAACAATGATATGATGAGTGCTGGGGCAAAAACTCCTTCACGTTCATGATAAAGTTTTCTGGGCTCTTTGACATTCACTGCCTTTCTTAGTGGCTGCTAAGAGCTTCATATCTTACCTGAACAACATAGCAAATGCTCAATGACACAAGCATTGTGACTGGCTGAACCAGGTTTCGAAGCCACATTAGAAATATTTTTAACAACTTCGAAGAACATTTCTCTGTTGATATTTGCAGAAGATCCTAGTCGCACAAACATGGAAGTCACTGACATCCCGGTCAACATCCTGAACAAGGGGCAGTCCAAGACGACAAGACGCAAGATCAGAATCTTGTATGAGATGGCACCAGCCGTTACTGTCATGGTTTACTATATAAGGGACGATGGAGAGGTCGTAGCGGATACGATTACTATTCCCGTGGAGGAAGTGTTTCAGAATGAGGTAAATTATGGGAGAGTAACTCCTAGTCCTCCCTGGCTGATCCATTTTATTTGTGGGCTCAAACATGATAGCCAGCAAAAAGACCCAACATTATTTCATAAAGAAACTGACATGGAAAAAGTTGTCAGGCTAACCCAATTCCCCATAGAAACAGAGACGGCCGGGTTTTCCCCAGGTTTTTTCAAAACTGGGGGGTATTCTGGACCCAAAGTTTTTAATGTTTGGCCGAAGCACGCTAAACTGAAACAACATCTTTGGAATGTTTTCTACTTGGTGTTTATCTTGTCTTTAAAAGCCCTACTGTGCAATCTGGAGCATTCTTTATGGTTTTAATTTTTTTTTTGAGAAATAAAAAATATACATATAATTTTTATAGCATATCGGCCGAAATGTGCGCATATCCGCATGCAATTGCGCGTATCGGGCCCATATGCTAGCTTGTACATGGGGAGAACCCTGAGAGATACAGTTTGGAAAAATACATTTCAGTGTTTTCTTGATGAACTTCTTTGTCTTTTAGGTGGATATTGAGTTCACTGAGGAGAAGGCGGCACCCGGAGGTAGTGCTGTCTTGTCAGTCCGCGCCAAGTCGTCCTCCCTTTGTGCATTAGGTGTCGTTGATAAGAGTGTCCATCTCTTGGGCGGTGACAACCGGATTACGAAAAAGGAGGTAATTCTTTGGTGGAGTGTCGTGGCCAAGAGGTCAAGAGCACCAGACTCAAGCTCTGGTGTTTCTGATCAGCAGAGTGTGGGTTGGAGTCCCAGTCATGACACTTATGTGTCCTTATAAGCAAGACACTTAACCATTATTGTTTTGTCCTTCGGATGGGACGTAAAGCCAGAGGTCCATTGTGTTGTGTAACGCACGTAACAGAACCCAGTAACACTTATCGCTAAGAGAAGGGGCTTGCTGAATGCGCCACAGGACCTTGTAATGCTACATAAATGGGTCCCGGAATTCATAAAGCTGTCTTAAAAAGTGTTTTGCTTTTTTTTTCAAGCTCCTTGAAAGAGACTCCAATATTATTTTAATTTTTATTTAGAAGGACGAGGATTGCAGTGACACCATATGAAACCTCTCTTTGGAATGTGTGTGGTTCTGAGAAGAACCGATATTGAAGAACCGTGATATCAGTTCTACTCAGAACCACAATGCAAGCCTTCTCATCTTCTTTAACCTATTTCTTTATCCATAAGACAAGCCTGCCCAAGATGAGTATTTATGACCAAATCCTGCATGCACTTTTGTGTGCCACCTCTGCTATAAACTTCAGATTGAAAGCCACTGATATAACAGTTTTGTTCAAAAGTGTTTGTAAATCAATTATCCAGCACTTTGTTAAGAATTAAAAAAAGTACATGAGTTTGTCAAAAACAAGATCTGAAAAGAGTTCCCTCTGGAATCCAAGTTGTCTTTCCAGTGCTGCTACTTTGAGTTCGGTGGTATCACAAACTGACCATTCTCAGATGTTGTCCAAGCGCATCTTTGGTCGGCCCACAGAACGATGGCACCCCTCTGGCATCCCATTCAGCCGCCCTTTGACAAACCCCACGGCCCAGCCAAGCTGCCTTTCTTTCGGTCACAGCACTGCTGCTGAAGTAACTATTGGTTGCCAATCATCCCCATCAGTCTTTCATTTGTCACATAGTAAATATTACCGTAATGGTGTCTTTGTTATCAAAAGTGTACCCATGACTTTTGGTCGTGCAAAAGTATCAAAACAATAGAAGTTTATTAAGCGTTACGCTGGCTTACTCGGAACAGCTGTTTGAAAGAATCTCATAACAGTCTGCTAAGATCAAACAATGGATTTGAATAACAATGATGTAAGAATGGCCGATCCAGGATGTTGTGGAAGAGTTTGCGACCCTCTACCCCTTGTTTCCTCTTGAAGCACTACCCCCCTTTTTGCTGCTCCTGCCATACCCAGGCAAAGTGGCCTCACACCTGAATAGAATCATAGTATTTCAATCGATCCGTCTCTTTATTTGTAGGTATTTGAGGCACTTGAGAAGTTACAGCTCTCTTCGGAGGGAGGATCGGCAGAGCCTTCAAGGTGTAGCCAAGGACAATATGGAGGCTTTTATCGAATGCAACAGCAAAATATGAATGACGCTTCACAAGCTTTTAATGTGAGTCATTAATTCTTATTTCTTAGTTATGTTTTACTGGCATATGTTACCTCTCATGGAACAATTTGGTCCAGTTACTTTGTGCACACTCGGAATGCTAATGAGTAGCAATCGATAATTTTTTGAGCAGCATGTTGTTCTGCTGTACAAGGGAAATTCGCTGCCTGTGACCCCTGAACCGGTCACTCTTGCTGTTTTATTAATTGCCCCGATCCACCTGACATTATCACCACAGCAAATCTTCAGTTATTTTTTTTATTTTGAAAGTCACCTCTGTTACTGTGTAGTCGGTGTTTGTAGGTGATGCTTGCACATTTACATACTCACCATAACTTGACATGCAATTTGATGTCTACTCTAGGGGGTCCAAAGTTTGTTTTTGTATTGCATTAATGTTTTCTTTCCACATTCCCATATTTCTTGATTGAATTATGAGTCAATGTTTTTTCTCTAAGTTCTTTCTATCTCGTGTTTATTTGTTTGTTGTGGTGTTTGGATGTTTGATTCTCTCATTTTCTTATCTGTTAGCCGTTTGAATTATTGGCTTTGTACTTTGCTGTATTCTGTATTGTTATGTATTCCTAAGGGTTGTAGAAGTTTTTTGATGTGTTTTAATTGGAAGTGTGCAATGTTTTTGCCCCTCGTGAATTCCAATTGTTTATTTATTTGATGTTTAGTTTTTCAGAGTGTTTTTCCGTCCTATAATTAATGGACGGTGTATTCACTGTCGATTTTTCCACAATTTGTCTTCGCGTTTTCATATTGATATCGAACAATCATAATCCTTACTGAAATTGCCTTTGAATTTACTGACCAAAACAATTAGCACTTTTACCCATAAAATATGCTACATTCATAATGTGTTCAGACACTATTGGTTTGTAATTGCCATAGTTTTGTGCACTTGGCAGACAGACAAATGTGTATACGTCATGCCGACATCAACCCCATATAAAAAGGCACTATGCTAATAATAATAATAGTGGCTTCTTATTGAGCGCAAAAACCTGTCATTCAGTGATGCTCATGGCACTCCAACAATATTACCCCCCGGTCTTTGGGCCATTTATTTCATTCTTTAAACCATCTCAGCTCCCTTGGGAGTATACAGTCCCCCATTTTGCCAACCAGTAGTGTTAGTGCGCATGAGCCATGTGCAACTTGCATACTTCATAGGAAGGGTCAAGTGTCAGGAAACTGTTTCCAAAGCTAGTCATTTTTCTTGTTATTTCCAGGACTTAGGCGTAGTGTATCTGACCAACCTAAGAGTTGACACGGCACCATGTCCTGAGGTTCATTATCCAATGTGTAAGTTTGGTTTATTTCATACATAATGTTTATTTCATACATAATGTTTATTTCATACATAATGTTTATTTCATACATAATGTTTATTTCATAAATGTTTTTCTTTGTCAAGAAAAAGAGAAGAGGTGTTTCTTTAAATGATTAGTGACCTCAACAATTTGTCAGAGATAAACTAATAAATTAGATTTTTGTGGAGTATGGAGAAAAAAGGGGAAGAATTTGTTTGTCTCCCATGTGAAGAAAATTTGTCAATCTGCTTTTTACCATATTAGAAACATTAGCAGCATTCGTAAAATCCTCAATAAAAAGTCTGCCTCTATCCTTATACATGCTTTCATTACATCCAGGCTTGATAATGGAAACTCATTGCTTTATGGTATTAACAAGCATCTTATAAAAAAACTGCAAAATGTCCAGAACGCTGCTGCTCGGGTATTATCTAAAACACGTAAATATGATCACATCACACCTGTGTTGAAACAGCTTCACTGGCTCCCAGTCTGTCAAAGAATTAAATTCAAAATCATTTTGCTTGCCTGGAAAGCTTTGAATGATAGGGCTCCTCACTATCTCAAAGAAATTCTCTCACCATATACGCCAACTCGCAATCTTCGCTCTACAAACCAACTTCTTTTAACTGTCCCTAAAACAACCACTTCCAACGGCGTTCGCGCTTTTTCTGTATCTGCACCCACTCTCTGGAACTCTCTTCCTTTACATATCCGAGCTACAAAGTCTCTGGACATTTTCAAAACATTGCTAAAAACTCACTTATTCAATATTTCTTATGATTGACTTTCTGTTTGTTATTTTTTACCACTTGTTTTTGCCGACACGTTTAAATGTAAATCTGTTTTATTCAATGTGCTCTTATTTCTTTCTAAGCTACGTAATTTGTTACTCTGTTTTTTGTTTGGTTTTTATGCGCCTCGGAATAAGTTTAGTCTTAGATAGATGGCGCTTTACAAGTTTTAATTATTATTATTATTATTATGTCACCACTCTACTGTGAGTTCTTGGATCTGTCAGAAAAAGTATGCTTTGTTTTTTACAATTAATAGCTGTAACGATTTATCAGCAAACTTTTTAATAACAACTATTTCAACTTGTGTTTTATGTCTACATGTTAAAATATGCAAGGGATTTGCAGTGTATTCTAAACACTTCCTCTCAATAGGCCCTGAACAAAAACATTGGTAACTAAGGCTGTCACAGACTTAACATGAAACTTACAACAACTCAACCAGGTGTTTTAGCGTTTTTCGAAAAAACAATCGACATAAGACCCCCAAAGAGTTTTGGTCTCCCTGAGACAAAAAACTCCGCCCATTGGACTGAATCCAAAACTGCTGGATACATTTTTTACCTTTTTCTCAAAAATAATAATAAACAGTGAAAGGAGCTGAAATTTTCACAGGTTGGTTTTATTACATGATTTCTACGAAGGGCGGAAGCATTTCCAGACGCTTTTAAGATATCAAATGATGAATTCCTATTCAGATTTTAGACAGGATGATGGTATAGCACAGCCAATGATGATGGCGATGATGAAGAGTGAAGCTGTTTTTGAGGACGCTGCTGCTGTAGGCATATCCAGTGGTTCTGCTGGACCCACCATCAGATCCTACTTTCCTGAGACATGGTTGTACCGTCTTGTGAGAATGGGGTACGTAGAATGCGAAGGAGCTGCGATACTTCATAAGAGCTATTTAATTTCAGCCTCGCTACCATGGGCAGCGCACTGTATCGATACCTCTCGTCACTAACCCCTGGTAGGGATGTACTGAAAAACAGCGCCGATTGACTCCCAAGGGTGACTACTTTGCGTGCACGCTTGTTGAAAACTTCCGAGCGCTTGTATGGCGCTTGTAGGACGCTTTATAGTACGGGCGTGTGAAAATGCAAGCATTTTTCAAATGAATCATGGTTTTACACGGTCACCCTAAACTGCATACAGTTAGACATATCACAAAATCAAAGAAGAATGACAGAGGACCAGTTGCTTTTTGACTTGATGCCTCTTTTACGGGTTACCATACTTGAGCGTGCGCGTAGAATGGATTGGCCTGAGGCCTAATTAAAATGTGCTAGATTCTAGCACATTTTAATGAACCAATTCCAGGGGTTATGATCGAGCAAGGCATGCTGGGAAAAAATGGTGCGGCGAGATCGATCACCCCTGGGAACAAGGATGATTTAATTTAAATTTAATATATGGATTTATGAAGTGCACATTCTAAAATACATTACTCATGGTGCCACAGTAAGATGAAAATAGATGTAAAAATTGTTTAAACATAACGGCAAAAAAATCATTGCTAAGAAACTAGACACGGTATGGTTGTGGAAAGAGTAGTGTCTTAAGTTATTTTTGAAAGTTTCCAGAGAAACAATGTTCCGAATAGAGTTGGGTAGTTTATTCCAGAGAACAGGACCAATGTCTGAGAAGGCCCACTCACCATGTAGTGTACTGTCCTGGGCCCAATTTCAGAGAGCTGCTTAACGGCCGATTTTGTGCTTACTGCGCGATTTCCATTTCATAGCGCCACTAACCATAAGCACATGAAAAGTCATGCTAACCTTCCGGTGCTTACTGTATGAAAATGAACAGCGTAACAATGCAAATCCATGGTGAACGCACAAGCTGGCCATCTTATTTTCTTGCTAACCAGTGAAATAGGCATACGCTTAAGCAATTTCTTCAGTTATAGTTAACCACAAAAATTTGCTTACCCTTAAGCAGGGCCATGAAATTAGGCCCTGCTCTTTACTCCATTCTCATTAATCTCTGACTCAATTCTTTGTCTGCAATAACAATAAACTGTTTTTCTTTCTTGAGATTGAGGGATATGCTGACAAGCAAATAGTTGTACAACAGCTTTTAAATGCGTAAAGCTAATGTACATTTTGCTTGTCAGCATATAACATTTGTAACATTTGTAACATTTCCACTACAACATCCTTCCCAACATATCTCAATCTAATACTTAGGATTTGTCCGCTACATAAAAACCCTGTTATTAGTAGTGTTATTTAATATAGCTTTATGATTGGCGTAACATATTAATATGTCCTAAAATTTCTAATAGCGATGACGGCCACAAGGACATAAGTGTGACCGTTCCACACACCATCACAGAGTGGATTGGTCATGGATTCTGTACCTCCACAAAGTACGGGGCCGGAGTGTCAGACTTGACGAGCCTCACAGCTTTCCAACCGTTCTTCATTGATATGAGATTGCCTTACTCCGTTATCCGCAATGAGATTGTTCCGGTCACTGTGGTCGTT
This sequence comes from Pisaster brevispinus, assembly GCA_023634235.1. Classification (NCBI taxonomy): domain Eukaryota; kingdom Metazoa; phylum Echinodermata; class Asteroidea; order Forcipulatida; family Asteriidae; genus Pisaster; species Pisaster brevispinus. Next base: position 11,888,093 of record JAMKCF010000011.1, on the reverse strand, counting down.
TTCAACTATATAGCAAAATGTCTAATGGTGAGAATACTATCAGGTTTAAAAGTTAACCTATATCTGCCTGACTCGTCACCGTACATAAATACTGTTCCTGCCTAAGCCCATGTAGCACTTTACGAGAAAGCTCCATTTAAGAACTTTCTGAGTTTTGGCCACAAAAACTCAGAAACTACTCATCCTTTTCACTGAGTGGCTGTGTTTACATTGAATAACTTGGGTCAATAAACTTAATAGATGAGCAATTAATCTGCCTGGGGCAGTCAGCAGCCCTACTGGATTGTGCAGGATCCAATTATGTCCACTGTTTGGAAAAGCAATTACATGGAGATAACAGGTGTTTGTTTTTTTTTCTTTAATGGAGCTTTCCCGTAATGTATACAATAAACATTCATTGTTTACTGCCATGCAAAAAAGCAAACCCCCATCAAGCTGTGTACCATGGGAAAGAGCACATCATCTATTTAATGTGGTATATATTTTGAAGTGTTCCCCCATTCATATCACTTGATATGAGGGTATAAATACAGACACTATAACTTCCTGGTGTTTAGGGCTAACCGCGTTTGTGTGTTCCACAGGAAATCCCGCTCTTAGGCAGATACTGGTTATCTTTCAGATTTTTAGATATTTAGTAATATACTTTGGAAAATTTTTCTAGAAGGAAAATTTTGTTTAAATCAATCGTTCCTTTTCTAAGCAAGAAAGCATTAAAATGAGATTCTGCAGCTGCTGAACAATTTCTATAACAAACGAGACCCCGTTCAAATACACAACGTACGTGGACTATCAATGCTGCAATGGTTAAGCTTTTTAGGCTATGTTAAACAGAATAGGCATGATATTCTTAGTACGATATTCTAAGTCTGATTTCTCGATTTTTGGGGGCTGTCTGAAAAATCAGCAAATTTTTTATTAAATAGCCTGAAAAAACCTATTAAAGCCTACACCATGAGTACATGTAGGTCAGCCCTCGATAAACTTACCTACTTTTTTTCCAGAGGGGTAATAAAAGACATTGTGTCATTGTTTTAAATCCCTGTATGTAGGTTGAGCTGACGTTAGAAGCATCAAGTAGCTATGAGATTGAAGATGTTAATCGAGTGGAGAGTCTTTGCGTATGTGCTGGCGAGTCGAAGTCTGTTTCATTCTATATCAAGACTTTAGAGCTTGGAGACATTCCTGTAGAAGGTAAGTTCAAAAATAGTTTTGGAGATTGTTGTAGAGTTTCTATGATTCAGTAAGTCTGATCTTCAAGTTGTTAGCCATCACATATAAATGTTGAATGAAAGTGCTTCCCCTTACCTTACTGTACTTATCACTCCATACCAACCTAATCACACACTCCGTTCCAGCTCAGATACAAGGATTCTCACAAAGCCTCAAACCAGATACTCTTCATCTTCCGAAAGTTTTTATGCAGCTGCTCCAAACCTTAGGAACAATCCTCCTTATCAAACACGACTTCATGCCATTTCACTTACTGAATTCAAAACATCGCTTAAACCGCACCTTTTCCAGACTTATTTTGCTTTGGCTATTTATTTCAATCCCATTCCTTTTGTATTGTTGATTGTTGTGATACCTTTTTTGTGTAAGAACGCTGTATAAGTGTTTGGATTGTTGTTACTATTATTATTGTTGACCTATCAATGGAAGAAAGAAGCAATGAACTTTTCACTGGTTTATAAAAACAACCCTCTGAACTGCCTTTTATTAATGAGACTTGGCTTAAAAAATAAATTTGATTAAATAACAGCCAAACTTCACTGAATTCCTCTTTTTTTCTCTTTTTTTTCTCTAAAAAAGAAAAAAAGAAAACAGTTCTTTTTCTATTGAAGTAGTGTTAAATTCAGAGGTGTTACTGACAAGGTTTTTTGTAGACCAGAGTTAGCTGACTCTAATGTTTTTGAAAATTAGCCTGACCTTGACCTATGACCTTTGAACACTTTAGTCGGAGCTGTTTCTGTGGAGGCATCTGGTACTTGTAAAGGAAGAGAAATTGATGAAACTCTGCTAGGACTTGCGGATAAAATCCGAAAGAATTTACTTGTCAAGGTTCGTATTTTACTGTTTAATATTTAGATCCACACCCAAATGGCTGGTAAGCCCCATCAGAATAAAGCATCTGTGGCTATGGCTGATGGCTACAACAAGAACATGGTGAAATAGGGCTTTTCAGTGATCTGAGTCGCTTAAGCACAAAAAGTAGCTGAGCACAAAAAAATTAGGCTGACTAGACCTGGTTACTTACTGGGTACCAGCCAAAATGTCATGTCACATGTACAATTTGTGACTGGTATCTGTTCATTTTCCTGGTCGTAACTGCTGTCCGATCTGTCAATTCAGATGTGGCTTTACCGGTAGTTTGAAGATGTTCTACTCCTTGTTACAAGTTTGGCAATTTCTTGGTACAGGAAAGACTTTTGCATGCCAATTTTTACAGAATTGTCTTTTGGGATTTCGGAACAAGGTTAGAAAAATAATTCTTGTGCTGGAGAAGTTTTCCCTTTGAAATTGGTTGCCTCAAACAGAAGTCTCAAAAATTTGCCTTGTGTGTCTCGAATTAACTTTTTCGGTAATGGCGTCTGTAACGTTAATCTCATTTTAATTTTTTTTATGTATTTGCCTGATTATACATTATAACCATCAACCTAATTGGAAACATCTTAACCTTTGATTCATCTTGTCCTTTAGATGAAAATTAACTTGTACATAATTTCGGGCGACTAAATTAAAAGATGAAAATTAAAATTTATTATTTTTTGGTCTTCAGCCTGAGGGTATAGAAACTGAACAGGTTTTCAGCACATTCTTCTGTCCTACAGGTAAGTGATCTGGGGCCAATTTCATGGCTCTACTTACTGCGGAATTCTGCGCTTACGGCGCCCTGTAAACCACATAATTCTACAGGACACTAAGCGCAGAATTCCGTGGTAAGCAGAGCCGTGAAATTGGGCCGGTAAGCTTAGTTTATAATTCCAGATTAACAAATACATGTTGGCTACATGTGTGGGAGCCATTTCTAGGAAGATGCTATGGAGGGTGTGACGTTTAGGGTCAGTCTCTTGAGTCTCAGTGTTGTGGCTTGACTATAGAATGATTCGGGCAAAGGACTTGGGAGGCCATTGCTACTATTTTCCTGGTCTTATTGCTTAATTTCCCTTCAAAACTGTTCCATAGACTTAAAGGTGCTACACAGGATTGGTAAGGGTAATAAACATTGTTTAGTTTTAGTCTGAAAGCTTACTGATTATGAAGTTCATACTAGAACCATTGTTTTTCTTTCTGTGAAATATTTCTCTCAGAAATGAGGTCATATTCAAGAAAACTCGATCCGAAAACCTAAAAAAAAAATAACTAGCTGATGTCGGCTGTTACAACCCAAGTTAATGACAATGTGTTTACATGCAGAAAATTGTGCATGGTTTGTCACTATTTTCTCCTGACTCACACAAGTGATTTAGCCCAAATTTTCACAATTTTGGTATTTCATATATATATATGGTTGACACCACAAAACATGTCTGGTACTATTTTGTCACCTATACCAATCCTGTACAATATCTTCAAAGATTTTGCCAAGGTGCACTTGGTAAAAAGAATATGGCTTACCTGAAGTCCTTACAGCAATCAAACTTTCATTAAGTAAGTAGTTGTTTTGTGTCTCTGTTTGGGCACTTAGGTTAGCTTAGTGATTTATTCCCTGCTTATCATCTCTTCGGACCGTGGTTCAAATCCCAGCTCAGACCTGGAGCCTTGCATATGGATTGGGTCCCTACCTGATTGCATGGGTTTTCCCCTAGTTGGGGTTTTCCTCCCACATCTAAAACTGGCATTCCTTCATCATCTTCAGGCCTAAGGATCACAGAGCTAGCCGCTTTGTAAGGATCCTAAGTTTAATTAGCAGAAAGTTATAAAAATAATAATAATATCAAAAAGCATTTACAAATCTAGCTAAATCTTTTATTTGCCATTTGTTTAGACTATCCTAATGGTAAATATATAGAGGACATCATTCTGAAAGATTTACCCGAGAACTATGTGGAAGGATCCGAAAGAGGAATCGTCACTCTCACCGGTAAGACCAAGAAGTTTCCTTTGGTTTGAATGGTTCTTCCTTTATTTTAGGAGAAACAAAAAACTTGTTAAATCTAGAGAGGCGATGATGGTTTTTTATGCTTTATGAAGTTACTGTCCACAATGAGCTCTTACAAGACGGAACACAAGCAATCAAAATGCACTTGCAATCTTAATTAGAATTAGCTGAAGTTTCTTTGGAAGGTCGTTAGTGCATTCCACGATTTGCAGAGGGTAAGCATACCAGAACAAGCAATATTACCAATACTAAATTTGGGTTGAACAAAGAAAAATTGACAGAGCTGGGCTTCAATATTACTTTCTCTTGTGGTTTGTTATTTGATATTTGGAATAAAAAAAGTTGCATCCCCCTTAAGGTGATCCCTCTGTTGCCGCTTGGTTGTATCGTGAACTTGGGTGTGATCCCTGGCTGTACGGCAGTTACAGGTTGAATGGCTTCTGACTGACACCCCTGAACAAAGATATTGACAAAATAGTGAGACTGCCAACAAAGGGCTAGATAGCTCAGTTGGTAGAGCGCCGGCATGTTAATCTGGAGGTCGTCGGTTCAAGTCCCGCTCTAGTAAAACAATTTTTTTTTTAGCCCAAATTTATTCAAAATTTTACCCTGTCAGTTTTCCCTTGTGGTTTATTACTGATATTTATTAATAATAATAAGTAACTCTTAAATAGCAAGAACATAACCGTGTGAAATCTCAATGCGCTTTACAAAAAACAGAAAAATTACAATGGACAAGAGATGGCTTGTTGAAATAGGTTGGATTTGAAATTGACCAGGATTGGATAGGAGCTGCTCTAGGTGAGGATGGAAGGGCATTACACACCAGGGGTCCGTTTTCGCGGTCGTAACCAATTACTGTTTCGGTTGAGTTGGCCATTGGTTAATCACTGGCGAAAGACCAAAACAGTTATTGGTTACAGCCGCGAAAACGCACCCCTGGTTGAAGTCTGTAAAAATGCCTTTGAACCATATGATTTGGGTTCCAACCTTACCTAGTCTCCATTGTTATACCTTATCTTGATTCATAGAGTGTAAGCACAAATCAGTGGCCATGTTTTTTGCCAGCATTAGTCAGTACCCAGAGTCATGCGTATGGATTTGAGTTTAATTCAGTGAGTGGATACAAGTGGTTTGAATGATTTTTCTGAAACAATTTTTTTTATTTCTTCATTTTAATTTCGATGTGGATTTTTTAGGTGATATGATGGGTCCTTCAATCACCAATCTGGACAAGCTGCTTCGTATGCCAACTGGATGCGGGGAACAGAATATGATAGGTTTTGTTCCCAACATCTTTGTCATGCACTACCTAACAGGTAAACTAAACTACCCCTAGACTAAAAGGCAGGGTGTAGTTTTGGTAGTTACTCCACAAGTTAATGACCATAAACAAAAACTATTTTGGTAAAGAGAACTGGAGAGCTGTTGATAGTATAAAACATTGTTGGAAATGACCCCTCTGAAGTAATATAGTTTTAGAGAAAGAGGTAATTTTCAACCAGAAATTTGAATCTGAGAAAGGCTTCAGGCACTAATCCCAAGAGACCAAAAATTCTACCTTGTGGATTTTCCTTCTTACCTGATGCATATGATGTCATTTGAGTAGGGTGTGTTGTAATGTTCAAGTGTCCAGTACTGTTAGCTTTCATCAAAGTGGCAGAATTCTTGGGGAAAATTTTCAATTTTATTGAAAAAAAAACCAACCAACCAACAAAGAATGAAAATGGGCTTCTTAGAATAAAACAAATTGGGGAAAAGAAGTCAACCGAGTAGTGTTTAAGTGAGGTTGTGATCAGACCTTTGTATCATAAAGAGTTGTTCATAGCAAAAGACATAACAAAAGGACTAGGCAGTGTACTTTGAGGACCTTTGAGTCATTTTGAATTAGCAGCTACAGCTGTGGCTGTGGCTTAGTCACCTCATCATGCGTTGAAGTATAGGCTGACCTCGGCAACACCCTTAGCATTAGCTGCAGCCATAGCTGTAGTGGCCATTTCGCTGCCTTACCTTTAATTTTCACGTCTGTACACCCCAAGGGATCAACAAGCTGACACCAGGCACTGAAGCTAAAGCAAAGGAACATATGGAGATTGGGTACCAGCGTGAGCTAACGTACAAACACAAAGATGGATCCTACTCTGCGTTTGGAGAGAGTGACCCTTCTGGCAGTACGTGGCTGACGGCATTTGTTGTACGGTCATTTGCCCAGGCATCCAAGTATATCTATATTGACCCCAAGGAGTTGGCAAAAAGTAAAGTTTGGTTGTTGAGTCTTCAAGGAGAGAAAGACGGATGTTTTAAAAATGTCGGCCGGGTCATCCACAAAGAAATGATGGTAAGTTAGAAAAGCTATACTGTCAGTGCTGATGCCAGGGTCAAATTCAGTTTTTTAAAATTTTACTGGATGTAGTATTGGGGGATAAAATTAACATCGATGTGTTTCACGTATCCACCATGTGCATGTAGAATCTCTAAAGCTTCAACTTGCGCTTGGTGTGCTACTACTAGGCCTTGAAACATCCCTGTGATTGGTCAGGTAATCCTGTCTGTATATTAACAGTCAGAGCAGGTAGCCTTCTTCTAACATCGTCAAAGATTTTCGTTCTGAAAACATTTCCTCTGGGTCTATTTTTTCTTCACAGGGGAATGTGAACAGTGATGCTACACTCACTGCCTATGTTATCATATCGCTCATTGAAGCTGGAGACCCAAGTGAGGTAAGTAAAGAAATGTACCGTCGGTAGGTGTCAGTCAGTGGAGCACCCAAGAGGGTAGGTTCGCACAACCCCCAAAATTGCTGTTGAGAAGTGTTTCAACATATGCGCAGCGCGAAAGCTTTTGCAGGCGCTAGTTTATGCGCAATGCAATCAGTACATACCGGTACGTAAAATCTGTTGAGCGTCGCATGCAATTTTACCCTTTGCAAAATGGAGTCTATGAGAACGTGACAGGAATTGAACAGATTTTACAGATTTTCCAACAATACTCTGCTGTTTGACAAAAGGGCATTTATGAATGGGAATAAAAGGAGTAGTGACTCGGTCTTATTTGGCCATTTAAAACCAGCAAGGTCATGGCCATGTGATAAAGAACCTCGCCTTCGGCTTACTCCTTTATCGCTCGGCCACGACCCTGCTGGTTTCAAATGGCTGGGTGAGACCTCCTTGCCTGCGATTTTATTCCTTACTGACACACAAACTAAATGGTACCGAGACGTTTATGCAGGGATCCTCTTTAGTGCTAGATATGACGTAATGATGCCATGATAAAGAGGATCCTAAAAGGAATTCCTTCAGGAAATCCTTTTTATACCTTGATTTTTTCTCCACTCTTTCAAAAGTGCCTGAATTTCTCTCCACTCTTTGAAAAGTCCCTCATTGTCTCCACTCTTTAAAAGTACGTAATTTTCTCTCCTCTCTTTGAAAATTATCTAATTTTCTCTCCTCTCTTGTAAAAGTGCCTGATTTTCTTGCCACTTTGCTGCAAACCCTGATTTGTTTTTCCCCAGGCTACACACATTCAACAAGGTGTGGAATGTCTGAACAAGAAAGTGAACATCCAAACTGCAGACATGTACACATTGGCATTAGCAGGCTATGCTTACATTTTAGCTGGAGTCCCACACAGGGATGATATATTGGCAAGACTTAACGAGCTAGCAGTGGGTAAGCGTTTCTATTGACCATTTCATGGTTCATATTTACATGCACTTATCCTGTCTGCCATTTTGGGCGTCAATATGACGCAAAGAAATTAACTCCCAAATTGGTGGAAATGGTGTAGTTGGGCATTGTGCGGATGTGCATTCCGCATCGTGGAAAGGAGCAACAGATCAAAAAGTAAATCTTCCCCCCAAAAAGTTGACATGTTTCAAGTTGGTTGACTGAGCATTTTCTTAAAACATGGTGGCAAAACTATCTCGAAACTAAGAATTGCGGTAACACTATGCAATGAATCTCTTGAGCAAGTTGTGATGGTTTTGTAACTACTTGACATTCCAAATAATGTGATCTGATCATCTTGACCTTTTTAACTGCTCAGAGCATACTGATCAAAACGTAGACTTGTTACTCCTCAGGGTCTGCTCAGCACTACAGCAAACCTTACTTTAGTCTCAACTTCAAGATCTTTTTACAATAAACCTTTTGTTTGACAGAATCTGAAGGGTTGCTGCACTGGGAAGGGCCGGAAGCCCCTGATACAGAAAAACGGTCCCCGTATCTTCATCGTCAAGCTCCATCCCAGAACATTGAGATCACGTCTTACGTGCTTCTCACCTACGTCAGGGCATATGACAAATCTCAAGCTCTAGTCAAGGGGAACCCTGTAGCCCGCTGGATTGTTGGGCAACGTAATGCTGAGGGAGGATTCTCTTCCACTCAGGTATAACCCTAACCCTAACCCTAACCCTAAACCCTAAACCCTAAACCCTAAACCCTATCCCTTACTATCACCCGTAGTTTAATCCTAATCCTATCCTCTACTCTTACCCAAACCTTAATCCTAACCCTATCCTATACTCTTACCCTTACCTTAATCCTATCCCTATACTCTATTCTTACCCTAACCTTAATGCTAACCCTATACTCTTACCCTAACCTTAACCTTAATCCTAACCCTATCCCCTACTCTTACCCTAATCCTAACCCTATCCCCCTTTCTTACCCTTACCCTAATCCTAACCCTATCCTCGAGTCTTACCCTAACCTTAATCCTAACCTTATCCCCTTTCCTTATCTCCTTTCCTTATCCCCTTTCCTTATCCCCTTTCCTTATCCCCATATTCAAACTCTAACTTTTAATCTACATTTTTTAACATAGAAAATAGGGTGGCATAACCCGGCGGTTTAGAGCATCGAATTCAAACTGTGGTGGTTAAATCATCGGGTTGTGGGTTCGAATCCTGGTCATGACACTTGTGTCCTTGAGCAAGATGCTTTACTATAATTGCTTCTCTTTACCCATGGGTATAAATGGGTACATGGGAGGGTAGAGGTTGACATTGTGTTTGAAAAAGCCTTCTGAGCGCAACGGCAGCCCGAGGCTGTATACTCCCCCAGGGAGCTGAGAAAGATTAAAGGAATGCTATTGGCCCAATGACCAGGGCATTTATGTAAAGCGCATTGATACGTTATTGTAAAATGTGCAGTAATAATAATAATAATAATAATAATAATAATAATAATAATAATGAGAACTTATAAAGCGCACAAATCCATCAAAGTGCTCATGGCGCTAAATACAAACAATAACATACACATGTACAATAACCAAAATTGAAACGTAAGCCAAAGCTAAGAAGAAATCCAGAACATGTGGTAGAGAAATACAATACAAATGCAATATCTAAGAATTATTATTACTATTATTATTTCATCTTATCACAGCATGCAAAAGAAAGATCACATTTTCATTTGTGCCGGTAACTCCTCGAGTCGGGCTACATCCCATAGCCTTAGATCTCAAGGGTCTTTCTCAGAATCCTCGCTGTTCCCAAAAGCGCCGCCTTCTGTAATTATTATTATTATTATAATTGTTATTATTTCATTCTATCACAGCATGCAAAAGAAAGATCACATTTTCCTTTGTGCTGGTAACTCCACGAGTCGGGCTATGTCCCGTAGCCTTAGATCTCAAGGGTCTTTCTTAGAATCCTTGCTGTTCCCAAAAGCGCCGCCTTCTAGATCTACCCTAACATTTGTCCCTATTATTATTATTATTATTATTATTAGGTGTTCGGACTCAAGTCCGAAGACCTCTTGTTATTGTTCGTTTAAAAAAATATTTTTTATTACTTCTTCTGCTTCTCTTCGTCGATTGTCCGCAAGCAAAGACATACTTTACAAACTCACATAAATTTGAAACTTGCAATTTAGTTAGATATTCATTAGTAGATGAAACTTTTGCAATGACGTCATGATGACGTCATCAGGTGTTGAATTACAAGGTTTTTAAAGTTTAAAAAGGACCATTTGCTTTTTGCTGTAGGTTTAGCAATTTAACAACTAAGATGCTCATGTTTAGGCATCTGATAGATCAAGACTGGGACAACATTTCAAAAGTTAACACCAAAATCGTACGACCTTTACTTCTGGTCGTACCGGAAGGTCAAAGTTAGCTTTTTCGTTTTTTTCTTTAAAAAAACATTTTCAGGGCATAACTCAAGTTTGAAACTGAATTGAACATTGAAACTCACCAGACAATTGAACCTTAACATCAAGACGACAAAAACTTCATGACGTCATGATGACGTAATCAGGTATTGAATTACATTAAATCAAAGTTTAAAATTTGAAAAAATCATAACTCCAAAACTACACAATGGATCTTCACAATCTATACATCATCGGATAGGCCTGGTATGACTCTAAAAGCATACTTTAAAAAAAATCAAAGTTGCAGCTGTTGCCACTAGAACCAAATTAGTCCTGTATTATGGAGCAGAAACTGCTCACAACATCTTGCTTTCCTAGGACACAGTGATGGCGCTACAAGCTTTGGCCGACTACAGCATGATGGCATACTCAGGGGGTGGACTGGACATCTCCCTAGGGATCAAGTTCTCCTGCGATGCTGATGTCAGAAAACTTCACATCACCCAGCAAAACAGTCTTCTTCTACAGATTGTGAATATACCCGAGGTACCGGTTGAAATCAAGATGACTGCCACTGGGGAAGGCTGTGCCCTAACTCAGGTAACAACTTATCCCCCATCTTACTGTACTTTGGTTCAGATCCAGTCTTTGCTGATTTGAAATGGTTTACCTGCAGCCTGCAGCTCGACATGTCACGACACTTGCATCTTTGAATGAGACACAAATGCTTCTCGTCACCCATGACTTAATGGATACCTGTGAGGGTAGAGATGATTCTTGTGATTGTTTTAGCTTCGGTGCTCCACTTTACTTGGCAGCACAGGCTGCATACTCTCCAAGGAACTGATAAGGTTTTAGGAATTAAAGAAATTGCCAAATGACCAGGGTAACAAATAATTGTGCACCATGACTGCCTTAAATTGGTGGATACCGGCGCTGCTATGTCCATTAGTATTACAGTCGCACACTTTGTATAGACTTATTACAAATAAAAAAATTCATTGAGTTATTGAGCTATTATTTTCTGTTTTCTTGACAGGTGATAGTGACGTATAACGTCATTCCAGAGTCGCCAGCCAAACCGCCATTTAGCATTGAAATTTCTTCAGAGGACAGTACAGATATGTACAGCGCACTCATGTCCGATGCAGAACTTTGTACTCTTTACAGCCTGACCGTCTGTGCAAAGTTAGTCTTTAGTACTCATTCTAGAGCTTGCAAGGGGTTGGGGGTGGTCTGTTGACTATTTTATAAAAGGAGTTTGGAGGGGAGAGTTTGTAGAAATATTGTAATTTTAAATTTAAAGCAACTGAAAAGTAAGCAGCAGTTATATTATTATTATTTTTTTTAAAGACCTACTTGAATGAAAACAGCAACAAGTGATATTTTCTGAAATTCAATTAAAGCGATTTCAATCAATGAGGAAATTGAGTTGACATGAGATTAAACAGATTTTAATTGTGTGGAAAACAATAATTTTGAATACCCTTCTCCGGTGCTTTTCCAGAAAGATTCATGAAATGTGGGAGCTCCCTTTTGTATAGCCGCTTTGTTGCATCTTGGAGGTATAAAAAAAAATACTTCCACATCTGACCTCAAAGTATTGTTGTATTGTCGTCAAAGTATTTGTTTAATTTTTAATTGAGAGATTTTATGTTTGTTTGTTTGTTTTTTTTAAAATTTAGATACAATGGTGAAGATAAAATTTCCAATATGGCAGTCATACAAGTGCGTATGGTGTCCGGGTTTGAACCAGATTCAAACAGTTTAGAAGCTCTGAAACAAGACAAAAAAGGCGAGAATCGTCCAAAAATGGTTGAACAAGAAGGGAAGGATGTTTTCTTCTACTTTGATCAGGTAAGTTTAAAGACGAGTGTAGGAGGTCAAGCTGTGAAAAAGAACACATTTCTAATTCTGTCGGTTCACAGCAAACTGTACTTCTCAAGAGTTTGAAATCTAGAAGAGGTCATTTTTAATGTAAGCTGAAGGCCTGAAGTTACACAGAGGTCATGACCTCTTTTTTCCTTTTATTCAATTTCATTTCATTTATTAGTGTCGTAAAATCCAAACTCTGAATTTACTTTGGTGTGGTTTCACACAGGGTTCAGCTACGGGTAAACTCATACGACGCTACAGATGCACAGATTATTTTCTGTTCTGATTTCTTACTGTACGAAGACTTTATTCAATTAGTCGATTCTTAGAAAACGAATTAAAACGGGTATAAAACACCCCCAAATCAGAGGCTAAAACAGACTCCAAAAACAGACCCCTGTAAATAAACAGTAAATAAGAAACAAGGGTTTACAAACACACATCATTAAATTCTAATAAACAACTGAGCTAAACATAGTAAACTGTAGTTCAAAGGTCACTTTTTGAATAACCTTCGTTGAGAATCAAAACAATCCATAAAAAAGTCATCCTCACTTATTTATGACAAATTATTAGCAAAACTTGGATGTTAGAGCTTTGTCCTTGTCCTTAGTACTGGAACTCACACATAGTTTTATACAGTCATTACATCATGCACAAGTCCAAAATTAATACATAGTCACACTACAACCTTTTGAATTATGGTGCAGTGTGATAAAATAGATTAGCAAAATTTTAATCACAAAATGAAGTAATTTGACTTTGGCACTTTGGACTTCAAAAAAAGGAAATTTAATTACTATCATGTCGATCTCCTGATGCTACAATTTAAGAAACGGACAACCTTTCAGGGCATCACATAAATAGAACATGGCGTTGAGAAAAAATATAAAGTGTACAAACATCAATTTACAATTATAAAAAGCAAAAAAGTCACATAAAAAACTGGAAATGCTATTAACAAATTAAAAAATACGAAAAAGTACTTTGAGCTATTGGGGGTTCTTTACCCCCATCTTGGTGCCCCTTTGAAAGTTTCCCATAAACTCCCAATGGAAGTGCTCTTTTCAATATGGAAATGGCCTTGGAGCTGTCCAAAGACATTTATAGATGGAAATTATTGAGAATATGACGACAAATACAGAGGAGTGGCAAAGATATGGCAGTAGTTAAAAGAGCATCGCCTTGACCTCATTACATTCTGATTTTTCTTCATGGCAGATTGGGGCTGAGGCAGACACTTGTGTCAGTTTCATGGTCACTCGTGTTGAGTTTGTCAAGGAATCAAGGGATGGTGTTGTTACTGTCTTTGACTACTACCAGAAGAGTAAGACATTCTTTAAAAACTTTATTTTTTAAAGGATCTTCACACAGGCTTCAAGGGATTAGGATGGGTCAAGGGTCAGGGGTCATCAGGGTCAGGGATCATCATTCAGGGTGACTTAGTTTAGTTTCTCCTTGTCAGCCACAGGGTCTCCCGTCAGGGGTCATCATTCAGGGTGACTGAGTATAGCTTCTTCTTGTCAGCCACAGGGCTCCCGTTGTCATTTGATGGGAGTAGCTTGATTTGTGTTTCATTATTTGTTTTCGGTTTACCCGATACAAATGCTGTGTATTCGGTGCTTTTTTAGTCCTTGATAAAGGCAAAATACACAGCCTACTAAAAGGGACTCAAACCAAAGACCCCCCCCCCCCCACCGTCATTTTAGAGTAAACTTCTTAAGCCCAGTTCATACTTCCTGCGAATGCGAATGCGAAGCGAATATGACGTGAATTTGACGTCACAACTCTGTTTTCGCTGCGAATATTTGTTTCGAATTTGTGACGTCAACATTGGCTTTGCATTCGCATTCGCAGGAAGTATGAACCGGGCTTTTGTCACTAGAAAAACACTGAGCATGCCTGATAAGGATAAGTTCATACCCAGCAGCTGGTACCCCACACAGGAAATTAAATTTTGTTGGTTTGTTTTATCCCTACAGGTCAGTCAGTGTCTAAACTGTACAGCCTCAAGTGTACACAGCAGAGCGATTTACCTCTTGAACTAGCACCGAAAGCGGCCACTCCTGCATAATCGGTATCCTGCATCAGCGTGATTATTATCCACGTCTCCAGTTTTATCTCAGAATCTGTAAACTGATTTGCGTGGACAAAATTATTAAAAGTTAATATTTTTTCCCCCTGCATTTAATTATCGCAATACTTGTCCCCTGTTTAGTGGACCAAAATTTCTTGTCCCAGTATTGTCTAGCCCCATCCAAGTTTATCTAATGTTTAAAAAAATAATAATTATACTTTGGTAATTTTAATTTTATTGGTGAAACAGCAAATCGAAGAATATCATGTGGGTTGGAAAATAACAGTAAAGCATAGCATAAAGTTTAAACATAAGTATAGATAAAGTGAATAATTTAAGCAAATTTGGTTAAGTGGTGCAATGGTGTACAGGTACAATTTCATTCCGTAAAAGTTTATCCTTTAGACTTGTTCCTTTATATTTCCAAACTTTACAAAAGTATTAGAGCCCTAATCTTCAATTAACACGATCTTAATAAGTGATAAATATGAGGAATATGTAGTTAATATTATTCACTTCAAAAATTGCTAGTAGATTCTGAAATGAATAAGAATATATAGTAAAAGTGCAAACCATTAATTGGCAGTCATCAATCCAATTTGTTTTCAACCACAAGGGTCCATTCAGACTAATCAAAGTTGATAAAAACTCAGAATTCTGGATGATAAAATAATTGGAAATCAATTAAAAGGGAAAATTACTGTTTCATTGCTATTGGTCAACCTTGTTTGGATATCTGACCTTTGAACCCAACGGGGAGTTTGCAGGAGCTTCCTCTTATGCTTCCACTACAAAGATGCACGCTGGGAAAACTCCTGAGCTGGGAGAGTATTGATCTAAAATGTCTGCTCTATTTGAGGCATCACTGTGTTCTTCAGTGTAAAGGGTATATAAAACAGTCCGTCTATATTTAGAACATGGACATTTGTGGAGTGTGGTTTGGGTAGTGGATGGGTGGATCAAATCATTTTGAGAGGAAAACAAAAGATAAACCAATTTTAAAGAAAGACTTCTAAGCGATAGTAGACTTCAAATACTTGGAACGTGTTCATTTGCCATGGAATGAGATGCAATGCTGGTCTAGTTTAGTGACCAAACTTTGTCATTTTCTTGACCAGCATGCTCCTCATTCTACAGCAAATCATTTCATACTTCACATGCAGGCGAATTTTGATGACGTGGGAAATCAATACGCGCTGCTTTTAGTTATGACGCAAGAAAATTCACTATGCTTTTGAAATTCACATGAAGTGTGCAACTGTGACCTAGGGAAATCTCTTCTCGCGGAGATTCTGTTCCCCCTACGGGAAATTAACATGGGCTGAAGGAGGAGGATTCAAAAGAGGGCGCTATCAGATGATATTTGCACACAGTTTGCCGTAGGGGTGAGGGGCAGAATCTCCTGCCACACAAGCTTAACGCGCGTGTACCCAGTATTTGCTAAGTTGTATTGCTCTTAGTGCAATACACAAAGTTCATTGAAGTGCAATACCATTAATAATAATAACTAGTTTGTCACAATGAGAAGTTTGTTTTAAAGTATTATCGAGTATATTATTGTTTGAATAAACTTTTAGTGGTAATTGGGGAATCATATTGCATCAAGCAGAGTTTCCTTTCGTATGGGATTAGTAATCTTGGTTTTAAGACATTCCTGCCGTTTATTAGCGCCCTCTGTAGTTTATAGCTGAAGTAATCTAATCCCGATTTCAAGCCGTGTTTTACAAAATCTGTACCTTAATTGTTCCTACAGTATTTCGAGTAAAGATTTCTGTCCGAACGATTCTTTGAGCGAATTATCTTGGATTGAATCTTGCAGTCTAGACCGAGTTATTTTGTCCTTTATGTTCTTTTGTCGTTTGTATGCCAGCAGATGTGGTACAGGGAAGAGGTTGTGAAGAAAATGGGGATGGAGGGGGAGGGGGAGAGAGGGAGGGGGAGAGAGGGAGAGGGAGAGTCCGGTTCCCCCAGGTGCCCCCCCCCCCACGAAAACAAAAAACAAAAATCGCGATAGTGCACCCTCCAAATTGTACAAAATTGGTTCATCTACATCATGCTCAGTAGTCTGGTCCCGTATATTTGTTTGAACGACTGCATGCCACACTTAATTCACAGGATCGAAGCCATACCCAAGGCCAAAGTTAAGACTAAACACACTGCGCGGACGAAACATTCCAGCTATTGTTCAATATTAGTTGTGATATATTTTTGAGCTAATGAAGGAACCTATTTGAGGGAATTATTGACACACCTTGACAAACCATGACAAGCAAACAATCAACCATTTATTTTATTAAAACCCACAATATAAGCTGCTCTCCTCTGTAGCCGCCATTATGGCAAGTTTCCATCACCAAGTCGAGGCTGAGTGGGAACAGTCTGTCCCTGAAAGGGCTTACAATGAGCTCTGCCGACAAGTCCGGGCAGAGAGGTCTCCTACTCCTAAAGTGTTAACTTTTCCAATGTTCCAGACATTCATAAGACGACATTGAACAATTTCTTATCAAGATGGAGAACATTAAAACCTTCTATTTGAAAAAACAGGGAAATACATACTCGCACACGTATTTGTCATCATATTATAAGTATAAAAATATTACATGATTGTTGTGTATGGCTATTCGTGATGAGCTCTGCACTTTATATTTAGTACCAACGAAGGGTCGAGAACAAGGATGCCACCTTGTTGTACTATTTTCCCTTTATAATCAACAGTAAAAACAATAAATAAAATATCTACTGACAGTGTTAGAGATTAGAAGATCTAGGGTTGGAAAAATCAGAAGTCAAGACAAGCAGAAGAACTGACAGGGACAAGATTCTGCCTTCGACCAAGATTTATAATAACGAATGTCGTTATTAATTGATATACAATCTATTTTGGCAGAGAACTTTAAGGATTTACAATAAATATTTATTTTAATGAACTCAATGCATTTAATGATAATGTAGGGTCGAGTCGTTTTACCCGACCTTAACCTCGACCTACTTAATCAATTGAAAAAAAAAACCCTGCCAGTAGAACTAAATTCATCTCATATTATTCCTTTATTCTCGCTTATTGACTATTATGGTAATTAAAAAAAGATGAATGTTTCAAAAGATTCCTGAAAGCTCGAAGAAATTATTTTCCGGTTAATTGCAATATTGCAGTAATCCCCTTTGAATATGTCTCGAAACCAAGGCTGTAAAAAGGACCGTCCTGTTTTTTGTTTACCTGTTACACTTGTCATATTATGCATTTTCACAGGGGCTATGGGCCATGACATAGGGACTGTTTGTGTGTCGCATTCCAAATAGTGCTGAATGTTAGCATTTCACTGGTCCTTTCCGAGGTAGTGGAATCCCACAGAGAATTCATTTTATCGCATAAACGATAAAATACATTATTCGCCGCAGAAGACCCCCGCAGTGTACCAGGCCGTGCTGCAATACACGGTGCTGACAGTTTGGTTATTGGCGTCCTCTGCTGCATGGTTGTTGGGCAATAATTGCAGGAGCTTCCTCTTATGCTTCCACTACAAAGATGCACGCTGGGAAAACTCCTGAGCTGGGAGAGTATTGATCTAAAATGTCTGCTCTATTTGAGGCATCACTGTGTTCTTCAGTGTAAAGGGTATATAAAACAGTCCGTCTATATTTAGAACATGGACATTTGTGGAGTGTGGTTTGGGTAGTGGATGGGTGGATCAAATCATTTTGAGAGGAAAACAAAAGATAAACCAATTTTAAAGAAAGACTTCTAAGCGATAGTAGACTTCAAATACTTGGAACGTGTTCATTTGCCATGGAATGAGATGCAATGCTGGTCTAGTTTAGTGACCAAACTTTGTCATTTTCTTGACCAGCATGCTCCTCATTCTACAGCAAATCATTTCATACTTCACATGCAGGCGAATTTTGATGACGTGGGAAATCAATACGCGCTGCTTTTAGTTATGACGCAAGAAAATTCACTATGCTTTTGAAATTCACATGAAGTGTGCAACTGTGACCTAGGGAAATCTCTTCTCGCGGAGATTCTGTTCCCCCTACGGGAAATTAACATGGGCTGAAGGAGGAGGATTCAAAAGAGGGCGCTATCAGATGATATTTGCACACAGTTTGCCGTAGGGGTGAGGGGCAGAATCTCCTGCCACACAAGCTTAACGCGCGTGTACCCAGTATTTGCTAAGTTGTATTGCTCTTAGTGCAATACACAAAGTTCATTGAAGTGCAATACCATTAATAATAATAACTAGTTTGTCACAATGAGAAGTTTGTTTTAAAGTATTATCGAGTATATTATTGTTTGAATAAACTTTTAGTGGTAATTGGGGAATCATATTGCATCAAGCAGAGTTTCCTTTCGTATGGGATTAGTAATCTTGGTTTTAAGACATTCCTGCCGTTTATTAGCGCCCTCTGTAGTTTATAGCTGAAGTAATCTAATCCCGATTTCAAGCCGTGTTTTACAAAATCTGTACCTTAATTGTTCCTACAGTATTTCGAGTAAAGATTTCTGTCCGAACGATTCTTTGAGCGAATTATCTTGGATTGAATCTTGCAGTCTAGACCGAGTTATTTTGTCCTTTATGTTCTTTTGTCGTTTGTATGCCAGCAGATGTGGTACAGGGAAGAGGTTGTGAAGAAAATGGGGATGGAGGGGGAGGGGGAGAGAGGGAGGGGGAGAGAGGGTGCCCCCCCCCCCCACGAAAACAAAAAACAAAAATCGCGATAGTGCACCCTCCAAATTGTACAAAATTGGTTCATCTACATCATGCTCAGTAGTCTGGTCCCGTATATTTGTTTGAACGACTGCATGCCACACTTAATTCACAGGATCGAAGCCATACCCAAGGCCAAAGTTAAGACTAAACACACTGCGCGGACGAAACATTCCAGCTATTGTTCAATATTAGTTGTGATATATTTTTGAGCTAATGAAGGAACCTATTTGAGGGAATTATTGACACACCTTGACAAACCATGACAAGCAAACAATCAACCATTTATTTTATTAAAACCCACAATATAAGCTGCTCTCCTCTGTAGCCGCCATTATGGCAAGTTTCCATCACCAAGTCGAGGCTGAGTGGGAACAGTCTGTCCCTGAAAGGGCTTACAATGAGCTCTGCCGACAAGTCCGGGCAGAGAGGTCTCCTACTCCTAAAGTGTTAACTTTTCCAATGTTCCAGACATTCATAAGACGACATTGAACAATTTCTTATCAAGATGGAGAACATTAAAACCTTCTATTTGAAAAAACAGGGAAATACATACTCGCACACGTATTTGTCATCATATTATAAGTATAAAAATATTACATGATTGTTGTGTATGGCTATTCGTGATGAGCTCTGCACTTTATATTTAGTACCAACGAAGGGTCGAGAACAAGGATGCCACCTTGTTGTACTATTTTCCCTTTATAATCAACAGTAAAAACAATAAATAAAATATCTACCCACAGTGTTAGAGATTAGAAGATCTAGGGTTGGAAAAATCAGAAGTCAAGACAAGCAGAAGAACTGACAGGGACAAGATTCTGCCTTCGACCAAGATTTATAATAACGAATGTCGTTATTAATTGATATACAATCTATTTTGGCAGAGAACTTTAAGGATTTACAATAAATATTTATTTTAATGAACTCAATGCATTTAATGATAATGTAGGGTCGAGTCGTTTTACCCGACCTTAACCTCGACCTACTTAATCAATTGAAAAAAAAAACCCTGCCAGTAGAACTAAATTCATCTCATATTATTCCTTTATTCTCGCTTATTGACTATTATGGTAATTAAAAAAAGATGAATGTTTCAAAAGATTCCTGAAAGCTCGAAGAAATTATTTTCCGGTTAATTGCAATATTGCAGTAATCCCCTTTGAATATGTCTCGAAACCAAGGCTGTAAAAAGGACCGTCCTGTTTTTTGTTTACCTGTTACACTTGTCATATTATGCATTTTCACAGGGGCTATGGGCCATGACATAGGGACTGTTTGTGTGTCGCATTCCAAATAGTGCTGAATGTTAGCATTTCACTGGTCCTTTCCGAGGTAGTGGAATCCCACAGAGAATTCATTTTATCGCATAAACGATAAAATACATTATTCGCCGCAGAAGACCCCCGCAGTGTACCAGGCCGTGCTGCAATACACGGTGCTGACAGTTTGGTTATTGGCGTCCTCTGCTGCATGGTTGTTGGGCAATAATTTTGTTAGGCTTGCCTTGGTGACGTTCCTTGTAGTGGTTTGGACGTAAGCCATAAAGGTAACCTAACTTTCCCGGGGTAGCAAGGCTGACCTTTATGCAAAGTGTGTGTGGTCAAATGGACCTTTATTTTAGATTGCGTAACAAAAGCATGGTACTTCTGAGTAGCGGGAAAGCTAATCACTTCGGCTCAGCTTTCACTGAGAGTAACATTTACTTCGACACCCGCCACCATCCCCATTTCGGCCTCCCATTTCAGGGGGGGGGGGTCCTCTGCCTAGTGTGGGGACAAATACTTGGGGTGAAAGGGGGTGGTTAATTTTATATTCAATTTTCGAAGGCAATATTTTCTAAGGAAGTGGACTGCCACTGCTTTGGGTCAAACAAATTAATGGGGGTTTGTCTGAAATGTTAACGTTGTAATGTTTATTTGGTAACACTAGCACCCTCTTGTTCAGGTGGGGCTAGTTCATGTAATCCAACCGCATGTGCCAGCGGTGGAATCACTTTAAACATTGTATGATTATGTTTTTATAGCATTGATTTTAGAAACACTGCTGTTAGTGTTTTAGAGGGGCGGGCAAGCTGCCACCTCTGTTATCGACAATAAGTCTGGTAGGTTTTATCTCATTATTTTAAAACACTGTTGTTTAATTAGTGTTATATATAGAGGCTGGGCAAGCTGCCCCCTCATTGTATCTATGGCAAGCTGCCAAGTACACTGCTGTTTAGTTAGTGTTATATATAGAGGCTGGGCAAGCTGCCCCCTCATTTTATCTATGGCAAGCTGCCAAGTAATCCGGGCCCGGTACATTTTGATGGGCAAGCTGCCCTTGGGCATTTGCCCTTCATTAAGTCATGATTATGTCATGAGTTTAATAAGTATTGCATTTTATTGTATTCTCGTACATGTTTACCAAACTGGTAATTGACCAGATCTTGTTGGTAATAAAAGCAGTTGAAGCTGCGCCAAAAGTCAAGTAATGTTTTTGTTATTGTATTATTTTGGGGTGTCGTCTGAGAATAATGGCACATTATCAAAAGAATGGACCGATTGTGCGTTAACATGTCTCAGTGGGTAATTACGTCATCCTCAGCCGTGGCAATTACGTGACGATGGGCTAAATTTTTGGTAAATACTTACACAATTACTAAGAGCCTTTTATTAAAAGTTTGTGTTGTGCAATGGATTTAAATCACATTTCTGTTTCATAAAAAATAATCAGTACTCTACTACAAAAGATTTTATTTATTTAAATTTTATAGTTATGCACTACCAGCGAGGGACGACGGTGTAACCACCCATTCTTTCGTTTGTAAACTAAATCACTGTAAAGAGTGTTGGAAAATGCGAGCATTTAGCCTTGAGGAATTTCAAACAGACAAAGGAATCACTCAGCTTTGAAAAGCCTTTTCTGTTTGATGAATTCAGCTTCAAAAAGAGTGACATTCTTGTGTTGAAAAGTGTGTGATCGCAGTCGGTCGTGCGAGCAGAACATAAATGAGCGTTCCTTGTAGAATTTCAAAGACTTGCTGAAACTCTCCTTGTTAATTTATTCAGCCACTCTGGTAAGGTCTCTGTGTACACAAACCCCATTGAAGATACTTTTGCGGAGCATTCAGAGTAGCACCACTTGCTGTTCATTTCCGGCCTAAAAATGGCCGTCGAAGTTTGATTTTTGGATCAGGACTACTTAAGGCAGAGTCAGGTAATAATTTGTTTGATCTCTCTGGCATGCCTAGTCCAGGAATTATTTTCAAACCTAGCGCAGATTTTGTTTCCAATAATTTTTCGGCCTGACATTTCTGGCTGGTGCTGATACGCAGCTCCACTTGGTTAATTTTGTGGTGGTAGTAGCCGTACTCCCTGGCCGTTTGCCACGCCTACAAAATGATCACAGAATCGGAAATAAAACGAAGTTATAGTCTTTGAGACTGGCTTACCAGTTATAATATTATTTAACTTGTGAAAATCCAGTGTATTTCTGTGAGTGATTTGGCTGTCCTTTGTTTATTTCTCTGATTGACAGCACTGTGTACAAAAAATCCCATTAAAGATGATTTTGGTGAGCATTTGGAGTATCCCCACTTCTTGCCGGAAATTTCCAGTCTGAAGATGGGGCAAAGTGGCCGTAAAGGTTTGATTTTTGGATGCAAGACTACCTAAGGCAGAGTCAGGTAATAATTTTGTCTCTCTAGCATGCCTAGTTCAAACTTAGCGCAGATTTTGTTTCAAATTATTTTTCTGCCGACAATTTCTTGCTGGTGTTGATACACAGCCTTGGTGGGCTAATGTGCAGGTGGTGGTAGCCCTACTCCCCTGGCCACTCGCTCCGCGTACAAAAACCACGACGAGGAGAGCGCCCTTGAGTATGAGGCACCAAGTGTAAATTAAATATTTAACGCTATTACGCTATTAAACGCTATAATAATTCACGTTATGGTATAAATTCGTTATTTAACTTTTGTTTAATTTTAATTTACAAATATTAATGTTTTCATCACACATTTCATTTTTTACAAGTATTGCGACGGGAAATGTTTATAAGTAACTTGTCAATACACAATTAAATATATACATATATATAACTGTTGTGCAGCTTTAAATATTTTCATATAATTTTGCACTGCACACTTGTATATATTTAAGGGAAATGATAGAGGCTTTGTGAACGAGACTATGATAGACTAAACAATGACTTTGCCTTTCATTATATGTAAATAAAAGTGTAGTAAGTAGATTAAGTTTTAAGCCACGCCCGATAGTTTGAATATTCACTTTTTTTTATGCGGCGACTTTTTTTTTTACGCGGCGACTTGTGATTGTGTGTGTGTGTGGTGGTGGGTGGGGGGGGGGGGGGGGGGGGGGAGATTCCCGTAGAGGTCAGGCACGCGCCAGCGCACAATTGATAACTGATCTACTTCCGCATTTGTACTCGACTGGCAGCGCAAATTAAGCCTTCGTAAAATCCTCTTTAAACAGCATCGTAAACAGCTCTGGTAGGCCTACTACAAGAAATATGAAACAGGAACAATTAAGAGTTGATTATATTCGTCAGTCACTGCCTTGCCACGTGGCATTGTCTTTGGCCCCATTAAAATCAAAATACATATGTATTCCTTTAATAATGGGAAAGAAGAAAAACAAACGGACGAGCAAACTACAAAGCTTAAACACAGAATTTAATGTTCATAATTTTCAATACATAAATTAGGGACGTTTTGACCAAACATTACAGTTACCAAAGCTGCTGTTTATCTTTAAATTATTATTGGTTCATGTCATCTTTTAATTCTGGTAATGAAACTACGAATGCCTCAAATGAAAAAGATACTACTTTAAAGCCCAAACAATTAAAACAATGATAAGGAATCTCATTAACAATCTATATTGTGCCGCAGAAACAAAATCGAGAATATTTCGCGGTAAAATATTCTGGCTAGTTTTTTGATCCACAATTATTATGTTTCATAATGTCTACCGAGGGACTACATTGTGTCGTGCAGCGTCTAAAATTACAATAAGGAGAGTTTGAACTCAACCTTATTTTGTGATTGTCCTCTGTATCACATTTAATATGTTTATTCTTAAACACATGAAAGTAGCTAGGATACAGTATGCATAGATATCGGGTCGGGATTCAATGCATTTAAAAGATTGTAGTAATTTCAGTTATGCGCTTGCGCGTGACTGACCTGTACGGGAACCCCCCCCCCCCACCACCACCACATGTACAGAGATTTGCCCGATTTATTGAATCGATCCACATGCAATTGATGAGAAAGAAAACATGACTTCTGAAAGCTAACCATTGCTACAAAGAATCTGAATAAATATCCTTTATCTCAAAATCCACCCTCCCTTGTTCACTACCGACCCAAAAAGTCACGACATTTCGGTTTAACTATTTCCCCGTCACTTCCCAAGTGGAAATAGTCCAGCACAGTTACCATACAAATTATTTGGATTTGTACTGTCAAAAATACAATTTTCAAATTACAAGTCAACAGGATACAGAGTCACTGGATGGGATAGCATCAACATCATCTCCGTTTCCTCTTTGGCTGACTGCGTCTTCGTTGCTCCGTTTGTTTTGCTTGCCGTTTAAGTAGTTGCGATAATCGTAACGCTCCATCCTCCGAACTGTTGGGAGGATGAAGGTTTCCGATTATTGCAACTACCGTATATTATGTCTTTTTATTTGCATTTTTTTGATTTGTAAGCAGAGAAACAGTTTCTCTGGCAGCGAACGGTTAGATGTTGTGCTTGAAGTTGGCTGTAAAGTGACTATCGTATTCTTTACAGCAGATCACAGTTTTATGTAGTACCTATTCTTTCGGGCCCAGCATCGGACAAGTTGCTAGAATCATGAATCCATCTGAAAATACATTCTTCTGTTCATTTCCGTTGCTTTGATTTGGACAACAAAAATCCAAATTATATACACAAAACCAGTTGCAGTTAATCAGACAGGAACGTAGAAGAATTTGCCCTACTTGATGTACTTTATCATGTATGCAAATGGCAATGATCAAGTAATGATACATACAATTGTTTCCTGATCCATATGGTTTAAATTTAATTACTAAAACTCCTCTCTTAGCGGTAGGTTTCATTTACAGTATTTTTGTTTCAATATGATATCATATCATTTGTCACCTATGACCAGGCTACTGATATGTCACCGGTCATTATTATAAATTCACAAATAATCATGACAGTCTGTCTCTATAAATAAGCCACAAAACCTGTAAATTATATGAAGGTAATGCTACATCTTTGAAAGTTCCTGTGAAAATGTATAGTAGTTGCTATAAACAATCTTTACCCTGACAATCGAATGTTCAGCCATATCGTGTGGCTAATTCTCTGCACGTGCCCTGTTGTTTACACCAGCGTGTACCCAGACTTCATCAAGTGATGTTTCACGCATTGCAACATAATTGTACTAGTTTGATAAGTGTGAATTTACTGTAGGCTCATTCTACAACTTTAAATTACTTAGAAGTATTTTTTACCTATTCCGACATACTGTCGGATCGGGTTTTGTTTTCGTCTAGATTGTTTTTATTATTATTCTTTGTTTCTGCCTAAAATCGTAAAGCGTTTGTACACGTTTTTGTTTACTCCTTAAAAATTAAATAAATAAAATGAAAGAGTCAAATGCTATATCAAAATGAAGCTTAGTGCTAAAACTTAACAATAAGTTTAATTATGATTAAAATTCAAAGTTAAATGGCCATTTTTAGCAAGATGAGTATTTAATTAGCCAACCTCGTTGGGACGATATCTCAAAAGTATACCGCCGATCGTCAAACTTGTTTCGATTATATATTTGGATGGGAAACTGTAAAACTGTTTTTTGGCTTAAAATGCCGAAGAACGTCACCATGACGTCACATATAGCGCCTTTTCTATCTGTGTACAAAACCCAAGGCTCTGAAAAGTGGAAGTATTTAGTTGGTCCAAAACTATAATTTTCTAAATAAGTTCAATTATAGTAACCCATAATACACAAATCTTTTTAAAAACACAAAAGCTTTTACTAAGAGTTATTTTAGGCCATTCAAACTCATCAAAGAACAATGCATTCCCACAATAATTAACGATTAAGTTACAAATTGGACACCATGGCTAGCTTGCTGATTGCGCCATGATTGCGCAATCACGGTAAGGCGTCGGAGATTACCTTGAATGATATTGGAATCCTAACCGAGAGAGGTCCTAGCGCACCCATTCGATAATCTGCACGGCGACCACGCGAAGTCACTGTGGCCGGGATCGTTGAGACTCCTGATTCCACATTCACTCGATAACCACGGATCAGCTGAGCAAAAGCAATCTCATTACTGTGTTTCCCCACACTGGACGATTTAGTATTGAGTATTTCCACTTGAATTCGTAGAACTGTGGGGCCTAGGTAGACGCGCAAGTTAAGTGCCGAGTTTGCGACGTGCTGAAATGAAGTGACTGGTTTTGACAAGATTTATGAAGCACGTAGACTTAAAAGAAACACTTACGATTACAATACAATAGCGTAGATACCATGCAATCATCAACCCGAAATAATTAAATGTCGATCATTGATAACTAAACTTGTAGTTGCATAAATACCCCGTTACCCAGCCCAAAAATATAAACAGTTTACAATACTCCCCAATGTATCGGTTGGTTGCGTGGCGCATTTGTTAAAGAGGATCTGCCACGATGATATAATTTGACGTTTTTCTGCTCTCTGATATATTTCAAATCATACTAACTTCTCTTTTGTGACATTAGATTATTAAAAAATGTGATATTTGCAGGTTGTTTTCACTCCGCGAAGTAGGCCGCCGAATAATTCATGAAAAACGCGTCAATGAGGGCAGCACACAAAATCGGTAAAATCGTGACGTCACCTTACGTACTGGCCTCCTCGAAGCAATCCTACAAGCGCTCGAATGTTTTAACAAGCGTGCACGCAAAGCAGTACATTTTGGTTAGCCAATCAGCATTGATTTTCAGTGTTTCCCTCCCAGGTACGGAGCCCCTAAAGGGACAGGTGAAAAAAAAATTGAAAAGGTAAAAAAAAAGTTCAATATTATTTCGTTCCCTCGAAATACTAATTCGTTCCCTCGAAATACTAATTCGTTCCCTCGAAATCATTTCATTCCCTCGAAATATTATTTCGTTCCCTCAAATTATTATTTCGTTACCTCGAAATATTATTTCGTTACCTCGAAATCATTTCGTTCCCTCGAAATACTAATTCGTTCCCTCGAAATCATTTCGTTCCCTCGAAATATTATTTCGTTCCCTCGAATTATTATTTCGTTCCCTCGAAATATTATTTTGTTCCCTCGAATTATTATTTCGAGGGAACGAAAAAGATTATTTCGAGGGAACGAATTAATTTATTTCGTTTCCTCGAAATCATTTCGTTCCCTCGAAATCATTTCGTTCCCTCGAAATTATTTCGTTACCACGAATTATTATTTCGTTCCCATGAAATCATTTAACTGCTACGGAGTCCATGAATTGCCGTTTCCTTTATCTCGGTATGCAAATAATATTCAGATGAGGCCTTAATAATAAGCCAGTAAGGAGACATGTTAGAGAAAACATTGAAATGTTTTTCGTTCCCTCGAAATACTATTGTTTTCTCTTACATGTCTCCTTACTGGCTTATTATTAAGGCCTCATCTGAATATAATTTACATACTAAGATAAATGAAACGGCATTTCATGGACTCCGTAGCAGTTAAAGGATTTCGAGGGAACGAAATAATAATTCGAGGTAACAAAATGATTTCGAGGGAACGAAATGATTTTGAGGGGACGAAATGATTTCGAGGGAACGAAATAAATTATTTCGTTCCCTCGAAATAATAATTCGAGGGAACGAAATAATATTTTGAGGGAACGAAATACTATTTCGAGGGAACAAAATGATTTCGAGGTAACGAAATAATATTTCGAGGGAACGAAATAGTATTTCGGGGGAACGAAATACTAATTCGAGGGAATGAAATAATATTTCGAGGGAACGAAATAATATTGAACTTTTTTTTCACCTTTTCATTTTTTTTTACCTGTCCCTTTAGGGGCTCCGTACCCAGGGGTTTAGCGACGAGAGGTATCGATACGGCGCGCTGCCCATGGTAGCGAGGCTGGGTCTGCGCGGAGCGATTACAAACTTCGGCTAGCCGGAACTACAAACCGTCATGTAAACAGTACATGTTCCCCATTCCAGATGGCTGCGTAGTCGGGTGCCGTACTCGTACGTCGCATTGTGCTGAGTTTGGTCTTGTTCCCTCTATTCTCGCTCAGATGCGCTACAAAATAATGTACAGTATACTGTGTATGTATACGCGCTCCGCGTTGTACATGTACCGCGAACTCGATGTCATGTCACGCGTTGTCACATAAACTTCAAGTTCTACGTACATTTAGCCTAGAGAAATGCCTATAAATTGTGTTGTTGGCGGTTGCCACAGGACCCAGAAGAACGCCCCAGATCTGAGTTTTTACAAATTTCCAGTTGACATTTCAGTTCAGCGTTCATGGGTTAGATTTGTAAATAATACTAGATCCGCATTTGTTAGATCGGATTACTCACGGGTTTGCAGTGCCCATTTCAGCCACCCTAGTGATTTTGAGGAGTCGCCGCTGCTCAAGAGATCGTTTGGAATTGCCAAAGCACGTCTCCTGATAAAAAAAAACAGCTGTCCCATCCGTCAAACACCCTGTCCCTGTGAATGAAGCCGCCTCAGTCCCCCCACAACCCAAACAGTCAAGAACAGCCTACCAAAAACGTGAAACGAAAAGGGTAAGTTAATGTTAAGTCATTAGGTTAGCAGGTTTAGCATGGTTATGGATGTCCTTTAGCATGTGTTTAGTTTGGTCCTTTCACTCAGTCCTCCATATAAATAATCATCAGGAAATATTTCCGAATCCTGCCACCAATTTTCCACTGATTTTCACCAAAATAAAAGGAATATCTAATTTCAGTACATTCGATCTATTTATTTCATAGCTAATGAAAAAGTGGTGGCAGGGTATACGGACATAAAAAAAATAAAAAATAAAAATGTTGATGGTTCTCTTTTGAATACATATTTAGTTTTGTATTTCAGTTTTAATCCTACGTCCATCGTGGATTTAATTAGGCAGAGTGAGCCTTATTATTATTTAATTGTTTTTTCAATTTAAAAATAAATAATCATTGATCATTATGACTTGAGTATGAAGTGACTAGGGTACAAAGTGACCTCCATTAATGGATAAGCCACCATGGAATTTGTCAGAGTTTTTGTTGAAGAATGATGAATATGTTGTCACATGAGTAGCACTTCAACAGGCAACTATTTATGCCCTTTTGGATTTTGACTTCGAGTTATTCATTAGTTCACTACCGTACTGAAATGCTATTTTCCACATTGTTCTTTTCCAGGTCATAGACAAACTTCTACAAGTAACGGGCAAAGTTGAGGAGCCTGAAGACCAAGTTACAGCTAGGCCCAAATGTTTTCCTACAAGTAGTTCTGCCGATATACCACAGACTACACCAAGAGCCTGCCAGGTATGCTGTTAACTCCTCGTATTTTGTACACAGGGTTTTTTGTGTCCACTTGCAACCCAAACTTACCATTCTTTTAAAATGTCGTGACAATCCATTACAAGCTGTATTACACAGTTTGAAATTAACTGATTTTATTTCACATCCTAAATGTGTGTTTTTTTGTGTTTTTTTTAACACATGAAAGCTTTGAATGTTAGTTTTTGTCTGAGAGGTCGAGTTGCACAACACTTTGTTTTAACATTGTAAACAGCATTTAAACTTTGAAAAGTACACTTGTACCTCAGAAGGACAGTAGAAATGTCTAAAACTTTAAAAGTAATTGCATATGTCATGAACGTTTTTGGTTGCACAACATGGATTCCAGTAATAAAATTCCTATTTCATTTAGCCTACATGTATTGTTTTTTATTAGACTGTAGATGGAACCTGCCAGGTGAATGTTGTGCCAGAAAATGTTGCCTCCAATGGCGAAGGTTAGCAGTGCGAATCCTCTTGGACTAGGCCTATTGCTTTTTTTCATCCCCCAAAAGTGAATACTTGTTTTTTACTTATATGATATTGCTTCCCGTATCTCAATGGATGTTAAAATGTTTTCTTCTTTTTCTATTTTGTGGCTTCCAATGGATTTTAAGGAAATAAAATTAGCTCATTGAATTTGTGCATGACCAATACGTACGTACGTCTTTAATGTTTGGGATTTTTGCACAGTTAGGCTCAAATTGGGGGTCTGTGTTATAGGTTTAGAGTTATTGTCTAATTGCCTCAATTTTAGGGTTAATTTCAGGGTCTGGATCATATAGTCATATCATAAATCTGGAACAGCTTTATGTTTGTTCACAAACACTTATGCTTAGTTTTCTTAAAAGACACGTTAACAAAAATATTCGAAAAGTATAAAAATGTATACTATAGTAGATGATTTTGTGTTTAAGTTAGAGTGTAGCACGTATTACATTGTTATTTTAAAAATACAATTACTTTTATTGATACAAGCAAACAGTGCCACCAATAGTTTGTAAAAGTTTCCCTGTTTTTATGACTTTTTTGGGCCATAAAGTTGGAGGAATATTTCGCCTATATCTAAAAATGCCCAACCTTCACAGGGTGTCGCCATGCAGATTCTTTTTGCACAAGGTCTACTGAACATGGATCAATCAAACCCTCCGCTACAAGGTTCAGGTGAAAAGTGGCTTTTGTCTGAAGCACTATTGGGAGTTACTGTGAAGTTTAACGCACTATTTTTTGTCAAGTCATTTTACGGCCAGAAATTTCTTGCTGGTGTTTTTACGCAGCCCGGGTGGGCTAAACTGCCGTTGGTGGTTGCCCTACTCCCTGGATCCTTGTCCCGCCTATAAAATATTCACAGAGACGCGCACGAGGACAGAGCCACAACGAGGAGGGAGCCATTGGAAACTGTTTTCGAATGGTAGAATGTGCAGATCCGATGTTATGCTAGGGGATGATTTGACCGTCCTTGTAATTTATTTCTCTCCTTTGCAGCTCTGTGTACGAGGTTGAAGGTGCTTTTGAAGAGCATTCGGAGTAGCCCCACTTGCCGGCCATTTCCGGTCCTACGATGGCGTAAAGTGGCGCCACAACTATGATTTTCATTTGCAAGAATACCTCAGGCACAGCCAGGTACAAGTTTCATCTGTCTAGCGTGTCTAGTTCATTCTCAGCACCTGTGGCTTAATGTGCTGGTGTTGGCAGCCCTTCTCCATGGCCGCTCGTCCCGCATACAAAGTTGTTACAGACATGAAACAACAATGATGTGAGAGCCCATTTGCAATGATAGAAAATGTGTGCGTAACGTGGCCCCAAAACAATGATTTTCGGATGCAGGAATACTTAAGGTACAACAGGTACAATCTTTGTCTGTCTAGCATGCCTAGATCAAGAGTTATCGTCAAACTTAGCGCAGATTTTGTTTCAAAAATGTTTTTAGGCCGGAAATTTCGCTGGTGGTGATAAACAGCCCCGGTGGGTTATTGTGCCAGTGGTGGTAATGATATTACATGGCCGATCGTCCCGCCTTTAAAATCGTTACAGACATGAAATCACAACGAGGTGAGAGCCCTTGAACAGGGCTTTCCAAGAATGGAAAATGTTTTGTCTCTCTAGCATGCCTAGAGAGAGCCCTTGAGACGAGCTTTCCAATGGTGTAAAACCTGTGCAGATCCAGTTTTATTCTGGGGGTGATTTGACCGTCCTTTAATACTTTGTCTTTGTTTCTTTGACAGCTCTGTGTACAAAAATCCCATTGGAGATGCTTTTGGGGAGCGTTCGGAGCAGGCCCACTTGCTGGTCATTTCCGATTTGAAGCTTGTCCGCCGCGACCCTATAAAGTTTAATTTTCGGATGCAGGGATATCCAAGGAAGAGTCAGGTACAAATTTTGTCTCGCTAGCATGCCTAGATCGGGAGTAATTCCCAATCTTATCCAAGTTTTTATTTCGGACCTTTCTGTGCCGGCATTTTCTCACTGGCTGGCGTTGACGTAGGCATGTACTACAGTGGTGTTTTGGGCAGCCCTATTTCCAGGCGGCTCAGCTTGCCTAAAAAATCGTCAGCTAAACAAAACTCATGGAAGAGATAGCCCTTGAGATGAGCTTTCCAATGGTGTAAAACTTGTGCAGATCCAGTATTTTTCTGGGGGTGATTTGACCGTCGTTACGTTGTCTTTGTTTTGTTGACAGCTCTGTGTACAAAAATCCCATTGGAGATGCTTTTGAGGAGTGTCCGAAGCAGGCCCACTTGCTGGTCATTTCCGGTATAAAGCTTTCCCGCCGCGACCTTAAAAGTATAATTTTCGGATGCAGGGACATCCAAGGAAGAGTCAGGTACAAATTTTGTCTCTCTAGCACGCCTAGATCGAAAGTTAATCCCAATCTTAGACAAGATTTTATTTCGGACCTTTTTGTGCATTTTCTCACTGGCGATGACGTAGGCATGTACTGAAGTGGTGTTTCGGGCAGCCGTACTTCCAGGCCGCTCAGCTCGTTTACAAAACCGTCAGCTAAACGAAACTCACAGAAGAGATAGCCCTTGAGACGAGCTTTCTAATGGTGTAAAACTTGTGCAGATCCAGTATCATTCAGGGGGCGATTTGACCGTCGTTACTTTGTCTTTGTTTTGTTGACAGCTCTGTGTACAAAAATCCCATTGGAGATGCTAATGAGGAGGTTCGGAGCAGGCCCACTTGCTGGTCATTTCCGGTATGAAGATTGCCGACCGCGACCCTAAAAGTTTAATTTTCGGCTGCAGAAATCTCTAAGGAAGAGACAGGTAAAACATTTGTCTCTCTAGCATGCCTAGATCGGGAGTTATTCCGAATCTTAGCCAAGATTTTTTTCCGGACCTTTCTGTGCCGGCATTTTCTCACTGGCGATGACGTAGGCTTGTACTACAGTGGTGTTTCGGGCAGTCGTACTTCCAGGCCGCTCAGCTCGCCTACAAAACCGTCAGCTAAACGAAACTCACAGAAGAGATAGCCATTGAGACGAGCTTTCTAATGGTGTAAAACTTGTGCAGTTCCAGTATTTTTTCTGGGGGTGATTTGACCGTCGTTACGTTGTCTTTGTTTTTTTGCCAGCTCTGTGTACAAAAATCCCATTGGAGGTGCTTTTGAGGAGGTTCGGAACAGGCCCACTTGCTGGTAATTTCCGGTATGAAGATTGCCCGCCGCGACCCTAAAAGTATAATTTTCGGATGCAGGGATCTGTAAGGAAGAGTCAGGTACGAATGTTGTCTCTCTAGCATGCCTAGATCGGGAGTTATTCCTAATCTTAGCCAAAATTTTATGTCTGACTTTTCTGTGCCGGCATTTTCACACTGGCGATGACGTAGGCATGTACTACATTGGTGATTCGGGCAGCCGTACTTCTAGGCCGCTCAGATTGCTTACAAAACCGTCAGCTAAACGAAACTCAGGGAAGAGATAGCCATTGAGACGAGCTTTCCAATGGTGTAAAACTTGTGCAGTTCCAGTATTATTCTGGGGGTGATTTGATCGTCCTTACTTTTGTCTTTGTTTCTTTGACAGCTCTGTGTGAAAAAATCCCATTGGAGATGCTTTTGAGGAGTGTTCGAAGCAGGCCCACTTGCTGGTCATTTCCGGTATGAAGCTTTCCCGCCGCGACCTTAAAAGTATAATTTTCGGATGCAGGGACACCCAAGGAAGAGTCAGGTACAAATTTTGTCTCTCTAGCATGCCTAGATCGGGAGTTATTCCCATTCTTAGACAAGATTTTATTTCGGACCTTTCTGTGCCAACATTTTCTCACTGGCGATGACGTAGACATGTACTGAAGTGGTGTTTCGGGCAGCCGTACTTCCAGGCCGCTCAGCTCGTTTACAAAATCGTCAGCTAAACGAAACTCACGGAAGAGATAGCCCTTGAGACGAGCTTTCTTATGGTGTAAAACTTGTGCAGATCCAGTATCATTCTGGGGGTGATTTGACCGTCGATACTTTGTCTTTGTTTTGTTGACAGCTGTGTGTGCAAAAATCCCATTGGAGATGCTTATGAGGAAGTTCGTTGTCGGCCCACTTGCTTGTCATTTCCGGTATAAAGATTGCCCACCGCGACCCTAAAAGTATAATTTTCGGCTGCAGAAATCTCTAAGGAAGAGACAGGTAAAAATTTTGTCTCTCTAGCATGCCTAGATCGGGAGTTATTCCGAATCTTAGCCAAGATGTTTTTCCGGACCTTTCTGTGCCGGCATTTTCTCACTGGCGATGACGTAGGCATGTACTACAGTGGTGTTTCGGGCAGCCCTACTTCCAGGCCGCTCCGCTCGTCTATAAAATCGTCAGCTAAACAAAACTAACGGAAGAGACAGCTCTTGAAACGAGCTTTCCAATGGTGTAAAACTCGTGCAGTTCCAGTATTTTTCTTGGGGTGATTTGACCGTCGTTACGTTGTCTTTGTTTTGTTGACAGCTCTGTTTACAAAAATCCCATTGGAGATGCTTTTGAGGAGGTTTCGGAACACGCCCACTTGTTGGTAATTTCCGGTATGAAGAATGCCCG
The DNA here is from genome assembly GCA_023634235.1 of Pisaster brevispinus. Lineage (NCBI taxonomy): Eukaryota > Metazoa > Echinodermata > Asteroidea > Forcipulatida > Asteriidae > Pisaster > Pisaster brevispinus. The sequence goes on along the minus strand of JAMKCF010000011.1, from coordinate 11,853,654 downwards.
CCGCGACCCTAAAAGTTTAATTTTCGGCTGCAGGGATCTCTAAGGAAGAGTCAGGTACAAATCTTGTCTGTCTAGCATGCTTAGATCGGGATTTATTCCCAATCTTAGCCAAGATTTTATTTCGGACTTTGCTGTGCCGGCATTTTCACACTGGCGATGACGTAGGCATGTACTACATTGGTGTTTCGGGCAGCCCTACTTCTAGGCCGCTCAGATTGCTTACAAAACCGTCAGCTAAACGAAACTCACAGAAGAGATAGCCATTGAGACGAGCTTTCTAATGGTGTAAAACTTGTGCAGTTCCAGTATTTTTCTGGGGGTGATTTGACCGTCGTTACGTTGTCTTTGTTTTTTTGCCAGCTCTGTGTACAAAAATCCCATTGGAGGTGCTTTTGAGGAGGTTCGGAACAGGCCCACTTGCTGGTAATTTCCGGTATGAAGATTGCACGCCGCGACCCTAAAAGTATGATTTTCGGCTGCAGGGATCTGTAAGGAAGAGTCAGGTACGAATGTTGTCTCTCTAGCATGCCTAGATCGGGAGTTATTCCTAATCTTAGCCAAAATTTTATGTCTGACTTTTCTGTGCCGGCATTTTCACACTGGCGATGACGTAGGCATGTACTACATTGGTGTTTCGGGCAGCCGTACTTGTAGGCCGCTCAGATTGCTTACAAAACCATCAGCTAAACGAAACTCAAGGAAGAGATAGCCCTTGAGACGAGCTTTCCAATGGTGTAAAACGTGTGCAGTTCCAGTATTGTTCTGGGGGTGATTTGCCGTCCTTACTTTGTCTTTGTTTCTTTGACAGTTCTGTTTACAAACCTATTGGAGATGCTTTTGAGGAGTTTTCGGAGCAGGCCCACTTGCTGGTGATATCCGGTATGAAGCGTGCCCGCCGTGACCCTAAAAGTATACTTTTCGGATGCAGGGATATCCAAGGAAGAGTCAGGTTTAAATTTTGTCTCTCTAGCATGCCTAGATCGGGAGTTATTCCCAATCTTAGCCAAGATTTTATTTCAGACCTTTCTGTGCCGGCATTTTCTCACTGGCGATGACGTAGGCATGTACTACAGTGTTGTTTAGGGTAGCCCTACTTCCAGGCCGCTCAGCTCGTCTATAAAACCGTCAGCTAAACAAAACTAACGGAAGAGATAGCCCTTGAAACGAGCTTTTCAATGGTGTACAACTTGTGCAGTTCCAGTATTATACTGGGGGTGATTTGACCATCCTTACTTTGTCTTTGTTTTTTTTACAGCTTTGTGTACACAAATCCCATTGGAGATGCTTTTGAGGAGCGTTCGGAATAGGCCCACTTGCTTGTCTTTTCCGGTATGAAAATTGCCCGCCGCGACCCTAAAAATAAAATTTTCGGATGCAAGGATATCTAAGGAAGAGTCAGGTACAAATGTTGTCTTTCTAGCATGCCTAGTTCGGAAATTATTACCAATCTAAGCCAATATTTTATTTCGGACTTTTCTGTGCCGGCATTTTCTCACTGGTGATGACATAGGCATGTACTACAGTGGTGTTTCGGGCAGCCCTACCTCTAGGCCGCTCAGCTCGCCTACAAAATCGTCAGTTAAACGAAATTAACGGAAGAGATAGCCCTTGAGACGAGCTTTCCAATGGTTTAAAACTTGTGCAGATCCAGTATTGTTCTGGGGGTGATTTGACCGTCCTTACTTTGTCTTTGTTTTTTTTTGACAGTTCTGTTTACAAACCTATTGGAGATGCTTTTGAGGAGTTTTCGGAGCAGGCCCACTTGCTGGTGATATCCGGTATGAAGCGTGCCCGCCGTGACCCTAAAAGTATACTTTTCGGATGCAGGGATATCCAAGGAAGAGTCAGGTTTAAATTTTGTCTCTCTAGCATGCCTAGATCGGGAGTTATTCCCAATCTTAGCCAAGATTTTATTTCAGACCTTTCTGTGCCGGCATTTTCTCACTGGCGATGACGTAGGCATGTACTACAGTGTTGTTTAGGGTAGCCCTACTTCCAGGCCGCTCAGCTCGTCTATAAAACCGTCAGCTAAACAAAACTAACGGAAGAGATAGCCCTTGAAACGAGCTTTTCAATGGTGTACAACTTGTGCAGTTCCAGTATTATACTGGGGGTGATTTGACCATCCTTACTTTGTCTTTGTTTTTTTTACAGCTTTGTGTACACAAATCCCGTTGGAGATGCTTTTGAGGAGCGTTCGGAATAGGCCCACTTGCTTGTCTTTTCCGGTATGAAAATTGCCCGCCGCGACCCTAAAAATAAAATTTTCGGATGCAGGGATATCTAAGGAAGAGTCAGGTACAAATGTTGTCTCTCTAGCATGCCTAGATCGGAAATTATTACCAATCTAAGCCAATATTTTATTTCGGACTTTTCTGTGCCGGCATTTTCTCACTGGTGATGACATAGGCATGTACTACAGTGGTGTTTCGGGCAGCCCTACTTCTAGGCCGCTCAGCTCGCCTACAAAATCGTCAGTTAAACGAAATTAACGGAAGAGATAGCCCTTGAGACGAGCTTTCTTATGGTTTAAAACTTGTGCAGATCCAGTATTGTTCTAGGGGTGATTTGACCGTCCTTACTTTGTCTTTGTTTCTTTGACAGTTCTGTTTACAAACCTATTGGAGATGCTTTTGAGGAGTTTTCGGAGCAGGCCCACTTGCTGGTGATATCCGGTATGAAGCGTGCCCGCCGTGACCCTAAAAGTATACTTTTCGGATGCAGGGATATCCAAGGAAGAGTCAGGTTTAATTTTTGTCTCTCTAGCATGCCTAGATCGGGAGTTATTCCCAATCTTAGCCAAGATTTTATTTCGGACCTTTCTGTGACGGCATTTTCTCACTGGCGATGACGTAGGTATGTACTACAGTGGTGTTTCGGGCAGCCGTACTTCCAGGCCGCTCAGCTCGTCTATAAAATCGTCAGCCAAACAAAACTAACGGAAGAGATAGCCCTTGAAACGAGTGTAACAAAGTTGATGGAAAATTACCATGGGTTATGTTGGTTGTGTCAAAATCAGGTCAAACGTTTGGGAGAATCAATTGAATACCTAGTTGTTGCGTCACATGCATTCGGTGTTACGTGTTACTTCTCTAATGGGTTCTGTATAGCACCGTATTAAACCAAAGGAATGCCGTTCTAGGGTTGAGATTTGCGTTGTGGGTGCTAAGGAGAGTACTGTTTTCGGGTGGGTGTGAACCAGCGGACGGGGCAAGCATCGAGGCTGTCGTGTCCAGCCCGTATGAACGGGTAGCGGTCCGGCGGGTGTTTTAGGCCCACCCAACAACGCAAATTCTCCCGGGAATCTCAGGCCCGAGGATATGCATTGTCGAAGCCGGAGGCATTGTAAGTAAATGTAAAGTAACCGAAATGTTATTTAATTAAACTGGGTTGTTCATTAAATATTCAACTTTACACGAATCTAGTGTGATTATAGAGTATTGGTTAATCACGGAAACTGTCCGATGTATAAGGGACCACTGTTTATAACTAGCCTTGGTGTATTTTGCTTTGATTATGTGGCTTTGCTGTTGTTGAATTGAATTATTGAATTTAAGTATGTGTAGTAAGAAAGTGTTTAATATAACATTTTCAGGAGTTCCCGTGACGCTAACCTCACTGGGTCGAACCGTCCTGGGGTGTGGTCAGGGTTGCTGCAACATTCCACGGGGCGACTCTACACGGCTGGTCTACTTTTCTAATGGGGTTTTGGTAACGAACAAGTCGTCGGGCAGAGGTGCCACAAAGAGAGAGTTGGTCTCCACCAGTTTTGTCTCTTAGATTGTATTAAATCCACGATGTATATTTATTTATATTAAATCACCGATGTATACTTGCTTGTGTTAAATCTAAAATGTGCTGGTGTACCCTTTTGGAAGGAAATGAAAAGTGCAAAACCTTAAGATTGTGCAGACTAATGATGTGGGATGTTTATATGAAATTAATTATGTTCTTTCGGCATTTCTAATCTGTTGTCACGTTATTCCGTTCATTTGTCTGAGTTGTCTGTCGGTATTGGTCTGAGTGGAGTGGCGCTAGGGTCTGCTCCGCGACAACGAGCTTTCCAATGGTGTAAAACTTGTGCAGTTCCAGTTATATTCTGGGGGTGATTTGACCGTCCTTACTTTGTCTTTGTTTCTTTGACAGCTCTGTGTACAAAAACCCCATTGGAGATGCTTTTGAGGAGCGTTCGGACAAGGCCCACTTGATGGTCATTTCCGCGACCTGAAAAGTATAATTTTCGGCTGCAGGGATCTCTAAGGAAGGGTCAGGTACAATTTTTGTCTCTCTAGCATGCCTAGATCGGGAGTTATTCCCAATCTTAGCCAAGATTTTATTTCGGACCTTTCTGTACCGGCATTTTCTCACTGGCGATGACGAAGGCATGTACTACAGTTGTGTTTCGGGCAGCCCTACTTCTAGGCCGCTCAGATTGCTTACAAAACCGTCAGCTAAACGAAACTCACAGAAGAGATAGCCATTGAGACGAGCTTTCTAATGGTGTAAAACCTGTGCAGTTCCAGTATTTAGGGGTAGGCCTAACATCCAGGCCGCTCGCCTCGCCTACAGAATCGTCAGCAACCCCAAATTCAGGGCAGAGATAGCCCTTGAGACGGGATTTCCAGTGGTATAAAACTTGTGCAGATCCAATGATGCCTTGGGGGTGAAATGACCATCCTTATTTTGCCTTTGTCTCTTTGACAGCAAAACGAGTTGAAGGTGTTTTGCGGGGGTTTGTAGCGTCCCCGCTTGCTGTTTTTTTCCGGTGTGAAACCTGCCCTCATCGGCCGCAAAAGTATAGTTTTCGGATGCAGGGATACCTAAGGCAGAGTCAGGTCAAAAATTCATCTCTCTAGCCCCCCTAGAACGAGAGTTATTCCCAATCTCACCTCATTATTGTCTCTTTGACAGCAAAAACGAGATAAAGGTGTTTTGCGGGGGGTTTGTAGCGTCCCCGTTTGCTGGTCTTTTCCGGTGTGAAACCTGCCCTCATCGGCCGCAAAAGTATAGTTTTCGGATGCAGGGATACCTAAGGCAGAGTCAGGTCAAAAATTCATCTCTCTAGCCCCCCTAGAACGAGAGTTATTCCCAATCTCACCTCATTATTGTCTCTTTGACAGCAAAAACGAGATAAAGGTGTTTTGCGGGGGGTTTGTAGCGTCCCCGTTTGCTGGTCTTTTCACGTGTGCAACCTGCCCTCATCGGCCGCAAAAGTCTAGTTTTCGGATACAGGGATACCTAAGGCAGAGTCAGGGGAAAAATTCATCTCTCTAGCCCCCCTAGAACGGGAGTTATTCCCAATTTTACCTCGAAATTGTTTTGGGCCATTACCCCGGCTGGCGAGACCTTGCTTCGCAGCCGGCCCCTGTAATTGTTTAATATCTCTTAGGGTTAGGCCTAACATCCAGGCCGCTCGCCTCGCATACAGATTCGTCAGCAACCCCAAATTCATGGCAGAGATAGCCATTGAGACGGGCTTTGCAGTGGTATAAAACTAGTGCAGATTCGATGATGCCTTGGGGGTGAAATGACCATCCTTATTTTGTCTTTGTCTATTTGACCGCAAAAACGAGTTGAAGGTGTTTTGCGGGGGTTTGCAGCGTCCCCGCTTGCTGGTCTTTTCCGGTGTAAAACCTGCCCTCATCGGCCGTGAAGGGTCTAATTTTCGGATGCAGGGATACCTAAGGCAGAGTCAGGTAAACAAATCATCTCTCTAGCCCCCCTAGAACGAGAGTTATTCCCAATCTCACCTCATTATTGTCTCTTTGACATCAAAGACGAGTTGAAGGTGTTTTGAGGGGGTTTGTAGCGTCCCCGCTTGCTGGTCTTTTCCGGTGTAAAACCTGCCCTCATCGGCCGTGAAGGGTCTAATTTTCGGATGCAGGGATACCTAAGGCAGAGTCAGGTAAAAAAATCCTCTCTCTATACCCCCTAGAACGAGAGTTATTCCCAATCTCACCTCATTATTGTCTCTTTGACAGCAAAGACGAGTTGAAGGTGTTTTGCGGGGGTTTGTAGCGTCCCCGCTCTCTGGTCTTTTCCGGTAAGAAACTTGCCCTCATCGGCCGTGAAAGTCTAATTTTCGGATGCAGGGATACCTAAGGCAGAGTCACGTAAAAAAATCGTCTCTCAAGCCCCCCTAAAACGAGAGTTTTTCCCAATCTTACTTCATTATTGTCTCTTTGACAGCAGAGACGAGTTGAAAGTGTTTTGCGGGGGGTTTGTATCGTCCCCGCTTGCTGGTCTTTTCCGGTGTGAAACCTGCCCTCATCGGCCATGAAAGTCTAATTTTCGGATGCAGGGATACCCAAGGCAGACTCAGGTAAAAAAATCTTCTCTCTATCCCCCCTAGAACGAGAGTTATTCCCAATCTCACCTCATTATTGTCTCTTTGACAGCAAAGACGAGTTGAAGGTGTTTTGCGGGGGGTTTGTAGCGTCCCCGCTTGCTTGTTATTTCCGGTGTGAAACCTGCCCTCATCGACCGTGAAAATCTAATTTTCGGATGCAGGGATACCTAAGGCAGAGTCAGATAAAAAAATCATCTCTCTAGCCACCCTAGAACGAGAGTTACTCCCAATCTCACTTCATTATTGTCTCTTTGACAGCAAAGACGAGTTGAAGGTGTTTTGAGGAGGTTTGTAGCGTCCCCGCTTGCTGGTCATTTTTGGTAAGAAACTTGCCCTCATCGGCCGCAAAAGTCTTATTTTCGGATGCATGGATACCTAAGGCAGAGTCAGGTTAAAAATTCATATCTCTAGCCCCCCTAGAACGGGAGTTATTCCCAATTTCACCTCAAATTTATTTTGGGCCATTACCCCGGCCGGCGAGACCTGGCTTCGCAGCCGGGCCCTGGAATTTTTCAATATCTCTTAGGGGTAGGCCTCACCTCGCCTACAGAATCGTCAGCAACTTCAAATTCATGGCATAGATAGCCCTTGAGACGGGCTTTCCAGTGGTATAAAACTTGAGCAGATCCGATGATGCCTTGGGGGTGAAATGACCATCCTTATTTTGTCTTTGTCTTTGTCTCTTTGACAGGAAAAACGAGTTGAAGGTGTTTTGCGGGGGGTTAGTAGCGTCCCCGCTTGCTGGTCTTTTCCGGTGTGAAACCTGCCCCCATCGGCCGTAAAAGTCTAATTTTCAGATGCAGGGATACCTAAGGCAAAGTCAGATCAAAAATTAATCTCTCTAGCCCCCCTACAACGGGAGTTATTCCCAATTTCACCTCAAATTTATTTTGGGCCATTATCCCGGCCGGCGAGACCTTGCTTCGCAGCCGACCCCTAGAATCTCTTAGGGGTACGCCTCGCCTCGCCTACAGAATCGTCAGCAACTTCAAATTCATGGCATAGATAGCCCTTGAGACGGGCTTTCCAGTGGTATAAAAGTTGTGCAGATCCGATAATGCCTTGGGGTGAAATGACCATCCTTATTTTGTCTTTGTCTCTTTGACAGCAAAAACGAGTTGAAGGAGTTTTGCGGAGGGTTTGTAGCGTCCCCGCTTGCTGGTCTTTTCCGGTGCGAAACCTGCCCTCATCGGCCGAAAAAGTCTAATTTTCGGGTGCAGGGATACCTAAGGCAGAGTCAGGTAAAAAAAATCATCTCTCTAGCCCCCCTAGAACGACAGTTATTCTCAATCTCACCTCATTATTGTCTCTTTGACAGCAAAGACGAGTTGAAGGTGTTTTGCAGGGGGTTTGCATCGTCCCCGCTTGCTGTTCTTTTCCGGTGTGAAACATGCCCTCATCGGCCGCTAAAGTGTAATTTTCGGATGCAAGGATACCTAAGGCAGAGTCAGGTCAATAAATCATCTCTCTAGCCCCATTAGAACGGGAGTTATTCCCAATTTCACCTCAAATTTATGTTGAGCCATTACCCCGGCCGGAGAGACCTTGCTTCGCAGCCGGCCCCTGGAATTTTTCAATATCTCTTATGGGTAGGCCTAACATCCAGGCCGCTCGCCTCGCCTACAGAATCGTCAGCAACCCCAAATTCAAGGCAGAAATAGCCCATGAGATGGGCTTTCTAGTGGTATAAAACCTGTGCAAATCCGATGATGCCTTGGGGGTGAAATGACCATCCTTATTTTGTCTTTGTCTCTTTGACATCAAAAACGAGTTAAAAAGTGTTTTGCGGGGGGTTTGTAGCGTCCCCGCTTGCTGGTCTTTTCCGGTGTGAAACCTGCCCTCATCGGCCGTGAAAGTCTAATTTTTTGATGCAGGGATGTTGCACCCGTCAAATTACCAAACTGGCAATCTAAGCGGAGCACATTAATATGTCGGGTTGATGACCCCTGTAAGAATAATGAAAATACACTGTCAAGCAAGATATCTTGTAGAAACTCCTTTAATATGTCTTGTACTGGTCATCACTGGTGTAAGAATCAAATTACATCAAACATTATCCAAACATTAAGTACTTGTTAATCTTTAAACTATGTACTTACTTACTGAGAAGGTAATGCAATATAACTCAAACTTACTTCTAACAAATAACTAAATTAAATATACTGATCTGTAAAATCTGGTTCAAATGGTTCAAAGAATAAACATCATAAAACAAACACCTTTAAATGCATACACAACAACTCCTTTCATCAGGTGTTCAACTTATAATCATTACAATCTTGTCCCTGCAGTACATGATCAAGGCATAGCTAATTATATATTCACAAGAAAGTAGGTGTTCTTGCCTACAGCTACTTAAGTATTCACAAGAAAATAGGTGTTCTTGCCTTCAGATCTCACTTCCTGCCCTGATGCAACATTACTCCAATAAACAACTTCAGAACCACTGGGCTCACACTGTGTGGTCTAGTATAGGAAGATCTTGAACCTCCAATAAACAATGGTCTTTGGCTACAAAGATTCTCTACACATGGAGTTCGGTCAAAGTACTGGTTAACAATACTTCCAAACTAAAATATATCTGAAAGAACACTACAGTTCCTCAACAAATACGTAAAACAGAAACTAGTAAATGAAAGTCTATAATAAAATAAAGTACACTTTAACACTTGAAAGCAAACTTAGAAAAGTGATACCTTAGCAAATAAAAGTAACCTTTAAATACTAAATAAAGTCCAAGCAGTACTTAAAGAAAGCAATTCCACTTCATCTAGATAAAATCATTATCACTGTCCATTATCACATGACTTAACAAAGGAAACTCTAGACTACATTCCAACTGGCTTCCAAGTCTGAAACAAATCCTCTATTGTAACCTTGGAGTGAAAACTCCTAACTGTCTTCAAGTTACAATGTCTTGATCAAGTTCACAACACAAAGCAAATATTAAAGTTCAATAATCTAGATACTTCTATTAAAAAGCACAATGAAATTAATACAGAAATATAAAATCAACATACCTGTAAGAATAATGAAAATACACTGTCAAGCAAGATATCTTGTAGAAACTCCTTTAATATGTCTTGTACTGGTCATCACTGGTGTAAGAATGACCAAACCAACAACCTGTCCAGAGTAACTCTGCTGATGTGGCAATCTTGGACTAATCCATTATTTCTAGAGGTAGGGTCAAAGTTCTATTACAAAATTAAAAGGGGGGGGGGGGGCAATTAACACTGAAAAATCCGACACCTCTCTACACTTGGAAGGTGTATCAGTTTTGCCATCTCTACAGGGATACCTAAGGCAGAGTCAAGTAAAAAAAAATCATCTCTCTAGCACCCCTCCCCACTAGAACGAGAGTTATTCCCAATCTCACCTCATTATTGTCTCTTTAACAGCAAAGACAAGTTGAAGGTGTTTTGCGGGGGTTTTGTAGCGTCCCCGCTTGCTGGTCTTTTCCGGTGTAAAACCTGCCCTCATCGGCCGTGAAGGGTCTAATTTTCAGATGCAGGGATACCTAAGGCAGAGTCAGGTAAACAAATCATCTCTCTAGCCCCCCTAGAAAGAGAGTTATTCCCAATCTCACCTCATTATTGTCAGCAAAGACGAGTTGAAGGTGTTTTGCGTGGGTTTTGTAGCGTCCCCGCTTGCTGGTTTTTTCCTGTGTGAAACCTGCCCTCATCGGCCGTGAAAGTCTAATTTTCGGATGCAGGGATACCTAAGGCAGAGTCAGGTAAAAAAATCATCTCTTTAGCCCCCCTACAACGAGAGTTATTCCAAATCTCACCTCATTATTGTCTCTTTAACAGCAGAGACGAGTTGAAGGTGTTTTGCGGCGGGTTTGTAGCGTCCCCGCTTGTTGGTCTTTTCCGGTGTGAAACCTGCCCTTATCGGCCGTGAAAGTCTAATTTTCGGATGCAAGGATACCTAAGGCAGAGTCAGGTCAAAAATTCATCTCTCTAGCCCCCGTAGAACGCGAGTTATTCCAAATTTCACCTCAAATTTATTTTGGGCCATTACCCCGGCAGGCGAGACCTTGCTTCGCAGCTGGCCCCTGGATTTTTTGAATATCTCTTAGGGGTAGGCCTAACATCCAGGCCGCTCGCCTCGCCTACAGAATAGTTAGCAATCCCAAATTCATGGCAGAGATGGCCCTTGAGACGGGCTTTCCAGTGGTATAAAACTTGTGCAGATCCGATGATGCCTTAGGGGTGAAATGACCATCCCTATTTTGTCTTTGTCTCTTTTTCAGCAAAAACGAGTTGAAGGTGTTTTGCGGGGGGTTTGTAGCGTCCCCGCTTGCTGGTCTTTTCCTGTGTGAAACTTGCCCCCATCGGCCGTGAAAGTCTAATTTTCGGATGCAGGGATACCTAAGGCAGAGTCAGGTAAAAAAAATCGTCTCTCAAGCCCCCCTAAAACGAGAGTTTTTCCCAATCTTACTTCATTATTGTCTCTTTGACAGCAAAGACGAGTTGAAGGTGTTTTGCAGGGGGTTGAGCGTCCCCGCTTGCTGGTCTTTTCCTGTGTGAAACCTGCCCTCATCGGCCGCAAAAGTCTAATTTTCGGATGCAGGGATACCTAAGGCAGAGTCAGGTCAAAAATTCATCTATCTAGCCCCCCTAGAACGGGAGTTATTTCCAATTTCACCTCAAATTTATTTTGGGCCATTTCTCTGGCCGGCGAGACCTTGCTTCGCAGCCGGCCCCTTGAATTTTTCAATATTTCTTAAGGGTAGGCCTAACATCTAGGCCGCTCTCCTCGTCTACAAAATGGTCAGCAACCCTAAATTCATGTCAGAGATAGCCCTTGAGACGGGCTTTCCAGTTGTATAAAACTTGTGCAGATCCGATGATGCCTTGGGGGCGAAATGACCATCCTTAGTTTGTCTTTGTCTCTTTGACAGCAAAAACGAGGTGAAGGTATTTTGCGAGGGTTTGTAGCGTCCCCGCTTGCTGGTCTTTTCCGGTGTGAAACCTGCCCTCATTGGCCGTGAAAGTCTAATTTTCGGATGCAGGGATACCTAAGGCAGAGTCAAGTAATAAAAATCATCTCTCTAGCCCCCCCCTAGAACGAGAGTTATTCCCAATCTCACCTCATTACTGTTTCTTTGACAGCAAAGACGAGTTGAAGGTGTTTTGCGGGGGGTTGAGCGTCCCCGCTTGCTGGTCTTTTTCTGTGTGAAACCTGCCCTCATCGGCCGCAAAAGTCTAATTTTCGAATGCAGGGATACCTAAGGCCGAGTCAGGTCAAAAATTCATTTCTCTAGCCCCCCTAAAACGGGAGTTATTCCCAATTTCACCTCCAATTTATTTTGGGCCATTACCCTGGCCGGCGAGACCTTGCTTCGCAGCCGGCCCCTGGAATTTTTCAATATTTCTTAGGGGAAGGCCTTACATCCAGGCCACTCTCCTCGTCTACAGAATGGTCAGCAACCCCAAATTCATGTCAGAGATAGCCCTTGAGACGGGCTTTCCAGTGCTATAAAACTTGTGCAGATCCGATGATGCCTTGGGGGTGAAATGACCATCCATATTTTGTCTTTGTCTCTTTGACAGCAAAAACGAGTTGAAGGTGTTTTGCGGGGGGTTTGTAGCGTCTCCGCTTACTGGTTTTTTACGGTGTGAAAACTGCCCTCATTGGCCGTGAAAGTCTAAGTTTCGGATGCAGGGATACCTAAGGCAGAGTCAAGTAAAAAAAATCATCTCTCTAGCCACCCTAGAACGAGAGTTATTCCCAATCTCACCTCATTATTGTCTTTTTGACAGCAAAGACGAGTTGAAGGTGATTTGCGGGGGGATTTGTAGCGTCCCCGCTTGCTGGTCTTTTCCGGTGTGAAACCTGCCCTCGTCGGCCGTGAAAGTCTAATTTTCGGATGCAGGGATACCTAAGGCAGAGTCAGGTAAAAAAATCATCTCTCTAGCCACCCTAGAACGAGAGTTATTCTCAATCTCACCTCATTATTGTCTCTTTGACAGCAAAGACGAGTTGAATGTGTTTTGCGGGGGGTTTGTAGCGTCCCCTCTTGCTGGTCTTTTCCGGTATGAAACCTGGCCTCATCGGCCGCAAAAGTCTTATTTCCGGATGCAGAGATACCTAAGGCAGAGTCAGGTGAAAAATTCATCTCTCTAGCCCCCCTAGAACGGGAGTTATTCCCAATTTTACCTCAAATTTATTTTGGGCCATTACCCCGGCCTGCGAGACTTTGCTTCGCATCCAGCCCCTTGGAATTTTTCAATATCTCTTAGGGGTAGGCCTAAAATCCAGGCCGCTCGCCTCGCCTACAGAATCGTCAGTAACCCCAAATTCATGTCAGAGATTGCCCTTGAGACGGGCCTTCCTGTGGTATAAAACTTGTGCAGATCCGATGATGCCTTAGGGGTGAAATGACCATCCTTATTTTGTCTTTGTCTCTTTGACAGCAAAAACGGGTTGAAGGTGTTTTGCGGGGGGTTTGTAGCGTCCCTGCTTGCTGGACTTTTCCGGTGTGAAACCTGCCCTCATCGGCCGTGAAAGTCTAATTTTCGGATGCAGGGATACCTAAGGCAGAGTCAGGTAAAAAAATCATCTCTCTAGCCACCCTAGAACGAGCGTTATTCCCAATCTCACCTCATTATTGTCTCTTTGACAGCAAAGACGAGTTGAAGGTGTTTTGTGGGGAGTTTGTAGCGTCCCCGATTGCTGGTTTTTTCCTGTGTGAAAACTACCCTCATCGGCCGCAAAAGTCAATTTTTCGGATGCAGGGATACCTAAGACATAGTCAGGTCAAAAATTCATCTCTCTAGCCCCCCTAGAACGGGAGTCATTCGCAATTTAACCTCTAATTTATTTTGGGCCATTACCCCGGCCGGCGGGACCTTGCTTCGCAACCTGCCCCTTGGAATTGTTCAATATCTGTTAGGGGTAGGCCTAACATCCAGGCCGCTCGCCTCGTCTACAGAAACGTCAGCAATCCAAAAGTCATAGCAGAGATAGCCCTTGAGACGGGCTTTCCAGTGGTATAAAACTTGTGCAGATTCGATGATGCCTTGGAGGTGAAATGGCCATCCTTATTTTGTCTTTGTCTCTTTGACAGCAAAAACGAGGTGAAGGTGTTTTGCGGGGAGTTTGTAGCGTCCCCGCTTGCTGGTCTTTCCGGTGTAAAACCAGCCCTCATCGGCCTCGAAAGTCTAATTTTCGGATGCAGGGACACCTAAGGCAGAGTCAGGTAAAAATATCATCTCTCTAGCCACCCTAGAACGAGAGTTATTCCCAATCTCACCTCATTATTGTCTCTTTGACAGCAAAGACGAGTTAAAGGTGTTTTGCGGGGGGTTTGTAGCGTCCCCGCTTGCTGGTCTTGTCCGGTATGAAACCTGGCCTCATCGGCCGCAAAAGTCTAATTTCCGGATGCAGGGATACCTAAGGCAGAGTCAGGTCAAAAATTCATCTCTCTAGCCCCCCTTGAACGGGAGTTATTCCCAATTTTACCTCAAATTTATTTTGGGCCATTACCCCGGCCTGCGAGGCTTTGCTTCGCATCCGGCCCCTTGGAATTTTTCAATATCTCTTAGGGGTAGGCCTAAAATCCAGGCCGCTCGCCTCGCCTACAGAATCGTCCGCAACCCCAAATTCATGGCAGAGATTGCCCTTGAGACGGGCTTTCCAGTGGTATAAAACTTGTGCAGATCTGATGATGCCTTAGGGGTGAAATGACCATCCTTATTTTGTCTTTGTCTCTTTGACAGCAAAAACGGGTTGAAGGTGTTTTGCGGGGGTTTGCAGCGTCCCCGCTTGCTGGTCTTTTCCGGTGTAAAACCTGCCCTCATCGGCCGTGAAAGTCAAATTTTAGGATGCAGGGATACCTAAGGCAGAGTCAGGTAAAAAAATCATCTCTCTAGCCCCCCCTAGAACGAGAGTTATTTTCAATCTCACCTCATTATTGTGTCTTTGACAGCAAAGACGAGTTGAAGTTGTTTTGAGGGGGGTTTGTAGCGTCCCCGCTTGCTGGTCTTTTCCGGTGTGAAACCTGGCCTCATCGGCCGTAAAAGTCTAGTTTTCGGATGTAGGGATACTTAAGGTAGAGTCAGGTCAAAAATTCATATCTCTAGACCCCCTAGAACGGGAGTTATTCCCAATTTCACCTCAAATTTATTTTGGGCCATTACACCGGCCGGCGGGACCTTGCTTCGCAACCGGCCCCTTGGAATTTTTCAATATCTCTTAGGGGTTGGCCTAACATCCAGGCCGCTCGCCTCACTTACAGAATGGTCAGAAATTTTAAATTCATGCAGAGATAGCCCTTGAGACGGGCTTTCCAGTAGTATAAAAATTTTTGCAGATCCAAATGATGCCTTGGGGGTGAAGTGACCATCGTTATTTTGTCTTTGTCTCTTTGACAGCAAAAACGAGTTGAAGGTGTTTTGCGGGGGGTTTGTAGCGTCCCCGCTTGCTGGTCTTTTCCGGTGTAAAACCTGCCCTCTTCGGCCGTGAAAGTCTAATTTTCGGATGCAGGGATACCTAAGGCAGAGTCAGGTAAAAAAATCATCTCTTTAGCCCCCTTACAACGAGAGTTATTCCAAATCTCACCTCATTATTGTCTCTTTAACAGCAGAGACGAGTTGAAGGTGTTTTGCGGCGGGTTTGTAGCGTCCCCGCTTGTTGGTCTTTTCCGGTGTGAAACCTGCCCTTATCGGCCGTGAAAGTCTAATTTTCGGATGCAAGGATACCTAAGGCAGAGTCAGGTCAAAAATTCATCTCTCTAGCCCCCGTAGAACGCGAGTTATTCCAAATTTCACCTCAAATTTATTTTGGGCCATTACCCCGGCAGGCGAGACCTTGCTTCGCAGCTGGCCCCTGGATTTTTTGAATATCTCTTAGGGGTAGGCCTAACATCCAGGCCGCTCGCCTCGCCTACAGAATAGTTAGCAATCCCAAATTCATGGCAGAGATGGCCCTTGAGACGGGCTTTCCAGTGGTATAAAACTTGTGCAGATCCGATGATGCCTTAGGGGTGAAATGACCATCCCTATTTTGTCTTTGTCTCTTTTTCAGCAAAAACGAGTTGAAGGTGTTTTGCGGGGGGTTTGTAGCGTCCCCGCTTGCTGGTCTTTTCCTGTGTGAAACTTGCCCCCATCGGCCGTGAAAGTCTAATTTTCGGATGCAGGGATACCTAAGGCAGAGTCAGGTAAAAAAAATCGTCTCTCAAGCCCCCCTAAAACGAGAGTTTTTCCCAATCTTACTTCATTATTGTCTCTTTGACAGCAAAGACGAGTTGAAGGTGTTTTGCAGGGGGTTGAGCGTCCCCGCTTGCTGGTCTTTTCCTGTGTGAAACCTGCCCTCATCGGCCGCAAAAGTCTAATTTTCGGATGCAGGGATACCTAAGGCAGAGTCAGGTCAAAAATTCATCTATCTAGCCCCCCTAGAACGGGAGTTATTTCCAATTTCACCTCAAATTTATTTTGGGCCATTTCTCTGGCCGGCGAGACCTTGCTTCGCAGCCGGCCCCTTGAATTTTTCAATATTTCTTAAGGGTAGGCCTAACATCTAGGCCGCTCTCCTCGTCTACAAAATGGTCAGCAACCCTAAATTCATGTCAGAGATAGCCCTTGAGACGGGCTTTCCAGTTGTATAAAACTTGTGCAGATCCGATGATGCCTTGGGGGCGAAATGACCATCCTTAGTTTGTCTTTGTCTCTTTGACAGCAAAAACGAGGTGAAGGTATTTTGCGAGGGTTTGTAGCGTCCCCGCTTGCTGGTCTTTTCCGGTGTGAAACCTGCCCTCATTGGCCGTGAAAGTCTAATTTTCGGATGCAGGGATACCTAAGGCAGAGTCTAGTAATAAAAATCATCTCTCTAGCCCCCCCCTAGAACGAGAGTTATTCCCAATCTCACCTCATTACTGTTTCTTTGACAGCAAAGACGAGTTGAAGGTGTTTTGCGGGGGGTTGAGCGTCCCCGCTTGCTGGTCTTTTTCTGTGTGAAACCTGCCCTCATCGGCCGCAAAAGTCTAATTTTCGAATGCAGGGATACCTAAGGCCGAGTCAGGTCAAAAATTCATTTCTCTAGCCCCCCTAAAACGGGAGTTATTCCCAATTTCACCTCCAATTTATTTTGGGCCATTACCCTGGCCGGCGAGACCTTGCTTCGCAGCCGGCCCCTGGAATTTTTCAATATTTCTTAGGGGAAGGCCTTACATCCAGGCCACTCTCCTCGTCTACAGAATGGTCAGCAACCCCAAATTCATGTCAGAGATAGCCCTTGAGACGGGCTTTCCAGTGCTATAAAACTTGTGCAGATCCGATGATGCCTTGGGGGTGAAATGACCATCCATATTTTGTCTTTGTCTCTTTGACAGCAAAAACGAGTTGAAGGTGTTTTGCGGGGGGTTTGTAGCGTCTCCGCTTACTGGTTTTTTACGGTGTGAAAACTGCCCTCATTGGCCGTGAAAGTCTAAGTTTCGGATGCAGGGATACCTAAGGCAGAGTCAAGTAAAAAAAATCATCTCTCTAGCCACCCTAGAACGAGAGTTATTCCCAATCTCACCTCATTATTGTCTTTTTGACAGCAAAGACGAGTTGAAGGTGATTTGCGGGGGGATTTGTAGCGTCCCCGCTTGCTGGTCTTTTCCGGTGTGAAACCTGCCCTCGTCGGCCGTGAAAGTCTAATTTTCGGATGCAGGGATACCTAAGGCAGAGTCAGGTAAAAAAATCATCTCTCTAGCCACCCTAGAACGAGAGTTATTCTCAATCTCACCTCATTATTGTCTCTTTGACAGCAAAGACGAGTTGAATGTGTTTTGCGGGGGGTTTGTAGCGTCCCCTCTTGCTGGTCTTTTCCGGTATGAAACCTGGCCTCATCGGCCGCAAAAGTCTTATTTCCGGATGCAGAGATACCTAAGGCAGAGTCAGGTGAAAAATTCATCTCTCTAGCCCCCCTAGAACGGGAGTTATTCCCAATTTTACCTCAAATTTATTTTGGGCCATTACCCCGGCCTGCGAGACTTTGCTTCGCATCCAGCCCCTTGGAATTTTTCAATATCTCTTAGGGGTAGGCCTAAAATCCAGGCCGCTCGCCTCGCCTACAGAATCGTCAGCAACCCCAAATTCATGTCAGAGATTGCCCTTGAGACGGGCCTTCCTGTGGTATAAAACTTGTGCAGATCCGATGATGCCTTAGGGGTGAAATGACCATCCTTATTTTGTCTTTGTCTCTTTGACAGCAAAAACGGGTTGAAGGTGTTTTGCGGGGGGTTTGTAGCGTCCCTGCTTGCTGGACTTTTCCGGTGTGAAACCTGCCCTCATCGGCCGTGAAAGTCTAATTTTCGGATGCAGGGATACCTAAGGCAGAGTCAGGTAAAAAAATCATCTCTCTAGCCACCCTAGAACGAGCGTTATTCCCAATCTCACCTCATTATTGTCTCTTTGACAGCAAAGACGAGTTGAAGGTGTTTTGTGGGGAGTTTGTAGCGTCCCCGATTGCTGGTTTTTTCCTGTGTGAAAACTACCCTCATCGGCCGCAAAAGTCAATTTTTCGGATGCAGGGATACCTAAGACATAGTCAGGTCAAAAATTCATCTCTCTAGCCCCCCTAGAACGGGAGTCATTCGCAATTTAACCTCTAATTTATTTTGGGCCATTACCCCGGCCGGCGGGACCTTGCTTCGCAACCTGCCCCTTGGAATTGTTCAATATCTGTTAGGGGTAGGCCTAACATCCAGGCCGCTCGCCTCGTCTACAGAAACGTCAGCAATCCAAAAGTCATAGCAGAGATAGCCCTTGAGACGGGCTTTCCAGTGGTATAAAACTTGTGCAGATTCGATGATGCCTTGGAGGTGAAATGGCCATCCTTATTTTGTCTTTGTCTCTTTGACAGCAAAAACGAGGTGAAGGTGTTTTGCGGGGAGTTTGTAGCGTCCCCGCTTGCTGGTCTTTCCGGTGTAAAACCAGCCCTCATCGGCCTCGAAAGTCTAATTTTCGGATGCAGGGACACCTAAGGCAGAGTCAGGTAAAAATATCATCTCTCTAGCCACCCTAGAACGAGAGTTATTCCCAATCTCACCTCATTATTGTCTCTTTGACAGCAAAGACGAGTTAAAGGTGTTTTGCGGGGGGTTTGTAGCGTCCCCGCTTGCTGGTCTTGTCCGGTATGAAACCTGGCCTCATCGGCCGCAAAAGTCTAATTTCCGGATGCAGGGATACCTAAGGCAGAGTCAGGTCAAAAATTCATCTCTCTAGCCCCCCTTGAACGGGAGTTATTCCCAATTTTACCTCAAATTTATTTTGGGCCATTACCCCGGCCTGCGAGGCTTTGCTTCGCATCCGGCCCCTTGGAATTTTTCAATATCTCTTAGGGGTAGGCCTAAAATCCAGGCCGCTCGCCTCGCCTACAGAATCGTCCGCAACCCCAAATTCATGGCAGAGATTGCCCTTGAGACGGGCTTTCCAGTGGTATAAAACTTGTGCAGATCTGATGATGCCTTAGGGGTGAAATGACCATCCTTATTTTGTCTTTGTCTCTTTGACAGCAAAAACGGGTTGAAGGTGTTTTGCGGGGGTTTGCAGCGTCCCCGCTTGCTGGTCTTTTCCGGTGTAAAACCTGCCCTCATCGGCCGTGAAAGTCAAATTTTAGGATGCAGGGATACCTAAGGCAGAGTCAGGTAAAAAAATCATCTCTCTAGCCCCCCCTAGAACGAGAGTTATTTTCAATCTCACCTCATTATTGTGTCTTTGACAGCAAAGACGAGTTGAAGTTGTTTTGAGGGGGGTTTGTAGCGTCCCCGCTTGCTGGTCTTTTCCGGTGTGAAACCTGGCCTCATCGGCCGTAAAAGTCTAGTTTTCGGATGTAGGGATACTTAAGGTAGAGTCAGGTCAAAAATTCATATCTCTAGACCCCCTAGAACGGGAGTTATTCCCAATTTCACCTCAAATTTATTTTGGGCCATTACACCGGCCGGCGGGACCTTGCTTCGCAACCGGCCCCTTGGAATTTTTCAATATCTCTTAGGGGTTGGCCTAACATCCAGGCCGCTCGCCTCACTTACAGAATGGTCAGAAATTTTAAATTCATGCAGAGATAGCCCTTGAGACGGGCTTTCCAGTAGTATAAAAATTTTTGCAGATCCAAATGATGCCTTGGGGGTGAAGTGACCATCGTTATTTTGTCTTTGTCTCTTTGACAGCAAAAACGAGTTGAAGGTGTTTTGCGGGGGGTTTGTAGCGTCCCCGCTTGCTGGTCTTTTCCGGTGTAAAACCTGCCCTCTTCGGCCGTGAAAGTCTAATTTTCGGATGCAGGGATACCTAAGGCAAAGTCAGGTAAAATAATCATCTCTCTAGCCCCCCTAGAACGAGAGTTAATCCCAATCTCACCTCATTATTGTCTATTTGACAGCAAAGACGAGTTGAAGGTGATTTGCGGGGGGTTTGTAGAGTCCCCGCGTGCTGGTCTTTTCCGGTGTCAAATTTATTTTGGGCCATTACCCCGGCCGGCGAGACCTTGCTTCGCAGCCGGCCCCTGGAATTTTTCAATATCTCTTAGGGGTAGGCCTAACATCCAGGCCGCTCGCCTCGCCTACAGAATCGTCAGCAACCCCAAATTCATGGGAGAGATAGCCCTTGAGACGGGCTTTCCAGTAGTATAAAACTTTTGCAGATCCGATGATGCCTTGGGGGTAAAACGACCATCCTTATTTTGTCTTTGTCTCTTTGACAGCAACAACGATTAATTTAAGCTTAGCTTATTTTAATATGCAATTTTGAGGAATTTGAATTTGATGTGAATCATGCCTTATAAACGGATAAACACACTCTAAAAACTCCTGTCATAATTGACCCGGACTCCGGTGCCAGGGTCGTTGCCACGGGGGCCTGGGGGGCATGTACCCCCCACAAATTACCTGTGCCCCCCACAAATTTTCCAGTGGCCCCCCACCCAGGTGCCCCCCAGGTGCCCCCCCCCCCCCAGGTGCCCCCCATCGAAAAAATCGCGATAGTACCCACAGAAAAAAGAAAGTAAAACGAATGAAAACAAAACATTGCAAAGTTATTTCCTGAATCTGCTAGTTGTAGGCCTTCTTTTACAATGCAGTACAAACAAAATAATCGTATACTAAGCCATTTTTGTTTAACAAATGCGGTTGGGATTGTTGCCCTCGTATCAGGAAGCGCGCGCGCCCATGGGCTGATCAGTGCAAGGCATGCAGCGCTCGTTGATCAATGCAATATAATGCAGCGTGGAATGAAACGTTGGTTAATGTCAACAATTTACCGTCTTGTTGCCAACACTTATTTTGAGCACTGTTTTTCTGTGATAGACGTGTTCAGATGTTTTAATGCATGAGAAGTTACAATAACTGAGTAATTATAAACACAAAATAAAGGGAGGCCCGGGGCTGTGCATAATGCTGATCATCAATGCTGAATAGGCATGTCTGGCAAAACAAAATGCCAAGAACGATTGTGGCCCCCTGCAGCGTCCCCTTCCAAAACAAAAGCCTGACCCCACCACTGACAAACCCATTCCCCCTGCCCCCCCCACTTAAAAGCAATGCCCCCCACCGAAAAAAAGTCCTTGTTGTGCCGCTGTCCGGTGCCCAAGGGGCTTTTGGACACAGATTTTGACAACACTTTCGGGTAAGTTTGACTGACACAGATTCCGGGTCATACTGACCCAGAAATGGGTAAGGCCCCCTTGGACCCGGGATTTCTTAGAACGCACATGACTTTCTAATAAATTTGACATTTTAAAATAAAAAGTACTCTTTTTACACAGGAAACACAATTTATGGTGGGATCAAGCATACTGACAGAGGGGACGGACAGACAGACTGCGTACTTATCGCCCACTGTCTTAACTACAACAAAAACAACACCGAATGGTAAGGATACAGATTGCAAACACTAAACGACTCGGCCAGCCTATGGAATTTTCTTCAACTTGGGCCTGAGTGGTTACAGTAACAGTTTTTATGTTATCCTATATCGTGTGTAAGTCCGTATCTTTTTCAATTTGATTAGGCAAATTGCATTAGAACTGCCGTGTGGGATAAAAAACGTCTCGTTATGAAAATGTTACCTTGGAGCTTTTGTTTTTGTTTTTGCCAGATCAATTTTTCCACCCCCAAAACAAATTGCTCGAATAACTATATTACTTGTAATAATTTTAAATAAAAGAAAAGTCGGGAAACTTATTAGAAAATGAAGAAATAATGGTTGTGACCTCAAACAATAGTAACAATTTGTAAATCAAGCTTTTAATTATTCAAACTGTGTTCAATTGATGATTTTTTTTAAACAAATGCGACGGTACAAGCAGTAGCTGCCTGGAAGTCAAGATTCTCGCGAAATTTCGTACGCTCTCGGAGATCACTATACAATATAGTTGTATATTACTTGTTTCTAAATTTATTGTTAATCGTGTAAGTCTTATTGTTGTCAAGTTTTCTTGGTAGAGCGACTTGGATTGTGAATTGTGATATTTTCGTGTTATTTTTCATACGTGTTTCACCGGCTGAACTTTTTAATGTTTTTGTTCGTCAAACA
The DNA here is from genome assembly GCA_023634235.1 of Pisaster brevispinus. NCBI lineage: Eukaryota > Metazoa > Echinodermata > Asteroidea > Forcipulatida > Asteriidae > Pisaster > Pisaster brevispinus. The sequence goes on along the minus strand of JAMKCF010000011.1, from coordinate 11,831,787 downwards.
GATGTCAGTTCTCTATACTACTGTACCAACAAGCCAGCTAGTGGTGTGTACACAATTCACTATGAGGGGTCTGCCGTAGGGGATGTTGAGGTGTACTGTGACATGGATACAGATGGCGGTGGTTGGACTGTATGTTGGATTGTACAAATATTTTGAAGCAGGAAATTTGAATTGTCGCTGTAGTTTCTTGGTCACAATTTTTGCTTTGCAAAAGGCCGTGTAGGCATGGTAGTGGCTGATTGATTTTACAGGGCACTAAGATTCATCTTTAAAAAGCTTGAGTTGTTAGCTTTTGTGACTTTACAATTTGCTAAGCAATTAAGAGTCATTTTCTTAATTGATAAGCAAAGTGTGATGTCACAATGCAAATCACTATGGAAGCATGTACTGTCAACTCATGATGAATCTTAGTGTTCTGTGATGAAATCGAGCCCTCTCACAGGTAGTGAAACATTTATTGGGACATTTTGTACCACGTACATTGCTTTAATGCATGAAGGAAATAAACTCTCGCGCTTTAACGGGCCCTAATGTTCGAAGACGCGCCAGAGTTTCATTGTCTATTGGGCAAGCACTTGATTCTGGTTTGTTTGAATAGTAAGAACTTGTAATTTTTCATGCCAGCAAATAAACGGCATTCTTTTAAAATTGTTTTCACTTTTAGAATGTAAACATTCCATTGAATGAAGAAGTTGATTTATCACTCTGTTCAAAAAGGTATTTCAGAGACGCGGAGATGCCTCGGTCAGTTTTTACTAAAGCCACCAAAGCTATGCTGACGGTTTCGGTGACACCAGTGGGAATTTCTGGCTCGGAAATCAACTTTTGCATGACATCACATCGACTGGCTAATTGCAGCTCAGGGTCGATCTGACTGATTGGGAGGAAGGTCTGGCTTATGCGCAGTATGCATCGGTGCGTCACCGGGGTTCCGGTTGAGTGTTGGAAGCTTCTCGGGCGGCACTGCTGGTACGTGTAGTTTTCGAACAAGACGCTTTTCGGTTCAGTGAGAGTTCTAGGGTCATAGATTGGTTTTTGTCAACGTAATGTTTTTCTATTCGCAGAGAATTGTAAAGAAAGATACGATATAAAGGCACACGTTTAAGTTTCAGCTGACTACAGTACTTAGTGAGAATCCTCCCCCCCCCCAATTGTCACGGTATTTTTACAAGAAAGTCAAATCCATGCACGTTGAGTGAGGTGACAGCGGGTACCAAACACATCTATGGCCGCAATATTTGCAAAGCCTGGACAACAACCCACAGCGATCTGAGAAACGATTCATTCCCGAATCGTTTCACAGATTCAAATGTTTTGGGATGAAAAATTATCCAAACCATATTACCTCAAAGGAAATCCTATCTCAAAATAGTTCTTACTATCAACAGCTGCAGTGCTTCTTACAAAGTAAGTTTATAATGGTCATGTATTTTTTTAGTATTTACCAATCTATGACCCTACCTTTAAAATTGGAGTAACCGTTCCTGTGTACTCATGACCTGCAAATGACAAAAGCTTATGGTTATTTTTTTATAATTCATATTATTTCCGCAATCGATCTGGAACAATTAGGAATCGTTGTAACTAATTTTGACACGAGATAGAGAACTTTAGCCCAACATTTCTTTTAAAAAACTAATGTCATTCTGGACTGCCGGCCTTCTGATCTCAGAAACTATTTTATCTAATTTCAGACCAGTATTTTCATAATAGCAGTGCTAATTCGTTTGGGAATATTGGCCTCCCGTGTCTTAACAAGCCAAATCGAGTTATTTTTTATTTGGGAGCACAAATCTGGAATGCTCTCAAAACTTATCGTAAAGCCCTGTGTTTTTGTGTGAGTGTGTTTGTGTTTGTTGGGGTGTTTGTTTGTGGGTTTTTTTCCCAGTTCAAAACAAAACGACTGTGTACTTTTCATCCAAGTTTACTCTCGACAGTTAAATTATTTATTTTCAAAGACTTCCGGTTTTTAAAACAACCACTCTAAAAACTGCGGGTTCAGAATTGAACTGGGTTGCGGGTCTCAATTGGCCTGACCTGTTTCTTGGACAGGCTGACCCGGAAACTGGTTTTTAAAGATGAAATTTACTTGGATTTTGCGTCAGTTTTACCAATTTCTACTTCCCGGTCTTTTTTCTTTTTTCTTTTTAACACAGATTCCGAGTCATAGGTCATAAAAGGGACCTGGAATCTGAGTCGATTCTGATCTGGGAGTTTTCAGCGTGTTTGTAGGGACTACCTGATTAAGGGGAATGAACATGAATATGAATATGTTTTTGTTTCAGGTGACTCTTTGACACAACACAATAAATTTGACTTCACCACGTTTGATTTTGATCGTGATGGGGCATCGGGAGGCGGCAATTGCGCCGTCTTCAGTGGAAATGCTGGACGGGTTTTGAATAATCCTTGCAGAAATCAGAGATTAAAATTCGTCCGCTTCAAAGCCAAACAGATGTGACTGCTTAGACATTCCTATTCGGGAAGCCTACACCGTAAATACTTTTGCTGTCCCTTCAGCTTTTCTAACTATACGCATTCATATTGATTGATGTTAATGTACAGATGAGGAACTCTAATAAACACTTTTGGGAAAATGCATAGGAGACGAGGCACTAGAAAAAAACAATGTACTGAACAAGTAGGCTTACACAGAAGTCTGAATCCATAAACCATGCATATGACAAACCCAAAAGGAATCCCAACCTTTACATGGAATGGAGCTTCAAGAGATCACATCGTGATCCATCCTGTGAACAACCAACACGCAAACTATATACCAAATATCCTTTTGATCACCCGCTGCAGGTGTCCTGGCTGCAATGGCCAAAAACAACGGAATAAAACACGTGAAAAGGGACAAGCACAGTGCCAAGCTGAACGATATCACACTTATTATGCTTTAAAAAAAATGTATTATCAAAATGGCCAACCAAATACAAAGTCACAGGACACTATAAACTGTATAACATATTAATATGAGGGCTAAAATTCTACAAGGAGCACAATCACAGCAAAATATTTCTTAAAATGGAGAACAAGATTTATAAGTAGAGTGGAGTTTGAAATCTGAGATTGAAGGGTTAAAAGACTGTGTGAACTTTAGAAAAGGCCGTCTTTAAACTCATCTCCATGCCTCATGCAGATCTTTTTTTCTATTGAAGCTTACGCATGCATTATTGGTGTTGTGGGGATCCAGTGAGATTCGGTGGAATTTAACCCAAGAGTCCTTTTGAAAGTGGGCGAAATCACAAGCCTCTATATTAAAATCGTTTAACATGTCCTTTGGTTATACATTCTTTTAGAGCAATTTTCATTTAAATGAAGTTATTTGATACAAACAACAAATGGGTTTGCACCCCAAAGATAAAGGCAGGCACTGGCAAAGATCGTAAAGGAGGAACTCATGTGCACTTCACTTCGCCATCCCATAAAAAAGTAACTTCTTTGATGCAGCAATAGATCAGTGCAAACCCAATGACCATGCTATCAACGATGAGAACAAAACAACACTTGCTGAAATGGTGCCCATGCGTAAATAAATGTTCTAATTACAGTAGGAGCTCCAAAAGTTCCACATCTTGCCTCTTCGGCGCTCTAAAATATTTGTGCACTGATTTTACATTACGTTGATCTCTGTTATATTTAATGTGACTAGCGGGGTGCACCCCATAGGGAGAGAGCAGAGGGTCGGTCTCATTAATTCTAGACAGATTTGAGAGCCGAATAAAAGGGTTACAATGAACAATGATGCCCAGATGTGACTTGGGGTTCGTTCTTTTCCAACCTGAGGTATTTTGGATGACTTAGGCCCCGAAAAAATGTCCTATTTGCCCAGAGGTGTAGGGAAATTTTCAAGGTAAAGCTCAGACGTTTGGAACTTTACACAGCAGTATAGAGGTGTTTATATTTGGAAGGAGAATAACTCGATGGGCCTTGTGACTCTACTTTACAAATTGAGCAGAGGATACAAGTTCAGGATATTTGTTTTCTTAACTATAAAAAGCTGTAAGACTTCTAAAATTATTTTAAAACTTATTTTTGAATATTTATGGGAGGTTTTTTAATTGGGTGCACCCATATGGATGTCGCACTTCGTGGGTGTAAAACGTTGCATATGTAACGGGGTGGTAAGGGGTACTGGAGGAGGCAGTCAGAGGAAGCTAATTTTGTAGAATTAGTTTGGTAAAGGGTCATTTAAAACTGTACGCATTTTTTTTGTCTTATGATAAAATAGTGAGCATGAAAATCATGTTGAGTTGGGTCACTTTTCGCGGCCCGCACCCTTCTCATCCATTTCTCAAACGCCATGGACGAAACATAACTTTTGGGTAATTGTGCGGCTGGGTTGAGTCTTAGAATAAAGGAAGGAAAACATTGTACCTGGCCAATGATGTTAAGTAAAATGACTTGTAGGTGGTATTTTGATTAGTCAAGGGGACGTTGACCAAACTGGCAGGCACAACAAACTGATGTTATCAAAATACTTATTTGTTGTTAATAGCGCACTCGTATTGTAATAGAGCGGTCCAATGTCATCACATTGCCGCCCAATAGACCGATCCATTAAGCTCCGCCCCATTGCGTATTGACCAATCACAGCCCTGATTGCGCAACCAAAAGTCCGACAAAAGTCCGACATGCGTACGCGTATGCTGGGCGCACGCGGCAGAGTTGTGCAGAATGGCATGGGAGAGGTTCACGTGTTCTCTTGCCCACACGTGCGCCGTAGGCGGAGCCTAATGGATCGGTCTATTTTGAGGTCAATTAACATTACATAAACCAAGACCAGGTCATTGTTGCCCTAAATAGTATAATACAGAGGGGTACACAGGTTACAGTTCAGTTTTAAAGCAATGAGCAAACGGAAGGAGCAAAGAAGAGGACGGTTGACACTGGGTTATGCTGATTAGACCTTCAGGGCACTTGAGCCATTGGCCACAGTGGAAGATCGAAGACTCACGAAGCAAGGTGTTGGTTTGACTTTCAAACACAATGGCTTATGCTGAATAGATCGTTCTTCAATTTGTTCGTTGACACTGAGCATCTGTACGGCAGGCCTTGAGAATCTGAAAAAAACTGACAGAAACAAACCTTTGAAGTAAATAATAAAAGGAAAAACTGTATGAAGTGAAACATTTCAAATTTTTGTATGTATGAAGCGGCAGTTGAAACATCACTTAATGTGTACACAAGCTTAAGAAAAATTTACTATTTTACCAAAAACTATATGAAAGCAAGTTTAGGCCGTGTATACTTGTTGTTTTGGATATTAATGTTAACGAGCACCAGGGTACAGTAATAGGATTTAATATTCGTGCAAAAATAAAACAGTGCATTTTAACAGCCAGGCCACCCATATTTTTCTGTTTGCATGCACTGCAAACATTACAAATATTGCATTTTTAGCAGCAAAGCCGCCCATACTTTTCTGTTCCCTTGCCGACTCCGCCCCCCAGCCAATATATACCAATAGGAAGGTCCGTGTGAAATAGCCAATCAAACGATTCATTACACGGTGAGTTCAGTGAGTGTTTGCGCTATCGGGCATCCTCGAGTCCATGATAACCGAATAGAGACATTTCTATTACAACTTCACAGCCCGATGTTTTGCTAACATTCGGCCGTCTTTGCCTACCAGAGCGGTTGGTTTATCAACAAAAGAAATGTCCTTAGATGAGTCCCCCGATCAAAAGGGCGCGGGTCATGAGGCAAAGGGTAAGAAGTGAACCAATCCGGAGATTCGTCTGAAACGGCAAATGGGCCCTCCGGAACACGGCAGTTCGGGGGATTTATTGGAAGTTCGAGGCCACCATCCTATAAGGGTCGCTCCACGTCCGACCAGATTATGAAGGGATCGGTCCGCCTCAGATCAACAAGGAGGCCAGTCTCAACCAGCCAGCCGTGCAGCTCCCACTGCAGCAGTTCGGGGACCGTTTACAACATCTGGGCCGCGTTCCATATGCGCAAACAGATCGCAACCGTTCGCGCAAACGTTGAATTCGTGATAGCAACAGTCCCCGTTCAAGCGACTAATTATAATTAAAATATCTTTTTTAGGGTTGAACAAATTAAACTTGACTATAGCAGTAATTGAATCTACAACTGTTTAATGTGACGGCGTTGTATCGACTGAGCTATCTATCCCTGTGTAGGCGGTCTCCCTACTTTGTCGATGCTGCTTTTCTTCTAGTACAGAAGTAGGCCTACCCTTGTAAAATCCTTTAAAAATTCACAAGATTCCAAGCGCACATTTTTATAGGGGTACACGCACATGCCCCATATCGGGCACCAAAAAGGCTGAAATACGAACATTATGTGCACCGGACGCCAGCAAACTATCGCATTATGCAACAACGCATACAATGATCATTTCTATCAAATTAACTAGCAAAACAATTGCTTGCCAAAATGGCGCTCCATATAGTCTTTGCCAACCCTAAAGTGTCGATTTGGGCAAATCACACTACTATTACGCTGCATATTTTGACCGTTGACCTCGCGAAATAAGAAGTTGTAAGATTCATATACAAGGGACATAAGCGACGTTTGTTACGTCACTTTTGATTGGATCTTGAATTTCAACATAAATAATAAGTAGTGTGTTATGTTGTAAGGGTATAACCGTTTCTTTTAGATGCACTATATTTGGTGTATGGTGTACCTTTTCTCTATACATTGGGAAATTCCAGTATGGCAGAGAACCAATTGACAAGGTGGGGATTACAATGTAGTGGGATGCACAACGTGGACGCCGTTACTTGACTACCCAGTAGTTCTTCCAAGGTGTGCCCAGACGATGAGGACACGCACTGTGGACCACTGCTTTGCAACTTGAGTTTTTCCTTTTCATTTAAAGAAGCACTACTCATTCTAAGTTTCCTTGAGCCAAACCAAGGGGTTCATCACCGGGTACTCTCGACCTACTGAAAAAGTAGTCCATCATTTTTATATAAAAAGTTCACAAGGGATAAGCCATACATTCTCATCATATTTGGGCAAAAACTGAACAAATTACAAGGGGAAATTCCACCATTAGGCCTATTTTCATCAAATTTTTGCGAAAAGTTAAAAATATTATCAAGGGGTAAGTCCTGCATTTAAAAACAAATTGGCAAGAGATTAAAAAAAAAAATCAAGAGATGAGTCCGGCATTAACGGAATTATTAAAAGTCCATCAATTTTAAGCCAAAATTAGAAGAAAAAAACACATTAAGGGTAAGTCCAGCATTTTGGGGGGCATTATGTTAACTTGGGCTCATAGTTGTATTGTTATTTCACAGCGCTCTTTCAAGCTAAGCAATCTAGCCCTGTGTTGGCGGTCTCCTTATTTTCTAAATGACTAAGTTTCTGGTACAGAAGTACCCCCATATAACCCGTAACGAATTTCTATGATTCCAAGCACGCAATGAAGACACAATAGGGGGTACACCATGCTCATCGCACCAAATGGGCTGAAATGTGAAAATAATGTGCACTGGACGCAATCAACTCTTTCATTATGCAATAATACAGTGGTGCAAACAATGGTCATTGCTCTCTTAGAAAAACATGTGCTTGCCGAAACGGTGCTTCATAGTCTTTGCCGAACACTAAAGTGTAGAATTGGGCAAATCCAGTACAGTTAGCTTTTCATCTTGAATTCCAAGATAAGTAATACGTTGTGCATTAGGTTGTAAGTACAGGTAATTAAGTGCGCTGCGTATGAATGGTGTACCTTTTATCCACATATATTTTGGGAAATTCCAGTATGGTAGAGAACAAATTGACACAGTTGGGAGTCGTTGGCTTGAACGATGTGGACGCTGTAGTTTGACTACCCCTAAAGTTCTTACAAGGTTTGCCCGGATGATGAGGACCTGCACTGCGGACCACTGCTCTGCCACGCGAGTACCACCTTGTCAATTAAAAAAAACACTACCCATGCTAAGTTTCCTTGAGCCAAACCATGGGGTTCATTACCAATTTTATGGATCATGGAGAGGGTACCCATCCCCACTGTTCGCATACTGAACACACTATTTTCTTTTTGTAAAGAAGAACCCCCTCCCCCCTCCAAAAAACTTCCAAAGAATTCCGGAGATTCCAAGCTCACAATAAAGACACAACGGCGGGCCAGGGTGGCTACACCACGCCCCATGTCGAACACCAATTGAAGCTAACAGTGTAAGTCCTTACTCACAGTTACGAGAAACGAATCGGACTAATAAACATATCGAATTTTAATATCACAGAACAGCATACTTGTCCACTGGGTTCAACGGTAAGTGTAGTCTCCCGAAAAGGCTCAACTTCTGTACTTTGTACCAGAGTGTGCACATGAGACTCTGTTTATTTGTGGTGGTGTCTTTCCATGCTGTTATATACCCTGCTTCAGATCCATTATTCTAAAGTCTCTTGAGGGGAATGTTGGGCCCACCTGTTAACCTGTTTTTCTGTGTCAGTGGTTTTCTTGTTGACATTTGTTGAACGTTTCTCTTTTGCTTCTCTTCACATGAATTGCTGAAGCAATGTCGGTGCAATTTAGACCTCAGTGTAAGATGCAGTCGGCAAAAGAAGCATCACAATTTTCTGAACAAAGTTTGAAAGTCTTGAGAAGAACTTCAACAGAATTAACTTCAACAGAAACATTCATTTTTAAGAGAATATAAATGTTAAGATTGTTTCCAGGGAGATGGTGCACATTTTCAATGCACCCTAAATCAGAAGAAGAAACAGTGGGTTTTGGGAAAGTATGGTTGAACATGTTTTTATTTCATTGGAAACTTAAAATACAACTGAGGGCAGGAAACCTTGAGCCTTCAATTTGACACTGAATTAGCTGGCATAGCCTACTACTGCAGTTTGTCAAAGTTCTTATATTTTTAAGCTCACAGATGAAGCGGGTAATTCTCCCGATGCCATCGAATCTTGAACTTCGCGTCTCATAATATTGACGATTTTAAAGCACAATTGATTACGTAGTATGAAAACATGTTATCATATTATTATAATTTTTTTCCCAGCAAACTATGTCTAAATGACACTGTCTACATTCACCATCACCTGCCAGATGCTATATTTGTGTTTAGTTTAAACCCAAACATAGCTCTTTCTCCGGCCAATTAAAATTAAGACTTTTTAAATTTAATCGTCTTGCTCATCTAAAACGAATGCTCCATCACATCAACATTCAACAGTAACAAAGGAGTATATCAGTTTTAACAGTTTACATTTCACTGGTCAAATAGAATCATTTGAATTCATTAGGTCGCAACGATCGTTCAATGTCGTAGGAGCTAATAGCAAGAGGCTGGCCAGCCATTCAATTTTATCAATAAGCACACATTTTTCAAATGTTTGCATATTAAATCGTCTGCATGGTTTGTGCTGGCTGAAAGGCAGACATTTTAAGGATAATGCAGTTTTTCACACTAGTTCTGGTTATATATACCTCCCTCTAGAGCGATAAAGAAGGAAATGGTGTCTGCCCGTGGTTGGTAGACGATCAAGTGAATCATTCAGATCAGAGGAGCGGTCAACTCTGCTGCATGGAAAGTTCCAGCTGATTGTCTGACAAAATGGCGTACCAGACAACTCATTCACAGTGCTTGGAATGGTACAACTACAGTCAAACTTAAGCCAGTCAAGGTAAGCAACCAACTTGTGAATATACAGAAACGAACAAACGTAGTATGGAAAAAGAAGACGAAAATAAGATGACCCGGATATGAAATAATGTCCAGAGGCAATTTGTAAAACTTTCCAACCATCTTGAAATGCCAATCACTTGTTTACCCTCGATTGCAGAAAAGTCCATTTGGGACATATTAATAAAACCTCACCACTTGATAACTGGTAACGCTTATCTCAAATATTCTGGCCCTATTCCAAATGTTAAACTAACTGATAGCAAACCCACAATCTTCCAGATTGTATAGATATTGTATTTCACCATTCAACCCTGCGCCGCCAAGACATACAGTCTTTTGCACGCAGAGTTGTGGGGACTTGCTATTGTTGTTCTATTATTCCCTTTTCTAAAGAATTACCTTGTGGGGACCCGGTTTAACAAAGAAAAACGTTGTGGGGACCTTTGTTCCATTGTGTAAAAGTCCCCACAACGGTGTGTGTGCTAACCCAGTGTCGTTAGAAGACATTTTTTTTTGTTTTTTAAATAAAATCCAAAATTTTGGGGCAAATACTGTGAAACTCCAGTTATGCCCCTTTCAAAGCATGCCAAAAAATATGGTTTAGTCACCTTTAATACTGGGTGAACGCACTTGCGACACCAGCCTTGTCAAAATGCAGCCTTAGTCATCGCCCCATTTGTTTACACTGTTAACCACATTCCTTTGTGCCTCAGCCACCAGCCACTTGGTCGAAACAATTAACACACTTGTCTTGGGTGGGGGGGGGGATCTACGGTTGGGAGGAAGTCGAGATGACCCCCATTCATGTATTTAGACTCTTGAACGAAGGATTGTATACAGGGTTGGAGTGTACATTACATAAACGACATGCTTCTCCTAGTGACACTGGTGCGACTACGGTGTAAGTTTGGGTCGTTTCAGAGGCGCAGGGTAAAGGGGCGGATCCACTGGTTCGAAATTTAACTGTACAACTTATGTTATCAAATACAATATATTGTTTTTTTTTTTCAAATCACACTTTAATTCAAAATAGCCTGTGGCGACAACTTGTCAAATCGCACCTTTTTTGACCCCAACATTCAAAATGGCAACAGGGTACAGCCTGTGAGATTTTTCAACCAACCCTAATATGCCGATTTTCGGCGATCACTTAATGCGGACACCTCCCCCGATGGTGCTGGTTCGGTTTTGAACACCGCAACGTTTTTACTCTAGGAAATATTGAGGTTTTTTGGCAACAAAGATGGCGTCACTTTTTTGTAAAAAGCTCCTAATTCCTCAGGTTTGGGGATTTGGCCATGTCCCACACAGAAAAGGTCTTCAGGACAACCTACTGTATCATTTTGCGCCGTCAAATCGAAACTTTATATTTTACGCCAAAATTCAAAATGGCGACAGGGTACTCTTTGTGAGATTTTCAAAAAATTTCGATCCCCTAATTGCCGATTTTTTAGCGATCACTTTATGCGGACACCTTCTTGATGATGCTGGTTCGGATCTGAACACCGCAACAATTTTATTCTATGAAATATTGAGGTTTTTGGCAACAATGATGGCGTCACTTTTTAGAAAAAAAACCCTCATTCTTCAGGTTTGGGGATTTGGCCATGATCCCACACTGAAAAGGTCTTCAGGACAACCTATGTTATCATTGTGCAAAGTCAATTCGCACATTTATTATTTATCCCAAATTCAAAATGGCGACAGGGTAATCCTTGTGAGATATTCACATTTTTTGACCCCCCTAACATGTCGATTTTCGGCGATCACTTAAAATGCGGACACCTCCCCCGATGGTGCTGGTTCGGATTTGAACACCGCAACGATTTTATTTTATAAAATATTGAAGTTTTTGGCAACAAATATGGCGTCACGTTTTGGTAAAAAGCTCCTAATTCCCCAGGTTTTTTAATTTGGCCATGTCCAACACATAAAAGGTCTTCAGGACAACCTACTCTATCATTCTGCACCGTCAAATCGCACTTTTTTATTTTACCCCAAAATTCAAAATGGCGACAGGGTACTCCCTGTGAGATATTCACAAATTTTCGACACCCCTAACTTGCCGATTTTCGGCGATCACTTAATGCGGACACATCCCTCGATGGTGCTGGTTCGGATTTGAACACCGCAACGATTTTATTGTATAAAATATTGATGTTTTTGGCAACAAATATGGCGTCACTTTTTGGTAAAACGCTCCTAATTCCCCAGGTTTTGGGATTTGGCCATGTCCCCACACATAAAAGGTCTTCAGGACAACCTACTCTATCATTCTGCACCGTCAAATCGCACTTTTTTATTTTACCCCAAAATTCAAAATGGCGACAGGGTACTCCCTGTGAGATATTCACAAATTGTCGACACCCCTAACTTGCCGATTTTCGGCGATCACTTAATGCGGACACATCCCTCGATGGTGCTGGTTCGGATTTGAACACCGCAACGATTTTATTGTATAAAATATTGACGTTTTTGGCAACAAATATGGCGTCACTTTTTGGTAAAACGCTCCTTATTCCCCAAGTTTTGGGATTTGGCCATGTCCCCACACATAAAAGGTCTTCAGGACAACCTACTCTATCATTCTGCACCGTCAAATCGCACTTTTTTATTTTACCCCAAAATTCAAAATGGCGACAGGGTACTCCCTGTGAGATATTCACAAATTTTCGACACCCCTAACTTGCCGATTTTCGGCGATCACTTAATGCGGACACATCCCTTGATGGTGCTGGTTCGGATTTGAACACCGCAACAATTTTATTGTATAAAATATTGAAGTTTTTGGCAACAAATATGGCGTCACTTTTTGGTAAAATGCTCCTAATTCCCCAGGTTTTGGGATTTGGCCATGTCCCCACACATAAAAGGTCTTCAGGACAACCTACTCTATCATTTTGCACCGTCTAATCGCACTTTCATTTTTGACCCCAAAATTCAAAATGGCTACAAAGTACTCCATATCAGATATTTCAAAATGGCGACACCCTCCCCCCTTATCATGCTGATTTTTGGCGATCACTTTTTGCGGACACCTCCCCAATGGTGCTGGTTTTGATTTGAACACCGCAACGACTCTATTTTATAAAATATTGAGGTTTTTTTGGCAACAAAAATGGCGTCACTTTTTGGTAAAAAGCTCCTAATTCCCCAGGTTTTGGGATTTGGCCATGTCCCCACACAGAAAAGGTCTTCATGACAACCTACTCTATCATTCTGCACCGTCAAATCGCAATTTTGTATTTTATCCAAAAATTCAAAATGGCGACAGGGTACTCCCTGTCAGATATTCCAAAATTTCGACCCCCATTAACATGCCCACTTTTGGTGATCACTTAATGCGGACACCTCCCCCGATGGTGCTGGTTCGGAATTGAACACCGAAACGATTTTATTTAAAAAAACAATTTTTTTTTGATACAAAGACGGCGTCACTTTTTGGTAAATAGCTCCTAATTCCCCAGGTTTTGGGATTCGGCCAAATCCCCACACAGAAAGGTTATTTATACAACCTACTCTATCATTCTGCACCGTCAAATCGCACTTTAATTTCTGACCCCAAAATTTAAAGTGGCGAAAAGGTACTCCCTGTGAGATATTCTAAAGTTTCGACCCCCCCACCCTTGCCGTTTTTCAGCGATCACTTTTTGCGTATACCTCCCCCATGGTGCTGGTTCAGATTTGGCACCGCAACAATGTTATTCTATGAATTATTTAAGTTTCACCGCAATTTTGTTTCTGGCCAATATCCCGGCCGGCGAGACCTTGCTTCGCAGCCGGCCCCTGGGATTTTTCAATTTTCAATTTCTGTTAGGGGTAGGCCTAACATCCAGGCCGTGAAAGGGGGGTTTGACCCTCCTTATGTTGACTTTGTCTTTTTGAGTTGAAGGTGTTTTGCGGTAGGGGGGTTGTAGCGTCCCCGCTTGCTGGTCTTTTCCGGTGTGAAACCTGCCCTCATCGGCCGTGCAGGGATACCTAAGGCAGAGTCAGGTCAAATATTCATCTCTCTAGCCCCCCTAGAACGGGAGTTATTCCCAATTTCACCTCGAATTCATTTCGGGCCATTACCCCGGCCGGCGAGACCCTGCTTCGCAGCCGGCCCCTGGGATTTTTCGATTTCTCTTAGGGGTAGGCCTAACATCCAGGCCGCTCGCCCCGCCTACAGACTCGTCAGCGACCCCGAAATCACGGGAAAGGGAGCCCTTGAGACGGGCTTTCCGGTGGTGTAAAACTTGTGCAGATCCGATGATGCCTTGATGTTGATTTGACCCTCCTTATTTTGTGTTTGTCTCTTTGACAGCAAAAACGAGTTAAAGATGTTTTGCGGGGGGTTTGTAGCGTCCCCGCTTGCTGGTCTTTTCCGGTGGGAAACCTGCCCTCATCGGCCGTGAAAGACTAATATCCGGATGCAGGGATATCAAAGGAACAGTCAGGTAAAAAAAATCATCTCTCTAGCCCCCCTAGAACGGGAGTTATTCCCAAACTCACCTCGAATTTGTTTCGGGCTATTACCCCGGCCGGCGAGACCCTGCTTCGCAGCCGGCCCCTGGGATTTTTGGATTTCTCTTAGGGGTAGGCCTAACATCCAGGCCGCTCGCCCCGCCTACAGACTCGTCAGCGACCCCGAAATCACGAGAGAGGGAGCCCTTGAGACGGGCTTTCCGGTAGTATTAAACTTGTGCAGATCCGATGATGCCTTGATGTTGATTTGACCCTCCTTATTTTGTGTTTGTCTCTTTGGCAGCAAAAACGAGTTAAAGATGTTTTGCGGGAGGTTTGTAGCGTCCCCGTTGCTGGTCTTTTCCGGTGTGAAACCTGCCCTCATCGGCCGTGATAGTCTAATTTCCGGATGCAGGGATATCTAAGGAACAGTCAGGTAATAAATCATCTCTCTAGCCCCCTAGAACGGGAGTTATTCCCAAACTCACCTCGAATTTATTTCGGGCCATTACCCCGGCCGGCGAGACCCTGCTTCGCAGCCGGCCCCTGGGATTTTTCGATTTCTCTTAGGGGTAGGCCTAACATCCAGACCGCTCGCCCCGCCTACAGACTCGTCAGCGACTCCAAAATCACGGGAGAGGGGGCCTTGAGACGGGCTTTCCGGTAGTGTAAAACTTGTGCAGATCCGATGATGCCTTGATGTTGATTTGACCCTCCTTAGTTTGTGTTTGTCTTTTTGACAGCAAAAACGAGTTAAAGATGTTTTGCGGGGGGTTTGTAGCGTCCCCGCTTGCTGGTCTTTTCCGGTGTGAAACCTGCCCTCATCGGCCGTGAAAGTCTAATTTCCGGATGCAGGGATATCTAAGGAACAGTCAGGTAAGAAAATCATCTCTCTATCCCCCCAAGAACGGGAGGTATTCCCAAACTCACCTCGAATATATTTCGGGCCATTACCCCGGCCGGCGAGACCCTGCTTCGCAGCCAGCCCCTGGGATTTTTGGATTTCTCTTAGGGGTAGGCCTAACATCCAGGACGCTCGCCCCGCCTCAAACTCGTCAGTGACCCCGAAATCACGGGAGAGGGATCCTTTGAGACGGGCTTTCCGGTGGTGTAAAACTTGTGCAGATCCGACGATGCCTTGATGTTGATTTGACCCTCCTTATTTTTTGTTTGTCTCTTTGACAGCAAAAATGAGTTAAAGATGTTTTGCGGGGGGTTTGTAGCGTCCCCGCTTGCTGGTCTTTTCCGGTGTGAAACTTGCCCTCATCGGCCGTGAAAGTCTAATTTCCGGATGCAGGGATATCTAAGGAACAGTCAGGTAAAAAAAATCATCTGTCTAGCCCCCCTAGAACGGGAGTTATTCCCAAACTCACCTCGAATTTATTTCGGGCCATTACCCCGGCCGGCGAGACCCTGCTTCGCAGCCGGGCCCTGGGATTTTTCGATTTCTCTTAGGGGTAGGCCTAACATCCAGGCCGCTCGCCCCGCCTACAGACTCGTCAGCGACTCCAAAATCACGGGAGAGGGGGCCTTGAGACGGGCTTTCCGGTGGTGTAAAACTTGTGCAGATCCGATGATGCCTTGATGTTGATTTGACCCTCCTTAGTTTGTGTTTGTCTTTTTGACAGCAAAAACGAGTTAAAGATGTTTTGCGGGGGGTTTGTAGCGTTCCCGCTTGCTGGTCTTTTCCGGTGTGAAACCTGCCCTCATCGGCCGTGAAAGTCTAAGTTCCGGATGCAGGGATATCTAAGGAACAGTCAGGTAAAAAAATCATCTCTCTAGCCCCCCTAGAACGGGAGGTATTCCCAAACTGACCTCGAATATATTTCGGGCCATTACCCCGGCCGGCGAGACCCTGCTTCGCAGCCGGCCCCTGGGATTTTTGGATTTCTCTTAGGGGTAAGCCTAACATCCAGGCCGCTCGCCCCGCCTACAGACTCGTCAGTGACCCCGAAATCACGGGAGAGGGAGCCCTTGAGACGGGCTTTCCGGTGGTGTAAAACTTGTGCAGATCCGATGATGCCTTGATGTTGATTTGACGCTCCTTATTTTGTGCTTGTCTCTTTGACAGCAAAAACGAGTTAAAGATGTTTTGCTGGGGGTTTGTAGCGTCCCCGCTTGCTGGTCTTTTCCGGTGGGAAACCTGCCCTCATCGGCCGTGAAAGACTAATATCCGGATGCAGGGATATCTAAGGAACAGTCAGGTAAAAAAATCATCTCTCTAGCCCCCCTAGAACGGGAGTTATTCCCAAACTCACCTCGAATTTATTTCGGGCCATTACCCCGGCCGGCGAGACCCTGCTTCGCAGCCAGGCCCTGGGATTTTTCGATTTCTCTTTGACAGCAAACACGAGTTAAAGATGTTTTGCGGGGGGTTTGTAGCGTCCCCGCTTGCTGGTCTTTTCCGGTGTGAAATATTGGAAGTTTTCTTTAAAAATGACAGGTACATGAACGACAAGAACAACATCCCATCTGAGCGAGCATTGAGGACGCAACAGGAACTGTTGCTCAAGGATTATCTTCAAGGCGAGATGACTGACCTTGTTTTCAACAGCGAAAAAGCCGAGGGGATTAAGGGTTTCACAACTAGATCTGTGCCATTTGCATTTGTTGGAGACCTCACAGAGATGGTATTAGATTACTTGGATCGACACCAAAGGTGAGAGTTTACAAATAACTCTGCACATTTATGCCTGACACTTTAGTCTTTCAACATAATAAAATATTACATGTACATGTATTCGAGTAATACTTTTAACTTCTCTTCCCAAAGAAATGACACCTTGACTTGGCATCATGGAGTTATTCCTGAAGATGAGGTATGGGTGAAGGTGGGAGGGGACAAGGGCGGTTCGTCGTTCAAGATGGCCTTCCAAATTGCAAACGTCGAACATCCTAACTCCCTGTGTAACACGGTGGTGTTTGCGTGCTTCGAAGCGAAGGATTCTCTTGCAAACATCCTACGGGTCCTTCCACCAATCTTCCAACAAATCGCGAAGCTGGGATCTGAAAAGTGGCAGTAAGCAGGTTTTACTTTCTACATAAATGGTGGCATATAGTTACAGAAACATACACAGCCGCACCATATTCAGGTTGTGGTCCCTGCCAAGTGCCAACATCGCCACACATATATATAACAATAACTATTTCAATTTTTTTTTATTTTTCTTCCAATTTCTAGAGACAAGTCGATTCGTTTGTTTTGCTTCGGCGATTACGAGTTACTGACCAAGTTATATGGCATATGTGGATGCAATGGTAAGTTTTCACAAAAGACATCAAGATGTAATATAGCCCATATTTTATAACCAAAGATATAAATTGTATGATGAACTCACCCAATGCTTGAATGTTGAAGGCATTCATCACTTCCAGATTTGTGATGTGGTTGTTCAATGTTCATTTACATTGCTTGTCAGAAGCCAATCTGTAGATTAAGAAAACTTCAAATTATTAGAAATTATAACATCGACATATTTTTATCTTGCAGCTCGCTACTGCTGCTTGTATTGCATAGCTACCAAAGCCCAAATGCAGGAGCCTCGATCCGAGAGAGGGGCATATCCCTCACGTACAATGCAAACCATCGAGGACAATTACCGACGCTTTGTACAAGATGGAGGGCTCCAGCAGAGGGCAAAGGATGTCTCAAACAGCATCATTCATCGTCCACTTATGCCTGTGGAGATCCGCCATGTAAGTTCTTGCATAGCTTATTAGGATTTTTGTAAGAAAATATACTTGAAAAATTGAACTGTTTGATGAATAATCAACCTTTTTTTCTAATCATATATAGGTCGTCCTGCCAACACTTCACATATCCCTTGGCGTCTACAAGAAGTTATTCGATGCCTTCGAAAATGCATGTCACGGGATCGACGTGCAGTTGTTCCAGCTCCGTGTCGCTGCGGATGACACAGAGCAGGGGAACAACTTCGAATCCCGCATCAACAATGAAAGCAAGCGCCAACAGCAGATCCAGAAAGACCTAGAGGAGAAGCGTGCCGAGCTCACTGATGTTGAGGATGAGCTCCCTTTGCACGTTCTACGCACTGCTGCGGCAAATATGGACGAGGCGTTCCTCGAAATAGCAAACTAGGCATTCAAACTCCGCGATGAAATATCAAAATTGGTAATTACATTTATAACAGCATTATAGAAATCACACCCTTCACTTAATTCTATTTAACAAAATGTCTAGTTTTTACATTACCATGCAGTGTCATTTTCAACAGGAGAGAGAAGCTGAAACGGTGCAACTTCCATTTGCCACTGGACCTGTTGCAAGCTCTCTGGAGAATGTCCTTCAGCAACATCGAGTGCAGAGACAGGCGTATCATGGAAAGGCTTTTGTCGGAAATCACGTCCACAAGTGCTGCGAGGTAAACATAAAGTTGCATATTCTTAAACTTAGTACAGGTACACAACATTATTGTAAACAAAATACAAGAGCAACATATGCTACGCAGGCATGACATGGCTGGAACTTTCACACACAAAAATGCAAGGAAATAGTAAATCATTATTTCCTTTTTTGTTTTGTTTACAGTCCTCCATTATAAAAGCACTTACTGCAGTTCCCCTTGAGGTTGTCAACAAAAGCCTGACTGACGACATCCTTTTGGCAGCACATGACCGACTGAGACGTGAAGCTGCTCAAACTGGAGTCAACTTCCAGGAGCTTTTCTTCAAGTTTGCAGATGTACACAAGGGTATAAACCACACATCTGCAGTGACACAAGATCAAATTCATCGCATTGGTATGTACATCATTCAAACAAAATTGTTTTAACTTTAAAAATAAAAATACAAACACAAAGATATGCAGCATTCAACATATCTTGATGTTGTAACTGTCGTGAACTCTTTCCCACTGCAGACCCCTTCCCCAATTAACAGTACAAATATTCTTTGTGGACCCTGTTTTAACAGATGCATGCATCCAGGACTTGATGGCAGCCTACAGGCGACTGATCCCAGCCCAAATAACACCCAAACTGCACCTGCTGGAGGACCATGCCGTAGAACAGCTACAAAGATTCAGAGTGGGCTTTGGTCTGTTGAACGAACAAGGCGGGGAACTAATACACTCGGAGTTCAACCGTACCGGCAGGGTAGTCCAGGGGATGCGGGGAGAACTTGCCAAACTCATGGCCATCATGCGCCGCCATCATGTCGCCACCACACCAGAAATAGGAAGAAAGCTGCATGTACCAAAATATGAAAGCACAACAAGGAAACAATAAATAGAAGTAGTTACTAGAGTAGTCCAACCACCGTCCATGCAAACAGAGTTAACAAAGTTAACAGTTAAAACCTGACCTTGCCAAAAGTAATTACTGTGTAACTGGGGGGGGGGTATTTTTTACATGTATTATTGGTTTAATGTTATTACGACTATTACCTTTGCGCGAGGCAGGGGGGATTTGCCATAATGTTATAATTTGCCACATCTTAATGTATCATGTGCATTATTTCAGCATGTACATGTACGGCGTTATACGCCAAGTGTGCATGTCAAACATTGTCATGTGAAGTCAGACTTGTATTTAAATCATCAATAATCAAGGCCGAGTCATTTCTCCCGAGTCTGTGTGCCAAGTCATGTGGGGCGAATCTGAGTCCGTGTCAGGGTCGCGTCCAAGTCATGTTTAACTTTATTATTGGAAATAAATTTGGAGGTAGGCCTACTGTACTGGTATCTCACAGTATGTAAATAGGGTAAAATAGTGTGTATACATTTTAATGTTGGCCTAGCCCTAGGCCTAAATAAAATGTACCAGTCACTTTATAGACCACCACATGGAAAATTGTGCAGTTTCTTTTGAAAAAAACAGACTAGTGATTGTTTTAAATATATTTGCATTGACTCTTTGATAGCAAATGTTTATGTTGGTTTACGATTTTTTCGGGGCAGTATTATATACAACTGAAACATGTTCATACATACACGAGTCGTTGTGTAGTTACAAAATGCGTGCATTTGAAATAGTCAATGTGTTTACCCTACGACTGTTTTATGTACAATACTAATTACTATGTCCGTGTACATGCGATGAAAAAACTTGCGTCGCCTATGCTTCTTTGCCTTCCTCAATGGCATTTCAAAACGTAGAATTACAAAAATTGCTTCCTAGTACAAAAGATACATAACCTGTGTACTCACCTTAGAGATTTCCGTCGGAAACCCTCGAATCGTGCCAAACACGACCACAAATACTGTCTCGGCCGTGACGCTCATGCAGACCATGCCTACTTACTACTGGTGGTCATGGCGGCGGTTCTCGACGGACTCCTGTTTATGTACCCTAAAGTTTGGCTGAAATTTCACGAAAGCAACTCGACCCAGTGCTGTCGTCCACATTAATGTAAACAACGATTACTCACTATTTCATACATCGACCAAAATAACTTCACAAAAATGCTTTATAATTTTAAAAAATGATGCTTTATTCGTAGCTGAAACGACAACATGCACGGCAAAATCATACTGTGCACGAATAACACAGCTTAATATCGCGTACGTAAAAGCATGCTAGTCAGAATTGTGTACAACGGATTGGGGAGAGTGGATTGCACATAGCTTCATTGATTCTTATTGAAGCCTTATTTGGTAGCTTTTGCATATTCATATCCTCAAACCAATCATATTTTTACATTATCTGCTGGGTATTTAAATCCACCAACGCAAAGAAAGGATCTTCGCGAGAACATGCATTATGCATCACGCTTTGTTGCGAAGCGTCGTCACGTGACTTTACCACTAACTATAACTCGCCAAACGAGGGCGTACTTTTTTGTCAGTGAAACTGCCGTGTCCCAAACTCACCTCGAATTTATTTCGGGCCATTACCCCGGCCGGCGAGACCCTGCTTCGCAGCCAGCCCCTGGGATTTTTCGATTTCTCTTAGGGGTAGGCCTAACATCCAGGCCGCTCGCCTACAGACTCGTCAGCGACCCCGAAATCACGGGAGAGGGAGCCCTTAAGACGGGCTTTCCGGTGGTGTAAAACTTGTGCAGATCCGATAATGCCTTGATGTTGATTTGACCCTCCTTATTTTGTGTTTGTCTCTTTGACAGCAAAAACGAGTTAAAGATGTTTTGCAGGGGGTTTGTAGCGTCCCCGCTTGCTGGTCTTTTCCGGTGTGAAACCTGCCCTCATCGGCCGTGAAAGTCTAATTTCCGGATGCAGGGATACCTAAGGAACAGTCAGGTAAACAAATCATCTCTCTAACCCCCCTAGAACGGGAGTTATTCTCAAACTCACCTCGAATTTATTTCGGGCCATTAGCCCGGCCGGCGAGACCCTGCTTCGCAGCCGGCCCCTGGGATTTTTGGATTTCTCTTAGGGGTAGGCCTAACATCCAGGCCGCTCGCCCCGCCTACAGACTCGTCAGCGACCCCGAAATCACGGGATAGGGAGCCCTTGAGACGGGCTTTCCGGTGGTGTAAAACTTGTGCAGATCCGATAATGCCTTGATGTAGATTTGACCCTCCTTATTTTGTGTTTGTCTCTTTGACAGCAAAAACGAGTTAAAGATGTTTTGCGGGGGGTTTGTAGCGTCCCCGCTTGCTTGTCTTTTCCGGTGTGAAACCTGCCCTCATCGGCCGTGAAAGTCTAATTTCCGGATGCAGGGATACCTAAGGAACAGTCAGGTAAAAAAATCATCTCTCTAGCCCCCTAGAACGGGAGTTATTCTCAAACTCACCTCGAATTTATTTCGGGTCATTAGCCCGTCCGGCGAGACCCTGCTTCGCAGCCGGCCCCTGGGATTTTTGGATTTCTCTTAGGGGTAGGCGTAACATCCAGGCCGCTCGCCCCGCCTACAGACTCGTCAGCGACCCCGAAATCACGGGAGAGGGAGCCCTTGAGACGGGCTTTCCGCTGGTGTAAAACTTGTGCAGATCCGATGATGCCTTGGTGTTGATTTGACCCTCCTTATTTTGTGTTTGTCTCTTTGACAGCAAAAACGAGTTAAAGATGTTTTGCGGGGGGTTTGTAGCGTCCCCGCTTGCTTCTCTTTTCCGGTGTGAAACTTGCCCTCTTTGGCCGTGAAAGTCTAATTTCCGGATGCAGGGATACCTGAGGAACCGTCAGGTAAAAAAATCATCTCTCTAGCCCCCCTAGAACGGGAGTTATTCTCAAACTCACCTCGAATTTATTTCGGGCCATTAGCCCGGCCGGCGAGACCCTGCTTCGCAGCCAGCCCCTGGGATTTTTGGATTTCTCTTAGGGGTTGGTCTAACATCCAGGCCGCTCGCCCCGCCTACAGACTCGTCAGCGACCCCGAAATCACGGGAGAAGGAGCCCTTGAGACGGGCTTTCCGCTGGTGTAAAACTTGTGCAGATCCGATGATGCCTTGATGTTGATTTGACCCTCCTTATTTTGTGTTTGTCTCTTTGACAGTAAAAACGAGTTAAAGATGTTTTGCGGGGGGTTTGTAGCGTCCCCGCTTGCTTGTCTTTCCGGTGTGAAACCTGCCCTCATAGGCCGTGAAAGTCTAATTTCCGGATGCAGGGATACCTAAGGAACAGTCAGGTAAAAAAATCATCTCTCTAGCCCCCCTAGAACGGGAGTTATTCTCAAACTCACCTCGAATTTATTTCGGGCCATTAGCCCGGCCGGCGAGACCCTGCTTCGCAGCCGGCCCCTGGGATTTTTGGATTTCTCTTAGGGGTAGGCCTAACATCCAGGCCGCTCGCCCCGCCTACAGACTCGTCAGCGACCCCGAAATCACGGAAGAGGGAGCCCTTGAGATGGGCTTTCCGGTGGTGTAAAACTTGTGCAGATCCGATGATGCCTTGATGTTGATTTGACCCTCCTTATTTTGTGTTTGTCTCTTTGACAGCAAAAACGAGTTAAAGATGTTTTGCGGGGGGTTTCTAGCGTCCCCGCTTGCTTGTCTTTTCCGGTGTATACCTGCCCTCATCGGCCGTGAAAGTCTAATTTCCGGATGCAGGGATACCTAAGGAACAGTCAGGTAAAAAAATCATCTCTCTAGCCCCCCTAGAACGGGAGTTATTCTCAAACTCATCTCGAATTTATTTCGGGTCATTAGCCCGTCCGGCGAGACCCTGCTTCGCAGCCGGCCCCTGGGATTTTTGGATTTCTCTTAGGGGTAGGCGTAACATCCAGGCTGCTCGCCCCGCCTACAGACTCGTCAGCGACCCCGAAATCACGGGAGAGGGAGCCCTTGAGACGGGCTTTCCGCTGGTGTAAAACTTGTGCAGATCCGATGATGCCTTGGTGTTGATTTGACCCTCCTTATTTTGTGTTTGTCTCTTTGACAGCAAAAACGAGTTAAAGATGTTTTGCGGGGGGTTTGTAGCGTCCCCGCTTGCTTGTCTTTTCCGGTGTGAAACTTGCCCTCTTTGGCCGTGAAAGTCTAATTTCCGGATGCAGGGATACCTAAGGAACAGTCAGGTAAAAAAATCATCTCTCTAGCCCCCCTAGAACGGGAGTTATTCTCAAACTCACCTCGAATTTATTTCGGGCCATTAGCCCGGCCTGCGAGACCCTGCTTCGCAGCCGGCCCCTGGGATTTTTGGATTTCTCTTAGGGGTAGGCGTAACATCCAGGCTGCTCGCCCCGCCTACAGACTCGTCAGCGACCCCGAAATCACGGGAGAGGGAGCCCTTGAGACGGGCTTTCCGCTGGTGTAAAACTTGTGCAGATCCGATGATGCCTTGGTGTTGATTTGACCCTCCTTATTTTGTGTTTGTCTCTTTGACAGCAAAAACGAGTTAAAGATGTTTTGCGGGGGGTTTCTAGCGTCCCCGCTTGCTTGTCTTTTCCGGTGTGAAACTTGCCCTCTTTGGCCGTGAAAGTCTAATTTCCGGATGCAGGGATACCTAAGGAACAGTCAGGTAAAAAAAATCATCTCTCTAGCCCCCCTAGAACGGGAGTTATTCTCAAACTCACCTCGAATTTATTTCGGGTCATTAGCCCGTCCGGCGAGACCCTGCTTCGCAGCCGGCCCCTGGGATTTTTGGATTTCTCCTAGGGGTAGGCGTAACATCCAGGCTGCTCGCCCCGCCTACAGACTCGTCAGCGACCCCGAAATGACGGGAGAGGGAGCCCTTGAGACGGGCTTTCCGCTGGTGTAAAACTTGTGCAGATCCGATGATGCCTTGATGTTGATTTGACCCTCCTTATTTTGTGTTTGTCTCTTTGACAGCAAAAACGAGTTAAAGATGTTTTGCGGGGGGTTTCTAGCGTCCCCGCTTGCTTGTCTTTTCCGGTGTATACCTGCCCTCATCGGCCGTGAAAGTCTAATTTCCGGATGCAGGGATACCTAAGGAACAGTCAGGTAAAAAAATCATCTCTCTAGCCCCCCTAGAACGGGAGTTATTCTCAAACTCACCTCGAATTTATTTCGGGCCATTAGCCCGTCCGGCGAGACCCTGCTTCGCAGCCGGCCCCTGGGATTTTTGGATTTCTCTTAGGGGTAGGCGTAACATCCAGGCTGCTCGCCCCGCCTACAGACTCGTCAGCGACCCCGAAATCACGAGAGAGGGAGCCCTTGAGACGGGCTTTCCGCTGGTGTAAAACTTGTGCAGATCCGATGATGCCTTGGTGTTGATTTGACCCTCCTTATTTTGTGTTTGTCTCTTTGACAGCAAAAACGAGTTAAAGATGTTTTGCGGGGGTTTGTAGCGTCCCCGCTTGCTTGTCTTTTCCGGTGTGAAACCTGCCCTCTTTGGCCGTGAAAGTCTAATTTCCGGATGCAGGGATACCTAAGGAACAGTCAGGTAAAAAAATCATCTCTCTAGCCCCCCTAGAACGGGAGTTATTCTCAAACTCACCTCGAATTTATTTCGGGCCATTAGCCCGGCCGGCGAGACCCTGCTTCGCAGCCAGCCCCTGGGATTTTTGGACTTCTCTTAGGGGTTGGTCTAACATCCAGGCCGCTCGCCCCGCCTACAGACTCGTCAGCGACCCCGAAATCACGGGAAAGGGAGCCCTTGAGACGGGCTTTCCGGTGGTGTAAAACTTGTGCAGATCCGATGATGCCTTGATGTTGATTTGACCCTCCTTATTTTGTGTTTGTCTCTTTGACAGCAAAAACGAGTTAAAGATGTTTTGCGGGGGGTTTAAAGCGTTCCCGCTTGCTTGTCTTTTCCGGTGTGAAACCTGCCCTCATCGGCCGTGAAAGTCTAATTTCCGGACGCAGGGATACCTAAGGAACAGTCAGGTAAAAAAATCATCTCTCTAGCCCCCCTAAAACGGGAGTTATTCTCAAACTCACCTCGAATTTATTTCGGGCCATTAGCCCGGCCGGCGAGACCCTGCTTCGCAGCCGGCCCCTGGGATTTTTGGATTTCTGTTAGGGCTTTCCGGTGGTGTAAAATTTGTGCAGATCCGATGATGCCTTGATGTTGATTTGATCCTCCTTATTTTGTGTTTGTCTCTTTGACAGCAAAAACGAGTTAAAGATGTTTTGCGGGGGGTTTGTAGTGTCCCCGCTTGCTTGTCTTTTCCGGTGTGAAACCTGCCCTCATCGGCCGTGAAAGTCTAATTTCCGGATGCAGGGATACCTAAGGAACAGTCAGGTAAAAAAATCATCTCTCTAGCCCCCTAGAACGGGAGTTATTCTCAAACTCACCTCGAATTTATTTCGGGCCATTAGCCCGGCCGGCGAGACCCTGCTTCGCAGCCGGCCCCTGGGATTTTTGGATTTCTCTTAGGGGTAGGCCTAACATCCAGGCCGCTCGCCCCGCCTACAGACTCGTCAGCGACCCCGAAATCACGGGAGAGGGAGCCCTTGAGACGGGTTTTCCGGTGGTATAAAACTTGTGCAGATCCGATGATGCCTTGATGTTGATTTGACCCTCCTTATTTTGTGTTTGTCTCTTTGACAGCAAAAACGAGTTAAAGATGTTTTGCGGGGGGTTTGTAGCTTGTAGCGTCCCCGCTTGCTTGTCTTTTCCGGTGTGAAACCTGCCCTCATCGGCCGTGAAGTCTAATTTCCGGATGCAGGGATACCTAAGGAACAGTCAGGTAAAAAAATCATCTCTCTAGCCCCCCTAGAACGGGAGTTATTCTCAAACTCACCTCGAATTTATTTCGGGTCATTAGCCCGTCCGTCGAGACCCTGCTTCGCAGCCGGCCCCTG
Organism: Pisaster brevispinus; assembly: GCA_023634235.1. Lineage (NCBI taxonomy): Eukaryota > Metazoa > Echinodermata > Asteroidea > Forcipulatida > Asteriidae > Pisaster > Pisaster brevispinus. The sequence continues at coordinate 11,805,595 of JAMKCF010000011.1, read as the reverse complement.
GGATTTTTGGATTTCTCTTAGGGGTAGGCGTAACATCCAGGCTGCTCGCCCCGCCTACAGACTCGTCAGCGACCCCGAAATCACGGGAGAAGGAGCCCTTGAGACGGGCTTTCCGCTGGTGTAAAACTTGTGCAGATCCGATGATGCCTTGATGTTGATTTGACCCTCCTTATTTTGTGTTTGTCTCTTTGACAGCAAAAACGAGTTAAAGATGTTTTGTGGGGGGTTTGTAGCTTGTAGCGTCCCCGCTTGCTTGTCTTTTCCGGTGTGAAACCTGCCCTCATCGGCCGGAAAAGTCTAATTTCCGGATGCAGGGATACCTAAGAAACAGTCAGGTAAAAAAATCATCTCTCTAGCCCCCCTAGAACGGGAGTTATTCTCAAACTCACCTCGAATTTATTTCGGGCCATTAGCCCGGCCGGCGAGACCCTGCTTCGCAGCCGGCCCCTGGGATTTTTGGATTTCTCTTAGGGGTAGGCCTAACATCCAGGCCGCTCGCCCCGCCGACAGACTCGTCAGCGACCCCGAAATCACGGGAGAGGGAGCCCTTGAGACGGGCTTTCCGGTGGTGTAAAAGTTGTGCAGATCCGATGATGCCTTGATGTTGATTTGACCCTCCTTATTTTGTGTTTGTCTCTTTGACAGCAAAAACGAGTTAAAGATGTTTTGCGGGGGGTTTGTAGTTTGTAGCGTCCCCGCTTTCTTGTCTTTTCCGGTGTGAAATCTGCCCTCATCGGCCGTGAAGTCTAATTTCCGGATGCAGGGATACCTAAGGAACAGTCAGGTAAAAAAATCATCTCTCTAGCCCCCCTAGAACGGGAGTTATTCTCAAACTCACCTCGAATTTATTTCGGGCCATTAGTGCGGCCGGCGAGACCCTGCTTCGCAGCCGGCCCCTGGGATTTTTGGATTTCTCTTAGGGGTAGGCCTAACATCCAGGCCGCTCGCCCCGCCTACAGACTCGTCAGCGATCCCAAAATCACGGGAGAGGGAGCCCTTGAGACGGGCTTTCCGGTGGTGTAAAACTTGTGCAGATCCGATGATGCCTTGATGTTGATTTGACCCTCCTTATTTTGTGTTTGTCTCTTTGACAGTAAAAACGAGTTAAAGATGTTTTGCGGTTTTTTTTAGCTTGTAGCGTCCCCGCTTGCTCGTCTTTTCCAGTGTGAAACCTGCCCTCATCGGCCGTGAAAGTCTAATTTCCGGATGCAGGGATACCTAAGGAACAGTCAGGTAAAAAAATCATCTCTCTAGCCCCCCTAGAACGGGAGTTATTCTCAAACTCACCTCGAATTTATTTCGGGCCATTAGCACGGCCGGCGAGACCCTGCTTCGCAGCCGGCCCCTGGGATTTTTGGATTTCATTTAGGGGTAGGCCTAACATCCAGGCCGCTCGCCCCGCCTACAGACTCGTCAGCGACCCCAAAATCACGGGAGAGGGAGCCCTTGAGACGGGCTTTCCGCTGGTGTAAAACTTGTGCAGATCCGATGATGCCTTGATGTTGATTTGACCCTCCTTATTTTGTGTTTGTCTCTTTGACAGTAAAAACGAGTTAAAGATGTTTTGCGGGGGGTTTGTAGCTTGTAGCGTCCCCGCTTGCTTGTCTTTTCCAGTGTGAAACCTGCCCTCATCGGCCGTGAAAGTCTAATTTCCGGATGCAGGGATACCTAAGGAACAGTCAGGTAAAAAAATCATCTCTCTAGCCCCCCTAGAACGGGAGTTATTCTCAAACTCACCTCGAATTTATTTCGGGCCATTAGCCCGGCCGGCGAGACCCTGCTTTGCAGCCGGCCCCTGGGATTTTTGGATTTCTCTTAGGGGTAGGCCTAACATCCAGGCCGCTCGTCCCGCGTACAGACTCGTCACCGACCCCGAAATCACGGGAGAGGGAGCCCTTGAGACGGGCTTTCCAGTGGTGTAAAACTTTTGCAGATCCGATGATGCCTTGATGTTGATTTGACACTCCTTATTTTGTGTTTGTCTCTTTGACAGCAAAAACGAGGTAAAGATGTTTTGCGGGGGTTTGTAGCGTCCCCGCTTGCTTGTCTTTTCCGGTGTGAAACCTGCCCTCATCGGCCGTGAAAGTCTAATTTCCGGATGCAGGAATACCTGAGGAACAGTCAGGTAAAAAAATCATCTCTCTAGCCCCCCTAGAACGGGAGTTATTCTCAAACTCACCTCGAATTTATTTCGGGCCATTAGCCCGGCCGGCGAGACCCTGCTTCGCAGCCGGCCCCTGGGATTTTTGGATTTCTCTTAGGGGTAGGCCTAACATCCAGGCCGCTCGCCCCGCCTACAGACTCGTCAGCGACCCCGAAATCACGGGAGAGGGAGCCCTTGAGACGGGCTTTCCGCTGGTGTAAAACTTGTGCAGATCCGATGATGCCTTGATGTTGATTTGACCCTCCTTATTTTGTGTTTGTCTCTTTGACAGTAAAAACGAGTTAAAGATGTTTTGCGGGTTTTTTTTTAGCTTGTAGCGTCCCCGCTTGCTTGTCTTTTCCAGTGTGAAACCTGCCCTCATCGGCCGTAAAAGTCTAATTTCCGGATGCAGGGATACCTAAGGAACAGTCAGGTAAAAAAATCATCTCTCTAGCCCCCCTAGAACGGGAGTTATTCTCGAACTCACCTCGAATTTATTTCGGGCCATTAGCCCGGCCGTCGAGACACTGCTTCGCAGCCGGCCCCTGGGATTTTTGGATTTCTCTTAGGGGAAGGCCTAACATCCAGGCCGCTCGCCCCGCCTACAGACTCGTCAGCGACCCTGAAATCACAGGAGAGGGAGCCCTTGAGACGGGCTTTCCGGTGGTGTAAAACTTGTGCAGATCCGATGATGCCTTGATGTTGATTTGACCCTCCTTATTTTGTGTTTGTCTCTTTGACAGCAAAAACGAGTTAAAGATGTTTTGCGGGGGTTTTTTTAGCTTGTAGCGTCCCCGCTTGCTTGTCTTTTCCAGTGTGAAACCTGCCCTCATCGGCCGTGAAAGTCTAATTTCCGGATGCAGGGATACCTAAGGAACAGTCAGGTAAAAAAATCATCTCTCTAGCCCCCCTAGAACCGGAGTTATTCTCAAACTCACCTCGAATTTATTTCGGGCCATTAGCCCGGCCGTCGAGACCCAGTTTCGCAGCCGGCCCCTGGGATTTTTGGATTTCTCTTAGGGGTAGGCTTAACATCCAGGCCGCTCGCCCCGTCTACAGACTCGTCAGCGACCCCGAAATCACGTGAGAGGGAGCCCTTGAGACGGGCTTTCCGGTGGTGTAAAACTTGTGCAGATCCGATGATGCCTTGATGTTGATTTGACCCTCCTTATTTTGTGTTTGTCTCTTTGACAGCATAAACGAGTTAAAGATGTTTTGCGGGGGGTTTGTAGCTTGTAGCGTCCCCGCTTGCTTGTCTTTTCCAGTGTGAAACCTGCCCTCATCGGCCGTGAAAGTCTAATTTCCGGATGCAGGGATACCTGAGGAACAGTCAGGTAAAAAAATCATCTCTCTAGCCCCCCTAGAACGGGAGTTATTCTCAAAACTCACCTCGAATTTATTTCGGGCCATTAGCCCGGCCGGCGAGACCCTGCTTCGCAGCCGGCCCCTGGGATTTTTGGATTTCTCTTAGGGGTAGGCCTAACATCCAGGCCGCTCGCCCCGCCTACAGACTCGTCAGCGACCCCGAAATCACGGGAGTGGGAGCCCTTGAGACGGGCTTTCCGGTGGTGTAAAATTTGTGCAGATCCGATGATGCCTTGATGTTGATTTGACCCTCCTTATTTTGTGTTTGTCTCTTTGACAGCAAAAACGAGTTAAAGATGTTTTGCGTGGGGTTTTTTAGCTTGTAGCGTCCCCGCTTGCTTGTCTTTTCCAGTGTGAAACCTGCCCTCATCGGCCGTGAAAGTCTAATTTCCGGATGCAGGGATACCTAAGGAACAGTCAGGTAAAAAAATCATCTCTCTAGCCCCCCTGGAACGGGAGTTATTCTAAAACTCACCTCGAATTTATTTCGGGCCATTAGCCCGGCATGCGAGACCCTGCTTCGCAGCCGGCCCCTGGGATTTTTGGATTTCTCTTAGGGGTAGGCCTAACATCCAGGCCGCTCGCCCCGTCTACAGACTCGTCAGCGACCCCGAAATCACGGGAGAGGGAGCCCTTGAGACGGGCTTTCCGGTGGTGTAAAACTTGTGCAGATCCGATGATGCCTTGATGTTGATTTGACCCTCCTTATTTTGTGTTTGTCTCTTTGACAGCAAAAACGAGTTAAAGATGTTTTGCGGGGGGTTTGTAGCGTCCCCGCTTGCTTGTCTTTTCCTGTGTGAAACCTGCCCTCATCGGCCGTGAAAGTCTAATTTCCGGATGCAGGGATACCTAAGGAACAGTCCGGTAAAATAATCATCTCTCTAGCCCCCCTAGAACGGGAGTTATTCTCAAACTCACCTCGAGTTTATTTCGGGCCATTAGCCCGGCCGGCGAGACCCTGCTTCGCAGCCGGCCCCTGGGATTTTTGGATTTCTCTTAGGGGTAGGCCTAACATCCAGGCCGCTCGTCCCGCGTACAGACTCGTCACCGACCCCGAAATCACGGGAGAGGGAGCCCTTGAGACGGGCTTTCCAGTGGTGTAAAACTTTTGCAGATCCGATGATGCCTTGATGTTGATTTGACACTCCTTATTTTGTGTTTGTCTCTTTGACAGCAAAAACGAGTTAAAGATGTTTTGCGGGGGGTTTGTAGCGTCCCCGCTTGCTTGTCTTTTCCGGTGTGAAACCTGCCCTCATCGGCCGTGAAAGTCTAATTTCCGGATGCAGGAATACCTGAGGAACAGTCAGGTAAAAAAATCATCTCTCTAGCCCCCCTAGAATGGGAGTTATTCTCAAACTCACCTCGAATTTATTTCGGGCCATTAGCCCGGCCGGCGAGACCCTGCTTCGCAGCCGGCCCCTGGGATTTTTGGATTTCTCTTAGGGGTAGGCCTAACATCCAGGCCGCTCGCCCCGCCTACAGACTCGTCAGCGACCCCGAAATCACGGGAGTGGGAGCCCTTGAGACGGGCTTTCCGGTGGTGTAAAATTTGTGCAGATCCGATGATGCCTTGATGTTGATTTGACCCTCCTTATTTTGTGTTTGTCTCTTTGACAGCAAAAACGAGTTAAAGATGTTTTGCGGGGTTTTTTTTAGCTTGTAGCGTCCCCGCTTGCTCGTCTTTTCCAGTGTGAAACCTGCCCTCATCGGCCGTAAAAAGCTAATTTCCGGATGCAGGGATACCTAAGGAACAGTCAGGTAAAAAAATCATCTCTCTAGCCCCCCTAGAACGGGAGTTATTCTCAAACTCACCTCGAATTTATTTCGGGCCATTAGCCCGGCAGGCGAGACCCTGCTTCGCAGCCGGCCCCTGGGATTTTTTGGATTTCTCTTAGGGGTAGGCCTAACACCCAGGCCGCTCGCCCCGTCTACAGACTCGTCAGCGACCTCGAAATCACGGGAGAGGGAGCCCTTGAAACGGGCTTTCCGGTGGTGTAAAACTTGTGCAGATCCGATGATGCCTTGATGTTGATTTGACCCCCCTTATTTTGTGTTTGTCTCTTTGACAGCAAAAACGAGTTAAAGATGTTTTGCGGGGGGTTTGTAGCTTGTAGCGTCCCCGCTTGCTTGTCTTTTCCAGTGTGAAACCTGCCCTCATCGGCCGTGAAAGTCTAATTTCCGGATGCAGGGATACCTAAGGAACAGTCAGGTAAAAAAATCATCTCTCTAGCCCCCCTGGAACGGGAGTTATTCTAAAACTCACCTCGAATTTATTTCGGGCCATTAGCCCGGCCGTCGAGACCCTGCTTCGCAGCCGGCCCCTGGGATTTTTGGATTTCTCTTAGGGGTAGGCCTAACATCCAGGCCGCTCGCCCCGTCTACAGACTCGTCAGCGACCCCGAAATCACGGGAGAGGGAGCCCTTGAGACGGGCTTTCCGGTGGTGTAAAACTTGTGCAGATCCGATGATGCCTTGATGTTGATTTGACCCTCCTTATTTTGTGTTTGTCTCTTTGACAGCAAAAACGAGTTAAAGATGTTTTGCGGGGTTTTTTTTAGCTTGTAGCGTCCCCGCTTGCTCGTCTTTTCCAGTGTGAAACCTGCCCTCATCGGCCTTAAAAAGCTAATTTCCGGATGCAGGGATACCTAAGGAACAGTCAGGTAAAAAAATCATCTCTCTAGCCCCCCTAGAACGGGAGTTATTCTCAAACTCACCTCGAATTTATTTCGGGCCATTAGCCCGGCAGGCGAGACCCTGCTTCGCAGCCGGCCCCTGGGATTTTTTGGATTTCTCTTAGGGGTAGGCCTAACACCCAGGCCGCTCGCCCCGTCTACAGACTCGTCAGCGACCTCGAAATCACGGGAGAGGGAGCCCTTGAAACGGGCTTTCCGGTGGTGTAAAACTTGTGCAGATCCGATGATGCCTTGATGTTGATTTGACCCCCCTTATTTTGTGTTTGTCTCTTTGACAGCAAAAACGAGTTAAAGATGTTTTGCGGGGGGTTTGTAGCTTGTAGCGTCCCCGCTTGCTTGTCTTTTCCAGTGTGAAACCTGCCCTCATCGGCCGTGAAAGTCTAATTTCCGGATGCAGGGATACCTAAGGAACAGTCAGGTAAAAAAATCATCTCTCTAGCCCCCCTGGAACGGGAGTTATTCTAAAACTCACCTCGAATTTATTTCGGGCCATTAGCCCGGCCGTCGAGACCCTGCTTCGCAGCCGGCCCCTGGGATTTTTGGATTTCTCTTAGGGGTAGGCCTAACATCCAGGCCGCTCGCCCCGTCTACAGACTCGTCAGCGACCCCGAAATCACGGGAGAGGGAGCCCTTGAGACGGGCTTTCCGGTGGTGTAAAACTTGTGCAGATCCGATGATGCCTTGATGTTGATTTGACCCTCCTTATTTTGTGTTTGTCTCTTTGACAGCAAAAACGAGTTAAAGATGTTTTGCGGGGGGTTTGTAGCGTCCCCGCTTGCTTGTCTTTTCCTGTGTGAAACCTGCCCTCATCGGCCGTGAAAGTCTAATTTCCGGATGCAGGGATACCTAAGGAACAGTCCGGTAAAATAATCATCTCTCTAGCCCCCCTAGAACGGGAGTTATTCTCAAACTCACCTCGAGTTTATTTCGGGCCATTAGCCCGGCCGGCGAGACCCTGCTTCGCAGCCGGCCCCTGGGATTTTTGGATTTCTCTTAGGGGTAGGCCTAACATCCAGGCCGCTCGCCCCGCCTACAGACTCGTCAGCGACCCCGAAATCACGGGAGAGGGAGCCCTTGAGACGGGCTTTCCGGTAGTGTTAAACTTGTGCAGATCCGATGATGCCTTGATGTTGATTTGACCCTCCTTATTTTGTGTTTGTCTCTTTGACAGCAAAAACGAGTTGAAGATGTTTTGCGGGGGGTTTGTAGCTTGTAGCGTCCCCGCTTGCTTGTCTTTTCCGGTGTGAAAGCTGCCCTCATCGGCCGTGAAAGTCTAATTTCCGGATGCAGGGATACCTAAGGAACAGTCAGGTAAAAAAAAATCATCTCTCTAGCCCCCCTAGAACGGGAGTTATTCCCAAACTCACCTCGAATTTATTTCGGGCCATTAGCCCGGCCGGCGAGACCCTGCTTCGCAGCCGGCCCCTGGGATTTTTGGATTTCTCTTAGGGGTAGGCCTAACATCCAGGCCGCTCGCCCCGCCTACAGACTCGTCAGCGACCCCGAAATCACGGGAGAGGGAGCCCTTGAGACGGGCTTTCCGGTGGTGTAAAACTTGTGCAGATCCGGTGATGCCTTGATGTTGATTTGACCCTCCTTATTTTGTGTTTGTCTCTTTGACAGCAAAAACGAGTTAAAGATGTTTTGCGGGGGGTTTGTAGCTTGTAGCGTCCCCGCTTGCTTGTCTTTTCCGGTGTGAAACCTGCCCTCATCGGCCGTGAAAGTCTAATTTCCGGATGCAGGGATACCTAAGGAACAGTCCGGTAAAATAATCATCTCTCTAGCCCCCCTAGAACGGGAGTTATTCTCAAACTCACCTCGAGTTTATTTCGGGCCATTAGCCCGGCCGGCGAGACCCTGCTTCGCAGCCGGCCCCTGGGATTTTTGGATTTCTCTTAGGGGTAGGCCTAACATCCAGGCCGCTCGCCCCGCCTACAGACTCGTCAGCGACCCCGAAATCACGGGAGAGGGAGCCCTTGAGACGGGCTTTCCGGTAGTGTAAAACTTGTGCAGATCCGATGATGCCTTGATGTTGATTTGACCCTCCTTATTTTGTGTTTGTCTCTTTGACAGCAAAAACGAGTTGAAGATGTTTTGCGGGGGTTTGTAGCTTGTAGCGTCCCCGCTTGCTTGTCTTTTCCGGTGTGAAAGCTGCCCTCATCGGCCGTGAAAGTCTAATTTCCGGATGCAGGGATACCTAAGGAACAGTCAGGTAAAAAAATCATCTCTCTAGCCCCCCTAGAACGGGAGTTATTCTCAAACTCACCTCGAATTTATTTCGGGCCATTAGCCCGGCCGGCTAAACCCTGCTTCGCAGCCGGCCCCTGGGATTTTTGGATTTCTCTTAGGGGTAGGCCTAACATCCAGGCCGCTCGCCCCGCCTACAGACTCGTCAGCGACCCCGAAATCACGGGAGAGGGAGCCCTTGAGACGGGCTTTCCGGTGGTGTAAAACTTGTGCAGATCCGATGATGCCTTGATGTTGATTTGACCCTCCTTATTTTGTGTTTGTCTCTTTGACAGCAAAAACGAGTTAAAGATGTTTTCCGGGGGGTTTGTAGCTTGTAGCGTCCCCGCTTGCTTGTCTTTTCCGGTGTGAAACCTGCCCTCATCGGCCGTGAAAGTCTAATTTCCGGATGCAGGGATACCTAAGGAACAGTCAGGTAAAAAAAATCATCTCTCTAGCCCCCCTAGAACGGGAGTTATTCCCAAACTCACCTCGAATTTATTTCGGGCCATTAGCCCGGCCGGCGAGACCCTGCTTCGCAGCCGGCCCTGGGATTTTTGGATTTCTCTTAGGGGTAGGCCTAACATCCAGGCCGCTCGCCCCGCCTACAGACTCGTCAGCGACCCCGAAATCACGGAAGAGGGAGCCCTTGAGACGGGCTTTCCGGTGGTGTAAAACTTGTGCAGATCCGATGATGTCTTGATGTTGATTTGACCCTCCTTATTTTGTGTTTGTCTCTTTGACAGCAAAAACGAGTTAAAGATGTTTTGCGGGGGGTTTGTAGCTTGTAGCGTCCCCGCTTGCTTGTCTTTTCCGGTGTGAAACCTGCCCTCATCGGCCGTGAAAGTCTAATTTCCGGATGCAGGGATACCTAAGGAACAGTCAGGTAAAAAAAAATCATCTCTCTAGCCCCCCTAGAACGGGAGTTATTCTCAAACTCACCTCTCAAACTCACCTCAAACTTAGCCCGGCCGGCGAGACCCTGCTTCGCAGCCGGCCCCTGGGATTTTTGGATTTCTCTTAGGGGTAGGCCTAACATCCAGGCCGCTCGCCCCGCCTACAGACTCGTCAGCGACCCCGAAATCACGGGAGAGGGAGCCCTTGAGACGGGCTTTCCGGTGGTGTAAAACTTGTGCAGATCCGATGATGCCTTGATGTTGATTTGACCCTCCTTATTTTGTGTTTGTCTCTTTGACAGCAAAAACGAGTTAAAGATGTTTTGCGGGGGGTTTGTAGCTTGTAGCGTCCCCGCTTGCTTGTCTTTTCCGGTGTATAACCTGCCCTCATCGGCCGTGAAAGTCTAATTTCCGGATGCAGGGATACCTAAGGAACAGTCCGGTAAAATAATCATCTCTCTAGCCCCCCTAGAACGGGAGTTATTCTCAAACTCACCTCGAGTTTATTTCGGGCCATTAGCCCGGCCGGCGAGACCCTGCTTCGCAGCCGGCCCCTGGGATTTTTGGATTTCTCTTAGGGGTAGGCCTAACATCCAGGCCACTCGCCCCGCCTACAGACTCGTCAGCGACCCCGAAATCACGGGAGAGGGAGCCCTTGAGACGGGCTTTCCGGTGGTGTAAAACTTGTGCAGATCCGATGATGCCTTGATGTTGATTTGACCCTCCTTATTTTGTGTTTGTCTCTTTGACAGCAAAAACGAGTTGAAGATGTTTTGCGGGGGGTTTGTAGCTTGTAGCGTCCCCGCTTGCTTGTCTTTTCCGGTGTGAAAGCTGCCATCATCGGCCGTGAAAGTCTAATTTCCGGATGCAGGGATACCTAAGGAACAGTCAGGTAAAAAAATCATCTCTCTAGCCCCCCTAGAACGGGAGTTATTCTCAAACTCACCTCGAATTTATTTCGGGCCATTAGCCCGGCCGGCGAGACCCTGCTTCGCAGCCGGCCCCTGGGATTTTTGGATTTCTCTTAGGGGTAGGCCTAACATCCAGGCCGCTCGCCCCGCCTACAGACTCGTCAGCGACCCCGAAATCACGGGAGAGGGAGCCCTTGAGACGGGCTTTCCGGTGGTGTAAAACTTGTGCAGATCCGATGATGCCTTGATGTTGATTTGACCCTCCTTATTTTGTGTTTGTCTCTTTGACAGCAAAAACGAGTTAAAGATGTTTTGCGGGGGGTTTGTAGCTTGTAGCGTCCCCGCTTGCTTGTCTTTTCCGGTGTGAAACCTGCCCTCATCGGCCGTGAAAGTCTAATTTCCGGATGCAGGGATACCTAAGGAACAGTCAGGTAAAAAAAATCATCTCTCTAGCCCCCCTAGAACGGGAGTTATTCCCAAACTCACCTCGAATTTATTTCGGGCCATTAGCCCGGCCGGCGAGACCCTGCTTCGCAGCCGGCCCCTGGGAGTTTTGGATTTCTCTTAGGGGTAGGCCTAACATCCAGGCCGCTCGCCCCGCCTACAGACTCGTCAGCGACCCCGAAATCACGGGAGAGGGAGCCCTTGAGACGGGCTTTCCGGTGGTGTAAAACTTGTGCAGATCCGATGATGCCTTGATGTTGATTTGACCCTCCTTATTTTGTGTTTGTCTCTTTGACAGCAAAAACGAGTTAAAGATGTTTTGCGGGGGGTTTGTAGCTTGTAGCGTCCCCGCTTGCTTGTCTTTTCCGGTGTGAAACCTGCCCTCATCGGCCGTGAAAGTCTAATTTCCGGATGCAGGGATACCTAAGGAACAGTCAGGTAAAAAAATCATCTCTCTAGCCCCCCTAGAACGGGAGTTATTCTCAAACTCACCTCGAATTTATTTCGGGACATTAGCACGGCAGGCGAGACCCTGCTTCGCAGCCGGCCCCTGGGATTTTTGGATTTCTCTTAGGGGTAGGCCTAGCATCCAGGCCGCTCGCCCCGCCTACAGACTCGTCAGCGACCCCGAAATCACGGGAGAGGGAGCCCTTGAGACGGGCTTTCCGGTGGTGTAAAACTTGTGCAGATCCGATGATGCCTTGATGTTGATTTGACTTTCCTTATTTTGTGTTTGTCTCTTTGACAGCAAAAACGAGTTAAAGATGTTTTGCGGGGGGTTTGTAGCTTGTAGCGTCCCCGCTTGCTTGTCTTTTCCGGTGTGAAACCTGCCCTCATCGGCCGTGAAAGTCTAATTTCCGGATGCAGGGATACCTAAGGAACAGTCAGGTAAAAAAATCATCTCTCTAGCCCCCCTAGAACGGGAGTTATTCTCAAACTCACCTCGAATTTATTTCGGGCCATTAGCCCGGCCGGCGAGACCCTGCTTCGCAGCCGGCCCCTGGGATTTTTGGATTTCTCTTAGGGGTAGGCCTAACATCCAGGCCGCTCGCCCCGCCTACAGACTCGTCAGCGACCCCGAAATCACGGGAGAGGGAGCCCTTGAGACGGGCTTTCCGGTGGTGTAAAACTTGTGCAGATCCGATGATGCCTTGATGTTGATTTGACCCTCCTTATTTTGTGTTTGTCTCTTTGACAGCAAAAACGAGTTAAAGATGTTTTGCGGGGGGTTTGTAGCTTGTAGCGTCCCCGCTTGCTTGTCTTTTCCGGTGTGAAACCTGCCCTCATCGGCCGTGAAAGTCTAATTTCCGGATGCAGGGATACCTAAGGAACAGTCAGGTAAAAAAATCATCTCTCTAGCCCCCCTAGAACGGGAGTTATTCTCAAACTCACCTCGAATTTATTTCGGGCCATTAGCCCGGCCGGCGAGACCCTGCTTCGCAGCCGGCCCCTGGGATTTTTGGATTTCTCTTAGGGGTAGGCCTAACATCCAGGCCGCTCGCCCCGCCTACAGACTCGTCAGCGACCCCGAAATCACGGGAGAGGGAGCCCTTGAGACGGGCTTTCCGGTGGTGTAAAACTTGTGCAGATCCGATGATGCCTTGATGTTGATTTGACCCTCCTTATTTTGTGTTTGTCTCTTTGACAGCAAAAACGAGTTAAAGATGTTTTGCGGGGGGTTTGTAGTTTGTAGCGTCCCCGCTTGCTTGTCTTTTCCGGCGTGAAACCTGCCCTCATCGGCCGTGAAAGTCTAATTTCCGGATGCAGGGATACCTAAGGAACAGTCAGGTAAAAAAATCATCTCTCTAGCCCCCCTTGAACGGGAGTTATTCTCAAACTCACCTCGAATTTATTTCGGGCCATTAGCCCGCCGGCGAGACCCTGCTTCGCAGCCGGCCCCTGGGAGTTTTGGATTTCTCTTAGGGGTAGGCCTAACATCCAGGCCGCTCGCCCCGCCTACAGACTCGTCAGCGACCCCGAAATCACGGGAGAAGGAGCCCTTGAGACGGGCTTTCCGGTGGTGTAAAACTTGTGCAGATCCGATGATGCCTTGATGTTGATTTGACCCTCCTTATTTTGTGTTTGTCTCTTTGACAGCAAAAACGAGTTAAAGATGTTTTGCGGGGGGTTTGTAGCTTGTAGCGTCCCCGCTTGCTTGTCTTTTCCGGTGTGAAACCTGCACTCATCGGCCGTGAAAGTCTAATTTCCGGATGCAGGGATACCTAAGGAACAGTCAGGTAAAAAAATCATCTCTCTAGCCCCCCTAGAACGGGAGTTATTCTCAAACTCACCTCGAATTTATTTCGGGACATTAGCACGGCAGGCGAGACCCTGCTTCGCAGCCGGCCCCTGGGATTTTTGGATTTCTCTTAGGGGTAGGCCTAGCATCCAGGCCGCTCGCCCCGCCTACAGACTCGTCAGCGACCCCGAAATCACGGGAGAGGGAGCCCTTGAGACGGGCTTTCCGGTGGTGTAAAACTTGTGCAGATCCGATGATGCCTTGATGTTGATTTGACCCCCCTTATTTTGTGTTTGTCTCTTTGACAGCAAAAACGAGTTAAAGATGTTTTGCGGGGGGTTTGTAGCTTGTAGCGTCCCCGCTTGCTTGTTATTTCCGGTGTGAAACCTGCCCTCATCGGCCGTGAAAGTCTTATTTCCGGATGCAGGGATACCTAAGGACCAGTCAGGTAAAAAAATCATCTCTCTAGCCCCCCTAGAACGGGAGTTATTCTCAAACTCACCTCGAATTTATTTCGGTCCATTAGCCCGGCCGGCGAGACCCTGCTTCGCAGCCGGCCCTGGGATTTTTGGATTTCTCTTAGGGGTAGGTCTAACATCCATGCCGCTCGCCCCGCCTACAGACTCGTCAGCGACCCCGAAATCACGGGAGAGGGAGCCCTTGAGACGGGCTTTCCGGTGGTGTAAAACTTGTGCAGATCCGATGTTGCCTTGATGTTGATTTGACCCTCCTTATTTTGTGTTTGTCTCTTTGACAGCAAAAACGAGTTAAAGATGTTTTGCGGGGGGTTTGTAGCGTCCCCTTTTGCTTGTCTTTTCCGGTGTAAAACCTGCCCTCATCGGCCGTGAAAGTCTAATTTCCGGATGCAGGGATACCTAAGGAACAGTCAGGTAAAAAAATCATCTCTCTAGCCCCCCTAGAACGGGAGTTATTCTCAAACTCATCTTGAATTTATTTCGGGCCATTAGCCCGGCCGGCGAGACCCTGCTTCGCAGCCGGCCCCTGGGATTTTTGGATTTCTCTTAGGGTTAGGCCTAACATCCAGGCCGCTCGCCCCGCCTACAGACTCGTCAGCAACCCCGAAATCACGGGAGAGGGAGCCCTTGAGACGGGCTTTCCGGTGGTGTAAAACTTGTGCAGATCCGATGATGCCTTGATGTTGATTTGACCCTCCTTATTTTGTGTTTGTCTCTTTGACAGCAAAAACGAGTTAAAGATGTTTTGCGGGGGGTTTGTAGTTTGTAGCGTCCCCGCTTGCTTGTCTTTTCCGGCGTGAAACCTGCCCTCATCGGCCGTGAAAGTCTAATTTCCGGATGCAGGGATACCTAAGGAACAGTCAGGTAAAAAAATCATCTCTCTAGCCCCCCTTGAACGGGAGTTATTCTCAAACTCACCTCGAATTTATTTCGGGCCATTAGCCCGGCCGGCGAGACCCTGCTTCGCAGCCGGCCCCTGGGAGTTTTGGATTTCTCTTAGGGGTAGGCCTAACATCCAGGCCGCTCGCCCCGCCTACAGACTCGTCAGCGACCCCGAAATCGAGGGAGAGGGAGCCCTTGAGACGGGCTTTCCGGTGGTGTAAAACTTGTGCAGATCCGATGATGCCTTGATGTTGATTTGACCCTCCTTATTTTGTGTTTGTCTCTTTGACAGCAAAAACGAGTTAAAGATGTTTTGCGGGGGGTTTGTAGTTTGTAGCGTCCCCGCTTGCTTGTCTTTTCCGGCGTGAAACCTGCCCTCATCGGCCGTGAAAGTCTAATTTCCGGATGCAGGGATACCTAAGGAACAGTCAGGTAAAAAAATCATCTCTCTAGCCCCCCTTGAACGGGAGTTATTCTCAAACTCACCTCGAATTTATTTCGGGACATTAGCACGGCAGGCGAGACCCTGCTTCGCAGCCGGCCCCTGGGATTTTTGGATTTCTCTTAGGGGTAGGCCTAGCATCCAGGCCGCTCGCCCCGCCTACAGACTCGTCAGCGACCCCGAAATCACGGGAGAGGGAGCCCTTGAGATGGGCTTTCCGGTGGTGTAAAACTTGTGCAGATCCGATGATGCCTTGATGTTGATTTGACCCTCCTTATTTTGTGTTTGTCTCTTTGACATCAAAAATGAGTTAAAGATGTTTTGCGGGGGGTTTGTAGCTTGTAGCGTCCCCGCTTGCTTGTCTTTTCCGGTGTGAAACCTGCCCTCATCGGCCGTGAAAGTCTAATTTCCGGATGCAGGGATACCTAAGGAACAGTCAGGTAAAAAAATCATCTCTCTAGCCCCCCTAGAACGGGAGTTATTCTCAAACTCACCTCGAATTTATTTCGGGCCATTAGCCCGGCCGGCGAGACCCTGCTTCGCAGCAGGCCCCTGGGATTTTTGGATTTCTCTTAGGGGTAGGCCTAACATCCAGGCCGCTCGCCCCGCCTACAGACTCGTCAGCAACCCCGAAATCACGGGAGAGGGAGCCCTTGAGACGGGCTTTCCGGTGGTGTAAAACTTGTGCAGATCCGATGATGCCTTGATGTTGATTTGACCCTCCTTATTTTGTGTTTGTCTCTTTGACAGCAAAAATGAGTTAAAGATGTTTTGCGGGGGGTTTGTAGCTTGTAGCGTCCCCGCTTGCTTGTCTTTTCCGGTGTGAAACCTGCCCTCATCGGCCGTGAAAGTCTAATTTCCGGATGCAGGGATACCTAAGGAACAGTCAGGTAAAAAAATCATCTCTCTAGCCCCCCTAGAACGGGAGTTATTCTCAAACTCACCTCGAATTTATTTCGGGCCATTAGCCCGGCCGGCGAGACCCTGCTTCGCAGCAGGCCCCTGGGATTTTTGGATTTCTCTTAGGGGTAGGCCTAACATCCAGGCCGCTCGCCCCGCCTACAGACTCGTCAGCAACCCCGAAATCACGGGAGAGGGAGCCCTTGAGACGGGCTTTCCGGTGGTGTAAAACTTGTGCAGATCCGATGATGCCTTGATGTTGATTTGACCCTCCTTATTTTGTGTTTGTCTCTTTGACAGCAAAAACGAGTTAAAGATTTTTTGCGGGGGGTTTGTAGCTTGTAGCGTCCCCGCTTGCTTGTCTTTTCCGGTGTGAAACCTGCCCTCATCGGCCGTGAAAGTCTAATTTCCGGATGCAGGGATACCTAAGAAACAGTCATTTAAAAAAATCATCTCTCTAGCCCCCCTAGAACGGGAGTTATTCTCAAACTCACCTCGAATTTATTTCGGGCCTTTAGCCCGGCCGGCGAGACCCTGCTTCGCAGCCGGCCCCTGGGATTTTTGGATTTCTCTTAGGGGTAGGCCTAACATCCAGGCCGCTCGCCCCGCCTACAGACTCGTCAGCGACCCCGAAATCACGGGAGAGGGGGCCCTTGAGACGGGCTTTCCGGTGGTGTAAAACTTGTGCAGATCCGATGATGCCTTGATGTTGATTTGACCCTCCTTATTTTGTGTTTGTCTCTTTGACAGCAAAAACGAGTTAAAGATGTTTTGCGGGGGGTTTGTAGCTTGTAGCGTCCCCGCTTGCTTGTCTTTTCCGGCGTGAAACCTGCCCTCATCGGCCGTGAAAGTCTAATTTCCGGATGCAGGGATACCTAAGGAACAGTCAAGTAAAAAATCATCTCTCTAGCCCCCCTAGAACGGGAGTTATTCTCAAACTCACCTCGAATGTATTTCGGGCCATTAGCCCGGCCGGCGAGACCCTGCTTCGCAGCAGGCCCCTGGGATTTTTGGATTTCTCTTAGGGGTAGGCCTAACATCCAGGCCGCTCGCCCCGCCTACAGACTCGTCAGCGACCCCGAAATCACGGGAGAGGGAGCCCTTGAGACGGGCTTTCCGGTGGTGTAAAACTTGTGCAGATCCGATTATGCCTTGATGTTGATTTGACCCTCCTTATTTTGTGTTTGTCTCTTTGACAGCAAAAACGAGTTAAAGATGTTTCTCGGGGGGTTTGTAGCTTGTAGCGTCCCCGCTTGCTTGTCTTTTCCGGTGTGAAACCTGCCCTCATCGGCCGTGAAAGTCTAATTTCCGGATGCAGGGATACCTAAGGAACAGTCAGGTAAAAAAATCATCTCTCTAGCCCCCCTAGAACGGGAGTTATTCTCAAACTCACCTCGAATTTATTTCGGGCCATTAGCCCGGCCGGCGAGACCCTGCTTCGCAGCCGGCCCCTGGGATTTTTGGATTTCTCTTAGGGGTAGGCCTAACATCCAGGCCGCTCGCCCCGCCTACAGACTCGTCAGCGACCCCGAAATCACGGGAGAGGGAGCCCTTGAGACGGGCTTTCCGGTGGTGTAAAACTTGTGCAGATCCGATGATGCCTTGATGTTGATTTGACCCTCCTTATTTTGTGTTTGTCTCTTTGACAGCAAAATCGAGTTAAAGATGTTTTGCGGGGGGTTTGTAGCTTGTAGCGTCCCCGCTTGCTTGTCTTTTCCGGCGTCAAACCTGCCCTCATCGGCCGTGAAAGTCTAATTTCCGGATGCAGGGATACCTAAGGAACAGTCAGGTAAAAAAATCATCTCTCTAGCCCCCCTAGAACGGGAGTTATTCTCAAACTCACCTCGAATTTATTTCGGGCCATTAGCCCGGCCGGCGAGACCCTGCTTCGCAACCGGCCCCTGGGATTTTTGGATTTCTCTTAGGGGTAGGCCTAACATCCAGGCCGCTCGCCCCGCCTACAGACTCGTCAGCGACCCCGAAATTACGGGAGAGGGAGCCCTTGAGACGGGCTTTCCGGTGGTGTAAAACTTGTGCAGATCCGATGATGCCTTGATGTTGATTTGACCCTCCTTATTTTGTGTTTGTCTCTTTGACAGCAAAAACGAGTTAAAGATGTTTTGCGGGGGGTTTGTAGCTTGTAGCGTCCCCGCTTGCTTGTCTTTTCCGGCGTGAAACCTGCCCTCATCGGCCGTGAAAGTCTAATTTCCGGATGCAGGGATACCTAAGGAACAGTCAGGTAAAAAAATCATCTCTCTAGCCCCCCTAGAATGGGAGTTATTCTCAAACTCACCTCGAATTTATTTCGGGCCATTAGCCCGGCCGGCGAGACCCTGCTTCGCAGCCGGCCCCTGGGATTTTTGGATTTCTCTTAGCGGTAGGCCTAACATCCAGGCCGATCGCCCCGCCTACAGACTCGTCAGCGACCCCGAAATCACGGGAGAGGGAGCCCTTGAGACGGGCTTTCCGGTGGTGTAAAACTTGTGCAGATCCGATGATGCCTTGATGTTGATTTGACCCTCCTTATTTTGTGTTTGTCTCTTTGACAGCAAAAACGAGTTAAAGATGTTTTGCGGGGGGTTTGTAGCTTGTAGCGTCCCCGCTTGCTTGTCTTTTCCGGTGTGAAACCTGCCCTCATCGGCCGTGAAAGTCTAATTTCCGGATGCAGGGATACCTAAGGAACAGTCAGGTAAAAAAATCATCTCTCTAGCCCCCCTAGAACGGGAGTTATTCTCAAACTCACCTCGAATTTATTTCGGGCCATTAGCCCGGCCGGCGAGACCCTGCTTCGCAGCCGGCCCCTGGGATTTTTGGATTTCTCTTAGGGGTAGGCCTAACATCCAGGCCGCTCGCCCCGCCTACAGACTCGTCAGCGACCCCGAAATCACGGGAAAGGGAGCCCTTGAGACGGGCTTTCCGGTGGTGTAAAACTTGTGCAGATCCGATGATGCCTTGATGTTGATTTGACCCTCCTTATTTTGTGTTTGTCTCTTTGACAGTAAAAACGAGTTAAAGATGTTTTGCGGGGGGTTTGTAGCTTGTAGCGTCCCCGTTTGCTTGTCTTTTCCGGCGTGAAACCTGCCCTCATCGGCCGTGAAAGTCTAATTTCCGGATGCAGGGATACCTAAGGAACAGTCAGGTAAAAAAAATCATCTCTCTAGCCCCCCTAGAACGGGAGTTATTCTCAAACTCACCTCGAATTTATTTCGGGCCATTAGCCCGGCCGGCGAGACCCTGCTTCGCAGCCGGCCCCTGGGATTTTTGGATTTCTCTTAGGGGAAGGCCTTGTCACGGATGGAATTGTGAAATGTAAAGAACGGTTCATAGTCACAGGGCAACGCAAGGCTCAGGACTTAAACAATTAAATTGATTCTCAGAAAACACGTTTTATGAAGAATAAATAAATCAAGTGTTAATCATAAATGCGAAGTTAAAGAACTGCAAAGCAACTTATTTACAAAGCAACAAAATGTGCATGCTTAATATAATTGAAGTACGGTAGCAATGGAGCCAGCGTTATAATATTAATGCAACAGCAGTTAGCAGGATTAATGCTGACAAAATTAAAAGCAACTTAAAGCAAGAAATCCAACATAGTTGCGAGGATATTTTCATAACTAAAATAATACTATATTAACCATAACAACTTAATACAACGATGAAGGTTGGTGAATGCCAGTTCCCTTGTTAGGCTGTGCCTCATGCCATAAACCCTGCGAGTTAAAAGATGCATAAAAGAAACCCGCTTTAATCAAGAGAACTATAACTTTCTTAACAGCAGAAAATGGAAATTTGCTCAAAAGCCGAATGGAATAATTTGGATAGAAACACTAGCAGCATTACTTACAGGAGGTCGAGAGTACCGGGCGACGAACCCCCTGGTCTGGCTAAGGAAACTGGCTCAGGTAGTACGGATGATTATTTAATTGACACGGTGGTAGTCAGGAAAGTAGCTGTCCATATGTTGCTGGTCCGTCGTCCTGCGTCCGGCCACACCTTGGAAGTCTTCGGGGTCCGGCGTCCACATCGGGCATCGTCTACTCCCCACCGTGTCAATTGGTACTCTACCGTACTCCCGAATTTCCCCAAATATATACTACTAGGTGTAGACAAAAGGTACACCTGACATATAGTACTAATCACCTATCACCTATAAAAGATACACCTTACATACCGTGCTTACTACCTACATCACCGGTACTTACACCCAAGTTTCGCTACTTCATTTAGTGTTGGAATGTTATAATTTCATAAGGAATGTGACGTGACAAAACCCTCTCCAGATACAGGTCCCCCAATAACATTCTAAGTATTTAAACAATTCGAGCTATAGTTCGCACTTATTCCAAGAATACGAATACTTTATTTTGTTGGCACTTATGACATTACTCCCCACTTTAAGATGGTGCAACCGTCTTTATAATAATATGAGCCAACATAAACATAATCCATTTTACTTGAATTACACTACATTCATTCATTTACTTAAATATTTACACTACTCATATTGTCAGCTTCTGGGCAACGACTCAAGAAATCCGCACCTACATTTTCACTTCCTTTGATAGCCACTACTCTATATCGGTATGGTTGCAAACTTAATGCCCAGCGCATTATTCTGCTGTTTGACATCTTCGTTCTTGCTAAGTAAAGGAGGGGTCTGTTGTCCGTTTCAAGAACAAATTCCTTACCATACAAAAAGAAGTGAAATTTCTTTATTGCCCATACAAGTGCTAAACATTCCCTTTCTATAACTGAGTACTTGGTTTCTCTTGGCAGAAGCTCTCTGCTGGCATACGAGATTGGGAATTTGACTCCATCAACTTCCTGTACTAACATAGCCCCTATTCCAATGTCAGATGCATCAGTTTGCAGTATAAACTGTTTGCTTGGGTTTGGTAGATGCAAAATTGGTTCAGATGCCACACGACTTTTTAGTGTTCTAAACGCTGCGTCTTGTGCATCACCCCAGTTTACTTTGTTCGGATTGCCTTTCTTGGTCAAATCTGACAAGGTAGCAGCGATTGCGGAGAAGTTTGGGATGAATTTTCTGTAAAATCCTACTAATCCCAAAAATGACCTGACCTGTTTCTTTGTTTTAGGTCGTTCTGATTTTAGAACCTTGCTCACTGTTTCCGGATGTGGTTTCACAATTCCCTCACCTATCGTATGTCCAAGAAATTTGAGACTTCTGTATCCAATACAACATTTGGATGGTTTGGCAGTGAGTCCCGCACTTCTCAATCTTTGAAGTACGGTTTCAAGAGTCTGCAAGTGATCCTTCCAACTTTCTGTATATATCAAAATATCATCTATGTAATTAACCACATTGGGTAGTCCTACTAGCACCTTTCTCATAAGTCTAGAAAATACAGCCGGTGCATTTACCATTCCAAATGGCATAACTGTAAATTGATACAGGCCCTCTGAAGTCGCAAAGGCTGTTTTATCTTTATCCTCTGGGGCCATTGGGATTTGCCAGTAGCCTTTCGTAAGATCAAGTTTTGAAAAATAGTTGGCTTTTGCCACCCTGGAAAACAAGTCTTCAGTATTTGGTATTGGTTCAGGATCAAATACAGTGACATTGTTTAGTTGACGAAAATCTATGCAAAATCTGTTACTGCCATCAGATTTATGAACCAAAACTACTGGGGAAGCGTAAGCTGACGTAGATTTCTCAATAACTCCCAATTCAAGCATTTTTTCAATTTCGTTGACAATGGTTTTTCGTACTGCTGGTGGCACCGGAAAAGGTTTAGACACAATCGGTGTAATGTTCGTCAATTGGACGGTATGTTGTATCAAATGTGTGCAACCAGGCATGTCGGTTAGTATGTCGGCAAACTCATGCATGAGCTTTTCGACCTGATGTTTTTGCTCTATTTGGAGCTCGTGATCAACATTAATATCGTTACAAGTTTCTGACCGTCTCAGGGGAGGCATGTTAACGTTTATACCATCTTCTTGGTCATCGTCTTCCATAACAACACTGACTCCTCCTAAATGATTTGCATCTACATCAACCTCTCTTTCACCAGTACTTACATTTCTCAGATTTTGTCTGTCTACATACATTTTGAGTAGGTTAGCGTGATATATCTTTTCTTTTCCCTTCACCTTAACCAGATAGTCGTTCTTTCTGACCGACTTTATGACTGAGTATGGCCCTTGCCATTGTAGAAGCAATTTACTGTTACTCGTGGGACGCAGAATGAGGACTTTGTCACCATCCTTAAATGTTCTGTCCTTGGACTTAGTGTCGTAGTATCGCTTATACCTTTTTGCCGATCTACTTAGTTCTTCCTGAGCAACTTTACATGTTTCTTCAAGTCTTGCTCTAAGGTCTACTATATACTCATATGTGGTTTTTACTTCCTCATCTTCCACTTCATTTGACCATAGTTCTTTTAATACTGCAAGGGGACCTCTAACAGTTCTACCATAAAGTAACTCAAACGGAGAGAACCCTAAACTCTCCTGAGGAGCTTCTCTATATGCAAAAAGTACAGCAGGAAGATATCTATCCCACTCGTTAGGTTTTTCTGCACACATACGCTTCAGCATCGTCTTAAGGGTCCCATTAAAGCGTTCAACTAGCCCGTTACAGATTGGATGATAGGGTGACGTTGTCAATTGTTTCATCGATAGCAACCTTCCCAACTCTTTCATGACTGCTGACGTAAACTGAGAACCTCTATCTGACAATATTTCATCAGGAACCCCAACTCTACAGAAAATTTCCAAGAGCGCTTCAGCAACCCGCTCTGTCTCTATACTTCGAAGTGCAACTGCTTCTGGATAGCGAGTTGCATAATCAACTAACGTCAGTATGTACCTATTTCCCCTTTCTGTAATAGGCTGTATAGGTCCAACTATATCTACAGCTACCCGTTTGAATGGAGTGTCAATTAAGGGCATTTCCCCTAGCGGGACTTTCGTTACTGTTCCCTTTGGGACCGTTCTTTGACATATGTCACATGACTGACAATATCGGCGAACATCAGCCTGCAATCCAGGCCAGAAGAAATTAGCGATAATTCTGTCGGTGGTTTTCTTCACCTTTAGGTGTCCTGCTAATGGGGAGTCATGTGCTAAACTCATGACTTTCTCTCGATATGACTTAGGAACTACAAGCTGTTTAATTACTTTTCCGTGTTGAACAAGGGGAGATTGGAAATCTCTGTACAGCACTTCATTCCGAATACAATAACCTGTTTCAATTCCTCTATCATTCATTGTTTTTAGACTCTTCGAAGCCAAATCAAACAACTTAGACAAACTACTGTCTTCCTGTTGAGCTGTGATTAATTCTGCTCTAGATTTGGATATCTGAGGTATCTCGCTGACTATAAGTGGTTTTAGTGGCATTGCCTTCTTTTCTTTAGAAGCACGAGTTTCCACTGCATTTACCTGTGGTAATGGTGTGTCTGAAGTTTGTTTTAAACTTGGGGACCAATGAATATCCGGATTATTTGGATCCCTTACACCTGCAACGTTACCAACTATAATACCATACAAAGGATTTTCCATTACTACAGCCTCAACTTCACCTACATAATAAGGTGTGTCGATAAACACCTTAGCTACTCTGACTTCACGTACTGTTCCATCTAGCAGAACGCATCTTTGGGTTCTACCAGTATACTGAGTCTTATTGACCAATGTACGTTTTACAACTACTGTACTACAGCCACTATCTCTTAGCACTGGTACCACATGGTCACCAATTTTGCCATGTTTTACTGGCATATTCTCATCACATGCTGGTCTACTTACAGCATTGACAACTGGAAGTTCGTCTCCGGACTCTAGCCTAATATAATTACCCGGGGGTCTAGAGTAATGATATCTAATTGCGTTTAACTCTACACAGGCACCCAATGTTTGTCTGACTTTGTTTTCGAATGTCTCCTCCTTTAGTTGTTTTAAACCTGCAGTTTTACTTGCATGTGGACGACTTCTAGATCTACTTTTACAGTTAACAGCTATATGTCCTATTCTACCACAATTATAGCATTCTCGGTCCTCGTGCAGCTTAAACTCGCTTTTTGACCGTTCGGCATCACTAGTACCTTTTGTACTTTTACTGCCGTCAAATTGTTTTCTATGACCCTCTTTTCTTATTTGATTCTTCTCATCAAACTTGGGCATCATAGATGATGGCTTATGAGCTTCTTGAAACCTGTCCGCCATCTTTGTCATCTCACTCAATGTAGAAGGTTTACGTTCCTTTAAAAATAACTTTAGTTCCTTACTACAAGTGTTAATTACTTGTTCTCTCATAATGAGATCAACAAAATTATCAAATTTTCTCTCCGTACTACTTAGTTCAACCCACCTAAACAAATATCTGTTTATACGCTCTGAAAACTGTGTGTATGTTTCATTCGTATCAGGCTTAGATTGCCTAAACTTAAGCCTGAATCCTTCTTCGGTCATTTCATATCTCTGGAGCAGAGCAGTCTTAAGATCTTTATAACTATTTGCCAGGTCATCAGGGAGCCGTGAATAAACTTCGAGTGCTTTACCCGTCAGGAGCACACTCAGTGGCACAGCCCAATCGTCAGGTGACCATTGCATGTTTGCGGCGAATCTTTCAAATCTACCTAGATACGAATCTATGTCATCTGTCTTCTCATTGAATGGAGGCATCTTAGGGAGTCTACCCTTACCTTGAAATTTAGTTTCTTTAGTCTCACTAGCTAAGCCTAGCTTACTTTTTTCTTGAGCAATACTTAAATCAAGCTCCTTCATTTCTTTCTCATGTTCTCTTTGTTCCTGTCTTTCTTCCCTAACTCTCTGTCTTTCTACTCTTTCTTCGTTTTGCCTTTCCCTTGCAAACTCTATCAGGTCTTTATCAGCTATGTTCAAAGATTTTCCCAGATCTATGAATTTCTGAAACTCCATTTTGGCATAGACAAATTACACTATTACCGAGAACTGAGATAAGAAACTAGAGTGAACCCTTCCAATTTAAATTTATAAATATTACGAACCAAAATGACTATTTAGTATCCAGGTCGTATTGCCTAGTGATTTTTAACCGTTCAACTCTTTTTGTTTAACGGGAAAGAGTTTAGTTCCCGGACAAGCCCCCAAATGTCACGGATGGAATTGTGAAATGTAAAGAACGGTTCATAGTCACAGGGCAACGCAAGGCTCAGGACTTAAACAATTAAATTGATTCTCAGAAAACACGTTTTATGAAGAATAAATAAATCAAGTGTTAATCATAAATGCGAAGTTAAAGAACTGCAAAGCAACTTATTTACAAAGCAACAAAATGTGCATGCTTAATATAATTGAAGTACGGTAGCAATGGAGCCAGCGTTATAATATTAATGCAACAGCAGTTAGCAGGATTAATGCTGACAAAATTAAAAGCAACTTAAAGCAAGAAATCCAACATAGTTGCGAGGATATTTTCATAACTAAAATAATACTATATTAACCATAACAACTTAATACAACGATGAAGGTTGGTGAATGCCAGTTCCCTTGTTAGGCTGTGCCTCATGCCATAAACCCTGCGAGTTAAAAGATGCATAAAAGAAACCCGCTTTAATCAAGAGAACTATAACTTTCTTAACAGCAGAAAATGGAAATTTGCTCAAAAGCCGAATGGAATAATTTGGATAGAAACACTAGCAGCATTACTTACAGGAGGTCGAGAGTACCGGGCGACGAACCCCCTGGTCTGGCTAAGGAAACTGGCTCAGGTAGTACGGATGATTATTTAATTGACACGGTGGTAGTCAGGAAAGTAGCTGTCCATATGTTGCTGGTCCGTCGTCCTGCGTCCGGCCACACCTTGGAAGTCTTCGGGGTCCGGCGTCCACATCGGGCATCGTCTACTCCCCACCGTGTCAATTGGTACTCTACCGTACTCCCGAATTTCCCCAAATATATACTACTAGGTGTAGACAAAAGGTACACCTGACATATAGTACTAATCACCTATCACCTATAAAAGATACACCTTACATACCGTGCTTACTACCTACATCACCGGTACTTACACCCAAGTTTCGCTACTTCATTTAGTGTTGGAATGTTATAATTTCATAAGGAATGTGACGTGACAAAACCCTCTCCAGATACAGGTCCCCCAATAACATTCTAAGTATTTAAACAATTCGAGCTATAGTTCGCACTTATTCCAAGAATACGAATACTTTATTTTGTTGGCACTTATGACAGGCCTAACATCCAGGCCGCTCGCCCCGCCTACAGACTCGTCAGCGACCCCGAAATCACGGGAGAGGAAGCCCTTGAGACGGGCTTTCCAGTGGTGTAAAACTTGTGCAGATCCGATGCTTTGATGTTGATTTGACCCTCCTTATTTTGTGTTTGTCTCTTTGACAGCAAAAACGAGTTAAAGATGTTTTGCGGGGGGTTTGTAGCTTGTAGCGTCCCCGCTTGCTTGTCTTTTCCGGCGGGAAACCTGCCCTCATCGGCCGTGAAAGTCTAATTTCCGGATGCAGGGATACCTAAGGAACAGTCAGGTAAAAAAATCATATCTCTAGCCCCCCTAGAATGGGAGTTATTCTCAAACTCACCTCGAATTTATTTCGGGCCATTAGCCCGGCCGGCGAGACCCTGCTTCGCAGCCGGCCCCTGGGATTTTTGGATTTCTCTTAGGGGTAGGCCTAACATCTTGGCCGCTCGCCCCGCCTACAGACTCGTCAGCGACCCCGAAATCACGGGAGAGGGAGCCCTTGAGACGGGCTTTCCGGTGGTGTAAAACTTGTGCAGATCCGATGATGCCTTGATGTTGATTTGACCCTCCTTATTTTGTGTTTGTCTCTTTGACAGCAAAAACGAGTTAAAGATGTTTTGCGGGGGGTTTGTAGCTTGTAGCGTCCCCGCTTGCTTGTCTTTTCCGGTGTGAAACCTGCCCTCATCGGCCGTGAAAGTCTAATTTCCGGATGCAGGGATACCTAAGGAACAGTCAGGTAAAAAAATCATCTCTCTAGCCCCCCTAGAACGGGAGTTATTCTCAAACTCACCTCGAATTTATTTCGGGCCATTAGCCCGGCCTGCGAGACCCTGCTTCGCAGCCGGCCCCTGGGATTTTTGGATTTCTCTTAGGGGTAGGCCTAACATCCAGGCCGCTCGCCCCGCCTACAGACTCGTCAGCGACCCCGAAATCACGAAGGAGGAAGCCCTTGAGACGGGCTTTCCAGTGGTGTAAAACTTGTGCAGATCCGATGATGCCTTGATGTTGATTTGACCGTCCTTATTTTGTGTTTGTCTCTTTGACAGCAAAAACGAGTTAAAGATGTTTTGCGGGGGGTTTGTAGCTTGTAGCGTCCCCGCTTGCTTGTCTTTTCCGGCGGGAAACCTGCCCTCATCGGCCGTGAAAGTCTAATTTCCGGATGCAGGGATACCTAAGGAACAGTCAGGTAAAAAAATCATCTCTCTAGCCCCCCTAGAACGGGAGTTATTCTCAAACTCACCTCGAATTTATTTCGGGCCATTAGCCCGGCCGGCGAGACCCTGCTTCGCAGCCGGCCCCTGGGATTTTTGGATTTCTCTTAGGGGTAGGCCTAACATCCAGGCCGCTCGCCCCGCCTACAGACTCGTCAGCGACCCCGAAATCACGGGAGAGGGAGCCCTTGAGACGGGCTTTCCGGTGGTGTAAAACTTGTGCAGATCCGATGATGCCTTGATGTTGATTTGACCCTCCTTATTTTGTGTTTGTCTCTTTGACAGCAAAAACGAGTTAAAGATGTTTTGCGGGGGGTTTGTAGCTTGTAGCGTCCCCGCTTGCTTGTCTTTTCCGGTGTGAAACCTGCCCTCATCGGCCGTGAAAGTCTAATTTCCGGATGCAGGGATACCTAAGGAACAGTCAGGTAAAAAAATCATCTCTCTAGCCCCCCTAGAACGGGAGTTATTCTCAAACTCACCTCGAATTTATTTCGGGCCATTAGCCCGGCCTGCGAGACCCTGCTTCGCAGCCGGCCCCTGGGATTTTTGGATTTCTCTTAGGGGTAGGCCTAACATCCAGGCCGCTCGCCCCGCCTACAGACTCGTCAGCGACCCCAAAATCACGGGAGAGGGAGCCCTTGAGACGGGCTTTCCGGTGGTGTAAAACTTGTGCAGATCCGATGATGCCTTGATGTTGATTTGACCGTCCTTATTTTGTGTTTGTCTCTTTGACAGCAAAAACGAGTTAAAGATGTTTTGCGGGGGGTTTGTAGCTTGTAGCGTCCCCGCTTGCTTGTCTTTTCCGGTGTGAAACCTGCCCTCATCGGCCGTGAAAGTCTAATTTCCGGATGCAGGGATACCTAAGGAACAGTCAGGTAAATAAAATCATCTCTCTAGCCCCCCTAGAACGGGAGTTATTCTCAAACTCACCTCGAATTTATTTCGGGCCATTAGCCCGGCCGGCGAGACCCTGCTTCGCAGCCGGCCCCTGGGATTTTTGGATTTCTCTTAGGGGTAGGCCTAACATCCAGGCCGCTCGCCCCGCCTACAGACTCGTCAGCGACCCCGAAATCACGGGAGAGGGAGCCCTTGAGACGGGCTTTCCAGTGGTGTAAAACTTGTGCAGATCCGATGATGCTTTGATGTTGATTTGACCCTCCTTATTTTGTGTTTGTCTCTTTGACAGCAAAAACGAGTTAAAGATGTTTTGCGGGGGGTTTGTAGCTTGTAGCGTCCCCGCTTGCTTGTCTTTTCCGGTGTGAAACCTGCCCTCATCGGCCGTGAAAGTCTAATTTCCGGATGCAGGGATACCTAAGGAACAGTCAGGTAAAAAAATCATCTCTCTAGCCCCCCTAGAACGGGAGTTATTCTCAAACTCACCTCGAATTTATTTCGGGCCATTAGCCCGGCCGGCGAGACCCTGCTTCGCAGCCGGCCCCTGGGATTTTTGGATTTCTCTTAGGGGTAGGCCTAACATCCAGGCCGCTCGCCCCGCCTACAGACTCGTCAGCGACCCCGAAATCACGGGAGAGGGAGCCCTTGAGACGGGCATTCCAGTGGTGTAAAACTTGTGCAGATCCGATGATGCCTTGATGTTGATTTGACCCTCCTTATTTTGTGTTTGTCTCTTTGACAGCAAAAACGAGTTAAAGATGTTTTGCGGGGGGTTTGTAGCTTGTAGCGTCCCCGCTTGCTTGTCTTTTCCGGTGTGAAACCTGCCCTCATCGGCCGTGAAAGTCTAATTTCCGGATGCAGGGATACCTAAGGAACAGTCAGGTAAAAAAATCATCTCTCTAGCCCCCCTAGAACGGGAGTTATTCTCAAACTCACCTCGAATTTATTTCGGGCCATTAGCCCGGCCTGCGAGACCCTGCTTCGCAGCCGGCCCCTGGGATTTTTGGATTTCTCTTAGGGGTAGGCCTAACATCCAGGCCGCTCGCCCCGCCTACAGACTCGTCAGCGACCCCGAAATCACGGGAGAGGGAGCCCTTGAGACGGGCTTTCCGGTGGTGTAAAACTTGTGCAGATCCGATGATGCCTTGATGTTGATTTGACCCTCCTTATTTTGTGTTTGTCTCTTTGACAGCAAAAACGAGTTAAAGATGTTTTGCGGGGGGTTTGTAGCTTGTAGCGTCCCCGCTTGCTTGTCTTTTCCGGTGTGAAACCTGCCCTCATCGGCCGTGAAAGTCTAATTTCCGGATGCAGGGATACCTAAGGAACAGTCAGGTAAATAAAATCATCTCTCTAGCCCCCCTAGAACGGGAGTTATTCTCAAACTCACCTCGAATTTATTTCGGGCCATTAGCCCGGCCGGCGAGACCCTGCTTCGCAGCTGGCCCCTGGGATTTTTGGATTTCTCTTAGGGGTAGGCCTAACATCCAGGCCGCTCGCCCCGCCTACAGACTCGTCAGCGACCCCGAAATCACGGGAGAGGGAGCCCTTGAGACGGGCTTTCCAGTGGTGTAAAACTTGTGCAGATCCGATGATGCTTTGATGTTGATTTGACCCTCCTTATTTTGTGTTTGTCTCTTTGACAGCAAAAACGAGTTAAAGATGTTTTGCGGGGGGTTTGTAGCTTGTAGCGTCCCCGCTTGCTTGTCTTTTCCGGTGTGAAACCTGCCCTCATCGGCCGTGAAAGTCTAATTTCCGGATGCAGGGATACCTAAGGAACAGTCAGGTAAAAAAAATCATCTCTCTAGCCCCCCTAGAACGGGAGTTATTCTCAAACTCACCTCGAATTTATTTCGGGCCATTAGCCCGGCCGGCGAGACCCTGCTTCGCAGCCGGCCCCTGGGATTTTTGGATTTCTCTTAGGGGTAGGCCTAACATCCAGGCCGCTCGCCCCGCCTACAGACATGTCAGCGACCCCGAAATCACGGGAGAGGGAGCCCTTGAGACGGGCTTTCCGGTGGTGTAAAACTTGTGCAGATCCGATGATGCCTTGATGTTGATTTGACCCTCCTTATTTTGTGTTTGCCTCTTTGACAGCAAAAACGAGTTAAAGATGTTTTGCGGGGGGTTTGTAGCGTCCCCGCTTGCTTGTCTTTTCCGGTGTGAAACCTGCCCTCATCGGCCGTGAAAGTCTAATTTCCGGATGCAGGGATACCTAAGGAACAGTCAGGAAAAAAAAATCATCTCTCTAGCCCCCCTAGAACGGGAGTTATTCTCAAACTCACCTCGAATTTATTTCGGGCCATTAGCCCGGCCGGCGAGACCCTGCTTCGCAGCCGGCCCCTGGGATTTTTTGGATTTCTCTTAGGGGAAGGGCTAACATCCAGGCCGCTCGCCCCGCCTACAGACGCGTCAGCGACCCCGAAATCACAGGAGAGGGAGCCCTTGAGACGGGCTTTCCGGTGGTGTAAAACTTGTGCAGATCCGATGATGCCTTGATGTTGATTTGACCCTCCTTATTTTGTGTTTGTCTCTTTGACAGCAAAAACGAGTTAAAGATGTTTTGCGGGGGGTTTGTAGCGTCCCCGCTTGCTTGTCTTTTCCGGTGTGAAACCTGCCCTCATCGGCCGTAAAAGTCTTATTTCCGGATGCAGGGATACCTAAGGAACAGTCAGGTAAAAAAATCATCTCTCTAGCCCCCCTAGAACGGGAGTTATTCTCAAACTCACCTCGAATTTATTTCGGGCCATTAGCCCGGCCGGCGAGACCCTGCTTCGCAGCCGGCCCCTGGGATTTTTGGTTTTCTCTTAGGGGTAGGCCTAACATCCAGGCCGCTCGCCCCGCCTGCAGACATGTCAGCGACCCAGAAATCACGGGAGAGGGAGCCCTTGAGACGGGCTTTCCGGTGGTGTAAAACTTGTGCAGATCCGATGATGCCTTGATGTTGATTTGACCCTCCTTATTTTGTGTTTGTCTCTTTGACAGCAAAAACGAGTTAAAGATGTTTTGCGGGGGGTTTGTAGCTTGTAGCGTCCCCGCTTGCTTGTCTTTTCCGGTGTGAAACCTGCCCTCATCGGCCGTGAAAGTCTAATTTCCGGATGCAGGGATACCTAAGGAACAGTCAGGTAAAAAAATCATCTCTCTAGCCCCCCTAGAACGGGAGTTATTCTCAAACTCACCTCGAATTTATTTCGGGCCATTAGCCCGGCCGGCGAGACCCTGCTTCGCAGCCGGCCCCTGGGATTTTTGGATTTCTCTTAGGGGTAGGCCTAACATCCAGGCCGCTCGCCCCGCCTACAGAATGGTCAGCGACCCCGAAATCACGGGAGAGGGAGCCCTTGAGACGGGCTTTCCGGTGGTGTAAAACTTGTGCAGATCCGATGATGCCTTGATGTTGATTTGACCCTCCTTATTTTGTGTTTGCCTCTTTGACAGCAAAAACGAGTTAAAGATGTTTTGTGGGGGGTTTGTAGCGTCCCCGCTTGCTTGTCTTTTCCGGTGTGAAACCTGCCCTCATCGGCCGTGAAAGTCTAATTTCCGAATGCAGGGATACCTAAGGAACAGTCAGGTAAAAAAAATCATCTCTCTAGCCCCCCTAGAACGGGAGTTATTCTCAAACTCACCTCGAATTTATTTCGGGCCATTAGCCCGGCCGGCGAGACCCTGCTTCGCAGACGGCCCCTGGGATTTTTGGATTTCTCTTAGGGGAAGGGCTAACATCCAGGCCGCTCGCCCCGCCTACAGACGCGTCAGCGATCCCGAAATCACAGGAGAGGGAGCCCTTGAGACGGGCTTTCCGGTGGTGTAAAACTTGTGCAGATCCGATGATGCATTGATGTTGATTTGACCCTCCTTATTTTGTGTTTGTCTCTTTGACAGCAAAAACGAGTTAAAGATGTTTTGCGGGGGGTTTGTAGCGTCCCCGCTTGCTTGTCTTTTCCGGTGTAAAACCTGACCTCATCGGCCGTGAAAGTCTAATTTCCGGATGCAGGGATACCTAAGGAACAGTCAGGTAAAAAAATCATCTCTCTAGCCCCCCTAGAACGGGAGTTATTCTCAAACTCACCTCGAATTTATTTCGGGCCATAAGCCCGGCGGCGAGACCCTGCTTCGCAGCCGGCCCCTGGGATTTTTGGATTTCTCTTAGGGGTAGGCCTAACATCCAGGCCGCTCGCCCCGCCTACAGACTGGTCAGCGACCCCGAAATCACGAGAGAGGGAGCCCTTGAGACGGGCTTTCCGGTGGTGTAAAACTTGTGCAGATCCGATGATGCCTTGATGTTGATTTGACCCTCCTTATTTTGTGTTTGTCTCTTTGACAGCAAAAACGAGTTAAAGATGTATTGCGGGGGGTTTGTAGCGTCCCCGCTTGCTTGTCTTTTCCGGTGTAAAACCTGACCTCATCGGCCGTGAAAGTCTAATTTCCGGATGCAGGGATACCTAAGGAACAGTCAGGTAAAAAAATCATCTCTCTAGCCCCCCTAGAACGGGAGTTATTCTCAAACTCACCTCGAATTTATTTCGGGCCATAAGCCCGGCCGGCGAGACCCTGCTTCGCAGCCGGCCCCTGGGATTTTTGGATTTCTCTTACGGGTAGGCCTAACATCCAGGCCGCTCGCCCCGCCTACAGACTGGTCAGCGACCCCGAAATCACGGGAGAGGGAGCCCTTGAGACGGGCTTTCCGGTGGTGTAAAACTTGTGCAGATCCGATGATGCCTTGATGTTGATTTGACCCTCCTTATTTTGTGTTTGCCTCTTTGACAGCAAAAACGAGTTAAAGATGTTTTGCGGGGGGTTTGTAGCGTCCCCGCTTGCTTGTCTTTTCCGGTGTGAAACCTGCCCTCATCGGCCGTGAAAGTCTTATTTCCGGATGCAGGGATACCTAAGGAACAGTCAGGTAAAAAAAATCATCTCTCTAGCCCCCCTAGAACGGGAGTTATTCTCAAACTCACCTCGAATTTATTTCGGGCCATTAGCCCGGCCGGCGAGACCCTGCTTCGCAGCCGGCCCTTGGGATTTTTGGATTTCTCTTAGGGGAAGGGCTAACATCCAGGCCGCTCGCCCCGCCTACAGACGCGTCAGCGACCCCGAAATCACAGGAGAGGGAGCCCTTGAGACGGGCTTTCCGGTGGTGTAAAACTTGTGCAGATCCGATGATGCCTTGATGTTGATTTGACCCTCCTTATTTTGTGTTTGTCTCTTTGACAGCAAAAACGAGTTAAAGATGTTTTGCGGGGGGTTTGTAGCGTCCCCCTTTGCTTGCCGGTGTGAAACCTGCCCTCATCGGCCGTGAAAGTCTTATTTCCGGATGCAGGGATACCTAAGGAACAGTCAGGTAAAAAAATCATCTCTCTAGCCCCCCTAGAACGGGAGTTATTCTCAAACTCACCTCGAATTTTTGTGTTTGTCTCTTTGACAGCAAAAACGAGTTAAAGATGTTTTGCGGGGGGTTTGTAGCGTCCCCCTTTGCTTGCCGGTGTGAAACCTGCCCTCATCGGCCGTGAAAGTCTTATTTCCGGATGCAGGGATACCTAAGGAACAGTCAGGTAAAAAATCATCTCTCTAGCCCCCCTAGAACGGGAGTTATTCACAAACTCACCTCGAATTTATTTCGGGCCATTAGCCCGGCCGGCGATACCCTGCTTCGCAGCCGGCCCTGGGATTTTTGGATTTCTCTTAGGGGTAGGTCTAACATCCATGCCGCTCGCCCCGCCTACAGACTCGTCAGCGACCCCGAAATCACGGGAGAGGGAGCCCTTGAGACGGGCTTTCCGGTGGGGTAAAACTTGTGCAGATCCGATGATGCCTTGATGTTGATTTGACCCTCCTTATTTTGTGTTTGTCTCTTTGACAGCAAAAACGAGTTAAAGATGTTTTGCGGGGGGTTTGTAGCGTCCCCGCTTGCTTGTCTTTTCCGGTGTGAAACCTGCCCTCATCGGCCGTGAAAGTCTAAT
This sequence comes from Pisaster brevispinus, assembly GCA_023634235.1. Taxonomy (NCBI): domain Eukaryota; kingdom Metazoa; phylum Echinodermata; class Asteroidea; order Forcipulatida; family Asteriidae; genus Pisaster; species Pisaster brevispinus. The sequence continues at coordinate 11,771,703 of JAMKCF010000011.1, read as the reverse complement.
TTCCGGATGCAGGGATACCTAAGGAACAGTCAGGTAAAAAAATCATCTCTCTAGCCCCCCTAGAACGGGAGTTATTCTCAAACTCATCTCGAATTTATTTCGGGCCATTAGCCCGGCCGGCGAGACCCTGCTTCGCAGCCGGCCCGTGGGATTTTTGGATTTCTCTTAGGGGGAGGCCTAACATCCAGGACGCTCGCCCCGCCTACAGACTCGTCAGCGACCCCGAAATCACGGGAGAGGGAGCCCTTGAGATGGGCTTTCCGGTGGTGTAAAACTTGTGCAGATCCGATGATGCCTTGATGTTGATTTGACCCTCCTTCTTTTGTGTTTGTCTCTTTGACAGCAAAAACGAGTTAAAGATGTTTTGCGGGGGGTTTGAAGCGTCCCCGTTTGCTTGTTATTTCCGGTGTGAAACCTGCCCTCATCGGCCGTGAAAGTCTAATTTCCGGATGCAGGGATACCTAAGGAACAGTCAGGTAAAAAAAATCATCTCTCTAGCCCCCCTAGAACGGGAGTTATTCTCAAACTCACCTCGAATTTATTTCGGGCCATTAGCCCGGCTGGCGAGACCCTGCTTCGCAGCCGGCCCCTGGGATTTTTGGATTTCTCTTAGGGGTAGGCCTAACATCCAGGCCGCTCGCCCCGCCTACAGACTCGTCAGCGACCCCAAAATCACGGGAGAGGGAGCCCTTGAGACGGGCTTTCCGGTGGTGTAAAACTTGTGCAGATCCGATGATGCCTTGATGTTGATTTGACCCTCCTTATTTTGTGTTTGCCTCTTTGACAGCAAAAACGAGTTAAAGATGTTTTGCGGGGGGTTTGTAGCGTCCCCGCTTGCTTGTCTTTTCCGGTGTGAAACCTGCCCTCATCGGCCGTGAAAGTCTAATTTCCGGATGCAGGGATACCTAAGGAACAGTCAGGTAAAAAAATCATCTCTCTAGCCCCCCTAGAACGGGAGTTATTCTCAAACTCACCTCGAATTTATTTCGGGCCATAAGCCCGGCCGGCGAGACCCTGCTTCGCAGCCGGCCCCTGGGATTTTTGGATTTCTCTTAGGGGTAGGCCTAACATCCAGGCCGCTCGCCCCGCCTACAGACTGGTCAGCGACTCCGAAATCACGGGAGAGGGAGCCCTTGAGACGGGCTTTCCGGTGGTGTAAAACTTGTGCAGATCCGATGATGCCTTGATGTTGATTTGACCCTCCTTATTTTGTGTTTGCCTCTTTGACAGCAAAAACGAGTTAAAGATGTTTTGCGGGGGGTTTGTAGCGTCCCCGCTTGCTTGTCTTTTCCGGTGTGAAACCTGCCCTCATCGGCCGTGAAAGTCTAATTTCCGAATGCAGGGATACCTAAGGAACAGTCAGGTAAAAAAAATCATCTCTCTAGCCCCCCTAGAACGGGAGTTATTCTCAAACTCACCTCGAATTTATTTCGGGCCATTAGCCCGGCCGGCGAGACCCTGCTTCGCAGACGGCCCCTGGGATTTTTGGATTTCTCTTAGGGGAAGGGCTAACATCCAGGCCGCTCGCCCCGCCTACAGATGCGTCAGCGATCCCAAAATCACAGGAGAGGGAGCCCTTGAGACGGGCTTTCCGGTGGTGTAAAACTTGTGCAGATCCGATGATGCCTTGATGTTGATTTGACCCTCCTTATTTTGTGTTTGTCTCTTTGACAGCAAAAACGAGTTAAAGATGTTTTGCGGGGGGTTTGTAGCGTCCCCGCTTGCTTGTCTTTTCCGGTGTAAAACCTGACCTCATCGGCCGTGAAAGTCTAATTTCCGAATGCAGGGATACCTAAGGAACAGTCAGGTAAAAAAAATCATCTCTCTAGCCCCCCTAGAACGGGAGTTATTCTCAAACTCACCTCGAATTTATTTCGGGCCATTAGCCCGGCCGGCGAGACCCTGCTTCGCAGACGGCCCCTGGGATTTTTGGATTTCTCTTAGGGGAAGGGCTAACATCCAGGCCGCTCGCCCCGCCTACAGACGCGTCAGCGACCCCGAAATCACAGGAGAGGGAGCCCTTGAGACGGGCTTTCTGGTGGTGTAAAACTTGTGCAGATCCGATGATGCCTTGATGTTGATTTGACCCTCCTTATTTTGTGTTTGTCTCTTTGACAGCTTAAACGAGTTAAAGATGTTTTGCGGGGGGTTTGTAGCGTCCCCGCTTGCTTGTCTTTTCCGGTGTAAAACCTGACCTCATCGGCCGTGAAAGTCTAATTTCCGGATGCAGGGATACCTAAGGAACAGTCAGGTAAAAAAATCATCTCTCTAGCCCCCCTAGAACGGGAGTTATTCTCAAACTCACCTCGAATTTATTTCGGGCCATAAGCCCGGCCGGCGAGACCCTGCTTCGCAGCCGGCCCCTGGGATTTTTGGATTTCTCTTAGGGGTAGGCCTAACATCCAGGCCGCTCGCCCCGCCTACAGACTGGTCAGCGACCCCGAAATCACGGGAGAGGGAGCCCTTGAGACGGGCTTTCCGGTGGTGTAAAACTTGTGCAGATCCGATGATGCCTTGATGTTGATTTGACCCTCCTTATTTTGTGTTTGCCTCTTTGACAGCAAAAACGAGTTAAAGATGTTTTGCGGGGGGTTTGTAGCGTCCCCGCTTGCTTGTCTTTTCCGGTGTGAAACCTGCCCTCATCGGCCGTGAAAGTCTAATTTCCGGATGCAGGGATACCTAAGGAACAGTCAGGTAAAAAAATCATCTCTCTAGCCCCCCTAGAACGGGAGTTATTCTCAAACTCACCTCGAATTTATTTCGGGCCATAAGCCCGGCCGGCGAGACCCTGCTTCGCAGCCGGCCCCTGGGATTTTTGGATTTCTCTTAGGGGTAGGCCTAACATCCAGGCCGCTCGCCCCGCCTACAGACTGGTCAGCGACTCCGAAATCACGGGAGAGGGAGCCCTTGAGACGGGCTTTCCGGTGGTGTAAAACTTGTGCAGATCCGATGATGCCTTGATGTTGATTTGACCCTCCTTATTTTGTGTTTGCCTCTTTGACAGCAAAAACGAGTTAAAGATGTTTTGCGGGGGGTTTGTAGCGTCCCCGCTTGCTTGTCTTTTCCGGTGTGAAACCTGCCCTCATCGGCCGTGAAAGTCTAATTTCCGAATGCAGGGATACCTAAGGAACAGTCAGGTAAAAAAAATCATCTCTCTAGCCCCCCTAGAACGGGAGTTATTCTCAAACTCACCTCGAATTTATTTCGGGCCATTAGCCCGGCCGGCGAGACCCTGCTTCGCAGACGGCCCCTGGGATTTTTGGATTTCTCTTAGGGGAAGGGCTAACATCCAGGCCGCTCGCCCCGCCTACAGACGCGTCAGCGATCCCAAAATCACAGGAGAGGGAGCCCTTGAGACGGGCTTTCCGGTGGTGTAAAACTTGTGCAGATCCGATGATGCCTTGATGTTGATTTGACCCTCCTTATTTTGTGTTTGTCTCTTTGACAGCAAAAACGAGTTAAAGATGTTTTGCGGGGGGTTTGTAGCGTCCCCGCTTGCTTGTCTTTTCCGGTGTAAAACCTGACCTCATCGGCCGTGAAAGTCTAATTTCCGAATGCAGGGATACCTAAGGAACAGTCAGGTAAAAAAAATCATCTCTCTAGCCCCCCTAGAACGGGAGTTATTCTCAAACTCACCTCGAATTTATTTCGGGCCATTAGCCCGGCCGGCGAGACCCTGCTTCGCAGACGGCCCCTGGGATTTTTGGATTTCTCTTAGGGGAAGGGCTAACATCCAGGCCGCTCGCCCCGCCTACAGACGCGTCAGCGACCCCGAAATCACAGGAGAGGGAGCCCTTGAGACGGGCTTTCTGGTGGTGTAAAACTTGTGCAGATCCGATGATGCCTTGATGTTGATTTGACCCTCCTTATTTTGTGTTTGTCTCTTTGACAGCTTAAACGAGTTAAAGATGTTTTGCGGGGGGTTTGTAGCGTCCCCGCTTGCTTGTCTTTTCCGGTGTAAAACCTGACCTCATCGGCCGTGAAAGTCTAATTTCCGGATGCAGGGATACCTAAGGAACAGTCAGGTAAAAAAATCATCTCTCTAGCCCCCCTAGAACGGGAGTTATTCTCAAACTCACCTCGAATTTATTTCGGGCCATAAGCCCGGCCGGCGAGACCCTGCTTCGCAGCCGGCCCCTGGGATTTTTGGATTTCTCTTAGGGGTAGGCCTAACATCCAGGCCGCTCGCCCCGCCTACAGACTGGTCAGCGACCCCGAAATCACGGGAGAGGGAGCCCTTGAGACGGGCTTTCCGGTGGTGTAAAACTTGTGCAGATCCGATGATGCCTTGATGTTGATTTGACCCTCCTTATTTTGTGTTTGCCTCTTTGACAGCAAAAACGAGTTAAAGATGTTTTGCGGGGGGTTTGTAGCGTCCCCGCTTGCTTGTCTTTTCCGGTGTGAAACCTGCCCTCATCGGCCGTGAAAGTCTTATTTCCGGATGCAGGGATACCTAAGGAACAGTCAGGTAAAAAAAATCATCTCTCTAGCCCCCCTAGAACGGGAGTTATTCTCAAACTCACCTCGAATTTATTTCGGGCCATTAGCCCGGCCGGCGAGACCCTGCTTCGCAGCCGGCCCTTGGGATTTTTGGATTTCTCTTAGGGGAAGGGCTAACATCCAGGCCGCTCGCCCCGCCTACAGACGCGTCAGCGACCCCGAAATCACAGGAGAGGGAGCCCTTGAGACGGGCTTTCCGGTGGTGTAAAACTTGTGCAGATCCGATGATGCCTTGATGTTGATTTGACCCTCCTTATTTTGTGTTTGTCTCTTTGACAGCAAAAACGAGTTAAAGATGTTTTGCGGGGGGTTTGTAGCGTCCCCCTTTGCTTGCCGGTGTGAAACCTGCCCTCATCGGCCGTGAAAGTCTTATTTCCGGATGCAGGGATACCTAAGGAACAGTCAGGTAAAAAAATCATCTCTCTAGCCCCCCTAGAACGGGAGTTATTCTCAAACTCACCTGGAATTTTTGTGTTTGTCTCTTTGACAGCAAAAACGAGTTAAAGATGTTTTGCGGGGGGTTTGTAGCGTCCCCCTTTGCTTGCCGGTGTGAAACCTGCCCTCATCGGCCGTGAAAGTCTTATTTCCGGATGCAGGGATACCTAAGGAACAGTCAGGTAAAAAATCATCTCTCTAGCCCCCCTAGAACGGGAGTTATTCACAAACTCACCTCGAATTTATTTCGGGCCATTAGCCCGGCCGGCGAGACCCTGCTTCGCAGCCGGCCCTGGGATTTTTGGATTTCTCTTAGGGGTAGGTCTAACATCCATGCCGCTCGCCCCGCCTACAGACTCGTCAGCGACCCCGAAATCACGGGAGAGGGAGCCCTTGAGACGGGCTTTCCGGTGGTGTAAAACTTGTGCAGATCCGATGATGCCTTGATGTTGATTTGACCCTCCTTATTTTGTGTTTGTCTCTTTGACAGCAAAAACGAGTTAAAGATGTTTTGCGGGGGGTTTGTAGCGTCCCCGCTTGCTTGTCTTTTCCGGTGTGAAACCTGCCCTCATCGGCCGTGAAAGTCTAATTTCCGGATGCAGGGATACCTAAGGAACAGTCAGGTAAAAAAATCATCTCTCTAGCCCCCCTAGAACGGGAGTTATTCTCAAACTCATCTCGAATTTATTTCGGGCCATTAGCCCGGCCGGCGAGACCCTGCTTCGCAGCCGGCCCCTGGGATTTTTGGATTTCTCTTAGGGGGAGGCCTAACATCCAGGCCGCTCGCCCCGCCTACAGACTGGTCAGCGACCCCGAAATCACGGGAGAGGGAGCCCTTGAGACGGGCTTTCCGGTGGTGTAAAACTTGTGCAGATCCGATGATGCCTTGATGTTGATTTGACCCTCCTTCTTTTGTGTTTGTCTCTTTGACAGCAAAAACGAGTTAAAGATGTTTTGCGGGGGGTTTGAAGCGTCCCCGTTTGCTTGTTATTTCCGGTGTGAAACCTGCCCTCATCGGCCGTGAAAGTCTAATTTCCGGATGCAGGGATACCTAAGGAACAGTCAGGTAAAAAAAATCATCTCTCTAGCCCCCCTAGAACGGGAGTTATTCTCAAACTCACCTCGAATTTATTTCGGGCCATTAGCCCGGCTGGCGAGACCCTGCTTTGCAGCCGGCCCCTGGGATTTTTGGATTTCTCTTAGGGGTAGGCCTAACATCCAGGCCGCTCGCCCCGCCTACAGACTCGTCAGCGACCCCAAAATCACGGGAGAGGGAGCCCTTGAGACGGGCTTTCCGGTGGTGTAAAACTTGTGCAGATCCGATGATGCCTTGATGTTTATTTGACCCTCCTTATTTTGTGTTTGTCTCTTTGACAGCAAAAACGAGTTAAAGATGTTTTGCGGGGGGTTTGTAGATTGTAGCGTCCCCGCTTGCTTGTCTTTTCCGGCGTGAAACCTGCCCTCATCGGCCGTGAAAGTCTAATTTCCGGATGCAGGGATACCTAAGGAACAGTCAGGTAAAAAAATCATCTCTCTAGCCCCCCTAGAACGGGAGTTATTCTCAAACTCACCTCGAATTTATTTCGGGCCATTAGCCCGGCCGGCGAGACCCTGCTTCGCAGCCGGCCCCTGGGATTTTTGGATTTCTCTTAGGGGTAGGCCTAACATCCAGGCCGCTCGGCCCGCCTACAGACTCGTCAGCAACCCCGAAATCACGGGAGAGGGAGCCCTTGAGACGGGCTTTCCGGTGGTGTAAAACTAGTGCAGATCCGATGATGCCTTGATGTCGATTTGACCCTCCTTATTTTGTGTTTGTCTCTTTGACAGCAAAAACGAGTTAAAGATGTTTTGCGGGGGGTTTGTAGCTTGTAGCGTCCCCGCTTGCTTGTCTTTTCCGGTATGAAACCTGCCCTCATCGGCCGTGAAAGTCTAATTTCTGGATGCAGGGATACCTAAGGAACAGTCAGGTAAAAAAATCATCTCTCTAGCCCCCCTAGAACGGGAGTTATTCTCAAACTCACCTCGAATTTATTTCTGGCCATTAGCCCGGCAGGCGAGACCCTGCTTCGCAGCCGGCCCCTGGGATTTTTGGATTTCTCTTAGGGGTAGGCCTAACATCCAGGCCGCTCGCCCCGCCTACAGACTCGTCAGCGACCCTGAAATCACGGGAGAGGGAGCCCTTGAGACGGGCTTTCCGGTGGTGTAAAACTTGTGCAGATCCGATGATGCCTTGATGTTGATTTGACCCTCCTTATTTTGTGTTTGTCTCTTTGACAGCAAAAACGAGTTAAAGATGTTTTGCGGGGGGTTTGTAGCGTCCCCGCTTGCTTGTCTTTTCCGGTGTGAAACCTGCCCTCATCGGCCGTGAAAGTCTAATTTCCGGATGCAGGGATACCTAAGGAACAGTCAGGTAAAAAAATCATCTCTCTAGCCCCCCTAAAACGGGAGTTATTCTCAAACTCATCTCGAATTTATTTCGGGCCATTAGCCCGGCCGGCGAGACCCTGCTTCGCAGCCGGCCCCTGGGATTTTTGGATTTCTCTTAGGGGGAGGCCTAACATCCAGGCCGCTCGCCCCGCCTACAGACTCGTCAGCGACCCCGAAATCACGGGAGAGGGAGCCCTTGAGACGGGCTTTCCGGTGGTGTAAAACTTGTGCAGATCCGATGATGCCTTGATGTTGATTTGACCCTCCTTCTTTTGTGTTTGTCTCTTTGACAGCAAAAACGAGTTAAAGATGTTTTGCGGGGGGTTTGAAGCGTCCCCGTTTGCTTGTTATTTCCGGTGTGAAACCTGCCCTCATCGGCCGTGAAAGTCTAATTTCCGGATGCAGGGATACCTAAGGAACAGTCAGGTAAAAAAAATCATCTCTCTAGCCCCCCTAGAACGGGAGTTATTCTCAAACTCACCTCGAATTTATTTCGGGCCATTAGCCCGGCTGGCGAGACCCTGCTTCGCAGCCGGCCCCTGGGATTTTTGGATTTCTCTTAGGGGTAGGCCTAACATCCAGGCCGTTCGCCCCGCCTACAGACTGGTCAGCGACCCCAAAATCACGGGAGAGGGAGCCCTTGAGACGGGCTTTCCGGTGGTGTAAAACTTGTGCAGATCCGATGATGCCTTGATGTTTATTTGACCCTCCTTATTTTGTGTTTGTCTCTTTGACAGCAAAAACGAGTTAAAGATGTTTTGCGGGGGGTTTGTAGATTGTAGCGTCCCCGCTTGCTTGTCTTTTCCGGCGTGAAACCTGCCCTCATCGGCCGTGAAAGTCTAATTTCCGGATGCAGGGATACCTAAGGAACAGTCAGGTAAAAAAATCATCTCTCTAGCCCCCCTAGAACGGGAGTTATTCTCAAACTCACCTCGAATTTATTTCGGGCCATTAGCCCGGCCGGCGAGACCCTGCTTCGCAGCCGGCCCCTGGGATTTTTGGATTTCTCTTAGGGGTAGGCCTAACATCCAGGCCGCTCGGCCCGCCTACAGACTCGTCAGCAACCCCGAAATCACGGGAGAGGGAGCCCTTGAGACGGGCTTTCCGGTGGTGTAAAACTAGTGCAGATCCGATGATGCCTTGATGTTGATTTGACCCTCCTTATTTTGTGTTTGTCTCTTTGACAGCAAAAACGAGTTAAAGATGTTTTGCGGGGGGTTTGTAGCTTGTAGCGTCCCCGCTTGCTTGTCTTTTCCGGTATGAAACCTGCCCTCATCGGCCGTGAAAGTCTAATTTCTGGATGCAGGGATACCTAAGGAACTGTCAGGTAAAAAAATCATCTCTCTAGCCCCCCTAGAACGGGAGTTATTCTCAAACTCACCTCGAATTTATTTCTGGCCATTAGCCCGGCAGGCGAGACCCTGCTTCGCAGCCGGCCCCTGGGATTTTTGGATTTCTCTTAGGGGTAGGCCTAACATCCAGGCCGCTCGCCCCGCCTACAGACTCGTCAGCGACCCTGAAATCACGGGAGAGGGAGCCCTTGAGACGGGCTTTCCGGTGGTGTAAAACTTGTGCAGATCCGATGATGCCTTGATGTTGATTTGACCCTCCTTATTTTGTGTTTGTCTCTTTGACAGCAAAAACGAGTTAAAGATGTTTTGCGGGGGGTTTGTAGCTTGTAGCGTCCCCGCTTGCTTGTCTTTTCCGGCGTGAAACCTGCCCTCATCGGCCGTGAAAGTCTAATTTCCGGATGCAGGGATACATAAGGAACAGTCAGGTAAAAAAATCATCTCTCTAGCCCCCCTAGAACGGGAGTTATTCTCAAACTCATCTCGAATTTATTTCGGGCCATTAGCCCGGACGGCGAGACCCTGCTTCGCAGCCGGCCCCTGGGATTTTTGGATTTCTCTTAGGGGTAGGCCTAACATCCAGGCCGCTCGCCCCGCCTACAGACTCGTCAGCGACCCCGAAATCACGGGAGAGGGAGCCCTTGAGACGGGCTTTCCGGTGGTGTAAAACTTGTGCAGATCCAATGATGCCTTGATGTTGATTTGACCCTCCTTATTTTGTGTTTGTCTCTTTGACAGCAAAAACGAGTTAAAGATGTTTTGCGGGGGGTTTGTAGCGTCCCCGCTTGCTTGTCTTTTCCGGTGTGAAACCTGCCCTCATCGGCCGTGAAAGTCTAATTTCCGGATGCAGGGATACCTAAGGAACAGTCAGGTTAAAAAAAATCATCTCTCTAGCCCCCCTAGAACGGGAGTTATTCTCAAACTCATCTCGAATTTATTTCGGGCCATTAGCCCGGCCGGCGAGACCCTGCTTCGCAGCCGGCCCCTGGGATTTTTGGATTTCTCTTAGGGGGAGGCCTAACATCCAGGCCGCTCGCCCCGCCTACAGACTCGTCAGCGATCCCGAAATCACGGGAGAGGGAGCCCTTGAGACGGGCTTTCCGGTGGTGTAAAACTTGTGCAGATCCGATGATGCCTTGATGTTGATTTGACCCTCCTTCTTTTGTGTTTGTCTCTTTGACAGCAAAAACGAGTTAAAGATGTTTTGCGGGGGGTTTGAAGCGTCCCCGTTTGCTTGTTATTTCCGGTGTGAAACCTGCCCTCATCGGCCGTGAAAGTCTAATTTCCGGATGCAGGGATACCTAAGGAACAGTCAGGTAAAAAAAATCATCTCTCTAGCCCCCCTAGAACGGGAGTTATTCTCAAACTCACCTCGAATTTATTTCGGGCCATTAGCCCGGCTGGCGAGACCCTGCTTCGCAGCCGGCCCCTGGGATTTTTGGATTTCTCTTAGGGGTAGGCCTAACATCCAGGCCGTTCGCCCCGCCTACAGACTGGTCAGCGACCCCAAAATCACGGGAGAGGGAGCCCTTGAGACGGGCTTTCCGGTGGTGTAAAACTTGTGCAGATCCGATGATGCCTTGATGTTTATTTGACCCTCCTTATTTTGTGTTTGTCTCTTTGACAGCAAAAACGAGTTAAAGATGTTTTGCGGGGGGTTTGTAGATTGTAGCGTCCCCGCTTGCTTGTCTTTTCCGGCGTGAAACCTGCCCTCATCGGCCGTGAAAGTCTAATTTCCGGATGCAGGGATACCTAAGGAACAGTCAGGTAAAAAAATCATCTCTCTAGCCCCCCTAGAACGGGAGTTATTCTCAAACTCACCTCGAATTTATTTCGGGCCATTAGCCCGGCCGGCGAGACCCTGCTTCGCAGCCGGCCCCTGGGATTTTTGGATTTCTCTTAGGGGTAGGCCTAACATCCAGGCCGCTCGGCCCGCCTACAGACTCGTCAGCAACCCCGAAATCACGGGAGAGGGAGCCCTTGAGACGGGCTTTCCGGTGGTGTAAAACTAGTGCAGATCCGATGATGCCTTGATGTTGATTTGACCCTCCTTATTTTGTGTTTGTCTCTTTGACAGCAAAAACGAGTTAAAGATGTTTTGCGGGGGGTTTGTAGCTTGTAGCGTCCCCGCTTGCTTGTCTTTTCCGGTATGAAACCTGCCCTCATCGGCCGTGAAAGTGTAATTTCTGGATGCAGGGATACCTAAGGAACTGTCAGGTAAAAAAATCATCTCTCTAGCCCCCCTAGAACGGGAGTTATTCTCAAACTCACCTCGAATTTATTTCTGGCCATTAGCCCGGCAGGCGAGACCCTGCTTCGCAGCCGGCCCCTGGGATTTTTGGATTTCTCTTAGGGGTAGGCCTAACATCCAGGCCGCTCGCCCCGCCTACAGACTCGTCAGCGACCCTGAAATCACGGGAGAGGGAGCCCTTGAGACGGGCTTTCCGGTGGTGTAAAACTTGTGCAGATCCGATGATGCCTTGATGTTGATTTGACCCTCCTTATTTTGTGTTTGTCTCTTTGACAGCAAAAACGAGTTAAAGATGTTTTGCGGGGGGTTTGTAGCTTGTAGCGTCCCCGCTTGCATGTCTTTTCCGGCGTGAAACCTGCCCTCATCGGCCGTGAAAGTCTAATTTCCGGATGCAGGGATACATAAGGAACAGTCAGGTAAAAAAATCATCTCTCTAGCCCCCCTAGAACGGGAGTTATTCTCAAACTCATCTCGAATTTATTTCGGGCCATTAGCCCGGACGGCGAGACCCTGCTTCGCAGCCGGCCCCTGGGATTTTTGGATTTCTCTTAGGGGTAGGCCTAACATCCAGGCCGCTCGCCCCGCCTACAGACTCGTCAGCGACCCCGAAATCACGGGAGAGGGAGCCCTTGAGACGGGCTTTCCGGTGGTGTAAAACTTGTGCAGATCCAATGATGCCTTGATGTTGATTTGACCCTCCTTATTTTGTGTTTGTCTCTTTGACAGCAAAAACGAGTTAAAGATGTTTTGCGGGGGGTTTGTAGCGTCCCCGCTTGCTTGTCTTTTCCGGTGTGAAACCTGCCCTCATCGGCCGTGAAAGTCTAATTTCCGGATGCAGGGATACCTAAGGAACAGTCAGGTTAAAAAAATCATCTCTCTAGCCCCCCTAGAACGGGAGTTATTCTCAAACTCATCTCGAATTTATTTCGGGCCATTAGCCCGGCCGGCGAGACCCTGCTTCGCAGCCGGCCCCTGGGATTTTTGGATTTCTCTTAGGGGGAGGCCTAACATCCAGGCCGCTCGCCCCGCCTACAGACTCGTCAGCGATCCCGAAATCACGGGAGAGGGAGCCCTTGAGACGGGCTTTCCGGTGGTGTAAAACTTGTGCAGATCCGATGATGCCTTGATGTTGATTTGACCCTCCTTCTTTTGTGTTTGTCTCTTTGACAGCAAAAACGAGTTAAAGATGTTTTGCGGGGGGTTTGAAGCGTCCCCGTTTGCTTATTATTTCCGGTGTGAAACCTGCCCTCATCGGCCGTGAAAGTCTAATTTCCGGATGCAGGGATACCTAAGGAACAGTCAGGTAAAAAAAATCATCTCTCTAGCCCCCCTAGAACGGGAGTTATTCTCAAACTCACCTCGAATTTATTTCGGGCCATTAGCCCGGCTGGCGAGACCCTGCTTCGCAGCCGGCCCCTGGGATTTTTGGATTTCTCTTAGGGGTAGGCCTAACATCCAGGCCGCTCGCCCCGCCTACAGACTGGTCAGCGACCCCAAAATCACGGGAGAGGGAGCCCTTGAGACGGGCTTTCCGGTGGTGTAAAACTTGTGCAGATCCGATGATGCCTTGATGTTTATTTGACCCTCCTTATTTTGTGTTTGTCTCTTTGACAGCAAAAACGAGTTAAAGATGTTTTGCGGGGGGTTTGTAGATTGTAGCGTCCCCGCTTGCTCGTCTTTTCCGGCGTGAAACCTGCCCTCATCGGCCGTGAAAGTCTAATTTCCGGATGCAGGGATACCTAAGGAACAGTCAGGTAAAAAAATCATCTCTCTAGCCCCCCTAGAACGGGAGTTATTCTCAAACTCACCTCGAATTTATTTCGGGCCATTAGCCCGGCCGGCGAGACCCTGCTTCGCAGCCGGCCCCTGGGATTTTTGGATTTCTCTTAGGGGTAGGCCTAACATCCAGGCCGCTCGGCCCGCCTACAGACTCGTCAGCAACCCCGAAATCACGGGAGAGGGAGCCCTTGAGACGGGCTTTCCGGTGGTGTAAAACTAGTGCAGATCCGATGATGCCTTGATGTTGATTTGACCCTCCTTATTTTGTGTTTGTCTCTTTGACAGCAAAAACGAGTTAAAGATGTTTTGCGGGGGGTTTGTAGCTTGTAGCGTCCCCGCTTGCTTGTCTTTTCCGGTATGAAACCTGCCCTCATCGGCCGTGAAAGTCTAATTTCCGGATGCAGGGATACATAAGGAACAGTCAGGTAAAAAAATCATCTCTCTAGCCCCCCTAGAACGGGAGTTATTCTCAAACTCATCTCGAATTTATTTCGGGCCATTAGCCCGGACGGCGAGACCCTGCTTCGCAGCCGGCCCCTGGGATTTTTGGATTTCTCTTAGGGGTAGGCCTAACATCCAGGCCGCTCGCCCCGCCTACAGACTCGTCAGCGACCCCGAAATCACGGGAGAGGGAGCCCTTGAGACGGGCTTTCCGGTGGTGTAAAACTTGTGCAGATCCAATGATGCCTTGATGTTGATTTGACCCTCCTTATTTTGTGTTTGCCTCTTTGACAGCAAAAACGAGTTAAAGATGTTTTGCGGGGGGTTTGTAGCGTCCCCGCTTGCTTGTCTTTTCCGGTGTGAAACCTGCCCTCATCGGCCGTGAAAGTCTAATTTCCGGATGCAGGGATACCTAAGGAACAGTCAGGTAAAAAAAATCATCTCTCTAGCCCCCCTAGAACGGGAGTTATTCTCAAACTCACCTCGAATTTATTTCGGGCCATTAGCCCGGCCGGCGAGACCCTGCTTCGCAGCCGGCCCCTGGGATTTTTGGATTTCTCTTAGGGGGAGGCCTAACATCCAGGCCGCTCGCCCCGCCTACAGACTGGTCAGCGACCCCGAAATCACGTGAGAGGGAGCCCTTGAGACGGGCTTTCCGGTGGTGTAAAACTTGTGCAGATCCGATGATGTCTTGATGTTGATTTGACCCTCCTTCTTTTGTGTTTGTCTCTTTGACATCAAAAACGAGTTAAAGATGTTTTGCGGGGGGTTTGAAGCGTCCCCGCTTGCTTGTTATTTCCGGTGTTAAACCTGCCCTCATCGGCCGTGAAAGTCTAATTTCCGGATAGAGGGGTACCTAAGGAACAGTCAGGTAAAAAAATCATCTCTCTAGCCCCCCTAGAACGGGAGTTATTCTCAAACTCACCTCGAATTTATTTCGGGCCATTAGCCCGGCCGGCGAGACCCTGCTTCGCAGCCGGCCCTGGGATTTTTGCATTTCTCTTAGGGGTAGGTCTAACATCCATGCCGCTCGCCCCGCCTACAGACTCGTCAGCGACCCCGAAATCACGGGAGAGGGAGCCCTTGAGACGGGCTTTCCGGTGGTGTAAAACTTGTGCAGATCCGATGATGCCTTGATGTTGATTTGACCCTCCTTATTTTGTGTTTGTCTCTTTGACAGCAAAAACGAGTTAAAGATGTTTTGCGGGGGGTTTGTAGCGTCCCCGCTTGCTTGTCTTTTCCGGTGTGAAACCTGCCCTCATCGGCCGTGAAAGTCTAATTTCCGGATGCAGGGATACCTAAGGAACAGTCAGGTAAAAAAATCATCTCTCTAGCCCCCCTAGAACGGGAGTTATTCTCAAACTCATCTCGAATTTATTTCGGGCCATTAGCCCGGCCGGCGAGACCCTGCTTCGCAGCCGGCCCCTGGGATTTTTGGATTTCTCTTAGGGGGAGGCCTAACATCTAGGCCGCTCGCCCCGCCTACAGACTCGTCAGCGACCCCGAAATCACGGGAGAGGGAGCCCTTGAGACGGGCTTTCCGGTGGTGTAAAACTTGTGCAGATCCGATGATGCCTTGATGTTGATTTGACCCTCCTTCTTTTGTGTTTGTCTCTTTGACAGCAAAAACGAGTTAAAGATGTTTTGCGGGGGGTTTGAAGCGTCCCCGTTTGCTTGTTATTTCCGGTGTGAAACCTGCCCTCATCGGCCGTGAAAGTCTTATTTCCGGATGCAGGGATACCTAAGGACCAGTCAGGTAAAAAAATCATCTCTCTAGCCCCCCTAGAACGGGAGTTATTCTCAAACTCACCTCGAATTTATTTCGGTCCATTAGCCCGGCCGGCGAGACCCTGCTTCGCAGCCGGCCCTGGGATTTTTGGATTTCTCTTAGGGGTAGGTCTAACATCCATGCCGCTCGCCCCGCCTACAGACTCGTCAGCGACCCCGAAATCACGGGAGAGGGAGCCCTTGAGACGGGCTTTCCGGTGGTGTAAAACTTGTGCAGATCCGATGATGCCTTGATGTTGATTTGACCCTCCTTATTTTGTGTTTGTCTCTTTGACAGCAAAAACGAGTTAAAGATGTTTTGCGGGGGGTTTGTAGCGTCCCCTTTTGCTTGTCTTTTCCGGTGTAAAACCTGCCCTCATCGGCCGTGAAAGTCTAATTTCCGGATGCAGGGATACCTAAGGAACAGTCAGGTAAAAAAATCATCTCTCTAGCCCCCCTAGAACGGGAGTTATTCTCAAACTCATCTCGAATTTATTTCGGGCCATTAGCCCGGCCGGCGAGACGCTGCTTCGCAGCCGGCCCCTGGGATTTTTGGATTTCTCTTAGGGGGAGGCCTAACATCTAGGCCGCTCGCCCCGCCTACAGACTCGTCAGCGACCCCGAAATCACAGGAGAGGGAGCCCTTGAGACGGGCTTTCCGGTGGTGTAAAACTTGTGCAGATCCGATGATGCCTTGATGTTGATTTGACCCTCCTTCTTTTGTGTTTGTCTCTTTGACAGCAAAAACGAGTTAAAGATGTTTTGCGGGGGGTTTGAAGCGTCCCCGTTTGCTTGTTATTTCCGGTGTGAAACCTGCCCTCATCGGCCGTGAAAGTCTTATTTCCGGATGCAGGGATACCTAAGGACCAGTCAGGTAAAAAAATCATCTCTCTAGCCCCCCTAGAACGGGAGTTATTCTCAAACTCACCTCGAATTTATTTCGGTCCATTAGCCCGGCCGGCGAGACCCTGCTTCGCAGCCGGCCCTGGGATTTTTGGATTTCTCTTAGGGGTAGGTCTAACATCCATGCCGCTCGCCCCGCCTACAGACTCGTCAGCGACCCCGAAATCACGGGAGAGGGAGCCCTTGAGACGGGCTTTCCGGTGGTGTAAAACTTGTGCAGATCCGATGATGCCTTGATGTTGATTTGACCCTCCTTATTTTGTGTTTGTCTCTTTGACAGCAAAAACGAGTTAAAGATGTTTTGCGGGGGGTTTGTAGCGTCCCCTTTTGCTTGTCTTTTCCGGTGTAAAACCTGCCCTAATCGGCCGTGAAAGTCTAATTTCCGGATGCAGGGATACCTAAGGAACAGTCAGGTAAAAAAATCATCTCTCTAGCCCCCCTAGAACGGGAGTTATTCTCAAACTCATCTTGAATTTATTTCGGGCCATTAGCCCGGCCGGCGAGACCCTGCTTCGCAGCCGGCCCCTGGGATTTTTGGATTTCTCTTAGGGGTAGGCCTAACATCTAGGCCGCTCGCCCCGCCTACAGACTGGTCAGCGACCCCGAAATCACGGGAGAGGGAGCCCTTGAGACGGGCTTTCCGGTGGTGTAAAACTTGTGCAGATGCGATGATGCCTTGATGTTGATTTGACCCTCCTTATTTTGTGTTTGCCTCTTTGACAGCAAAAACGAGTTAAAGATGTTTTGCGGGGGGTTTGTAGCGTCGCCGCTTGCTTGTCTTTTCCGGTGTGAAACCTGCCCTCATCGGCCGTGAAAGTCTTATTTCCGGATGCAGGGATACCTAAGGAACAGTCAGGTAAAAAAAATCATCTCTCTAGCCCCCCTAGAACGGGAGTTATTCTCAAACTCACCTCGAATTTTTTTCGGGCCATTAGCCCGGCCGGCGAGACCCTGCTTCGCAGCCGGCCCTTGGGATTTTTGGATTTCTCTTAGGGGAAGGGCTAACATCCAGGCTGCTCGCCCCGCCTACAGACGCGTCAGCGACCCCGAAATAACAGGAGAGGGAGCCCTTGAGACGGGCTTTCCGGTGGTGTAAAACTTGTGCAGATCCGATGATGCCTTGATGTTGATTTGACCCTCCTTATTTTGTGTTTGTCTCTTTGACAGCAAAAACGAGTTAAAGATGTTTTGCGGGGGGTTTGTAGCGTCCCCACTTGCTTGTCTTTTCCGGTGTGAAACCTGCCCTCATCGGCCGTGAAAGTCTAATTTCCGGATGCAGGGATACCTAAGGAACAGTCAGGTAAAAAAATCATCTCTCTAGCCCCCCTAGAACGGGAGTTATTCTCAAACTCACCTCGAATTTATTTCGGGCCATTAGCCCGGCCGGCGAGACCCTGCTTCGCAGCCGGCCCCTGGGATTTTTGGATTTCTCTTAGGGGGAGGCCTAACATCCAGGCCGCTCGCCCCGCCTACAGACTCGTCAGCGACCCCGAAATCACATGAGAGGGAGCCCTTGAGACGGGCTTTCCGGTGGTGTAAAACTTGTGCAGATCCGATGATGCCTTGATGTTGATTTGACCCTCCTTATTTTGTGTTTTTCTCTTTGACAGCAAAAACGAGTTAAAGATGTTTTGCGGGGGGTTTGTAGCGTCCCCGCTTGCTTGTCTTTTCCGGTGTGAAACCTGCCCTCATCGGCCGTGAAAGTCTAATTTCCGAATGCAGGGATACCTAAGGAACAGTCAGGTAAAAAAAATCATCTCTCTAGCCCCCCTAGAACGGGAGTTATTCTCAAACTCACCTCGAATTTATTTCGGGCCATTAGCCCGGCCGGCGAGACCCTGCTTCGCAGACGGCCCCTGGGATTTTTGGATTTCTCTTAGGGGAAGGGCTAACATCCAGGCCGCTCGCCCCACCTACAGACGCGTCAGCGACCCCGAAATCACAGGAGAGGGAGCCCTTGAGACGGGCTTTCCGGTGGTGTAAAACTTGTGCAGATCCGATGATGCCTTGATGTTGATTTGACCCTCCTTATTTTGTGTTTGTCTCTTTGACAGCAAAAACGAGTTAAAGATGTTTTGCGGGGGGTTTGTAGCGTCCCCGCTTGCTTGTCTTTTCCGGTGTAAAACCTGCCCTCATCGGCCGTGAAAGTCTAATTTCCGGATGCAGGGATACCTAAGGAACAGTCAGGTAAAAAAATCATCTCTCTAGCCCCCCTAGAACGGGAGTTATTCTCAAACTCACCTCGAATTTATTTCGGGCCATTAGCCCGGCCGGCGAGACCCTGCTTCGCAGCCGGCCCCTGGGATTTTTGGATTTCTCTTAGGGGGAGACCTAACATCCAGGCCGCTCGCCCCGCCTACAGACTCGTCAGCGACCCCGAAATCACGTGAGAGGGAGCCCTTGAGACGGGCTTTCCGGTGGTGTAAAACTTGTGCAGATCCGATGATGCCTTGATGTTGATTTGACCCTCCTTATTTTGTGTTTGCCTCTTTGACAGCAAAAACGAGTTAAAGATGTTTTGCGGGGGGTTTGTAGCGTCCCCGCTTGCTTGTCTTTTCCGGTGTGAAACCTGCCCTCATCGGCCGTGAAAGTCTAATTTCCGAATGCAGGGATACCTAAGGAACAGTCAGGTAAAAAAAATCATCTCTCTAGCCCCCCTAGAACGGGAGTTATTCTCAAACTCACCTCGAATTTATTTCGGGCCATTAGCCCGGCCGGCGAGACCCTGCTTCGCAGACGGCCCCTGGGATTTTTGGATTTCTCTTAGGGGAAGGGCTAACATCCAGGCCGCTCGCCCCACCTACAGACGCGTCAGCGACCCCGAAATCACAGGAAAGGGAGCCCTTGAGACGGGCTTTCCGGTGGTGTAAAACTTGTGCAGATCCGATGATGCCTTGATGTTGATTTGACCCTCCTTATTTTGTGTTTGTCTCTTTGACAGCAAAAACGAGTTAAAGATGTTTTGCGGGGGGTTTGTAGCGTCCCCGCTTGCTTGTCTTTTCCGGTGTAAAACCTGCCCTCATCGGCCGTGAAAGTCTAATTTCCGGATGCAGGGATACCTAAGGAACAGTCAGGTAAAAAAATCATCTCTCTAGCCCCCCTAGAACGGGAGTTATTCTCAAACTCACCTCGAATTTATTTCGGGCCATTAGCCCGGCCGGCGAGACCCTGCTTCGCAGCCGGCCCCTGGGATTTTTGGATTTCTCTTAGGGGGAGACCTAACATCCAGGCCGCTCGCCCCGCCTACAGACTCGTCAGCGACCCCGAAATCACGGGAGAGGGAGCCCTTGAGACGGGCTTTCCGGTGGTGTAAAACTTGTGCAGATCCGATTATGCCTTGATGTTGATTTGACCCTCCTTATTTTGTGTTTGCCTCTTTGACAGCAAAAACGAGTTAAAGATGTTTTGCGGGGGGTTTGTAGCGTCCCCGCTTGCTTGTCTTTTCCGGTGTGAAACCTGCCCTCATCGGCCGTGAAAGTCTAATTTCCGGATGCAGGGATACCTAAGGAACAGTCAGGTAAAAAAAATCATCTCTCTAGCCCCCCTAGAATGGGAGTTATTCTCAAACTCACCTCGAATTTATTTCGGGCCATTAGCCCGGCCGGCGAGACCCTGCTTCGCAGCCGGCCCTTGGGATTTTTGGATTTCTCTTAGGGGAAGGGCTAACATCCAGGCCGCTCGCCCCGCCTACAGACTCGTCAGCGACCCCGAAATCACAGGAGAGGGAGCTCTTGAGACGGGCTTTCCGGTGGTGTAAAACTTGTGCAGATCCGATGATGCCTTGATGTTGATTTGACCCTCCTTATTTTGTGTTTGTCTCTTTGACAGCAAAAACGAGTTAAAGATGTTTTGCGGGGGGTTTGTAGCGTCCCCGCTTGCTTGTCTTTTCCGGTATGAAACCTGCCCTCATCGGCCGTGAAATTCTAATTTCCGGATGCAGGGATACCTAAGGAACAGTCAGGTAAAAAAATCATCTCTCTAGCCCCCCTAGAACGGGAGTTATTCTCAAACTCACCTCGAATTTATTTCGGGCCATTAGCCCGGCCGGCGAGACCCTGCTTCGCAGCCGGCCCCTGGGATTTTTGGATTTCTCTAAGGGGTAGGCCTAACATCCAGGCCGCTCGCCCCGCCTACAGACTCGTCAGCGACCCCGAAATCACGGGAGAGGGAGCCCTTGAGACGGGCTTTCCGGTGGTGTAAAATTTGTGCAGATCCAATGATGCCTTGATGTTGATTTGACCCTCCTTATTTTGTGTTTGCCTCTTTGACAGCAAAAACGAGTTAAAGATGTTTTGCGGGGGGTTTGTAGCGTCCCCGCTTGCTTGTCTTTTCCGGTGTAAAACCTGACCTCATCGGCCGTGAAAGTCTAATTTCCGGATGCAGGGATACCTAAGGAACAGTCAGGTAAAAAAATCATCTCTCTAGCCCCCCTAGAACGGGAGTTATTCTCAAACTCACCTCGAATTTATTTCGGGCCATAAGCCCGGCCGGCGAGACCCTGCTTCGCAGCCGGCCCCTGGGATTTTTGGATTTCTCTTAGGGGTAGGCCTAACATCCAGGCCGCTCGCCCCACCTACAGACTGGTCAGCGACCCCGAAATCACGGGAGAGGGAGCCCTTGAGACGGGCTTTCCGGTGGTGTAAAACTTGTGCAGATCCGATGATGCCTTGATGTTGATTTGACCCTCCTTATTTTGTGTTTGCCTCTTTGACAGCAAAAACGAGTTAAAGATGTTTTGCGGGGGGTTTGTAGCGTCCCCGCTTGCTTGTCTTTTCCGGTGTGAAACCTGCCCTCATCGGCCGTGAAAGTCTAATTTCCGAATGCAGGGATAACTAAGGAACAGTCAGGTAAAAAAAATCATCTCTCTAGCCCCCCTAGAACGGGAGTTATTCTCAAACTCACCTCGAATTTATTTCGGGCCATTAGCCCGGCCGGCGAGACCCTGCTTCGCAGACGGCCCCTGGGATTTTTGGATTTCTCTTAGGGGAAGGGCTAACATCCAGGCCGTTCGCCCCGCCTACAGACGCGTCAGCGACCCCGAAATCACAGGAGAGGGAGCCCTTGAGACGGGCTTTCCGGTGGTGTAAAACTTGTGCAGATCCGATGATGCCTTGATGTTGATTTGACCCTCCTTATTTTGTGTTTGTCTCTTTGACAGCAAAAACGAGTTTAAGATGTTTTGCGGGGGGTTTGTAGCTTGTAGCGTCCCCGCTTGCTTGTCTTTTCCGGTATGAAACTTGCCCTCATCGGCCGTGAAAGTCTAATTTCCGGATGCAGGGATACCTAAGGAACAGTCAGGTAAAAAAATCATCTCTCTAGCCCCCCTAGAACGGGAGTTATTCTCAAACTCACCTCGAATTTATTTCGGGCCATTAGCCCGGCCGGCGAGACCCTGCTTCGCAGCCGTCCCCTTGGATTTTTGGATTTCTCTTAGGGGTAGGCCTAACATCCAGGCCGCTTGCCCCGCCTACAGACTCGTCAGCGACCCCGAAATCACGGGAGAGGGAGCCCTTGAGACGGGCTTTGCGGTGGTGTAAAACTTGTGCAGATCCGATGATGCCTTGATGTTGATTTGACCCTCCTTATTTTGTGTTTGTCTCTTTGACAGCAAAAACGAGTTAAAGATGTTTTGCGGGGGGTTTGTAGCGTCCCCGCTTGCATGTCTTTTCCGGTGTGAAACCTGCCCTCATCGGCCGTGAAAGTCTAATTTCCGGATGCAGGGATACCTAAGGAACAGTCAGGTAAAAAATCATCTCTCTAGCCCCCCTAGAACGGGAGTTATTCTCAAACTCACCTCGAATTTATTTCGGGCCATTAGCCCGGCCGGCGAGACCCTGCTTCGCAGCCGGCCCCTGGGATTTTAGGATTTCTCTTAGGGGAAGGCCTAACATCCAGGCCGCTCGCCCCTCGTACAGACTCGTCAGCGACCCCGAAATCACGGGAGAGGGAGCCCTTGAGACTGGCTTTCCGGTGGTGTAAAACTTGTGCAGATCCGATGATGCCTTGATGTCGATTTGACCCTACTTATTTTGTGTTTGTCTCTTTTTCAGCATAAACGAGTTAAAGATGTTTTGCGGGGGGTTTGTAGCTTGTAGCGTCCCCGCTTGCTTGTCTTTACCGGTGTGAAACCTGCCCTCATCGGCCGTGAAAGTCTAATTTCCGGATGCAGGGATACCTAAGGAACAGTCAGGTAAAAAAAATCATCTCTCTAGCCCCCCTAGAACGGGAGTTATTCTCAAACTCACCTCGAATTTATTTCGGGCCAATAGCCCGGCCGGCGAGACCCTGCTTCGCAGCCTGCCCCTGGGATTTTTGGATTTCTCTTAGGGGTAGGCCTAACATCCAGGCCGCTCGCCCCGCCTACAGACTCATCAGCGACCCCGAAATCACGGGAGAGGGAGCCCTTGAGACGGGCTTTCCGGTGGTGTAAAACTTGTGCAGATCCGATGATGCCTTGATGTTGATTTGACCCTCCTTATTTTGTGTTTGTCTCTTTGACAGCAAAAACGAGTTAAAGATGTTTTGCGGGAGGTTTGTAGCTTGAAGCGTCCCCGCTTGCTTGTCTTTTCCGGTGTGAAACCTGCCCTTATCGGCCGTGAAAGTCTATTTTCCGGATGCCTAAGGAACAGTCAGGTAAACAAATCATCTCTCTAGCCCCCCTAGAACGGGAGTTATTCTCAAACTCACCTCGAATTTATTTCGGGCCATTAGCCCGGCCGGCGAGACCCTGCTTCGCAGCCGGCCCCTGGGATTTTTGGATTTCTCTTAGGGGTAGGCCTAACATCCAGGCCGCTCGCCCCGCCTACAGACTCGTCAGCGACCCCGAAATAACAGGAGAGGGAGCCCTTGAGACGGGCTTTCCGGTGGTTTAAAACTTGTGCAAATCCGATGATGCCTTGATGTTGATTTGACCCTCCTTATTTTGTGTTTGTCTCTTTGACAGCAAAAACGAGTTAAAGATGTTTTGCGGGGGGTTTGTAGCGTCCCCGCTTGCTTGTCTTTTCCGGCGTGAAACCTGCCCTCATCGGCCGTGAAATTCTAATTTCCGGATGCAGGGATACCTAAGGAACAGTCAGGTAAAAAATCATCTCTCTAGCCCCCCTAGAACGGGAGTTATTCTCAAACTCACCTCGAATTTATTTCGGGCCATTAGCCCGGCCGGCGAGACCCTGCTTCGCAGCCGGCCCCTGGGATTTTGGGATTTCTCTTAGGGGTAGGCCTAACATCCAGGCCGCTCGCCCCGCCTACAGACTCGTCAGCGACCCCGAAATCACGGGAGAGGGAGCCCTTGAGACGGGCTTTCCGGTGGTGTAAAATTTGTGCAGATCCAATGATGCCTTGATGTTGATTTGACCCTCCTTATTTTGTGTTTGCCTCTTTGACAGCAACAACGAGTTAAAGATGTTTTGCGGGGGGTTTGTAGCGTCCCCGCTTGCTTGTCTTTTCCGGTGTAAAACCTGACCTCATCGGCCGTGAAAGTCTAATTTCCGGATGCAGGGATACCTAAGGAACAGTCAGGTAAAAAAATCATCTCTCTAGCCCCCCTAGAACGGGAATTATTCTCAAACTCACCTCGAATTTATTTCGGGCCATAAGCCCGGCCGGCGAGACCCTGCTTCGCAGCCGGCCCCTGGGATTTTTGGATTTCTCTTAGGGGTAGGCCTAACATCCAGGCCGCTCGCCCCGCCTACAGACTGGTCAGCGACCCCGAAATCACGGGAGAGGGAGCCCTTGAGACGGGCTTTCCGGTGGTGTAAAACTTGTGCAGATCCGATGATGCCTTGATGTTGATTTGACCCTCCTTATTTTGTGTTTGCCTCTTTGACAGCAAAAACGAGTTAAAGATGTTTTGCGGGGGGTTTGTAGCGTCCCCGCTTGCTTGTCTTTTCCGGTGTGAAACTTGCCCTCATCGGCCGTGAAAGTCTAATTTCCGAATGCAGGGATAACTAAGGAACAGTCAGGTAAAAAAAAATCATCTCTCTAGCCCCCCTAGAACGGGAGTTATTCTCAAACTCACCTCGAATTTATTTCGGGCCATTAGCCCGGCCGGCGAGACCCTGCTTCGCAGACGGCCCCTGGGATTTTTGGATTTCTCTTAGGGGAAGGGCTAACATCCAGGCCGCTCGCCCCGCCTACAGACGCGTCAGCGACCCCGAAATCACAGGAGAGGGAGCCCTTGAGACGGGCTTTCCGGTGGTGTAAAACTTGTGCAGATCCGATGATGCCTTGATGTTGATTTGACCCTCCTTATTTTGTGTTTGTCTCTTTGACAGCAAAAACGAGTTAAAGATGTTTTGCGGGGGGTTTGTAGCTTGTAGCGTCCCCGCTTGCTTGTCTTTTCCGGTATGAAACTTGCCCTCATCGGCCGTGAAAGTCTAATTTCCGGATGCAGGGATACCTAAGGAACAGTCAGGTAAAAAAATCATCTCTCTAGCCCCCATAGAACGGGAGTTATTCTCAAACTCACCTCGAATTTATTTCGGGCCATTAGCCCGGCCGGCGAGACCCTGCTTCGCAGCCGTCCCCTTGGATTTTTGGATTTCTCTTAGGGGTAGGCCTAACATCCAGGCCGCTTGCCCCGCCTACAGACTCGTCAGCGACCCCGAAATCACGGGAGAGGGAGCCCTTGAGACGGGCTTTGCGGTGGTGTAAAACTTGTGCAGATCCGATGATGCCTTGATGTTGATTTGACCCTCCTTATTTTGTGTTTGTCTCTTTGACAGCAAAAACGAGTTAAAGATGTTTTGCGGGGGGTTTGTAGCGTCCCCGCTTGCATGTCTTTTCCGGTGTGAAACCTGCCCTCATCGGCCGTGAAAGTCTAATTTCCGGATGCAGGGATACCTAAGGAACAGTCAGGTAAAAAATCATCTCTCTAGCCCCCCTAGAACGGGAGTTATTCTCAAACTCACCTCGAATTTATTTCGGGCCATTAGCCCGGCCGGCGAGACCCTGCTTCGCAGCCGGCCTCTGGGATTTTTGGATTTCTCTTAGGGGAAGGCCTAACATCCAGGCCGCTCGCCCCGCGTACAGACTCGTCAGCGACCCCGAAATCACGGGAGAGGGAGCCCTTGAGACGGGCTTTCCGGTGGTGTAAAACTTGTGCAGATCCGATGATGCCTTGATGTTGATTTGACCCTCCTTATTTTGTGTTTGTCTCTTTGACAGCAAAAACGAGTTAAAGATGTTTTGCGGGAGGTTTGTAGCTTGAAGCGTCCCCGCTTGCTTGTCTTTTCCGGTGTGAAACCTGCCCTTATCGGCCGTGAAAGTCTATTTTCCGGATGCCTAAGGAACAGTCAGGTAAAAAAATCATCTCTCTAGCCCCCCTAGAACGGGAGTTATTCTCAAACTCACCTCGAATTTATTTCGGGCCATTAGCCCGGCCGGCGAGACCCTGCTTCGCAGCCGGCCCCTGGGATTTTTGGATTTCTCTTAGGGGTAGGCCTAACATCCAGGCCGCTCGCCCCGCCTACAGACTCGTCAGCGACCCCGAAATCACAGGAGAGGGAGCCCTTGAGACGGGCTTTCCGGTGGTTTAAAACTTGTGCAAATCCGATGATGCCTTGATGTTGATTTGACCCTCCTTAGTTTGTGTTTGTCTCTTTGACAGCAAAAACGAGTAAAAGATGTTTTGCGGGAGGTTTGTAGCTTGTAGCGTCCCCGCTTGCTTGTCTTTTCCGGTGTTCAACCTGCCCTCATCGGCCGTGAAAGTCTAATTTCCGGATGCAGGGATACCTAAGGAACAGTCAGGTAAAAAAATCATCTCTCTAGCCCCCCTAGAACTGGAGTAATTCTCAAACTCACCTCGAATTTATTTCGGGCCATTAGCCCGGCAGGCGAGACCCTGCTTCGCAGCCGGCCCCTGGGATTTTTGGATTTCTCTTAGGGGTAGGCCTAACATCCAGGCCGCTCGCCCCGCCTACAGACTGGTCAGCGACCCCGAAATCACGGGAGCGGGAGCCCTTGAGACGGGCTCTCCGGTGGTGTAAAACTTGTGCAGATCCGATGATGCCTTGATGTTGATTTGACACTCCTTATTTTGTGTTTGTCTCTTTGACAGCAAAAACGAGTTAAAGATGTTTTGCGGGGGGTTTGTAGCTTGAAGCGTCCCCGCTTGCTTGTCTTTTCCGGTGTGAAACCTGCCCTTATCGGCCGTGAAAGTCTAATTTCCGGATGCCTAAGGAACAGTCAGGTAAAAAAATCATCTCTCTAGCCCCCCTAGAACGGGAGTTATTCTCAAACTCACCTCGAATTTATTTCGGGCCATTAGCCCGGCCGGCGAGACCCTGCTTTGCAGCCGGCCCCTGGGATTTTTGGATTTCTCTTAGGGGTAGGCCTAACATCCAGGCCGCTCGCCCCGCCTACAGACTCGTCAGCGACCCCGAAATCACAGGAGAGGGTGCCCTTGAGACGGGCTTTCCGGTGGTTTAAAACTTGTGCAAATCCGATGATGCCTTGATGTTGATTTGACCCTCCTTAGTTTGTGTTTGTCTCTTTGACAGCAAAAACGAGTAAAAGATGTTTTGCGGGAGGTTTGTAGCTTGTAGCGTCCCCGCTTGCTTGTCTTTTCCGGTGTTAAACCTGCCCTCTTCGGCCGTGAAAGTCTAATTTCCGGATGCAGGGATACCTAAGGAACAGTCAGGTAAAAAAATCATCTCTCTAGCCCCCTAGAACGGGAGTTATTCTCAAACTAACCTCGAATTTATTTCGGGCCATTAGCCCGGCCGGCGAGACCCTGCTTCGCAGCCGGCCCCTGGGATTTTTGGATTTCTCTAATGGGTTGGCCTAACATCCAGGCCGCTCGCCCCGCCTACAGACTCGTCAGCGACCCCGACATCACGGGAGAGGGAGCCCTTGAGACGGGCTTTCCGGTGGTGTAAAACTTGTGCAGATCCGATGATGCCTTGATGTTGATTTGACCCTCCTTATTTTGTGTTTGTCTCAATTTCCGGATGCAGGGATACCTAAGGAACAGTCAGGTAAAAAAATCATCTCTCTAGCCCCACTAGATTGGGAGTTATTCTCAAACTCACCTCGAATTTATTTCGGGCCATTAGCCCGGCCGGCGAGACCCTGCTTTGCAGCCGGCCCCTGGGATTTTTGGATTTCTCTTAAGGGTAGGCCTAACATCCAGGCCGCTCACCCCGCCTACAGACTCGTCAGCGACCCCGAAATCACGGGAGAGGGAGCCCTTGAGACGGGCTTTCCGGTGGTGTAAAATTTGTGCAGATCCGATGATGCCTTGATGTTGATTTGACCCTCCTTATTTTGTGTTTGTCTCTTTGACAGCAAAAACGAGTTAAAGATGTTTTGCGGGGGGTTTGTAGCTTGTAGCGTCCCCGCTTGCTTGTCTTTTCCGGTGTGAAACCTGCCCTCATCGGCCGTGAAAGTCTAATTTCCGGATGCAGGGATACCTAAGGAACAGTCAGGTAAAAAAATCATCTCTCTAGCCCCCCTAGAACGGGAGTTATTCTCAAACTCACCTCGAATTTATTTCGGGCCATAAGCCCGGCCGGCGAGACCCTGCTTCGCAGCCGGCCCCTGGGATTTTTGGATTTCTCTTAGGGGTAGGCCTAACATCCAGGCCGCTCGCCCCGCCTACAGACTCGTCAGCGACCCCGAAAACACGGGAGAGGGAGCCCTTGAGACGGGCTTTCCGGTGGTGTAAAACTTGTGCAGATCCGATGATGCCTTGATGTTGATTTGACCCTCCTTATTTTGTGTTTGTCTCTTTGACAGCAAAAACGAGTTAAAGATGTTTTGCGGGGGGTTTGTAGCTTGTAGCGTCCCCGCTTGCTTGTCTTTTCCGGTGTGAAACCTGCCCTCATCGGCCTTGAAAGTCTAATTTCCGGATGCAGGGATACCTAAGGAACAGTCAGGTAAAAAAATCATCTCTCTAGCCCCACTAGATTGGGAGTTATTCTCAAACTCACCTCGAATTTATTTCGGGCCATTAGCCCGGCCGGCGAGACCCTGCTTTGCAGCCGGCCCCTGGGATTTTTGGATTTCTCTTAAGGGTAGGCCTAACATCCAGGCCGCTCGCCCCGCCTACAGACTCGTCAGCGACCCCAAAATCACGGGAGAGGGAGCCCTTGAGACGGGCTTTCCGGTGGTGTAAAACTTGTGCAGATCCGATGATGCCTTGATGTTGATTTGACCCTCCTTATTTTGTGTTTGTCTCTTTGACAGCAAAAACGAGTTAAAGATGTTTTGCGAGGGGTTTGTAGCTTGTAGCGTCCCCGCTTGCTTGTCTTTTCCGGTGTTCAACCTGCCCTCATCGGCCGTGAAAGTCTAATTTCCGGATGCAGGGATACCTAAGGAACAGTCAGGTAAAAAATCTTCTCTCTAGCCCCCCTAGAACTGGAGTAATTCTCAAACTCACCTCGAATTTATTTCGGGCCATTAGCCCGGCAGGCGAGACCCTGCTTCGCAGCCGGCCCCTGGGATTTTTGGATTTCTCTTAGGGGTAGGCCTAACATCCAGGCCGCTCGCCCCGCCTACAGACTCGTCAGCGACCCCGAAATCACGGGAGCGGGAGCCCTTGAGACGGGCTTTCCGGTGGTGTAAAACTTGTGCAGATCCGATGATGCCTTGATGTTGATTTGACCCTCCTTATTTTGTGTTTGTCTCTTTGACAGCAAAAACGAGTTAAAGATGTTTTGCGGTGTTTGTAGCGTCCCCGCTTGCTTGTGTTTTCCTGTGTGAAACCTGCCCTCATCGGCCGTGAAAGTCTAATTTCCGGATGCAGGGATACCTAAGGAACAGTCAGGTAAAAAAATCATCTCTCTAGCCCCCCTAGAACGGGAGTTATTCTCAAACTCACCTCGAATTTATTTCGGGCCATTAGCCCGGCCGGCGAGACCCTGCTTCGCAGCCGGCCCCTGGGATTTTTGGATTTCTCTTAGGGTTAGGCCTAACATCCAGGCCGCTCGCCCCGCCTACAGACTCGTCAGCGACCCCGAAATCACGGGAGTGGGAGCCCTTGAGACGGGCTTTCCGGTGGTGTATAACTTGTGCAGATCCGATGATGCCTTGATGATGATTTGACCCTCCTTATTTTGTGTTTTTCTCTTTGACAGCAAAAAACGAGTTAAAGATGTTTTGCGGGGGGTTTGTAGTTTGTAGCGTCCCCGCTTGCTTGTCTTTTCCGGTGTGAAACCTGCCCTCATCGGCCCTGCAAGTCTAATTTCCGGATGCAGGGATACCTAAGGAACAGTCAGGTAAAAAAATCATCTCTCTAGCCCCCCTAGAACGGGAGTTATTCTCAAACTCACCTCGAATTTATTTCGGGCCATTAGCCCGGCCGGCGAGACCCTGCTTTGCAGCCGGCCCGTTGGATTTTTGGATTTCTCTTAGGGGTAGGCCTAACATCCAGGCCGCTCGTCCCGCGTACAGACTCGTCAGCGACCCCGAAATCACGGGAGTGGGAGCCCTTGAGACGGGCTTTCCGGTGGTGTATAACTTGTGCAGATCCGATGATGCCTTGATGTTGATTTGACCCTCCTTATTTTGTGTTTGTCTCTTTGACAGCAAAAACGAGTTAAAGATGTTTTGCGGTGTTTGTAGCGTCCCCGCTTGCTTGTGTTTTCCTGTGTGAAACCTGCCCTCATCGGCCGTGAAAGTCTAATTTCCGGATGCAGGGATACCTAAGGAACAGTCAGGTAAAAAAATCATCTCTCTAGCCCCCCTAGAACGGGAGTTATTCTCAAACTCACCTCGAATTTATTTCGGGCCATTAGCCCGGCTGTCGAGACCCTGCTTCGCAGCCGGCCCCTGGGATTTTTGGATTTCTCTTAGGGGTAGGCCTAACATCCAGGCCGCTCGCCCCGTCTACAGACTCGTCAGCGACCCCGAAATCACGGGAGAGGGAGCCCTTGAGACGGGCTTTCCGGTGGTGTAAAACTTGTGCAGATCCGATGATGCCTTGATGTTGATTTGACCCTCCTTATTTTGTGTTTGTCTCTTTGACAGCAAAAACGAGTTAAAGATGTTTTGCGGTGTTTGTAGCGTCCCCGCTTGCTTGTGTTTTCCTGTGTGAAACCTGCCCTCGTCGGCCCTGCAAGTCTAATTTCCGGATGCAGGGATACCTAAGGAACAGTCAGGTAAAAAAATCATCTCTCTAGCCCCCCTAGAACGGGAGTTATTCTCAAACTCACCTCGAATTTATTTCGGGCCATTAGCCCGGCCGGCGAGACCCTGCTTCGCAGCCGGCCCCTGGGATTTTTGGATTTCTCTTAGGGGTAGGCCTAACATCCAGGCCGCTCGCCCCGCCTACAGACTCGTCAGCGACCCCGAAATCACGGGAGTGGGAGCCCTTGAGACGGGCTTTCCGGTGGTGTATAACTTGTGCAGATCCGATGATGCCTTGATGATGATTTGACCCTCCTTATTTTGTGTTTTTCTCTTTGACAGCAAAAAACGAGTTAAAGATGTTTTGCGGGGGGTTTGTAGTTTGTAGCGTCCCCGCTTGCTTGTCTTTTCCGGTGTGAAACCTGCCCTCATCGGCCCTGCAAGTCTAATTTCCGGATGCAGGGATACCTAAGGAACAGTCAGGTAAAAAAATCATCTCTCTAGCCCCCCTAGAACGGGAGTTATTCTCAAACTCACCTCGAATTTATTTCGGGCCATTAGCCCGGCCGGCGAGACCCTGCTTTGCAGCCGGCCCGTTGGATTTTTGGATTTCTCTTAGGGGTAGGCCTAACATCCAGGCCGCTCGTCCCGCGTACAGACTCGTCAGCGACCCCGCAATCACGGGAGTGGGAGCCCTTGAGACGGGCTTTCCGGTGGTGTATAACTTGTGCAGATCCGATGATGCCTTGATGTTGATTTGACCCTCCTTATTTTGTGTTTGTCTCTTTGACAGCAAAAACGAGTTAAAGATGTTTTGCGGTGTTTGTAGCGTCCCCGCTTGCTTGTGTTTTCCTGTGTGAAACCTGCCCTCATCGGCCGTGAAAGTCTAATTTCCGGATGCAGGGATACCTAAGGAACAGTCAGGTAAATAAATCATCTCTCTAGCCCCCCTAGAACGGGAGTTATTCTCAAACTCACCTCGAATTTATTTCGGGCCATTAGCCCGGCCGGCGAGACCCTGCTTCGCAGCCGGCCCCTGGGATTTTTGGATTTCTCTTAGGGGTAGGCCTAACATCCAGGCCGCTCGCCCCGCCTACAGACTCGTCAGCGACCCCGAAATCACGGGAGTGGGAGCCCTTGAGACGGGCTTTCCGGTGGTGTAAAACTTGTGCAGATCCGATGATGCCTTGATGTTGATTTGACCCTCCTTATTTTGTGTTTGTCTCTTTGACAGCAAAAACGAGTTAAAGATGTTTTGCGGTGTTTGTAGCGTCCCCGCTTGCTTGTGTTTTCCTGTGTGAAACCTGCCCTCATCGGCCGTGAAAGTCTAATTTCCGGATGCAGGGATACCTAAGGAACAGTCAGGTAAAAAAATCATCTCTCTAGCCCCCCTAGAACGGGAGTTATTCTCAAACTCACCTCGAATTTATTTCGGGCCATTAGCCCGGCTGTCGAGACCCTGCTTCGCAGCCGGCCCCTGGGATTTTTGGATTTCTCTTAGGGGTAGGCCTAACATCCAGGCCGCTCGCCCCGTCTACAGACTCGTCAGCGACCCCGAAATCACGGGAGAGGGAGCCCTTGAGACGGGCTTTCCGGTGGTGTAAAACTTGTGCAGATCCGATGATGCCTTGATGTTGATTTGACCCTCCTTATTTTGTGTTTGTCTCTTTGACAGCAAAAACGAGTTAAAGATGTTTTGCGGTGTTTGTAGCGTCGCCGCTTGCTTGTGTTTTCCTGTGTGAAACCTGCCCTCATCGGTCGTGAAAGTCTAATTTCCGGATGCAGGGATACCTAAGGAACAGTCAGGTAAAAAAATCATCTCTCTAGCCCCCCTAGAACGGGAGTTATTCTCAAACTCACCTCGAATTTATTTCGGGCCATTAGCCCGGCCGGCGAGACCCTGCTTCGCAGCCGGCCCCTGGGATTTTTGGATTTCTCTTAGGGGTAGGCCTAACATCCAGGCCGCTCGCCCCGCCTACAGACTCGTCAGCGACCCCGAAATCACGGGAGTGGGAGCCCTTGAGACGAGCTTTCCGGTGGTGTATAACTTGTGCAGATCCGATGATGCCTTGATGTTGATTTGACCCTCCTTATTTTGTGTTTGTCTCTTTGATAGCAAAAACGAGTTAAAGATGTTTTGCGGGGGGTTTGTAGCGTCCCCGCTTGCTTGTCTTTTCCGGTGTGAAACCTGCCCTCATCGGCCGTGAAAGTCTAATTTCCGGATGCAGGGATACCTCAGGAACAGTCAGGTAAAAAAATCATCTCTCTAGCCCCCCTAGAACGGGAGTTATTCTCAAACTCACCTCAAATTTATTTCGGGCCATTAGCCCGGCCGGCGAGACCCTGCTTCGCAGCCGGCCCCTGGGATTTTTGGATTTCTCTTAGGGGTAGGCCTAACATCCAGGCCGCTCGCCCCGCCTACAGACTCGTCAGCGACCCCGAAATCACGGGAGAGGGAGCCCTTGAGACGGGCTTTCCGGTGGTGTAAAACTTGTGCAGATCCGATGATGCCTTGATGTTGATTTGACCCTCCTTATTTTGTGTTTGTCTCTTTGACAGCAAAAACGAGTTAAAGATGTTTTGCGGGGGGTTTGTAGCTTGTAGCGTCCCCGCTTGCTTGTCTTTTCCGGTGTGAAACCTGCCCTCATCGGCCGTGAAAGTCTAATTTCCGGATGCAGGGATACCTAAGGAACAGTCAGGTAAAAAAATCATCTCTCTAGCCCCCCTAGAACGGGAGTTATTCTCAAACTCACCTCGAATTTATTTCGGGCCATTAGCCCGGCCGGCGAGACCCTGCTTCGCAGCCGGCCCCTGGGATTTTTGGATTTCTCTTAGGGGAAGGCCTAACATCCAGGCCGCTCGCCCCGCCTACAGACTCGTCAGCGACCCCGAAATCACGGGAGTTGGAGCCCTTGAGACGGGCTTTCCGGTGGTGTATAACTTGTGCAGATCCGATGATGCCTTGATGTTGATTTGACCCTCCTTATTTTGTGTTTGTCTCTTTGACAGCAAAAACGAGTTAAAGATGTTTTGCGGAGGTTTGTAGCGTCCCCGCTTGCTTGTATTTTCCGGTGTGAAACCTGCCCTCATCGGCCCTGCAAGTCTAATTTCCGGATGCAAGGATACCTAAGGAACAGTCAGGTAAAAAAATCATCTCTCTAGCCCCCCTAGAACGGGAGTTATTCTCAAACTCACCTCGAATTTATTTCGGGCCATTAGCCCGGCCGGCGAGACCCTGCTTCGCAGCCGGCCCCTGGGATTTTTGGATTTCTCTTAGGGGTAGGCCTAACATCCAGGCCGCTCGTCCCGCGTACAGACTCGTCAGCGACCCCGAAATCACTCGAGAGGGAGCCCTTGAGACGGGCTTTCCGGTGGTGTAAAACTTGTGCAGATCCGATGATGCCTTGATGTTGATTTGACCCTCCTTATTTTGTGTTTGTCTCTTTGATAGCAAAAACGAGTTAAAGATGTTTTGCGGGGGGTTTGTAGCGTCCCCGCTTGCTTGTCTTTTCCGGTGTGAAACCTGCCCTCATCGGCCGTGAAAGTCTAATTTCCGGATGCAGGGATACCTCAGGAACAGTCAGGTAAAAAAATCATCTCTCTAGCCCCCCTAGAACGGGAGTTATTCTCAAACTCACCTCAAATTTATTTCGGGCCATTAGCCCGGCCGGCGAGACCCTGCTTCGCAGCCGGCCCCTGGGATTTTTGGATTTCTCTTAGGGGTAGGCCTAACATCCAGGCCGCTCGCCCCGCCTACAGACTCGTCAGCGACCCCGAAATCACGGGAGAGGGAGCCCTTGAGACGGGCTTTCCGGTGGTGTAAAACTTGTGCAGATCCGATGATGCCTTGATGTTGATTTGACCCTCCTTCTTTTGTGTTTGTCTCTTTGACAGCAAAAACAAGTTAAAGATGTTTTGCGGGGGGTTTGTAGCTTGTAGCGTCCCCGCTTCCTTGTCTTTTCCGGTTTGAAACCTGCCCTCATCGGCCGTGAAAGTCTAATTTCCGGATGCAGGGATACCTAAGGAACAGTCAGGTAAAAAAATCATCTCTCTAGCCCCCCTAGAACGGGAGTTATTCTCAAACTCACCTCGAATTTATTTCGGGCCATTAGCCCGGCCGGCGAGACCCTGCTTCGCAGCCGGCCCCTGGGATTTTTGGATTTCTCTTAGGGGTAGGCCTAACATCCAGGCCGCTCGCCCCACCTACGGAGTCGTCAGCAACCCCGAAATCACGGGAGAGGGAGCCCTTGAGACGGGCTTTCCGGTGGTGTAAAACTTGTGCAGATCCGATGATGCCTTGATGTTGATTTGACCCTCCTTATTTTGTGTTTGTCTCTTTGACAGCAAAAACGAGTTAAAGATGTTTTGCGGGGGGTTTGTAGCTTGTAGCGTCCCCGCTTGCTTGTCTTTTCCGGTGTGAAAACTGCCCTCATCGGCCGTGAAAGTCTAATTTCCGGATGCAGGGATACCTAAGGAACAGTCAGGTAAAAAAAATCATCTCTCTAGCCCCCCTAGAACGGGAGTTATTCTCAAACTCACCTCTCAAACTCACCTCAAACTTAGCCCGGCCGGCGAGACCCTGCTTCGCAGCCGGCCCCTGGGATTTTTGGATTTCTCTTAGGGGTAGGCCTAACATCCAGGCCGCTCGCCCCGCCTACAGACTCGTCAGCGACCCCGAAATCACGGGAGAGGGAACCCTTGAGACGGGCTTTCCGGTGGTGTAAAACTTGTGCAGATCCGATGATGCCTTGATGTTGATTTGACCCTCCTTATTTTGTGTTTGTCTCTTTGACAGCAAAAACGAGTTAAAGATGTTTTGCGGGGGGTTTGTAGCTTGTAGCGTCCCCGCTTGCTTGTCTTTTCCGGTGTGAAACCTGCCCTCATCGGCCGTGAAAGTCTAATTTCCGGATGCAAGGATACCTAAGGAACAGTCAGGTAAAAAAATCATCTCTCTAGCCCCCCTAGAACGGGAGTTATTCTCAAACTCACCTCGAATTTATTTCGGGCCATAAGCCCTGCCGGCGAGACCCTGCTTCTCAGCCGGCCCCTGGGATTTTTGGATTTCTCTTAGGGGTAGGCCTAACATCCAGGCCGCTGGCCCCGCCTACAGACTCGTCAGCGACCCCGAAATCACGGGAGAGGGAGCCCTTGAGACGGGCTTTCCGGTGGTGTAAAACTTGTGCAGATCCGATGATGCCTTGATGTTGATTTGACCCTCCTTATTTTGTGTTTGTCTCTTTGACAGCAAAAACGAGTTAAAGATGTTTTGCGGGGGGTTTGTAGCTTGTAGCGTCCCCGCTTGCTTGTTTTTTTTCGGTGTGAAACCTGCCCTCATCGGCCGTGAAAGTCTAATTTCCGGATGCAGGGATACGTAAGGAACAGTCAGGTAAAAAAAATCATCTCTCTAGCCCCCCTAGAACGGGAGTTATTCTCAAACTCACCTCGAATTTATTTCGGGCCATTAGCCCGGCCGGCGAGACCCTGCTTCGCAGCCGGCCCCTGGGATTTTTGGATTTCTCTTAGGGGTAGGCCTAACATCCAGGCCGCTCACCCCGCCTACAGACTCGTCAGCGACCCCGAAATCACGGGAGAGGGAGCCCTTGAGACGGGCTTTCCGGTGGTGTAAAACTTGTGCAGATCCGATGATGCCTTGATGTTGATTTGACCCTCCTTATTTTGTGTTTGTCTCTTTGACAGGAAAAACGAGTTAAAGATGTTTTGCGGGGGGTTTGTAGCTTGTAGCGTCCCAGCTTGCTTGTTTTTTCCGGTGTGAAACCTGCCCTCATCGGCCGTGAAAGTCTAATTTCCGGATGCAGGGATACCTAAGGAACAGTCAGGTAAAAAAATCATCTCTCTAGCCCCCCTAGAACGGGAGTTATTCTCAAACTCACCTCGAATTTATTTCGGGCCATTAGCCCGGCCGGCGAGACCCTGCTTCGCAGCCGGCCCCTGGGATTTTTGGATTTCTCTTAGGGGTAGGCCTAACATCCAGGCCGCTTGCCCCGCCTACAGACTCGTCAGCGACTCCGAAATCACGGGAGAGGGAGCCCTTGAGACGGGCTTTCCGGTGGTGTAAAACTTGTGCAGATCCGATGATGCCTTGATGTTGATTTGACCCTCCTTATTTTGTGTTTGTCTCTTTGACAGCAAAAACGAGTTAAAGATGTTTTGCTGGGGGTTTGTAGCTTGCAGCGTCCCCGCTTGCTTGTCTTTTCCGGTGTGAAACCTGCCCTCATCGGCCGTGAAAGTCTAATTTCCGGATGCAGGGATACCTAAGGAACAGTCAGGTAAAAAAATCATCTCTCTAGCCCCCCTAGAACGGGAGTTATTCTCAAACTCACCTCGAATTTATTTCGGGCCATTAGCCTGGCCGGCGAGACCCTGCTTCGCAGCCGGCCCCTGGGATTTTTGGATTTCTCTTAGGGATAGGCCTAACATCCAGGCCGCTCGCCCCGCCTACAGACTCGTCAGCGACCCCGAAATCACGGGAGAGGGAGCCCTTGAGACGGGCTTTCCGGTGGTGTAAAACTTGTGCAGATCCGATGATGCCTTGATGTTGATTTGACCCTCCTTATTTTGTGTTTGTCTCTTTGACAGCAAACACGAGTTAAAGATGTTTTGCGGGGGGTTTGTAGCTTGTAGCGTCCCCGCTTGCTTGTCTTTTCCGGTATGAAACCTGCCCTCATCGGCCGTGAAAGTCTAATTTCCGGATGCAGGGATACCTAAGGAACAGTCAGGTAAAAAAATCATCTCTCTAGCCCCCCTAGAACGGGAGTTATTCTCAAACTCACCTCGAATTTATTTCGGGCCATTAGCCCGGCCGGCGAGACCCTGCTTTGCAGCCGGCCCCTGGGATTTTTGGATTTCTCTTAGGGTTAGGCCTAACATCCAGGCCGCTCGCCCCGCCTACAGACTCGTCAGCGACCCCGAAATCACGGGAGAGGGAGCCCTTGAGACGGGCTTTCCGGTGGTGTAAAACTTGTGCAGATCCGATGATGCCTTGATGTTGATTTGACCCTCCTTATTTTGTGTTTGTCTCTTTGACAGCAAAACGAGTTAAAGATGTTTTGCGGGGGGTTTGTAGCTTGTAGCGTCCCCGCTTGCTTGTCTTTTCCGGTGTGAAACCTGCCCTCATCGGCCGTGAAAGTCTAATTTCCGGATGCAGGGATACCTAAGGAACAGTCAGGTAAAAAAATCATCTCTCTAGCCCCCCTAGAACGGGAGTTATTCTCAAACTCACCTCGAATTTATTTCGGGCCATTAGCCCGGCCGGCGAGACCCTGCTTCGCAGCCGGCCCCTGGGATTTTTGGATTTCTCTTAGGGGTAGGCCTAACATCCAGGCCGCTCGCCCCGCCTACAGACTCGTCAGCGACCACGAAATCACGGGAGAGGGAGCCCTTGAGACGGGCTTTCCGGTGGTGTAAAACTTGTGCAGATCCGATGATGCCTTGATGTTGATTTGACCCTCCTTATTTTGTGTTTGTCTCTTTGACAGCAAAAACGAGTTAAAGATGTTTTGCGGGGGGTTTGTAGCTTGTAGCGTCCCCGCTTGCTTGTCTTTTCCGGTGTGAAACCTGCCCTCATCGGCCGTGAAAGTCTAATTTCCGGATGCAGGGATACCTAAGGAACAGTCAGGTAAAAAAATCATCTCTCTAGCCCCCCTTGAACGGGAGTTATTCTCAAACTCACCTCGAATTTATTTCGGGCCATTAGCCCGGCCGGCGAAACCCTGCTTCGCAGCCGGCCCCTGGGATTTTTGGATTTCTCTTAGGGTTAGGCCTAACATCCAGGCCGCTCGCCCCGCCTACAGACTCGTCAGCGACCCCGAAATCACAGGAGAGGGAGCCCTTGAGACGGGCTTTCCGGTGGTGTAAAACTTGTGCAGATCCGATGATGCCTTGATGTTGATTTGACCCTCCTTATTTTGTGTTTGTCTCTTTGACAGCAAAAACGAGTTAAAGATGTTTTGCGGGGGGTTTGTAGCTTGTAGCGTCCCCGCTTGCTTGTCTTTTCCGGCGTGAAATCTGCCCTCATCGGCCTTGAAAGTCTAATTTCCGGATGCAGGGATACCTAAGGAACAGTCAGGTAAAAAAATCATCTCTCTAGCCCCCCTAGAACGGGAGTTATTCTCAAACTCACCTCGAATTTATTTCGGGCCATTAGCCCGGCCGGCGATACCCTGCTTCGCAGTCGGCCCCTTGGATTTTTGGATTTCTCTTAGGGGTAGGCCTAACATCCAGGCCGCTCGCCCCGCCTACAGACTCGTCAGCGACCCCGAAATCACGGGAGAGGGAGCCCTTGAGACGGGCTTTCCGGTGGTGTAAAACTTGTGCAGATCCGATGATGCCTTGATGTTGATTTTACCCTCCTTATTTTGTGTTTGTCTCTTTGACAGCAAAAACGAGTTAAAGATGTTTTGCGGGGGGTTTGTAGCTTGTAGCGTCCCCGCTTGCTTGTCTTTTCCGGTATGAAACCTGCCCTCATCGGCCGTGAAAGTCTAATTTCCGGATGCAGGGATACCTAAGGAACAGTCAGGTAAAAAAATCATCTCTCTAGCCCCCCTAGAACGGGAGTTATTCTCAAACTCACCTCGAATTTATTTCGGGCCATTAGCCCGGCCGGCGAGACCCTGCTTCGCAGCCGGCCCCTGGGATTTTTGGATTTCTCTTAGGGATAGGCCTAACATCCAGGCCGCTCGCCCCGCCTACAGACTCGTCAGCGACACCGAAATCACGGGAGAGGGAGCCCTTGAGACGGGCTTTCCGGTGGTGTAAAACTTGTGCAGATCCGATGATGCCTTGATGTTGATTTGACCCTCCTTATTTTGTGTTTGTCTCTTTGACAGCAAAACGAGTTAAAGATGTTTTGCGGGGGGTTTGTAGCTTGTAGCGTCCCCGCTTGCTTGTCTTTTCCGGTGTGAAACCTGCCCTCATCGGCCGTGAAAGTCTAATTTCCGGATGCAGGGATACCTAAGGAACAGTCAGGTAAAAAAATCATCTCTCTAGCCCCCCTAGAACGGGAGTTATTCTCAAACTCACCTCGAATTTATTTCGGGCCATTAGCCCGGCCGGCGAGACCCTGCTTCGCAGCCGGCCCCTGGGATTTTTGGATTTCTCTTAGGGGTAGGCCTAACATCCAGGCCGCTCGCCCCGCCTACAGACTCGTCAGCGACCCCGAAATCACGGGAGAGGGAGCCCTTGAGACGGGCTTTCCGGTGGTGTAAAACTTGTGCAGATCCGATGATGCCTTGATGTTGATTTGACCCTCCTTATTTTGTGTTTGTCTCTTTGACAGCAAAAACGAGTTAAAGATGTTTTGCGGGGGGTTTGTAGCTTGTAGCGTCCCCGCTTGCTTGTCTTTTCCGGTGTGAAACCTGCCCTCATCGGCCGTGAAAGTCTAATTTCCGGATGCAGGGATACCTAAGGAACAGTCAGGTAAAAAAATCATCTCTCTAGCCCCCCTTGAACGGGAGTTATTCTCAAACTCACCTCGAATTTATTTCGGGCCATTAGCCCGGCCGGCGAGACCCTGCTTCGCAGCCGGCCCCTGGGATTTTTGGATTTCTCTTAGGGTTAGGCCTAACATCCAGGCCGCTCGCCCCGCCTACAGACTCGTCAGCGACCCCGAAATCACAGGAGAGGGAGCCCTTGAGACGGGCTTTCCGGTGGTGTAAAACTTGTGCAGATCCGATGATGTCTTGATGTTGATTTGACCCTCCTTATTTTGTGTTTGTCTCTTTGACAGCAAAAACGAGTTAAAGATGTTTTGCGGGGGGTTTGTAGCTTGTAGCGTCCCCGCTTGCTTGTCTTTTCCGGTGTGAAACCTGCCCTCATCGGCCGTGAAAGTCTAATTTCCGGATGCAGGGATAGCTAAGGAACAGTCAGGTAAAAAAATCATCTCTCTAGCCCCCCTTGAACGGGAGTTATTCTCAAACTCACCTCGAATTTATTTCGGGCCATTAGCCCGGCCGGCGAGACCCTGCTTCGCAGCCGGCCCCTGGGATTTTTGGATTTCTCTTAGGGTTAGGCCTAACATCCAGGCCGCTCGCCCCGCCTACAGACTCGTCAGCGACCCCGAAATCACAGGAGAGGGAGCCCTTGAGACGGGCTTTCCGGTGGTGTAAAACTTGTGCAGATCCAATGATGCCTTGATGTTGATTTGACCCTCCTTATTTTGTGTTTGTCTCTTTGACAGCAAAAACGAGTTAAAGATGTTTTGCGGGGGGTTTGTAGCTTGTAGCGTCCCCGCTTGCTTGTCTTTTCCGGTGTGAAACCTGCCCTCATCGGCCGTGAAAGTCTAATTTCCGGATGCAGGGATACCTAAGGAACAGTCAGGTAAAAAAAATCATCTCTCTAGCCCCCCTAGAACGGGAGTTATTCTCAAACTCACCTCGAATTTATTTCGGGCCATTAGCCCGGCCGGCGAGACCCTGCTTCGCAGCAGGCCCTGGGATTTTTGGATTTCTCTTAGGGGTAGGCCTAACATCCAGGCCGCTCGCCCCGCCTACAGACTCGTCAGCGACCCCGAAATCACGGAAGAGGGAGCCCTTGAGACGGGCTTTCCGGTGGTGTAAAACTTGTGCAGATCCGATGATGCCTTGATGTTGATGTTGTGTTTGTCTCTTTGAAAGCAAAAACGAGTTAAAGATGTTTTGCGGGGGGTTTGTAGCTTGTAGCGTCCCAGCTTGCTTGTTTTTTCCGGTGTGAAACCTGCCCTCATCGGCCGTGAAAGTCTAATTTCCGGATGCAGGGATACCTAAGGAACAGTCAGGTAAAAAAATCATCTCTCTAGCCCCCCTAGAACGGGAGTTATTCTCAAACTCACCTCGAATTTATTTCGGGCCATTAGCCCGGCCGGCGAGACCCTGCTTCGCAGCCGGCCCCTGGGATTTTTGGATTTCTCTTAGGGGTAGGCCTAACATCCAGGCCGCTTGCCCCGCCTACAGACTCGTCAGCGACTCCGAAATCACGGGAAAGGGAGCCCTTGAGACGGGCTTTCCGGTGGTGTAAAACTTGTGCAGATCCGATGATGCCTTGATGTTGATTTGACCCTCCTTATTTTGTGTTTGTCTCTTTGACAGCAAAAACGAGTTAAAGATGTTTTGCGGGGGGTTTGTAGCTTGTAGCGTCCCCGCTTGCTTGTCTTTTCCGGTGTGAAACCTGCCCTCATCGGCCGTGAAAGTCTAATTTCCGGATGCAGGGATACCTAAGGAACAGTCAGGTAAAAAAATCATCTCTCTAGCCCCCCTAGAACGGGAGTTATTCTCAAACTCACCTCGAATTTATTTCGGGCCATTAGCCCGGCCGGCGAGACCCTGCTTCGCAGCCGGCCCCTGGGATTTTTGGATTTCTCTTAGGGATAGGCCTAACATCCAGGCCGCTCGCCCCGCCTACAGACTCGTCAGCGACCCCGAAATCACGGGAGAGGGAGCCCTTGAGACGGGCTTTCCGGTGGTGTAAAACTTGTGCAGATCCGATGATGCCTTGATGTTGATTTGACCCTCCTTATTTTGTGTTTGTCTCTTTGACAGCAAACACGAGTTAAAGATGTTTTGCGGGGGGTTTGTAGCTTGTAGCGTCCCCGCTTGCTTGTCTTTTCCGGTATGAAACCTGCCCTCATCGGCCGTGAAAGTCTAATTTCCGGATGCAGGGATACCTAAGGAACAGTCAGGTAAAAAAATCATCTCTCTAGCCCCCCTAGAACGGGAGTTATTCTCAAACTCACCTCGAATTTATTTCGGGCCATTAGCCCGGCCGGCGAGACCCTGCTTCGCAGCCGGCCCCTGGGATTTTTGGATTTCTCTTAGGGTTAGGCCTAACATCCAGGCCGCTCGCCCCGCCTACAGACTCGTCAGCGACCCCGAAATCACGGGAGAGGGAGCCCTTGAGACGGGCTTTCCGGTGGTGTAAAACTTGTGCAGATCCGATGATGCCTTGATGTTGATTTGACCCTCCTTATTTTGTGTTTGTCTCTTTGACAGCAAAACGAGTTAAAGATGTTTTGCGGGGGGTTTGTAGCTTGTAGCGTCCCCGCTTGCTTGTCTTTTCCGGTGTGAAATCTGCCCTCATCGGCCGTGAAAGTCTAATTTCCGGATGCAGGGATACCTAAGGAACAGTCAGGTAAAAAAATCATCTCTCTAGCCCCCCTAGAACGGGAGTTATTCTCAAACTCACCTCGAATTTATTTCGGGCCATTAGCCCGGCCGGCGAGACCCTGCTTCGCAGCCGGCCCCTGGGATTTTTGGATTTCTCTTAGGGTTAGGCCTAACATCCAGGCCGCTCGCCCCGCCTACAGACTCGTCAGCGACCCCGAAATCACAGGAGAGGGAGCCCTTGAGACGGGCTTTCCGGTGGTGTAAAACTTGTGCAGATCCAATGATGCCTTGATGT
This sequence comes from Pisaster brevispinus, assembly GCA_023634235.1. Classification (NCBI taxonomy): domain Eukaryota; kingdom Metazoa; phylum Echinodermata; class Asteroidea; order Forcipulatida; family Asteriidae; genus Pisaster; species Pisaster brevispinus. Next base: position 11,729,394 of record JAMKCF010000011.1, on the reverse strand, counting down.
TGATTTGACCCTCCTTATTTTGTGTTTGTCTCTTTGACAGCAAAAACGAGTTAAAGATGTTTTGCGGGGGGTTTGTAGCTTGTAGCGTCCCCGCTTGCTTGTCTTTTCCGGCGTGAAATCTGCCCTCATCGGCCTTGAAAGTCTAATTTCCGGATGCAGGGATACCTAAGGAACAGTCAGGTAAAAAAATCATCTCTCTAGCGCCCCTAGAACGGGAGTTATTCTCAAACTCACCTCGAATTTATTTCGGGCCATTAGCCCGGCCGGCGATACCCTTCTTCGCAGTCGGCCCCTTGGATTTTTGGATTTCTCTTAGGGGTAGGCCTAACATCCAGGCCGCTCGCCCCGCCTACAGACTCGTCAGCGACCCCGAAATCACGGGCGAGGGAGCCCTTGAGACGGGCTTTCCGGTGGTGTAAAATTTGTGCAGATCCGATGATGCCTTGATGTTGATTTGACCCTCCTTATTTTGTGTTTGTCTCTTTGACAGCAAAAACGAGTTAAAGATGTTTTGCGGGGTGTTTGTAGCTTGTAGCGTCCCCGCTTGCTTGTCTTTTCCGGTGTGAAACCTGCCCTCATCGGCCGTGAAAGTCTAATTTTCGGATGCAGGGATACCTAAGGAACAGTCAGGTAAAAAAATCATCTCTCTAGCCCCCCTAGAACGGGTGTTATTCTCAAACTCACCTCGAATTTATTTCGGGCCATTAGCCCGGCCGGCGAGACCCTGCTTCGCAGCCGGCCCCTGGGATTTTTGGATTTCTCTTAGGGGTAGGCCTAACATCCAGGCCGCTCGCCCCGCCTACAGACTCGTCAGCGACCCCGAAATCACGGGCGAGGGAGCCCTTGAGACGGGCTTTCCGGTGGTGTAAAACTTGTGCAGATCCGATGATGCCTTGATGTTGATTTGACCCTCCTTATTTTGTGTTTGTCTCTTTGACAGCAAAAACGAGTTAAAGATGTTTTGCGGGGGGTTTGTAGCTTGTAGCGTCCCCGCTTGCTTGTCTTTTCCGGCGTGAAACCTGCCCTCATCGGCCGTGAAAGTCTAATTTCCGGATGCAGGGATACCTAAGGAACAGTCAGGTAAAAAAAATCATCTCTCTAGCCCCCCTAGAACGGGAGTTATTCTCAAACTCACCTCGAATTTATTTCGGGCCATTAGCCATGCCGGCGAGACCCTGCTTCGCAGCAGGCCCCTGGGATTTTTGGATTTCTCTTAGGGGTAGGCCTAACATCCAGGCGGCTCGCCCCGCCTACAGACTCGTCAGCAACCCCAAAATCACAGGAGAGGGAGCCCTTGAGACGGGCTTTCCGGTGGTGTAAAACTTGTGCAGATCCGATGATGCCTTGATGTTGATTTGACCCTCCTTATTTTGTGTTTGTCTCTTTGACAGCAAAAACGAGTTAAAGATGTTTTGCGGGGGGTTTGTAGCTTGTAGCGTCCCCGCTTGCTTGTCTTTTCCGGCGTGAAATCTGCCTTCATCGGCCTTAAAAGTCTAATTTCCGGATGCAGGGATACCTAAGGAACAGTCAGGTAAAAAAATCATCTCTCTAGCCCCCCTAGAACGGGAGTTATTCTCAACCTCACCTCGAATTTATTTCGGGCCATTAGCCCGGCCGGCGATACCCTGCTTCGCAGTCGGCCTTTTGGATTTTTGGATTTCTCTTAGGGGTAGGCCTAACATCCAGGCCGCTCGCCCCGCCTACAGACTCGTCAGCGACCCCGAAATCACGGGAGAGGGAGCCCTTGAGACGGGCTTTCCGGTGGTGTAAAACTTGTGCAGATCCGATGATGCCTTGATGTTGATTTGACCCTCCTTATTTTGTGTTTGTCTCTTTGACAGCAAAAACGAGTTAAAGATGTTTTGCGGGGGGTTTGTAGCTTGTAGCGTCCCCGCTTGCTTGTCTTTTCCGGCGTGAAATCTGCCCTCATCGGCCGTGAAAGTCTAATTTCCGGATGCAGGGATACCTAAGGAACAGTCAGGTAAAAAAATCATCTCTCTAGCCCCCCTAGAACGGGAGTTATTCTCAAACTCACCTCGAATTTATTTCGGGCCATTAGCCCGGCCGGCGAGACCCTGCTTCGCAGCCGGCCCCTGGGATTTTTGGATTTCTCTTAGGGGTAGGCCTAACATCCAGGCCGCTCGCCCCGCCTACAGACTCGTCAGCGACCCCGAAATCACGGGAGAGGGAGCCTTTGAGACGGGCTTTCCGGTGGTGTAAAACTTGTGCAGATCCGATGATGCCTTGATGTTGATTTGACCCTCCTTATTTTGTGTTTGTCTCTTTGACAGCAAAAACGAGTTAAAGATGTTTTGCGGGGGTTTGTAGCTTGTAGCGTCCCCGCTTGCTTGTCTTTTCCGGTGTGAAACCTGCCCTCATCGGCCGTGAAAGTCTAATTTTCGGATGCAGGGATACCTAAGGAACAGTCAGGTAAAAAAATCATCTCTCTAGCCCCCCTAGAACGGGAGTTATTCTCAAACTCACCTCGAATTTATTTCGGGCCATTAGCCCGGCCGGCGAGACCCTGCTTCGCAGCCGGCCCCTGGGATTTTTGGATTTCTCTTAGGGGTAGGCCTAACATCCAGGCCGCTCGCCCCGCCTACAGACTCGTCAGCGACCCCGAAATCACGGGCGAGGGAGCCCTTGAGACGGGCTTTCCGGTGGTGTAAAACTTGTGCAGATCCGATGATGCCTTGATGTTGATTTGACCCTCCTTATTTTGTGTTTGTCTCTTTGACAGCAAAAACGAGTTAAAGATGTTTTGCGGGGGGTTTGTAGCTTGTAGCGTCCCCGCTTGCTTGTCTTTTCCGGCGTGAAACCTGCCCTCATCGGCCGTGAAAGTCTAATTTCCGGATGCAGGGATACCTAAGGAACAGTCAGGTAAAAAAAATAATCTCTCTAGCCCCCCTAGAACGGGAGTTATTCTCAAACTCACCTCGAATTTATTTCGGGCCATTAGCCCGGCCGGCGAGACCCTGCTTCGCAGCCGGCCCCTGGGATTTTTGGATTTCTCTTAGGGGTAGGCCTAACATCCAGGCCGCTCGCCCCGCCTACAGACTCGTCAGCGACCCCGAAATCACGGGCGAGGGAGCCCTTGAGACGGGCTTTCCGGTGGTGTAAAACTTGTGCAGATCCGATGATGCCTTGATGTTGATTTGACCCTCCTTATTTTGTGTTTGTCTCTTTGACAGCAAAAACGAGTTAAAGATGTTTTGCGGGGGGTTTGTAGCTTGTAGCGTCCCCGCTTGCTTGTCTTTTCCGGCGTGAAACCTGCCCTCATCGGCCGTGAAAGTCTAATTTCCGGATGCAGGGATACCTAAGGAACAGTCAGGTAAAAAAAATAATCTCTCTAGCCCCCCTAGAACGGGAGTTATTCTCAAACTCACCTCGAATTTATTTCGGGCCATTAGCCATGCCGGCGAGACCCTGCTTCGCAGCAGGCCCCTGGGATTTTTGGATTTCTCTTAGGGTTAGGCCTAACATCCAGGCCGCTCGCCCCGCCTACAGACTCGTCAGCGACCCCGAAATCACGGGAGAGGGAGCCCTTGAGACGGGCTTTCCGGTGGTGTAAAACTTGTGCAGATCCGATGATGCCTTGATGTTGATTTGACCCTCCTTATTTTGTGTTTGTCTCTTTGACAGCAAAACGAGTTAAAGATGTTTTGCGGGGGGTTTGTAGCTTGTAGCGTCCCCGCTTGCTTGTCTTTTCCGGTGTGAAATCTGCCCTCATCGGCCGTGAAAGTCTAATTTCCGGATGCAGGGATACCTAAGGAACAGTCAGGTAAAAAAATCATCTCTCTAGCCCCCCTAGAACGGGAGTTATTCTCAAACTCACCTCGAATTTATTTCGGGCCATTAGCCCGGCCGGCGAGACCCTGCTTCGCAGCCGGCCCCTGGGATTTTTGGATTTCTCTTAGGGTTAGGCCTAACATCCAGGCCGCTCGCCCCGCCTACAGACTCGTCAGCGACCCCGAAATCACAGGAGAGGGAGCCCTTGAGACGGGCTTTCCGGTGGTGTAAAACTTGTGCAGATCCAATGATGCCTTGATGTTGATTTGACCCTCCTTATTTTGTGTTTGTCTCTTTGACAGCAAAAACGAGTTAAAGATGTTTTGCGGGGGGTTTGTAGCTTGTAGCGTCCCCGCTTGCTTGTCTTTTCCGGCGTGAAATCTGCCCTCATCGGCCTTGAAAGTCTAATTTCCGGATGCAGGGATACCTAAGGAACAGTCAGGTAAAAAAATCATCTCTCTAGCGCCCCTAGAACGGGAGTTATTCTCAAACTCACCTCGAATTTATTTCGGGCCATTAGCCCGGCCGGCGATACCCTTCTTCGCAGTCGGCCCCTTGGATTTTTGGATTTCTCTTAGGGGTAGGCCTAACATCCAGGCCGCTCGCCCCGCCTACAGACTCGTCAGCGACCCCGAAATCACGGGCGAGGGAGCCCTTGAGACGGGCTTTCCGGTGGTGTAAAATTTGTGCAGATCCGATGATGCCTTGATGTTGATTTGACCCTCCTTATTTTGTGTTTGTCTCTTTGACAGCAAAAACGAGTTAAAGATGTTTTGCGGGGTGTTTGTAGCTTGTAGCGTCCCCGCTTGCTTGTCTTTTCCGGTGTGAAACCTGCCCTCATCGGCCGTGAAAGTCTAATTTTCGGATGCAGGGATACCTAAGGAACAGTCAGGTAAAAAAATCATCTCTCTAGCCCCCCTAGAACGGGTGTTATTCTCAAACTCACCTCGAATTTATTTCGGGCCATTAGCCCGGCCGGCGAGACCCTGCTTCGCAGCCGGCCCCTGGGATTTTTGGATTTCTCTTAGGGGTAGGCCTAACATCCAGGCCGCTCGCCCCGCCTACAGACTCGTCAGCGACCCCGAAATCACGGGCGAGGGAGCCCTTGAGACGGGCTTTCCGGTGGTGTAAAACTTGTGCAGATCCGATGATGCCTTGATGTTGATTTGACCCTCCTTATTTTGTGTTTGTCTCTTTGACAGCAAAAACGAGTTAAAGATGTTTTGCGGGGGGTTTGTAGCTTGTAGCGTCCCCGCTTGCTTGTCTTTTCCGGCGTGAAACCTGCCCTCATCGGCCGTGAAAGTCTAATTTCCGGATGCAGGGATACCTAAGGAACAGTCAGGTAAAAAAAATCATCTCTCTAGCCCCCCTAGAACGGGAGTTATTCTCAAACTCACCTCGAATTTATTTCGGGCCATTAGCCATGCCGGCGAGACCCTGCTTCGCAGCAGGCCCCTGGGATTTTTGGATTTCTCTTAGGGGTAGGCCTAACATCCAGGCCGCTCGCCCCGCCTACAGACTCGTCAGCAACCCCAAAATCACAGGAGAGGGAGCCCTTGAGACGGGCTTTCCGGTGGTGTAAAACTTGTGCAGATCCGATGATGCCTTGATGTTGATTTGACCCTCCTTATTTTGTGTTTGTCTCTTTGACAGCAAAAACGAGTTAAAGATGTTTTGCGGGGGGTTTGTAGCTTGTAGCGTCCCCGCTTGCTTGTCTTTTCCGGCGTGAAATCTGCCTTCATCGGCCTTAAAAGTCTAATTTCCGGATGCAGGGATACCTAAGGAACAGTCAGGTAAAAAAATCATCTCTCTAGCCCCCCTAGAACGGGAGTTATTCTCAACCTCACCTCGAATTTATTTCGGGCCATTAGCCCGGCCGGCGATACCCTGCTTCGCAGTCGGCCTTTTGGATTTTTGGATTTCTCTTAGGGGTAGGCCTAACATCCAGGCCGCTCGCCCCGCCTACAGACTCGTCAGCGACCCCGAAATCACGGGAGAGGGAGCCCTTGAGACGGGCTTTCCGGTGGTGTAAAACTTGTGCAGATCCGATGATGCCTTGATGTTGATTTGACCCTCCTTATTTTGTGTTTGTCTCTTTGACAGCAAAAACGAGTTAAAGATGTTTTGCGGGGGGTTTGTAGCTTGTAGCGTCCCCGCTTGCTTGTCTTTTCCGGCGTGAAATCTGCCCTCATCGGCCGTGAAAGTCTAATTTCCGGATGCAGGGATACCTAAGGAACAGTCAGGTAAAAAAATCATCTCTCTAGCCCCCCTAGAACGGGAGTTATTCTCAAACTCACCTCGAATTTATTTCGGGCCATTAGCCCGGCCGGCGAGACCCTGCTTCGCAGCCGGCCCCTGGGATTTTTGGATTTCTCTTAGGGGTAGGCCTAACATCCAGGCCGCTCGCCCCGCCTACAGACTCGTCAGCGACCCCGAAATCACGGGAGAGGGAGCCTTTGAGACGGGCTTTCCGGTGGTGTAAAACTTGTGCAGATCCGATGATGCCTTGATGTTGATTTGACCCTCCTTATTTTGTGTTTGTCTCTTTGACAGCAAAAACGAGTTAAAGATGTTTTGCGGGGGTTTGTAGCTTGTAGCGTCCCCGCTTGCTTGTCTTTTCCGGTGTGAAACCTGCCCTCATCGGCCGTGAAAGTCTAATTTTCGGATGCAGGGATACCTAAGGAACAGTCAGGTAAAAAAATCATCTCTCTAGCCCCCCTAGAACGGGAGTTATTCTCAAACTCACCTCGAATTTATTTCGGGCCATTAGCCCGGCCGGCGAGACCCTGCTTCGCAGCCGGCCCCTGGGATTTTTGGATTTCTCTTAGGGGTAGGCCTAACATCCAGGCCGCTCGCCCCGCCTACAGACTCGTCAGCGACCCCGAAATCACGGGCGAGGGAGCCCTTGAGACGGGCTTTCCGGTGGTGTAAAACTTGTGCAGATCCGATGATGCCTTGATGTTGATTTGACCCTCCTTATTTTGTGTTTGTCTCTTTGACAGCAAAAACGAGTTAAAGATGTTTTGCGGGGGGTTTGTAGCTTGTAGCGTCCCCGCTTGCTTGTCTTTTCCGGCGTGAAACCTGCCCTCATCGGCCGTGAAAGTCTAATTTCCGGATGCAGGGATACCTAAGGAACAGTCAGGTAAAAAAAATAATCTCTCTAGCCCCCCTAGAACGGGAGTTATTCTCAAACTCACCTCGAATTTATTTCGGGCCATTAGCCATGCCGGCGAGACCCTGCTTCGCAGCAGGCCCCTGGGATTTTTGGATTTCTCTTAGGGGTAGGCCTAACATCCAGGCCGCTCGCCCCACCTACAGACTCGTCAGCAACTCCGAAATCACAGGAGAGGGAGCCCTTGAGACGGGCTTTCCGGTGGTGTAAAACTTGTGCAGATCCGATGATGCCTTGATGTTGATTTGACCCTACTTATTTTGTGTTTGTCTCTTTGACAGCAAAAACGAGTTAAAGATGTTTTGCGGGGGGTTTGTAGCTTGTAGCGTCCCCGCTTGCTTGTCTTTTCCGGTGTGAAACCTGCCCTCATCGGCCGTGAAAGTCTAATTTCCGGATGCAGGGATACCTAAGGAACAGTCAGGTAAAAAAATCATCTCTCTAGCCCCCCTAGAACGGGAGTTATTCTCAAACTCACCTCGAATTTATTTCGGGCCTTTAGCCCGGCCGGCGAGACCCTGCTTCGCAGCCGGCCCCTGGGATTTTTGGATTTCTCTTAGGGGTAGGCCTAACATCCAGGCCGCTCGCCCCGCCTACAGACTCGTCAGCGACCCCGAAATCACGGGAGAGGGAGCCCTTGAGACGGGCTTTCCGGTGGTGTAAAACTTGTGCAGATCCGATGATGCCTTGATGTTGATTTGACCCTCCTTATTTTGTGTTTGTCTCTTTGACAGCAAAAACGAGTTAAAGATGTTTTGCGGGGGGTTTGTAGCTTGTAGCGTCCCCGCTTGCTTGTCTTTTCCGGTGTGAAACCTGCCCTCATCGGACGTGAAAGTCTAATTTTCGGATGCAGGGATACCTAAGGAACAGTCAGGTAAAAAAATCATCTCTCTAGCCCCCCTAGAACGGGAGTTATTCTCAAACTCACCTCGAATTTATTTCGGGCCATTAGCCCGGCCGGCGAGACCCTGCTTCGCAGCCGGCCCCTGGGATTTTTGGATTTCTCTTAGGGGTAGGCCTAACATCCAGGCCGCTCGCCCCGCCTACAGACTCGTCAGCGACCCCAAAATCACGGGCGAGGGAGCCCTTGAGACGGGCTTTCCGGTCGTGTAAAACTTGTGCAGATCCGATGATGCCTTGATGTTGATTTGACCCTCCTTATTTTGTGTTTGTCTCTTTGACAGCAAAAACGAGTTAAAGATGTTTTGCGGGGGGTTTGTAGCTTGTAGCGTCCCCGCTTGCTTGTCTTTTCCGGCGTGAAACCTGCCCTCATCGGCCGTGAAAGTCTAATTTCCGGATGCAGGGATACCTAAGGAACAGTCAGGTAAAAAAAATCATCTCTCTAGCCCCCCTAGAACGGGAGTTATTCTCAAACTCACCTCGAATTTTTTTCGGGCCATTAGCCCGGCCGGCGAGACCCTGCTTCGCAGCCGGCCCCTGGGATTTTTTATTTCTCTTAGGGGTAGGCCTAACATCCAGGCCGCTCGCCCCGCCTACAGACTCGTCAGCGACTCCGAAATCACGGGAGAGGGAGCCCTTGAGATGGGCTTTCCGGTGGTGTAAAACTTGTGCAGATCCGATGATGCCTTGATGTTGATTTGACCCTCCTTATTTTGTGTTTGTCTCTTCGACAGCAAAAACGAGTAAAAGATGTTTTGCGGGGGGTTTACTAGCTTGTAGCGTCCCCGCTTGCTTGTCTTTTCCGGTGTGAAACCTGCCCTCATCGGCCGTGAAAGTCTAATTTCCGGATGCAGGGATACCTAAGGAACAGTCAGGTAAAAAAATCATCTCTCTAGCCCCCCTAGAACGGGAGTTATTCTCAAACTCACCTCGAATTTATTTCGGGCCATTAGCCCGGCCGGCGAGACCCTGCTTCGCAGCCGGCCCCTGGGATTTTTGGATTTCTCTTAGGGGTAGGCCTAACATCCAGGCCGCTCGCCCCACCTACAGACTCGTCAGCGACCCCGAAATCACGGGAGAGGGAGCCCTTGAGACGGGCTTTCCGGTGGTGTAAAATTTGTGCAGATCCGATGATGCCTTGATGTTGATTTGACCCTCCTTATTTTGTGTTTGTCTCTTTGACAGCAAAAACGAGTTAAAGATGTTTTGCGGGGGGTTTGTAGCTTGTAGCGTCCCCGCTTGCTTGTCTTTTCCGGCGTGAAACCTGCCCTCATCGGCCGTGAAAGTCTAATTTCCGGATGCAGGGATACCTAAGGAACAGTCAGGTAAAAAAATCATCTCTCTAGCCCCCCTAGAACGGGAGTTATTCTCAAACTCACCTCGAATTTATTTCGGGCCATTAGCCCGGCCGGCGAGACCCTGCTTCGCAGCCGGCCCCTGGGATTTTTTGATTTCTCTTAGGGGAAGGGCTAACATCCAGGCCGCTCGCCCCGCCTACAGACTCGTCAGCGACCCCGAAATCACGGGAGAGGGAGCCCTTGAGACGGGCTTTCCGGTGGTGTAACACTTGTGCAGATCCGATGATGCCTTGATGTTGATTTGACCCTCCTTATTTTGTATTTGTCTCTTTGACAGCAAAAACGAGTTAAAGATGTTTTGCGGGGGATTTGTAGCTTGTAGCGTCCCCGCTTGCTTGTCTTTTCCGGTGTGAAACCTGCCCTAATCGGCCGTAAAAGCTAATTTCCGGATGCAGGGATACCTAAGGAACAGTCAGGTAAAAAAATCATCTCTCTAGCCCCCCTTGAACGGGAGTTATTCTCAAACTCACCTCGAATTTATTTCGGGCCATTAGCCCGGCCGGCGAGACCCTGCTTCGCAGCCGGCCCCTGGGATTTTTGGATTTCTCTTAGGGGTAGGCCTAACATCCAGGCCGCTCGCCCCGCTTACAGACTCGTCAGCGACCCCGAAATCACGTGAGAGGGAGCCCTTGAGACGGGCTTTCCGGTGGTGTAAAACTTGTGCAGATCCGATGATGTCTTGATGTTGATTTGACCCTCCTTATTTTGTGTTCGCCTCTTTGACAGCAAAAACGAGTTAAACATGTTTTGCGGGGGGTTTGTAGCGTCCCCGCTTGCTTGTCTTTTCCGGTGTGAAACCTGCCCTCATCGGCCGTGAAAGTCTAATTTCCGGATGCAGGGATACCTAAGGAACAGTCAGGTAAAAAAAAATCATCTCTCTAGCCCCCCTAGAACGGGAGTTATTCTCAAACTCACCTCGAATTTATTTCGGGCCATTAGCCCGGCCGGCGAGACCCTGCTTCGCAGCCGGCCCCTGGGATTTTTGGATTTCTCTTAGGGGTAGGCCTAACATCCAGGCAGCTCGCCCCGCCTACAGACTCGTCAGCGACCCCGAAATCACGTGAGAGGGAGCCCTTGAGACGGGCTTTCCGGTGGTGTAAAACTTGTGCAGATCCGATGATGTCTTGATGTTGATTTGACCCTCCTTATTTTGTGTTTGTCTCTTTGACAGCAAAAACGAGTTAAAGATGTTTTGCGGGGGGTTTGTAGCGTCCCCGCTTGCTTGTCTTTTCCGGTGTAAAACCTGCCCTCATCGGCCGTGAAAGTCTAATTTCCGGATGCAGGGATACCTAAGGAACAGTCAGGTAAAAAAAATCATCTCTCTAGCCCCCCTAGAACGGGAGTTATATTCAAACTCACCTCGAATTTATTTCGGGCCATTAGCCCGGACGGCGAGACCCTGCTTCGCAGCCGGCCCCTGGGATTTTTGGATTTCTCTTAGGGGAAGGGCTAACATCCAGGCCGCTCGCCCCGCCTACAGACGCGTCAGCGACCCCGAAATCACAGGAGAGGGAGCCCTTGAGACGGGCTTTCCGGTGGTGTAAAACTTGTGCAGATCCGATGATGCCTTGATGTTGATTTGACACTCCTTATTTTGTGTTTGTCTCTTTGACAGCAAAAACGAGTTAAAGATGTTTTGCGGGGGTTTGTAGCGTCCCCGCTTGCTTGTCTTTTCCGGTGTAAAACTTGCCCTCATCGGCCGTGAAAGTCTAATTTCCGGATGCAGGGATACCTAAGGAACAGTCAGGTAAAAAAATCATCTCTCTAGCCCCCCTAGAACGGGAGTTATTCTCAAACTCACCTCGAATTTATTTCGGGCCATTAGCCCGTCCGGCGAGACCCTGTTCGCAGCCGGCCCCTGGGATTTTTGGATTTCTCTTAGGGGTAGGCCTAACATCCAGGCCGCTCGCCCCGCCTACAGACTGGTCAGCAACCCCGAAATCACGGGAGAGGGAGCCCTTGAGACGGGCTTTCCGGTGGTGTAAAACTTGTGCAGATCCGATGATGCCTTGATGTTGATTTGACCCTCCTTATTTTGTGTTTGCCTCTTTGACAGCAAAAACGAGTTAAAGATGTTTTGCGGGGGGTTTGTAGCGTCCCCGCTTGCTTGTCTTTTCCGGTGTGAAACCTGCCCTCATCGGCCGTGAAAGTCTTATTTCCGGATGCAGGGATACCTAAGGAACAGTCAGGTAAAAAAAATCATCTCTCTAGCCCCCCTAGAACGGGAGTTATTCTCAAACTCACCTCGAATTTATTTCGGGCCATTAGCCCGGCCGGCGAGACCCTGCTTCGCAGCCGGCCCTTGGGATTTTTGGATTTCTCTTAGGGGTAGGCCTAACATCCAGGCCGCTCGCCCCGCCTACAGACTCGTCAGCGACCCCGAAATCACGGGAGAGGGAGCCCTTGAGACGGGCTTTCCGGTGGTGTAAAACTTGTGCAGATCCGATGATGCCTTGATGTTGACTTGACCCTCCTTCTTTTGTGTTTGTCTCTTTGACAGCAAAAACGAGTTAAAGATGTTTTGCGGGGGGTTTGAAGCGTCCCCGCTTGCTTGTTATTTCCGGTGTGAAACCTGCCCTCATCGGCCGTGAAAGTCTTATTTCCGGATGCAGGGATACCTAAGGACCAGTCAGGTAAAAAAATCATCTCTCTAGCCCCCCTAGAACGGGAGTTATTCTCAAACTCACCTCGAATTTATTTCGGGCCATTAGCCCGGCCGGCGAGACCCTGCTTCGCAGCCGGCCCCTGGGATTTTTGGATTTCTCTTAGGGGAAGGCCTAACATCCAGGCCGCTTGCCCCACCTACAGACACGTCAGCGACCCCGAAATCACGGGAGAGGGAGCCCTTGAGACGGGCTTTCCGGTGGTGTAACACTTGTGCAGATCCGTGGATGCCTTGATGTTGATTTGACCCTCCTTATTTTGTGTTTGTCTCTTTGACAGCAAAAACGAGTTAAAGATGTTTTGCAGGGGGTTTGAAGCGTCCCCGTTTGCTTGTTATTTCCGGTGTGAAACCTGCCCTCATCGGCCGTGAAAGTCTTATTTCCGGATGCAGGGATACCTAAGGACCAGTCAGGTAAAAAAATCATGTCTCTAGCCCCCCTAGAACGGGAGTTATTCTCAAACTCACCTCGAATTTATTTCGGGCCATTAGCCCGGCCGGCGAGACCCTGCTTCGCAGCCGGCCCCTGGGATTTTTGGATTTCTCTTAGGGGAAGGCCTAACATCCAGGCCGCTTGCCCCACTTACAGACACGTCAGCGACCCCGAAATCACGGGAGAGGGAGCCCTTGAGACGGGCTTTCCGGTGGTGTAAAACTTGTGCAGATCCGATGATGCCTTGATGTTGATTTGACCCTCCTTATTTTGTGTTTGTCTCTTTGACAGCAAAAACGAGTTAAAGATGTTTTGCGGGGGGGGGGGTTGTAGCTTGTAGCGTCCCCGCTTGCTTGTCTTTTCCGGTGTGAAACCTGCCCTCATCGGCCGTGAAAATCTAATTTCCGGATGCAGGGATACCTAAGGAACAGTCAGGTAAAAAAATCATCTCTCTAGCCCCCCTAGAACGGGAGTTATTCTCAAACTCACCTCGAATTTATTTCGGGCCATTAGCCCGGCCGGCGAGACCCTGCTTCGCAGATGGCCCCTGGGATTTTTGGATTTCTCTTATGGGGAGGCCTAACATCCAGGCCGCTCGCCCCGCCTACAGACTGGTCAGCGACCCCGAAATCACAGGAGAGGGAGCCTTTGAGACGGGCTTTCCGGTGGTGTAAAACTTGTGCAGATCCGATGATGCCTTGATGTTGATTTGACCCTCCTTATTTTGTGTTTGCCTCTTTGACAGCAAAAACGAGTTAAAGATGTTTTGTGGGGGGTTTGTAGCGTCCCCGCTTGCTTGTCTTTTCCGGTGTGAAACCTGCCCTCATCGGCCGTGAAAGTCTAATTTCCGGATGCAGGGATACCTAAGGAACAGTCAGGTAAAAAAAATCATCTCTCTAGCCCCCTAGAACGGGAGTTATTCTCAAACTCACCTCGAATTTATTTCGGGCCATTAGCCTGGCCGGCGAGACCCTGCTTCGCAGCCGGCCCTTGGGATTTTTGGATTTCTCTTAGGGGAAGGGCTAACATCCAGGCCGCTCGCCCCGCCTACAGACTCGTCAGCAACCCTGAAATCACAGGAGAGGGAGCCCTTGAGACGGGCTTTCCGGTGGTGTAAAACTTGTGCAGATCCGATGATGCCTTGATGTTGATTTGACCCTCCTTCTTTTGTGTTTGTCTCTTTGACAGCAAAAACGAGTTAAAGATGTTTTGCGGGGGGTTTGAAGCGCTCGCTTGCTTGTTATTTCCGGTGTGAAACCTGCCCTCATCGGCCGTGAAAGTCTTACTTCCGGATGCAGGGATACCTAAGGACCAGTCAGGTAAAAAAATCATCTCTCTAGCCCCCCTAGAACGGGAGTTATTCTCAAACTCACCTCGAATTTATTTCGGGCCATTAGCCCGGCCGGCGAGACCCTGCTTCGCAGCCGGCCCCTGGGATTTTTGGATTTCTCTTAGAGGAAGGCCTAACATCCAGGCCGCTTGCCCCGCCTACAGACACGTCAGCGACTTCGAAATCACGGGAGAGGGAGCCCTTGAGACGGGCTTTCCGGTGGTGTAAAACTTGTGCAGATCCGATGATGCCTTGATGTTGATTTGACCCTCCCTATTTTGTGTTTGTCTCTTTGACAGCAAAAACGAGTTAAAGATGTTTTGCGGGGGGGTTGTAGCTTGTAGCGTCCCGCTTCCTTGTCTTTTCCGGTGTGAAACCTGCCCTCATCGGCCGTAAAAGTCTAAATTCCGGATGCAGGGATACCTAAGGAACAGTCAGGTAAAAAAATCATCTCTCTAGCCCCCCTAGAACGGGAGTTATTCTCAAACTCATCTCGAATTTATTTCGGGCCATTAGCCCGGCCGGCGAGACCCTGCTTCGCAGCCGGCCCCTGGGATTTTTGGATTTCTCTTAGGGGTAGGCCTAACATCCAGGCCGCTCGCCCCGCCTACAGACTCGTCAGCGACCCCGAAATCACGGGAGAGGGAGCCCTTGAGACGGGTTTTCCGGTGGTGTAAAACTTGTGCAGATCCGATGATGCCTTGATGTTGATTTGACCCTCCCTATTTTGTGTTTGTCTCTTTGACAGCAAAAACGAGTTAAAGATGTTTTGCGGGGGGTTTGTAGCGTCCCCGCTTGCTTGTCTTTTCCGGTGTAAAACCTGCCCTCATCGGCCGTGAAAGTTTAATTTCCGGATGCAGGGATACCTAAGGAACAGTCAGGTAAAAAAATCATCTCTCTAGCCCCCCTAGAACGGGAGTTATTCTCAAACTCACCTCGAATTTATTTCGGGCCATTAGCCCGGCCGGCGAGACCCTGCTTCGCAGCCGGCCCCTGGGATTTTTGGATTTCTCTTAGGGGTAGGCCTAACATCCAGGCCGCTCGCCCCGCCTACAGACTGGTCAGCGACCCCGAAATCACGGGAGAGGGAGCCCTTGAGACGGGCTTTCCGGTGGTGTAAAACTTGTGCAGATCCGATGATGCCTTGATGTTGATTTGACCCTCCTTATTTTGTGTTTGCCTCTTTGACAGCAAAAACGAGTTAAAGATGTTTTGCGGGGGGTTTGTAGCGTCCCCGCTTGCTTGTCTTTTCCGGTGTGAAACCTGCCCTCATCGGCCGTTAAAGTCTTATTTCCGGATGCAGGGATACCTAAGGACCAGTCAGGTAAAAAAATCATCTCTCTAGCCCCCCTAGAACGGGAGTTATTCTCAAACTCACCTCGAATTTATTTCGGGCCATTAGCCCGGCCGGCGAGACCCTGCTTCGCAGCCGGCCCCTGGGATTTTTGGATTTCTCTTAGGGGAAGGCCTAACATCCAGGCCGCTTGCCCCACCTACAGACACGTCAGCGACCCCGAAATCACGGGAGAGGGAGCCCTTGAGACGGGCTTTCCGGTGGTGTAAAACTTGTGCAGATCCGATGATGCCTTGATGTTGATTTGACCCTCCTTATTTTGTGTTTGTCTCTTTGACAGCAAAAACGAGTTAAAGATGTTTTGCGGGGGGGGGGGGGGGGGTTGTAGCTTGTAGCGTCCCCGCTTGCTTGTCTTTTCCGGTGTGAAACCTGCCCTCATCGGCCGTGAAAATCTAATTTCCGGATGCAGGGATACCTAAGGAACAGTCAGGTAAAAAAATCATCTCTCTAGCCCCCCTAGAACGGGAGTTATTCTCAAACTCACCTCGAATTTATTTCGGGCCATTAGCCCGGCCGGCGAGACCCTGCTTCGCAGACGGCCCCTGGGATTTTTGGATTTCTCTTATGGGGAGGCCTAACATCCAGGCCGCTCGCCCCGCCTACAGACTGGTCAGCGACCCCGAAATCACAGGAGAGGGAGCCTTTGAGACGGGCTTTCCGGTGGTGTAAAACTTGTGCAGATCCGATTATGCCTTGATGTTGATTTGACCCTCCTTATTTTGTGTTTGCCTCTTTGACAGCAAAAACGAGTTAAAGATGTTTTGCGCGGGGTTTGTAGCGTCCCCGCTTGCTTGTCTTTTCCGGTGTGAAACCTGCCCTCATCGGCCGTGAAAGTCTTATTTCCGGATGCAGGGATACCTAAGGAACAGTCAGGTAAAAAAAATCATCTCTCTAGCCCCCCTAGAACGGGAGTTATTCTCAAACTCACCTCGAATTTATTTCGGGCCATTAGCCCGGCCGGCGAGACCCTGCTTCGCAGCCGGCCCTTCGGATTTTTGGATTTCTCTTTGGGGAAGGGGTAACATCCAGGCCGCTCGCCCCGCCTACAGACGCGTCAGCGACTCCGAAATCACAGGAGAGGGAGCTCTTGAGACGGGCTTTCCGGTGGTGTAAAACTTGTGCAGATCCGATGATGCCTTGATGTTGATTTGACCCTCCTTATTTTGTGTTTGTCTCTTTGACAGCAAAAACGAGTTAAAGATGTTTTGCGGGGGGTTTGTAGCGTCCCCACTTGCTTGTCTTTTCCGGTGTGAAACCTGCCCTCATCGGCCGTGAAAGTCTAATTTCCGGATGCAGGGATACCTAAGGAACAGTCAGGTAAAAAAATCATCTCTCTAGCCGCCCTAGAACGGGAGTTATTCTCAAACTCACCTCGAATTTATTTCGGGCCATTAGCCCGGCCGGCGAGACCCTGCTTCGCAGCCGGCCCTGGGATTTTTGGATTTCTCTTAGGGGTAGGCCTAACATCCATACCGTTCGCCCCGCCTACAGACTCGTCAGCGACCCCGAAATCACGGGAGAGGGAGCCCTTGAGACGGGCTTTCCGGTGGTGTAAAACTTGTGCAGATCCGATGATGCCTTGATGTTGATTTGACCCTCCTTATTTTGTGTTTGTCTCTTTGACAGCAAAAACGAGTTAAAGATGTTTTGCGGGGGGTTTGTAGCGTCCCCGCTTGCTTGTCTTTTCCGGTGTGAAACCTGCCCTCATCGGCCGTGAAAGTCTAATTTCCGGATGCAGGGATACCTAAGGAACAGTCAGGTAAAAAAATCATCTCTCTAGCCCCCCTAGAACGGGAGTTATTCTCAAACTCATCTCGAATTTATTTCGGGCCATTAGCCCGGCCGGCGAGACCCTGCTTCGCAGCCGGCCCCTGGGATTTTTGGATTTCTCTTAGGGGAAGGCCTAACATCCAGGCCGCTCGCCCCGCCTACAGACTTGTCAGCAACCCCGAAATCACGGGAGAGGGAGCCCTTGAGACGGGCTTTCCGGTGGTGTAAAACTTGTGCAGATCCGATGATGCCTTGATGTTGATTTGACCCTCCTTCTTTTGTGTATGTCTCTTTGACAGCAAAAACGAGTTAAAGATGTTTTGCGGGGGGTTTGAAGCGTCCCCGTTTGCTTGTTATTTACGGTGTGAAACCTGCCCTCATCGGCCGTGAAAGTCTTATTTCCGGATGCAGGGATACCTAAGGACCAGTCAGGTAAAACAATCATCTCTCTAGCCCCCCTAGAACGGGAGTTATTCTCAAACTCACCTCGAATTTATTTCGGGCCATAAGCCCGGCCGGCGAGACCCTGCTTCGCAGCCGGCCCCTGGGATTTTTGGATTTCTCTTAGGGGAAGGCCTAACATCCAGGCCGCTTGCCCCACCTACAGACACGTCAGCGACCCCGAAATCACGGGAGAGGGAGCCCTTGAGACGGGCTTTCCGGTGGTGTAAAACTTGTGCAGATCCGATGATGCCTTGATGTTGATTTGACCCTCCTTATTTTGTGTTTGTCTCTTTGACAGCAAAAACGAGTTAAAGATGTTTTGCGGGGGGTTTGTAGCGTCCCCGCTTGCTTGTCTTTTCCGGTGTGAAACCTGCCCTCATCGGCCGTGAAAGTCTAATTTCCGGATGCAGGGATACCTAAGGAACAGTCAGGTAAAAAAATCATCTCTCTAGCCCCCCTAGAACGGGAGTTATTCTCAAACTCATCTCGAATTTATTTCGGGCCATTAGCCCGGCCGGCGAGACCCTGCTTCGCAGCCGGCCCCTGGGATTTTTGGATTTCTCTTAGGGGAAGGCCTAACATCCAGGCCGCTCGCCCCGCCTACAGACTTGTCAGCAACCCCAAAATCACGGGAGAGGGAGCCCTTGAGACGGGCTTTCCGGTGGTGTAAAACTTGTGCAGATCCGATGATGCCTTGATGTTGATTTGACCCTCCTTCTTTTGTGTTTGTCTCTTTGACAGCAAAAACGAGTTAAAGATGTTTTGCGGGGGGTTTGAAGCGTCCCCGTTTGCTTGTTATTTACGGCGTGAAACCTGCCCTCATCGGCCGTGAAAGTCTTATTTCCGGATGCAGGGATACCTAAGGACCAGTCAGGTAAAAAAATCATCTCTCTAGCCCCCCTAGAACGGGAGTTATTCTCAAACTCACCTCGAATTTATTTCGGGCCATAAGCCCGGCCGGCGAGACCCTGCTTCGCAGCCGGCCCCTGGGATTTTTGGATTTCTCTTAGGGGAAGGCCTAACATCCAGGCCGCTTGCCCCACCTACAGACACGTCAGCGACCCCGAAATCACGGGAGAGGGAGCCCTTGAGACGGGCTTTCCGGTGGTGTAAAACTTGTGCAGATCCGATGATGCCTTGATGTTGATTTGACCCTCCTTATTTTGTGTTTGTCTCTTTGACAGCAAAAACGAGTTAAAGATGTTTTGCGGGGGGTTTGTAGCGTCCCCGCTTGCTTGTCTTTTCCGGTGTGAAACCTGCCCTCATCGGCCGTGAAAGTCTTATTTCCGGATGCAGGGATACCTAAGGAACAGTCAGGTAAAAAAAATCATCTCTCTAGCCCCCCTAGAACGGGAGTTATTCTCAAACTCACCTCGAATTTATTTCGGGCCATTAGCCCGGCCGGCGAGACCCTGCTTCGCAGCCGGCCCTTCGGATTTTTGGATTTCTCTTTGGGGAAGGGCTAACATCCAGGCCGCTCGCCCCGCCTACAGACGCGTCAGCGACCCCGAAATCACAGGAGAGGGAGCCCTTGAGACGGGCTTTCCGGTGGTGTAAAACTTGTGCAGATCCGATGATGCCTTGATGTTGATTTGACCCTCCTTATTTTGTGTTTGTCTCTTTGACAGCAAAAACGAGTTAAAGATGTTTTGCGGGGGGTTTGTAGCGTCCCCACTTGCTTGTCTTTTCCGGTGTTAAACCTGCCCTCATCGGCCGTGAAAGTCTAATTTCCGGATGCAGGGATACCTAAGGAACAGTCAGGTAAAAAAATCATCTCTCTAGCCCCCCTAGAACGGGAGTTATTCTCAAACTCACCTCGAATTTATTTCGGGCCATTAGCCCGGACGGCGAGACCCTGCTTCGCAGCCGGCCCTGGGATTTTTGGATTTCTCTTAGGGGTAGGCCTAACATCCATACCGTTCGCCCCGCCTACAGACTCGTCAGCGACCCCGAAATCACGGGAGAGGGAGCCCTTGAGACGGGCTTTCCGGTGGTGTAAAACTTGTGCAGATCCGATGATGCCTTGATGTTGATTTGACCCTCCTTATTTTGTGTTTGTCTCTTTGACAGCAAAAACGAGTTAAAGATGTTTTGCGGGGGGTTTGTAGCGTCCCCGCTTGCTTGTCTTTTCCGGTGTGAAACCTGCCCTCATCGGCCGTGAAAGTCTAATTTCCGGATGCAGGGATACCTAAGGAACAGTCAGGTAAAAAAATCATCTCTCTAGCCCCCCTAGAACGGGAGTTATTCTCAAACTCATCTCGAATTTATTTCGGGCCATTAGCCCGGCCGGCGAGACCCTGCTTCGCAGCCGGCCCCTGGGATTTTTGGATTTCTCTTAGGGGTAGGCCTAACATCCAGGCCGCTCGCCCCGCCTACAGACTCGTCAGCAACCCCGAAATCACGGGAGAGGGAGCCCTTGAGACGGGCTTTCCGGTGGTGTAAAACTTGTGCAGATCCGATGATGCCTTGATGTTGATTTGACCCTCCTTCTTTTGTGTTTGTCTCTTTGACAGCAAAAACGAGTTAAAGATGTTTTGCGGGGGGTTTGAAGCGTCCCCGTTTGCTTGTTATTTACGGTGTGAAACCTGCCCTCATCGGCCGTGAAAGTCTTATTTCCAGATGCAGGGATACCTAAGGACCAGTCAGGTAAAAAAATCATCTCTCTAGCCCCCCTAGAACGGGAGTTATTCTCAAACTCACCTCGAATTTATTTCGGGCCATAAGCCCGGCCGGCGAGACCCTGCTTCGCAGCCGGCCCCTGGGATTTTTGGATTTCTCTTAGGGGAAGGCCTAACATCCAGGCCGCTTGCCCCACCTACAGACACGTCAGCGACCCCGAAATCACGGGAGAGGGAGCCCTTGAGACGGGCTTTCCGGTGGTGTAAAACTTGTGCAGATCCGATGATGCCTTGATGTTGATTTGACCCTCCTTATTTTGTGTTTGTCTCTTTGACAGCAAAAACGAGTTAAAGATGTTTTGCGGGGGGTTTGTAGCGTCCCCGCTTGCTTGTCTTTTCCGGTGTGAAACCTGCCCTCATCGGCCGTGAAAGTCTAATTTCCGGATGCAGGGATACCTAAGGAACAGTCAGGTAAAAAAATCATCTCTCTAGCCCCCCTAGAACGGGAGTTATTCTCAAACTCACCTCGAATTTATTTCGGGCCATTAGCCCGGCCGGCGAGACCCTGCTTCGCAGACGGCCCCTGGGATTTTTGGATTTCTCTTATGGGGAGGCCTAACATCCAGGCCGCTCGCCCCGCTTACAGACTGGTCAGCGACCCCGAAATCACAGGAGAGGGAGCCTTTGAGACGGGCTTTCCGGTGGTGTAAAACTTGTGCAGATCCGATGATGCCTTGATGTTGATTTGACCCTCCTTATTTTGTGTTTGCCTCTTTGACAGCAAAAACGAGTTAAAGATGTTTTGCGGGGGGTTTGTAGCGTCCCCGCTTGCTTGTCTTTTCCGGTGTGAAACCTGCCCTCATCGGCCGTGAAAGTCTAATTTCCGGATGCAGGGATACCTAAGGAACAGTCAGGTAAAAAAAATCATCTCTCTAGCCCCCTAGAACGGGAGTTATTCTCAAACTCACCTCGAATTTATTTCGGGCCATTAGCCCGGCCGGCGAGACCCTGCTTCGCAGCCGGCCCTTGGGATGTTTGGATTTCTCTTAGGGGAAGGGCTAACATCCAGGCCGCTCGCCCCGCCTACAGACTCGTCAGCAACCCCGAAATCACGGGAGAGGGAGCCCTTGAGACGGGCTTTGCGGTGGTGTAAAACTTGTGCAGATCCGATGATGCCTTGATGTTGATTTGACCCTCCTTCTTTTGTGTTTGTCTCTTTGACAGCAAAAACGAGTTAAAGATGTTTTGCGGGGGGTTTGAAGCGTCCCCGCTTGCTTGTAATTTCCGGTGTGAAACCTGCCCTCATCGGCCGTGAAAGTCTTACTTCCGGATGCAGGGATACCTAAGGACCAGTCAGTTAAAAAAATCATTTCTCTAGCCCCCCTAGAACGGGAGTTATTCTCAAACTCACCTCGAATTTATTTCGGGCCATTAGCCCGGCCGGCGAGACCCTGCTTCGCAGCCGGCCCCTGGGATTTTTGGATTTCTCTTAGAGGAAGACCTAACATCCAGGCCACTTGCCCCGCCTACAGACTCGTCAGCAACCCCGAAATCACAGGAGAGGGAGCCCTTGAGACGGGCTTTGCGGTGGTGTAAAACTTGTGCAGATCCGATGATGCCTTGATGTTGATTTGACCCTCCCTATTTTGTGTTTGTCTCTTTGACAGCAAAAACGAGTTAAAGATGTTTTGCGGGGGGGGGTTGTAGCTTGTAGCGTCCCCGCTTCCTTGTCTTTTCCGGTGTGAAACCTGCCCTCATCGGCCGTGAAAGTCTAATTTCCGGATGCAGGGATACCTAAGGAACAGTCAGGTAAAAAAATCATCTCTCTAGCCCCCTAGAACGGGAGTTATTCTCAAACTCACCTCGAATTTATTTCGGGCCATTAGCCCGGCCGGCGAGACCCTGCTTCGCAGCCGGCCCCTGGGATTTTTGGATTTTTCTTAGGGGGAGGCCTAACATCCAGGCCGCTCGCCCCGCCTACAGACTGGTCAGCGACCCCGAAATCACGGGAGAGGGAGCCCTTGAGACGGGCTTTCCGGTGGTGTAAAACTTGTGCAGATCCGATTATGCCTTGATGTTGATTTGACCCTCCTTATTTTGTGTTTGCCTCTTTGACAGCAAAAACGAGTTAAAGATGTTTTGCGGGGGGTTTGTAGCGTCCCCGCTTGCTTGTCTTTTCCGGTGTGAAACCTGCCCTCATCGGCCGTGAAAGTCTAATTCCCGGATGCAGGGATACCTAAGGAACAGTCAGGTAAAAAAATCATCTCTCTAGCCCCCCTAGAACGGGAGTTATTCTCAAACTCACCTCGAATTTATTTCGGGCCATTATCCCGGCCGGCGAGACCCTGCTTCGCAGCAGGCCCTTGGGATTTTTGGATTTCTCTTAGGGGAAGGGCTAACATCCAGGCCGCTCGCCCCGCCTACAGACTCGTCAGCGACCCCGAAATCACAGGAGAGGGAGCCCTTGAGACGGGCTTTCCGGTGGTGTAAAACTTGTGCAGATCCGATGATGCCTTGATGTTGATTTGACCCTCCTTATTTTGTGTTTGTCTCTTTGACAGCAAAAACGAGTTAAAGATGTTTTGCGGGGGGTTTGTAGCGTCCCCGCTTGCTTGTCTTTTCCGGTGTGAAACCTGCCCTCATCGGCCGTGAAAGTCTAATTTCCGGATGCAGGGATACCTAAGGAACAGTCAGGTAAAAAAATCATCTCTCTAGCCCCCCTAGAACGGGAGTTATTCTCAAACTCACCTCGAATTTATTTCGGGCCATTAGCCCGGCCGGCGAGACCCTGCTTCGCAGCCGGCCCCTGGGATTTTTGGATTTCTCTTAGGGGGAGGCCTAACATCCAGGCCGCTCGCCCCGCCTACAGACTCGTCAGCGACCCCGAAATCACGGGAGAGGGAGCCCTTGAGACGGGCTTTCCGGTGGTGTAAAACTTGTGCAGATCCGATGATGCCTTGATGTTGATTTGACCCTCCTTATTTTGTGTTTGTCTCTTTGACAGCAAAAACGAGTTAAAGATGTTTTGCGGGGGGGTTGTAGCTTGTAGCGTCCCCGCTTGCTTGTCTTTTCCGGTGTGAAACCTGCCCTCATCGGCCGTGAAAGTCTAATTTCCGGATGCAGGGATACCTAAGGAACAGTCAGGTAAAAAAATCATCTCTCTAGCCCCCCTAGAACGGGAGTTATTCTCAAACTCACCTCGAATTTATTTCGGGCCATTAGCCCGGCCGGCGAGACCCTGCTTCGCAGCCGGCCCCTGGGATTTTTGGATTTCTCTTAGGGGTAGGCCTAACATCCAGGCCGCTCGCCCCGACTACAGACTCGTCAGCGACCCCGAAATCACAGGAGAGGGAGCCCTTGAGACGGGCTTTCCGGTGGTGTAACACTTGTGCAGATCCGATGATGCCTTGATGTTGATTTGACCCTCCTTATTTTGTGTTTGCCTCTTTGACAGCAAAAACGAGTTAAAGATGTTTTGCGGGGGGTTTGTAGCGTCCCCGCTTGCTTGTCTTTTCCGGTGTGAAACCTGCCCTCATCGGCCGTGAAAGTCTAATTTCCGGATGCAGGGATACCTAAGGAACAGTCAGGTAAAAAAAATCATCTCTCTAGCCCCCTAGAACGGGAGTTATTCTCAAACTCACCTCGAATTTATTTCGGGCCATTAGCCCGGCCGGCGAGATCCTGCTTCGCAGCCGGCCCTTGCGATTTTTGGATTTCTCTTAGGGGAAGGGCTAACATCCAGGCCGCTCGCCCCGCCTACAGACTCGTCAGCGACCCCGAAATCACAGGAGAGGGAGCCCTTGAGACGGGCTTTCCGGTGGTGTAAAACTTGTGCAGATCCGATGATGCCTTGATGTTGATTTGACCCTCCTTATTTTGTGTTTGTCTCTTTGACAGCAAAAACGAGTTAAAGATGTTTTGCGGGGGGTTTGTAGCTTGTAGCGTCCCCGCTTCCTTGTCTTTTCCGGTGTGAAACCTGCCCTCATCGGCCGTGAAAGTCTAATTTCCGGATGCAGGGATACCTAAGGAACAGTCAGGTAAAAAAATCATCTCTCTAGCCCACCTAGAACGGGAGTTATTCTCCAATTCACCTCGAATTTATTTCGGGCCATTAGCCCGGCCGGCGAGACCCTGCTTCGCAGCCGGCACCTTGGATTTTTGGATTTCTCTTAGGGGTAGGCCTAACATCCAGGCCGCTCGCCCCGCCTACAGACTCGTCAGCGACCCCGAAATCACAGGAGAGGGAGCCCTTGAGACGGGCTTTCCGGTGGTATAAAACTTGTGCAGATCTGATGATGCCTTGATGT
This sequence comes from Pisaster brevispinus, assembly GCA_023634235.1. Lineage (NCBI taxonomy): Eukaryota > Metazoa > Echinodermata > Asteroidea > Forcipulatida > Asteriidae > Pisaster > Pisaster brevispinus. Next base: position 11,705,260 of record JAMKCF010000011.1, on the reverse strand, counting down.
TGATTTGACCCTCCTTATTTTGTGTTTGTCTCTTTGACAGCAAAAACGAGTTAAAGATGTTTTGCGGGGGGTTTGTAGCTTGTAGCGTCCCCGCTTGCTTGTCTTTTCCGGTGTGAAACCTGCCCTCATCGGCCGTGAAAGTCTAATTTCCGGATGCAGGGATACCTAAGGAATAGTCAGGTAAAAAAATCATCTCTCTAGCCCCCCTAGAACGGGAGTTATTCTCAAACTCACCTCGAATTTATTTCGGGCCATTAGCCCGGCCGGCGAGACCCTGCTTCGCAGCCGGCCCCTGGGATTTTGGATTTCTCTTAGGGGTAGACCTAACATCCAGGCCGCTCGCCCCGCCTACAGACTCGTCAGCGACCCCGAAATCACGGGAGAGGGAGCCCTTGAGACGGGCTTTCCGGTGGTGTAAAACTTGTGCAGATCCGATGATGCCTTGATGTTGATTTGACCCTCCTTATTTTGTGTTTGTCTCTTTGACAGCAAAAACGAGTTAAAGATGTTTTGCAGGGGGTTTGTAGCTTGTAGCATCCCCGCTTGCTTGTCTTTTCCGGTGTGAAACCTGCCCTCATCGGCCGTGAAAGTCTAAGTTCCGGATGCAGGGATACCTAAGGAACAGTCAGGTAAAAAAATCATCTCTCTAGCCCCCCTAGAACGGGAGTTATTCTCAAACTCACCTCGAATTTATTTCGGGCCATTAGCCCGGCCGGCGAGACCCTGCTTCGCAGCCGTCCCCTTGGATTTTTGGATTTCTCTTAGGGGTAGGCCTAACATCCAGGCCGCTTGCCCCGCCTAAAGACTCGTCAGCGACCCCGAAATCACGGGAGAGGGAGCCCTTGAGACGGGCTTTGCGGTGGTGTAAAACTTGTGCAGATCCGATGATGCCTTGATGTTGATTTGACCCTCCTTATTTTGTGTTTGTCTCTTTGACAGCAAAAACGAGTTAAAGATGTTTTGCGGGGGGTTTGTAGCTTGTAGCGTCCCCGCTTGCTTGTCTTTTCCGGTTTGAAACCTGCTCTCATCGGCCGTGAAAGTCTAATTTCCGGATGCAGGGATACCTAAGGAACAGTCAGGTAAAAAAATCATCTCTCTAGCCCCCCTAGAACGGGAGTTATTCTCAAACTCACCTCGAATTTATTTCGGGCCATTAGCCCGGCCGGCGAGACCCTGCTTCGCAGCCGGCCCCTGGGATTTTTGGATTTCTCTTAGGGGTAGGCCTAACATCCAGGCCGCTCGCCCCGCCTACAGACTCGTCAGCGACCCCAAAATCACGGGAGAGGGAGCCCTTGAGACGGGCTTTCCGGTGGTGTAAAACTTGTGCAGATCCAATGATGCCTTGATGTTGATTTGACCCTCCTTATTTTGTGTTTGTCTCTTTGACAGCAAAAACGAGTTAAAGATGTTTTGCGGGGGGTTTGTAGCGTCCCCGCTTGCTTGTCTTTTCCGGTGTGAAACCTGCCCTCATCGGCCGTGAAAGTCTAATTTCCGGATGCAGGGATACCTAAGGAACAGTCAGGTAAAAAAAATCATCTCTCTAGCCCCCTAGAACGGGAGTTATTCTCAAACTCACCTCGAATTTATTTCGGGCCATTAGCCCGGCCGGCGAGATCCTGCTTCGCAGCCGGCCCTTGCGATTTTTGGATTTCTCTTAGGGGAAGGGCTAACATCCAGGCCGCTCGCCCCGCCTACAGACTCGTCAGCGACCCCGAAATCACAGGAGAGGGAGCCCTTGAGACGGGCTTTCCGGTGGTGTAAAACTTGTGCAGATCCGATGATGCCTTGATGTTGATTTGACCCTCCTTATTTTGTGTTTGTCTCTTTGACAGCAAAAACGAGTTAAAGATGTTTTGCGGGGGGTTTGTAGCTTGTAGCGTCCCCGCTTCCTTGTCTTTTCCGGTGTGAAACCTGCCCTCATCGGCCGTGAAAGTCTAATTTCCGGATGCAGGGATACCTAAGGAACAGTCAGGTAAAAAAATCATCTCTCTAGCCCACCTAGAACGGGAGTTATTCTCCAATTCACCTCGAATTTATTTCGGGCCATTAGCCCGGCCGGCGAGACCCTGCTTCGCAGCCGGCACCTTGGATTTTTGGATTTCTCTTAGGGGTAGGCCTAACATCCAGGCCGCTCGCCCTGCCTACAGACTCGTCAACGACCCCAAAATCACGGGAGAGGGAGCCCTTGAGACGGGCTTTCCGGTGGTGTAAAACTTGTGCAGATCCAATGATGCCTTGATGTTGATTTGACCCTCCTTATTTTGTGTTTGTCTCTTTGACAGCAAAAACGAGTTAAAGATGTTTTGCGGGGGGTTTGTAGCTTGTAGCGTCCCCGCTTGCTTGTCTTTTCCGGTGTGAAACCTGCCCTCATCGGCCGTGAAAGTCTAATTTCCGGATGCAGGGATACCTAAGGAACAGTCAGGTAAAAAAAATCATCTCTCTAGCCCCCCTAGAACGGGAGTTATTCTCAAACTCACCTCGAATTTATTTCGGGCCATTAGCCCGGCCGGCGAGACCCTGCTTCGCAGCCGGCCCCTGGGATTTTTGGATTTCTCTTAGGGGTAGGCCTAACATCCAGGCCGCTCGCCCCGCCTACAGACTCGTCAGCGACCCCGAAATCACAGGAGAGGGAGCCCTTGAGACGGGCTTTCCGGTGGTATAAAACTTGTGCAGATCCGATGATGCCTTGATGTTGATTTGACCCTCCTTATTTTGTGTTTGTCTCTTTGACAGCAAAAACGAGTTAAAGATGTTTTGCGGGGGGTTTGTAGCTTGTAGCGTCCCCGCTTGCTTGTCTTTTCCGGTGTGAAACCTGCCCTCATCGGCCGTGAAAGTCTAATTTCCGGATGCAGGGATACCTAAGGAACAGTCAGGTAAAAAAAATCATCTCTCTAGCCCCCTAGAACGGGAGTTATTCTCAAACTCACCTCGAATTTATTTCGGGCCATTAGCCCGGCCGGCGAGATCCTGCTTCGCAGCCGGCCCTTGCGATTTTTGGATTTCTCTTAGGGGAAGGGCTAACATCCAGGCCGCTCGCCCCGCCTACAGACTCGTCAGCGACCCCGAAATCACAGGAGAGGGAGCCCTTGAGACGGGCTTTCCGGTGGTGTAAAACTTGTGCAGATCCGATGATGCCTTGATGTTGATTTGACCCTCCTTATTTTGTGTTTGTCTCTTTGACAGCAAAAACGAGTTAAAGATGTTTTGCGGGGGGTTTGTAGCTTGTAGCGTCCCCGCTTCCTTGTCTTTTCCGGTGTGAAACCTGCCCTCATCGGCCGTGAAAGTCTAATTTCCGGATGCAGGGATACCTAAGGAATAGTCAGGTAAAAAAATCATCTCTCTAGCCCCCCTAGAACGGGAGTTATTCTCAAACTCACCTCGAATTTATTTCGGGCCATTAGCCCGGCCGGCGAGACCCTGCTTCGCAGCCGGCCCCTGGGATTTTGGATTTCTCTTAGGGGTAGACCTAACATCCAGGCCGCTCGCCCCGCCTACAGACTCGTCAGCGACCCCGAAATCACGGGAGAGGGAGCCCTTGAGACGGGCTTTCCGGTGGTGTAAAACTTGTGCAGATCCGATGATGCCTTGATGTTGATTTGACCCTCCTTATTTTGTGTTTGTCTCTTTGACAGCAAAAACGAGTTAAAGATGTTTTGCAGGGGGTTTGTAGCTTGTAGCATCCCCGCTTGCTTGTCTTTTCCGGTGTGAAACCTGCCCTCATCGGCCGTGAAAGTCTAATTTCCGGATGCAGGGATACCTAAGGAACAGTCAGGTAAAAAAATCATCTCTCTAGCCCCCCTAGAACGGGAGTTATTCTCAAACTCACCTCGAATTTATTTCGGGCCATTAGCCCGGCCGGCGAGACCCTGCTTCGCAGCCGTCCCCTTGGATTTTTGGATTTCTCTTAGGGGTAGGCCTAACATCCAGGCCGCTTGCCCCGCCTAAAGACTCGTCAGCGACCCCGAAATCACGGGAGAGGGAGCCCTTGAGACGGGCTTTGCGGTGGTGTAAAACTTGTGCAGATCCGATGATGCCTTGATGTTGATTTGACCCTCCTTATTTTGTGTTTGTCTCTTTGACAGCAAAAACGAGTTAAAGATGTTTTGCGGGGGGTTTGTAGCTTGTAGCGTCCCCGCTTGCTTGTCTTTTCCGGTTTGAAACCTGCTCTCATCGGCCGTGAAAGTCTAATTTCCGGATGCAGGGATACCTAAGGAACAGTCAGGTAAAAAAATCATCTCTCTAGCCCCCCTAGAACGGGAGTTATTCTCAAACTCACCTCGAATTTATTTCGGGCCATTAGCCCGGCCGGCGAGACCCTGCTTCGCAGCCGGCCCCTGGGATTTTTGGATTTCTCTTAGGGGTAGGCCTAACATCCAGGCCGCTCGCCCCGCCTACAGACTCGTCAGCGACCCCAAAATCACGGGAGAGGGAGCCCTTGAGACGGGCTTTCCGGTGGTGTAAAACTTGTGCAGATCCAATGATGCCTTGATGTTGATTTGACCCTCCTTATTTTGTGTTTGTCTCTTTGACAGCAAAAACGAGTTAAAGATGTTTTGCGGGGGGTTTGTAGCGTCCCCGCTTGCTTGTCTTTTCCGGTGTGAAACCTGCCCTCATCGGCCGTGAAAGTCTAATTTCCGGATGCAGGGATACCTAAGGAACAGTCAGGTAAAAAAAATCATCTCTCTAGCCCCCTAGAACGGGAGTTATTCTCAAACTCACCTCGAATTTATTTCGGGCCATTAGCCCGGCCGGCGAGATCCTGCTTCGCAGCCGGCCCTTGCGATTTTTGGATTTCTCTTAGGGGAAGGGCTAACATCCAGGCCGCTCGCCCCGCCTACAGACTCGTCAGCGACCCCGAAATCACAGGAGAGGGAGCCCTTGAGACGGGCTTTCCGGTGGTGTAAAACTTGTGCAGATCCGATGATGCCTTGATGTTGATTTGACCCTCCTTATTTTGTGTTTGTCTCTTTGACAGCAAAAACGAGTTAAAGATGTTTTGCGGGGGGTTTGTAGCTTGTAGCGTCCCCGCTTCCTTGTCTTTTCCGGTGTGAAACCTGCCCTCATCGGCCGTGAAAGTCTAATTTCCGGATGCAGGGATACCTAAGGAACAGTCAGGTAAAAAAATCATCTCTCTAGCCCACCTAGAACGGGAGTTATTCTCCAATTCACCTCGAATTTATTTCGGGCCATTAGCCCGGCCGGCGAGACCCTGCTTCGCAGCCGGCACCTTGGATTTTTGGATTTCTCTTAGGGGTAGGCCTAACATCCAGGCCGCTCGCCCTGCCTACAGACTCGTCAACGACCCCAAAATCACGGGAGAGGGAGCCCTTGAGACGGGCTTTCCGGTGGTGTAAAACTTGTGCAGATCCAATGATGCCTTGATGTTGATTTGACCCTCCTTATTTTGTGTTTGTCTCTTTGACAGCAAAAACGAGTTAAAGATGTTTTGCGGGGGGTTTGTAGCTTGTAGCGTCCCCGCTTGCTTGTCTTTTCCGGTGTGAAACCTGCCCTCATCGGCCGTGAAAGTCTAATTTCCGGATGCAGGGATACCTAAGGAACAGTCAGGTAAAAAAAATCATCTCTCTAGCCCCCCTAGAACGGGAGTTATTCTCAAACTCACCTCGAATTTATTTCGGGCCATTAGCCCGGCCGGCGAGACCCTGCTTCGCAGCCGGCCCCTGGGATTTTTGGATTTCTCTTAGGGGTAGGCCTAACATCCAGGCCGCTCGCCCCGCCTACAGACTCGTCAGCGACCCCGAAATCACAGGAGAGGGAGCCCTTGAGACGGGCTTTCCGGTGGTATAAAACTTGTGCAGATCCGATGATGCCTTGATGTTGATTTGACCCTCCTTATTTTGTGTTTGTCTCTTTGACAGCAAAAACGAGTTAAAGATGTTTTGCGGGGGGTTTGTAGCTTGTAGCGTCCCCGCTTGCTTGTCTTTTCCGGTGTGAAACCTGCCCTCATCGGCCGTGAAAGTCTAATTTCCGGATGCAGGGATACCTAAGGAACAGTCAGGTAAAAAAAATCATCTCTCTAGCCCCCTAGAACGGGAGTTATTCTCAAACTCACCTCGAATTTATTTCGGGCCATTAGCCCGGCCGGCGAGATCCTGCTTCGCAGCCGGCCCTTGCGATTTTTGGATTTCTCTTAGGGGAAGGGCTAACATCCAGGCCGCTCGCCCCGCCTACAGACTCGTCAGCGACCCCGAAATCACAGGAGAGGGAGCCCTTGAGACGGGCTTTCCGGTGGTGTAAAACTTGTGCAGATCCGATGATGCCTTGATGTTGATTTGACCCTCCTTATTTTGTGTTTGTCTCTTTGACAGCAAAAACGAGTTAAAGATGTTTTGCGGGGGGTTTGTAGCTTGTAGCGTCCCCGCTTCCTTGTCTTTTCCGGTGTGAAACCTGCCCTCATCGGCCGTGAAAGTCTAATTTCCGGATGCAGGGATACCTAAGGAACAGTCAGGTAAAAAAATCATCTCTCTAGCCCACCTAGAACGGGAGTTATTCTCCAATTCACCTCGAATTTATTTCGGGCCATTAGCCCGGCCGGCGAGACCCTGCTTCGCAGCCGTCCCCTTGGATTTTTGGATTTCTCTTAGGGGTAGGCCTAACATCCAGGCCGCTTGCCCCGCCTAAAGACTCGTCAGCGACCCCGAAATCACGGGAGAGGGAGCCCTTGAGACGGGCTTTGCGGTGGTGTAAAACTTGTGCAGATCCGATGATGCCTTGATGTTGATTTGACCCTCCTTATTTTGTGTTTGTCTCTTTGACAGCAAAAACGAGTTAAAGATGTTTTGCGGGGGGTTTGTAGCTTGTAGCGTCCCCGCTTGCTTGTCTTTTCCGGTTTGAAACCTGCTCTCATCGGCCGTGAAAGTCTAATTTCCGGATGCAGGGATACCTAAGGAACAGTCAGGTAAAAAAATCATCTCTCTAGCCCCCCTAGAACGGGAGTTATTCTCAAACTCACCTCGAATTTATTTCGGGCCATTAGCCCGGCCGGCGAGACCCTGCTTCGCAGCCGGCCCCTGGGATTTTTGGATTTCTCTTAGGGGTAGGCCTAACATCCAGGCCGCTCGCCCCGCCTACAGACTCGTCAGCGACCCCAAAATCACGGGAGAGGGAGCCCTTGAGACGGGCTTTCCGGTGGTGTAAAACTTGTGCAGATCCAATGATGCCTTGATGTTGATTTGACCCTCCTTATTTTGTGTTTGTCTCTTTGACAGCAAAAACGAGTTAAAGATGTTTTGCGGGGGGTTTGTAGCGTCCCCGCTTGCTTGTCTTTTCCGGTGTGAAACCTGCCCTCATCGGCCGTGAAAGTCTAATTTCCGGATGCAGGGATACCTAAGGAACAGTCAGGTAAAAAAAATCATCTCTCTAGCCCCCTAGAACGGGAGTTATTCTCAAACTCACCTCGAATTTATTTCGGGCCATTAGCCCGGCCGGCGAGATCCTGCTTCGCAGCCGGCCCTTGCGATTTTTGGATTTCTCTTAGGTGAAGGGCTAACATCCAGGCCGCTCGCCCCGCCTACAGACTCGTCAGCGACCCCGAAATCACAGGAGAGGGAGCCCTTGAGACGGGCTTTGCGGTGGTGTAAAACTTGTGCAGATCCGATGATGCCTTGATGTTGATTTGACCCTCCTTATTTTGTGTTTGTCTCTTTGACAGCAAAAACGAGTTAAAGATGTTTTGCGGGGGGTTTGTAGCTTGTAGCGTCCCCGCTTCCTTGTCTTTTCCGGTGTGAAACCTGCCCTCATCGGCCGTGAAAGTCTAATTTCCGGATGCAGGGATACCTAAGGAACAGTCAGGTAAAAAAATCATCTCTCTAGCCCACCTAGAACGGGAGTTATTCTCCAATTCACCTCGAATTTATTTCGGGCCATTAGCCCGGCCGGCGAGACCCTGCTTCGCAGCCGGCACCTTGGATTTTTGGATTTCTCTTAGGGGTAGGCCTAACATCCAGGCCGCTCGCCCTGCCTACAGACTCGTCAACGACCCCAAAATCACGGGAGAGGGAGCCCTTGAGACGGGCTTTCCGGTGGTGTAAAACTTGTGCAGATCCAATGATGCCTTGATGTTGATTTGACCCTCCTTATTTTGTGTTTGTCTCTTTGACAGCAAAAACGAGTTAAAGATGTTTTGCGGGGGGTTTGTAGCTTGTAGCGTCCCCGCTTGCTTGTCTTTTCCGGTGTGAAACCTGCCCTCATCGGCCGTGAAAGTCTAATTTCCGGATGCAGGGATACCTAAGGAACAGTCAGGTAAAAAAAATCATCTCTCTAGCCCCCCTAGAACGGGAGTTATTCTCAAACTCACCTCGAATTTATTTCGGGCCATTAGCCCGGCCGGCGAGACCCTGCTTCGCAGCCGGCCCCTGGGATTTTTGGATTTCTCTTAGGGGTAGGCCTAACATCCAGGCCGCTCGCCCCGCCTACAGACTCGTCAGCGACCCCGAAATCACAGGAGAGGGAGCCCTTGAGACGGGCTTTCCGGTGGTATAAAACTTGTGCAGATCCGATGATGCCTTGATGTTGATTTGACCCTCCTTATTTTGTGTTTGTCTCTTTGACAGCAAAAACGAGTTAAAGATGTTTTGCGGGGGGTTTGTAGCTTGTAGCGTCCCCGCTTGCTTGTCTTTTCCGGTGTGAAACCTGCCCTCATCGGCCGTGAAAGTCTAATTTCCGGATGCAGGGATACCTAAGGAACAGTCAGGTAAAAAAAATCATCTCTCTAGCCCCCTAGAACGGGAGTTATTCTCAAACTCACCTCGAATTTATTTCGGGCCATTAGCCCGGCCGGCGAGATCCTGCTTCGCAGCCGGCCCTTGCGATTTTTGGATTTCTCTTAGGGGAAGGGCTAACATCCAGGCCGCTCGCCCCGCCTACAGACTCGTCAGCGACCCCGAAATCACAGGAGAGGGAGCCCTTGAGACGGGCTTTCCGGTGGTGTAAAACTTGTGCAGATCCGATGATGCCTTGATGTTGATTTGACCCTCCTTATTTTGTGTTTGTCTCTTTGACAGCAAAAACGAGTTAAAGATGTTTTGCGGGGGGTTTGTAGCTTGTAGCGTCCCCGCTTCCTTGTCTTTTCCGGTGTGAAACCTGCCCTCATCGGCCGTGAAAGTCTAATTTCCGGATGCAGGGATACCTAAGGAACAGTCAGGTAAAAAAATCATCTCTCTAGCCCACCTAGAACGGGAGTTATTCTCCAATTCACCTCGAATTTATTTCGGGCCATTAGCCCGGCCGGCGAGACCCTGCTTCGCAGCCGGCACCTTGGATTTTTGGATTTCTCTTAGGGGTAGGCCTAACATCCAGGCCGCTCGCCCTGCCTACAGACTCGTCAACGACCCCAAAATCACGGGAGAGGGAGCCCTTGAGACGGGCTTTCCGGTGGTGTAAAACTTGTGCAGATCCAATGATGCCTTGATGTTGATTTGACCCTCCTTATTTTGTGTTTGTCTCTTTGACAGCAAAAACGAGTTAAAGATGTTTTGCGGGGGGTTTGTAGCTTGTAGCGTCCCCGCTTGCTTGTCTTTTCCGGTGTGAAACCTGCCCTCATCGGCCGTGAAAGTCTAATTTCCGGATGCAGGGATACCTAAGGAACAGTCAGGTAAAAAAAATCATCTCTCTAGCCCCCCTAGAACGGGAGTTATTCTCAAACTCACCTCGAATTTATTTCGGGCCATTAGCCCGGCCGGCGAGACCCTGCTTCGCAGCCGGCCCCTGGGATTTTTGGATTTCTCTTAGGGGTAGGCCTAACATCCAGGCCGCTCGCCCCGCCTACAGACTCGTCAGCGACCCCGAAATCACAGGAGAGGGAGCCCTTGAGACGGGCTTTCCGGTGGTATAAAACTTGTGCAGATCCGATGATGCCTTGATGTTGATTTGACCCTCCTTATTTTGTGTTTGTCTCTTTGACAGCAAAAACGAGTTAAAGATGTTTTGCGGGGGGTTTGTAGCTTGTAGCGTCCCCGCTTGCTTGTCTTTTCCGGTGTTCAACCTGCCCTCATCGGCCGTGAAAGTCTAATTTCCGGATGCAGGGATACCTAAGGAACAGTCAGGTAAAAAAATCATCTCTCTAGCCCCCCTAGAACGGGAGTTATTCTCAAACTCACCTCGAATTTATTTCGGGCCATTAGCCCGGCCGGCGAGACCCTGCTTCGCAGCCGGCCCCTGGGATTTTGGATTTCTCTTAGGGGTAGGCCTAACATCCAGGCCGCTCGCCCCGCCTACAGACTCGTCAGCGACCCCGAAATCACGGGAGAGGGAGCCCTTGAGACGGGCTTTCCGGTGGTGTAAAACTTGTGCAGATCCGATGATGCCTTGATGTTGATTTGACCCTCCTTATTTTGTGTTTGTCTCTTTGACAGCAAAAACGAGTTAAAGATGTTTTGCGGGGGGTTTGTAGCGTCCCCGCTTGCTTGTCTTTTCCGGTGTGAAACCTGCCCTCATCGGCCGTGAAATTCTAATTTCCGGATGCAGGGATACCTAAGGAACAGTCAGGTAAAAAATCATCTCTCTAGCCCCCCTAGAACGGGAGTTATTCTCAAACTCACCTCGAATTTATTTCGGGCCATTAGCCCGGCCGGCGAGACCCTGCTTCGCAGCCGGCCCCTGGGATTTTTGGATTTCTCTCTAGGGATAGGCCTAACATCTAGGCCGCTCGCCCCGCCTACAGACTCGTCAGCGACCCCGAAATCACGGGAGAGGGAGCCCTTGAGACGGGCTTTCCGGTGGTGTAAAACTTGTGCAGATCCGATGATGCCTTGATGTTGATTTGACCCTCCTTATTTTGTGTTTGTCTCTTTGACAGCAAAAACGAGTTAAAGATGTTTTGCGGGGGGTTTGTAGCGTCCCCGCTTGCTTGTCTTTACCGGTGTGAAACCTGCCCTCATCGGCCGTGAAAGTCTAATTTCCGGATGCAGGGATACCTAAGGAACAGTCAGGTAAAAAATCATCTCTCTAGCCCCCCTAGAACGGGAGTTATTCTCAAACTCACCTCGAATTTATTTCGGGCCATTAGCCCGGCCGGCGAGACCCTGCTTCGCAGCCGGCCCCTGGGATTTTTGGATTTCTCTTAGGGGTAGGCCTAACATCCAGGCCGCTCGCCCCGCCTACAGACTCATCAGCGACCCCGAAATCACGGGAGAGGGAGCCCTTGAGACGGGCTTTGCGGTGGTGTAAAACTTGTGCAGATCCGATGATGCCTTGATGTTGATTTGACCCTCCTTATTTTGTGTTTGTCTCTTTGACAGCAAAAACGAGTTAAAGATGTTTTGCGGGGGGTTTGTAGCTTGTAGCGTCCCCGCTTGCTTGTCTTTTCCGGTGTGAAACCTGCCCTCATCGGCCGTGAAAGTCTAATTTCCGGATGCAGGGATACCTAAGGAACAGTCAGGTAAAAAAATCATCTCTCTAGCCCCCCTAGAACGGGAGTTATTCTCAAACTCACCTCGAATTTATTTCGGGCCATTAGCCCGGCCGGCGAGACCCTGCTTCGCAGCCGGCCCCTGGGATTTTTGGATTTCTCTTAGGGGAAGGCCTAACATCCAGGCCGCTCGCCCCGCCTACAGACTCGTCAGCGACCCCGAAAACACGGGAGAGGGAGCCCTTGAGACGGGCTTTCCGGTGGTGTAAAACTTGTGCAGATCCGATGATGCCTTGATGTTGATTTGACCGTCCTTATTTTGTGTTTGTCTCTTTGACAGCAAAAACGAGTTAAAGATGTTTTGCGGGGGGTTTGTAGCTTGTAGCGTCCCCGCTTGCTTGTCTTTTCCGGTGTGAAACCTGCCCTCATCGGCCGTGAAAGTCTAATTTCCGGATGCAGGGATACCTAAGGAACAGTCAGGTAAAAAAATCATCTCTCTAGCCCCCCTAGAACTGGAGTAATTCTCAAACTCACCTCGAATTTATTTCGGGCCATTAGCCCGGCCGTCGAGACCCTGCTTCGCAGCCGGCCCGTGGGATTTTTGGATTTCTCTTAGGGGTAGGCCTAACATCCAGGCCGCTCGCCCCGCCTACAGACTCGTCAGCGACCCCGAAATCACGGGAGAGGGAGCCCTTGAGACGGGCTTTCCGGTGGTGTAAAACTTGTGCAGATCCGATGATGCCTTGATGTTGATTTGACCGTCCTTATTTTGTGTTTGTCTCTTTGACAGCAAAAACGAGTTAAAGATGTTTTGCGGGGGGTTTGTAGCTTGTAGCGTCCCCGCTTGCTTGTATTTTCCGGTGTGAAACCTGCCCTCATCGGCCTTGAAAGTCTAATTTCCGGATGCAGGGATACCTAAGGAACAGTCAGGTAAAAAAATCATCTCTCTAGCCCCCCTAGAACGGGAGTTATTCTCAAACTCACCTCGAATTTATTTCGGGCCATTAGCCCGGCCGGCGAGACCCTGCTTCGCAGCCGGCCCCTGGGATTTTTGGATTTCTCTTAGGGGTAGGCCTAACATCCAGGCCGCTCGCCCCGCCTACAGACTCGTCAGCGACCCCGAAATCACGGGAGAGGGAGCCCTTGAGACGGGCTTTCCGGTGGTGTAAAACTTGTGCAGATCCGATGATGCCTTGATGTTGATTTGACCCTCCTTATTTTGTGTTTGTCTCTTTGACAGCAAAAACGAGTTAAAGATGTTTTGCGGGGGTTTGTAGCTTGTAGCGTCCCCGCTTGCTTGTCTTTTCCGGTGTGAAACCTGCCCTCATCGGCCGTGAAAGTCTAATTTCCGGATGCAGGGATACCTAAGGAACAGTCAGGTAAAAAAATCATCTCTCTAGCCCCCTTAGAACGGGAGTTATTCTCAAACTCACCTCGAATTTATTTCGGGCCATTAGCCCGGCCGGCGAGACCCTGCTTCGCAGCCGGCCCCTGGGATTTTTGGATTTCTCTTAGGGGTAGGCCTAACATCCAGGCCGCTCGCCCCGCCTACAGACTCGTCAGCGACCCCGAAATCACGGGAGACGGAGCCCTTGAGACGGGCTTTCCGGTGGTGTAAAACTTGTGCAGATCCGATGATGCCTTGATGTTGATTTGACCCTCCTTATTTTGTGTTTGTCTCTTTGACAGCAAAAACGAGTTAAAGATGTTTTGCGGGGGGTTTGTAGCTTGTAGCGTCCCCGCTTGCTTGTCTTTTCCGGTGTGAAACCTGCCCTCATCGGCCGTGAAAGTCTAATTTCCGGATGCAGGGATACCTAAGGAACAGTCAGGTAAAAAAATCATCTCTCTAGCCCCCCTAGAACGGGAGTTATTCTCAAACTCACCTCGAATTTATTTCGGGCCATTAGCCCGGCCGGCGAGACCCTGCTTCGCAGCCGGCCCCTGGGATTTTTGGATTTCTCTTAGGGGTAGGCCTAACATCCAGGCCGCTCGCCACGTTTACAGACTCGTCAGCGACCCCGAAATCACGGGAGAGGGAGCCCTTGAGACGGGCTTTCCGGTGGTGTAAAACTTGTGCAGATCCGATGATGCCTTGATGTTGATTTGACCCTCCTTATTTTGTGTTTGTCTCTTTGACAGCAAAAACGAGTTAAAGATGTTTTGCGGGGGGTTTGTAGCTTGTAGCGTCCCCGCTTGCTTGTCTTTTCCGGTGTGAAACCTGCCCTCATCGGCCGTGAAAGTCTAATTTCCGGATGCAGGGATACCTAAGGAACAGTCAGGTAAAAAAATCATCTCTCTAGCCCCCCTAGAACGGGAGTTATTCTCGAACTCACCTCGAATTTATTTCGGGCCATAAGCCCTGCCGGCGAGACCCTGCTTCGCAGCCGGCCCCTGGGATTTTTGGATTTCTCTTAGGGGTAGGCCTAACATCCAGGCCGCTCGCCCCGCCTACAGACTCGTCAGGGACCCCGAAATCACGGGAATGAGAGCCCTTGAGACGGGCTTTCCGGTGGTGTAAAACTTGTGCAGATCCGATGATGCCTTGATGTTGATTTGACCCTCCTTATTTTGTGTTTGTCTCTTTGACAGCAAAAACGAGTTAAAGATGTTTTGCGGGGGGTTTGTAGCTTGTAGCGTCCCAGCTTGCTTGTCTTTTCCGGTCTGAAACCTGCCCTCATCGGCCGTGAAAGTCTAATTTCCGGATGCAGGGATACCTAAGGAACAGTCAGGTAAAAAAATCATCTCTCTAGCCCCCCTAGAACGGGAGTTATTCTCAAACTCACCTCGAATTTATTTCGGGACATTAGCCCTGCCGGCGAGACCCTGCTTCGCAGCCGGCCCCTGGGATTTTTGGATTTCTCTTAGGGGTAGGCCTAACATCCAGGCCGCTCGCCCCGCCTACAGACTCGTCAGCGACCCCGAAATCACGGGAGAGGGAACCCTTGAGACGGGCTTTCCGGTGGTGTAAAACTTGTGCAGATCCGATGATGCCTTGATGTTGATTTGACCCTCCTTCTTTTGTGTTTGTCTCTTTGACAGCAAAAACGAGTTAAAGATGTTTTGCGGGGGGTTTGAAGCGTCCCCGCTCGCTTGTTATTTCCGGTGTGAAACCTGCCCTCATCGGCCGTGAAAGTCTAATTTCCGGATGCAGGGATACCTAAGGAACAGTCAGGTAAAAAAATCATCTCTCTAGCCCCCCTAGAACGGGAGTTATTCTCGAACTCACCTCGAATTTATTTCGGGCCATAAGCCCTGCCGGCGAGACCCTGCTTCGCAGCCGGCCCCTGGGATTTTTGGATTTCTCTTAGGGGTAGGCCTAACATCCAGGCCGCTCGCCCCGCCTACAGACTCGTCAGCGACCCCGAAATCACGGGAGAGGGAGCCCTTGAGACGGGCTTTCCGGTGGTGTAAAACTTGTGCAGATCCGATGATGCCTTGATGTTGATTTGACCCTCCTTATTTTGTGTTTGTCTCTTTGACAGCAAAAACGAGTTAAAGATGTTTTGCGGGGGGTTTGTAGCTTGTAGCGTCCCCGCTTGCTTGTCTTTACCGGTGTGAAACCTGCCCTCATCGGCCGTGAAAGTTTAATTTCCGGATGCAGGGATACCTAAGGAACAGTCAGGTAAAAAAATCATCTCTCTAGCCCCCCTAGAACGGGAGTTATTCTCAAACTCACCTCGAATTTATTTCGGGCCATTAGCCCGGCCGGCGAGACCCTGCTTCGCAGCCGGCCCCTGGGATTTTTGGATTTCTCTTAGGGGTAGGCCTAACATCCAGGCCGCTCGCCCCGCCTACAGACTCGTCAGCGACCCCGAAATCACGGGAGAGGGAGCCCTTGAGACGGGCTTTCCGGTGGTGTAAAACTTGTGCAGATCCGATGATGCCTTGATGTTGATTTGACCCTCCTTATTTTGTGTTTGTCTCTTTGACAGCAAAAACGAGTTAAAGATGTTTTGCGGGGGGTTTGTAGCTTGTAGCGTCCCCGCTTGCTTGTCTTTTCCGGTGTGAAACCTGCCCTCATCGGCCGTGAAAGTCTAATTTCCGGATGCAGGGATACCTAAGGAACAGTCAGGTAAAAAAATCATCTCTCTAGCCCCCCTAGAACGGGAGTTATTCTCAAACTCACCTCGAATTTATTTCGGGACATTAGCCCTGCCGGCGAGACCCTGCTTCGCAGCCGGCCCCTGGGATTTTTGGATTTCTCTTAGGGGTAGGCCTAACATCCAGGCCGCTCGCCCCGCCTACAGACTCGTCAGCAACCCCGAAATCACGAGAGAGGGAGCCCTTGAGACGGGCTTTCCGGTGGTGTAAAACTTGTGCAGATCCGATGATGCCTTGATGTTGATTTGACCCTCCTTATTTTGTGTTTGTCTCTTTGACAGCAAACACGAGTTAAAGATGTTTTGCGGGGGGTTTGTAGCTTGTAGCGTCCCCGCTTGCTTGTCTTTTCCGGTGTGAAACCTGCCCTCATCGGCCGTGAAAGTCTAATTTCCGGATGCAGGGATACCTAAGGAACAGTCAGGTAAAAAAATCATCTCTCTAGCCCCCCTAGAACGGGAGTTATTCTCAAACTCACCTCGAATGTATTTCGGGCTATTAGCCCGGCCGGCGAGACCCTGATTCGCAGCCGGCCCCTGGGATTTTTGGATTTCTCTTAGGGGTAGGCCTAACATCCAGGCCGCTCGCCCCGCCTACAGACTCGTCAGCGACCCCGAAATCACGGGAGAGGGAGCCCTTGAGACGGGCTTTCCGGTGGTGTACAACTTGTGCAGATCCGATGATGCCTTGATGTTGATTTGACCCTCCTTATTTTGTGTTAGTCTCTTTGACAGCAAAAACAAGTTAAAGATGTTTTGCGGGGGTTTGTAGCTTGTAGCGTCCCCGCTTGCTTGTCTTTTCCGGTGTGAAACCTGCCCTCATCGGCCGTAAAAGTCTAATTCCCGGATGCAGGGATACCTAAGGAACAGTCAGGTAAAAAAATCATCTCTCTAGCCCCCCTAGAACGGGAGTTATTCTCAAACTCACCTCGAATTTATTTCGGGCCATTAGCCCGGCCGGCGAGACCCTGATTCGCAGCCGGCCCCTGGGATTTTTGGATTTCTCTTAGGGGTAGGCCTAACATCCAGGCCGCTCGCCCCGCCTACAGACTCGTCAGCGACCCCGAAATCACGGGAGAGGGAGCCCTTGAGACGGGCTTTCCGGTGGTGTAAAACTTGTGCAGATCCGATGATGCCTTGATGTTGATTTGACCCTCCTTATTTTGTGTTTGTCTCTTTGACAGCAAAAACGAGTTAAAGATGTTTTGCGGGGGGTTTGTAGCTTGTAGCGTCCCCGCTTGCTTGTCTTTTCCGGTGTGAAACCTGCCCTCATCGGCCGTGAAAGTCTAATTTCCGGATGCAGGGATACCTAAGGAACAGTCAGGTAAAAAAATCATCTCTCTAGCCCCCCTAGAACGGGAGTTATTCTCAAACTCACCTCGAATTTATTTCGGGACATTAGCCCTGCCGGCGAGACCCTGCTTCGCAGCCGGCCCCTGGGATTTTTGGATTTCTCTTAGGGGTAGGCCTAACATCCAGGCCGCTCGCCCCGCCTACAGACTCGTCAGCAACCCCGAAATCACGAGAGAGGGAGCCCTTGAGACGGGCTTTCCGGTGGTGTAAAACTTGTGCAGATCCGATGATGCCTTGATGTTGATTTGACCCTCCTTATTTTGTGTTTGTCTCTTTGACAGCAAACACGAGTTAAAGATGTTTTGCGGGGGGTTTGTAGCTTGTAGCGTCCCCGCTTGCTTGTCTTTTCCGGTGTGAAACCTGCCCTCATCGGCCGTGAAAGTCTAATTTCCGGATGCAGGGATACCTAAGGAACAGTCAGGTAAAAAAATCATCTCTCTAGCCCCCCTAGAACGGGAGTTATTCTCAAACTCACCTCGAATGTATTTCGGGCTATTAGCCCGGCCGGCGAGACCCTGATTCGCAGCCGGCCCCTGGGATTTTTGGATTTCTCTTAGGGGTAGGCCTAACATCCAGGCCGCTCGCCCCGCCTACAGACTCGTCAGCGACCCCGAAATCACGGGAGAGGGAGCCCTTGAGACGGGCTTTCCGGTGGTGTACAACTTGTGCAGATCCGATGATGCCTTGATGTTGATTTGACCCTCCTTATTTTGTGTTAGTCTCTTTGACAGCAAAAACAAGTTAAAGATGTTTTGCGGGGGGTTTGTAGCTTGTAGCGTCCCCGCTTGCTTGTCTTTTCCGGTGTGAAACCTGCCCTCATCGGCCGTAAAAGTCTAATTCCCGGATGCAGGGATACCTAAGGAACAGTCAGGTAAAAAAATCATCTCTCTAGCCCCCCTAGAACGGGAGTTATTCTCAAACTCACCTCGAATTTATTTCGGGCCATTAGCCCGGCCGGCGAGACCCTGCTTCGCAGCCGGCCCCTGGGATTTTTGGATTTCTCTTAGGGGTAGGCCTAACATCCAGGCCGCTCGCCCCGCCTACAGACTCGTCAGCGACCCCGAAATCACGGGAGAGGGAGCCCTTGAGACGGGCTTTCCGGTTGTGTAAAACTTGTGCAGATCCGATGATGCCTTGATGTTGATTTGACCCTCCTTATTTTGTGTTTGTCTCTTTGACAGCAAAAACGAGTTAAAGATGTTTTGCGGGGGGTTTGTAGCTTGTAGCGTCCCCGCTTGCTTGTCTTTTCCGGTGTGAAACCTGCCCTCATCGGCCGTGAAAGTCTAAATTCCGGATGCAGGGATACCTAAGGAACAGTCAGGTAAAAAAATCATCTCTCTAGCCCCCCTAGAACGGGAGTTATTCTCAAACTCACCTCGAATTTATTTCGGGCCATTAGCCCGGCCGGCGAGACCCTGCTTCGCAGCCGGCCCCTGGGATTTTTGGATTTCTCTTAGGGGTAGGCCTAACATCCAGGCCGCTCGCCCCGCCTACAGACTCGTCAGCGACCCCGAAATCACGGGAGAGGGAGCCCTTGAGACGGGCTTTCCGGTTGTGTAAAACTTGTGCAGATCCGATGATGCCTTGATGTTGATTTGACCCTCCTTATTATGTGTTTGTCTCTTTGACAGCAAAAACGAGTTAAAGATGTTTTGCGGGGGGTTTGTAGCTTGTAGCGTCCCCGCTTGCTTGTCTTTTCCGGTGTGAAACCTGCCCTCATCGGCCGTGAAAGTCTAAATTCCGGATGCAGGGATACCTAAGGAACAGTCAGGTAAAAAAATCATCTCTCTAGCCCACCTAGAACGGGAGTTATTCTCAAACTCACCTCGAATTTATTTCGGGCCATTAGCCCGGCCGGCGAGACCCTGCTTCGCAGCCGGCCCCTGGGATTTTTGGATTTCTCTTAGGGGTAGGCCTAACATCCAGGCCGCTCGCCCCGCCTACAGACTCGTCAGCGACCCCGAAATCACGGGAGAGGGAGCCCTTGAGACGGGCTTTCCGGTGGTGTAAAACTTGTGCAGATCCGATGATGCCTTGATGTTGATTTGACCCTCCTTATTTTGTGTTTGTCTCTTTGACAGCAAAAACGAGTTAAAGATGTTTTGAGGGGGGTTTGTAGCTTGTAGCGTCCCCACTTGCTTGTCTTTTCCGGTGTGAAACCTGCCCTCATCGGCCGTGAAAGTCTTATTTCCGGATGCAGGGATACCTAAGGAACAGTCAGCTAAAAAAATCATCTCTCTAGCCCCCCTAGAACTGGAGTAATTCTCAAACTCACCTCGAATTTATTTCGGGCCATTAGCCCGGCCGTCGAGACCCTGCTTCGCAGCCGGCCCCTGGGATTTTTGGATTTCTCTTAGGGGTAGGCCTAACATCCAGGCCGCTCAACCCGCCTACAGACTCGTCAGCGACCCCGAAATCACGGGAGAGGGAGCCCTTGAGACGGGCTTTCCGGTGGTGTAAAACTTGTGCAGATCCGATGATGCCTTGATGTTGATTTGACCCTCCTTATTTTGTGTTTGTCTCTTTGACAGCAAAAACGAGTTAAAGATGTTTTGCGGGGGGTTTGTAGCTTGTAGCGTCCCCGCTTGCTTGTCTTTTCCGGTGTGAAACCTGCCCTCATCGGCCGTGAAAGTCTAATTTCCGGATGCAGGGATACCTAAGGAACAGTCAGGTAAAAAATCATCTCTCTAGCCCCCCTAGAACGGGAGTTATTCTCAAACTCACCTCGAATTTATTTCGGGCCATTAGCCCGGCTGGCGAGACCCTGCTTCGCAGCCGGCCCCTGGGATTTTCGGATTTCTCTTAGGGGTAGGCCTAACATCCAGGCCGCTCGCCCCGCCTACAGACTCGTCAGCGACCCCGAAATCACGGGAGAGGGAGCCCTTGTAACTTGTGCAGATCCGATGATGCCTTGATGTTGATTTGACCTCCTTATTTTGTGTTTGTCTCTTTGACAGCAAAAACGAATTAAAGATGTTTTGTGGGGGGTTTGTAGCTTGTAGCGTCCCCGCTTGCTTGTCTTTTCCGGTGTGAAATCTACCCTCATCGGCCGTCTAATTTCCGGATGCAGGGATACCTAAGGAACAGTCAGGTAAAAAAATCATCTCTCTAGCCCCCCTAGAACGGGAGTTATTCTCAAACTCACCTCGAATTTATTTCGGGCCATTAGCCCGGCTGGCGAGACCCTGCTTCGCAGCCGGCCCCTGGGATTTTTGGATTTCTCTTAGGGGTAGGCCTAACATCCAGGCCGCTCGCCCCGCCTACAGACTCGTCAGCGATCCCGAAATCACAGGAGAGGGAGCCCTTGAGACGGGCTTTCCGGTGGTGTAAAACTTGTGCAGATCCGATGATGCCTTGATGTTGATTTGACCCTCCTTATTTTGTGTTTGTCTCTTTGACAGCAAAAACGAGTTAAAGATGTTTTGCGGGGGGTTTGTAGCTTGTAGCATCCCCGCTTGCTTGTCTTTTCCGATGTGAAACCTGCCCTCATCGGCCGTGAAAGTCTTATTTCCGGATGCAGGGATACCTAAGGAACAGTCAGGTAAAAAAATCATCTCTCTAGCCCCCCTAGAACTGGAGTAATTCTCAAACTCACCTCGAATTTATTTCGGGCCATTAGCCCGGCCGTCGAGACCCTGCTTCGCAGCCGGCCCGTGGGATTTTTGGATTTCTCTTAGGGGTAGGCCTAACATCCAGGCCGCTCGCCCCGCCTACAGACTCGTCAGCGACCCCGAAATCATGGGAGAGGGAGCCCTTGAGACGGGCTTTCCGGTGGTGTAAAACTTGTGCAGATCCGATGATGCCTTGATGTTGATTTGACCCTCCTTATTTTGTGTTTGTCTCTTTGACAGCAAAAACGAGTTAAAGATGTTTTGCGGGGGGTTTGTAGCTTGTAGCGTCCCCTCTTGCTTGTCTTTTCCGGTGTGAAACCTGCCCTCATCGGCCGTGAAAGTCTAATTTCCGGATGCAGGGATACCTAAGGAACAGTCAGGTAAAAAAATCATCTCTCTAGCCCCCCTAGAACGGGAGTTATTCTCAAACTCACCTCGAATTTATTTCGGGCCTTTAGCCCGGCCGGCGAGACCCTGCTTCGCAGC
Source organism: Pisaster brevispinus (assembly GCA_023634235.1). Classification (NCBI taxonomy): domain Eukaryota; kingdom Metazoa; phylum Echinodermata; class Asteroidea; order Forcipulatida; family Asteriidae; genus Pisaster; species Pisaster brevispinus. The sequence goes on along the minus strand of JAMKCF010000011.1, from coordinate 11,684,348 downwards.
CGGCCCCTGGGATTTTTGGATTTTTCTTAGGGGTAGGCCTAACATCCAGGCCGCTCGCCCCGCCTACAGACTCGTCAGCGACCCCGAAATCCCGGGAGAGGGAGCCCTTGAGACGGGCTTTCCGGTGGTGTACAATTTGTGCAGATCCGATAATGCCTTGATGTTGATTTGACCCTCCTTATTTTGTGTTTGTCTCTTTGACAGCAAAAACGAGTTAAAGATGTTTTGCGGGGGGTTTGTAGCTTGTAGCGTCCCCGCTTCCTTGTCTTTTCCGGTGTGAAACCTGCCCTCATCGGCCGTGAAAGTCTAATTTCCGGATGCAGGGATACCTAAGGAACAGTCAGGTAAAAAAATCATCTCTCTAGCCCCCCTAGAACGGGAGTTATTCTCAAACTCACCTCGAATTTATTTCGGGCCATTAGCCCGGCCGGCGAGACCCTGCTTCGCAGCCGGCCCCTGGGATTTTTGGATTTCTCTTAGGGGTAGGCCTTACATCCAGGCCGCTCGCCCCGCCTACAGACTCGTCAGCGACCCCGAAATCATGGGAGAGGGAGCCCTTGAGACGGGCTTTCCGGTGGTGTAAAACTTGTGCAGATCCGATGATGCCTTGATGTTGATTTGACCTCCTTATTTTTTGTTTGTCTCTTTGACAGCAAAAACGAATTAAAGATGTTTTGTGGGGGGTTTGTAGCTTGTAGCGTCCCCGCTTGCTTGTCTTTTCCGGTGTGAAATCTACCCTCATCGGCCGTGAAAGTCTAATTTCTGGATGCAAGGATACCTAAGGAACAGTCAGGTAAAAAAATCATCTCTCTAGCCCCCCTAGAACGGGAGTTATTCTCAAACTCACCTCGAATTTATTTCGGGCCATTAGCCCGGCCGGCGAGACCCTGCTTCGCAGCCGGCCCCTGGGATTTTTGGATTTCTCTTAGGGGTAGGCCTAACATCCAGGCCGCTCGCCCCGCCTACAGACTCGTCAGCAACCCCGAAATCACGGGAGAGGGAGCCCTTGAGACGGGCTTTCCGGTGGTGTACAACTTGTGCAGATCCGATGACGCCTTGATGTTGATTTGACCCTCCTTATTTTGTGTTTGTCTCTTTGACAGCAAAAACGAGTTAAAGATGTTTTGCGGGGGGTTTGTAGCTTGCAGCGTCCCCGCTTGCTTGTCTTTTCCGGTGTATAACCTGCCCTCATCGGCCGTGAAAGTCTAATTTCCGGATGCAGGGATACCTAAGGAACAGTCAGGTAAAAAAATCATCTCTCTAGCCCCCCTAGAACGGGAGTTATTCTCAAACTCACCTCGAATTTATTTCGGGCCATTAGCCCGGCTGGCGAGACCCTGCTTCGCAGCCGGCCCCTGGGATTTTCGGATTTCTCTTAGGGGTAGGCCTAACATCCAGGCCGCTCAACCCGCCTACAGACTCGTCAGCGACCCCGAAATCACGGGAGAGGGAGCCCTTGAGACGGGCTTTCCGGTGGTGTAAAACTTGTGCAGATCCGATGATGCCTTGATGTTGATTTGACCCTCCTTATTTTGTGTTTGTCTCTTTGACAGCAAAAACGAGTTAAAGATGTTTTGCGGGGGGTTTGTAGCTTGTAGCGTCCCCGCTTGCTTGTCTTTTCCGGTGTGAAACCTGCCCTCATCGGCCATGAAAGTCTAATTTCCGGATGCAGGGATACCTAAGGAACAGTCAGGTAAAAAATCATCTCTCTAGCCCCTCTAGAACGGGAGTTATTCTCAAACTCACTTCGAATTTATTTCGGGCCATTAGCCCGGCCGTCGAGACACTGCTTCGCAGCCGGCCTCTGGGATTTTTGGATTTCTCTTAGGGGTAGGCCTAACATCCAGGCCGCTCCCCCCGCCTACAGACTCGTCAGCGACCCCGAAATCACGGGAGAGGGAGCCCTTGAGACGGGCTTTCCGGTGGTGTAAAACTTGTGCAGATCCGATGATGCCTTGATGTTGATTTGACCCTCCTTATTTTGTGTTTGTCTCTTTGACAGCAAAAACGAGTTAAAGATGTTTTGCGGGGGGTTTGTAGCTTGTAGCGTCCCCGCTTGCTTGTCTTTTCCGGTGTGAAACCTGCCCTCATCGGCCGTGAAAGTCTAATTTCCGGATGCAGGGATACCTAAGGAACAGTCAGGTAAAAAAATCATCTCTCTAGCCCCCCTAGAACGGGAGTTATTCTCAAACTCACCTCGAATTTATTTCGGGCCATTAGCCCGGCTGGCGAGACCCTGCTTCGCTGCCGGCCCCTGGGATTTTTGGATTTCTCTTAGGGGTAGGCCTAACATCCAGGCCGCTAGCCCCGCCTACAGACTCGTCAGCGACCCCGAAATCACAGGAGAGGGAGCCCTTGAGACGGGCTTTCCGGTGGTGTAAAACTTGTGCAGATCCGATGATGCCTTGATGTTGATTTGACCCTCCTTATTTTGTGTTTGTCTCTTTGACAGCAAAAACGAGTTAAAGATGTTTTGCGGGGGGTTTGTAGCTTGTAGCATCCCCGCTTGCTTGTCTTTTCCGATGTGAAACCTGCCCTCATCGGCCGTGAAAGTATTATTTCCGGATGCAGGGATACCTAAGGAACAGTCAGCTAAAAAAATCATCTCTCTAGCCCCCCTAGAACTGGAGTAATTCTCAAACTCACCTCGAATTTATTTCGGGCCATTAGCCCGGCCGTCGAGACCCTGCTTCGCAGCCGGCCCCTGGGATTTTTGGATTTCTCTTAGGGGTAGGCCTAACATCCAGGCCGCTCGCCCCGCCTACAGACTCGTCAGCGACCCCGAAATCACGGGAGAGGGAGCCCTTGAGACGGGCTTTCCGGTGGTGTAAAACTTGTGCAGATCCGATGATGCCTTGATGTTGATTTGACCCTCCTTATTTTGTGTTTGTCTCTTTGACAGCAAAAACGAGTTAAAGATGTTTTGCGGGGGGTTTGTAGCTTGTAGCATCCCCGCTTGCTTGTCTTTTCCGATGTGAAACCTGCCCTCATCGGCCGTGAAAGTATTATTTCCGGATGCAGGGATACCTAAGGAACAGTCAGCTAAAAAAATCATCTCTCTAGCCCCCCTAGAACTGGAGTAATTCTCAAACTCACCTCGAATTTATTTCGGGCCATTAGCCCGGCCGTCGAGACCCTGCTTCGCAGCCGGCCCCTGGGATTTTTGGATTTCTCTTAGGGGTAGGCCTAACATCCAGGCCGCTCGCCCCGCCTACAGACTCGTCAGCGACCCCGAAATCACGGGAGAGGGAGCCCTTGAGACGGGCTTTCCGGTGGTGTAAAACTTGTGCAGATCCGATGATGCCTTGATGTTGATTTGACCCTCCTTATTTTGTGTTTGTCTCTTTGACAGCAAAAACGAGTTAAAGATGTTTTGCGGGGGGTTTGTAGCTTGTAGCGTCCCCGCTTGCTTGTCTTTTCCGGTGTGAAACCTGCCCTCATCGGCCGTGAAAGTCTAATTTCCGGATGCAGGGATACCTAAGGAACAGTCAGGTAAAAAAATCATCTCTCTAGCCCCCCTAGAACGGGATTTATTCTCAAACTCACCTCGAATTTATTTCGGGCCATTAGCCCGGCCGGCGAGACCCTGCTTCGCAGCCGGCCCCTGGGATTTTTGGATTTCTCTTAGGGGTAGGCCTAACATCCAGGCCGCTCGCCCCGCCTACAGACTCGTCAGCGACTCCGAAATCACGGGAGAGGGAGCCCTTGAGACGGGCTTTCCGGTGGTGTAAAACTTGTGCAGATCCGATGATGCCTTGATGTTGATTTGACCCTCCTTATTTTGTGTTTGTCTCTTTGACAGCAAAAACGAGTTAAAGATGTTTTGCGGGGGGTTTGTAGCTTGTAGCGTCCCCGCTTGCTTGTCTTTTCCGGTGTGAAACCTGCCCTCATCGGCCGTGAAAGTCTAATTTCCGGATGCAGGGATACCTAAGGAACAGTCAGGTAAAAAAATCATCTCTCTAGCCCCCCTAGAACGGGAGTTATTCTCAAACTCACCTCGAATTTATTTCGGGCCATTAGCCCGGCCGGCGAGACCCTGCTTCGCAGCCGGCCCCTGGGATTTTTGGATTTCTCTTAGGGGTAGGCCTAACATCCAGGCCGCTCGCCCCGCCTACAGACTCGTCAGCGACCCCGAAATTACGGGAGAGGGAGCCCTTGAGCCGGGCTTTCCGGTGATATAAAACTTGTGCAGATCCGATGACGCCTTGATGTTGATTTGACCCTCCTTATTTTGTGTTTGTCTCTTTGACAGCAAAAACGAGTTAAAGATGTTTTGCGGGGGGTTTGTAGCTTGTAGCGTCCCCGCTTGCTTGTCTTATCCGGTGTGAAACCTGCCCTCATCGGCCGTGAAAGTCTAATTTTCGGATGCAGGAATACCTAAGGAACAGTCAGGTAAAAAAATCATCTCTCTAGCCCCCCTAGAACGGGAGTTATTCTCAAACTCACCTAGAATTTATTTCGGGCCATTAGCCCGGCCGGCGAGACCCTGCTTCGCAGCCGGCCCCTGGGATTTTTGGATTTCTCTTAGGGGTAGGCCTAACATCCAGGCCGCTCGCCCCGCCTACAGACTCGTCAGCGACCCCGAAATCACGGGAGAGGGAGCCCTTGAGACGGGCTTTCCGGTGGTGTACAACTTGTGCAGATCCGATGACGCCTTGATGTTGATTTGACCCTCCTTATTTTGTGTTTGTCTCTTTGACAGCAAAAACGAGTTAAAGATGTTTTGCGGGGGGTTTGTAGCTTGCAGCGTCCCCGCTTGCTTGTCTTTTCCGGTGTATAACCTGCCCTCATCGGCCGTGAAAGTCTAATTTCCGGATGCAGGGATACCTAAGGAACAGTCAGGTAAAAAAATCATCTCTCTAGCCCCCCTAGAACGGGAGTTATTCTCAAACTCACCTCGAATTTATTTCGGGCCATTAGCCCGGCTGGCGAGACCCTGCTTCGCAGCCGGCCCCTGGGATTTTCGGATTTCTCTTAGGGGTAGGCCTAACATCCAGGCCGCTCAACCCGCCTACAGACTCGTCAGCGACCCCGAAATCACGGGAGAGGGAGCCCTTGAGACGGGCTTTCCGGTGGTGTAAAACTTGTGCAGATCCGATGATGCCTTGATGTTGATTTGACCCTCCTTATTTTGTGTTTGTCTCTTTGACAGCAAAAACGAGTTAAAGATGTTTTGCGGGGGGTTTGTAGCTTGTAGCGTCCCCGCTTGCTTGTCTTTTCCGGTGTGAAACCTGCCCTCATCGGCCGTGAAAGTCTAATTTCCGGATGCAGGGATACCTAAGGAACAGTCAGGTAAAAAATCATCTCTCTAGCCCCTCTAGAACGGGAGTTATTCTCAAACTCACTTCGAATTTATTTCGGGCCATTAGCCCGGCCGTCGAGACACTGCTTCGCAGCCGGCCTCTGGGATTTTTGGATTTCTCTTAGGGGTAGGCCTAACATCCAGGCCGCTCCCCCCGCCTACAGACTCGTCAGCGACCCCGAAATCACGGGAGAGGGAGCCCTTGAGACGGGCTTTCCGGTGGTGTAAAACTTGTGCAGATCCGATGATGCCTTGATGTTGATTTGACCCTCCTTATTTTGTGTTTGTCTCTTTGACAGCAAAAACGAGTTAAAGATGTTTTGCGGGGGGTTTGTAGCTTGTAGCGTCCCCGCTTGCTTGTCTTTTCCGGTGTGAAAACTGCCCTCATCGGCCGTGAAAGTCTAATTTCCGGATGCAGGGATACCTAAGGAACAGTCAGGTAAAAAAATCATCTCTCTAGCCCCCCTAGAACGGGAGTTATTCTCAAACTCACCTCGAATTTATTTCGGGCCATTAGCCCGGCTGGCGAGACCCTGCTTCGCTGCCGGCCCCTGGGATTTTTGGATTTCTCTTAGGGGTAGGCCTAACATCCAGGCCGCTAGCCCCGCCTACAGACTCGTCAGCGACCCCGAAATCACAGGAGAGGGAGCCCTTGAGACGGGCTTTCCGGTGGTGTAAAACTTGTGCAGATCCGATGATGCCTTGATGTTGATTTGACCCTCCTTATTTTGTGTTTGTCTCTTTGACAGCAAAAACGAGTTAAAGATGTTTTGCGGGGGGTTTGTAGCTTGTAGCATCCCCGCTTGCTTGTCTTTTCCGATGTGAAACCTGCCCTCATCGGCCGTGAAAGTATTATTTCCGGATGCAGGGATACCTAAGGAACAGTCAGCTAAAAAAATCATCTCTCTAGCCCCCCTAGAACTGGAGTAATTCTCAAACTCACCTCGAATTTATTTCGGGCCATTAGCCCGGCCGTCGAGACCCTGCTTCGCAGCCGGCCCCTGGGATTTTTGGATTTCTCTTAGGGGTAGGCCTAACATCCAGGCCGCTCGCCCCGCCTACAGACTCGTCAGCGACCCCGAAATCACGGGAGAGGGAGCCCTTGAGACGGGCTTTCCGGTGGTGTAAAACTTGTGCAGATCCGATGATGCCTTGATGTTGATTTGACCCTCCTTATTTTGTGTTTGTCTCTTTGACAGCAAAAACGAGTTAAAGATGTTTTGCGGGGGGTTTGTAGCTTGTAGCGTCCCCGCTTGCTTGTCTTTTCCGGTGTGAAACCTGCCCTCATCGGCCGTGAAAGTCTAATTTCCGGATGCAGGGATACCTAAGGAACAGTCAGGTAAAAAAATCATCTCTCTAGCCCCCCTAGAACGGGATTTATTCTCAAACTCACCTCGAATTTATTTCGGGCCATTAGCCCGGCCGGCGAGACCCTGCTTCGCAGCCGGCCCCTGGGATTTTTGGATTTCTCTTAGGGGTAGGCCTAACATCCAGGCCGCTCGCCCCGCCTACAGACTCGTCAGCGACTCCGAAATCACGGGAGAGGGAGCCCTTGAGACGGGCTTTCCGGTGGTGTAAAACTTGTGCAGATCCGATGATGCCTTGATGTTGATTTGACCCTCCTTATTTTGTGTTTGTCTCTTTGACAGCAAAAACGAGTTAAAGATGTTTTGCGGGGGGTTTGTAGCTTGTAGCGTCCCCGCTTGCTTGTCTTTTCCGGTGTGAAACCTGCCCTCATCGGCCGTGAAAGTCTAATTTCCGGATGCAGGGATACCTAAGGAACAGTCAGGTAAAAAAATCATCTCTCTAGCCCCCCTAGAACGGGAGTTATTCTCAAACTCACCTCGAATTTATTTCGGGCCATTAGCCCGGCCGGCGAGACCCTGCTTCGCAGCCGGCCCCTGGGATTTTTGGATTTCTCTTAGGGGTAGGCCTAACATCCAGGCCGCTCGCCCCGCCTACAGACTCGTCAGCGACCCCGAAATTACGGGAGAGGGAGCCCTTGAGCCGGGCTTTCCGGTGATATAAAACTTGTGCAGATCCGATGACGCCTTGATGTTGATTTGACCCTCCTTATTTTGTGTTTGTCTCTTTGACAGCAAAAACGAGTTAAAGATGTTTTGCGGGGGTTTGTAGCTTGTAGCGTCCCCGCTTGCTTGTCTTATCCGGTGTGAAACCTGCCCTCATCGGCCGTGAAAGTCTAATTTTCGGATGCAGGAATACCTAAGGAACAGTCAGGTAAAAAAATCATCTCTCTAGCCCCCCTAGAACGGGAGTTATTCTCAAACTAACCTCGAATTTATTTCGGGCCATTAGCCCTGCCGGCGAGACCCTGCTTCGCAGCCGGCCCCTGGGATTTTTGGATTTCTCTTAGGGGTAGGCCGAACATCCAGGCCGCTCACCCCGCCTACAGACTCGTCAGCGACCCCGAAATCACGGGAGAGGGAGCCCTTGAGACGGGCTTTCCGGTGATGTAAAACTTGTGCAGATCCGATGATGCCTTGATGTTGATTTGACCCTCCTTATTTTGTGTTTGTCTCTTTGACAGCAAAAACGAGTTAAAGATGTTTTGCGGGGGGGTTGTAGCTTGTAGCGTCCCCGCTTGCTTGTCTTTTCCGGTGTGAAACCTGCCCTCATCGGCCGTGAAAGTCTAATTTCCGGATGCAGGGATACCTAAGGAACAGTCAGGTAAAAAAATCATCTCTCTAGCCCCCCTAGAACGGGAGTTATTCTCAAACTCACCTCGAATTTATTTCGGGCCATTAGCCCGGCCGGCGAGACCCTGCTTCGCAGCCGGCCCCTGGGATTTTTGGATTTCTCTTAGGGGTAGGCCTTACATCCAGGCCGCTCGCCCCGCCTACAGACTCGTCAGCGACCCCGAAATCACGGGAGAGGGAGCCCTTGAGACGGGCTTTCCGGTGATGTAAAACTTGTGCAGATCCGATGATGCCTTGATGTTGATTTGACCCTCCTTATTTTGAGTTTGTCTCTTTGACAGCAAAAACGAGTTAAAGATGTTTTGCGGGGGGTTTGTAGCTTGTAGCGTCCCCGCTTGCTTGTCTTTTCCGGTGTGAAACCTGCCCTCATCGGCCGTGAAAGTCTAATTTCCGGATGCAGGGATACCTAAGGAACAGTCAGGTAAAAAAATCATCTCTCTAGCCCCCCTAGAACGGGAGTTATTCTCAAACTCACCTCGAATTTATTTCGGGCCATTAGCCCGGCCGGCGAGACCCTGCTTCGCAGCCGGCCCCTGGGATTTTTGGATTTCTCTTAGGGGTAGGCCTTACATCCAGGCCGCTCGCCCCGCCTACAGACTCGTCAGCGACCCCGAAATCACGGGAGAGGGAGCCCTTGAGACGGGCTTTCCGGTGATGTAAAACTTGTGCAGATCCGATGATGCCTTGATGTTGATTTGACCCTCCTTATTTTGAGTTTGTCTCTTTGACAGCAAAAACGAGTTAAAGATGTTTTGCGGGGGGTTTGTAGCTTGTAGCGTCCCCGCTTGCTTGTCTTTTCCGGTGTGAAATCTACCCTCATCGGCCGTGAAAGTCTAATTTCTGGATGCAGGGATACCTAAGGAACAGTCAGGTAAAAAAATCATCTCTCTAGCCCCCCTAGAACGGGAGTTATTCTCAAACTCACCTCGAATTTATTTCGGGCCATTAGCCCGGCCGGCGAGACCCTGCTTCGCAGCCGGCCCCTGGGATTTTTGGATTTCTCTTAGGGGTAGGCCTTACATCCAGGCCGCTCGCCCCGCCTACAGACTCGTCAGCGACCCCGAAATTACGGGAGAGGGAGCCCTTGAGCCGGGCTTTCCGGTGATATAAAACTTGTGCAGATCCGATGATGCCTTGATGTTGATTTGACCCTCCTTATTTTGTGTTTGTCTCTTTGACAGCAAAAACGAGTTAAAGATGTTTTGCGGGGGGTTTGTAGCTTGTAGCGTCCCCGCTTGCTTGTCTTATCCGGTGTGAAACCTGCCCTCATCGGCCGTGAAAGTCTAATTTCCGGATGCAGGAATACCTAAGGAACAGTCAGGTAAAAAAATCAACTCTCTAGCCCCCATTAGAACGGGAGTTATTCTCAAACTCACCTCGAATTTATTTCGGGCCATTAGCCCGGCCGGCGAGACCCTGCTTCGCAGCCGGCCAATAGGATTTTTGGATTTCTCTTAGGGGTAGGCCTAACATCCAGGCCGCTCGCCCCGCCTACAGACTCGTCAGCGACCCCGAAATCACGGGAGAGGGAGCCCATGAGACGGGCTTTCCGTTGGTGTATAACTTGTGCAGATCCGATGATGCCTTGATGTTGATTTGACCCTCCTTATTTTGTGTTTGTCTCTTTGACAGCAAAAACGAGTTAAAGATGTTTTGCGGGGGGTTTGTAGCTTGTAGCGTCCCCGCTTGCTTGTCTTTTCCGGTGTGAAACCTACCCTCATCGGCCGTGAAAGTCTAATTTCTGGATGCAGGGATACCTAAGGAACAGTCAGGTAAAAAAATCATCTCTCTAGCCCCCCTAGAACGGGAGTTATTCTCAAACTCACCTCGAATTTATTTCGGGCCATTAGCCCGGCCTGCGAGAACCTGCTTCGCAGCCGGCCCCTGGGATTTTTGGATTTCTCTTAGGGGTAGGCCTAACATCCAGGCGGCTCGCCCCGCCTACAGACTCGTCAGCGACTCCGAAATCACGGGAGAGGGAGCCCTTGAGACGGGCTTTCCGGTGGTGTAAAACTTGTGCAGATCCGATGACGCCTTGATGTTGATTTGACCCTCCTTATTTTGTGTTTGTCTCTTTGACAGCAAAAACGAATTAAAGATGTTTTGCGGGGGGTTTGTAGCTTGTAGCGTCCCCGCTTGCTTGTCTTTTCCGGTGTGAAACCTACCCTCATCGGCCGTGAAAGTCTAATTTCTGGATGCAGGGATACCTAAGGAACAGTCAGGTAAAAAAATCATCTCTCTAGCCCCCCTAGAACGGGAGTTATTCTCAAACTCACCTCGAATTTATTTCGGGCCATTAGCCCGGCCGGCGAGACCCTGCTTCGCAGCCGGCCCCTGGGATTTTTGGATTTCTCTTAGGGGTAGGCCTAACATCCAGGCCGCTCGCCCCGCCTACAGACTCGTCAGCGACCCCGAAATCACAGGAGAGGGAGCCCTTGAGACGGGTTTTCCGGTGGTGTAAAACTTGTGCAGATCCGATGATGCCTTGATGTTGATTTGACCCTCCTTATTTTGTGTTTGTCTCTTTGACAGCAAAAACGAGTTAAAGATGTTTTGCGGGGGGTTTGTAGCTTGTAGCGTCCCCGCTTGCTTGTCTTTTCCGGTGTGAAACCTGCCCTCATCGGCCGTGAAAGTCTAATTTCCGGATGCAGGGATACCTAAGGAACAGTCAGGTAAAAAAATCATCTCTCTAGCCCCCCTAGAACGGGAGTTATTCTCAAACTCACCTCGAATTTATTTCGGGCCATTAGCCCGGCCGGCGAGACCCTGCTTCGCAGCCGGCCCTTGGGATTTTTGGATTTCTCTTAGGGGTAGGCCTAACATCCAGGCCGCTCGCCCCGCCTACAGACTCGTCAGCGACCCCGAAATCACGGGAGAGGGAGCCCTTGAGACGGGCTTTCCGGTGGTGTAAAACTTGTGCAGATCCGATGATGCCTTGATGTTGATTTGACCCTCCTTATTTTGTGTTCGTCTCTTTGACAGCAAAAACGAGTTAAAGATGTTTTGCGGGGGGTTTGTAGCTTGTAGCGTCCCCGCTTGCTTGTCTTTTCCGGCGTGAAACCTGCCCTCATCGGCCGTGAAAGTCTAATTTCCGGATGCAGGGATACCTAAGGAACAGTCAGGTAAAAAAATCATCTCTCTAGCCCCCCTAGAACGGGAGTTATTCTCAAACTCACCTCGAATTTATTTCGGGCCATTATCCCGGCCGGCGAGACCCTGCTTCGCAGCCGGCCCCTGGGATTTTTGGATTTCTCTTAGGGGAAGGCCTAACATCCAGGCCGCTCGCCCCGCCTACAGACTCGTCAGCAAACCCAAAATCACGGGAGAGGGAGCCCTTGAGACGGGCTTTCCGGTGGTGTAAAACTTGTGCAGATCCGATGATGCCTTGATGTTGATTTGACCCTCCTTATTTTGTGTTTGTCTCTTTGACAGCAAAAACGAGTTAAAGATGTTTTGCGGGGGGTTTGTAGCTTGTAGCGTCCCCGCTTGCTTGTCTTTTCCGGTGTGAAACCTGCCCTCATCGGCCGTGAAAGTCTAATTTCCGGATGCAGGGATACCTAAGGAACAGTCAGGTAAAACAATCATCTCTCTAGCCCCCCTAGAACGGGAGTTATTCTCAAACTCACCTTGAATTTATTTCGGGCCATTAGCCCGGCAGGCGAGACCCTGCTTCGCAGCCGGCCCCTGGGATTTTTGGATTTCTCTTAGGGGTAGGCCTAACATCCAGGCCACTCGCCCCGCCTACAGACTCGTCAGCGACCCCGAAATCACAGGAGAGGGAGCCCTTGAGACGGGTTTTCCGGTGGTGTAAAACTTGTGCAGATCCGATGATGCCTTGATGTTGATTTGACCCTCCTTATTTTGTGTTTGTCTCTTTGACAGCAAAAACGAGTTAAAGATGTTTTGCGGGGGGTTTGTAGCTTGTAGCGTCCCCGCTTGCTTGTCTTTTCCGGTGTGAAACCTGCCCTCATCGGCCGTGAAAGTCTAATTTCTGGATGCAGGGATACCTAAGGAACAGTCAGGTAAAAAAATCATCTCTCTAGCCCCCCTAGAACGGGAGTTATTCTCAAACTCACCTCGAATTTATTTCGGGCCATTAGCCCGGCCGGCGAGACCCTGCTTCGCAGCCGGCCCCTGGGATTTTTGGATTTCTCTTAGGGGTAGGCCTAACATCCAGGCCGCTCGCCCCGCCTACAGACTCGTCAGCGACCCCGAAATCACGGGAGAGGGAGCCCTTGAGACGGGCTTTCCGGTGGTGTAAAACTTGTGCAGATCCGATGATGCCTTGATGTTGATTTGACCCTCCTTATTTTGTGTTCGTCTCTTTGACAGCAAAAACGAGTTAAAGATGTTTTGCGGGGGGTTTGTAGCTTGTAGCGTCCCCGCTTGCTTGTCTTTTCCGGCGTGAAACCTGCCCTCATCGGCCGTGAAAGTCTAATTTCCGGATGCAGGGATACCTAAGGAACAGTCAGGTAAAAAAATCATCTCTCTAGCCCCCCTAGAACGGGAGTTATTCTCAAACTCACCTCGAATTTATTTCGGGCCATTATCCCGGCCGGCGAGACCCTGCTTCGCAGCCGGCCCCTGGGATTTTTGAATTTCTCTTAGGGGAAGGCCTAACATCCAGGCCGCTCGCCCCGCCTACAGACTCGTCAGCAAACCCAAAATCACGGGAGAGGGAGCCCTTGAGACGGGCTTTCCGGTGGTGTAAAACTTGTGCAGATCCGATGATGCCTTGATGTTGATTTGACCCTCCTTATTTTGTGTTTGTCTCTTTGACAGCAAAAACGAGTTAAAGATGTTTTGCGGGGGGTTTGTAGCTTGTAGCGTCCCCGCTTGCTTGTCTTTTCCGGTGTGAAACCTGCCCTCATCGGCCGTGAAAGTCTAATTTCCGGATGCAGGGATACCTAAGGAACAGTCAGGTAAAAAAATCATCTCTCTAGCCCCCCTAGAACGGGAGTTATTCTCAAACTCACCTTGAATTTATTTCGGGCCATTAGCCCGGCCGGCGAGACCCTGCTTCGCAGCCGGCCCCTGGGATTTTTGGATTTCTCTTAGGAGTAGGCCTAACATCCAGGCCACTCGCCCCGCCTACAGACTCGTCAGCGACCCCGAAATCACGGGAGAGGGAGCCCTTGAGACGGGCTTTCCGGTGGTGTAAAACTTGTGCAGATCCGATGATGCCTTGATGTTGATTTGACCCTCCTTATTTTGTGTTTGTCTCTTTGACAGCAAAAACGAGTTAAAGATGTTTTGCGGGGGGTTTGTAGCTTGTAGCGTCCCCGCTTGCTTGTCTTTTCCGGCGTCAAACCTGCCCTCATCGGCCATGAAAGTCTAATTTCCGGATGCAGGGATACCTAAGGAACAGTCAGGTAAAAAAATCATCTCTCTAGCCCCCCTAGAACGGGAGTTATTCTCAAACTCACCTCGAATTTATTTCGGGCCATTAGCCCGGCCGGCGAGACCCTGCTTCGCAGCCGGCCCCTGGGATTTTTGGATTTCTCTTAGGGGTAGGCCTAACATCCAGGCCGCTCGCCCCGCCTACAGACTCGTCAGCGACCCTGAAATGACGGGAGAGGGAGCCCTTGAGACGGGCTTTCCGGTGGTGTAAAACTTGTGCAGATCCGATGATGCCTTATGTTGATTTGACCCTCCTTATTTTGTGTTTGTCTCTTTGACAGCAAAAACGAGTTAAAGATGTTTTGCGGGGGGTTTGTAGCATGTAGCGTCCCCGCTTGCTTGTCTTTTCCGGCGTGAAACCTGCCCTCATCGGCCGTGAAAGTCTAATTTCCGGATGCAGGGATACCTAAGGAACAGTCAGGTAAAAAAATCATCTCTCTAGCCCCCCTAGAACGGGAGTTATTCTCAAACTCACCTCGAATTTATTTCGGGCCATTAGCTCGGCCGGCGAGACCCTGCTTCGCAGCCGGCCCCTGGGATTTTTGGATTTCTCTTAGGGGTAGGCCTAACATCCAGGCCGCTCGCCCCGCCTACAGACTCGTCAGCGACTCCGAAATCACAAGAGAGGGAGCCCTTGAGACGGGCTTTCCGGTGGTGTAAAACTTGTGCAGATCCGATGATGCCTTGATGTTGATTTGACCCTCCTTATTTTGTGTTTGTCTCTTTGACAGCAAAAACGAGTTAAAGATGTTTTGCGGGGGGTTTGTAGCTTGTAGCGTCAACGCTTGCTTGTCTTTTCCGGTATGAAACCTGCCCTCATCGGCCGTGAAAGTCTAATTTCCGGATGCAGGGATACCTAAGGAACAGTCAGGTAAAAAAATCATCTCTCTAGCCCCCCTAGAACGGGAGTTATTCTCAAACTCACCTCGAATTTATATCGGGCCATTAGCTCGGCCGGCGAGACCCTGCTTCGCAGCCGGCCCCTGGGATTTTTGGATTTCTCTTAGGGGAAGGCCTAACATCCAGGCCGCTCGCCCCGCCTACAGACTCGTCAGCGACCCCGAAATCACGGGAGAGGGAGCCCTTGAGATGGGCTTTCCGGTGGTGTAAAACTTGTGCAGATCCGATGATGCCTTGATGTTGATTTGACCCTCCTTATTTTGTGTTTGTCTCTTTGACAGCAAAAACGAGTTAAAGATGTTTTGCGGGGGGTTTGTAGCTTGTAGCGTCCCCACTTGCTTGTCTTTTCCGGTGTTAAACCTCCCCTCATCGACCGTGAAAGTCTAATTTCCGGATGCAGGGATACCTAAGGAACAGTCAGGTAAAAAAATCATCTCTCTAGCCCCCCTAGAACGGGAGTTATTCTCAAACTCACCTCGAATTTATTTCGGGCCATTAGCCCGGCCGGCGAGACCCTGCTTCGCAGCCGGCCCCTGGGATTTTTGGATTTCTCTTAGGGGTAGGCCTAACATCCAGGCCGCTCGCCCCGCCTACAGACTCGTCAGCGACCCCGAAATCACGGGAGAGGGAGCCCTTGAGATGGGCTTTCCGGTGGTGTAAAACTTGTGCAGATCCGATGATGCCTTGGTGTTGATTTGACCCTCCTTATTTTGTGTTTGTCTCTTTGACAGCAAAAACGAGTTAAAGATGTTTTGCGGGGGGTTTGTAGCTTGTAGCGTCCCCGCTTGCTTGTCTTTTCCGGTGTGAAACCTGCCCTCATCGGCCGTGAAAGTCTAATTTCCGGATGCAGGGATACCTAAGGAACAGTCAGGTAAAAAAATCATCTCTCTAGCCCCCCTAGAACGGGAGTTATTCTCAAACTCACCTCGAATTTATTTCGGGCCATTAGCCCGGCCGGCGAGACCCTGCTTCGCAGCCGGCCCCTGGGATTTTTGGATTTCTCTTAGGGGTAGGCCTAACATCCAGGCCGCTCGCCCCGCCTACAGACTCGTCAGCGACCCCGAAATCACGGGAGAGGGAGCCCTTGAGACGGGCTTTCCGGTGGTGTAAAACTTGTGCAGATCCGATGATGCCTTGATGTTGATTTGACCCTCCTTATTTTGTGTTTGTCTCTTTGACAGCAAAAACGAGTTAAAGATGTTTTGCGGGGGGTTTGTAGCTTGTAGCGTCCCCGCTTGATTGTCTTTTCCGGTGTGAAACCTGCCCTCATCGGCCGTGAAAGTCTAATTTCCGGATGCAGGGATACCTAAGGAACAGACAGGTAAAAAAATCATCTCTCTAGCCCCCCTAGAACGGGAGTTATTCTCAAACTCACCTCGAATTTATTTCGGGCCATTAGCCCGGCCGGCGAGACCCTGCTTCGCAGCCGGCCCTTGGGATTTTTGGATTTCTCTTAGGGGTAGGCCTAACATCCAGGCCGCTCGCCCCGCCTACAGACTCGTCAGCGACCCCGAAATCACGGGAGAGGGAGCCCTTGAGACGGGCTTTCCGGTGGTGTAAAACTTGTGCAGATCCGATGATGCCTTGATGTTGATTTGACCCTCCTTATTTTGTGTTTGTCTCTTTGACAGCAAAAACGAGTTAAAGATGTTTTGCGGGGGGTTTGTAGCTTGTAGCGTCCCCGCTTGCTTGTCTTTTCTGGTGTGAAACCTGCCCTCATCGGCCGTGAAAGTCTAATTTCCGGATGCAGGGATACCTAAGGAACAGTCAGGTAAAAAAATCATCTCTCTAGCCCCCCTAGAACGGGAGTTATTCTCAAACTCACCTCGAGTTTATTTCGGGCCATTAGCCCGGCCGGCGAGACCCTGCTTCGCAGCCGGCCCCTGGGATTTTTGGATTTCTCTTAGGGGTAGGCCTAACATCCAGGCCGCTCGCCCCGCCTACAGACTCGTCAGCGACACCGAAATCTCGGGAGAGGGAGCCCTTGAGATGGGCTTTCCGGTGGTGTAAAACTTGTGCAGATCCGATGATGCCTTGATGTTGATTTGACCCTCCTTATTTTGTGTTTGTCTCTTTGACAGCAAAAACGAGTTAAAGATGTTTTGCGGGGGGTTTGTAGCTTGTAGCGTCCCCGCTTGCTTGTCTTTTCCGGTGTGAAACCTGCCCTCATCGGCCGTGAAAGTCTAATTTCCGGATGCAGGGATACCTAAGGAACAGTCAGGTAAAAAAATCATCTCTCTAGCCCCCCTAGAACGGGAGTTATACTCAAACTCACCTCGAATTTATTTCGGGCCATTAGCCCGGCCGGCGAGACCCTGCTTCGCAGCCGGCCCCTGGGATTTTTGGATTTCTCTTAGGGGTAGGCCTAACATCCAGGCCGCTCGCCCCGCCTACAGACTCGTCAGCGACCCCGAAATCACGGGAGAGGGAGCCCTTGAGACGGGCTTTCCGGTGGTGTAAAACTTGTGCAGATCCGATGATGCCTTGATGTTGATTTGACCCTCCTTATTTTGTGTTTGTCTCTTTGACATCAAAAACGAGTTAAAGATGTTTTGCGGGGGGTTTGTAGCTTGTAGCGTCCCCGCTTGCTTGTCTTTTCCGGCGTGAAACCTGCCCTCATCGGCCGTGAAAGTCTAATTTCCGGATGCAGGGATACCTAAGGAACAGTCAGGTAAAAAAATCATCTCTCTAGCCCCCCTAGAACGGGAGTTATTCTCAAACTCACCTCGAATTTATTTCGGGCCATTAGCCCGGCCGGCGAGACCCTGCTTCGCAGCCGGCCCCTGGGATTTTTGGATTTCTCTTAGGGGTAGGCCTAACATCCAGGCCGCTTGCCCCGCCTACAGACTCGTCAGCGACCCCGAAATCACGGGAGAGGGAGCTCTTGAGACGGGCTTTCCGGTGGTGTAAAACTTGTGCAGATCCGATGATGCCTTGATGTTGATTTGACCCTCCTTATTTTGTGTTTGTCTCTTTGACAGCAAAAACGAGTTAAAGATGTTTTGCGGGGGGTTTGTAGCTTGTAGCGTCCCCGCTTGCTTGTCTTTTCCGGCGTGAAACCTGCCCTCATCGGCCGTGAAAGTCTAATTTCCGGATGCAGGGATACCTAAGGAACAGTCAGGTAAAACAATCATCTCTCTAGCCCCCCTAGAACGGGAGTTATTCTCAAACTCACCTCGAATTTATTTCGGGCCATTAGCCCGGCCGGCGAGACCCTGCTTCGCAGCCGGCCCCTGGGATTTTTGGATTTCTCTTAGGGGTAGGCCTAACATCCAGGCCGCTCGCCCCGCCTACAGACTCGTCAGCGACCCCGAAATCACGGGAGAGGGAGCCCTTGAGACGGGCTTTCCGGTGGTGTAAAACTTGTGCAGATCCGATGATGCCTTGATGTTGATTTGACCCTCCTTATTTTGTGTTTGTCTCTTTGACAGCAAAAACGAGTTAAAGATGTTTTGCAGGGGGTTTGTAGCTTGTAGCGTCCCCGCTTGCTTGTCTTTTCCGGCGTGAAACCTGCCCTCATCGGCCGTGAAAGTCTAATTTCCGGATGCAGGGATACCTAAGGAACAGTCAGGTAAAAAAATCATCTCTCTAGCCCCCCTAGAACGGGAGTTATTCTCAAACTCACCTCGAATTTATTTCGGGCCATTAGCCCGGCCGGCGAGACCCTGCTTCGCAGCCGGCCCCTGGGATTTTTGGATTTCTCTTAGGGGTAGGCCTAACATCCAGGCCGCTCGCCCCGCCTACAGACTCGTCAGCGACCCCGAAATCACGGGAGAGGGAGCCCTTGAGACGGGCTTTCCGGTGGTGTAAAACTTGTGCAGATCCGATGATGCCTTGATGTTGATTTGACCCTCCTTATTTTGTGTTTGTCTCTTTGACAGCAAAAACGAGTTAAAGATGTTTTGCGGGGGGTTTGTAGCTTGTAGCGTCCCCGCTTGCTTGTCTTTTCCGGCACCAAACCTGCCCTCATCGGCCGTGAAAGTCTAATTTCCGGATGCAGGGATACCTAAGGAACAGTCAGGTAAAAAAATCATCTCTCTAGCCCCCCTAGAACGGGAGTTATTCTCAAACTCACCTCGAATTTATTTCGGGCCATTAGCCCGGCCGGCGAGACCCTGCTTCGCAGCCGGCCCCTGGGATTTTTGGATTTCTCTTAGGGGTAGGCCTAACATCCAGGCCGCTCGCCCCGCCTACAGACTCGTCAGCGACCCCGAAATCACGGGAGAGGGAGCCCTTGAGACGGGTATTCCGGTGGTGTAAAACATGTGCAGATCCGATGATGCCTTGATGTTGATTTGACCCTCCTTATTTTGTGTTTGTCTCTTTGACAGCAAAAACGAGTTAAAAATGTTTTGAGGGGGGTTTGTAGCTTGTAGCGTCCCCGCTTGCTTGTCTTTTCCGGCGTGAAACCTGCCCTCATCGGCCGTGAAAGTCTAATTTCCGGATGCAGGGATACCTAAGGAACAGTCAGGTAAAAAAATCATCTCTCTAGCCCCCCTAGAACGGGAGTTATTCTCAAACTCACCTCGAATTTATTTCGGGCCATTAGCCCGGCCGGCGACACCCTGCTTCGCAGCCGGCCCCTGGGATTTTTGGATTTCTCTTAGGGGTAGGCCTAACATCCAGGCCGCTCGCCCCGCCTACAGACTCGTCAGCGACCCCGAAATCACGGGAGAGGGAGCCCTTGAGATGGGCTTTCCGGTGGTGTAAAACTTGTGCAGATCCGATGATGCCTTGATGTTGATTTGACCCTCCTTATTTTGTGTTTGTCTCTTTGACAGCAAAAACGAGTTAAAGATGTTTTGCGGGGGGTTTGTAGCTTGTAGCGTCCCCGCTTGCTTGTCTTTTCCGGCGTGAAACCTGCCCTCATCGGCCGTGAAAGTCTAATTTCCGGATGCAGGGATACCTAAGGAACAGTCAGGTAAAAAAATCATCTCTCTAGCCCCCCTAGAACGGGAGTTATTCTCAAACTCACCTCGAATTTATTTCGGGCCATTAGCCCGGCCGGCGAGACCCTGCTTCGCAGCCGGCCCCTGGGATTTTTGGATTTCTCTTAGGGGTAGGCCTAACATCCAGGCCGCTCGCCCCGCCTACAGACTCGTCAGCGACTCCGAAATCACGGGAGAGGGAGCCCTTGAGACGGGCTTTCCGGTGGTGTAAAACTTGTGCAGATCCGATGATGCCTTGATGTTGATTTGACCCTCCTTATTTTGTGTTTGTCTCTTTGACAGCAAAAACGAGTTAAAGATGTTTTGCGGGGGGTTTGTAGCTTGTAGCGTCCCCGCTTGCTTGTCTTTTCCGGCGTGAAACCTGCCCTCATCGGCCGTGAAAGTCTAATTTCCGGATGCAGGGATACCTAAGGAACAGTCAGGTAAAAAAATCATCTCTCTAGCCCCCCTAGAACGGGAGTTATTCTCAAACTCACCTCGAATTTATTTCGGGCCATTAGCCCGGCCGGCGAGACCCTGCTTCGCAGCCGGCCCCTGGGATTTTTGGATTTCTATTAGGGGTAGGCCTAACATCCAGGCCGCTCGCCCCGCCTACAGACTCGTCAGCGACCCCGAAATCACGGGAGAGTGAGCCCTTGAGACGGGCTTTCCGGTGGTGTAAAACTTGTGCAGATCCGATGATGCCTTGATGTTGATTTGACCCTCCTTATTTTGTGTTTGTCTCTTTGACAGCAAAAACGAGTTAAAGATGTTTTGCGGGGGGTTTGTAGCTTGTAGCGTCCCCGCTTGCTTGTCTTTTCCGGCGTGAAACCTGCCCTCATCGGCCGTGAAAGTCTAATTTCCGGATGCAGGGATACCTAAGGAACAGTCAGGTAAAAAAATCATCTCTCTAGCCCCCCTAGAACGGGAGTTATTCTCAAACTCACCTCGAATTTATTTCGGGCCATTAGCCCGGCCGGCGAGACCCTGCTTCGCAGCCGGCCCCTGGGATTTTTGGATTTCTCTTAGGGGTAGGCCTAACATCCAGGCCGCTCGCCCCGCCTACAGACTCGTCAGCGACCCCGAAATCACGGGAGAGGGAGCCCTTGAGACGGGCTTTCCGGTGGTGTAAAACTTGTGCAGATCCGATGATGCCTTGATGTTGATTTGACCCTCCTTATTTTGTGTTTGTCTCTTTGACAGCAAAAACGAGTTAAAGATGTTTTGCGGGGGGTTTGTAGCTTGTAGCGTCCCCGCTTGCTTGTCTTTTCCGGTGTGAAACCTGCCCTCATCGGCCGTGAAAGTCTAATTTCCGGATGCAGGGATACCTAAGGAACAGTCAGGTAAAAAAATCATCTCTCTAGCCCCCCTAGAACGGGAGTTATTCTCAAACTCACCTCGAATTTATTTCGGGCCATTAGCCCGGCCGGCGAGACCCTGCTTCGCAGCCGGCCCCTGGGATTTTTGGATTTCTCTTAGGGGTAGGCCTAACATCCAGGCCGCTCGCCCCACCTACAGACTCGTCAGCGACCCCGAAATCACGGGAGAGGGAGCCCTTGAGACGGGCTTTCCGGTGGTGTAAAACTTGTGCAGATCCGATGATGCCTTGATGTTGATTTGACCCTCCTTATTTTGTGTTTGTCTCTTTGACAGCAAAAACGAGTTAAAGATGTTTTGCGGGGGGTTTGTAGCTTGTAGCGTCCCCGCTTGCTTGTCTTTTCCGGCGTGAAACCTGCCCTCATCGGCCGTGAAAGTCTAATTTCCGGATGCAGGGATACCTAAGGAACAGTCAGGTAAAAAAATCATCTCTCTAGCCCCCCTAGAACGGGAGTTATTCTCAAACTCACCTCGAATTTATTTCGGGCCATTAGCCCGGCCGGCGAGACCCTGCTTCGCAGCCGGCCCCTGGGATTTTTGGATTTCTCTTAGGGGTAGGCCTAACATCCAGGCCGCTCGCCACGCCTACAGACTCGTCAGCGACTTCGAAATCACGGGAGAGGGAGCCCTTGAGACGGGTATTCCGGTGGTTTAAAACTTGTGCAGATCCGATGATGCCTTGATGTTGATTTGACCCTCCTTATTTTGTGTTTGTCTCTTTGACAGCAAAAACGAGTTAAAAATGTTTTGCGGGGGGTTTGTAGGTTGTAGCGTCCCCGCTTGCTTGTCTTTTCCGGCGTGAAACCTGCCCTCATCGGCCGTGAAAGTCTAATTTCCGGATGCAGGGATACCTAAGGAACAGTCAGGTAAAAAAATCATCTCTCTAGCCCCCCTAGAACGGGAGTTATTCTCAAACTCACCTCGAATTTATTTCGGGCCATTAGCCCGGCCGGCGAGACCCTGCTTCGCAGCCGGCCCCTGGGATTTTTGGATTTCTCTTAGGGGTAGGCCTAACATCCAGGCCGCTCGCCCCGCCTACAGACTCGTCAGCGACCCCGAAATCACGGGAGAGGGAGCCCTTGAGACGGGCTTTCCGGTGGTGTAAAACTTGTGCAGATCCGATGATGCCTTGATGTTGATTTGACCCTCCTTATTTTGTGTTTGTCTCTTTGACAGCAAAAACGAGTTAAAGATGTTTTGTAGCTTGTAGCGTCCCCGCTTGCTTGTCTTTTCCGGCGTGAAACCTGCCCTCATCGGCCGTGAAAGTCTAATTTCCGGATGCAGGGATACCTAAGGAACAGTCAGGTAAAAAAATCATCTCTCTAGCCCCCCTAGAACGGGAGTTATTCTCAAACTCACCTCGAATTTATTTCGGGCCATTAGCCCGGCCGGCGAGACCCTGCTTCGCAGCCGGCCCCTGGGATTTTTGGATTTCTCTTAGGGGTAGGCCTAACATCCAGGCCGCTCGCCCCGCCTACAGACTTGTCAGCGACTCCGAAATCACGGGAGAGGGAGCCCTTGAGACGGGCTTTCCGGTGGTGTAAAACTTGTGCAGATCCGATGATGCCTTGATGTTGATTTGACCCTCCTTATTTTGTGTTTGTCTCTTTGACAGCAAAAACGAGTTAAAGATGTTTTGCGGGGGGTTTGTAGCTTGTAGCGTCCCCGCTTGCTTGTCTTTTCCGGCGTGAAACCTGCCCTCATCGGCCGTGAAAGTCTAATTTCCGGATGCAGGGATACCTAAGGAACAGTCAGGTAAAAAAATCATCTCTCTAGCCCCCCTAGAACGGGAGTTATTCTCAAACTCACCTCGAATTTATTTCGGGCCATTAGCCCGGCCGGAGAGACCCTGCTTCGCAGCCGGCCCCTGCGATTTTTGGATTTCTCTTAGGGGTAGGCCTAACATCCAGGCCGCTCGCCCCGCCTACAGACTCGTCAGCGACCCCGAAATCACGGGATAGGGAGCCCTTGAGACGGGCTTTCCGGTGGTGTAAAACTTGTGCAGATCCGATGATGCCTTGATGTTGATTTGACCCTCCTTATTTTGTGTTTGTCTCTATGACAGCAAAAACGAGTTAAAGATGTTTTGCGGGGGGTTTGTAGCTTGTAGCGTCCCCGCTTGCTTGTGTTTTCCGGCGTGAAACCTGCCCTCATCGGCCGTGAAAGTCTAATTTCCGGATGCAGGGATACCTAAGGAACAGTCAGGTAAAAAAATCATCTCTCTAGCCCCCCTAGAACGGGAGTTATTCTCAAACTCACCTCGAATTTATTTCGGGCCATTAGCCCGGCCGGCGAGACCCTGCTTCGCAGCCGGCCCCTGGGATTTTTGGATTTCTCTTAGGGGTAGGCCTAACATCCAGGCCACTCGCCCCGCCTACAAACTCGTCAGCGACGCCGAAATCACGGGAGAGGGAGCCCTTGAGACGGGCTTTCCGGTGGTGTAAAACTTGTGCAGATCCGATGATGCCTTGATGTTGATTTGACCCTCCTTATTTTGTGTTTGTCTCTTTGACAGCAAAAACGAGTTAAAGATGTTTTGCGGGGGGTTTGTAGCTTGTAGCGTCCCCGCTTGCTGGTCTTTTCCGGTGGGAAACCTGCCCTCATCGGCCGTGAAAGTCTAATTTCCGGATGCAGGGATACCTCAGGAACAGTCAGGTAAAAAAATCATCTCTCTAGCCCCCCTAGAACGGGAGTTATTCTCAAACTCACCTCGAATTTATTTCGGGCCATTAGCCCGGCCGGAGAGACCCTGCTTCGCAGCCGGCCCCTGGGATATTTGGATTTCTCTTAGGGGTAGGCCTAACATCCAGGCCGCTCGCCCCGCCTACAGACTCGTCAGCGACCCCGAAATCACGGGAGAGGGAGCCCTTGAGACGGGCTTTCCGGTGGTGTAAAACTTGTGCAGATCCGATGATGCCTTGATGTTGATTTGACCCTCCTTATTTTGTGTTTGTCTCTTTGACAGCAAAAACGAGTTAAAGATGTTTTGCGGGGGGTTTGTAGCTTGTAGCGTCCCCGCTTGCTTTTCTTTTCCGGCGTCAAACCTGCCCTCATCGGCCGTGAAAGTCTAATTTCCGGATGCAGGGATACCTAAGGAACAGTCAGGTAAAAAAATCATCTCTCTAGCCCCCCTAGAACGGGAGTTATTCTCAAACTCACCTCGAATTTATTTCGGGCCATTAGCCCGGCCGGCGAGACCCTGCTTCGCAGCCGGCCCCTGGGATTTTTGGATTTCTCTTAGGGGTAGGCCTAACATCCAGGCCGCTCGCCCCGCCTACAGACTCGTCAGCGACCCCGAAATCACGGGAGAGGGAGCCCTTGAGACGGGCTTTCCGGTGGTGTAAAACTTGTGCAGATCCGATGATGCCTTGATGTTGATTTGACCCTCCTTATTTTGTGTTTGTCTCTATGACAGCAAAAACGAGTTAAAGATGTTTTGCGGGGGGTTTGTAGCTTGTAGCGTCCCCCTTGCTTGTCTTTTCCGGCGTGAAACCTGCCCTCATCGGCCGTGAAAGTCTAATTTCCGGATGCAGGGATACCTAAGGAACAGTCAGGTAAAAAAATCATCTCTCTAGCCCCCCTAGAACGGGAGTTATTCTCAAACTCACCTCGAATTTATTTCGGGCCATTAGCCCGGCCGGCGAGACCCTGCTTCGCAGCCGGCCCCTGGGATTTTTGGATTTCTCTTAGGGGTAGGCCTAACATCCAGGCCGCTCGCCCCGCCTACAAACTCGTCAGCGACGCCGAAATCACGGGAGAGGGAGCCCTTGAGACGGGCTTTCCGGTGGTGTAAAACTTGTGCAGATCCGATGATGCCTTGATGTTGATTTGACCCTCCTTATTTTGTGTTTGTCTCTTTGACAGCAAAAACGAGTTAAAGATGTTTTGCGGGGGGTTTGTAGCTTGTAGCGTCCCCGCTTGCTTGTCTTTTCCGGCGTCAAACCTGCCCTCATCGGCCGTGAAAGTCTAATTTCCGGATGCAGGGATACCTAAGGAACAGTCAGGTAAAAAAATCATCTCTCTAGCCCCCCTAGAACGGGAGTTATTCTCAAACTCACCTCGAATTTATTTCGGGCCATTAGCCCGGCCGGCGAGACCCTGCTTTGCAGCCGGCCCCTGGGATTTTTGGATTTCTCTTAGGGGTAGGCCTAACATCCAGGCCGCTCGCCCCGCCTACAGACTCGTCAGCGACCCCGAAATCACGGGAGACGGAGCCCTTGAGACGGGCTTTCCGGTGGTGTAAAACTTGTGCAGATCCGATGATGCCTTGATGTTGATTTGACCCTCCTTATTTTGTGTTTGTCTCTTTGACAGCAAAAACGAGTTAAAGATGTTTTGCGGGGGGTTTGTAGCTTGTAGCGTCCCCGCTTGCTTGTCTTTTCCGGCGTCAAACCTGCCCTCATCGGCCGTGAAAGTCTAATTTCCGGATGCAGGGATACCTAAGGAACAGTCAGGTAAAAAAATCATCTCTCTAGCCCCCCTAGAACGGGAGTTATTCTCAAACTCACCTCGAATTTATTTCGGGCCATTAGCCCGGCCGGCGAGACCCTGCTTCGCAGCCGGCCCCTGGGATTTTTGGATTTCTCTTAGGGGTAGGCCTAACATCCAGGCCGCTCGCCCCGCCTACAGACTCGTCAGCGACCCCGAAATCACGGGAGACGGAGCCCTTGAGACGGGCTTTCCGGTGGTGTAAAACTTGTGCAGATCCGATGATGCCTTGATGTTGATTTGACCCTCCTTATTTTGTGTTTGTCTCTTTGACAGCAAAAACGAGTTAAAGATGTTTTGCGGGGGGTTTGTAGCTTGTAGCGTCCCCGCTTGCTTGTCTTTTCCGGCGTCAAACCTGCCCTCATCGGCCGTGAAAGTCTAATTTCCGGATGCAGGGATACCTAAGGAACAGTCAGGTAAAAAAATCATCTCTCTAGCCCCCCTAGAACGGGAGTTATTCTCAAACTCACCTCGAATTTATTTCGGGCCATTAGCCCGGCCGGCGAGACCCTGCTTCGCAGCCGGCCCCTGGGATTTTTGGATTTCTCTTAGGGGTAGGCCTAACATCCAGGCCGCTCGCCCCGCCTACAGACTCGTCAGCGACTCCGAAATCACGGGAGAGGGAGCCCTTGAGACGGGCTTTCCGGTGGTGTAAAACTTGTGCAGATCCGATGATGCCTTGATGTTGATTTGACCCTCCTTATTTTGTGTTTGTCTCTTTGACAGCAAAAACGAGTTAAAGATGTTTTGCGGGGGGTTTGTAGCTTGTAGCGTCCCCGCTTGTTTGTCTTTTCCGGCGTGAAACCTGCCCTCATCGGCCGTGAAAGTCTAATTTCCGGATGCAGGGATACCTAAGGAACAGTCAGGTAAAAAAATCATCTCTCTAGCCCCCCTAGAACGGGAGTTATTCTCAAACTCACCTCGAATTTATTTCGGGCCATTAGCCCGGCCGGCGAGACCCTGCTTCGCAGCCGGCCCCTGGGATTTTTGGATTTCTCTTAGGGGTAGGCCTAACATCCAGGCCGCTCGCCCCGCCTACAGACTCGTCAGCGACCCCGAAATCACGGGAGACGGAGCCCTTGAGACGGGCTTTCCGGTGGTGTAAAACTTGTGCAGATCCGATGATGCCTTGATGTTGATTTGACCCTCCTTATTTTGTGTTTGTCTCTTTGACAGCAAAAACGAGTTAAAGATGTTTTGCGGGGGGTTTGTAGCTTGTAGCCTCCCCGCTTGCTTGTCTTTTCCGGCGTGAAACCTGCCCTCATCGGCCGTGAAAGTCTAATTTCCGGATGCAGGGATACCTAAGGAACAGTCAGGTAAAAAAATCATCTCTCTAGCCCCCCTAGAACGGGAGTTATTCTCAAACTCACCTCGAATTTATTTCGGGCCATTAGCCCGGCCGGCGAGACCCTGCTTCGCAGCCGGCCCCTGGGATTTTTGGATTTCTCTTAGGGGTAGGCCTAACATCCAGGCCGCTCGCCCCGCCTACAGACTCGTCAGCAACCCCGAAATCACGGGAGAGGGAGCCCTTGAGACGGGCTTTCCGGTGGTGTAAAACTTGTGCAGATCCGATGATGCCTTGATGTTGATTTGACCCTCCTTATTTTGTGTTTGTCTCTTTGACAGCAAAAACGAGTTAAAGATGTTTTGCGGGGGGTTTGTAGCTTGTAGCGTCCCCGCTTGCTTGTCTTTTCCGGCGTCAAACCTACCCTCATCGGCCGTGAAAGTCTAATTTCCGGATGCAGGGATACCTAAGGAACAGTCAGGTAAAAAATCATCTCTCTAGCCCCCCTAGAACGGGAGTTATTCTCAAACTCACCTCGAATTTATTTCGGGCCATTAGCCCGGCCGGCGAGACCCTGCTTCGCAGCCGGCCCCTGGGATTTTTGGATTTCTCTTAGGGGTAGGCCTAACATCCAGGCCGCTCGCCCCGCCTACAGACTCGTCAGCGACTCCGAAATCACGGGAGAGGGAGCCCTTGAGACGGGCTTTCCGGTGGTGTAAAACTTGTGCAGATCCGATGATGCCTTGATGTTGATTTGACCCTCCTTATTTTGTGTTTGTCTCTTTGACAGCAAAAACGAGTTAAAGATGTTTTGCGGGGGGTTTGTAGCTTGTAGCGTCCCCGCTTGCTTGTCTTTTCCGGCGTGAAACCTGCCCTCATCGGCCGTGAAAGTCTAATTTCCGGATGCAGGGATACCTAATGAACAGTCAGGTAAAAAAATCATCTCTCTAGCCCCCCTAGAACGGGAGTTATTCTCAAACTCACCTCGAATTTATTTCGGGCCATTAGCCCGGCCGGCGAGACCCTGCTTCGCAGCCGGCCCCTGGGATTTTTGGATTTCTCTTAGGGGTAGGCCTAACATCCAGGCCGCTCGCCCCGCCTACAGACTCGTCAGCGACCCCGAAATCACGGGAGAGGGAGCCCTTGAGACGGGCTTTCCGGTGGTGTAAAACTTGTGCAGATCCGATGATGCCTTGATGTTGATTTGACCCTCCTTATTTTGTGTTTGTCTCTTTGACAGCAAAAACGAGTTAAAGATGTTTTGCGGGGGGTTTGTAGCTTGTAGCGTCCCCGCTTGCTTGTCTTTTCCGGCGTCAAACCTGCCCTCATCGGCCGTGAAAGTCTAATTTCCGGATGCAGGGATACCTAAGGAACAGTCAGGTAAAAAAATCATCTCTCTAGCCCCCCTAGAACGGGAGTTATTCTCAAACTCACCTCGAATTTATTTCGGGCCATTAGCCCGGCCGGCGAGACCCTGCTTCGCAGCCGGCCCCTGGGATTTTTGGATTTCTCTTAGGGGTAGGCCTAACATCCAGGCCGCTCGCCCCGCCTACAGACTCGTCAGCGACCCCGAAATCACGGGAGAGGGAGCCCTTGAGACGGGCTTTCCGGTGGTGTAAAACTTGTGCAGATCCGATGATGCCTTGATGTTGATTTGACCCTCCTTATTTTGTGTTTGTCTCTTTGACAGCAAAAACGAGTTAAAGATGTTTTGGGGGGGGTTTGTAGCTTGTAGCGTCCCCGCATGCTTGTCTTTTCCGGCGTCAAACCTGCCCTCATCGGCCGTGAAAGTCTAATTTCCGGATGCAGGGATACCTAAGGAACAGTCAGGTAAAAAAATCATCTCTCTAGCCCCCCTAGAACGGGAGTTATTCTCAAACTCACCTCGAATTTATTTCGGGCCATTAGCCCGGCCGGCGAGACCCTGCTTCGCAGCCGGCCCCTGGGATTTTTGGATTTCTCTTAGGGGAAGGCCTAACATCCAGGCCGCTCGCCCCGCCTACAGACTCGTCAGCGACCCCGAAATCACGGGAGAGGGAGCCCTTGAGACGGGCTTTCCGGTGGTGTAAAACTTGTGCAGATCCGATGATGCCTTGATGTTGATTTGACCCTCCTTATTTTGTGTTTGTCTCTTTGACAGCAAAAACGAGTTAAAGATGTTTTGCGGGGGGTTTGTAGCTTGTAGCGTCCCCGCTTGCTTGTCTTTTCCGGCGTGAAACCTGCCCTCATCGGCCGTGAAAGTCTAATTTCCGGATGCAGGGATACCTAAGGAACAGTCAGGTAAAAAAATCATCTCTCTAGCCCCCCTAGAACGGGAGTTATTCTCAAACTCACCTCGAATTTATTTCTGGCCATTAGCCCGGCCGGCGAGACCCTGCTTCGCAGCCGGCCCCTGGGATTTTTGGATTTCTCTTAGGGGTAGGCCTAACATCCAGGCCGCTTGCCCCGCCTACAGACTCGTCAGCGACCCCGAAATCACGGGAGAGGGAGCTCTTGAGACGGGCTTTCCGGTGGTGTAAAACTTGTGCAGATCCGATGATGCCTTGATGTTGATTTGACCCTCCTTATTTTGTGTTTGTCTCTTTGACAGCAAAAACGAGTTAAAGATGTTTTGCGGGGGGTTTGTAGCTTGTAGCGTCCCCGCTTGCTTGTCTTTTCCGGCGTGAAACCTGCCCTCATCGGCCGTGAAAGTCTAATTTCCGGATGCAGGGATACCTAAGGAACAGTCAGGTAAAACAATCATCTCTCTAGCCCCCCTAGAACGGGAGTTATTCTCAAACTCACCTCGAATTTATTTCGGGCCATTAGCCCGGCCGGCGAGACCCTGCTTCGCAGCCGGCCCCTGGGATTTTTGGATTTCTCTTAGGGGTAGGCCTAACATCCAGGCCGCTCGCCCCGCCTACAGACTCGTCAGCGACCCCGAAATCACGGGAGAGGGAGCCCTTGAGACGGGCTTTCCGGTGGTGTAAAACTTGTGCAGATCCGATGATGCCTTGATGTTGATTTGACACTCCTTATTTTGTGTTTGTCTCTTTGACAGCAAAAACGAGTTAAAGATGTTTTGCGGGGGGTTTGTAGCTTGTAGCGTCCCCGCTTGCTTGTCTTTTCCGGTGTGAAACCTGCCCTCATCGGCCGTGAAAGTCTAATTTCCGGATGCAGGGATACCTAAGGAACAGTCAGGTAAAAAAATCATCTCTCTAGCCCCCCTAGAACGGGAGTTATTCTCAAACTCACCTCGAATTTATTTCGGGCCATTAGCCCGGCCGGCGAGACCCTGCTTCGCAGCCGGCCCCTGGGATTTTTGGATTTCTCTTAGGGGTAGGCCTAACATCCAGGCCGCTCGCCCCGCCTACAGACTCGTCAGCGACCCCGAAATCACGGGAGAGGGAGCCCTTGAGACGGGCTTTCCGGTGGTGTAAAACTTGTGCAGATCCGATGATGCCTTGATGTTGATTTGACCCTCCTTATTTTGTGTTTGTCTCTTTGACAGCAAAAACGAGTTAAAGATGTTTTGCGGGGGGTTTGTAGCTTGTAGCGTCCCCGCTTGCTTGTCTTTTCCGGCATCAAACCTGCCCTCATCGGCCGTGAAAGTCTAATTTCCGGATGCAGGGATACCTAAGGAACAGTCAGGTAAAAAAATCATCTCTCTAGCCCCCCCTAGAACGGGAGTTATTCTCAAACTCACCTCGAATTTATTTCGGGCCATTAGCCCGGCCGGCGAGACCCTGCTTCGCAGCCGGCCCCTGGGATTTTTGGATTTCTCTTAGGGGTAGGCCTAACATCCAGGCCGCTCGCCCCGCCTACAGACTCGTCAGCGACCCCGAAATCACGGGAGAGGGAGCCCTTGAGACGGGCTTTCCGGTGGTGTAAAACTTGTGCAGATCCGATGATGCCTTGATGTTGATTTGACCCTCCTTATTTTGTGTTTGTCTCTTTGACAGCAAAAACGAGTTAAAGATGTTTTGCGGGGGGTTTGTAGCTTGTAGCGTCCCCACTTGCTTGTCTTTTCCGGCGTGAAACCTGCCCTCATCGGCCGTGAAAGTCTAATTTCCGGATGCAGGGATACCTAAGGAACAGTCAGGTAAAAAAATCATCTCTCTAGCCCCCCTAGAACGGGAGTTATTCTCAAACTCACCTCGAATTTATTTCGGGCCATAAGCCCGGCCGGCGAGACCCTGCTTCGCAGCCGGCCCCTGGGATTTTTGGATTTCTCTTAGGGGTAGGCCTAACATCCAGGCCGCTTGCCCCGCCTACAGACTCGTCAGCGACCCCGAAATCACGGGAGAGGGAGCCCTTGAGACGGGCTTTCCGGTGGTGTAAAACTTGTGCAGATCCGATGATGCCTTGATGTTGATTTGACCCTCCTTATTTTGTGTTTGTCTCTTTGACAGCAAAAACGAGTTCAAGATGTTTTGCGGGGGGTTTGTAGCTTGTAGCGTCCCCGCTTGCTTGTCTTTTCCGGCGTGAAACCTGCCCTCATCGGCCGTGAAAGTCTAATTTCCGGATGCAGGGATACCTAAGGAACAGTCAGGTAAAAAAATCATCTCTCTAGCCCCCCTAGAACAGGAGTTATTCTCAAACTCACCTCGAATTTTTTTCGGGCCATTAGCCCGGCCGGCGAGTCCCTGCTTCGCAGCCGGCCCCTGGGATTTTTGGATTTCTCTTAGGGGTAGGCCTAACATCCAGGCCGCTCGCCCCGCCTACAGACTCGTCGGTGACCCCGAAATCACGGGAGAGGGAGCCCTTGAGACGGGCTTTCCGGTGGTGTAAAACTTGTGCAGATCCGATGATGCCTTGATGTTGATTTGACCCTCCTTATTTTGTGTTTGTCTCTTTGACAGCAAAAACGAGTTAAAGATGTTTTGCGGGGGGTTTGTAGCTTGTAGCGTCCCCGCTTGCTTGTCTTTTCCGGCGTGAAACCTGCCCTCATCGGCCGTGAAAGTCTAATTTCCGGATGCAGGGATACCTAAGGAACAGTCAGGTAAAAAAATCATCTCTCTAGCCCCCCTAGAACGGGAGTTATTCTCAAACTCACCTCGAATTTATTTCGGGCCATTAGCCCGGCCGGCGAGACCCTGCTTCGCAGCCGGCCCCTGGGATTTTTGGATTTCACTTAGGGGTTGGCCTAACATCCAGGCCGCTCGCCCCGCCTACAGACTCGTCAGCGACCCCGAAATCACGGGAGAGGGAGCCCTTGAGACGGGCTTTCCGGTGGTGTAAAACTTGTGCAGATCCGATGATGCCTTGATGTTGATTTGACCCTCCTTATTTTGTGTTTGTCTCTTTGACAGCAAAAACGAGTTAAAGATGTTTTGCGGGGGGTTTGTAGCTTGTAGCGTCCCCGCTTGCTTGTCTTTTCCGGCGTCAAACCTGCCCTCATCGGCCGTGAAAGTCTAATTTCCGGATGCAGGGATACCTAAGGAACAGTCAGGTAAAAAATTCATCTCTCTAGCCCCCCTAGAACGGGAGTTATTCTCAAACTCACCTCGAATTTATTTCGGGCCATTAGCCCGGCCGGCGAGACCCTGCTTCGCAGCCGGCCCCTGGGATTTTTGGATTTCTCTTAGGGGTAGGCCTAACATCCAGGCCGCTCGCCCCGCCTACAGACTCGTCAGCGACCCCGAAATCACGGGAGAGTGAGCCCTTGAGACGGGCTTTCCGGTGGTGTAAAACTTGTGCAGATCCGATGATGCCTTGATGTTGATTTGACCCTCCTTATTTTGTGTTTGTCTCTTTGACAGCAAAAACGAGTTAAAGATGTTTTGCGGGGGGTTTGTAGCTTGTAGCGTCCCCGCTTGCTTGTCTTTTCCGGCGTGAAACCTGCCCTCATCGGCCGTGAAAGTCTAATTTCCGGATGCAGGGATACCTAAGGAACAGTCAGGTAAAAAAATCATCTCTCTAGCCCCCCTAGAACGGGAGTTATTCTCAAACTCACCTCGAATTTATTTCGGGCCATTAGCCCGGCCGGCGAGACCCTGCTTCGCAGCCGGCCCCTGGGATTTTTGGATTTCTCTTAGGGGTAGGCCTAACATCCAGGCCGCTCGCCCCGCCTACAGACTCGTCAGCGACCCCGAAATCACGGGAGAGGGAGCCCTTGAGACGGGCTTTCCGGTGGTGTAAAACTTGTGCAGATCCGATGATGCCTTGATGTTGATTTGACCCTCCTTATTTTGTGTTTGTCTCTTTGACAGCAAAAACGAGTTAAAGATGTTTTGCGGGGGGTTTGTAGCTTGTAGCGTCCCCGCTTGCTTGTCTTTTCCGGCGTGAAACCTGCCCTCATCGGCCGTGAAAGTCTAATTTCCGGATGCAGGGATACCTAAGGAACAGTCAGGTAAAAAAATCATCTCTCTAGCCCCCCTAGAACGGGAGTTATTCTCAAACTCACCTCGAATTTATTTCGGGCCATTAGCCCGGCCGGCGAGACCCTGCTTCGCAGCCGGCCCCTGGGATTTTTGGATTTCTCTTAGGGGTAGGCCTAACATCCAGGCCGCTCGCCCCGCCTACAGACTCGTCAGCGACCCCGAAATCACGGGAGAGGGAGCCCTTGAGACGGGCTTTCCGGTGGTGTAAAACTTGTGCAGATCCGATGATGCCTTGATGTTGATTTGACCCTCCTTATTTTGTGTTTGTCTCTTTGACAGCAAAAACGAGTTAAAGATGTTTTGCGGGGGGTTTGTAGCTTGTAGCGTCCCCGCTTGCTTGTCTTTTCCGGTGTGAAACCTGCCCTCATCGGCCGTGAAAGTCTAATTTCCGGATGCAGGGATACCTAAGGAACAGTCAGGTAAAAAAATCATCTCTCTAGCCCCCCTAGAACGGGAGTTATTCTCAAACTCACCTCGAATTTATTTCGGGCCATTAGCCCGGCCGGCGAGACCCTGCTTCGCAGCCGGCCCCTGGGATTTTTGGATTTCTCTTAGGGGTAGGCCTAACATCCAGGCCGCTCGCCCCGCCTACAGACTCGTCAGCGACCCCGAAATCACGGGAGAGTGAGCCCTTGAGACGGGCTTTCCGGTGGTGTAAAACTTGTGCAGATCCGATGATGCCTTGATGTTGATTTGACCCTCCTTATTTTGTGTTTGTCTCTTTGACAGCAAAAACGAGTTAAAGATGTTTTGTGGGGGGGTTTGTAGCTTGTAGCGTCCCCGCTTGCTTGTCTTTTCCGGCGTGAAACCTGCCCTCATCGGCCGTGAAAGTCTAATTTCCGGATGCAGGGATACCTAAGGAACAGTCAGGTAAAAAAATCATCTCTCTAGCCCCCCTAGAACGGGAGTTATTCTCAAACTCACCTCGAATTTATTTCGGGCCATTAGCCCGGCCGGCGAGACCCTGCTTCGCAGCCGGCCCCTGGGATTTTTGGATTTCTCTTAGGGGTAGGCCTAACATCCAGGCCGCTCGCCCCGCCTACAGACTCGTCAGCGACCCCGAAATCACGGGAGAGGGAGCCCTTGAGACGGGCTTTCCGGTGGTGTAAAACTTGTGCAGATCCGATGATGCCTTGATGTTGATTTGACCCTCCTTATTTTGTGTTTGTCTCTTTGACAGCAAAAACGAGTTAAAGATGTTTTGCGGGGGGTTTGTAGCTTGTAGCGTCCCCGCTTGCTTGTCTTTTCCGGTGTGAAACCTGCCCTCATCGGCCGTGAAAGTCTAATTTCCGGATGCAGGGATACCTAAGGAACAGTCAGGTAAAAAAATCATCTCTCTAGCCCCCCTAGAACGGGAGTTATTCTCAAACTCACCTCGAATTTATTTCGGGCCATTAGCCCGGCCGGCGAGACCCTGCTTCGCAGCCGGCCCCTGGGATTTTTGGATTTCTCTTAGGGGTAGGCCTAACATCCAGGCCGCTCGCCCCACCTACAGACTCGTCAGCGACCCCGAAATCACGGGAGAGGGAGCCCTTGAGACGGGCTTTCCGGTGGTGTAAAACTTGTGCAGATCCGATGATGCCTTGATGTTGATTTGACCCTCCTTATTTTGTGTTTGTCTCTTTGACAGCAAAAACGAGTTAAAGATGTTTTGCGGGGGGTTTGTAGCTTGTAGCGTCCCCGCTTGCTTGTCTTTTCCGGCGTGAAACCTGCCCTCATCGGCCGTGAAAGTCTAATTTCCGGATGCAGGGATACCTAAGGAACAGTCAGGTAAAAACATCATCTCTCTAGCCCCCCTAGAACGGGAGTTATTCTCAAACTCACCTCGAATTTATTTCGGGCCATTAGCCCGGCCGGCGAGACCCTGCTTCGCAGCCGGCCCCTGGGATTTTTGGATTTCTCTTAGGGGTAGGCCTAACATCCAGGCCGCTCGCCCCGCCTACAGACTCGTCAGCGACCCCGAAATCACGGGAGAGGGAGCCCTTGAGACGGGTATTCCGGTGGTGTAAAACTTGTGCAGATCCGATGATGCCTTGATGTTGATTTGACCCTCCTTATTTTGTGTTTGTCTCTTTGACAGCAAAAACGAGTTAAAAATGTTTTGCGGGGGGTTTGTAGGTTGTAGCGTCCCCGCTTGCTTGTCTTTTCCGGCGTGAAACCTGCCCTCATCGGCCGTGAAAGTCTAATTTCCGGATGCAGGGATACCTAAGGAACAGTCAGGTAAAAAAATCATCTCTCTAGCCCCCCTAGAACGGGAGTTATTCTCAAACTCACCTCGAATTTATTTCGGGCCATTAGCCCGGCCGGCGAGACCCTGCTTCGCAGCCGGCCCCTGGGATTTTTGGATTTCTCTTAGGGGTAGGCCTAACATCCAGGCCGCTCGCCCCGCCTACAGACTCGTCAGCGACCCCGAAATCACGGGAGAGGGAGCCCTTGAGACGGGCTTTCCGGTGGTGTAAAACTTGTGCAGATCCGATGATGCCTTGATGTTGATTTGACCCTCCTTATTTTGTGTTTGTCTCTTTGACAGCAAAAACGAGTTAAAGATGTTTTGCGGGGGGTTTGTAGCTTGTAGCGTCCCCGCTTGCTTGTCTTTTCCGGCGTGAAACCTGCCCTCATCGGCCGTGAAAGTCTAATTTCCGGATGCAGGGATACCTAAGGAACAGTCAGGTAAAAAAATCATCTCTCTAGCCCCCCTAGAACGGGAGTTATCCTCAAACTCACCTCGAATTTATTTCGGGCCATTACCCCGGCCGGAGAGACCCTGCTTCGCAGCCGGCCCCTGGGATATTTGGATTTCTCTTAGGGGTAGGCCTAACATCCAGGCCGCTCGCCCCGCCTACAGACTCGTCAGCGACCCCGAAATCACGGGAGAGGGAGCCCTTGAGACGGGCTTTCCGGTGGTGTAAAACTTGTGCAGATCCGATGATGCCTTGATGTTGATTTGACGCTCCTTATTTTGTGTTTGTCTCTTTGACAGCAAAAACGAGTTAAAGATGTTTTGCTGGGGGTTTGTAGCGTCCCCGCTTGCTGGTCTTTTCCGGTGGGAAACCTGCCCTCATCGGCCGTGAAAGACTAATATCCGGATGCAGGGATACCTAAGGAACAGTCAGGTAAAAAAATCATCTCTCTAGCCCCCCTAGAACGGGAGTTATTCTCAAACTCACCTCGAATTTATTTCGGGCCATTAGCCCGGCCGGAGAGACCCTGCTTCGCAGCCGGCCCCTGGGATATTTGGATTTCTCTTAGGGGTAGGCCTAACATCCAGGCCGCTCGCCCCGCCTACAGACTCGTCAGCGACCCCGAAATCACGGGAGAGGGAGCCCTTGAGACGGGCTTTCCGGTGGTGTAAAACTTGTGCAGATCCGATGATGCCTTGATGTTGATTTGACCCTCCTTATTTTGTGTTTGTCTCTTTGACAGCAAAAACGAGTTAAAGATGTTTTGTAGCTTGTAGCGTCCCCGCTTGCTTGTCTTTTCCGGCGTGAAACCTGCCCTCATCGGCCGGGAAAGTCTAATTTCCGGATGCAGGGATACCTAAGGAACAGTCAGGTAAAAAAATCATCTCTCTAGCCCCCCTAGAACGGGAGTTATTCTCAAACTCACCTCGAATTTATTTCGGGCCATTAGCCCGGCCGGCGAGACCCTGCTTCGCAGCCGGCCCCTGGGATTTTTGGATTTCTCTTAGGGGTAGGCCTAACATCCAGGCCGCTCGCCCCGCCTACAGACTTGTCAGCGACTCCGAAATCACGGGAGAGGGAGCCCTTGAGACGGGCTTTCCGGTGGTGTAAAACTTGTGCAGATCCGATGATGCCTTGATGTTGATTTGACCCTCCTTATTTTGTGTTTGTCTCTTTGACAGCAAAAACGAGTTAAAGATGTTTTGCGGGGGGTTTGTAGCTTGTAGCGTCCCCGCTTGCTTGTCTTTTCCGGCGTGAAACCTGCCCTCATCGGCCGTGAAAGTCTAATTTCCGGATGCAGGGATACCTAAGGAACAGTCAGGTAAAAAAATCATCTCTCTAGCCCCCCTAGAACGGGAGTTATCCTCAAACTCACCTCGAATTTATTTCGGGCCATTACCCCGGCCGGAGAGACCCTGCTTCGCAGCCGGCCCCTGGGATATTTGGATTTCTCTTAGGGGTAGGCCTAACATCCAGGCCGCTCGCCCCGCCTACAGACTCGTCAGCGACCCCGAAATCACGGGAGAGGGAGCCCTTGAGACGGGCTTTCCGGTGGTGTAAAACTTGTGCAGATCCGATGATGCCTTGATGTTGATTTGACGCTCCTTATTTTGTGTTTGTCTCTTTGACAGCAAAAACGAGTTAAAGATGTTTTGCTGGGGGTTTGTAGCGTCCCCGCTTGCTGGTCTTTTCCGGTGGGAAACCTGCCCTCATCGGCCGTGAAAGACTAATATCCGGATGCAGGGATACCTAAGGAACAGTCAGGTAAAAAAATCATCTCTCTAGCCCCCCTAGAACGGGAGTTATTCTCAAACTCACCTCGAATTTATTTCGGGCCATTAGCCCGGCCGGAGAGACCCTGCTTCGCAGCCGGCCCCTGGGATATTTGGATTTCTCTTAGGGGTAGGCCTAACATCCAGGCCGCTCGCCCCGCCTACAGACTCGTCAGCGACCCCGAAATCACGGGAGAGGGAGCCCTTGAGACGGGCTTTCCGGTGGTGTAAAACTTGTGCAGATCCGATGATGCCTTGATGTTGATTTGACCCTCCTTATTTTGTGTTTGTCTCTTTGACAGCAAAAACGAGTTAAAGATGTTTTGCGGGGGGTTTGTAGCTTGTAGCGTCCCCGCTTGCTTGTCTTTTCCGGCGTGAAACCTGCCCTGTTCGGCCGTGAAAGTCTAATTTCCGGATGCAGGGATACCTAAGGAACAGTCAGGTAAAAAAATCATCTCTCTAGCCCCCCTAGAACGGGAGTTATTCTCAAACTCACCTCGAATTTATTTCGGGCCATTAGCCCGGCCGGAGAGACCCTGCTTCGCAGCCGGCCCCTGCGATTTTTGGATTTCTCTTAGGGGTAGGCCTAACATCCAGGCCGCTCGCCCCGCCTACAGACTCGTCAGCGACCCCGAAATCACGGGAGAGGGAGCCCTTGAGACGGGCTTTCCGGTGGTATAAAACTTGTTCAGATCCGATGATGCCTTGATGTTGATTTGACCCTCCTTATTTTGTGTTTGTCTCTATGACAGCAAAAACGAGTTAAAGATGTTTTGCGGGGGGTTTGTAGCTTGTAGCGTCCCCGCTTGCTTGTCTTTTCCGGCGTGAAACCTGCCCTCATCGGCCGTGAAAGTCTAATTTCCGGATGCAGGGATACCTAAGGAACAGTCAGGTAAAAAAATCATCTCTCTAGCCCCCCTAGAACGGGAGTTATTCTCAAACTCACCTCGAATTTATTTCGGGCCATTAGCCCGGCCGGCGAGACCCTGCTTCGCAGCCGGCCCCTGGGATTTTTGGATTTCTCTTAGGGGTAGGCCTAACATCCAGGCCGCTCGCCCCGCCTACAAACTTGTCAGCGACGCCGAAATCACGGGAGAGGGAGCCCTTGAGACGGGCTTTCCGGTGGTGTAAAACTTGTGCAGATCCGATGATGCCTTGATGTTGATTTGACCCTCCTTATTTTGTGTTTGTCTCTTTGACAGCAAAAACGAGTTAAAGATGTTTTGCGGGGGGTTTGTAGCTTGTAGCGTCCCCGCTTGCTGGTCTTTTCCGGTGGGAAACCTGCCCTCATCGGCCGTGAAAGTCTAATTTCCGGATGCAGGGATACCTAAGGAACAGTCAGGTAAAAAAATCATCTCTCTAGCCCCCCTAGAACGGGAGTTATTCTCAAACTCACCTCGAATTTATTTCGGGCCATTAGCCCGGCCCAAGAGAGACCCTGCTTCGCAGCCGGCCCCTGGGATATTTGGATTTCTCTTAGGGGTAGGCCTAACATCCAGGCCGCTCGCCCCGCCTACAGACTCGTCAGCGACCCCGAAATCACGGGAGAGGGAGCCCTTGAGACGGGCTTTCCGGTGGTGTAAAACTTGTGCAGATCCGATGATGCCTTGATGTTGATTTGACCCTCCTTATTTTGTGTTTGTCTCTTTGACAGCAAAAACGAGTTAAAGATGTTTTGCGGGGGGTTTGTAGCTTGTAGCGTCCCCGCTTGCTTTTCTTTTCCGGCGTCAAACCTGCCCTCATCGGCCGTGAAAGTCTAATTTCCGGATGCAGGGATACCTAAGGAACAGTCAGGTAAAAAAATCATCTCTCTAGCCCCCCTAGAACGGGAGTTATTCTCAAACTCACCTCGAATTTATTTCGGGCCATTAGCCCGGCCGGCGAGACCCTGCTTCGCAGCCGGCCCCTGGGATTTTTGGATTTCTCTTAGGGGTAGGCCTAACATCCAGGCCGCTCGCCCCGCCTACAGACTCGTCAGCGACCCCGAAATCACGGGAGAGGGAGCCCTTGAGACGGGCTTTCCGGTGGTGTAAAACTTGTGCAGATCCGATGATGCCTTGATGTTGATTTGACCCTCCTTATTTTGTGTTTGTCTCTATGACAGCAAAAACGAGTTAAAGATGTTTTGCGGGGGGTTTGTAGCTTGTAGCGTCCCCACTTGCTTGTCTTTTCCGGCGTGAAACCTGCCCTCATCGGCCGTGAAAGTCTAATTTCCGGATGCAGGGATACCTAAGGAACAGTCAGGTAAAAAAATCATCTCTCTAGCCCCCCTAGAACGGGAGTTATTCTCAAACTCACCTCGAATTTATTTCGGGCCATTAGCCCGGCCGGCGAGACCCTGCTTCGCAGCCGGCCCCTGGGATTTTTGGATTTCTCTTAGGGGTAGGCCTAACATCCAGGCCGCTCGCCCCGCCTACAGACTCGTCAGCGACCCCGAAATCACGGGAGAGGGAGCCCTTGAGACGGGCTTTCCGGTGGTGTAAAACTTGTGCAGATCCGATGATGCCTTGATGTTGATTTGACCCTCCTTATTTTGTGTTTGTCTCTTTGACAGCAAAAACGAGTTAAAGATGTTTTGCGGGGGGTTTGTAGCTTGTAGCGTCCCCGCTTGCTTGTCTTTTCCGGCGTCAAACCTGCCCTCATCGGCCGTGAAAGTCTAATTTCCGGATGCAGGGATACCTAAGGAACAGTCAGGTAAAAAAATCATCTCTCTAGCCCCCCTAGAACGGGAGTTATTCTCAAACTCACCTCGAATTTATTTCGGGCCATTAGCCCGGCCGGCGAGACCCTGCTTCGCAGCCGGCCCCTGGGATTTTTGGATTTCTCTTAGGGGTAGGCCTAACATCCAGGCCGCTCGCCCCGCCTACAGACTCGTCAGCGACTCCGAAATCACGGGAGAGGGAGCCCTTGAGACGGGCTTTCCGGTGGTGTAAAACTTGTGCAGATCCGATGATGCCTTGATGTTGATTTGACCCTCCTTATTTTGTGTTTGTCTCTTTGACAGCAAAAACGAGTTAAAGATGTTTTGCGGGGGGTTTGTAGCTTGTAGCGTCCCCGCTTGCTTGTCTTTTCCGGCGTCAAACCTGCCATCATCGGCCGTGAAAGTCTAATTTCCGGATGCAGGGATACCTAAGGAACAGTCAGGTAAAAAAATCATCTCTCTAGCCCCCCTAGAACGGGAGTTATTCTCAAACTCACCTCGAATTTATTTCGGGCCATTAGCCCGGCCGGCGAGACCCTGCTTCGCAGCCGGCCCCTGGGATTTTTGGATTACTCTTAGGGGAAGGCCTGAAATCCAGGCCGCTCGCCCCGCCTACAGACTCGTCAGCGACCCCGAAATCACGGGAGAGGGAGCCCTTGAGACGGGCTTTCCGGTGGTGTAAAACTTGTGCAGATCCGATGATGCCTTGATGTTGATTTGACCCTCCTTATTTTGTGTTTGTCTCTTTGACAGCAAAAACGAGTTAAAGATGTTTTGCGGGGGGTTTGTAGCTTGTAGCGTCCCTGCTTGCTTGTCTTTTCCGGCCTGAAACCTGCCCTCATCGGCCGTGAAAGTCTAATTTCCGGATGCAGGGATACCTAAGGGACAGTCAGGTAAAAAAAATCATCTCTCTAGCCCCCCTAGAACGGGAGTTATTCTCAAACTCACCTCGAATTTATTTC
The DNA here is from genome assembly GCA_023634235.1 of Pisaster brevispinus. Lineage (NCBI taxonomy): Eukaryota > Metazoa > Echinodermata > Asteroidea > Forcipulatida > Asteriidae > Pisaster > Pisaster brevispinus. The sequence goes on along the minus strand of JAMKCF010000011.1, from coordinate 11,643,473 downwards.
GGGCCATTAGCCCGGCCGGCGAGACCCTGCTTCGCAGCCGGCCCCTGGGATTTTTGGATTTCTCTTAGGGGTAGGCCTAACATCCAGGCCGCTCGCCCCGCCTACAGACTCGTCAGCGACCCCGAAATCACGGGAGAGGGAGCCCTTGAGACGGGCTTTCCGGTGGTGTAAAACTTGTGCAGATCCGATGATGCCTTGATGTTGATTTGACCCTCCTTATTTTGTGTTTGTCTCTTTGACAGCAAAAACGAGTTAAAGATGTTTTGTGGGGGGGTTTGTAGCTTGTAGCGTCCCCGCTTGCTTGTTTTTTCCGGCGTCAAACCTGCCCTCATCGGCCGTGAAAGTCTAATTTCCGGATGCAGGGATACCTAAGGAACAGTCAGGTAAAAAAATCATCTCTCTAGCCCCCCTAGAACGGGAGTTATTCTCAAACTCACCTCGAATTTATTTCGGGCCATTAGCCCGGCCGGCGAGACCCTGCTTCGCAGCCGGCCCCTGGGATTTTTGGATTTCTCTTAGGGGAAGGCCTAACATCCAGGCCGCTCGCCCCGCCTACAGACTCGTCAGCGACCCCGAAATCACGGGAGAGGGAGCCCTTGAGACGGGCTTTCCGGTGGTGTAAAACTTGTGCAGATCCGATGATGCCTTGATGTTGATTTGACCCTCCTTATTTTGTGTTTGTCTCTTTGACAGCAAAAACGAGTTAAAGATGTTTTGCGGGGGGTTTGTAGCTTGTAGCGTCCCCGCTTGCTTGTCTTTTCCGGCGTGAAACCTGCCCTCATCGGCCGTGAAAGTCTAATTTCCGGATGCAGGGATACCTAAGGAACAGTCAAGTAAAAAAATCATCTCTCTAGCCCCCCTAGAACGGGAGTTATTCTCAAACTCACCTCGAATTTATTTCGGGCCATTAGCCCGGCCGGCGAGACCCTGCTTCGCAGCCGGCCCCTGGGATTTTTGGATTTCTCTTAGGGGTAGGCCTAACATCCAGGCCGCTCGCCCCGCCTACAGACTCGTCAGCGACCCCGAAATCACGGGAGAGGGAGCCCTTGAGACGGGCTTTCCGGTGGTGTAAAACTTGTGCAGATCCGATGATGCCTTGATGTTGATTTGACCCTCCTTATTTTGTGTTTGTCTCTTTGACAGCAAAAACGAGTTAAAGATGTTTTGCGGGGGGTTTGTAGCTTGTAGCGTCCCCGCTTGCTTGTCTTTTCCGGCGTGAAACCTGCCCTCATCGGCCGTGAAAGTCTAATTTCCGGATGCAGGGATACCTAAGGAACAGTCAGGTAAAAAAATCATCTCTCTAGCCCCCCTAAAACGGGAGTTATTCTCAAACTCACCTCGAATTTATTTCGGGCCATTAGCCCGGCCGGCGAGACCCTGCTTCGCAGCCGGCCCCTGGGATTTTTGGATTTCTCTTAGTGCTAGGCCTAACATCCAGGCCGCTCGCCCCGCCTACAGACTCGTCAGCGACCCCGAAATCACGGGAGAGGGAGCCCTTGAGACGGGTTTTCCGGTGGTGTAAAACTTGTGCAGATCCGATGATGCCTTGATGTTGATTTGACCCTCCTTATTTTGTGTTTGTCTCTTTGACAGCAAAAACGAGTTAAAGATGTTTTGCGGGGGGGTTTGTAGCTTGTAGCGTCCCCGCTTGCTTGTCTTTTCCGGCGTGAAACCTGCCCTCATCGGCCGTGAAAGTCTAATTTCCGGATGCAGGGATACCTAAGGAACAGTCAGGTAAAAAAATCATCTCTCTAGCCCCCCTAGAACGGGAGTTATTCTCAAACTCACCTCGAATATATTTCGGGCCATTAGCCCGGCCGGCGAGACCCTGCTTCGCAGCCGGCCCCTGGGATTTTTGGATTTCTCTTAGGGGTAGGCCTAACATCCAGGCCGCTCGCCCCGCCTACAGACTCGTCAGCGACCCCGAAATCACGGGAGAGGGAGCCCTTGAGACGGGCTTTCCGGTGGTGTAAAACTTGTGCAGATCCGATGATGCCTTGATGTTGATTTGACCCTCCTTATTTTGTGTTTGTCTCTTTGACAGCAAAAACGAGTTAAAGATGTTTTGCGGGGGGTTTGTAGCTTGTAGCGTCCCCGCTTGCTTGTCTTTTCCGGCGTCAAACCTGCCCTCATCGGCCGTGAAAGTCTAATTTCCGGATGCAGGGATACCTAAGGAACAGTCAGGTAAACAAATCATCTCTCTAGCCCCCCTAGAACGGGAGTTATTCTCAAACTCACCTCGAATTTATTTCGGGCCATTAGCCCGGCCGGCGAGACCCTGCTTCGCAGCCGGCCCCTGGGATTTTTGGATTTCTCTTAGGGGTAGGCCTAACATCCAGGCCGCTCGCCCCACCTACAGACTCGTCAGCGACCCCGAAATCACGGGAGAGGGAGCCCTTGAGACGGGCTTTCCGGTGGTGTAAAACTTGTGCAGATCCGATGATGCCTTGATGTTGATTTGACCCTCCTTATTTTGTGTTTGTCTCTTTGACAGCAAAAACGAGTTAAAGATGTTTTGCGGGGGGTTTGTAGCTTGTAGCGTCCCCGCTTGCTTGTCTTTTCCGGCGTCAAACCTGCCCTCATCGGCCGTGAAAGTCTAATTTCCGGATGCAGGGATACCTAAGGAACAGTCAGGTAAAAAAATCATCTCTCTAGCCCCCCTAGAACGGGAGTTATTCTCAAACTCACCTCGAATTTATTTCGGGCCATTAGCCCGGCCGGCGAGACCCTGCTTCGCAGCCGGCCCCTGGGATTTTTGGATTTATCTTAGGGGTAGGCCTAACATCCAGGCCGCTCGCCCCGCCTACAGACTCGTCAGCGACCCCGAAATCACGGGAGAGGGAGCCCTTGAGACGGGCTTTCCGGTGGTGTAAAACTTGTGCAGATCCGATGATGCCTTGATGTTGATTTGACCCTCCTTATTTTGTGTTTGTCTCTTTGACAGCAAAAACGAGTTAAAGATGTTTTGCGGGGGGTTTGTAGCTTGTAGCGTCCCCGCTTGCTTGTCTTTTCCGGCGTGAAACCTGCCCTCATCGGCCGTGAAAGTCTAATTTCCGGATGCAGGGATACCTAAGGAACAGTCAGGTAAAAAAATCATCTCTCTAGCCCCCCTAGAACGGGAGTTATTCTCAAACTCACCTCGAATTTATTTCGGGCCATTAGCCCGGCCGGCGAGACCCTGCTTCGCAGCCGGCCCCTGGGATTTTTGGATTTCTCTTAGGGGTAGGCCTAACATCCAGGCCGCTCACCCCGCCTACAGACTCGTCAGCGACCCCGAAATCACGGGAGAGGGAGCCCTTGAGACGGGCTTTCCGGTGGTGTAAAACTTGTGCAGATCCGATGATGCCTTGATGTTGATTTGACCCTCCTTATTTTGTGTTTGTCTCTTTGACAGCAAAAACGAGTTAAAGATGTTTTGCGGGGGGTTTGTAGCTTGTAGCGTCCCCGCTTGCTTGTTTTTTCCGGCGTCAAACCTGCCCTCATCGGCCGTGAAAGTCTAATTTCCGGATGCAGGGATACCTAAGGAACAGTCAGGTAAAAAAATCATCTCTCTAGCCCCCCTAGAACGGGAGTTATTCTCAAACTCACCTCGAATTTATTTCGGGCCATTAGCCCGGCCGGCGAGACCCTGCTTCGCAGCCGGCCCCTGGGATTTTTGGATTTCTCTTAGGGGTAGGCCTAACATCCAGGCCGCTCGCCCCGCCTACAGACTCGTCAGCGACCCCGAAATCACGGGAGAGGGAGCCCTTGAGACGGGCTTTCCGGTGGTGTAAAAGTTGTGCAGATCCGATGATGCCTTGATGTTGATTTGACCCTCCTTCTTTTGTTTTTGTCTCTTTGACAGCAAAAACGAGTTAAAGATGTTTTGCGGGGGGGTTGTAGCTTGTAGCGTCCCCGCTTGCTTGTTTTTTCCGGTGTGAAACCTGCCCTCATCGGCCGTGAAAGTCTAATTTCCGGATGCAGGGATACCTAAGGAACAGTCAGGTAAAAAAAATCATCTCTCTAGCCCCCCTAGAACGGGAGTTATTCTCAAACTCACCTCGAATTTATTTCGGGCCATTAGCCCGGCCGGCGAGACCCTGCTTCGCAGCCGGCCCCTGGGATTTTTGGATTTCTCTTAGGGGTAGGCCTAACATCCAGGCCGCTCGCCCCGCCTACAGACTCGTCAGCGACCCCGAAATCACGGGAGAGGGAGCCCTTGAGACGGGCTTTCCGGTGGTGTAAAACTTGTGCAGATCCGATGATGCCTTGATGTTGATTTGACCCTCCTTATTTTGTGTTTGTCTCTTTGACAGCAAAAAACGAGTTAAAGATGTTTTGCGGGGGGTTTGTAGTTTGTAGCGTCCCCGCTTGCTTGTCTTTTCCGGTGTGAAACCTGCCATCATCGGCCCTGCAAGTCTAATTTCCGGATGCAGGGATACCTAAGGAACAGTCAGGTAAAAAAATCATCTCTCTAGCCCCCCTAGAACGGGAGTTATTCTCAAACTCACCTCGAATTTATTTCGGGCCATTAGCCCGGCCGGCGAGACCCTGCTTCGCAGCCGGCCCCTGCGATTTTTTGATTTCTCTTAGGGGTAGGCCTAACATCCAGGCCGCTCGCCCCGCGTACAGACTCGTCAGCGACCCCGAAATCACGGGAGAGGGAGCCCTTGAGACGGGCTTTCCGGTGGTGTAAAACTTGTGCAGATCCGATGATGCCTTGATGTTGATTTGACCCTCCTTATTTTGTGTTTGTCTCTTTGACAGCAAAAAACGAGTTAAAGATGTTTTGCGGGGGGTTTGTAGTCTGTAGCGTCCCCGCTTTCTTGTCTTTTCCGGTGTGAAACCTGCCCTCATCGGCCGTGAAAGTCTAATTTCCGGATGCAGGGATACCTAAGGAACAGTCAGGTAAAAAAATCATCTCTCTAGCCCCCCTAGAACGGGAGTTATTCTCAAACTCACCTCGAATTTATTTCGGGCCATTAGACCGGCCGGCGAGACCCTGCTTTGCAGCCGGCCCGTTGGATTTTTGGATTTCTCTTAGGGGTAGGCCTAACATCCAGGCCGCTCGTCCCGCCTACAGACTCGTCAGCGACCCCGAAATCACGGGAGAGGGAGCCCTTGAGACGGGCTTTCCGGTGGTGTAAAACTTGTGCAGATCCGATGATGCCTTGATGTTGATTTGACCCTCCTTATTTTGTGTTTGTCTCTTTGACAGCAAAAACGAGTTAAAGATGTTTTGCGGGGGTTTGTAGCGTCCCCGCTTGCTTGTCTTTTCCTGTGTGAAACCTGCCCTTATCGGCCGTGAAAGTCTAATTTCCGGATGCAGGGATACCTAAGGAACAGTCAGGTAAAAAAATCATCTCTCTAGCCCCCCTAGAACGGGAGTTATTCTCAAACTCACCTCGAATTTATTTCGGGCCATTAGCCCGGCCGGCGAGACCCTGCTTCGCAGCCGGCCCCTGGGATTTTTGGATTTCTCTTAGGGGTAGGCCTAACATCCAGGCCGCTCGCCCCGCCTACAGACTCGTCAGCGACCCCGAAATCACGGGAGAGGGAGCCCTTGAGACGGGCTTTCCGGTGGTGTATAACTTGTGCAGATCCAATGATGCCTTGATGTTGATTTGACCCTCCTTATTTTGTGTTTGTCTCTTTGACAGCAAAAAACGAGTTAAAGATGTTTTGCAGGGGGTTTGTAGTTTGTAGCGTCCCCGCTTGCTTGTCTTTTCCGGTGTGAAACCTGCCCTCATCGGCCCTGCAAGTCTAATTTCCGGATGCAGGGATACCTAAGGAACAGTCAGGTAAAAAAATCATCTCTCTAGCCCCCCTAGAACGGGAGTTATTCTCAAACTCACCTCGAATTTATTTCGGGCCAATAGCCCGGCCGGCGAGACCCTGCTTTGCAGCCGGCCCCTGGGATTTTTTGATTTCTCTTAGGGGTAGGCCTAACATCCAGGCCGCTCGTCCCGCCTACAGACTCGTCAGCGACCCCGAAATCACGGGAGAGGGAGCCGTTGAGACGGGCTTTCCGGTGGTGTAAAACTTGTGCAGATCCGATGATGCCTTGATGTTGATTTGACACTCCTTATTTTGTGTTTGTCTCTTTGACAGCAAAAACGAGTTAAAGATGTTTTGCGGGGGGTTTGTAGTTTTTAGCTCCCCGCTTGCTTGTCTTTTCCGGTGTGAAACCTGCCCTGATCGGCCGTGAAAGTCTAATTTCCGGATGCAGTGATACCTAAGGAACAGTCAGGTAAAAAAATCATCTCTCTAGCCCCCCTAGAACGGGAGTTATTCTCAAACTCACCTCGAATTTATTTCGGGCCATTAGCCCGGCCGTCGAGACTCTGCTTCGCAGCCGGCCCCTGGGATTTTTGGATTTCTCTTAGGGGTAGGCCTAACATCCAGGCCGCTCGCCCCGCCTACAGACTCGTCAGCGACCCCGAAATCACGGGAGTGGGAGCCCTTGAGACGGGCTTTCCGGTGGTGTATAACTTGTGCAGATCCAATGATGCCTTGATGTTGATTTGACCCTCCTTATTTTGTGTTTGTCTCTTTGACAGCAAAAAACGAGTTAAAGATGTTTTGCAGGGGGTTTGTAGTTTGTAGCGTCCCCGCTTGCTTGTCTTTTCCGGTGTGAAACCTGCCCTCATCGGCCCTGCAAGTCTAATTTCCGGATGCAGGGATACCTAAGGAACAGTCAGGTAAAAAAATCATCTCTCTAGCCCCCCTAGAACGGGAGTTATTCTCAAACTCACCTCGAATTTATTTCGGGCCATTAGCCCGGCCGGCGAGAACCTGCTTCACAGCCGGCCCCTCGGATTTTTGGATTTCTCTTAGGGGTAGGCCTAACATCCAGGCCGCTCGCCCCGCCTACAGACTCGTCAGCGACCCCGAAATCACGGGAGTGGGAGCCCTTGAGACGGGCTTTCCGGTGGTGTATAACTTGTGCAGATCCAATGATGCCTTGATGTTGATTTGACCCTCCTTATTTTGTGTTTGTCTCTTTGACAGCAAAAAACGAGTTAAAGATGTTTTGCAGGGGGTTTGTAGTTTGTAGCGTCCCCGCTTGCTTGTCTTTTCCGGTGTGAAACCTGCCCTCATCGGCCCTGCAAGTCTAATTTCCGGATGCAGGGATACCTAAGGAACAGTCAGGTAAAAAAATCATCTCTCTAGCCCCCCTAGAACGGGAGTTATTCTCAAACTCACCTCGAATTTATTTCGGGCCATTAGCCCGGCCGGCGAGACCCTGCTTTGCAGCCGGCCCCTGGGATTTTTTGATTTCTCTTAGGGGTAGGCCTAACATCCAGGCCGCTCGTCCCGCGTACAGACTCGTCAGCGACTACGGAATCACGGGAGAGGGAGCCCTTGAGACGGGCTTTCCGGTGGTGTAAAACTTGTGCAGATCCGATGATGCCTTGATGTTGATTTGACACTCCTTATTTTGTGTTTGTCTCTTTGACAGCAAAAACGAGTTAAAGATGTTTTGCGGGGGGTTTGTAGTTTTTAGCTCCCCGCTTGCTTGTCTTTTCCGGTGTGAAACCTGCACTGATCGGCCCTGCAAGTCTAATTTCCGGATGCAGGGATACCTAAGGAACAGTCAGGTAAAAAAATCATCTCTCTAGCCCCCCTAGAACGGGAGTTATTCTCAAACTCACCTCGAATTTATTTCGGGCCATTAGCCCGGCCGGCGAGACCCTGCTTCGCAGCCGGCCCCTGGGATTTTTGGATTTCTCTTAGGGGTAGGCCTAACATCCAGGCCGCTCGCCCCGCCTACAGACTCGTCAGCGACCCCGAAATCACGGGAGTGGGAGCCCTTGAGACGGGCTTTCCGGTGGTGTATAACTTGTGCAGATCCAATGATGCCTTGATGTTGATTTGACCCTCCTTATTTTGTGTTTGTCTCTTTGACAGCAAAAAACGAGTTAAAGATGTTTTGCAGGGGGTTTGTAGTTTGTAGCGTCCCCGCTTGCTTGTCTTTTCCGGTGTGAAACCTGCCCTCATCGGCCCTGCAAGTCTAATTTCCGGATGCAAGGATACCTAAGGAACAGTCAGGTAAAAAAATCATCTCTCTAGCCCCCCTAGAACGGGAGTTATTCTCAAACTCACCTCGAATTTATTTCGGGCCATTAGCCCGGCCGGCGAGAACCTGCTTCACAGCCGGCCCCTCGGATTTTTGGATTTCTCTTAGGGGTAGGCCTAACATCCAGGCCGCTCGCCCCGCCTACAGACTCGTCAGCGACCCCGAAATCACGGGAGTGGGAGCCCTTGAGACGGGCTTTCCGGTGGTGTATAAATTGTGCAGATCCGATGATGCCTTGATGTTGATTTGACACTCCTTATTTTGTGTTTGTCTCTTTGACAGCAAAAACGAGTTAAAGATGTTTTGCGGGGGGTTTGTAGTTTTTAGCGTCCCCGCTTGCTTGTCTTTTCCGGTGTGAAACCTGCCCTCATCGGCCGTGAAAGTCTAATTTCCGGATGCAGGGATACCTAAGGAACAGTCAGGTAAAAAAATCATCTCTCTAGCCCCCCTAGAACGGGAATTATTCTCAAACTCACCTCGAATTTATTTCGGGCCATTAGCCCGGCCGGCGAGACCCTGCTTCGCAGCCGGCACCTGGGATTTTTGGATTTCTCTTAGGGGTAGGCCTAACATCCAGGCCGCTCGCCCCGCCTACAGACTCGTCAGCGACCCCGAAATCACGGGAGTGGGAGCCCTTGAGACGGGCTTTCCGGTGGTGTATAACTTGTGCAGATCCGATGATGCCTTGATGTTGATTTGACCCTCCTTATTTTGTGTTTGTCTCTTTGACAGCAAAAAAACGAGTTAAAGATGTTTTGCGGGGGGTTTGTAGTTTTTAGCGTCCCCGCTTGCTTGTCTTTTCCGGTGTGAAACCTGCCCTCATCGGCCCTGCAAGTCTAATTTCCGGATGCAGGGATACCTAAGGAACAGTCAGGTAAAAAAATCATCCCTCTAGCCCCCCTAGAACGGGAGTTATTCTCAAACTCACCTCGAATTTATTTCGGGCCATTAGCCCGGCCGTCGAGACCCTGCTTCGCAGCCGGCCCCTGGGATTTTTGGATTTCTCTTAGGGGTAGGCCTAACATCCAGGCCGCTCGCCCCGCCTACAGACTCGTCAGCGACCCCGAAATCACGGGAGTGGGAGCCCTTGAGACGGGCTTTCCGGTGGTGTAAAACTTGTGCAGATCCGATGATGCCTTGATGTTGATTTGACCCTCCTTATTTTGTGTTTGTCTCTTTGACAGCAAAAAAACGAGTTAAAGATGTTTTGCGGGGGGTTTGTAGCTTGTAGCATCCCCGCTTGCTTGTCTTTTCCTGTGTGAAACCTGCCCTCGTCGGCCGTGAAAGTCTAATTTCCGGATGCAGGGATACCTAAGGAACAGTCAGGTAAAAAAATCATCTCTCTAGCCCCCCTAGAACGAGAGTTATTCTCAAACTCACCTCGAATTTATTTCGGGCCATTAGCCCGGCAGGCGAGACCCTGCTTCGCAGCCGGCCCCTGGGATTTTTTGGATTTCTCTTAGGGGTAGGCCTAACATCCAGGCCGCTCGCCCCGTCTACAGACTCGTCAGCGACCTCGAAATCACGGGAGAGGGAGCCCTTGAAACGGGCTTTCCGGTGGTGTAAAACTTGTGCAGATCCGATGATGCCTTGATGTTGATTTGACCCTCCTTATTTTGTGTTTGTCTCTTTGACAGCAAAAACGAGTTAAAGATGTTTTGCGGTGTTTGTAGCGTCCCCGCTTGCTTGTGTTTTCCTGTGTGAAACCTGCCCTCATCGGCCGTGAAAGTCTAATTTCCGGATGCAGGGATACCTAAGGAACAGTCAGGTAAAAAAATCATCTCTCTAGCCCCCCTAGAACGGGAGTTATTCTCAAACTCACCTCGAATTTATTTCGGGCCATTAGCCCGGCCGGCGAGACCCTGCTTCGCAGCCGGCCCCTGGGATTTTTGGATTTCTCTTAGGGGTAGGCCTAACATCCAGGCCGCTCGCCCCGCCTACAGACTCGTCAGCGACCCCGAAATCACGGGAGTGGGAGCCCTTGAGACGGGCTTTCCGGTGGTGTATAACTTGTGCAGATCCGATGATGCCTTGATGTTGATTTGACCCTCCTTATTTTGTGTTTGTGTCTTTGACAGCAAAAAACGAGTTAAAGATGTTTTGCGGGGGGTTTGTAGTTTTTAGCGTCCCCGCTTGCTTGTCTTTTCCGGTGTGAAACCTGCCCTCATCGGCCGTGAAAGTCTAATTTCCGGATGCAGGGATACCTCAGGAACAGTCAGGTAAAAAAATCATCTCTCTAGCCCCCCTAGAACGGGAGTTATTCTCAAACTCACCTCGAATTTATTTCGGGCCATTAGCCCGGCCGGCGAGACCCTGCTTCGCAGCCGGCCCCTGGGATTTTTGGATTTCTCTTAGGGGTAGGCCTAACATCCAGGCCGCTCGCCCCGCCTACAGACTCGTCAGCGACCCCAAAATCACGGGAGTTGGAGCCCTTGAGACGGGCTTTCCGGTGGTGTATAACTTGTGCAGATCCGATGATGCCTTGATGTTGATTTGACCCTCCTTATTTTGTGTTTTTCTCTTTGACAGCAAAAAACGAGTTAAAGATGTTTTGCGGGGGGTTTGTAGTTTGTAGCGTCCCCGCTTGCTTGTCTTTTCCGGTGTGAAACCTGCCCTCATCGGCCCTGCAAGTCTAATTTCCGGATGCAGGGATACCTAAGGAACAGTCAGGTAAAAAAATCATCTCTCTAGCCCCCCTAGAACGGGAGTTATTCTCAAACTCACCTCGAATTTATTTCGGGCCATTAGCCCGGCCGGCGAGACCCTGCTTTGCAGCCGGCCCGTTGGATTTTTGGATTTCTCTTAGGGGTAGGCCTAACATCCAGGCCGCTCGTCCCGCGTACAGACTCGTCAGCGACCCCGAAATCACGGGAGTGGGAGCCCTTGAGACGGGCTTTCCGGTGGTGTATAACTTGTGCAGATCCGATGATGCCTTGATGTTGATTTGACCCTCCTTATTTTGTGTTTGTCTCTTTGACAGCAAAAAACGAGTTAAAGATGTTTTGCGGGGGTTTGTAGTTTGTAGCGTCCCCGCTTGCTTGTCTTTTCCGGTGTGAAACCTGCCCTCATCGGCCCTGCAAGTCTATTTTCCGGATGCAGGGATACCTAAGGAACAGTCAGGTAAAAAAAATCATCTCTCTAGCCCCCCTAGAACGGGAGTTATTCTCAAACTCACCTCGAATTTATTTCGGGCCATTAGCCCGGCCGGCGAGACCCTGCTTCGCAGCCGGCCCCTGGGATTTTTGGATTTCTCTTAGGGGAAGGCCTAACATCCAGGCCGCTCGCCCCACCTACAGACTCGTCAGCGACCCCGAAATCACGGGAGTGGGAGCCCTTGAGACGGGCTTTCCGGTGGTGTATAACTTGTGCAGATCCGATGATGCCTTGATGTTGATTTGACCCTCCTTATTTTGTGTTTGTCTCTTTGACAGCAAAAAACGAGTTAAAGATGTTTTGCGGGGGGTTTGTAGCTTGTAGCGTCCCCGCTTGCTTGTCTTTTCCAGTGTGAAACCTGCCCTCATCGGCCGTGAAAGTCTAATTTCCGGATGCAGGGATACCTAAGGAACAGTCAGGTAAAAAAAATCATCTCTCTAGCCCCACTAGAACGGGAGTTATTCTCAAACTCACCTCGAATTTATTTCGGGCCATTAGCCCGGCCGTCGAGACCCTGCTTCGCAGCCGGCCCCTGGGATTTTTGGATTTCTCTTAGGGGTAGGCCTAACATCCAGGCCGCTCGCCCCGTCTACAGACTCGTCAGCGACCCCGAAATCACGGGAGAGGGAGCCCTTGAGACGGGCTTTCCGGTGGTGTAAAACTTGTGCAGATCCGATGATGCCTTGATGTTGATTTGACCCTCCTTATTTTGTGTTTGTCTCTTTGACAGCAAAAACGATGAAAAAAAAGATGTTTTGCGGGGGTTTGTAGCGTCCCCACTTGCTTGTCTTTTCCGGTGTGAAACCTGCCCTCATCGGCCGTGAAAGTCTATTTTCCGGATGCAGGGATACCTCAGGAACAGTCAGGTAAAAAAATCATCTCTCTAGCCCCCCTAGAACGGGAGTTATTCTCAAACTCACCTCAAATTTATTTCGGGCCATTAGCCCGGCCGGCGAGACCCTGCTTCGCAGCCGGCCCCTGGGATTTTTGGATTTCTCTTAGGAGTAGGCCTAACATCCAGGCCGCTCGCCCCGCCTACAGACTCGTCAGCAACCCCGAAATCACGGGAGAGGGAGCCCTTGAGACGGGCTTTCCGGTGGTGTAAAACTTGTGCAGATCCGATGATGCCTTGATGTTGATTTGACCCTCCTTCTTTTGTGTTTGTCTCTTTGACAGCAAAAACGAGTTAAAGATGTTTTGCGGGGGGTTTGTAGTTTGTAGCGTCCCCGCTTGCTTGTCTTTTCCGGTGTGAAACCTGCCCTCATCGGCCCTGCAAGTCTAATTTCCGGATGCAGGGATACCTAAGGAACAGTCAGGTAAAAAAATCATCTCTCTAGCCCCCCTAGAACGGGAGTTATTCTCAAACTCACCTCGAATTTATTTCGGGCCATTAGCCCGGCCGGCGAGACCCTGCTTTGCAGCCGGCCCGTTGGATTTTTGGATTTCTCTTAGGGGTAGGCCTAACATCCAGGCCGCTCGTCCCGCGTACAGACTCGTCAGCGACCCCGAAATCACGGGAGTGGGAGCCCTTGAGACGGGCTTTCCGGTGGTGTATAACTTGTGCAGATCCGATGATGCCTTGATGTTGATTTGACCCTCCTTATGTTTGTCTCTTTGACAGCAAAAAAACGAGTTAAAGATGTTTTGCGGGGGTTTTGTAGTTTGTAGCGTCCCCGCTTGCTTGTCTTTTCCGGTGTGAAACCTGCCCTCATCGGCCCTGCAAGTCTATTTTCCGGATGCAGGGATACCTAAGGAACAGTCAGGTAAAAAAATCATCTCTCTAGCCCCCCTAGAACGGGAGTTATTCTCAAACTCACCTCGAATTTATTTCGGGCCATTAGCCCGGCCGGCGAGACCCTGCTTCGCAGCCGGCCCCTGGGAATTTTTGGATTTCTCTTAGGGGTAGGCCTAACATCCAGGCCGCTCGCCCCGCCTACAGACTCGTCAGCGACCCCGAAATCACGGGAGTGGGAGCCCTTGAGACGGGCTTTCCGGTGGTGTATAACTTGTGCAGATCCGATGATGCCTTGATGTTGATTTGACCCTCCTTATTTTGTGTTTGTCTCTTTGACAGCAAAAAACGAGTTAAAGATGTTTTGCGGGGGGTTTGTAGCTTGTAGCGTCCCCGCTTGCCTTGTCTTTTCCAGTGTGAAACCTGCCACTCATCGGCCGTGAAAGTCTAATTTCCGGATGCAGGGATACCTAAGGAACAGTCAGGTAAAAAAATCATCTCTCTAGCCCCACTAGAACGGGAGTTATTCTCAAACTCACCTCGAATTTATTTCGGGCCATTAGCCCGGCCGTCGAGACCCTGCTTCGCAGCCGGCCCCTGGGATTTTTGGATTTCTCTTAGGGGTAGGCCTAACATCCAGGCCGCTCGCCCCGTCTACAGACTCGTCAGCGACCCCGAAATCACGGGAGAGGGAGCCCTTGAGACGGGCCTTTCCGGTGGTGTAAAACTTGTGCAGATCCGATGATGCCTTGATGTTGATTTGACCCTCCTTATTTTGTGTTTGTCTCTTTGACAGCAAAAACGATGAAAAAAAAGATGTTTTGCGGGGGTTTGTAGCGTCCCCACTTGCTTGTCTTTTCCGGTGTGAAACCTGCCCTCATCGGCCGTGAAAGTCTATTTTCCGGATGCAGGGATACCTAAGGAACAGTCAGGTAAAAAAATCATCTCTCTAGCCCCCCTAGAACGGGAGTTATTCTCAAACTCACCTCGAATTTTTTCGGGCCATTAGCCCGGCCGGCGAGACCCTGCTTCGCAGCCGGCCCCTGGGATTTTTGGATTTCTCTTAGGGGTAGGCCTAACATCCAGGCCGCTCGCCCCGCCTACAGACTCGTCAGCGACCCCGAAATCACGGGAGTGGGAGCCCTTGAGACGGGCTTTCCGGTGGTGTATAACTTGTGCAGATCCGATGATGCCTTGATGTTGATTTGACCCTCCTTATTTTGTGTTTGTCTCTTTGACAGCAAAAAACGAGTTAAAGATGTTTTGCGGGGGGTTTGTAGTTTGTAGCGTCCCCGCTTGCTTGTCTTTTCCGGTGTGAAACCTGCCCTCATCGGCCCTGCAAGTCTAATTTCCGGATGCAGGGATACCTAAGGAACAGTCAGGTAAAAAAATCATCTCTCTAGCCCCCCTAGAACGGGAGTTATTCTCAAACTCACCTCGAATTTATTTCGGGCCATTAGCCCGGCCGGCGAGACCCTGCTTCGCAGCCGGCCCCTGGGATTTTTGGATTTCTCTTAGGGGTAGGCCTAACATCCAGGCCGGTCGCCCCGCCTACAGACTCGTCAGCGACCCCGAAATGACGGGAGAGGGAGCCCTTGAGACGGGCTTTCCGGTGGTGTATAACTTGTGCAGATCCGATGATGCCTTGATGTTGATTTGACCCTCCTTATTTTGTGTTTGTCTCTTTGACAGCAAAAAACGAGTTAAAGATGTTTTGCGGGGGTTTGTAGTTTGTAGCGTCCCCGCTTGCTTGTCTTTTCCGGTGTGAAACCTGCCCTCATCGGCCCTGCAAGTCTATTTTCCGGATGCAGGGATACCTAAGGAACAGTCAGGTAAAAAAATCATCTCTCTAGCCCCCCTAGAACGGGAGTTATTCTCAAACTCACCTCGAATTTATTTCGGGCCATTAGCCCGGCCGGCGAGACCCTGCTTCGCAGCCGGCCCCTGGGATTTTTGGATTTCTCTTAGGGGTAGGCCTAACATCCAGGCCGCTCGCCCCGCCTACAGACTCGTCAGCGACCCCGAAATCACGGGAGTGGGAGCCCTTGAGACGGGCTTTCCGGTGGTGTATAACTTGTGCAGATCCGATGATGCCTTGATGTTGATTTGACCCTCCTTATTTTGTGTTTGTCTCTTTGACAGCAAAAAACGAGTTAAAGATGTTTTGCGGGGGGTTTGTAGCTTGTAGCGTCCCCGCTTGCTTGTCTTTTCCAGTGTGAAACCTGCCCTCATCAGCCGTGAAAGTCTAATTTCCGGATGCAGGGATACCTAAGGAACAGTCAGGTAAAAAAATCATCTCTCTAGCCCCACTAGAACGGGAGTTATTCTCAAACTCACCTCGAATTTATTTCGGGCCATTAGCCCGGCCGTCGAGACCCTGCTTCGCAGCCGGCCCCTGGGATTTTTGGATTTCTCTTAGGGGTAGGCCTAACATCCAGGCCGCTCGCCCCGTCTACAGACTCGTCAGCGACCCCGAAATCACGGGAGAGGGAGCCCTTGAGACGGGCTTTCCGGTGGTGTAAAACTTGTGCAGATCCGATGATGCCTTGATGTTGATTTGACCCTCCTTATTTTGTGTTTGTCTCTTTGACAGCAAAAACGATGAAAAAAAAGATGTTTTGCGGGGGTTTGTAGCGTCCCCACTTGCTTGTCTTTTCCGGTGTGAAACCTGCCCTCATCGGCCGTGAAAGTCTATTTTCCGGATGCAGGGATACCTAAGGAACAGTCAGGTAAAAAAATCATCTCTCTAGCCCCCCTAGAACGGGAGTTATTCTCAAACTCACCTCGAATTTTTTCGGGCCATTAGCCCGGCCGGCGAGACCCTGCTTCGCAGCCGGCCCCTGGGATTTTTGGATTTCTCTTAGGGGTAGGCCTAACATCCAGGCCGCTCGCCCCGCCTACAGACTCGTCAGCGACCCCGAAATCACGGGAGTGGGAGCCCTTGAGACGGGCTTTCCGGTGGTGTATAACTTGTGCAGATCCGATGATGCCTTGATGTTGATTTGACCCTCCTTATTTTGTGTTTGTCTCTTTGACAGCAAAAAACGAGTTAAAGATGTTTTGCGGGGGGTTTGTAGTTTGTAGCGTCCCCGCTTGCTTGTCTTTTCCGGTGTGAAACCTGCCCTCATCGGCCCTGCAAGTCTAATTTCCGGATGCAGGGATACCTAAGGAACAGTCAGGTAAAAAAATCATCTCTCTAGCCCCCCTAGAACGGGAGTTATTCTCAAACTCACCTCGAATTTATTTCGGGCCATTAGCCCGGCCGGCGAGACCCTGCTTCGCAGCCGGCCCCTGGGATTTTTGGATTTCTCTTAGGGGTAGGCCTAACATCCAGGCCGGTCGCCCCGCCTACAGACTCGTCAGCGACCCCGAAATGACGGGAGAGGGAGCCCTTGAGACGGGCTTTCTGGTGGTGTATAACTTGTGCAGATCCGATGATGCCTTGATGTTGATTTGACCCTCCTTATTTTGTGTTTGTCTCTTTGACAGCAAAAAACGAGTTAAAGATGTTTTGCGGGGGGTTTGTAATTTGTAGCGTCCCCGCTTGCTTGTCTTTTCCGGTGTGAAACCTGCCCTCATCGGCCCTGCAAGTCTATTTTCCGGATGCAGGGATACCTAAGGAACAGTCAGGTAAAAAAATCATCTCTCTAGCCCCCCTAGAACGGGAGTTATTCTCAAACTCACCTCGAATTTATTTCGGGCCATTAGCCCGGCCGGCGAGACCCTGCTTCGCAGCCGGCCCCTGGGATTTTTGGATTTCTCTTAGGGGTAGGCCTAACATCCAGGCCGCTCGCCCCGCCTACAGACTCGTCAGCGACCCCGAAATCACGGGAGAGGGAGCCCTTGAGACGGGCTTTCCGGTGGTGTAAAACTTGTGCAGATCCGATGATGCCTTGATGTTGATTTGACCCTCCTTATTTTGTGTTTGTCTCTTTGATAGCAAAAACGAGTTAAAGATGTTTTGCGGAGGTTTGTAGCGTCCCCACTTGCTTGTCTTTTCCGGTGTGAAACCTGCCCTCATCGGCCGTGAAAGTATAATTTCCGGATGCAGGGATACCTCAGGAACAGTCAGGTAAAAAAATCATCTCTCTAGCCCCCCTAGAACGGGAGTTATTCTCAAACTCACCTCAAATTTATTTCGGGCCATTAGCCCGGCCGGCGAGACCCTGCTTCGCAGCCGGCCCCTGGGATTTTTGGATTTCTCTTAGGGGTAGGCCTAACATCCAGGCCGCTCGCCCCGCCTACAGACTCGTCAGCGACCCCGAAATCACGGGAGTGGGAGCCCTTGAGACGGGCTTTCCGGTGATGTATAACTTGTGCAGATCCGATGATGCCTTGATGTTGATTTGACCCTCCTTATTTTGTGTTTGTGTCTTTGACAGCAAAAAACGAGTTAAAGATGTTTTGCGGGGGGTTTGTTGTTTGTAGCGTCCCCACTTGCTTGTCTTTTCCGGTGTGAAACCTGCCCTCGTCGGCCCTGCAAGTCTAATTTCCGGATGCAGGGATACCTAAGGAACAGTCAGGTAAAAAAATCATCTCTCTAGCCCCCCTAGAACGGGAGTTATTCTCAAACTCACCTCGAATTTATTTCGGGCCATTAGCCCGGCCGGCGAGACCCTGCTTCGCAGCCGGCACCTGGGATTTTTGGATTTCTCTTAGGGGAAGGCCTAACATCCAGGCCGCTCGCCCCGCCTACAGACTCGTCAGCGACCCCGAAATCACGGGAGTGGGAGCCCTTGAGACGGGCTTTCCGGTGGTGTATAACTTGTGCAGATCCGATGATGCCTTGATGTTGATTTGACCCTCCTTATTTTGTGTTTGTCTCTTTGATAGCAAAAACGAGTTAAAGATGTTTTGCGGAGGTTTGTAGCGTCCCCACTTGCTTGTCTTTTCCGGTGTGAAACCTGCCCTCATCGGCCGTGAAAGTATAATTTCCGGATGCAGGGATACCTCAGGAACAGTCAGGTAAAAAAATCATCTCTCTAGCCCCCCTAGAACGGGAGTTATTCTCAAACTCACCTCAAATTTATTTCGGGCCATTAGCCCGGCCGGCGAGACCCTGCTTCGCAGCCGGCCCCTGGGATTTTTGGATTTCTCTTAGGGGTAGGCCTAACATCCAGGCCGCTCGCCCCGCCTACAGACTCGTCAGCGACCCCGAAATCACGGGAGTGGGAGCCCTTGAGACGGGCTTTCCGGTGATGTATAACTTGTGCAGATCCGATGATGCCTTGATGTTGATTTGACCCTCCTTATTTTGTGTTTGTGTCTTTGACAGCAAAAAACGAGTTAAAGATGTTTTGCGGGGGGTTTGTTGTTTGTAGCGTCCCCACTTGCTTGTCTTTTCCGGTGTGAAACCTGCCCTCGTCGGCCCTGCAAGTCTAATTTCCGGATGCAGGGATACCTAAGGAACAGTCAGGTAAAAAAATCATCTCTCTAGCCCCCCTAGAACGGGAGTTATTCTCAAACTCACCTCGAATTTATTTCGGGCCATTAGCCCGGCCGGCGAGACCCTGCTTCGCAGCCGGCACCTGGGATTTTTGGATTTCTCTTAGGGGAAGGCCTAACATCCAGGCCGCTCGCCCCGCCTACAGACTCGTCAGCGACCCCGAAATCACGGGAGTGGGAGCCCTTGAGACGGGCTTTCCGGTGGTGTATAACTTGTGCAGATCCGATGATGCCTTGATGTTGATTTGACCCTCCTTATTTTGTGTTTTTCTCTTTGACAGCAAAAAACGAGTTAAAGATGTTTTGCGGGGGGTTTGTAGTTTGTAGCGTCCCCGCTTGCTTGTCTTTTCCGGTGTGAAACCTGCCCTCATCGGCCCTGCAAGTCTAATTTCCGGATGCAGGGATACCTAAGGAACAGTCAGGTAAAAAAATCATATCTCTAGCCCCCCTAGAACGGGAGTTATTCTCAAACTCACCTCGAATTTATTTCGGGCCATTAGCCCGGCCGGCGAGACCCTGCTTTGCAGCCGGCCCATTGGATTTTTGGATTTCTCTTAGGGGTAGGCCTAACATCCAGGCCGCTTGTCCCGCGTACAGACTCATCAGCGACCCCGAAATCACGGGAGTGGGAGCCCTTGAGACGGGCTTTCCGGTGGTGTATAACTTGTGCAGATCCGATGATGCCTTGATGTTGATTTGACCCTCCTTATTTTGTGTTTGTCTCTTTGACAGCAAAAAACGAGTTAAAGATGTTTTGCGGGGGGTTTGTAGTTTGTAGCGTCCCCGCTTGCTTGTCTTTTCCGGTGTGAAACCTGCCCTCATCGGCCCTGCAAGTCTATTTTCCGGATGCAGGGATACCTAAGGAACAGTCAGGTAAAAAAATCATCTCTCTAGCCCCCCTAGAACGGGAGTTATTCTCAAACTCACCTCGAATTTATTTCGGGCCATTAGCCCGGCCGGCGAGACCCTGCTTCGCAGCCGGCCCCTGGGATTTTTGGATTTCTCTTAGGGGTAGGCCTAACATCCAGGCCGCTCGCCCCGCCTACAGACTCGTCAGCGACCCCGAAATCACGGGAGTGGGAGCCCTTGAGACGGGCTTTCCGGTGGTGTATAACTTGTGCAGATCCGATGATGCCTTGATGTTGATTTGACCCTCCTTATTTTGTGTTTGTCTCTTTGACAGCAAAAAACGAGTTAAAGATGTTTTGCGGGGGGTTTGTAGCTTGTAGCGTCCCCGCTTGCTTGTCTTTTCCAGTGTGAAACCTGCCCTCATCGGCCGTGAAAGTCTAATTTCCGGATGCAGGGATACCTAAGGAACAGTCAGGTAAAAAAATCATCTCTCTAGCCCCACTAGAACGGGAGTTATTCTCAAACTCACCTCGAATTTATTTCGGGCCATTAGCCCGGCCGTCGAGACCCTGCTTCGCAGCCGGCCCCTGGGATTTTTGGATTTCTCTTAGGGGTAGGCCTAACATCCAGGCCGCTCGCCCCGTCTACAGACTCGTCAGCGACCCCGAAATCACGGGAGAGGGAGCCCTTGAGACGGGCTTTCCGGTGGTGTAAAACTTGTGCAGATCCGATGATGCCTTGATGTTGATTTGACCCTCCTTATTTTGTGTTTGTCTCTTTGACAGCAAAAAACGAGTTAAAGATGTTTTGCGGGGGGTTTGTAGCTTGTAGCGTCCCCGCTTGCTTGTCTTTTCCAGTGTGAAACCTGCCCTCATCGGCCGTGAAAGTCTAATTTCCGGATGCAGGGATACCTAAGGAACAGTCAGGTAAAAAAATCATCTCTCTAGCCCCACTAGAACGGGAGTTATTCTCAAACTCACCTCGAATTTATTTCGGGCCATTAGCCCGGCCGTCGAGACCCTGCTTCGCAGCCGGCCCCTGGGATTTTTGGATTTCTCTTAGGGGTAGGCCTAACATCCAGGCCGCTCGCCCCGTCTACAGACTCGTCAGCGACCCCGAAATCACGGGAGAGGGAGCCCTTGAGACGGGCTTTCCGGTGGTGTAAAACTTGTGCAGATCCGATGATGCCTTGATGTTGATTTGACCCTCCTTATTTTGTGTTTGTCTCTTTGACAGCAAAAACGAGTTAAAGATGTTTTGCGGGGGGTTTGTAGCTTGTAGCGTCCCCGCTTGCTTGTCTTTTCCGGCGTGAAACCTGCCCTCATCGGCCGTGAAAGTCTAATTTCCGGATGCAGGGATACCTAAGGAACAGTCAGGTAAAAAAATCATCTCTCTAGCCCCCCTAGAACGGGAGTTATTCTCAAACTCACCTCGAATTTATTTCGGGCCATTAGCCCGGCCGGCGAGACCCTGCTTCGCAGCCGGCCCCTGGGATTTTTGGATTTCTCTTAGGGGTAGGCCTAACATCCAGGCCGCTCGCCCCACCTACAGACTCGTCAGCGACCCCGAAATAACGGGAGAGGGAGCCCTTGAGACGGGCTTTCCGGTGGTGTAAAACTTGTGCAGATCCGATGATGCCTTGATGCTGATTTGACCCTCCTTATTTTGTGTTTGTCTCTTTGACAGCAAAAACGAGTTAAAGATGTTTTGCGGGGGGTTTGTAGCTTGTAGCGTCCCCGCTTGCTTGTCTTTTCCGGCATGAAACCTGCCCTCATCGGCCGTGAAAGTCTAATTTCCGGATGCAGGGATACCTAAGAAACAGTCAGGTAAAAAAATCATCTCTCTAGCCCCACTAGAACGGGAGTTATTCTCAAACTCACCTCGAATTTATTTCGGGCCATTAGCCCGGCCGTCGAGACCCTGCTTCGCAGCCGGCCCCTGGGATTTTTGGATTTCTCTTAGGGGTAGGCCTAACATCCAGGCCGCTCGCCCCGTCTACAGACTCGTCAGCGACCCCGAAATCACGGGAGAGGGAGCCCTTGAGACGGGCTTTCCGGTGGTGTAAAACTTGTGCAGATCCGATGATGCCTTGATGTTGATTTGACCCTCCTTATTTTGTGTTTGTCTCTTTGACAGCAAAAACGAGTTAAAGATGTTTTGCGGGGGGTTTGTAGCTTTTAGCGTCCCCGCTTGCTTGTCTTTTCCGGCGTGAAACCTGCCCTCATCGGCCGTGAAAGTCTAATTTCCGGATGCAGGGATACCTAAGGAACAGTCAGGTAAAAAAATCATCTCTCTAGCCCCCCTAGAACGGGAGTTATTCTCAAACTCACCTCGAATTTATTTCGGGCCATTAGCCCGGCCGGCGAGACCCTGCTTCGCAGCCGGCCCCTGGGATTTTTGGATTTCTCTTAGGGGTAGGCCTAACATCCAGGCCGCTCGCCCCACCTACAGACTCGTCAGCGACCCCGAAATAACGGGAGAGGGAGCCCTTGAGACGGGCTTTCCGGTGGTGTAAAACTTGTGCAGATCCGATGATGCCTTGATGCTGATTTGACCCTCCTTATTTTGTGTTTGTCTCTTTGACAGCAAAAACGAGTTAAAGATGTTTTGCGGGGGGTTTGTAGCTTGTAGCGTCCCCGCTTGCTTGTCTTTTCCGGCATGAAACCTGCCCTCATCGGCCGTGAAAGTCTAATTTCCGGATGCAGGGATACCTAAGGAACAGTCAGGTAAAAAAATCATCTCTCTAGCCCCCCTAGAACGGGAGTTATTCTCAAACTCACCTCGAATTTATTTCGGGCCATTAGCCCGCCGGCGAGACCCTGCTTCGCAGCCGGCCCCTGGGAGTTTTTGATTTCTCTTAGGGGTAGGCCTAACATCCAGGCCGCTCGCCCCGCCTACAGACTCGTCAGCAACCCCGAAATCACGGGAGAGGGAGCCCTTGAGACGGGCTTTCCGGTGGTGTAAAACTTGTGCAGATCCGATGATGCCTTGATGTTGATTTGACCCTCCTTATTTTGTGTTTGTCTCTTTGACAGCAAAAACGAGTTAAAGATGTTTTGCGGGGGGTTTGTAGTTTGTAGCGTCCCCGCTTGCTTGTCTTTTCCGGTGTGAAACCTGCCCTCATCGGCCCTGCAAGTCTATTTTCCGGATGCAGGGATACCTAAGGAACAGTCAGGTAAAAAAATCATCTCTCTAGCCCCCCTAGAACGGGAGTTATTCTCAAACTCACCTCGAATTTATTTCGGGCCATTAGCCCGGCCGGCCAGACCCTGCTTCGCAGCCGGCCCCTGGGATTTTTGGATTTCTCTTAGGGGCAGGCCTAACATCCAGGCCGCTCGCCCCGCCTACAGACTCGTCAGCGACTCCGAAATCACGGGAGAGGGAGCCCTTGAGACGGGCTTTCCGATGGTGTAAAACTTGTGCAGATCCGATGATGCCTTGATGTTGATTTGCCCCTTCTTATTTTGTGTTTGTCTCTTTGACAGCAAAAACGAGTTAAAGATGTTTTGCGGGGGGTTTGTAGCTTGTAGCGTCCCCGCTTGCTTGTCTTTTCCGGCGTGAAACCTGCCCTCATCGGCCGTGAAAGTCTAATTTTCGGATGCAGGGATACCTAAGGAACAGTCAGGTAAAAAAATCATCTCTCTAGCCCCCCTAGAACGGGAGTTATTCTCAAACTCACCTCGAATTTATTTCGGGCCATTAGCCCGGCCGGCGAGACCCTGCTTCGCAGCCGGCCCCTGGGATTTTTGGATTTCTCTTAGGGGTAGGCCTAACATTCAAGCCGCTCGCCCCGCCTACAGACTCGTCAGCGACCCCGAAATCACGGGAGAGGGAGCCCTTGAGACGGGCTTTCCGGTGGTGTAAAACTTGTGCAGATCCGATGATGCCTTGATGTTGATTTGACCCTCCTTATTTTGTGTTTGTCTCTTTGACAGCAAAAACGAGTTAAAGATGTTTTGCGGGGGGTTTGTAGCTTGTAGCGTCCCCGCTTGCTTGTCTTTTCCGGTGTGAAACCTGCCCTCATCGGCCGTGAAAGTCTAATTTCCGGATGCAGGGATACCTAAGGAACAGTCAGGTAAAAAAATCATCTCTCTAGTCCCCCTAGAACGGGAGTTATTCTCAAACTCACCTCGAATTTATTTCGGGCCATTAGCCCGGCCGGCGAGACCCTGCTTCGCAGCCGGCCCCTGGGATTTTTGGATTTCTCTTAGGGGTAGGCCTAACATCCAGGCCGCTCGCCCCGCCTACAGACTCGTCAGCGACCCCGAAATCACGGGAGAGGGAGCCCTTGAGACGGGCTTTCCGGTGGTGTAAAACTTGTGCAGATCCGATGATGCCTTGATGTTGATTTGACCCTCCTTATTTTGTGTTTGTCTCTTTGACAGCAAAAACGAGTTAAAGATGTTTTGCGGGGGGTTTGTAGCTTGTAGCGTCCCCGCTTGCTTGTCTTTTCCGGCGTGAAACCTGCCCTCA
The DNA here is from genome assembly GCA_023634235.1 of Pisaster brevispinus. NCBI lineage: Eukaryota > Metazoa > Echinodermata > Asteroidea > Forcipulatida > Asteriidae > Pisaster > Pisaster brevispinus. The sequence goes on along the minus strand of JAMKCF010000011.1, from coordinate 11,619,762 downwards.
TCGGCCGTGAAAGTCTAATTTCCGGATGCAGGGATACCTAAGGAACAGTCAGGTTAAAAAATCATCTCTCTAGCCCCCCTAGAACGGGAGTTATTCTCAAACTCACCTCGAATTTATTTCGGGCCATTAGCCCGGCCGGCGAGACCCTGCTTCGCAGCCGGCCCCTGGGATTTTTGGATTTCTCTTAGGGGTAGGCCTAACATCCAGGCCGCTCGCCCCTCCTACAGACTCGTCAGCGACCCCGAAATCACGGGAGAGGGAGCCCTTGAGACGGGCTTTCCGGTGGTGTAAAACTTGTTCAGATCCGATGATGCCTTGATGTTGATTTGACCCTCCTTATTTTGTGTTTGTCTCTTTGACAGCAAAAACGAGTTAAAGATGTTTTGCGGGGGTTTGTAGCTTGTAGCGTCCCCGCTTGCTTGTCTTTTCCGGCGTGAAACCTGCCCTCATCGGCCGAGAAAGTCTAATTTCCGGATGCAGGGATACCTAAGGAACAGTCAGGTAAAAAAATCATCTCTCTAGCCCCCCTAGAACGGGAGTTATTCTCAAACTCACCTCGAATTTATTTCGGGCCATTAGCCTGGCCGGCGAGACCCTGCTTCGCAGCCGGCCCCTGGGATTTTTGGATTTCTCTTAGGGGTAGGCCTAACATCCAGGCCGCTCGCCCCTCCTACAGACTCGTCAGCGACCCCGAAATCACGGGAGAGGGAGCCCTTGAGACGGGCTTTCCGGTGGTGTAAAACTTGTGCAGATCCGATGATGCCTTGATGTTGATTTGACCCTCCTTATTTTGTGTTTGTCTCTTTGACAGCAAAAACGAGTTAAAGATGTTTTGCGGGGGGTTTGTAGCTTGAAGCGTCCCCGCTTGCTTGTCTTTTCCGGCGTGAAACCTGCCCTCATCGGCCGTGAAAGTCTAATTTCCGGATGCAGGGATACCTAAGGAACAGTCAGGTAAAAAAATCATCTCTCTAGCCCCCCTAGAACGGGAGTTATTCTCAAACTCACCTCGAATTTATTTCGGGCCATTAGCCATGCCGGCGAGACCCTGCTTCGCAGCAGGCCCCTGGGATTTTTGGATTTCTCTTAGGGGTAGGCCTAACATCCAGGCCGCTCGCCCCGCCTACAGACTTGTCAGCAACCCCGAAATCACGGGAGAGGGAGCCCTTGAGACGGGCTTTCCGGTGGTGTAAAACTTGTGCAGATCCGATGATGCCTTGATGTTGATTTGACCCTCCTTATTTTGTGTTTGTCTCTTTGACAGCAAAAACGAGTTAAAGATGTTTTGCGGGGGGTTTGTAGCTTGAAGCGTCCCCGCTTGCTTGTCTTTTCCGGCGTGAAACCTGCCCTCATCGGCCGTGAAAGTCTAATTTCCGGATGCAGGGATACCTAAGGAACAGTCAGGTAAAAAAATCATCTCTCTAGCCCCCCTAGAACGGGAGTTATTCTCAAACTCACCTCGAATTTATTTCGGGCCATTAGCCATGCCGGCGAGACCCTGCTTCGCAGCAGGCCCCTGGGATTTTTGGATTTCTCTTAGGGGTAGGCCTAACATCCAGGCCGCTCGCCCCGCCTACAGACTTGTCAGCAACCCCGAAATCACGGGAGAGGGAGCCCTTGAGACGGGCTTTCCGGTGGTGTAAAACTTGTGCAGATCCGATGATGCCTTGATGTTGATTTGACCCTCCTTATTTTGTGTTTGTCTCTTTGACAGCAAAAACGAGTTAAAGATGTTTTGCGGGGGGTTTGTAGCTTGTAGCGTCCCCGCTTGCTTGTCTTTTTCGGTGTGAAACCTGCCCTCATCGGCCACGAAAGTCTAATTTCCGGATGCAGGGATACCTAAGGAACAGTCAGGTAAAAAAATCATCTCTCTAGCCCCCCTAGAACGGGAGTTATTCTCAAACTCACCTCGAATTTATTTCGGGCCATTAGCCATGCCGGCGAGACCCTGCTTCGCAGCCGGCCCCTGGGAGTTTTTGATTTCTCTTAGGGGTAGGCCTAACATCCAGGCCGCTCGCCCCGCCTACAGACTCGTCAGCGACCCCGAAATCACGGGAGAGGGAGCCCTTGAGACGGGCTTTCCGATGGTGTAAAACTTGTGCAGATCCGATGATGCCTTGATGTTGATTTGACCCTCCTTATTTTGTGTTTGTCTCTTTGACAGCAAAAACGAGTTAAAGATGTTTTGCGGGGGGTTTGTAGCTTGAAGCGTCCCCGCTTGCTTGTCTTTTCCGGCGTGAAACCTGCCCTCATCGGCCGTGAAAGTCTAATTTCCGGATGCAGGGATACCTAAGGAACAGTCAGGTAAAAAAATCATCTCTCTAGCCCCCCTAGAACGGGAGTTATTCTCAAACTCACCTCGAATTTATTTCGGGCCATTAGCCATGCCGGCGAGACCCTGCTTCGCAGCAGGCCCCTGGGATTTTTGGATTTCTCTTAGGGGTAGGCCTAACATCCAGGCCGCTCGCCCCGCCTACAGACTTGTCAGCAACCCCGAAATCACGGGAGAGGGAGCCCTTGAGACGGGCTTTCCGGTGGTATAAAACTTGTGCAGATCCGATGATGCCTTGATGTTGATTTGACCCTCCTTATTTTGTGTTTGTCTCTTTGACAGCAAAAACGAGTTAAAGATGTTTTGCGGGGGGTTTGTAGCTTGTAGCGTCCCCGCTTGCTTGTCTTTTTCGGTGTGAAACCTGCCCTCATCGGCCACGAAAGTCTAATTTCCGGATGCAGGGATACCTAAGGAACAGTCAGGTAAAAAAATCATCTCTCTAGCCCCCCTAGAACGGGAGTTATTCTCAAACTCACCTCGAATTTATTTCGGGCCTTTAGCCCGGCCGGCGAGACCCTGCTTCGCAGCCGGCCCCTGGGATTTTTGGATTTCTCTTAGGGGTAGGCCTAACATCCAGGCCGCTCGCCCCACCTACAGACTCGTCAGCGACCCCGAAATCACGGGAGAGGGAGCCCTTGAGACGGGCTTTCCGGTGGTGTAAAACTTGTGCAGATCCGATGATGCCTTGATGTTGATTTGACCCTCCTTATTTTGTGTTTGTCTCTTTGACAGCAAAAACGAGTTAAAGATGTTTTGCGGGGGGTTTGTAGCTTGTAGCGTCCCCGCTTGCTTGTCTTTTCCGGTGTGAAACCTGCCCTCATCGGCCGTGAAAGTCTAATTTTCGGATGCAGGGATACCTAAGGAACAGTCAGGTAAAAAAATCATCTCTCTAGCCCCCCTAGAACGGGAGTTATTCTCAAACTCACCTCGAATTTATTTCGGGCCTTTAGCCCGGCCGGCGAGACCCTGCTTCGCAGCCGGCCCCTGGGAGTTTTGGATTTCTCTTAGGGGTAGGCCTAACATCCAGGCCGCTCGCCCCGCCTACAGACTCGTCAGCGACCCCGAAATCACGGGAGAGGGAGCCCTTGAGACGGGCTTTCCGGTGGTGTAAAACTTGTGCAGATCCGATGATGCCTTGATGTTGATTTGACCCTCCTTATTTTGTGTTTGTCTCTTTGACAGCAAAAACGAGTTAAAGATGTTTTGCGGGGGGTTTGTAGCTTGAAGCGTCCCCGCTTGCTTGTCTTTTCCGGCGTGAAACCTGCCCTCATCGGCCGTGAAAGTCTAATTTCCGGATGCAGGGATACCTAAGGAACAGTCAGGTAAAAAAATCATCTCTCTAGCCCCCCTAGAACGGGAGTTACTCTCAAACTCACCTCGAATTTATTTCGGGCCATTAGCCATGCCGGCGAGACCCTGCTTCGCAGCAGGCCCCTGGGATTTTTGGATTTCTCTTAGGGGTAGGCCTAACATCCAGGCCGCTCGCCCCGCCTACAGACTTGTCAGCAACCCCGAAATCACGGGAGAGGGAGCCCTTGAGACGGGCTTTCCGGTGGTATAAAACTTGTGCAGATCCGATGATGCCTTGATGTTGATTTGACCCTCCTTATTTTGTGTTTGTCTCTTTGACAGCAAAAACGAGTTAAAGATGTTTTGCGGGGGGTTTGTAGCTTGTAGCGTCCCCGCTTGCTTGTCTTTTTCGGTGTGAAACCTGCCCTCATCGGCCACGAAAGTCTAATTTCCGGATGCAGGGATACCTAAGGAACAGTCAGGTAAAAAAATCATCTCTCTAGCCCCCCTAGAACGGGAGTTATTCTCAAACTCACCTCGAATTTATTTCGGGCCTTTAGCCCGGCCGGCGAGACCCTGCTTCGCAGCCGGCCCCTGGGATTTTTGGATTTCTCTTAGGGGTAGGCCTAACATCCAGGCCGCTCGCCCCGCCTACAGACTTGTCAGCGACCCCGAAATCACGGGAGAGGGAGCTCTTGAGACGGGCTTTCCGGTGGTGTAAAACTTGTGCAGATCCGATGATGCCTTGATGTTGATTTGACCCTCCTTATTTTGTGTTTGTCTCTTTGACAGCAAAAACGAGTTAAAGATGTTTTGCGGGGGGTTTGTAGCTTGTAGCGTCCCCGCTTGCTTGTCTTTTCCGGTGTGAAACCTGCCCTCATCGGCCGTGAAAGTCTAATTTTCGGATGCAGGGATACCTAAGGAACAGTCAGGTAAAAAAATCATCTCTCTAGCCCCCCTAGAACGGGAGTTATTCTCAAACTCACCTCGAATTTATTTCGGGCCATTAGCCCGGCCGGCGAGACCCTGCTTCGCAGCCGGCCCCTGGGATTTTTGGATTTCTCTTAGGGGTAGGCCTAACATCCAGGCCGCTCGCCCCGCCTACAGACTCGTCAGCGACCCCGAAATCACGGGCGAGGGAGCCCTTGAGACGGGCTTTCCGGTGGTGTAAAACTTGTGCAGATCCGATGATGCCTTGATGTTGATTTGACCCTCCTTATTTTGTGTTTGTCTCTTTGACAGCAAAAACGAGTTAAAGATGTTTTGCGGGGGGTTTGTAGCTTGTAGCGTCCCCGCTTGCTTGTTTTTTCCGGCGTGAAACCTGCCCTCATCGGCCGTGAAAGTCTAATTTCCGGATGCAGGGATACCTAAGGAACAGTCAGGTAAAAAAAATCATCTCTCTAGCCCCCCTAGAACGGGAGTTATTCTCAAACTCACCTCGAATTTATTTCGGGCCATTAGCCATGCCGGCGAGACCCTGCTTCGCAGCAGGCCCCTGGGATTTTTGGATTTCTCTTAGGGGTAGGCCTAACATCCAGGCCGCTCGCCCCGCCTACAGACTCGTCAGCAACCCCGAAATCACGGGAGAGGGAGCCCTTGAGACGGGTTTTCCGGTGGTGTAAAACTTGTGCAGATCCGATGATGCCTTGATGTTGATTTGACCCTCCTTATTTTGTGTTTGTCTCTTTGACAGCAAAAACGAGTTAAAGATGTTTTGCGGGGGGTTTGTAGCTTGTAGCGTCCCCGCTTGCTTGTCTTTTCCGGTGTGAAACCTGCCCTCATCGGCCGTGAAAGTCTAATTTCCGGATGCAGGGATACCTAAGGAACAGTCAGGTAAAAAAATCATCTCTCTAGCCCCCCTAGAACGGGAGTTATTCTCAAACTCACCTCGAATTTATTTCGGGCCTTTAGCCCGGCCGGCGAGACCCTGCTTCGCAGCCGGCCCCTGGGAGTTTTGGATTTCTCTTAGGGGTAGGCCTAACATCCAGGCCGCTCGCCCCGCCTACAGACTCGTCAGCGACCCCGAAATCACGGGAGAGGGAGCCCTTGAGACGGGCTTTCCGGTGGTGTAAAACTTGTGCAGATCCGATGATGCCTTGATGTTGATTTGACCCTCCTTATTTTGTGTTTGTCTCTTTGACAGCAAAAACGAGTTAAAGATGTTTTGCTGGGGGTTTGTAGCTTGTAGCGTCCCCGCTTGCTTGTCTTTTCCGGTGTGAAACCTGCCCTCATCGGCCGTGAAAGTCTAATTTTCGGATGCAGGGATACCTAAGGAACAGTCAGGTAAAAAAATCATCTCTCTAGCCCCCCTAGAACGGGAGTTATTCTCAAACTCACCTCGAATTTATTTCCGGCCATTAGCCCGGCCGGCGAGACCCTGCTTCGCAGCCGGCCCCTGGGATTTTTGGATTTCTCTTAGGGGTAGGCCTAACATCCAGGCCGCTCGCCCCGCCTACAGACTCGTCAGCGACCCCGAAATCACGGGCGAGGGAGCCCTTGAGACGGGCTTTCCGGTGGTGTAAAACTTGTGCAGATCCGATGATGCCTTGATGTTGATTTGACCCTCCTTATTTTGTGTTTGTCTCTTTGACAGCAAAAACGAGTTAAAGATGTTTTGCGGGGGGTTTGTAGCTTGTAGCGTCCCCGCTTGCTTGTCTTTTCCGGCGTGAAACCTGCCCTCATCGGCCGTGAAAGTCTAATTTCCGGATGCAGGGATACCTAAGGAACAGTCAGGTAAAAAACATCATCTCTCTAGCCCCCCTAGAACGGGAGTTATTCTCAAACTCACCTCGAATTTATTTCGGGCCATTAGCCCGGCCGGCGAGACCCTGCTTCGCAGCCGGCCCCTGGGATTTTTTATTTCTCTTAGGGGTAGGCCTAACATCCAGGCCGCTCGCCCCGCCTACAGACTCGTCAGCGACCCCGAAATCACGGGAGAGGGAGCCCTTTAGATGGGCTTTCCGGTGGTGTAAAACTTGTGCAGATCCGATGATGCCTTGATGTTGATTTGACCCTCCTTATTTTGTGTTTGTCTCTTTGACAGCAAAAACGAGTTAAAGATGTTTTGCGGGGGGTTTACTAGCTTGTAGCGTCCCCGCTTGCTTGTCTTTTCCGGTGTGAAACCTGCCCTCATCGGCCGTGAAAGTCTAATTTCCGGATGCAGGGATACCTAAGGAACAGTCAGGTAAAAAAATCATCTCTCTAGCCCCCCTAGAACGGGAGTTATTCTCAAACTCACCTAGAATTTATTTCGGGCCATTAGCCCGGCCGGCGAGACCCTGCTTCGCAGCCGGCCCCTGGGATTTTTGGATTTCTCTTAGGGGTAGGCCTAACATCCAGGCCGCTCGCCCCGCCTACAGACTCGTCAGCGACCCCGAAATCACGGGAGAGGGAGCCCTTGAGACGGGCTTTCCGGTGGTGTAAAACTTGTGCAGATCCGATGATGCCTTGATGTTGATTTGACCCTCCTTATTTTGTGTTTGTCTCTTTGACAGCAAAAACGAGTTAAAGATGTTTTGCGGGGGGTTTGTAGCTTGTAGCGTCCCCGCTTGCTTGTCTTTTCCGGTGTGAAACCTGCCCTCATCGGCCGTGAAAGTCTAATTTCCGGATGCAGGGATACCTAAGGAACAGTCAGGTAAAAAAAAATCATCTCTCTAGCCCCCCTAGAACGGGAGTTATTCTCAAACTCACCTCGAATTTATTTCGGGCCATTAGCCCGGCCGGCGAGACCCTGCTTCGCAGCCGGCCCCTGGGATTTTTGGATTTCTCTTAGGGGAAGGGCTAACATCCAGGCCGCTCGCCCCACCTACAGACTCGTCAGCGACCCTGAAATCACGGGAGAGGGAGCCCTTGAGACGGGCTTTCCGGTGGTGTAAAACTTGTGCAGATCCGATGATGCCTTGATGTTGATTTGACCCTCCTTATTTTGTGTTTGTCTCTTTGACAGCAAAAACGAGTTAAAGATGTTTTGCGGGGGGTTTGTAGATTGTAGCGTCCCCGCTTGCTTGTCTTTTCCGGCGTGAAACCTGCCCTCATCGGCCGTGAAAGTCTAATTTCCGGATGCAGGGATACCTAAGGAACAGTCAGGTAAAAAAATCATCTCTCTAGCCCCCCTAGAACGGGAGTTATTCTCAAACTCACCTCGAATTTATTTCGGGCCATTAGCCCGGCCGTCGAGACCCTGCTTCGCAGCCGGCCCCTGGGATTTTTGGATTTCTCTTAGGGGTAGGCCTAACATCCAGGCCGCTCGCCCCGCCTACAGACTCGTCAGCGACCCTGAAATCACGGGAGAGGGAGCCCTTGAGACGGGCTTTCCGGTGGTGTAAAACTTGTGCAGATCCGATGATGCCTTGATGTTGATTTGACCCTCCTTATTTTGTGTTTGTCTCTTTGACAGCAAAAACGAGTTAAAGATGTTTTGCGGGGGGTTTGTAGCTTGTAGCGTCCCCACTTGCTTGTCTTTTCCGGTGTGAAACCTGCCCTAATCGGCCGTGAAAGTCTAATTTCCGGATGCAGGGATACCTAAGGAACAGTCAGGTAAAAAAATCATCTCTCTAGCCCCCCTTGAACGGGAGTTATTCTCAAACTCACCTCGAATTTATTTCGGGCCATTAGCCCGGCCGGCGAGACCCTGCTTCGCAGCCGGCCCCTGGGATTTTTGGATTTCTCTTAGGGGAAGGGCTAACATCCAGGCCGCTCGCCCCGCCTACAGACTCGTCAGCGACCCTGAAATCACGGGAGAGGGAGCCCTTGAGACGGGCTTTCCGGTGGTGTAAAACTTGTGCAGATCCGATGATGCCTTGATGTTGATTTGACCCTCCTTATTTTGTGTTTGTCTCTTTGACAGCAAAAACGAGTTAAAGATGTTTTGCGGGGGGTTTGTAGCTTGTAGCGTCCCCACTTGCTTGTCTTTTCCGGTGTGAAACCTGCCCTAATCGGCCGTGAAAGTCTAATTTCCGGATGCAGGGATACCTAAGGAACAGTCAGGTAAAAAAATCATCTCTCTAGCCCCCCTTGAACGGGAGTTATTCTCAAACTCACCTCGAATTTATTTCGGGCCATTAGCCCGGCCGGCGAGACCCTGCTTCGCAGCCTGCCCCTGGGATTTTTGGATTTCTCTTAGGGGTAGGCCTAACATCCAGGCCGCTCGCCCCGCCTACAGACTCGTCAGCGACCCCAAAATCACGGGAGAGGGAGCCCTTGAGACGGGCTTTCCGGTGGTTTAAAACTTGTGCAGATCCGATGATGCCTTGATGTTGATTTGACCCTCCTTCTTTTGTGTTTGTCTCTTTGACAGCAAAATCGAGTTAAAGATGTTTTGCGGGGGGTTTGTAGCGTCCCCGCTTGCTTGTCTTTTCCGGTGTGAAACCTGCCCTCATCGGCCGTGAAAGTCTAATTTCCGGATGCAGGGATACCTAAGGAACAGTCAGGTAAAAAAATCATCTCTCTAGCCCCCCTAGAACGGGAGTTATTCTCAAACTCACCTCGAATTTATTTCGGGCCATTAGCCCGGCCGGCGAGACCCTGCTTCGCAGCCGGCCCCTGGGATTTTTGGATTTCTCTTAGGGGTAGGCCTAACATCCAGGCAGCTCGCCCCGCCTACAGACTCGTCAGCGACCCCGAAATCACGTGAGAGGGAGCCCTTGAGACGGGCTTTCCGGTGGTGTAAAACTTGTGCAGATCCGATGATGTCTTGATGTTGATTTGACCCTCCTTATTTTGTGTTTGCCTCTTTGACAGCAAAAACGAGTTAAAGATGTTTTGCGGGGGGTTTGTAGCGTCCCCGCTTGCTTGTCTTTTCCGGTGTGAAACCTGCCCTCATCGGCCGTGAAAGTCTAATTTCCGGATGCAGGGATACCTAAGGAACAGTCAGGTAAAAAAAATCATCTCTCTAGCCCCCCTAGAACGGGAGTTATTCTCAAACTCACCTCGAATTTATTTCGGGCCATTAGCCCGGCCGGCGAGACCCTGCTTCGCAGCCGGCCCCTGGGATTTTTGGATTTCTCTTAGGGGTAGGCCTAACATCCAGGCAGCTCGCCCCGCCTACAGACTCGTCAGCGACCCCGAAATCACGTGAGAGGGAGCCCTTGAGACGGGCTTTCCGGTGGTGTAAAACTTGTGCAGATCCGATGATGCCTTGATGTTGATTTGACCCTCCTTATTTTGTGTTTGTCTCTTTGACAGCAAAAACGAGTTAAAGATGTTTTGCGGGGGGGTTGTACCTTGTAGCGTCCCCGCTTGCTTGTCTTTTCCGGTGTGAAACCTGCCCTCATCGGCCGTGAAAGTCTAATTTCCGGATGCAGGGATACCTAAGGAACAGTCAGGTAAAAAAATCATCTCTCTAGCCCCCTAGAACGGGAGTTATTCTCAAACTCACCTCGAATTTATTTCGGGCCATTAGCCCGGCCGGCGAGACCCTGCTTCGCAGCCGGCCCCTGGGATTTTTGGATTTTTCTTAGGGGAAGGCCTAACATCCAGGCCGCTCGCCCCGCCTACAGACTGGTCAGCGACCCCGAAATCACGGGAGAGGGAGCCCTTGAGACGGGCTTTCCGGTGGTGTACAACTTGTGCAGATCCGATTATGCCTTGATGTTGATTTGACCCTCCTTATTTTGTGTTTGCCTCTTTGACAGCAAAAACGAGTTAAAGATGTTTTGCGGGGGGTTTGTAGCGTCCCCGCTTGCTTGTCTTTTCCGTTGTGAAACCTGCCCTCATCGGCCGTGAAAGTCTAATTTCCGGATGCAGGGATACCTAAGGAACAGTCAGGTAAAAAAAATCATCTCTCTAGCCCCCCTAGAACGGGAGTTATTCTCAAACTCACCTCGAATTTATTTCGGGCCATTAGCCCGGCCGGCGAGACCCTGCTTCGCAGCCGGCCCCTGGGATTTTTGGATTTCTCTTAGGGGTAGGCCTAACATCCAGGCCGCTCGCCCCGCCTACAGACTCGTCAGCGACCCCGAAATCACGGGAGAGGGAGCCCTTGAGACGGGCTTTCCGGTGGTGTAAAATTTGTGCAGATCCGATGATGCCTTGATGTTGATTTGACCCTCCTTATTTTGTGTTTGCCTCTTTGACAGCAAAAACGAGTTAAAGATGTTTTGCGGGGGGTTTGTAGCGTCCCCGCTTGCTTGTCTTTTCCGGTGTGAAACCTGCCCTCATCGGCCGTGAAAGTCTAATTTCCGGATGCAGGGATACCTAAGGAACAGTCAGGTAAAAAAAATCATCTCTCTAGCCCCCTAGAACGGGAGTTATTCTCAAACTCACCTCGAATTTATTTCGGGCCATTAGCCCGGCCGGCGAGATCCTGCTTCGCAGCCGGCCCTTGGGATTTTTGGATTTCTCTTAGGGGAAGGCCTAACATCCAGGCCGCTCGCCCCGCCTACAGACTGGTCAGCGACTCCGAAATCACAGGAGAGGGAGCCCTTGAGACGGGCTTTCCGGTGGTGTAAAACTTGTGCAGATCCGATGATGCCTTGATGTTGATTTGACCCTCCTTATTTTGTGTTTGCCTCTTTGACAGCAAAAACGAGTTAAAGATGTTTTGCGGGGGGTTTGTAGCGTCCCCGCTTGCTTGTCTTTTCCGGTGTGAAACCTGCCCTCATCGGCCGTGAAAGTCTTATTTCCGGATGCAGGGATACCTAAGGAACAGTCAGGTAAAAACAATCATCTCTCTAGCCCCCCTAGAACGGGAGTTATTCTCAAACTCACCTCGAATTTATTTCGGGCCATTAGCCCGGCCGGCGAGACCCTGCTTCGCAGCCGGCCCTTGGGATTTTTGGATTTCTCTTTGGGGAAGGGCTAACATCCAGGCCGCTCGCCCCGCCTACAGACGCGTCAGCGACCCCAAAATCACAGGAGAGGGAGCCCTTGAGACGGGCTTTCCGGTGGTGTAAAACTTGTGCAGATCCGATGATGCCTTGATGTTGATTTGACCCTCCTTATTTTGTGTTTGTCTCTTTGACAGCAAAAACGAGTTAAAGATGTTTTGCGGGGGGTTTGTAGCGTCCCCACTTGCTTGTCTTTTCCGGTGTGAAACCTGCCCTCATCGGCCGTGAAAGTCTAATTTCCGGATGCAGGGATACCTAAGGAACAGTCAGGTAAAAAATCATCTCTCTAGCCCCCCTAGAACGGGAGTTATTCTCAAACTCACATCGAATTTATTTCGGGCCATTAGCCCGGCCGGCGAGACCCTGCTTCGCAGCCGGCCCCTGGGATTTTTGGATTCTCTTAGGGGGAGGCCTAACATCCAGGCCGCTCGCCCCGCCTAAAGACTCGTCAGCGACCCCGAAATCACGTGAGAGGGAGCCCTTGAGACGGGCTTTCCGGTGGTGTAAAACTTGTGCAGATCCGATGATGTCTTGATGTTGATTTGACCCTCCTTCTTTTGTGTTTGTCTCTTTGACATCAAAAACGAGTTAAAGATGTTTTGCGGGGGGTTTGAAGCGTCCCCGCTTGCTTGTTATTTCCGGTGTGAAACCTGCCCTCATCGGCCGTGAAAGTCTTATTTCCGGAGGCAGGGATACCTAAGGAACAGTCAGGTAAAAAAATCATCTCTCTAGCCCCCCTAGAACGGGAGTTATTCTCAAACTCACCTCGAATTTATTTCGGGCCATTAGCCCGGCCGGCGAGACCCTGCTTCGCAGCCGGCCCTGGGATTTTTGGATTTCTCTTAGGGGTAGGCCTAACATCCATGCCGCTCGCCCCGCCTACAGACTCGTCAGCGACCCCGAAATCACAGGAGAGGGAGCCCTTGAGACGGGCTTTCCGGTGGTGTAAAACTTGTGCAGATCCGATGATGCCTTGATGTTGATTTGACCCTCCTTATTTTGTGTTTGTCTCTTTGACAGCAAAAACGAGTTAAAGATGTTTTGCGGGGGGTTTGTAGCGTCCCCGCTTGCTTGTCTTTTCCGGTGTGAAACCTGCCCTCATCGGCCGTGAAAGTCTAATTTCCGGATGCAAGGATACCTAAGGAACAGTCAGGTAAAAAAATCATCTCTCTAGCCCCCCTAGAACGGGAGTTATTCTCAAACTCATCTCGAATTTATTTCGGGCCATTAGCCCGGCCGGCGAGACCCTGCTTCGCAGCCGGCCCCTGGGATTTTTGGATTTCTCTTAGGGGTAGGCCTAACATCCAGGCCGCTCGCCCCGCCTACAGACTCGTCAGCGACCCCGAAATCACGGGAGAGGGAGCCCTTGAGACGGGCTTTCCGGTGGTGTAAAACTTGTGCAGATCCGATGATGCCTTGATGTTGATTTGACCCTCCTTCTTTTGTGTTTGTCTCTTTGACAGCAAAAACGAGTTAAAGATGTTTTGCGGGGGGTTTGAAGCGTCCCCACTTGCTTGTTATTTCCGGTGTGAAACCTGCCCTCATCGGCCGTGAAAGTCTTATTTCCGGATGCAGGGATACCTAAGGACCAGTCAGGTAAAAAAATCATCTCTCTAGCCCCCCTAGAACGGGAGTTATTCTCAAACTCACCTCGAATTTATTTCGGGCCATTAGCCCGGCCGGCGAGACCCTGCTTCGCAGCCGGCCCCTGGGATTTTTGGATTTCTCTTAGGGGAAGGCTTAACATCCAGGCCGCTTGCCCCACCTACAGACACGTCAGCGACTCCGAAATCACGGGAGAGGGAGCCCTTGAGACGGGCTTTCCGGTGGTGTAAAACTTGTGCAGATCCGATGATGCCTTGATGTTGATTTGACCCTCCTTATTTTGTGTTTGTCTCTTTGACAGCAAAAACGAGTTAAAGATGTTTTGCGGGGGGGGGGGGGTTGTAGCTTGTAGCGTCCCCACTTGCTTGTCTTTTCCGGTGTGAAACCTGCCCTCATCGGCCGTGAAAGTCTAATTTCCGGATGCAGGGATACCTAAGGAACAGTCAGGTAAAAAAATCATCTCTCTAGCCCCCCTAGAACGGGAGTTATTCTCAAACTCATCTCGAATTTATTTCGGGCCATTAGCCCGGCCGGCGAGACCCTGCTTCGCAGCCGGCCCCTGGGATTTTTGGATTTCTCTTAGGGGTAGGCCTAACATCCAGGCCGCTCGCCCCGCCTACAGACTCGTCAGCGACCCCGAAATCACGGGAGAGGGAGCCCTTGAGACGGGCTTTCCGGTGGTGTAAAACTTGTGCAGATCCGATGATGCCTTGATGTTGATTTGACCCTCCTTCTTTTGTGTTTGTCTCTTTGACAGCAAAAACGAGTTAAAGATGTTTTGCGGGGGGTTTGAAGCGTCCCCGTTTGCTTGTTATTTCCGGTGTGAAACCTGCCGTCATCGGCCGTGAAAGTCTTATTTCCGGATGCAGGGATACCTAAGGACCAGTCAGGTAAAAAAATCATCTCTCTAGCCCCCCTAGAACGGGAGTTATTCTCAAACTCACCTCGAATTTATTTCGGGCCATTAGCCCGGCCGGCGAGACCCTGCTTCGCAGCCGGCCCCTGGGATTTTTAGATTTCTCTTAGGGGAAGGCCTAACATCCAGGCCGCTTGCCCCACCTACAGACACGTCAGCGACCCCGAAATCACGGGAGAGGGAGCCCTTGAGACGGGCTTTCCGGTGGTGTAAAACTTGTGCAGATCCGATGATGCCTTGATGTTGATTTGACCCTCCTTATTTTGTGTTTGTCTCTTTGACAGCAAAAACGAGTTAAAGATGTTTTGCGGGGGGGGGGTTGTAGCTTGTAGCGTCCCCGATTGCTTGTCTTATCCGGTGTGAAACCTGCCCTCATCGGCCGTGAAAGTCTAATTTCCGGATGCAAGGATACCTAAGGAACAGTCAGGTAAAAAAATCATCTCTCTAGCCCCCCTAGAACGGGAGTTATTCTCAAACTCATCTCGAATTTATTTCGGGCCATTAGCCCGGCCGGCGAGACCCTGCTTCGCAGCCGGCCCCTGGGATTTTTGGATTTCTCTTAGGGGTAGGCCTAACATCCAGGCCGCTCGCCCCGCCTACAGACTCGTCAGCGACCCCGAAATCACGGGAGAGGGAGCCCTTGAGACGGGCTTTCCGGTGGTGTAAAACTTGTGCAGATCCGATGATGCCTTGATGTTGATTTGACCCTCCTTCTTTTGTGTTTGTCTCTTTGACAGCAAAAACGAGTTAAAGATGTTTTGCGGGGGGTTTGAAGCGTCCCCGTTTGCTTGTTATTTCCGGTGTGAAACCTGCCGTCATCGGCCGTGAAAGTCTTATTTCCGGATGCAGGGATACCTAAGGACCAGTCAGGTAAAAAAATCATCTCTCTAGCCCCCCTAGAACGGGAGTTATTCTCAAACTCACCTCGAATTTATTTCGGGCCATTAGCCCGGCCGGCGAGACCCTGCTTCGCAGCCGGCCCCTGGGATTTTTGGATTTCTCTTAGGGGAAGGCCTAACATCCAGGCCGCTTGCCCCACCTACAGACACGTCAGCGACCCCGAAATCACGGGAGAGGGAGCCCTTGAGACGGGCTTTCCGGTGGTGTAAAACTTGTGCAGATCCGATGATGCCTTGATGTTGATTTGACCCTCCTTATTTTGTGTTTGTCTCTTTGACAGCAAAAACGAGTTAAAGATGTTTTGCGGGGGGGGGGGGGGGTTGTAGCTTGTAGTGTCCCCGATTGCTTGTCTTTTCCGGTGTGAAACCTGCTCTCATCGGCCGTGAAAATGTAATTTCCGGATGCAGGGATACCTAAGGAACAGTCAGGTAAAAAAATCATCTCTCTAGCCCCCCTAGAACGGGAGTTATTCTCAAACTCACCTCGAATTTATTTCGGGCCATTATCCCGGCCGGCGAGACCCTGCTTCGCAGATGGCCCCTGGGATTTTTGGATTTCTCTTATGGGGAGGCCTAACATCCAGGCCGCTCGCCCCGCCTACAGACTGGTCAGCGACCCCGAAATCACGGGAGAGGGAGCCCTTGAGACGGGCTTTCCGGTGGTGTAAAACTTGTGCAGATCCGATGATGCCTTGATGTTGATTTGACCCTCCTTATTTTGTGTTTGTCTCTTTGACAGCAAAAACGAGTTAAAGATGTTTTGCGGGGGGGGGGGGGGTTGTAGCTTGTAGTGTCCCCGATTGCTTGTCTTTTCCGGTGTGAAACCTGCTCTCATCGGCCGTGAAAATGTAATTTCCGGATGCAGGGATACCTAAGGAACAGTCAGGTAAAAAAATCATCTCTCTAGCCCCCCTAGAACGGGAGTTATTCTCAAACTCACCTCGAATTTATTTCGGGCCATTATCCCGGCCGGCGAGACCCTGCTTCGCAGATGGCCCCTGGGATTTTTGGATTTCTCTTATGGGGAGGCCTAACATCCAGGCCGCTCGCCCCGCCTACAGACTGGTCAGCGACCCCGAAATCACAGGAGAGGGAGCCTTTGAGACGGACTTTCCGGTGGTGTAAAACTTGTGCAGATCCGATGATGCCTTGATGTTGATTTGACCCTCCTTATTTTGTGTTTGCCTCTTTGACAGCAAAAACGAGTTAAAGATGTTTTGCGGGGGGTTTGTAGCGTCCCCGCTTGCTTGTCTTTTCCGGTGTGAAACCTGCCCTCATCGGCCGTGAAAGTCTAATTTCCGGATGCAGGGATACCTAAGGAACAGTCAGGTAAAAAAAATCATCTCTCTAGCCCCCTAGAACGGGAGTTATTCTCAAACTCACCTCGAATTTATTTCGGGCCATTAGCCCGGCCGGCGAGACCCTGCTTCGCAGCCGGCCCTTGGGATTTTTGGATTTCTCTTAGGGGAAGGGCTAACATCCAGGCCGCTCGCCCCGCCTAAAGACTCGTCAGCGACCCCGAAATCACAGGAGAGGGAGCCCTTGAGACGGGCTTTCCGGTGGTGTAAAACTTGTGCAGATCCGATGATGCCTTGATGTTGATTTGACCCTCCTTCTTTTGTGTTTGTCTCTTTGACAGCAAAAACGAGTTAAAGATGTTTGGCGGGGGGTTTGAAGCGTCCCCGCTTGCTTGTTATTTCCGGTGTGAAACCTGCCCTCATCGGCCGTGAAAGTCTTACTTCCGGATGCAGGGATACCTAAGGACCAGTCAGGTAAAAAAATCATCTCTCTAGCCCCCCTAGAACGGGAGTTATTCTCAAACTCACCTCGAATTTATTTCGGGCCATTAGCCCGGCCGGCGAGACCCTGCTTCGCAGCCGGCCCCTGGGATTTTTGGATTTCTCTTAGAGGAAGGCCTAACATCCAGGCCGCTTGCCCCGCCTACAGACACGTCAGCGACTTCGAAATCACGGGAGAGGGAGCCCTTGAGACGGGCTTTCCGGTGGTGTAAAACTTGTGCAGATCCGATGATGCCTTGATGTTGATTTGACCCTCCCTATTTTGTGTTTGTCTCTTTGACAGCAAAAACGAGTTAAAGATGTTTTGCTGGGGGGTTGTAGCTTGTAGCGTCCCCGCTTCCTTGTCTTTTCCGGTGTGAAACCTGCCCTCATCGGCCGTAAAAGTTTAATTTCCGGATGCAGGGATACCTAAGGAACAGTCAGGTAAAAAAATCATCTCTCTAGCCCCCCTAGAACGGGAGTTATTCTCAAACTCACCTCGAATTTATTTCGGGCCATTAGCCCGGCCGGCGAGACCCTGCTTCGCAGCCGGCCCCTGGGATTTTTGGATTTCTCTTAGGGGTAGGCCTAACATCCAGGCCGCTCGCCCCGCCTACAGACTGGTCAGCGACCCCGAAATCACGGGAGAGGGAGCCCTTGAGACGGGCTTTCCGGTGGTGTAAAACTTGTGCAGATCCGATGATGCCTTGATGTTGATTTGACCCTCCTTATTTTGTGTTTGTCTCTTTGACAGCAAAAACGAGTTAAAGATGTTTTGCGGGGGGTTTGTAGCGTCCCCGCTTGCTTGTCTTTTCCGGTGTGAAACCTGCCCTCATCGGCCGTGAAAGTCTTATTTCCGGATGCAGGGATACCTAAGGAACAGTCAGGTAAAAAAAATCATCTCTCTAGCCCCCCTAGAACGGGAGTTATTCTCAAACTCACCTCGAATTTATTTCGGGCCATTAGCCCGGCCGGCGAGACCCTGCTTCGCAGCCGGCCCCTGGGATTTTTGGATTTCTCTTTGGGGAAGGGCTAACATCCAGGCCGCTCGCCCCGCCTACAGACGCGTCAGCGACCCCGAAATCACAGGAGAGGGAGCCCTTGAGACGGGCTTTCCGGTGGTGTAAAACTTGTGCAGATCCGATGATGCCTTGATGTTGATTTGACCCTCCTTATTTTGTGTTTGTCTCTTTGACAGCAAAAACGAGTTAAAAATGTTTTGCGGGGGGTTTGTAGCGTCCCCACTTCCTTGTCTTTTCCGGTGTGAAACCTGCCCTCATCGGCCGTGAAAGTCTAATTTCCGGATGCAGGGATACCTAAGGAACAGTCAGGTAAAAAAATCATCTCTCTAGCCCCCCTAGAACGGGAGTTATTCTCAAACTCACCTCGAATTTATTTCGGGCCATTAGCCCGGCCGGCGAGACCCTGCTTCGCAGCCGGCCCCTGGGATTTTTGGATTCTCTTAGGGGGAGGCCTAACATCCAGGCCGCTCGCCCCGCCTAAAGACTCGTCAGCGACCCCGAAATCACGTGAGAGGGAGCCCTTGAGACGGGCTTTCCGGTGGTGTAAAACTTGTGCAGATCCGATGATGTCTTGATGTTGATTTGACCCTCCTTCTTTTGTGTTTGTCTCTTTGACATCAAAAACGAGTTAAAGATGTTTGGCGGGGGGTTTGAAGCGTCCCCGCTTGCTTGTTATTTCCGGTGTGAAACCAGCCCTCATCGGCCGTGAAAGTCTTACTTCCGGATGCAGGGATACCTAAGGACCAGTCAGGTAAAAAAATCATCTCTCTAGCCCCCCTAGAACGGGAGTTATTCTCAAACTCACCTCGAATTTATTTCGGGCCATTAGCCCGGCCGGCGAGACCCTGCTTCGCAGCCGGCCCCTGGGATTTTTGGATTTCTCTTAGAGGAAGGCCTAACATCCAGGCCGCTTGCCCCGCCTACAGACACGTCAGCGACTTCGAAATCACGGGAGAGGGAGCCCTTGAGACGGGCTTTCCGGTGGTGTAAAACTTGTGCAGATCCGATGATGCCTTGATGTTGATTTGACCCTCCCTATTTTGTGTTTGTCTCTTTGACAGCAAAAACGAGTTAAAGATGTTTTGCTGGGGGGTTGTAGCTTGTAGCGTCCCCGCTTCCTTGTCTTTTCCGGTGTGAAACCTGCCCTCATCGGCCGTAAAAGTTTAATTTCCGGATGCAGGGATACCTAAGGAACAGTCAGGTAAAAAAATCATCTCTCTAGCCCCCCTAGAACGGGAGTTATTCTCAAACTCACCTCGAATTTATTTCGGGCCATTAGCCCGGCCGGCGAGACCCTGCTTCGAAGCGGCCCCTGGGATTTTTGGATTTCTCTTAGGGGTAGGCCTAACATCCAGGCCGCTCGCCCCGCCTACAGACTGGTCAGCGACCCCGAAATCACGGGAGAGGGAGCCCTTGAGACGGGCTTTCCGGTGGTGTAAAACTTGTGCAGATCCGATGATGCCTTGATGTTGATTTGACCCTCCTTATTTTGTGTTTGTCTCTTTGACATCAAAAACGAGTTAAAGATGTTTTGCGGGGGGTTTGAAGCGTCCCCGCTTGCTTGTTATTTCCGGTGTGAAACCTGCCCTCATCGGCCGTGAAAGTCTTATTTCCGGATGCAGGGATACCTAAGGAACAGTCAGGTAAAAAAATCATCTCTCTAGCCCCCCTAGAACGGGAGTTATTCTCAAACTCACCTCGAATTTATTTCGGGCCATTAGCCCGGCCGGCGAGACCCTGCTTCGCAGCCGGCCCTTGGGATTTTTGGATTTCTCTTAGGGGTAGGCCTAACATCCATGCCGCTCGCCCCGCCTACAGACTCGTCAGCGACCCCGAAATCACGGGAGAGGGAGCCCTTGAGACGGGTTTTCCGGTGGTGTAAAACTTGTGCAGATCCGATGATGTCTTGATGTTGATTTGACCCTCCTTCTTTTGTGTTTGTCTCTTTGACATCAAAAACGAGTTAAAGATGTTTGGCGGGGGGTTTGAAGCGTCCCCGCTTGCTTGTTATTTCCGGTGTGAAACCAGCCCTCATCGGCCGTGAAAGTCTTACTTCCGGATGCAGGGATACCTAAGGACCAGTCAGGTAAAAAAATCATCTCTCTAGCCCCCCTAGAACGGGAGTTATTCTCAAACTCACCTCGAATTTATTTCGGGCCATTAGCCCGGCCGGCGAGACCCTGCTTCGCAGCCGGCCCCTGGGATTTTTGGATTTCTCTTAGAGGAAGGCCTAACATCCAGGCCGCTTGCCCCGCCTACAGACACGTCAGCGACTTCGAAATCACGGGAGAGGGAGCCCTTGAGACGGGCTTTCCGGTGGTGTAAAACTTGTGCAGATCCGATGATGCCTTGATGTTGATTTGACCCTCCCTATTTTGTGTTTGTCTCTTTGACAGCAAAAACGAGTTAAAGATGTTTTGCTGGGGGGTTGTAGCTTGTAGCGTCCCCGCTTCCTTGTCTTTTCCGGTGTGAAACCTGCCCTCATCGGCCGTAAAAGTTTAATTTCCGGATGCAGGGATACCTAAGGAACAGTCAGGTAAAAAAATCATCTCTCTAGCCCCCCTAGAACGGGAGTTATTCTCAAACTCACCTCGAATTTATTTCGGGCCATTAGCCCGGCCGGCGAGACCCTGCTTCGAAGCGGCCCCTGGGATTTTTGGATTTCTCTTAGGGGTAGGCCTAACATCCAGGCCGCTCGCCCCGCCTACAGACTGGTCAGCGACCCCGAAATCACGGGAGAGGGAGCCCTTGAGACGGGCTTTCCGGTGGTGTAAAACTTGTGCAGATCCGATGATGCCTTGATGTTGATTTGACCCTCCTTATTTTGTGTTTGTCTCTTTGACATCAAAAACGAGTTAAAGATGTTTTGCGGGGGGTTTGAAGCGTCCCCGCTTGCTTGTTATTTCCGGTGTGAAACCTGCCCTCATCGGCCGTGAAAGTCTTATTTCCGGATGCAGGGATACCTAAGGAACAGTCAGGTAAAAAAATCATCTCTCTAGCCCCCCTAGAACGG
Organism: Pisaster brevispinus; assembly: GCA_023634235.1. Taxonomy (NCBI): domain Eukaryota; kingdom Metazoa; phylum Echinodermata; class Asteroidea; order Forcipulatida; family Asteriidae; genus Pisaster; species Pisaster brevispinus. The sequence goes on along the minus strand of JAMKCF010000011.1, from coordinate 11,599,084 downwards.
GAGTTATTCTCAAACTCACCTCGAATTTATTTCGGGCCATTAGCCCGGCCGGCGAGACCCTGCTTCGCAGCCGGCCCTTGGGATTTTTGGATTTCTCTTAGGGGTAGGCCTAACATCCATGCCGCTCGCCCCGCCTACAGACTCGTCAGCGACCCCGAAATCACGGGAGAGGGAGCCCTTGAGACGGGTTTTCCGGTGGTGTAAAACTTGTGCAGATCCGATGATGCCTTGATGTTGATTTGACCCTCCTTATTTTGTGTTTGTCTCTTTGACAGCAAAAACGAGTTAAAGATGTTTGGCGGGGGGTTTGTAGCGTCCCCGCTTGCTTGTTATTTCCGGTGTGAAACCTGCCCTCATCGGCCGTGAAAGTCTTACTTCCGGATGCAGGGATACCTAAGGACCAGTCAGGTAAAAAAATCATCTCTCTAGCCCCCCTAGAACGGGAGTTATTCTCAAACTCACCTCGAATTTATTTCGGGCCATTAGCCCGGCCGGCGAGACCCTGCTTCGCAGCCGGCCCCTGGGATTTTTGGATTTCTCTTAGAGGAAGGCCTAACATCCAGGCCGCTTGCCCCGCCTACAGACACGTCAGCGACTTCGAAATCACGGGAGAGGGAGCCCTTGAGACGGGCTTTCCGGTGGTGTAAAACTTGTGCAGATCCGATGATGCCTTGATGTTGATTTGACCCTCCCTATTTTGTGTTTGTCTCTTTGACAGCAAAAACGAGTTAAAGATGTTTTGCGGGGGGTTTGTAGCGTCCCCGCTTGCTTGTCTTTTCCGGTGTGAAACCTGCCCTCATCGGCCGTGAAAGTCTTATTTCCGGATGCAGGGATACCTAAGGAACAGTCAGGTAAAAAAAATCATCTCTCTAGCCCCCCTAGAACGGGAGTTATTCTCAAACTCACCTCGAATTTATTTCGGGCCATTAGCCCGGCCGGCGAGACCCTGCTTCGCAGCCGGCCCCTGGGATTTTTGGATTTCTCTTTGGGGAAGGGCTAACATCCAGGCCGCTCGCCCCGCCTACAGACGCGTCAGCGACCCCGAAATCACAGGAGAGGGAGCCCTTGAGACGGGCTTTCCGGTGGTGTAAAACTTGTGCAGATCCGATGATGCCTTGATGTTGATTTGACCCTCCTTAATTTGTGTTTGTCTCTTTGACAGCAAAAACGAGTTAAAAATGTTTTGCGGGGGGTTTGTAGCGTCCCCACTTCCTTGTCTTTTCCGGTGTGAAACCTGCCCTCATCGGCCGTGAAAGTCTAATTTCCGGATGCAGGGATACCTAAGGAACAGTCAGGTAAAAAAATCATCTCTCTAGCCCCCCTAGAACGGGAGTTATTCTCAAACTCACCTCGAATTTATTTCGGGCCATTAGCCCGGCCGGCGAGACCCTGCTTCGCAGCCGGCCCCTGGGATTTTTGGATTCTCTTAGGGGGAGGCCTAACATCCAGGCCGCTCGCCCCGCCTAAAGACTCGTCAGCGACCCCGAAATCACGTGAGAGGGAGCCCTTGAGACGGGCTTTCTGGTGGTGTAAAACTTGTGCAGATCCGATGATGTCTTGATGTTGATTTGACCCTCCTTCTTTTGTGTTTGTCTCTTTGACATCAAAAACGAGTTAAAGATGTTTTGCGGGGGGTTTGAAGCGTCCCCGCTTGCTTGTTATTTCCGGTGTGAAACCTGCCCTCATCGGCCGTGAAAGTCTTATTTCCGGATGCAGGGATACCTAAGGAACAGTCAGGTAAAAAAATCATCTCTCTAGCCCCCCTAGAACGGGAGTTATTCTCAAACTCACCTCGAATTTATTTCGGGCCATTAGCCCGGCCGGCGAGACCCTGCTTCGCAGCCGGCCCTGGGATTTTTGGATTTCTCTTAGGGGTAGGCCTAACATCCATGCCGCTCGCCCCGCCTACAGACTCGTCAGCGACCCCGAAATCACGGGAGAGGGAGCCCTTGAGACGGGTTTTCCGGTGGTGTAAAACTTGTGCAGATCCGATGATGCCTTGATGTTGATTTGACCCTCCTTATTTTGTGTTTGTCTCTTTGACAGCAAAAACGAGTTAAAGATGTTTTGCGGGGGGTTTGTAGCGTCCCCGCTTGCTTGTCTTTTCCGGTGTGAAACCTGCCCTCATCGGCCGTGAAAGTCTAATTTCCGGATGCAGGGATACCTAAGGAACAGTCAGGTAAAAAAATCATCTCTCTAGCCCCCCTAGACCGGGAGTTATTCTCAAACTCACCTCGAATTTATTTCGGGCCATTAGCCCGGCCGGCGAGACCCTGCTTCGCAGCCGGCCCCTGGGATTTTTGGATTTCTCTTAGGGGTAGGCCTAACATCCAGGCCGCTCGCCCCGCCTACAGACTGGTCAGCGACCCCGAAATCACGGGAGAGGGAGCCCTTGAGACGGGCTTTCCGGTGGTGTAAAACTTGTGCAGATCCGATGATGCCTTGATGTTGATTTGACCCTCCTTATTTTGTGTTTGCCTCTTTGACAGCAAAAACGAGTTAAAGATGTTTTGCGGGGGGTTTGTAGCGTCCCCGCTTGCTTGTCTTTTCCGGTGTGAAACCTGCCCTCATCGGCCGTGAAAGTCTTATTTCCGGATGCAGGGATACCTAAGGAACAGTCAGGTAAAAAAATCATCTCTCTAGCCCCCCTAGAACGGGAGTTATTCTCAAACTCACCTCGAATTTATTTCGGGCCATTAGCCCGGCCGGCGAGACCCTGCTTCGCAGCCGGCCCTTCGGATTTTTGGATTTCTCTTTGGGGAAGGGCTAACATCCAGGCCGCTCGTCCCGCCTACAGACTGGTCAGCGACCCCGAAATCACGGGAGAGGGAGCCCTTGAGACGGGCTTTCCGGTGGTGTAAAACTTGTGCAGATCCGATGATGCCTTGATGTTGATTTGACCCTCCTTATTTTGTGTTTGCCTCTTTGACAGCAAAAACGAGTTAAAGATGTTTTGCGGGGGGTTTGTAGCGTCCCCGCTTGCTTGTCTTTTCCGGTGTGAAACCTGCCCTCATCGGCCGTGAAAGTCTTATTTCCGGATGCAGGGATACCTAAGGAACAGTCAGGTAAAAAAAATCATCTCTCTAGCCCCCCTAGAACGGGAGTTATTCTCAAACTCACCTCGAATTTATTTCGGGCCATTAGCCCGGCCGGCGAGACCCTGCTTCGCAGCCGGCCCTTCGGATTTTTGGATTTCTCTTTGGGGAAGGGCTAACATCCAGGCCGCTCGCCCCGCCTACAGACTGGTCAGAGACCCCGAAATCACAGGAGAGGGAGCCTTTGAGACGGGCTTTCCGGTGGTGTAAAACTTGTGCAGATCCGATGATGCCTTGATGTTGATTTGACCCTCCTTATTATGTGTTTGCCTCTTTGACAGCAAAAACGAGTTAAAGATGTTTTGCGGGGGGTTTGTAGCGTCCCCGCTTGCTTGTCTTTTCCGGTGTGAAACCTGCCCTCATCGGCCGTGAAAGTCTAATTTCCGGATGCAGGGATACCTAAGGAACAGTCAGGTAAAAAAAATCATCTCTCTAGCCCCCTAGAACGGGAGTTATTCTCAAACTCACCTCGAATTTATTTCGGGCCATTAGCCCGGCCGGCGAGACCCTGCTTCGCAGCCGGCCCTTGGGATTTTTGGATTTCTCTTAGGGGAAGGGCTAACATCCAGGCCGCTCGCCCCGCCTACAGACTCGTCAGCAACGCCGAAATCACAGGAGAGGGAGCCCTTGAGACGGGCTTTCCGGTGGTGTAAAACTTATGCAGATCCGATGATGCCTTGATGTTGATTTGACCCTCCTTCTTTTGTGTTTGTCTCTTTGACAGCAAAAACAAGTTAAAGATGTTTTGCGGGGGGTTTGAAGCGTCCCCGCTTGCTTGTCATTTCCGGTGTGAAACCTGCCCTCATCGGCCGTGAAAGTCTAATTTCCGGATGCAGGGATACCTAAGGAACAGTCAGGTAAAAAAAATCATCTCTCTAGCCCCCCTAGAACGGGAGTTATTCTCAAACTCACCTCGAATTTATTTCGGGCCATTATCCCGGCCGGCGAGACCCTGCTTCGCAGCCGGCCCTTGGGATTTTTGGATTTCTCTTAGGGGAAGGGCTAACATCCAGGCCGCTCGCCCCGCCTACAGACTCGTCAGCGACCCCGAAATCACAGGAGAGGGAGCCCTTGAGACGGGCTTTCCGGTGGTGTAAAACTTGTGCAGATCCGATGATGCCTTGATGTTGATTTGACCCTCCTTATTTTGTGTTTGTCTCTTTGACAGCAAAAACGAGTTAAAGATGTTTTGCGGGGGGGTTGTACCTTGTAGCGTCCCCGCTTGCTTGTCTTTTCCGGTGTGAAACCTGCCCTCATCGGCCGTGAAAGTCTAATTTCCGGATGCAGGGATACCTAAGGAACAGTCAGGTAAAAAAATCATCTCTCTAGCCCCCTAGAACGGGAGTTATTCTCAAACTCACCTCGAATTTATTTCGGGCCATTAGCCCGGCCGGCGAGACCCTGCTTCGCAGCCGGCCCCTGGGATTTTTGGATTTTTCTTAGGGGAAGGCCTAACATCCAGGCCGCTCGCCCCGCCTACAGACTGGTCAGCGACCCCGAAATCACGGGAGAGGGAGCCCTTGAGACGGGCTTTCCGGTGGTGTAAAACTTGTGCAGATCCGATTATGCCTTGATGTTGATTTGACCCTCCTTATTTTGTGTTTGCCTCTTTGACAGCAAAAACGAGTTAAAGATGTTTTGCGGGGGGTTTGTAGCGTCCCCGCTTGCTTGTCTTTTCCGGTGTGAAACCTGCCCTCATCGGCCGTGAAAGTCTAATTTCCGGATGCAGGGATACCTAAGGAACAGTCAGGTAAAAAAAATCATCTCTCTAGCCCCCCTAGAACGGGAGTTATTCTCAAACTCACCTCGAATTTATTTCGGGCCATTAGCCCGGCCGGCGAGACCCTGCTTCGCAGCCGGCCCCTGGGATTTTTGGATTTCTCTTAGGGGTAGGCCTAACATCCAGGCCGCTCGCCCCGCCTACAGACTCGTCAGCGACCCCGAAATCACGGGAGAGGGAGCCCTTGAGACGGGCTTTCCGGTGGTGTAAAATTTGTGCAGATCCGATGATGCCTTGATGTTGATTTGACCCTCCTTATTTTGTGTTTGCCTCTTTGACAGTAAAAACGAGTTAAAGATGTTTTGCGGGGGGTTTGTAGCGTCCCCGCTTGCTTGTCTTTTCCGGTGTGAAACCTGCCCTCATCGGCCGTGAAAGTCTAATTTCCGGATGCAGGGATACCTAAGGAACAGTCAGGTAAAAAAAATCATCTCTCTAGCCCCCTAGAACGGGAGTTATTCTCAAACTCACCTCGAATTTATTTCGGGCCATTAGCCCTGCCGGCGAGATCCTGCTTCGCAGCCGGCCCTTGGGATTTTTGGATTTCTCTTAGGGGAAGGGCTAACATCCAGGCCGCTCGCCCCGCCTACAGACTCGTCAGCGACCCCGAAATCACATGAGAGGGAGCCCTTGAGACGGGCTTTCCGGTGGTGTGAAACTTGTGCAGATCCGATGATGCCTTGATGTTGATTTGACCGTCCTTATTTTGTGTTTGTCTCTTTGACAGCAAAAACGAGTTAAAGATGTTTTGCGGGGGGTTTGTAGCTTGTAGCGTCCCCGCTTGCTTGTCTTTTCCGGTGTGAAACCTGCCCTCATCGGCCGTGAAAGTCTAATTTCCGGATGCAGGGATACCTAAGGAACAGTCAGGTAAAAAAATCATCTCTCTAGCCCACCTAGAACGGGAGTTATTCTCCAATTCACCTCGAATTTATTTCGGGCCATTAGCCCGGCCGGCGAGACCCTGCTTCGCAGCCGGCACCTTGGATTTTTGGATTTCTCTTAGGGGTAGGCCTATCATCCAGGCCGCTCGCCCTGCCTACAGACTCGTCAGCGACCCCAAAATCACGGGAGAGGGAGCCCTTGAGACGGGCTTTCCGGTGGTGTAAAACTTGTGCAGATCCGATGATGCCTTGATGTTGATTTGACCCTCCTTATTTTGTGTTTGCCTCTTTGACAGCAAAAACGAGTTAAAGATGTTTTGCGGGGGGTTTGTAGCGTCCCCGCTTGCTTGTCTTTTCCGGTGTGAAACCTGCCCTCATCGGCCGTGAAAGTCTAATTTCCGGATGCAGGGATACCTAAGGAACAGTCAGGTAAAAAAATCATCTCTCTAGCCCCCTAGAACGGGAGTTATTCTCAAACTCACCTCGAATTTATTTCGGGCCATTAGCCCGGCCGGCGAGACCCTGCTTCGCAGCCGGCCCCTGGGATTTTTGGATTTTTCTTAGGGGAAGGCCTAACATCCAGGCCGCTCGCCCCGCCTACAGACTGGTCAGCGACCCCGAAATCACGGGAGAGGGAGCCCTTGAGACGGGCTTTCCGGTGGTGTAAAACTTGTGCAGATCCGATTATGCCTTGATGTTGATTTGACCCTCCTTATTTTGTGTTTGCCTCTTTGACAGCAAAAACGAGTTAAAGATGTTTTGCGGGGGGTTTGTAGCGTCCCCGCTTGCTTGTCTTTTCCGGTGTGAAACCTGCCCTCATCGGCCGTGAAAGTCTAATTTCCGGATGCAGGGATACCTAAGGAACAGTCAGGTAAAAAAAATCATCTCTCTAGCCCCCCTAGAACGGGAGTTATTCTCAAACTCACCTCGAATTTATTTCGGGCCATTAGCCCGGCCGGCGAGACCCTGCTTCGCAGCCGGCCCCTGGGATTTTTGGATTTCTCTTAGGGGTAGGCCTAACATCCAGGCCGCTCGCCCCGCCTACAGACTCGTCAGCGACCCCGAAATCACGGGAGAGGGAGCCCTTGAGACGGGCTTTCCGGTGGTGTAAAATTTGTGCAGATCCGATGATGCCTTGATGTTGATTTGACCCTCCTTATTTTGTGTTTGCCTCTTTGACAGTAAAAACGAGTTAAAGATGTTTTGCGGGGGGTTTGTAGCGTCCCCGCTTGCTTGTCTTTTCCGGTGTGAAACCTGCCCTCATCGGCCGTGAAAGTCTAATTTCCGGATGCAGGGATACCTAAGGAACAGTCAGGTAAAAAAAATCATCTCTCTAGCCCCCTAGAACGGGAGTTATTCTCAAACTCACCTCGAATTTATTTCGGGCCATTAGCCCTGCCGGCGAGATCCTGCTTCGCAGCCGGCCCTTGGGATTTTTGGATTTCTCTTAGGGGAAGGGCTAACATCCAGGCCGCTCGCCCCGCCTACAGACTCGTCAGCGACCCCGAAATCACATGAGAGGGAGCCCTTGAGACGGGCTTTCCGGTGGTGTGAAACTTGTGCAGATCCGATGATGCCTTGATGTTGATTTGACCGTCCTTATTTTGTGTTTGTCTCTTTGACAGCAAAAACGAGTTAAAGATGTTTTGCGGGGGGTTTGTAGCTTGTAGCGTCCCCGCTTGCTTGTCTTTTCCGGTGTGAAACCTGCCCTCATCGGCCGTGAAAGTCTAATTTCCGGATGCAGGGATACCTAAGGAACAGTCAGGTAAAAAAATCATCTCTCTAGCCCACCTAGAACGGGAGTTATTCTCCAATTCACCTCGAATTTATTTCGGGCCATTAGCCCGGCCGGCGAGACCCTGCTTCGCAGCCGGCACCTTGGATTTTTGGATTTCTCTTAGGGGTAGGCCTATCATCCAGGCCGCTCGCCCTGCCTACAGACTCGTCAGCGACCCCAAAATCACGGGAGAGGGAGCCCTTGAGACGGGCTTTCCGGTGGTATAAAACTTGTGCAGATCCGATGATGCCTTGATGTTGATTTGACCCTCCTTATTTTGTGTTTGTCTCTTTGACAGCAAAAACGAGTTAAAGATGTTTTGCGGGGGGTTTGTAGCTTGTAGCGTCCCCGCTTGCTTGTCTTTTCCGGTGTGAAACCTGCCCTCATCGGCCGTGAAAGTCTAATTTCCGGATGCAGGGATACCTAAGGAACAGTCAGGTAAAAAAAATCATCTCTCTAGCCCCCCTAGAACGGGAGTTATTCTCAAACTCACCTCGAATTTATTTCGGGCCATTAGCCCGGCCGGCGAGACCCTGCTTCGCAGCCGGCCCCTGGGATTTTTGGATTTCTCTTAGGGGTAGGCCTAACATCCAGGCCGCTCGCCCCGCCTACAGACTCGTCAGCGACCCCGAAATCACAGGAGAGGGAGCCCTTGAGACGGGCTTTCCGGTGGTATAAAACTTGTGCAGATCCGATGATGCCTTGATGTTGATTTGACCCTCCTTATTTTGTGTTTGTCTCTTTGACAGCAAAAACGAGTTAAAGATGTTTTGCGGGGGGTTTGTAGCTTGTAGCATCCCCGCTTGCTTGTCTTTTCCGGTGTGAAACCTGCTCTCATCGGCCGTGAAAGTCTAATTTCCGGATGCAGGGATACCTAAGGAACAGTCAGGTAAAAAAATCATCTCTCTAGCCCCCCTAGAACGGGAGTTATTCTCAAACTCACCTCGAATTTATTTCGGGCCATTAGCCCGGCCGGCGAGACCCTGCTTCGCAGCCGGCCCCTGGGATTTTTGGATTTCTCTTAGGGGTAGGCCTAACATCCAGGCCGCTCGCCCCGCCTACAGACTCGTCAGCGACCCCGAAATCACAGGAGAGGGAGCCCTTGAGACGGGCTTTCCGGTGGTATAAAACTTGTGCAGATCCGATGATGCCTTGATGTTGATTTGACCCTCCTTATTTTGTGTTTGTCTCTTTGACAGCAAAAACGAGTTAAAGATGTTTTGCGGGGGGTTTGTAGCTTGTAGCATCCCCGCTTGCTTGTCTTTTCCGGTGTGAAACCTGCCCTCATCGGCCGTGAAAGTCTAATTTCCGGATGCAGGGATACCTAAGGAACAGTCAGGTAAAAAAATCATCTCTCTAGCCCCCTAGAACGGGAGTTATTCTCAAACTCACCTCGAATTTATTTCGGGCCATTAGCCCGGCCGGCGAGACCCTGCTTCGCAGCCGGCCCCTGGGATTTTTGGATTTTTCTTAGGGGAAGGCCTAACATCCAGGCCGCTCGCCCCGCCTACAGACTGGTCAGCGACCCCGAAATCACGGGAGAGGGAGCCCTTGAGACGGGCTTTCCGGTGGTGTAAAACTTGTGCAGATCCGATTATGCCTTGATGTTGATTTGACCCTCCTTATTTTGTGTTTGCCTCTTTGACAGCAAAAACGAGTTAAAGATGTTTTGCGGGGGGTTTGTAGCGTCCCCGCTTGCTTGTCTTTTCCGGTGTGAAACCTGCCCTCATCGGCCGTGAAAGTCTAATTTCCGGATGCAGGGATACCTAAGGAACAGTCAGGTAAAAAAAATCATCTCTCTAGCCCCCCTAGAACGGGAGTTATTCTCAAACTCACCTCGAATTTATTTCGGGCCATTAGCCCGGCCGGCGAGACCCTGCTTCGCAGCCGGCCCCTGGGATTTTTGGATTTCTCTTAGGGGTAGGCCTAACATCCAGGCCGCTCGCCCCGCCTACAGACTCGTCAGCGACCCCGAAATCACGGGAGAGGGAGCCCTTGAGACGGGCTTTCCGGTGGTGTAAAATTTGTGCAGATCCGATGATGCCTTGATGTTGATTTAACCCTCCTTATTTTGTGTTTGCCTCTTTGACAGTAAAAACGAGTTAAAGATGTTTTGCGGGGGGTTTGTAGCGTCCCCGCTTGCTTGTCTTTTCCGGTGTGAAACCTGCCCTCATCGGCCGTGAAAGTCTAATTTCCGGATGCAGGGATACCTAAGGAACAGTCAGGTAAAAAAAATCATCTCTCTAGCCCCCTAGAACGGGAGTTATTCTCAAACTCACCTCGAATTTATTTCGGGCCATTAGCCCTGCCGGCGAGATCCTGCTTCGCAGCCGGCCCTTGGGATTTTTGGATTTCTCTTAGGGGAAGGGCTAACATCCAGGCCGCTCGCCCCGCCTACAGACTCGTCAGCGACCCCGAAATCACATGAGAGGGAGCCCTTGAGACGGGCTTTCCGGTGGTGTGAAACTTGTGCAGATCCGATGATGCCTTGATGTTGATTTGACCGTCCTTATTTTGTGTTTGTCTCTTTGACAGCAAAAACGAGTTAAAGATGTTTTGCGGGGGGTTTGTAGCTTGTAGCGTCCCCGCTTGCTTGTCTTTTCCGGTGTGAAACCTGCCCTCATCGGCCGTGAAAGTCTAATTTCCGGATGCAGGGATACCTAAGGAACAGTCAGGTAAAAAAATCATCTCTCTAGCCCACCTAGAACGGGAGTTATTCTCCAATTCACCTCGAATTTATTTCGGGCCATTAGCCCGGCCGGCGAGACCCTGCTTCGCAGCCGGCACCTTGGATTTTTGGATTTCTCTTAGGGGTAGGCCTATCATCCAGGCCGCTCGCCCTGCCTACAGACTCGTCAGCGACCCCAAAATCACGGGAGAGGGAGCCCTTGAGACGGGCTTTCCGGTGGTATAAAACTTGTGCAGATCCAATGATGCCTTGATGTTGATTTGACCCTCCTTATTTTGTGTTTGTCTCTTTGACAGCAAAAACGAGTTAAAGATGTTTTGCGGGGGGTTTGTAGCTTGTAGCGTCCCCGCTTGCTTGTCTTTTCCGGTGTGAAACCTGCCCTCATCGGCCGTGAAAGTCTAATTTCCGGATGCAGGGATACCTAAGGAACAGTCAGGTAAAAAAAATCATCTCTCTAGCCCCCCTAGAACGGGAGTTATTCTCAAACTCACCTCGAATTTATTTCGGGCCATTAGCCCGGCCGGCGAGACCCTGCTTCGCAGCCGGCCCCTGGGATTTTTGGATTTCTCTTAGGGGTAGGCCTAACATCCAGGCCGCTCGCCCCGCCTACAGACTCGTCAGCGACCCCGAAATCACAGGAGAGGGAGCCCTTGAGACGGGCTTTCCGGTGGTATAAAACTTGTGCAGATCCGATGATGCCTTGATGTTGATTTGACCCTCCTTATTTTGTGTTTGTCTCTTTGACAGCAAAAACGAGTTAAAGATGTTTTGCGGGGGGTTTGTAGCTTGTAGCATCCCCGCTTGCTTGTCTTTTCCGGTGTGAAACCTGCTCTCATCGGCCGTGAAAGTCTAATTTCCGGATGCAGGGATACCTAAGGAACAGTCAGGTAAAAAAATCATCTCTCTAGCCCCCCTAGAACGGGAGTTATTCTCAAACTCACCTCGAATTTATTTCGGGCCATTAGCCCGGCCGGCGAGACCCTGCTTCGCAGCCGGCACCTTGGATTTTTGGATTTCTCTTAGGGGTAGGCCTATCATCCAGGCCGCTCGCCCTGCCTACAGACTCGTCAGCGACCCCAAAATCACGGGAGAGGGAGCCCTTGAGACGGGCTTTCCGGTGGTATAAAACTTGTGCAGATCCAATGATGCCTTGATGTTGATTTGACCCTCCTTATTTTGTGTTTGTCTCTTTGACAGCAAAAACGAGTTAAAGATGTTTTGCGGGGGGTTTGTAGCTTGTAGCGTCCCCGCTTGCTTGTCTTTTCCGGTGTGAAACCTGCCCTCATCGGCCGTGAAAGTCTAATTTCCGGATGCAGGGATACCTAAGGAACAGTCAGGTAAAAAAAATCATCTCTCTAGCCCCCCTAGAACGGGAGTTATTCTCAAACTCACCTCGAATTTATTTCGGGCCATTAGCCCGGCCGGCGAGACCCTGCTTCGCAGCCGGCCCCTGGGATTTTTGGATTTCTCTTAGGGGTAGGCCTAACATCCAGGCCGCTCGCCCCGCCTACAGACTCGTCAGCGACCCCGAAATCACAGGAGAGGGAGCCCTTGAGACGGGCTTTCCGGTGGTATAAAACTTGTGCAGATCCGATGATGCCTTGATGTTGATTTGACCCTCCTTATTTTGTGTTTGTCTCTTTGACAGCAAAAACGAGTTAAAGATGTTTTGCGGGGGGTTTGTAGCTTGTAGCATCCCCGCTTGCTTGTCTTTTCCGGTGTGAAACCTGCCCTCATCGGCCGTGAAAGTCTAATTTCCGGATGCAGGGATACCTAAGGAACAGTCAGGTAAAAAAATCATCTCTCTAGCCCCCCTAGAACGGGAGTTATTCTCAAACTCACCTCGAATTTATTTCGGGCCATTAGCCCGGCCGGCGAGACCCTGCTTCGCAGCCGTCCCCTTGGATTTTTGGATTTCTCTTAGGGGTAGGCCTAACATCCAGGCCGCTCGCCCCGCCTACAGACTCGTCAGCGACCCCGAAATCACAGGAGAGGGAGCCCTTGAGACGGGCTTTCCGGTGGTATAAAACTTGTGCAGATCCGATGATGCCTTGATGTTGATTTGACCCTCCTTATTTTGTGTTTGTCTCTTTGACAGCAAAAACGAGTTAAAGATGTTTTGCGGGGGGTTTGTAGCTTGTAGCATCCCCGCTTGCTTGTCTTTTCCGGTGTGAAACCTGCCCTCATCGGCCGTGAAAGTCTAATTTCCGGATGCAGGGATACCTAAGGAACAGTCAGGTAAAAAAATCATCTCTCTAGCCCCCCTAGAACGGGAGTTATTCTCAAACTCACCTCGAATTTATTTCGGGCCATTAGCCCGGCCGGCGAGACCCTGCTTCGCAGCCGTCCCCTTGGATTTTTGGTTTTCTCTTAGGGGTAGGCCTAACATCCAGGCCGCTTGCCCCGCCTAAAGACTCGTCAGCGACCCCGAAATCACGGGAGAGGGAGCCCTTGAGACGGGCTTTGCGGTGGTGTAAAACTTGTGCAGATCCGATGATGCCTTGATGTTGATTTGACCCTCCTTATTTTGTGTTTGTCTCTTTGACAGCAAAAACGAGTTAAAGATGTTTTGCGGGGGGTTTGTAGCTTGTAGCGTCCCCGCTTGCTTGTCTTTTCCGGTTTGAAACCTGCTCTCATCGGCCGTGAAAGTCTAATTTCCGGATGCAGGGATACCTAAGGAACAGTCAGGTAAAAAAATCATCTCTCTAGCCCCCCTAGAACGGGAGTTATTCTCAAACTCACCTCGAATTTATTTCGGGCCATTAGCCCGGCCGGCGAGACCCTGCTTCGCAGCCGGCCCCTGGGATTTTTGGATTTCTCTTATGGGTAGGCCTAACATCCAGGCCGCTCGCCCCGCCTACAGACTCGTCAGCGACCCCAAAATCACGGGAGAGGGAGCCCTTGAGACGGGCTTTCCGGTGGTGTAAAACTTGTGCAGATCCGATGATGCCTTGATGTTGATTTGACCCTCCTTATTTTGTGTTTGTCTCTTTGACAGCAAAAACGAGTTAAAGATGTTTTGCGGGGGGTTTGTAGCTTGTAGCATCCCCGCTTGCTTGTCTTTTCCGGTGTGAAACCTGCCCTCATCGGCCGTGAAAGTCTAATTTCCGGATGCAGGGATACCTAAGGAACAGTCAGGTAAAAAAATCATCTCTCTAGCCCCCCTAGAACGGGAGTTATTCTCAAACTCACCTCGAATTTATTTCGGGCCATTAGCCCGGCCGGCGAGACCCTGCTTCGCAGCCGTCCCCTTGGATTTTTGGTTTTCTCTTAGGGGTAGGCCTAACATCCAGGCCGCTTGCCCCGCCTAAAGACTCGTCAGCGACCCCGAAATCACGGGAGAGGGAGCCCTTGAGACGGGCTTTGCGGTGGTGTAAAACTTGTGCAGATCCGATGATGCCTTGATGTTGATTTGACCCTCCTTATTTTGTGTTTGTCTCTTTGACAGCAAAAACGAGTTAAAGATGTTTTGCGGGGGGTTTGTAGCTTGTAGCGTCCCCGCTTGCTTGTCTTTTCCGGTTTGAAACCTGCTCTCATCGGCCGTGAAAGTCTAATTTCCGGATGCAGGGATACCTAAGGAACAGTCAGGTAAAAAAATCATCTCTCTAGCCCCCCTAGAACGGGAGTTATTCTCAAACTCACCTCGAATTTATTTCGGGCCATTAGCCCGGCCGGCGAGACCCTGCTTCGCAGCCGGCCCCTGGGATTTTTGGATTTCTCTTATGGGTAGGCCTAACATCCAGGCCGCTCGCCCCGCCTACAGACTCGTCAGCGACCCCAAAATCACGGGAGAGGGAGCCCTTGAGACGGGCTTTCCGGTGGTGTAAAACTTGTGCAGATCCGATGATGCCTTGATGTTGATTTGACCCTCCCTATTTTGTGTTTGTCTCTTTGACAGCAAAAACGAGTTAAAGATGTTTTGCGGGGGGTTTGTAGCTTGTAGCGTCCCCGCTTGCTTGTCTTTTCCGGTGTGAAACCTGCCCTCATCGGCCGTGAAAGTCTAATTTCCGGATGCAGGGATACCTAAGGAACAGTCAGGTAAAAAAATCATCTCTCTAGCCCCCCTAGAACTAAAGTAATTCTCAAACTCACCTCGAATTTATTTCGGGCCATTAGCCCGGCCGTCGAGACCCTGCTTCGCAGCCGGCCCCTGGGATTTTTGGATTTCTCTTAGGGGTAGGCCTAACATCCAGGCCGCTCGCCCCGCCTACAGACTCGTCAGCGACCCCGAAATCACGGGAGAGGGAGCCCTTGAGACGGGCTTTCCGGTGGTGTAAAATTTGTGCAGATCCGATGATGCCTTGATGTTGATTTAACCCTCCTTATTTTGTGTTTGCCTCTTTGACAGTAAAAACGAGTTAAAGATGTTTTGCGGGGGGTTTGTAGCGTCCCCGCTTGCTTGTCTTTTCCGGTGTGAAACCTGCCCTCATCGGCCGTGAAAGTCTAATTTCCGGATGCAGGGATACCTAAGGAACAGTCAGGTAAAAAAAATCATCTCTCTAGCCCCCTAGAACGGGAGTTATTCTCAAACTCACCTCGAATTTATTTCGGGCCATTAGCCCTGCCGGCGAGATCCTGCTTCGCAGCCGGCCCTTGGGATTTTTGGATTTCTCTTAGGGGAAGGGCTAACATCCAGGCCGCTCGCCCCGCCTACAGACTCGTCAGCGACCCCGAAATCACATGAGAGGGAGCCCTTGAGACGGGCTTTCCGGTGGTGTGAAACTTGTGCAGATCCGATGATGCCTTGATGTTGATTTGACCGTCCTTATTTTGTGTTTGTCTCTTTGACAGCAAAAACGAGTTAAAGATGTTTTGCGGGGGGTTTGTAGCTTGTAGCGTCCCCGCTTGCTTGTCTTTTCCGGTGTGAAACCTGCCCTCATCGGCCGTGAAAGTCTAATTTCCGGATGCAGGGATACCTAAGGAACAGTCAGGTAAAAAAATCATCTCTCTAGCCCACCTAGAACGGGAGTTATTCTCCAATTCACCTCGAATTTATTTCGGGCCATTAGCCCGGCCGGCGAGACCCTGCTTCGCAGCCGGCACCTTGGATTTTTGGATTTCTCTTAGGGGTAGGCCTATCATCCAGGCCGCTCGCCCTGCCTACAGACTCGTCAGCGACCCCAAAATCACGGGAGAGGGAGCCCTTGAGACGGGCTTTCCGGTGGTATAAAACTTGTGCAGATCCAATGATGCCTTGATGTTGATTTGACCCTCCTTATTTTGTGTTTGTCTCTTTGACAGCAAAAACGAGTTAAAGATGTTTTGCGGGGGGTTTGTAGCTTGTAGCGTCCCCGCTTGCTTGTCTTTTCCGGTGTGAAACCTGCCCTCATCGGCCGTGAAAGTCTAATTTCCGGATGCAGGGATACCTAAGGAACAGTCAGGTAAAAAAAATCATCTCTCTAGCCCCCCTAGAACGGGAGTTATTCTCAAACTCACCTCGAATTTATTTCGGGCCATTAGCCCGGCCGGCGAGACCCTGCTTCGCAGCCGGCCCCTGGGATTTTTGGATTTCTCTTAGGGGTAGGCCTAACATCCAGGCCGCTCGCCCCGCCTACAGACTCGTCAGCAACCCCGAAATCACAGGAGAGGGAGCCCTTGAGACGGGCTTTCCGGTGGTATAAAACTTGTGCAGATCCGATGATGCCTTGATGTTGATTTGACCCTCCTTATTTTGTGTTTGTCTCTTTGACAGCAAAAACGAGTTAAAGATGTTTTGCGGGGGGTTTGTAGCTTGTAGCATCCCCGCTTGCTTGTCTTTTCCGGTGTGAAACCTGCTCTCATCGGCCGTGAAAGTCTAATTTCCGGATGCAGGGATACCTAAGGAACAGTCAGGTAAAAAAATCATCTCTCTAGCCCCCCTAGAACGGGAGTTATTCTCAAACTCACCTCGAATTTATTTCGGGCCATTAGCCCGGCCGGCGAGACCCTGCTTCGCAGCCGGCACCTTGGATTTTTGGATTTCTCTTAGGGGTAGGCCTATCATCCAGGCCGCTCGCCCTGCCTACAGACTCGTCAGCGACCCCAAAATCACGGGAGAGGGAGCCCTTGAGACGGGCTTTCCGGTGGTATAAAACTTGTGCAGATCCAATGATGCCTTGATGTTGATTTGACCCTCCTTATTTTGTGTTTGTCTCTTTGACAGCAAAAACGAGTTAAAGATGTTTTGCGGGGGGTTTGTAGCTTGTAGCGTCCCCGCTTGCTTGTCTTTTCCGGTGTGAAACCTGCCCTCATCGGCCGTGAAAGTCTAATTTCCGGATGCAGGGATACCTAAGGAACAGTCAGGTAAAAAAAATCATCTCTCTAGCCCCCCTAGAACGGGAGTTATTCTCAAACTCACCTCGAATTTATTTCGGGCCATTAGCCCGGCCGGCGAGACCCTGCTTCGCAGCCGGCCCCTGGGATTTTTGGATTTCTCTTAGGGGTAGGCCTAACATCCAGGCCGCTCGCCCCGCCTACAGACTCGTCAGCGACCCCGAAATCACAGGAGAGGGAGCCCTTGAGACGGGCTTTCCGGTGGTATAAAACTTGTGCAGATCCGATGATGCCTTGATGTTGATTTGACCCTCCTTATTTTGTGTTTGTCTCTTTGACAGCAAAAACGAGTTAAAGATGTTTTGCGGGGGGTTTGTAGCTTGTAGCATCCCCGCTTGCTTGTCTTTTCCGGTGTGAAACCTGCCCTCATCGGCCGTGAAAGTCTAATTTCCGGATGCAGGGATACCTAAGGAACAGTCAGGTAAAAAAATCATCTCTCTAGCCCCCCTAGAACGGGAGTTATTCTCAAACTCACCTCGAATTTATTTCGGGCCATTAGCCCGGCCGGCGAGACCCTGCTTCGCAGCCGTCCCCTTGGATTTTTGGATTTCTCTTAGGGGTAGGCCTAACATCCAGGCCGCTTGCCCCGCCTAAAGACTCGTCAGCGACCCCGAAATCACGGGAGAGGGAGCCCTTGAGACGGGCTTTGCGGTGGTGTAAAACTTGTGCAGATCCGATGATGCCTTGATGTTGATTTGACCCTCCTTATTTTGTGTTTGTCTCTTTGACAGCAAAAACGAGTTAAAGATGTTTTGCGGGGGGTTTGTAGCTTGTAGCGTCCCCGCTTGCTTGTCTTTTCCGGTTTGAAACCTGCTCTCATCGGCCGTGAAAGTCTAATTTCCGGATGCAGGGATACCTAAGGAACAGTCAGGTAAAAAAATCATCTCTCTAGCCCCCCTAGAACGGGAGTTATTCTCAAACTCACCTCGAATTTATTTCGGGCCATTAGCCCGGCCGGCGAGACCCTGCTTCGCAGCCGGCCCCTGGGATTTTTGGATTTCTCTTATGGGTAGGCCTAACATCCAGGCCGCTCGCCCCGCCTACAGACTCGTCAGCGACCCCAAAATCACGGGAGAGGGAGCCCTTGAGACGGGCTTTTCGGTGGTATAAAACTTGTGCAGATCCGATGATGCCTTGATGTTGATTTGACCCTCCTTATTTTGTGTTTGTCTCTTTGACAGCAAAAACGAGTTAAAGATGTTTTGCGGGGGGTTTGTAGCTTGTAGCGTCCCCGCTTGCTTGTCTTTTCCGGTGTGAAACCTGCCCTCATCGGCCGTGAAAGTCTAATTTCCGGATGCAGGGATACCTAAGGAACAGTCAGGTAAAAAAATCATCTCTCTAGCCCCCCTAGAACTAAAGTAATTCTCAAACTCACCTCGAATTTATTTCGGGCCATTAGCCCGGCCGTCGAGACCCTGCTTCGCAGCCGGCCCCTGGGATTTTTGGATTTCTCTTAGGGGTAGGCCTAACATCCAGGCCGCTCGCCCCGCCTACAGACTCGTCAGCGACCCCGAAATCACGGGAGAGGGAGCCCTTGAGACGGGCTTTGCGGTGGTGTAAAACTTGTGCAGATCCGATGATGCCTTGATGTTGATTTGACCCTCCTTATTTTGTGTTTGTCTCTTTGACAGCAAAAACGAGTTAAAGATGTTTTGCGGGGGGTTTGTAGCTTGTAGCATCCCCGCTTGCTTGTCTTTTCCGGTGTGAAACCTGCCCTCATCGGCCGTGAAAGTCTAATTTCCGGATGCAGGGATACCTAAGGAACAGTCAGGTAAAAAAATCATCTCTCTAGCCCCCCTAGAACGGGAGTTATTCTCAAACTCACCTCGAATTTATTTCGGGCCATTAGCCCGGCCGGCGAGACCCTGCTTCGCAGCCGTCCCCTTGGATTTTTGGATTTCTCTTAGGGGTAGGCCTAACATCCAGGCCGCTTGCCCCGCCTAAAGACTCGTCAGCGACCCCGAAATCACGGGAGAGGGAGCCCTTGAGACGGGCTTTCCGTTGGTGTAAAACTTGTGCAGATCCGATGATGCCTGAATGTTGATTTGACCCTCCTTATTTTGTGTTTGTCTCTTTGACAGCAAAAACGAGTTAAAGATGTTTTGCGGGGGGTTTGTAGCGTCCCCGCTTGCTTGTCTTTTCCGGTGTGAAACCTGCCCTCATCGGCCGTGAAATTCTAATTTCCGGATGCAGGGATACCTAAGGAACAGTCAGGTAAAAAATCATCTCTCTAGCCCCCCTAGAACGGGAGTTATTCTCAAACTCACCTCGAATTTATTTCGGGCCATTAGCCCGGCCGGCGAGACCCTGCTTCGCAGCCGGCCCCTGGGATTTTTGGATTTCTCTTAGGGGTAGGCCTAACATCCAGGCCGCTCGCCCCGCCTACAGACTCGTCAGCGACCCCAAAATCACGGGAGAGGGAGCCCTTGAGACGGGCTTTCCGGTGGTGTAAAACTTGTGCAGATCCGATGATGCCTTGATGTTGATTTGACCCTCCTTATTTTGTGTTTGTCTCTTTGACAGCAAAAACGAGTTAAAGATGTTTTGCGGGGGGTTTGTAGCTTGTAGCGTCCCCGCTTGCTTGTCTTTTCCGGTGTGAAACCTGCCCTCATCGGCCGTGAAAGTCTAATTTCCGGATGCAGGGATACCTAAGGAACAGTCAGGTAAAAAAATCATCTCTCTAGCCCCCCTAGAACTGGAGTAATTCTCAAACTCACCTCGAATTTATTTCGGGCCATTAGCCCGGCCGTCGAGACCCTGCTTCGCAGCCGGCCCCTGGGATTTTTGGATTTCTCTTAGGGGTAGGCCTAACATCCAGGCCGCTCGCCCCGCCTACAGACTCGTCAGCGACCCCGAAATCACGGGAGAGGGAGCCCTTGAGACGGGCTTTCCGGTGGTGTAAAACTTGTGCAGATCCGATGATGCCTTGATGTTGATTTGACCCTCCTTATTTTGTGTTTGTCTCTTTGACAGCAAAAACGAGTTAAAGATGTTTTGCGGGGGGTTTGTAGCTTGTAGCGTCCCCGCTTGCTTGTCTTTTCCGGTGTGAAACCTGCCCTCATCGGCCGTGAAAGTCTAATTTCCGGATGCAGGGATACCTAAGGAACAGTCAGGTAAAAAAATCATCTCTCTAGCCCCCCTAGAACGGGAGTTATTCTCAAACTCACCTCGAATTTATTTCGGGCCATTAGCCCGGCCGGCGAGACCCTGCTTCGCAGCCGGCCCCTGGGATTTTTGGATTTCTCTTAGGGGTAGGCCTACAATCCAGGCCGCTCGCCCCGCCTACACACTCGTCAGCGACCCCTAAATCACAGGAGAGGGAGCCCTTGAGACTGGCTTTCCGGTGGTGTAAAACTTGTGCAGATCCGATGATGCCTTGATGTTGATTTGACCCTCCTTATTTTGTGTTTGTCTCTTTGACAGCAAAAACGAGTTAAAGATGTTTTGCGGGGGGTTTGTAGCTTGTAGCGTCCCCGCTTGCTTGTCTTTTCCGGTGTGAAACCTGCCCTCATCGGCCGTGAAAGTCTAATTTCCGGATGCAGGGATACCTAAGGAACAGTCAGGTAAAAAAATCATCTCTCTAGCCCCCCTAGAACGGGAGTTATTCTCAAACTCACCTCGAATTTATTTCGGGCCATTAGCCCGGCTGGCGAGACCCTGCTTCGCAGCCGGCCCCTGGGATTTTTGGATTTCTCTTAGGGGTAGGCCTAACATCCAGGCCGCTCGCCCCGCCTACAGACTCGTCAGCAACCCCGAAATCACAGGAGAGGGAGCCCTTGAGACGGGCTTTCCGGTGGTGTAAAACTTGTGCAGATCCGATGATGCCTTGATGTTGATTTGACCCTCCTTATTTTGTGTTTGTCTCTTTGACAGCAAAAACGAGTTAAAGATGTTTTGCGGGGGTTTGTAGCTTGTAGCATCCCCGCTTGCTTGTCTTTTCCGGTGTGAAACCTGCCCTCATCGGCCGTGAAAGTCTTATTTCCGGATGCAGGGATACCTAAGGAACAGTCAGCTAAAAAAATCATCTCTCTAGCCCCCCTAGAACTGGAGTAATTCTCAAACTCACCTCGAATTTATTTCGGGCCATTAGCCCGGCCGTCGAGACCCTGCTTCGCACCGGCCCCTGGGATTTTTGGATTTCTCTTAGGGGTAGGCCTAACATCCAGGCCGCTCAACCCGCCTACAGACTCGTCAGCGACCCCGAAATCACGGGAGAGGGAGCCCTTGAGACGGGCTTTCCGGTGGTGTAAAACTTGTGCAGATCCGATGATGCCTTGATGTTGATTTGACCCTCCTTATTTTGTGTTTGTCTCTTTGACAGCAAAAACGAGTTAAAGATGTTTTGCGGGGGGTTTGTAGCTTGTAGCGTCCCCGCTTGCTTGTCTTTTCCGGCGTGAAACCTGCCCTCATCGGCCGTGAAAGTCTAATTTCCGGATGCAGGGATACCTAAGGAACAGTCAGGTAAAAAAATCATCTCTCTAGCCCCCCTAGAACGGGAGTTATTCTCAAACTCACCTCGAATTTATTTCGGGCCATTAGCCCGGCCGGCGAGACCCTGCTTCGCAGCCGGCCCCTGGGATTTTTGGATTTCTCTTAGGGGTAGGCCTAACATCCAGGCCGCTCGCCCCGCCTACAGACTCGTCAGCGACCCCGAAATCACGGGAGAGGGAGCCCTTGAGACGGGCTTTCCGGTGGTGTAAAACTTGTGCAGATCCGATGATGCCTTGATGTTGATTTGACCCTCCTTATTTTGTGTTTGTCTCTTTGACAGCAAAAACGAGTTAAAGATGTTTTGCGGGGGGTTTGTAGCTTGTAGCGTCCCCGCTTGCTTGTCTTTTCCGGCGTGAAACCTGCCCTCATCGGCCGTGAAAGTCTAATTTCCGGATGCAGGGATACCTAAGGAACAGTCAGGTAAAAAAATCATCTCTCTAGCCCCCCTAGAACGGGAGTTATTCTCAAACTCACCTCGAATTTATTTCGGGCCATAAGCCCGGCCGGCGAGACCCTGCTTCGCAGCCGGCCCCTGGGATTTTTGGATTTCTCTTAGGGGTAGGCCTAACATCCAGGCCGCTCGCCCCGCCTACAGACTCGTCAGCGACCCCGAAATCATGGGAGAGGGAGCCCTTGAGACGGGCTTTCCGGTGGTGTAAAACTTGTGCAGATCCGATGATGCCTTGATGTTGATTTGACCCTCCTTATTTTGTGTTTGTCTCTTTGACAGCAAAAACGAGTTAAAGATGTTTTGCGGGGGGTTTGTAGCTTGTAGCGTCCCCGCTTGCTTGTCTTTTCCGGCGTGAAACCTGCCCTCATCGGCCGTGAAAGTCTAATTTCCGGATGCAGGGATACCTAAGGAACAGTCAGGTAAAAAAATCATCTCTCTAGCCCCCCTAGAACGGGAGTTATTCTCAAACTCACCTCGAATTTATTTCGGGCCATTAGCCCGGCCGGCGAGACCCTGCTTCGCAGCCGGCCCCTGGGATTTTTGGATTTCTCTTAGGGGTAGGCCTAACATCCAGGCCGCTCGCCCCGCCTACAGACTCGTCGGCGACCCCGAAATCACGGGAGAGGGAGCCCTTGAGACGGGCTTTCCGGTGGTGTAAAACTTGTGCAGATCCGATGATGCCTTGATGTTGATTTGACCCTCCTTATTTTGTGTTTGTCTCTTTGACAGCAAAAACGAGTTAAAGATGTTTTGCGGGGGGTTTGTAGCTTGTAGCGTCCCCGCTTGCTTGTCTTTTCCGGCGTGAAACCTGCCCTCATCGGCCGTGAAAGTCTAATTTCCGGATGCAGGGATACCTAAGGAACAGTCAGGTAAAAAAATCATCTCTCTAGCCCCCCTAGAACGGGAGTTATTCTCAAACTCACCTCGAATTTATTTCGGGCCATTAGCCCGGCCGGCGAGACCCTGCTTCGCAGCCGGCCCCTGGGATTTTTGGATTTCTCTTAGGGGTAGGCCTAACATCCAGGCCGCTCGCCCCGCCTACAGACTCGTCGGCGACCCCGAAATCACGGGAGAGGGAGCCCTTGAGACGGGCTTTCCGGTGGTGTAAAACTTGTGCAGATCCGATGATGCCTTGATGTTGATTTGACCCTCCTTATTTTGTGTTTGTCTCTTTGACAGCAAAAACGAGTTAAAGATGTTTTGCGGGGGGTTTGTAGCTTGTAGCGTCCCCGCTTGCTTGTCTTTTCCGGCGTGAAACCTGCCCTCATCGGCCGTGAAAGTCTAATTTCCGGATGCAGGGATACCTAAGGAACAGTCAGGTAAAAAAATCATCTCTCTAGCCCCCCTAGAACGGGAGTTATTCTCAAACTCACCTCGAATTTATTTCGGGCCATTAGCCCGGCCGGCGAGACCCTGCTTCGCAGCCGGCCCCTGGGATTTTTGGATTTCACTTAGGGGTAGGCCTTACATCCAGGCCGCTCGCCCCGCCTACAGACTCGTCAGCGACCCCGAAATCACGGGAGAGGGAGCCCTTGAGACGGGCTTTCCGGTGGTGTAAAACTTGTGCAGATCCGATGATGCCTTGATGTTGATTTGACCCTCCTTATTTTGTGTTTGTCTCTTTGACAGCAAAAACGAGTTAAAGATGTTTTGCGGGGGGTTTGTAGCTTGTAGCGTCCCCGCTTGCTTGTCTTTTCCGGCGTGAAACCTGCCCTCATCGGCCGTGAAAGTCTAATTTCCGGATGCAGGGATACCTAAGGAACAGTCAGGTAAAAAAATCATCTCTCTAGCCCCCCTAGAACGGGAGTTATTCTCAAACTCACCTCGAATTTATTTCGGGCCATTAGCCCGGCCGGCGAGACCCTGCTTCGCAGCCGGCCCCTGGGATTTTTGGATTTCTCTTAGGGGTAGGCCTAACATCCAGGCCGCTCGCCCCGCCTACCGACTCGTCAGCGACCCCGAAATCACGGGAGAGGGAGCCCTTGAGACGGGCTTTCCGGTGGTGTAAAACTTGTGCAGATCCGATGATGCCTTGATGTTGATTTGACCCTCCTTATTTTGTGTTTGTCTCTTTGACAGCAAAAACGAGTTAAAGATGTTTTGCGGGGGGTTTGTAGCTTGTAGCGTCCCCGCTTGCTTGTCTTTTCCGGCGTGAAACCTGCCCTCATCGGCCGTGAAAGTCTAATTTCCGGATGCAGGGATACCTAAGGAACAGTCAGGTAAAAAAATCATCTCTCTAGCCCCCCTAGAACGGGAGTTATTCTCAAACTCACCTCGAATTTATTTCGGGCCATTAGCCCGGCCGGCGAGACCCTGCTTCGCAGCCGGCCCCTGGGATTTTTGGATTTCTCTTAGGGGTAGGCCTAACATCCAGGCCGCTCGCCCCGCCTACAGACTCGTCAGCGACCCCGAAATCACGGGAGAGGGAGCCCTTGAGACGGGCTTTCCGGTGGTGTAAAACTTGTGCAGATCCGATGATGCCTTGATGTTGATTTGACCCTCCTTATTTTGTGTTTGTCTCTTTGACAGCAAAAACGAGTTAAAGATGTTTTGCGGGGGGTTTGTAGCTTGTAGCGTCCCCCGCTTGCTTGTCTTTTCCGGCGTGAAACCTGCCCTCATCGGCCGTGAAAGTCTAATTTCCGGATGCAGGGATACCTAAGGAACAGTCAGGTAAAAAAATCATCTCTCTAGCCCCCCTAGAACGGGAGTTATTCTCAAACTCACCTCGAATTTATTTCGGGCCATTAGCCCGGCCGGCGAGACCCTGCTTCGCAGCCGGCCCCTGGGATTTTTGGATTTCTCTTAGGGGTAGGCCTAACATCCAGGCCGCTCGCCCCGCCTACAGACTCGTCAGCGACCCCGAAATCACGGGAGAGGGAGCCCTTGAGACGGGCTTTCCGGTGGTGTAAAACTTGTGCAGAGATCCGATGATGCCTTGATGTTGATTTGACACTCCTTATTTTGTGTTTGTCTCTTTGACAGCAAAAACGAGTTAAAGATGTTTTGCGGGGGGTTTGTAGCTTGTAGCGTCCCCGCTTGCTTGTCTTTTCCGGCGTGAAACCTGCCCTCATCGGCCGTGAAAGTCTAATTTCCGGATGCAGGGATACCTAAGGAACAGTCAGGTAAAAAAATCATCTCTCTAGCCCCCCTAGAACGGGAGTTATTCTCAAACTCACCTCGAATTTATTTCGGGCCATTAGCCCGGCCGGCGAGACCCTGCTTCGCAGCCGGCCCCTGGGATTTTTGGATTTCACTTAGGGGTAGGCCTTACATCCAGGCCGCTCGCCCCGCCTACAGACTCGTCAGCGACCCCGAAATCACGGGAGAGGGAGCCCTTGAGACGGGCTTTCCGGTGGTGTAAAACTTGTGCAGATCCGATGATGCCTTGATGTTGATTTGACCCTCCTTATTTTGTGTTTGTCTCTTTGACAGCAAAAACGAGTTAAAGATGTTTTGCGGGGGGTTTGTAGCTTGTAGCGTCCCCGCTTGCTTGTCTTTTCCGGCGTGAAACCTGCCCTCATCGGCCGTGAAAGTCTAATTTCCGGATGCAGGGATACCTAAGGAACAGTCAGGTAAAAAAATCATCTCTCTAGCCCCCCTAGAACGGGAGTTATTCTCAAACTCACCTCGAATTTATTTCGGGCCATTAGCCCGGCCGGCGAGACCCTGCTTCGCAGCCGGCCCCTGGGATTTTTGGATTTCTCTTAGGGGTAGGCCTAACATCCAGGCCGCTCGCCCCGCCTACAGACTCGTCAGCGACCCCGAAATCACGGGAGAGGGAGCCCTTGAGACGGGCTTTCCGGTGGTGTAAAACTTGTGCAGATCCGATGATGCCTTGATGTTGATTTGACCCTCCTTATTTTGTGTTTGTCTCTTTGACAGCAAAAACGAGTTAAAGATGTTTTGCGGGGGGTTTGTAGCTTGTAGCGTCCCCGCTTGCTTGTCTTTTCCGGCGTGAAACCTGCCCTCATCGGCCGTGAAAGTCTAATTTCCGGATGCAGGGATACCTAAGGAACAGTCAGGTAAAAAAATCATCTCTCTAGCCCCCCTAGAACGGGAGTTATTCTCAAACTCACCTCGAATTTATTTCGGGCCATTAGCCCGGCCGGCGAGACCCTGCTTCGCAGCCGGCCCCTGGGATTTTTGGATTTCTCTTAGGGGTAGGCCTAACATCCAGGCCGCTCGCCCCGCCTACAGACTCGTCAGCGACCCCGAAATCACGGGAGAGGGAGCCCTTGAGACGGGCTTTCCGGTGGTGTAAAACTTGTGCAGATCCGATGATGCCTTGATGTTGATTTGACCCTCCTTATTTTGTGTTTGTCTCTTTGACAGCAAAAACGAGTTAAAGATGTTTTGCGGGGGGTTTGTAGCTTGTAGCGTCCCCGCTTGCTTGTCTTTTCCGGCGTGAAACCTGCCCTCATCGGCCGTGAAAGTCTAATTTCCGGATGCAGGGATACCTAAGGAACAGTCAGGTAAAAAAATCATCTCTCTAGCCCCCCTAGAACGGGAGTTATTCTCAAACTCACCTCGAATTTATTTCGGGCCATTAGCCCGGCCGGCGAGACCCTGCTTCGCAGCCGGCCCCTGGGATTTTTGGATTTCTCTTAGGGGTAGGCCTAACATCCAGGCCGCTCGCCCCGCCTACAGACTCGTCAGCGACCCCGAAATCACGGGAGAGGGAGCCCTTGAGACGGGCTTTCCGGTGGTGTAAAACTTGTGCAGAGATCCGATGATGCCTTGATGTTGATTTGACACTCCTTATTTTGTGTTTGTCTCTTTGACAGCAAAAACGAGTTAAAGATGTTTTGCGGGGGGTTTGTAGCTTGTAGCGTCCCCGCTTGCTTGTCTTTTCCGGCGTGAAACCTGCCCTCATCGGCCGTGAAAGTCTAATTTCCGGATGCAGGGATACCTAAGGAACAGTCAGGTAAAAAAATCATCTCTCTAGCCCCCCTAGAACGGGAGTTATTCTCAAACTCACCTCGAATTTATTTCGGGCCATTAGCCCGGCCGGCGAGACCCTGCTTCGCAGCCGGCCCCTGGGATTTTTGGATTTCTCTTAGGGGTAGGCCTAACATCCAGGCCGCTCGCCCCGCCTACAGACTCGTCAGCGACCCCGAAATCACGGGAGAGGGAGCCCTTGAGACGGGCTTTCCGGTGGTGTAAAACTTGTGCAGATCCGATGATGCCTTGATGTTGATTTGACCCTCCTTATTTTGTGTTTGTCTCTTTGACAGCAAAAACGAGTTAAAGATGTTTTGCGGGGGGTTTGTAGCTTGTAGCGTCCCCGCTTGCTTGTCTTTTCCGGCGTGAAACCTGCCCTCATCGGCCGTGAAAGTCTAATTTCCGGATGCAGGGATACCTAAGGAACAGTCAGGTAAAAAAATCATCTCTCTAGCCCCCCTAGAACGGGAGTTATTCTCAAACTCACCTCGAATTTATTTCGGGCCATTAGCCCGGCCGGCGAGACCCTGCTTCGCAGCTGGCCCCTGGGATTTTTGGATTTCTCTTAGGGGTAGGCCTAACATCCAGGCCGCTCGCCCCGCCTACAGACTCGTCAGCGACCCCGAAATCACGGGAGAGGGAGCCCTTGAGACGGGCTTTGCGGTGGTGTAAAACTTGTGCAGATCCGATGATGCCTTGATGTTGATTTGACCCTCCTTATTTTGTGTTTGTCTCTTTGACAGCAAAAACGAGTTAAAGATGTTTTGCGGGGGGTTTGTAGCTTGTAGCGTCCCCGCTTGCTTGTCTTTTCCGGCGTGAAACCTGCCCTCATCGGCCGTGAAAGTCTAATTTCCGGATGCAGGGATACCTAAGGAACAGTCAGGTAAAAAAATCATCTCTCTAGCCCCCCTAGAACGGGAGTTATTCTCAAACTCACCTCGAATTTATTTCGGGCCATTAGCCCGGCCGGCGAGACCCTGCTTCGCAGCCGGCCCCTGGGATTTTTGGATTTCTCTTAGGGGTAGGCCTAACATCCAGGCCGCTCGCCCCGCCTACAGACTCGTCAGCGACCCCGAAATCACGGGAGAGGGAGCCCTTGAGACGGGCTTTCCGGTGGTGTAAAACTTGTGCAGATCCGATGATGCCTTGATGTTGATTTGACCCTCCTTATTTTGTGTTTGTCTCTTTGACAGCAAAAACGAGTTAAAGATGTTTTGCGGGGGGTTTGTAGCTTGTAGCGTCCCCGCTTGCTTGTCTTTTCCGGCGTGAAACCTGCCCTCATCGGCCGTGAAAGTCTAATTTCCGGATGCAGGGATACCTAAGGAACAGTCAGGTAAAAAAATCATCTCTCTAGCCCCCCTAGAACGGGAGTTATTCTCAAACTCACCTCGAATTTATTTCGGGCCATTAGCCCGGCCGGCGAGACCCTGCTTCGCAGCCGGCCCCTGGGATTTTTGGATTTCTCTTAGGGGTAGGCCTAACATCCAGGCCGCTCGCCCCACCTACAGACTCGTCAGCGACCCCGAAATCACGGGAGAGGGAGCCCTTGAGACGGGCTTTCCGGTGGTGTAAAACTTGTGCAGATCCGATGATGCCTTGATGTTGATTTGACCCTCCTTATTTTGTGTTTGTCTCTTTGACAGCAAAAACGAGTTAAAGATGTTTTGCGGGGGGTTTGTAGCTTGTAGCGTCCCCGCTTGCTTGTCTTTTCCGGCGTGAAACCTGCCCTCATCGGCCGTGAAAGTCTAATTTCCGGATGCAGGGATACCTAAGGAACAGTCAGGTAAAAAAATCATCTCTCTAGCCCCCCTAGAACGGGAGTTATTCTCAAACTCACCTCGAATTTATTTCGGGCCATTAGCCCGGCCGGCGAGACCCTGCTTCGCAGCCGGCCCCTGGGATTTTTGGATTTCTCTTAGGGGTAGGCCTAACATCCAGGCCGCTCGCCCCGCCTACAGACTCGTCAGCGACCCCGAAATCACGGGAGAGGGAGCCCTTGAGACGGGCTTTCCGGTGGTGTAAAACTTGTGCAGATCCGATGATGCCTTGATGTTGATTTGACCCTCCTTATTTTGTGTTTGTCTCTTTGACAGCAAAAACGAGTTAAAGATGTTTTGCGGGGGGTTTGTAGCTTGTAGCGTCCCCGCTTGCTTGTCTTTTCCGGCGTGAAACCTGCCCTCATCGGCCGTGAAAGTCTAATTTCCGGATGCAGGGATACCTAAGGAACAGTCAGGTAAAAAAATCATCTCTCTAGCCCCCCTAGAACGGGAGTTATTCTCAAACTCACCTCGAATTTATTTCGGGCCATTAGCCCGGCCGGCGAGACCCTGCTTTGCAGCCGGCCCCTGGGTTTTCTGGATTTCTCTTAGGGGTAGGCCTAACATCCAGGCCGCTCGCCCTGCCTACAGACTCGTCAGCGACCCCGAAATCACGGGAGAGGGAGCCCTTGAGACGGGCTTTCCGGTGGTGTAAAACTTGTGCAGATCCGATGATGCCTTGATGTTGATTTGACCCTCCTTATTTTGTGTTTGTCTCTTTGACAGCAAAAACGAGTTAAAGATGTTTTGCGGGGGGTTTGTAGCTTGTAGCGTCCCCGCTTGCTTGTCTTTTCCGGCGTTAAACTTGCCCTCATCGGCCGTGAAAGTCTAATTTCCGGATGCAGGGATACCTAAGGAACAGTCAGGTAAAAAAATCATCTCTCTAGCCCCCCTAGAACGGGAGTTATTCTCAAACTCACCTCGAATTTATTTCGGGCCATTAGCCCGGCCGGCGAGACCCTGCTTCGCAGCCGGCCCCTGGGATTTTTGGATTTCTCTTAGGGGTAGGCCTAACATCCAGGCCGCTCGCCCCGCCTACAGACTCGTCAGCGACCCCGAAATCACGGGAGAGGGAGCCCTTGAGACGGGCTTTCCGGTGGTGTAAAACTTGTGCAGATCCGATGATGCCTTGATGTTGATTTGACCCTCCTTATTTTGTGTTTGTCTCTTTGACAGCAAAAACGAGTTAAAGATGTTTTGCGGGGGGTTTGTAGCTTGTAGCGTCCCCACTTGCTTGTCTTTTCCGGCGTGAAACCTGCCCTCATCGGCCGTGAAAGTCTAATTTCCGGATGCAGGGATACCTAAGGAACAGTCAGGTAAAAAAATCATCTCTCTACCCCCCTAGAACGGGAGTTATTCTCAAACTCACCTCGAATTTATTTCGGGCCATTAGCCCGGCCGGCGAGACCCTGCTTCGCAGCCGGCCCCTGGGATTTTTGGATTTCTCTTAGGGGTAGGCCTAACATCCAGGCCGCTCGCCCCGCCTACAGACTCGTCAGCGACCCCGAAATCACGGGAGAGGGAGCCCTTGAGACGGGCTTTCCGGTGGTGTAAAACTTGTGCAGATCCGATGATGCCTTGATGTTGATTTGACCCTCCTTATTTTGTGTTTGTCTCTTTGACAGCAAAAAACGAGTTAAAGATGTTTTGCGGGGGGTTTGTAGCTTGTAGCGTCCCCGCTTCCTTGTCTTTTCCGGCGTGAAACCTGCCCTCATCGGCCGTGAAAGTCTAATTTCCGGATGCAGGGATACCTAAGGAACAGTCAGGTAAATAAATCATCTCTCTAGCCCCCCTAGAACGGGAGTTATTCTCAAACTCACCTCGAATTTATTTCGGGCCATTAGCCCGGCCGGCGAGACCCTGCTTCGCAGCCGGCCCCTGGGATTTTTGGATTTCTCTTAGGGGTAGGCCTAACATCCAGGCCGCTCGCCCCGCCTACAGACTCGTCAGCGACCCCGAAATCACGGGAGAGGGAGCCCTTGAGACGGGCTTTCCGGTGGTGTAAAACTTGTGCAGATCCGATGATGCCTTGATGTTGATTTGACCCTCCTTATTTTGGGTTTGTCTCTTTGACAGCAAAAACGAGTTAAAGATGTTTTGCGGGGGGTTTGTAGCTTGTAGCGTCCCCGCTTGCTTGTCTTTTCCGGCGTGAAACCTGCCCTCATCGGCCGTGAAAGTCTAATTTCCGGATGCAGGGATACCTAAGGAACAGTCAGGTAAAAAAATCATCTCTCTAGCCCCCCTAGAACGGGAGTTATTCTCAAACTCACCTCGAATTTATTTCGGGCCATTAGCCCGGCCGGCGAGACCCTGCTTCGCAGCCGGCCCCTGGGATTTTTGGATTTCTCTTAGGGGTAGGCCTAACATCCAGGCCGCTCGCCCCGCCTACAGACTCGTCAGCGACCCCGAAATCACGGGAGAGGGAGCCCTTGAGACGGGCTTTCCGGTGGTGTAAAACTTGTGCAGATCCGATGATGCCTTGATGTTGATTTGACCCTCCTTATTTTGTGTTTGTCTCTTTGACAGCAAAAACGAGTTAAAGATGTTTTGCGGGGGGTTTGTAGCTTGTAGTGTCCCCGCTTGCTTGTCTTTTCCGGCGTGAAACCTGCCCTCATCGGCCGTGAAAGTCTAATTTCCGGATGCAGGGATACCTAAGGAACAGTCAGGTAAAAAAATCATCTCTCTAGCCCCCCTAGAACGGGAGTTATTCTCAAACTCACCTCGAATTTATTTCGGGCCATTAGCCCGGCCGGCGAGACCCTGCTTCGCAGCCGGCCCCTGGGATTTTTGGATTTCTCTTAGGGGTAGGCCTAACATCCAGGCCGCTCGCCCCGCCTACAGACTCGTCAGCGACCCCGAAATCACGGGAGAGGGAGCCCTTGAGACGGGCTTTCCGGTGGTGTAAAACTTGTGCAGATCCGATGATGCCTTGATGTTGATTTGACCCTCCTTATTTTGTGTTTGTCTCTTTGACAGCAAAAACGAGTTAAAGATGTTTTGCGGGGGGTTTGTAGCTTGTAGCGTCCCCGCTTGCTTGTCTTTTCCGGCGTGAAACCTGCCCTCATCGGCCGTGAAAGTCTAATTTCCGGATGCAGGGATACCTAAGGAACAGTCAGGTAAAAAAATCATCTCTCTAGCCCCCCTAGAACGGGAGTTATTCTCAAACTCACCTCGAATTTATTTCGGGCCATTAGCCCGGCCGGCGAGACCCTGCTTCGCAGCCGGCCCCTGGGATTTTTGGATTTCTCTTAGGGGTAGGCCTAACATCCAGGCCGCTCGCCCCGCCTACAGACTCGTCAGCGACCCCGAAATCACGGGAGAGGGAGCCCTTGAGACGGGCTTTCCGGTGGTGTAAAACTTGTGCAGATCCGATGATGCCTTGATGTTGATTTGACCCTCCTTATTTTGTGTTTGTCTCTTTGACAGCAAAAACGAGTTAAAGATGTTTTGCGGGGGGTTTGTAGCTTGTAGCGTCCCCGCTTGCTTGTCTTTTCCGGCGTGAAACCTGCCCTCATCGGCCGTGAAAGTCTAATTTCCGGATGCAGGGATACCTAAGGAACAGTCAGGTAAAAAAATCATCTCTCTAGCCCCCCTAGAACGGGAGTTATTCTCAAACTCACCTCGAATTTATTTCGGGCCATTAGCCCGGCCGGCGAGACCCTGCTTCGCAGCCGGCCCCTGGGATTTTTGGATTTCTCTTAGGGGTAGGCCTAACATCCAGGCCGCTCGCCCCGCCTACAGACTCGTCAGCGACCCCGAAATCACGGGAGAGGGAGCCCTTGAGACGGGCTTTCCGGTGGTGTAAAACTTGTGCAGATCCGATGATGCCTTGATGTTGATTTGACCCTCCTTATTTTGTGTTTGTCTCTTTGACAGCAAAAACGAGTTAAAGATGTTTTGCGGGGGGTTTGTAGCTTGTAGCGTCCCCGCTTGCTTGTCTTTTCCGGCGTGAAACCTGCCCTCATCGGCCGTGAAAGTCTAATTTCCGGATGCAGGGATACCTAAGAACAGTCAGGTAAAAAAATCATCTCTCTAGCCCCCCTAGAACGGGAGTTATTCTCAAACTCACCTCGAATTTATTTCGGGCCATTAGCCCGGCCGGCGAGACCCTGCTTCGCAGCCGGCCCCTGGGATTTTTGGATTTCTCTTAGGGGTAGGCCTAACATCCAGGCCGCTCGCCCCGCCTACAGACTCGTCAGCGACCCCGAAATCACGGGAGAGGGAGCCCTTGAGACGGGCTTTCCGGTGGTGTAAAACTTGTGCAGATCCGATGATGCCTTGATGTTGATTTGACCCTCCTTATTTTGTGTTTGTCTCTTTGACAGCAAAAACGAGTTAAAGATGTTTTGCGGGGGGTTTGTAGCTTGTAGCGTCCCCGCTTGCTTGTCTTTTCCGGCGTGAAACCTGCCCTCATCGGCCGTGAAAGTCTAATTTCCGGATGCAGGGATACCTAAGGAACAGTCAGGTAAAAAAATCATCTCTCTAGCCCCCCTAGAACGGGAGTTATTCTCAAACTCACCTCGAATTTATTTCGGGCCATTAGCCCGGCCGGCGAGACCCTGCTTCGCAGCCGGCCCCTGGGATTTTTGGATTTCTCTTAGGGGTAGGCCTAACATCCAGGCCGCTCGCCCCGCCTACAGACTCGTCAGCGACCCCGATATCACGGGAGAGGGAGCCCTTGAGACGGGCTTTCCGGTGGTGTAAAACTTGTGCAGATCCGATGATGCCTTGATGTTGATTTGACCCTCCTTATTTTGTGTTTGTCTCTTTGACAGCAAAAACGAGTTAAAGATGTTTTGCGGGGGGTTTGTAGCTTGTAGCGTCCCCGCTTGCTTGTCTTTTCCGGCGTGAAACCTGCCCTCATCGGCCGTGAAAGTCTAATTTCCGGATGCAGGGATACCTAAGGAACAGTCAGGTAAAAAAATCATCTCTCTAGCCCCCCTAGAACGGGAGTTATTCTCAAACTCACCTCGAATTTATTTCGGGCCATTAGCCCGGCCGGCGAGACCCTGCTTCGCAGCCGGCCCCTGGGATTTTTGGATTTCTCTTAGGGGTAGGCCTAACATCCAGGCCGCTCGCCCCGCCTACAGACTCGTCAGCGACCCCGAAATCACGGGAGAGGGAGCCCTTGAGACGGGCTTTCCGGTGGTGTAAAACTTGTGCAGATCCGATGATGCCTTGATGTTGATTTGACCCTCCTTATTTTGTGTTTGTCTCTTTGACAGCAAAAACGAGTTAAAGATGTTTTGCGGGGGGTTTGTAGCTTGTAGCGTCCCCGCTTGCTTGTCTTTTCCGGCGTGAAACCTGCCCTCATCGGCCGTGAAAGTCTAATTTCCGGATGCAGGGATACCTAAGGAACAGTCAGGTAAAAAAATCATCTCTCTAGCCCCCCTAGAACGGGAGTTATTCTCAAACTCACCTCGAATTTATTTCGGGCCATTAGCCCGGCCGGCGAGACCCTGCTTCGCAGCCGGCCCCTGGGATTTTTGGATTTCTCTTAGGGGTAGGCCTAACATCCAGGCCGCTCGCCCCGCCTACAGACTCGTCAGCGACCCCGAAATCACGGGAGAGGGAGCCCTTGAGACGGGCTTTCCGGTGGTGTAAAACTTGTGCAGATCCGATGATGCCTTGATGTTGATTTGACCCTCCTTATTTTGTGTTTGTCTCTTTGACAGCAAAAACGAGTTAAAGATGTTTTGCGGGGAGTTTGTAGCTTGTAGCGTCCCCGCTTGCTTGTCTTTTCCGGCGTGAAACCTGCCCTCATCGGCCGTGAAAGTCTAATTTCCGGATGCAGGGATACCTAAGGAACAGTCAGGTAAAAAAATCATCTCTCTAGCCCCCCTAGAACGGGAGTTATTCTCAAACTCACCTCGAATTTATTTCGGGCCATTAGCCCGGCCGGCGAGACCCTGCTTCGCAGCCGGCCCCTGGGATTTTTGGATTTCTCTTAGGGGTAGGCCTAACATCCAGGCCGCTCGCCCCGCCTACAGACTCGTCAGCGACCCCGAAATCACGGGAGAGGGAGCCCTTGAGACGGGCTTTCCGGTGGTGTAAAACTTGTGCAGATCCGATGATGCCTTGATGTTGATTTGACCCTCCTTATTTTGTGTTTGTCTCTTTGACAGCAAAAACGAGTTAAAGATGTTTTGCGGGGGGTTTGTAGCTTGTAGCGTCCCCGCTTGCTTGTCTTTTCCGGCGTGAAACCTGCCCTCATCGGCCGTGAAAGTCTAATTTCCGGATGCAGGGATACCTAAGGAACAGTCAGGTAAAAAAATCATCTCTCTAGCCCCCCTAGAACGGGAGTTATTCTCAAACTCACCTCGAATTTATTTCGGGCCATTAGCCCGGCCGGCGAGACCCTGCTTCGCAGCCGGCCCCTGGGATTTTTGGATTTCTCTTAGGGGTAGGCCTAACATCCAGGCCGCTCGCCCCGCCTACAGACTCGTCAGCGACCCCGAAATCACGGGAGAGGGAGCCCTTGAGACGGGCTTTCCGGTGGTGTAAAACTTGTGCAGATCCGATGATGCCTTGATGTTGATTTGACCCTCCTTATTTTGTGTTTGTCTCTTTGACAGCAAAAACGAGTTAAAGATGTTTTGCGGGGGGTTTGTAGCTTGTAGCGTCCCCGCTTGCTTGTCTTTTCCGGCGTGAAACCTGCCCTCATCGGCCGTGAAAGTCTAATTTCCGGATGCAGGGATACCTAAGGAACAGTCAGGTAAAAAAATCATCTCTCTAGCCCCCCTAGAACGGGAGTTATTCTCAAACTCACCTCGAATTTATTTCGGGCCATTAGCCCGGCCGGCGAGACCCTGCTTCGCAGCCGGCCCCTGGGATTTTTGGATTTCTCTTAGGGGTAGGCCTAACATCCAGGCCGCTCGCCCCGCCTACAGACTCGTCAGCGACCCCGAAATCACGGGAGAGGGAGCCCTTGAGACGGGCTTTCCGGTGGTGTAAAACTTGTGCAGATCCGATGATGCCTTGATGTTGATTTGACCCTCCTTATTTTGTGTTTGTCTCTTTGACAGCAAAAACGAGTTAAAGATGTTTTGCGGGGGGTTTGTAGCTTGTAGCGTCCCCGCTTGCTTGTCTTTTCCGGCGTGAAGCCTGCCCTCATCGGCCGTGAAAGTCTAATTTCCGGATGCAGGGATACCTAAGGAACAGTCAGGTAAAAAAATCATCTCTCTAGCCCCCCTAGAACGGGAGTTATTCTCAAACTCACCTCGAATTTATTTCGGGCCATTAGCCCGGCCGGCGAGACCCTGCTTCGCAGCCGGCCCCTGGGATTTTTGGATTTCTCGTAGGGGTAGGCCTAACATCCAGGCCGCTCGCCCCGCCTACAGACTCGTCAGCGACCCCGAAATCACGGGAGAGGGAGCCCTTGAGACGGGCTTTCCGGTGGTGTAAAACTTGTGCAGATCCGATGATGCCTTGATGTTGATTTGACCCTCCTTATTTTGTGTTTGTCTCTTTGACAGCAAAAACGAGTTAAAGATGTTTTGCGGGGGGTTTGTAGCTTGTAGCGTCCCCGCTTGCTTGTCTTTTCCGGCGTGAAACCTGCCCTCATCGGCCGTGAAAGTCTAATTTCCGGATGCAGGGATACCTAAGGAACAGTCAGGTAAAAAAATCATCTCTCTAGCCCCCCTAGAACGGGAGTTATTCTCAAACTCACCTCGAATTTATTTCGGGCCATTAGCCCGGCCGGCGAGACCCTGCTTCGCAGCCGGCCCCTGGGATTTTTGGATTTCTCTTAGGGGTAGGCCTAACATCCAGGCCGCTCGCCCCGCCTACAGACTCGTCAGCGACCCCGAAATCACGGGAGAGGGAGCCCTTGAGACGGGCTTTCCGGTGGTGTAAAACTTGTGCAGATCCGATGATGCCTTGATGTTGATTTGACCCTCCTTATTTTGTGTTTGTCTCTTTGACAGCAAAAACGAGTTAAAGATGTTTTGCGGGGGGTTTGTAGCTTGTAGCGTCCCCGCTTGCTTGTCTTTTCCGGCGTGAAACCTGCCCTCATCGGCCGTGAAAGTCTAATTTCCGGATGCAGGGATACCTAAGGAACAGTCAGGTAAAAAAATCATCTCTCTAGCCCCCCTAGAACGGGAGTTATTCTCAAACTCACCTCGAATTTATTTCGGGCCATTAGCCCGGCCGGCGAGACCCTGCTTTGCAGCCGGCCCCTGGGATTTTTGGATTTCTCTTAGGGGTAGGCCTAACATCCAGGCCGCTCGCCCCGCCTACAGACTCGTCAGCGACCCCGAAATCACGGGAGAGGGAGCCCTTGAGACGGGCTTTCCGGTGGTGTAAAACTTGTGCAGATCCGATGATGCCTTGATGTTGATTTGACCCTCCTTATTTTGTGTTTGTCTCTTTGACAGCAAAAACGAGTTAAAGATGTTTTGCGGGGGGTTTGTAGCTTGTAGCGTCCCCGCTTGCTTGTCTTTTCCGGCGTGAAACCTGCCCTCATCGGCCGTGAAAGTCTAATTTCCGGATGCAGGGATACCTAAGGAACAGTCAGGTAAAAAAATCATCTCTCTAGCCCCCCTAGAACGGGAGTTATTCTCAAACTCACCTCGAATTTATTTCGGGCCATTAGCCCGGCCGGCGAGACCCTGCTTCGCAGCCGGCCCCTGGGATTTTTGGATTTCTCTTAGGGGTAGGCCTAACATCCAGGCCGCTCGCCCCGCCTACAGACTCGTCAGCGACCCCGAAATCACGGGAGAGGGAGCCCTTGAGACGGGCTTTCCGGTGGTGTAAAACTTGTGCAGATCCGATGATGCCTTGATGTTGATTTGACCCTCCTTATTTTGTGTTTGTCTCTTTGACAGCAAAAACGAGTTAAAGATGTTTTGCGGGGGGTTTGTAGCTTGTAGCGTCCCCGCTTGCTTGTCTTTTCCGGCGTGAAACCTGCCCTCATCGGCCGTGAAAGTCTAATTTCCGGATGCAGGGATACCTAAGGAACAGTCAGGTAAAAAAATCATCTCTCTAGCCCCCCTAGAACGGGAGTTATTCTCAAACTCACCTCGAATTTATTTCGGGCCATTAGCCCGGCCGGCGAGACCCTGCTTCGCAGCCGGCCCCTGGGATTTTTGGATTTCTCTTAGGGGTAGGCCTAACATCCAGGCCGCTCGCCCCGCCTACAGACTCGTCAGCGACCCCGAAATCACGGGAGAGGGAGCCCTTGAGATGGGCTTTCCGGTGGTGTAAAACTTGTGCAGATCCGATGATGCCTTGATGTTGATTTGACCCTCCTTATTTTGTGTTTGTCTCTTTGACAGCAAAAACGAGTTAAAGATGTTTTGCGGGGGGTTTGTAGCTTGTAGCGTCCCCGCTTGCTTGTCTTTTCCGGCGTGAAACCTGCCCTCATCGGCCGTGAAAGTCTAATTTCCGGATGCAGGGATACCTAAGGAACAGTCAGGTAAAAAAATCATCTCTCTAGCCCCCCTAGAACGGGAGTTATTCTCAAACTCACCTCGAATTTATTTCGGGCCATTAGCCCGGCCGGCGAGACCCTGCTTCGCAGCCGGCCCCTGGGATTTTTGGATTTCTCTTAGGGGTAGGCCTAACATCCAGGCCGCTCGCCCCGCCTACAGACTCGTCAGCGACCCCGAAATCACGGGAGAGGGAGCCCTTGAGACGGGCTTTCCGGTGGTGTAAAACTTGTGCAGATCCGATGATGCCTTGATGTTGATTTGACCCTCCTTATTTTGTGTTTGTCTCTTTGACAGCAAAAACGAGTTAAAGATGTTTTGCGGGGGGTTTGTAGCTTGTAGCGTCCCCGCTTGCTTGTCTTTTCCGGCGTGAAACCTGCCCTCATCGGCCGTGAAAGTCTAATTTTCGGATGCAGGGATACCTAAGGAACAGTCAGGTAAAAAAATCATCTCTCTAGCCCCCCTAGAACGGGAGTTATTCTCAAACTCACCTCGAATTTATTTCGGGCCATTAGCCCGGCCGGCGAGACCCTGCTTCGCAGCCGGCCCCTGGGATTTTTGGATTTCTCTTAGGGGTAGGCCTAACATCCAGGCCGCTCGCCCCGCCTACAGACTCGTCAGCGACCCCGAAATCACGGGAGAGGGAGCCCTTGAGACGGGCTTTGCGGTGGTGTAAAACTTGTGCAGATCCGATGATGCCTTGATGTTGATTTGACCCTCCTTATTTTGTGTTTGTCTCTTTGACAGCAAAAACGAGTTAAAGATGTTTTGCGGGGGGTTTGTAGCTTGTAGCGTCCCCGCTTGCTTGTCTTTTCCGGCGTGAAACCTGCCCTCATCGGCCGTGAAAGTCTAATTTCCGGATGCAGGGATACCTAAGGAACAGTCAGGTAAAAAAATCATCTCTCTAGCCCCCCTAGAACGGGAGTTATTCTCAAACTCACCTCGAATTTATTTCGGGCCATTAGCCCGGCCGGCGAGACCCTGCTTCGCAGCCGGCCCCTGGGATTTTTGGATTTCTCTTAGGGGTAGGCCTAACATCCAGGCCGCTCGCCCCGCCTACAGACTCGTCAGCGACCCCGAAATCACGGGAGAGGGAGCCCTTGAGACGGGCTTTCCGGTGGTGTAAAACTTGTGCAGATCCGATGATGCCTTGATGTTGATTTAACCCTCCTTATTTTGTGTTTGTCTCTTTGACAGCAAAAACGAGTTAAAGATGTTTTGCGGGGGGTTTGTAGCTTGTAGCGTCCCCGCTTGCTTGTCTTTTCCGGCGTGAAACCTGCCCTCATCGGCCGTGAAAGTCTAATTTCCGGATGCAGGGATACCTAAGGAACAGTCAGGTAAAAAAATCATCTCTCTAGCCCCCCTAGAACGGGAGTTATTCTCAAACTCACCTCGAATTTATTTCGGGCCATTAGCCCGGCCGGCGAGACCCTGCTTCGCAGCCGGCCCCTGGGATTTTTGGATTTCTCTTAGGGGTAGGCCTAACATCCAGGCCGCTCGCCCCGCCTACAGACTCGTCAGCGACCCCGAAATCACGGGAGAGGGAGCCCTTGAGACGGGCTTTCCGGTGGTGTAAAACTTGTGCAGATCCGATGATGCCTTGATGTTGATTTGACCCTCCTTATTTTGTGTTTGTCTCTTTGACAGCAAAAACGAGTTAAAGATGTTTTGCGGGGGGTTTGTAGCTTGTAGCGTCCCCGCTTGCTTGTCTTTTCCGGCGTGAAACCTGCCCTCATCGGCCGTGAAAGTCTAATTTCCGGATGCAGGGATACCTAAGAACAGTCAGGTAAAAAAATCATCTCTCTAGCCCCCCTAGAACGGGAGTTATTCTCAAACTCACCTCGAATTTATTTCGGGCCATTAGCCCGGCCGGCGAGACCCTGCTTCGCAGCCGGCCCCTGGGATTTTTGGATTTCTCTTAGGGGTAGGCCTAACATCCAGGCCGCTCGCCCCGCCTACAGACTCGTCAGCGACCCCGAAATCACGGGAGAGGGAGCCCTTGAGACGGGCTTTCCGGTGGTGTAAAACTTGTGCAGATCCGATGATGCCTTGATGTTGATTTGACCCTCCTTATTTTGTGTTTGTCTCTTTGACAGCAAAAACGAGTTAAAGATGTTTTGCGGGGGGTTTGTAGCTTGTAGCGTCCCCGCTTGCTTGTCTTTTCCGGCGTGAAACCTGCCCTCATCGGCCGTGAAAGTCTAATTTCCGGATGCAGGGATACCTAAGGAACAGTCAGGTAAAAAAATCATCTCTCTAGCCCCCCTAGAACGGGAGTTATTCTCAAACTCACCTCGAATTTATTTCGGGCCATTAGCCCGGCCGGCGAGACCCTGCTTCGCAGCCGGCCCCTGGGATTTTTGGATTTCTCTTAGGGGTAGGCCTAACATCCAGGCCGCTCGCCCCGCCTACAGACTCGTCAGCGACCCCGAAATCACGGGAGAGGGAGCCCTTGAGACGGGCTTTCCGGTGGTGTAAAACTTGTGCAGATCCGATGATGCCTTGATGTTGATTTGACCCTCCTTATTTTGTGTTTGTCTCTTTGACAGCAAAAACGAGTTAAAGATGTTTTGCGGGGGGTTTGTAGCTTGTAGCGTCCCCGCTTGCTTGTCTTTTCCGGCGTGAAGCCTGCCCTCATCGGCCGTGAAAGTCTAATTTCCGGATGCAGGGATACCTAAGGAACAGTCAGGTAAAAAAATCATCTCTCTAGCCCCCCTAGAACGGGAGTTATTCTCAAACTCACCTCGAATTTATTTCGGGCCATTAGCCCGGCCGGCGAGACCCTGCTTCGCAGCCGGCCCCTGGGATTTTTGGATTTCTCTTAGGGGTAGGCCTAACATCCAGGCCGCTCGCCCCGCCTACAGACTCGTCAGCGACCCCGAAATCACGGGAGAGGGAGCCCTTGAGACGGGCTTTCCGGTGGTGTAAAACTTGTGCAGATCCGATGATGCCTTGATGTTGATTTGACCCTCCTTATTTTGTGTTTGTCTCTTTGACAGCAAAAACGAGTTAAAGATGTTTTGCGGGGGGTTTGTAGCTTGTAGCGTCCCCGCTTGCTTGTCTTTTCCGGCGTGAAACCTGCCCTCATCGGCCGTGAAAGTCTAATTTCCGGATGCAGGGATACCTAAGGAACAGTCAGGTAAAAAAATCATCTCTCTAGCCCCCCTAGAACGGGAGTTATTCTCAAACTCACCTCGAATTTATTTCGGGCCATTAGCCCGGCCGGCGAGACCCTGCTTCGCAGCCGGCCCCTGGGATTTTTGGATTTCTCTTAGGGGTAGGCCTAACATCCAGGCCGCTCGCCCCGCCTACAGACTCGTCAGCGACCCCGAAATCACGGGAGAGGGAGCCCTTGAGACGGGCTTTCCGGTGGTGTAAAACTTGTGCAGATCCGATGATGCCTTGATGTTGATTTGACCCTCCTTATTTTGTGTTTGTCTCTTTGACAGCAAAAACGAGTTAAAGATGTTTTGCGGGGGGTTTGTAGCTTGTAGCGTCCCCGCTTGCTTGTCTTTTCCGGCGTGAAACCTGCCCTCATCGGCCGTGAAAGTCTAATTTCCGGATGCGGGGATACCTAAGGAACAGTCAGGTAAAAAAATCATCTCTCTAGCCCCCCTAGAACGGGAGTTATTCTCAAACTCACCTCGAATTTATTTCGGGCCATTAGCCCGGCCGGCGAGACCCTGCTTCGCAGCCGGCCCCTGGGATTTTTGGATTTCTCTTAGGGGTAGGCCTAACATCCAGGCCGCTCGCCCCGCCTACAGACTCGTCAGCGACCCCGAAATCACGGGAGAGGGAGCCCATGAGACGGGCTTTCCGGTGGTGTAAAACTTGTGCAGATCCGATGATGCCTTGATGTTGATTTGACCCTCCTTATTTTGTGTTTGTCTCTTTGACAGCAAAAACGAGTTAAAGATGTTTTGCGGGGGGTTTGTAGCTTGTAGCGTCCCCGCTTGCTTGTCTTTTCCGGCGTGAAACCTGCCCTCATCGGCCGTGAAAGTCTAATTTCCGGATGCAGGGATACCTAAGGAACAGTCAGGTAAAAAAATCATCTCTCTAGCCCCCCTAGAACGGGAGTTATTCTCAAACTCACCTCGAATT
This sequence comes from Pisaster brevispinus, assembly GCA_023634235.1. NCBI lineage: Eukaryota > Metazoa > Echinodermata > Asteroidea > Forcipulatida > Asteriidae > Pisaster > Pisaster brevispinus. The sequence goes on along the minus strand of JAMKCF010000011.1, from coordinate 11,557,327 downwards.
TATTTCGGGCCATTAGCCCGGCCGGCGAGACCCTGCTTCGCAGCCGGCCCCTGGGATTTTTGGATTTCTCTTAGGGGTAGGCCTAACATCCAGGCCGCTCGCCCCGCCTACAGACTCGTCAGCGACCCCGAAATCACGGGAGAGGGAGCCCTTGAGACGGGCTTTCCGGTGGTGTAAAACTTGTGCAGATCCGATGATGCCTTGATGTTGATTTGACCCTCCTTATTTTGTGTTTGTCTCTTTGACAGCAAAAACGAGTTAAAGATGTTTTGCGGGGGGTTTGTAGCTTGTAGCGTCCCCGCTTGCTTGTCTTTTCCGGCGTGAAACCTGCCCTCATCGGCCGTGAAAGTCTAATTTCCGGATGCAGGGATACCTAAGGAACAGTCAGGTAAAAAAATCATCTCTCTAGCCCCCCTAGAACGGGAGTTATTCTCAAACTCACCTCGAATTTATTTCGGGCCATTAGCCCGGCCGGCGAGACCCTGCTTTGCAGCCGGCCCCTGGGATTTTTGGATTTCTCTTAGGGGTAGGCCTAACATCCAGGCCGCTCGCCCCGCCTACAGACTCGTCAGCGACCCCGAAATCACGGGAGAGGGAGCCCTTGAGACGGGCTTTCCGGTGGTGTAAAACTTGTGCAGATCCGATGATGCCTTGATGTTGATTTGACCCTCCTTATTTTGTGTTTGTCTCTTTGACAGCAAAAACGAGTTAAAGATGTTTTGCGGGGGGTTTGTAGCTTGTAGCGTCCCCGCTTGCTTGTCTTTTCCGGCGTGAAACCTGCCCTCATCGGCCGTGAAAGTCTAATTTCCGGATGCAGGGATACCTAAGGAACAGTCAGGTAAAAAAATCATCTCTCTAGCCCCCCTAGAACGGGAGTTATTCTCAAACTCACCTCGAATTTATTTCGGGCCATTAGCCCGGCCGGCGAGACCCTGCTTCGCAGCCGGCCCCTGGGATTTTTGGATTTCTCTTAGGGGTAGGCCTAACATCCAGGCCGCTCGCCCCGCCTACAGACTCGTCAGCGACCCCGAAATCATGGGAGAGGGAGCCCTTGAGACGGGCTTTCCGGTGGTGTGAAACTTGTGCAGATCCGATGATGCCTTGATGTTGATTTGACCCTCCTTATTTTGTGTTTGTCTCTTTGACAGCAAAAACGAGTTAAAGATGTTTTGCGGGGGGTTTGTAGCTTGTAGCGTCCCCGCTTGCTTGTCTTTTCCGGCGTGAAACCTGCCCTCATCGGCCGTGAAAGTCTAATTTCCGGATGCAGGGATACCTAAGGAACAGTCAGGTAAAAAAATCATCTCTCTAGCCCCCCTAGAACGGGAGTTATTCTCAAACTCACCTCGAATTTATTTCGGGCCATTAGCCCGGCCGGCGAGACCCTGCTTCGCAGCCGGCCCCTGGGATTTTTGGATTTCTCTTAGGGGTAGGCCTAACATCCAGGCCGCTCGCCCCGCCTACAGACTCGTCAGCGACCCCGAAATCACGGGAGAGGGAGCCCTTGAGATGGGCTTTCCGGTGGTGTAAAACTTGTGCAGATCCGATGATGCCTTGATGTTGATTTGACCCTCCTTATTTTGTGTTTGTCTCTTTGACAGCAAAAACGAGTTAAAGATGTTTTGCGGGGGGTTTGTAGCTTGTAGCGTCCCCGCTTGCTTGTCTTTTCCGGCGTGAAACCTGCCCTCATCGGCCGTGAAAGTCTAATTTCCGGATGCAGGGATACCTAAGGAACAGTCAGGTAAAAAAATCATCTCTCTAGCCCCCCTAGAACGGGAGTTATTCTCAAACTCACCTCGAATTTATTTCGGGCCATTAGCCCGGCCGGCGAGACCCTGCTTCGCAGCCGGCCCCTGGGATTTTTGGATTTCTCTTAGGGGTAGGCCTAACATCCAGGCCGCTCGCCCCGCCTACAGACTCGTCAGCGACCCCGAAATCACGGGAGAGGGAGCCCTTGAGACGGGCTTTCCGGTGGTGTAAAACTTGTGCAGATCCGATGATGCCTTGATGTTGATTTGACCCTCCTTATTTTGTGTTTGTCTCTTTGACAGCAAAAACGAGTTAAAGATGTTTTGCGGGGGGTTTGTAGCTTGTAGCGTCCCCGCTTGCTTGTCTTTTCCGGCGTGAAACCTGCCCTCATCGGCCGTGAAAGTCTAATTTTCGGATGCAGGGATACCTAAGGAACAGTCAGGTAAAAAAATCATCTCTCTAGCCCCCCTAGAACGGGAGTTATTCTCAAACTCACCTCGAATTTATTTCGGGCCATTAGCCCGGCCGGCGAGACCCTGCTTCGCAGCCGGCCCCTGGGATTTTTGGATTTCTCTTAGGGGTAGGCCTAACATCCAGGCCGCTCGCCCCGCCTACAGACTCGTCAGCGACCCCGAAATCACGGGAGAGGGAGCCCTTGAGACGGGCTTTGCGGTGGTGTAAAACTTGTGCAGATCCGATGATGCCTTGATGTTGATTTGACCCTCCTTATTTTGTGTTTGTCTCTTTGACAGCAAAAACGAGTTAAAGATGTTTTGCGGGGGGTTTGTAGCTTGTAGCGTCCCCGCTTGCTTGTCTTTTCCGGCGTGAAACCTGCCCTCATCGGCCGTGAAAGTCTAATTTCCGGATGCAGGGATACCTAAGGAACAGTCAGGTAAAAAAATCATCTCTCTAGCCCCCCTAGAACGGGAGTTATTCTCAAACTCACCTCGAATTTATTTCGGGCCATTAGCCCGGCCGGCGAGACCCTGCTTCGCAGCCGGCCCCTGGGATTTTTGGATTTCTCTTAGGGGTAGGCCTAACATCCAGGCCGCTCGCCCCGCCTACAGACTCGTCAGCGACCCCGAAATCACGGGAGAGGGAGCCCTTGAGACGGGCTTTCCGGTGGTGTAAAACTTGTGCAGATCCGATGATGCCTTGATGTTGATTTAACCCTCCTTATTTTGTGTTTGTCTCTTTGACAGCAAAAACGAGTTAAAGATGTTTTGCGGGGGGTTTGTAGCTTGTAGCGTCCCCGCTTGCTTGTCTTTTCCGGCGTGAAACCTGCCCTCATCGGCCGTGAAAGTCTAATTTCCGGATGCAGGGATACCTAAGGAACAGTCAGGTAAAAAAATCATCTCTCTAGCCCCCCTAGAACGGGAGTTATTCTCAAACTCACCTCGAATTTATTTCGGGCCATTAGCCCGGCCGGCGAGACCCTGCTTCGCAGCCGGCCCCTGGGATTTTTGGATTTCTCTTAGGGGTAGGCCTAACATCCAGGCCGCTCGCCCCGCCTACAGACTCGTCAGCGACCCCGAAATCACGGGAGAGGGAGCCCTTGAGACGGGCTTTCCGGTGGTGTAAAACTTGTGCAGATCCGATGATGCCTTGATGTTGATTTGACCCTCCTTATTTTGTGTTTGTCTCTTTGACAGCAAAAACGAGTTAAAGATGTTTTGCGGGGGGTTTGTAGCTTGTAGCGTCCCCGCTTGCTTGTCTTTTCCGGCGTGAAACCTGCCCTCATCGGCCGTGAAAGTCTAATTTCCGGATGCAGGGATACCTAAGAACAGTCAGGTAAAAAAATCATCTCTCTAGCCCCCCTAGAACGGGAGTTATTCTCAAACTCACCTCGAATTTATTTCGGGCCATTAGCCCGGCCGGCGAGACCCTGCTTCGCAGCCGGCCCCTGGGATTTTTGGATTTCTCTTAGGGGTAGGCCTAACATCCAGGCCGCTCGCCCCGCCTACAGACTCGTCAGCGACCCCGAAATCACGGGAGAGGGAGCCCTTGAGACGGGCTTTCCGGTGGTGTAAAACTTGTGCAGATCCGATGATGCCTTGATGTTGATTTGACCCTCCTTATTTTGTGTTTGTCTCTTTGACAGCAAAAACGAGTTAAAGATGTTTTGCGGGGGGTTTGTAGCTTGTAGCGTCCCCGCTTGCTTGTCTTTTCCGGCGTGAAACCTGCCCTCATCGGCCGTGAAAGTCTAATTTCCGGATGCAGGGATACCTAAGGAACAGTCAGGTAAAAAAATCATCTCTCTAGCCCCCCTAGAACGGGAGTTATTCTCAAACTCACCTCGAATTTATTTCGGGCCATTAGCCCGGCCGGCGAGACCCTGCTTCGCAGCCGGCCCCTGGGATTTTTGGATTTCTCTTAGGGGTAGGCCTAACATCCAGGCCGCTCGCCCCGCCTACAGACTCGTCAGCGACGCCGAAATCACGGAAGAGGGAGCCCTTGAGACGGGCTTTCCGGTGGTGTAAAACTTGTGCAGATCCGATGATGCCTTGATGTTGATTTGACCCTCCTTATTTTGTGTTTGTCTCTTTGACAGCAAAAACGAGTTAAAGATGTTTTGCGGGGGGTTTGTAGCTTGTAGCGTCCCCGCTTGCTTGTCTTTTCCGGCGTGAAACCTGCCCTCATCGGCCGTGAAAGTCTAATTTCCGGATGCAGGGATACCTAAGGAACAGTCAGGTAAAAAAATCATCTCTCTAGCCCCCCTAGAACGGGAGTTATTCTCAAACTCACCTCGAATTTATTTCGGGCCATTAGCCCGGCCGGCGAGACCCTGCTTCGCAGCCGGCCCCTGGGATTTTTGGATTTCTCTTAGGGGTAGGCCTAACATCCAGGCCGCTCGCCCCGCCTACAGACTCGTCAGCGACCCCGAAATCACGGGAGAGGGAGCCCTTGAGACGGGCTTTCCGGTGGTGTAAAACTTGTGCAGATCCGATGATGCCTTGATGTTGATTTGACCCTCCTTATTTTGTGTTTGTCTCTTTGACAGCAAAAACGAGTTAAAGATGTTTTGCGGGGGGTTTGTAGCTTGTAGCGTCCCCGCTTGCTTGTCTTTTCCGGCGTGAAACCTGCCCTCATCGGCCGTGAAAGTCTAATTTCCGGATGCAGGGATACCTAAGGAACAGTCAGGTAAAAAAATCATCTCTCTTGCCCCCCTAGAACGGGAGTTATTCTCAAACTCACCGCGAATTTATTTCGGGCCATTAGCCCGGCCGGCGAGACCCTGCTTCGCAGCCGGCCCCTGGGATTTTTGGATTTCTCTTAGGGGTAGGCCTAACATCCAGGCCGCTCGCCCCGCCTACAGACTCGTCAGCGACCCCGAAATCACGGGAGAGGGAGCCCTTGAGACGGGCTTTCCGGTGGTGTAAAACTTGTGCAGATCCGATGATGCCTTGATGTTGATTTGACCCTCCTTATTTTGTGTTTGTCTCTTTGACAGCAAAAACGAGTTAAAGATGTTTTGCGGGGGGTTTGTAGCTTGTAGCGTCCCCGCTTGCTTGTCTTTTCCGGCGTGAAACCTGCCCTCATCGGCCGTGAAAGTCTAATTTCCGGATGCAGGGATACCTAAGGAACAGTCAGGTAAAAAAATCATCTCTCTAGCCCCCCTAGAACGGGAGTTATTCTCAAACTCACCTCGAATTTATTTCGGGCCATTAGCCCGGCCGGCGAGACCCTGCTTCGCAGCCGGCCCCTGGGATTTTTGGATTTCTCTTAGGGGTAGGCCTAACATCCAGGCCGCTCGCCCCGCCTACAGACTCGTCAGCAACCCCGAAATCACGGGAGAGGGAGCCCTTGAGACGGGCTTTCCGGTGGTGTAAAACTTGTGCAGATCCGATGATGCCTTGATGTTGATTTGACCCTCCTTATTTTGTGTTTGTCTCTTTGACAGCAAACCGAGTTAAAGATGTTTTGCGGGGGGTTTGTAGCTTGTAGCGTCCCCGCTTGCTTGTCTTTTCCGGCGTGAAACCTGCCCTCATCGGCCGTGAAAGTCTAATTTCCGGATGCAGGGATACCTAAGGAACAGTCAGGTAAAAAAATCATCTCTCTAGCCCCCCTAGAACGGGAGTTATTCTCAAACTCACCTCGAATTTATTTCGGGCCATTAGCCCGGCCGGCGAGACCCTGCTTCGCAGCCGGCCCCTGGGATTTTTGGATTTCTCTTAGGGGTAGGCCTAACATCCAGGCCGCTCGCCCCGCCTACAGACTCGTCAGCGACCCCGAAATCACGGGAGAGGGAGCCCTTAAGACGGGCTTTCCGGTGGTGTAAAACTTGTGCAGATCCGATGATGCCTTGATGTTGATTTGACCCTCCTTATTTTGTGTTTGTCTCTTTTACAGCAAAAACGAGTTAAAGATGTTTTGCGGGGGGTTTGTAGCTTGTAGCGTCCCCGCTTGCTTGTCTTTTCCGGCGTGAAACCTGCCCTCATCGGCCGTGAAAGTCTAATTTCCGGATGCAGGGATACCTAAGGAACAGTCAGGTAAAAAAATCATCTCTCTAGCCCCCCTAGAACGGGAGTTATTCTCAAACTCACCTCGAATTTATTTCGGGCCATTAGCCCGGCCGGCGAGACCCTGCTTCGCAGCCGGCCCCTGGGATTTTTGGATTTCTCTTAGTGGTAGGCCTAACATCCAGGCCGCTCGCCCCGCCTACAGACTCGTCAGCGACCCCGAAATCACGGGAGAGGGAGCCCTTGAGACGGGCTTTCCGGTGGTGTAAAACTTGTGCAGATCCGATGATGCCTTGATGTTGATTTGACCCTCCTTATTTTGTGTTTGTCTCTTTGACAGCAAAAACGAGTTAAAGATGTTTTGCGGGGGGTTTGTAGCTTGTAGCGTCCCCGCTTGCTTGTCTTTTCCGGCGTGAAACCTGCCCTCATCGGCCGTGAAAGTCTAATTTCCGGATGCAGGGATACCTAAGGAACAGTCTGGTAAAAAAATCATCTCTCTAGCCCCCCTAGAACGGGAGTTATTCTCAAACTCACCTCGAATTTATTTCGGGCCATTAGCCCGGCCGGCGAGACCCTGCTTCGCAGCCGGCCCCTGGGATTTTTGGATTTCTCTTAGGGGTAGGCCTAACATCCAGGCCGCTCGCCCCGCCTACAGACTCGTCAGCAACCCCGAAATCACGGGAGAGGGAGCCCTTGAGACGGGCTTTCCGGTGGTGTAAAACTTGTGCAGATCCGATGATGCCTTGATGTTGATTTGACCCTCCTTATTTTGTGTTTGTCTCTTTGACAGCAAAAACGAGTTAAAGATGTTTTGCGGGGGGTTTGTAGCTTGTAGCGTCCCCGCTTGCTTGTCTTTTCCGGCGTGAAACCTGCCCTCATCGGCCGTGAAAGTCTAATTTCCGGATGCAGGGATACCTAAGGAACAGTCAGGTAAAAAAATCATCTCTCTAGCCCCCCTAGACCGGGAGTTATTCTCAAACTCACCTCGAATTTATTTCGGGCCATTAGCCCGGCCGGCGAGACCCTGCTTCGCAGCCGGCCCCTGGGATTTTTGGATTTCTCTTAGGGGTAGGCCTAACATCCAGGCCGCTCGCCCCGCCTACAGACTCGTCAGCGACCCCGAAATCACGGGAGAGGGAGCCCTTGAGACGGGCTTTCCGGTGGTGTAAAACTTGTGCAGATCCGATGATGCCTTGATGTTGATTTGACCCTCCTTATTTTGTGTTTGTCTCTTTGACAGCAAAAACGAGTTAAAGATGTTTTGCGGGGGGTTTATAGCTTGTAGCGTCCCCGCTTGCTTGTCTTTTCCGGCGTGAAACCTGCCCTCATCGGCCGTGAAAGTCTAATTTCCGGATGCAGGGATACCTAAGGAACAGTCTGGTAAAAAAATCCTCTCTCTAGCCCCCCTAGAACGGGAGTTATTCTCAAACTCACCTCGAATTTATTTCGGGCCATTAGCCCGGCCGGCGAGACCCTGCTTCGCAGCCGGCCCCTGGGATTTTTGGATTTCTCTTAGGGGTAGGCCTAACATCCAGGCCGCTCGCCCCGCCTACAGACTCGTCAGCAACCCCGAAATCACGGGAGAGGGAGCCCTTGAGACGGGCTTTCCGGTGGTGTAAAACTTGTGCAGATCCGATGATGCCTTGATGTTGATTTGACCCTCCTTATTTTGTGTTTGTCTCTTTGACAGCAAAAACGAGTTAAAGATGTTTTGCGGGGGGTTTGTAGCTTGTAGCGTCCCCGCTTGCTTGTCTTTTCCGGCGTGAAACCTGCCCTCATCGGCCGTGAAAGTCTAATTTCCGGATGCAGGGATACCTAAGGAACAGTCAGGTAAAAAAATCATCTCTCTAGCCCCCCTAGACCGGGAGTTATTCTCAAACTCACCTCGAATTTATTTCGGGCCATTAGCCCGGCCGGCGAGACCCTGCTTCGCAGCCGGCCCCTGGGATATTTGGATTTCTCTTAGGGGTAGGCCTAACATCCAGGCCGCTCGCCCCGCCTACAGACTCGTCAGCGACCCCGAAATCACGGGAGAGGGAGCCCTTGAGACGGGCTTTCCGGTGGTGTAAAACTTGTGCAGATCCGATGATGCCTTGATGTTGATTTGACCCTCCTTATTTTGTGTTTGTCTCTTTTACAGCAAAAACGAGTTAAAGATGTTTTGCGGGGGGTTTGTAGCTTGTAGCGTCCCCGCTTGCTTGTCTTTTCCGGCGTGAAACCTGCCCTCATCGGCCGTGAAAGTCTAATTTCCGGATGCAGGGATACCTAAGGAACAGTCAGGTAAAAAAATCATCTCTCTAGCCCCCCTAGAACGGGAGTTATTCTCAAACTCACCTCGAATTTATTTCGGGCCATTAGCCCGGCCGGCGAGACCCTGCTTCGCAGCCGGCCCCTGGGATTTTTGGATTTCTCTTAGGGGTAGGCCTAACATCCAGGCCGCTCGCCCCGCCTACAGACTCGTCAGCGACCCCGAAATCACGGGAGAGGGAGCCCTTGAGACGGGCTTTCCGGTGGTGTAAAACTTGTGCAGATCCGATGATGCCTTGATGTTGATTTGACCCTCCTTATTTTGTGTTTGTCTCTTTGACAGCAAAAACGAGTTAAAGATGTTTTGCGGGGGGTTTGTAGCTTGTAGCGTCCCCGCTTGCTTGTCTTTTCCGGCGTGAAACCTGCCCTCATCGGCCGTGAAAGTCTAATTTCCGGATGCAGGGATACCTAAGGAACAGTCAGGTAAAAAAATCATCTCTCTAGCCCCCCTAGAACGGGAGTTATTCTCAAACTCACCTCGAATTTATTTCGGGCCATTGGCCCGGCCGGCGAGACCCTGCTTCGCAGCCGGCCCCTGGGATTTTTGGATTTCTCTTAGGGGTAGGCCTAACATCCAGGCCGCTCGCCCCGCCTACAGACTCGTCAGCGACCCCGAAATCACGGGAGAGGGAGCCCTTGAGACGGGCTTTCCGGTGGTGTAAAACTTGTGCAGATCCGATGATGCCTTGATGTTGATTTGACCCTCCTTATTTTGTGTTTGTCTCTTTGACAGCAAAAACGAGTTAAAGATGTTTTGCGGGGGGTTTGTAGCTTGTAGCGTCCCCGCTTGCTTGTCTTTTCCGGCGTGAAACCTGCCCTCATCGGCCGTGAAAGTCTAATTTCCGGATGCAGGGATACCTAAGGAACAGTCAGGTAAAAAAATCATATCTCTAGCCCCCCTAGAACGGGAGTTATTCTCAAACTCACCTCGAATTTATTTCGGGCCATTAGCCCGGCCGGCGAGACCCTGCTTCGCAGCCGGCCCCTGGGATTTTTGGATTTCTCTTAGGGGTAGGCCTAACATCCAGGCCGCTCGCCCCGCCTACAGACTCGTCAGCGACCCCGAAATCACGGGAGAGGGAGCCCTTGAGACGGGCTTTCCGGTGGTGTAAAACTTGTGCAGATCCGATGATGCCTTGATGTTGATTTGACCCTCCTTATTTTGTGTTTGTCTCTTTGACAGCAAAAACGAGTTAAAGATGTTTTGCGGGGGGTTTGTAGCTTGTAGCGTCCCCGCTTGCTTGTCTTTTCCGGCGTGAAACCTGCCCTCATCGGCCGTGAAAGTCTAATTTCCGGATGCAGGGATACCTAAGGAACAGTCAGGTAAAAAAATCATCTCTCTAGCCCCCCTAGAACGGGAGTTATTCTCAAACTCACCTCGAATTTATTTCGGGCCATTAGCCCGGCCGGCGAGACCCTGCTTCGCAGCCGGCCCCTGGGATTTTTGGATTTCTCTTAGGGGTAGGCCTAACATCCAGGCCGCTCGCCCCGCCTACAGACTCGTCAGCGACCCCGAAATCACGGGAGAGGGAGCCCTTGACACGGACTTTCCGGTGGTGTAAAACTTGTGCAGATCCGATGATGCCTTGATGTTGATTTGACCCTCCTTATTTTGTGTTTGTCTCTTTGACAGCAAAAACGAGTTAAAGATGTTTTGCGGGGGTTTGTAGCTTGTAGCGTCCCCGCTTGCTTGTCTTTTCCGGCGTGAAACCTGCCCTCATCGGCCGTGAAAGTCTAATTTCCGGATGCAGGGATACCTAAGGAACAGTCAGGTAAAAAAATCATCTCTCTAGCCCCCCTAGAACGGGAGTTATTCTCAAACTCACCTCGAATTTATTTCGGGCCATTAGCCCGGCCGGCGAGACCCTGCTTCGCAGCCGGCCCCTGGGATTTTTGGATTTCTCTTAGGGGTAGGCCTAACATCCAGGCCGCTCGCCCCGCCTACAGACTCGTCAGCGACCCCGAAATCACGGGAGAGGGAGCCCTTGAGACGGGCTTTCCGGTGGTGTAAAACTTGTGCAGATCCGATGATGCCTTGATGTTGATTTGACCCTCCTTATTTTGTGTTTGTCTCTTTGACAGCAAAAACGAGTTAAAGATGTTTTGCGGGGGGTTTGTAGCTTGTAGCGTCCCCGCTTGCTTGTCTTTTCCGGCGTGAAACCTGCCCTCATCGGCCGTGAAAGTCTAATTTCCGGATGCAGGGATACCTAAGGAACAGTCAGGTAAAAAAATCATCTCTCTAGCCCCCCTAGAACGGGAGTTATTCTCAAACTCACCTCGAATTTATTTCGAGCCATTAGCCCGGCCGGCGAGACCCTGCTTCGCAGCCGGCCCCTGGGATTTTTGGATTTCTCTCAGGGGTAGGCCTAACATCCAGGCCGCTCGCCCCGCCAACAGACTCGTCAGCGACTCCGAAATCACGGGAGAGGGAGCCCTTGAGACGGGCTTTCCGGTGGTGTAAAACTTGTGCAGATCCGATGATGCCTTGACTTTGATTTGACCCTCCTTATTTTGTGTTTGTCTCTTTGACAGCAAAAACGAGTTAAAGATGTTTTGCGGGGGGTTTGTAGCTTGTAGCGTCCCCGCTTGCTTGTCTTTTCCGGCGTGAAACCTGCCCTCATCGGCCGTGAAAGTCTAATTTCCGGATGCAGGGATACCTAAGGAACAGTCAGGTAAAAAAATCATCTCTCTAGCCCCCCTAGAACGGGAGTTATTCTCAAACTCACCTCGAATTTATTTCGGGCCATTAGCCCGGCCGGCGAGACCCTGCTTCGCAGCCGGCCCCTGGGATTTTTGGATTTCTCTTAGGGGTAGGCCTAACATCCAGGCCGCTCGCCCCGCCTACAGACTCGTCAGCGACCCCGAAATCACAGGAGAGGGAGCCCTTGAGACGGGCTTTCCGGTGGTGTAAAACTTGTGCAGATCCGATGATGCCTTGATGTTGATTTGACCCTCCTTATTTTGTGTTTGTCTCTTTGACAGCAAAAACGAGTTAAAGATGTTTTGCGGGGGGTTTGTAGCTTGTAGCGTCCCCGCTTGCTTGTCTTTTCCGGCGTGAAACCTGCCCTCATCGGCCGTGAAAGTCTAATTTCCGGATGCAGGGATACCTAAGGAACAGTCAGGTAAAAAAATCATCTCTCTAGCCCCCCTAGACCGGGAGTTATTCTCAAACTCACCTCGAATTTATTTCGGGCCATTAGCCCGGCCGGCGAGACCCTGCTTCGCAGCCGGCCCCTGGGATTTTTGGATTTCTCTTAGGGGTAGGCCTAACATCCAGGCCGCTCGCCCCGCCTACAGACTCGTCAGCGACCCCGAAATCACGGGAGAGGGAGCCCTTGAGACGGGCTTTCCGGTGGTGTAAAACTTGTGCAGATCCGATGATGCCTTGATGTTGATTTGACCCTCCTTATTTTGTGTTTGTCTCTTTGACAGCAAAAACGAGTTAAAGATGTTTTGCGGGGGGTTTGTAGCTTGTAGCGTCCCCGCTTGCTTGTCTTTTCCGGCGTGAAACCTGCCCTCATCGGCCGTGAAAGTCTAATTTCCGGATGCAGGGATACCTAAGGAACAGTCAGGTAAAAAAATCATCTCTCTAGCCCCCCTAGAACGGGAGTTATTCTCAAACTCACCTCGAATTTATTTCGGGCCATTAGCCCGGCCGGCGAGACCCTGCTTCGCAGCCGGCCCCTGGGATTTTTGGATTTCTCTTAGGGGTAGGCCTAACATCCAGGCCGCTCGCCCCGCCTACAGACTCGTCAGCGACCCCGAAATCACGGGAGAGGGAGCCCTTGAGACGGGCTTTCCGGTGGTGTAAAACTTGTGCAGATCCGATGATGCCTTGATGTTGATTTGACCCTCCTTATTTTGTGTTTGTCTCTTTGACAGCAAAAACGAGTTAAAGATGTTTTGCGGGGGGTTTGTAGCTTGTAGCGTCCCCGCTTGCTTGTCTTTTCCGGCGTGAAACCTGCCCTCATCGGCCGTGAAAGTCTAATTTCCGGATGCAGGGATACCTAAGGAACAGTCAGGTAAAAAAATCATCTCTCTAGCCCCCCTAGAACGGGAGTTATTCTCAAACTCACCTCGAATTTATTTCGGGCCATTAGCCCGGCCGGCGAGACCCTGCTTCGCAGCCGGCCCCTGGGATTTTTGGATTTCTCTTAG